>CM017773.1:19933458-21364805 GCA_008009225.1 Acer yangbiense | reverse complement strand
TTGATCACGATAAGCCAATTAAAACAACGTGAATCCTTACAATCTCCCCCTTTGGCTATTTCGTGACAAACCATCACTCACAAAGATTCCTCACAAAAAATAGAAACTACGGGACTATAATGATATTCTACATTACACGAGATAAGCTAATGCAACTTGAAGTCTTCACCTCTTGTAGAATATCAATCCCTGAAAAGTTTCTAACATTTCTAATACAAGAAAAGTGTCGATTAATCTGTGAGAACAATCACCAAGCATTTGCCTTTTAGAATTTAGGCACATATTACCAAATGTATGCAATGTATGATAAATGCAATGCTCCCCCTCAACGGGTTACTCCCCCTCAATGTATGCCTCCCCAAGTGTACAATAGCTTCTATATTTTGCACCTCCCCTTACCATATCCTACTCCCCCTTTTTGTCATGATATAGGCAAGAGTATTCCCCAACCCGGTCACTCATCGCAACGAGAGATAGAAGCATGCAAGACTTGCATATACTAAGTCACTTTATGCCTTCATTGTATTTGAGAGAAACAAGGAGATTTATTTTGAGAAATGTGTGAATCCAACATGCTTTGCATACAAGACATATAGCATTCAAAGTCCAAAATACAATGGTAATTTGGCAAAGCAAATGACAAAGGTTTCTAATAAGAATTCAAACCAATTTTCACCAATGTCTGGGAAAAGCAAGGATATAGAGATTATATGATTTCAATTTAAGAGCAACTAATCCAACTTTATAAGCGAAATGGCATGAGCGACTTTGCACCCTATTTTGATTTTTTCCGGATAAAATTATCCGTATGATAGTACCATGTTCAACTAATAAAGAAAGAGAGACATTTGGAATGTAAGTTCCTTTGAATGGATACAAGATCCTTTATCATTTGAGTCTCATAAGTTTTCACACAAGTTTTGCATTTTTAAGAATATGCAATCATCAATTCATGCTTTTCATGTAGCATGTTATATGAATTTCAGGCTTTGTCATTTGACATAGCATGTTATTAAAGAATCATCATGTCATGGAGAAAACTCTAGGTCATCTCACATCATACTTCCTATGTAAATCTCCTAGTCCAAAAATGCATGTTTTGAACATAAATATGACCTGGTTGTAGACAAGCAAGGTTCACACTTTTGAATTTTAAAAACTATATACATATGTACAACCAAGCTTACTCAAGCAATTTTAAAAAGAAATGCATAAGATATTTCAAATTTTTGCAATATACAGAATGCAAAATAGCTCTCTTTGCTTAGTGCCCATATGGGGTCAATCATAGAACATTCACTCCACAAGACACCCCAATAGATCTACTAAGAGTTTTAAATCGAGTAGCATCTAAGGGTTTAGTAAATAGGTCCGCAAGTTGATCATTAGTACCTATGTTCAGTACTATGCATTTATTTTCAACAAGCGCTCTAATGAAGTGATGGCGGATGTCAATATGCTTAGTTCTAGAATGTTCCCGGATTTCTTGGAATATTAATGGCACTCATGTTATCAAAAAGAGAGTGAGAGTACCTTGTTTAATCCGTAATCTACTAGCATTTGCTTCACCCATATAGTTGAGTGCATCCACTCCCCGCGGCTATGTACTCGGCTTCCGCCGTGGACAAGGAAATCGAGTTTTGCTTCTTGCAAAACCAAGACACCAGTTGTTGCCTAGAAAGAAGCAACCGCCCGATGTGCTCTTCCTATCATCACAATTTCCTGCCCAATCCGCATCACTATACCTACAAGACTAGGATTAGTGTCAAATGAGTACCAAATCCCATAGTTGGAAGTCCCATTCACAAAGCGAATAGACTCTCTTAACCCGAAGAGAGATGGGAACTCCTGGGATCGGATTGGTACCTAGCACAAAACTACCTACACTAAAGATATTCGGGCCTACTTGCGGTCAAATAGAGCAGCTCCCTATCATGCCACGATATAAGGTTTTGGTCCCACTTTTACCGCTAGCATCCTTGCTTAGCTTCAAAGTGGTGCTCATAGGAGTGTCACAATGTTTGGCTTTTCAAGCCAAACTTCTCTCTTCACAAGGTTTTTGGCATATTTGGCTTGGGTTATGAAGACCCATTATCAAGTTGCCTAATTTGCAAACCTAGGAAGTAATTACTAGCTCACCAACAAGACTCATCTCAAATTCATGAGACACATCAACAAATTGTTGGACCTTGGTGTTGTTGGTGAGCCAAACATAGTCATCGACATATATTTGAGCTATGAAAAGCTCATCATTGGCTCTCTGATGAATAGTGTCTTGTCACACTACCTCTTGTGTAGTTATGTCAACAAGAAATTGAGTGAGGCGCTCATACCAAGCCCTCGTTGCTTGTTTCAACCCATATAGTGCCTTCTTGAGGCGATAGACATGGTTGGGGTGGTGAGCATCCACAACCCCTTGGGTTTTTCAACAAACCTTCCTCTTGCAAGAAGCCATTGAGGAAGGCCTCTTGACATCCATTTGGTGCAATTTGAACTTGTGCACACAAGAAATGGACAAGAGAAGCCTAATAGACTCTAGACGGGCAACGGGAGCAAGGTCTCCTCAAAGTCGATACCCTCAATTTGAGAGTACCCTTGTGCTACAAGTCTAGCCTTGTTCCGCACTATGTTCCATCCTCATCGGATTTGTTCCTAAATATCCATTTTAGTGCCTATGACATTAGTGGTCTTAGGCCTAGGAACTAGAGTCCAAAACCTCATTCCTTTCGAATTGGTTTAGCTCTTCTTGCATGGCAAGAACCAAAATTCATCATGTAGGCTTCTTTAACCTTTTTGGGTTCAATTTGAGAGGTGTAGCAAGTATAGCTAATAGATTAGCAAGTTGACGTCTAGTCCTAACCCCTCTTTACCTCTCCAATGATATCTTCTTTTCATGGAGTTTCCTAACCCATGGAGCGTGTTCTTAGAGTCAAGAGAGGAACTCTAGTAATGGGTTGTGTGACTTCATTAGATGTCCCAACATTGGGAGTCACCACAACCCTCTCCAAAGGAGTGTCATCCTCTAGAACATCCCCTCCTCATGGTCATTAGACTTGAGCCTAGTATCATCATGACCACATTTGATGATTCCATGACGGTTCGCGTCCTTCAAGTTGAAAACTCTATAGGCTTTACCTATTCATAGCGTAGCCAATAAAGATACCCTCATCACTCTTGCATCACTGGCCAAGTTTGATCACGGTCATTTAAATGTAGCATTTGCTTCCAATGTGTGGAAGTAGCTAACATTTGGCTTCCTACCCTTCCATAGCTCATAGGAGGTGTTTCTAGAACCGGGCCTTAGGAACACAACGATTTCCTATATAGCAAGCCGTATTGATGGCTTCGGCCCATAGGTTTTTTCCTAGGGACATTGTTGCTAAGCACATCACTCGGCCATCTCTTGGAGGACCCTATTTTTCCTCTCAACAACTCCATTTTGTTGAGGTGTCCTAGGAGCCGAAAACTCATGGGAGATGCCTAAGCTATCACAAAAGCTTTTCACAAGAGGCATTCTCAAACTCTCTCCCATGGTCCTTCTAATCCGTTTAATGCTTCTAATGTTAGATTCATTTCTTTTGTATTTAGTACAAAGCATTTTAAACTTATCAAAAGTTTCGGATTTTTCTCTAAGAAAGTATGTCCATGTAAATCTAGAGAAATCATCAACACATACAAAATGTATCTCTTTTCCCACCCAAACTTTCGGTTTGCATGGGACCCATGAGGTCCATGTGGAGAAGCTCAAGAGGCTCCTTGGTGGTGAGATACTTACCCTTTTTGTGCATGCTTTTAGTTTGCTTTCCTTGTTGGCAAGGTCCACAAACACCATTGGCTTTCTTCCCAAGCTTAGGGAGCCACGCACCCAATTGAACTTTCCAAGGGTCCGTAGATCCCTAAAGTTCATGTGGCCAAGTCTTTCATGCCACAACTCTATTTGCTCATCCGTGGACACATTGTTTGAGACAATTCTAGCTTCAAGACAATTTCAATTGTCGCTAGATCTCATACCTTTCAATAAGGTTTGTCCATCGGGCTTTAGGATCGAGCAATCATCTTTACAAAACAAGACGGAATATCCTTCATCACTTAGATGTGAAATGCTTATTAAATTGGCTTTCAAGCCATCAACAATAAAGCATCGGATAAGGAGGGTAATCCGGGAACGGAAATGGTTCCTTTCCCTACAACCTTCTTTTTGGATCCATCACCAAAAGTGACATATCCTCCTTCCTCCATAACAAGAGTCTCGAAGAAACTCTTGTTTCCCGTCATGTGCCTAGAGCACCCACTATCTAGATACCAAAAATTAGAAGAATTTGCCTTCAGGCTATTTGAGCAACATGGCAAACAATGTCATTCTTTCAATCCACCTAGAAACAATCTTAGCTTTCTTAGTGGTCTTTGGTATATGGGCTCTAGATGTCCTAGGATCATGCATAATAATATTATCATTCCTAGGAACATGCATCATGGCTCTTTTCTTTTTCTTTCTCAATCATGCTTTGTTTTCTACACATTTTAATATATTGAAAGCAATTTGGTCTAATATGACCATCACAAACCACAAAAGTGACAAATAGGGATGAAATAAGAAATCATACCTTGCCTTTGTCTTTGTGGATGAAAGGGTTCAATCCTTCTTCGTTGTTGAACCGGTCTTGGTTGCTTCCTAGCTTGAGGTTGCATGATAGGTCTCTTTCCTTTGTGAGCCATTTGAGGAGGATGTTGGCTTGAGAGACCCTAGGGGGTTGAGCTTGAGGTTCCTTCTTGGACCCATCTTCACTTGTGCATTAGAGCATTGTCCTACTTCTAATTTCTTTCTAGGAGCTTGCACAAATGAAGTTTCTTCTTTCTTCAAGCTCTTGACAAACACGGTCTTGTTAGAGGTAGAGATCTTCTTGTCATCTTCATACCCAAGACCCCTCTTGTCACATGGACTCTTCCAACACCAAGCATATGGTCAAGCTTCTGGTGCTAGAATCCATCCTAGTCATAGAATTTCTAACTTCTTCAAGCTCACTCTTTAGACTTTCTTCATTCCTCCTAGATAAAGCTAACTCCTCTCTTAGCTTATCTTCTATCTTCTTGAATTTTTCCACTTGTTCACCTAAGTGGTCATTATGAGATGCAAGCTCAAGATTTTCTTCTCTCAACATCTTGATCTTTCTTGTGCTCTTGATTGCTAAATCATTAAACTCGGCATGGCATTTAGCAAGCACCTTTTTCTCCATAAAACTACTTATGGAGTTAGATGAGGAATCACTTTCTTCTTCACTTGAGTCATTTTCCTCTTGACTCATTTCCTCTTTCTCACTACCACTTTTGCTCTTATGTGAGGAGGCAAAAGCTAGGAGGTTAGCCATGAGCTCTCTTCACTTGAAGACTCTCTTCCTCATTGGAGTCATCACTACTCCCACTCCAAGTGGCGGCCATCACTTTGCTCTTCTTCTTATCATTGTGATTAGCACATTCGGGGGCAAAGTGACCAATCCCACCACATTCAAAGCATCGGACCCCTTTCCTTTCGGTCCTCTCTTGTCTAGGCTCAAACTTCTTGAAGGAACTCTTTTTCTTCAAATCTTGTCCTCTTGACCCAAATCCCTTCTTTTTCTTGAACCCATAACCTTGTTGAACCTTTTCACAAATAAGGCAAGGTCTTCATCCGATTCATGCTTTGCCTCCTTTGCATCCTTAGATGCTTTCAAAGCTATTCCTTTAGACTTCTTAGGAGGAGTAGTGGTGCTAGGAGCCTTCCTAGACTCATATGCAGGAGACGCCCAATCACCTCACTTGGCTTCATATCCATGTAGCCACTATTTTCTTCTATGGCCGTCACCTTGGATTCAAACCTATCGGGGAGAGATCTCATAATTTTTTGCTTGACTCTCCTATCCGAATACGGGTCTCCGAGTTGATGGCTTTGATTTACAATATCCATCAATTTGATTTCGAAGTCATTGAAGCATTCATCCTCTCCCATCCTAAGTAGCTCAAACTGAGTTTGGAGGACTTGAAGCTTGGACTCCTTCACCACCTCGGTTCCCTCATGTGCAACTAGAAGGATGTCCCATGCCACTTTGGCAATCTGAGTATTCTGAATAAGCTTGTACTGATTCTCATCCATAGCACACATAATGGCATGCATAGCCTTCCTATTCCACTTAGAAGCCTCAAACTCTTGCGCGTTCCATTGCGCCTTAGGCTTCAAAACATCTTGTCCTCCACCATCGGGAGTCATCATAGGGAGATCATATCCGTCTTCCACCGCCATCCATGCACGGTCATGAATTTGGCATATGTAGGATTCCATCTTCCCTTTCCATTGGGAATAGTTCAATCCGGTAAGAAGTGGAGGCCTTGTGCTTGAAGCTCCTTCGTGGCCACCACCATTTCCACCGTTTCCACTCATAGTGTTTATGAATGAATGAAATGAATGCAAATGTATGAATGATCAAAAATCACACAAAATGCAAAACACACCAAAATAAGCAAGGATCACCTATGTATGTCTAGGAACCCGCTCTGATACCAATTGAAACAAATAATAGCACGGTGTGTATAAAGCTATCTAGAGGGGGGGTGAATAGATTTTACGCTTTTTACCCAATTTTTCGTGTTAGTCAAAATTACGAAAATGCCCTCAAGATAATATAACCAAGCAATTGTAATATGGTGCGGAAATTAAAACAACACTTGGTTTTTACGTGGAAACCCTCACGGGAAAAACCACGGACTATGTAAGTAAGCCACACTCGAACCTCGAATCCACTAAATGTGCAAACGATTACAACCTAATCCCGGAAGTAATCACACACCTACCTAATCCCGGTATGAGTGAACCTAGTCCAATTTGCTTGCGTTCTAAGCAACCTAATCCCGGATGCTACACACAAGACTTACTTTCTCTTTGAAGAGAATACAACCCTAAGTGAATATATGTGAATATCCAAAATGCAACATAGAGCAAGGGAAACCCTATATGCTTATCTAAGATGATTAATATGCAATTAAGTATAATCCTAGATATCAAAACTAAATGACATGTCAATTAGTTTAGCTAATCAATATTAAGCACAAAACCTAATATGCAAGCACAATATAAAATCTCAAACATACATCATACTCATCTCAATATTGTATCTAAAGCATACAAAATAACAAACAAGTAATTAATTGAGATTGCTAGATAAGAGAAACACAAAACATGTAAGATATTAGTGAAAAGCTTACCAAGCAAAGTATGATGAAGATTCCATGCTAGATGACATCTAGATGATCTAAGATGATGCTAGATGATGATTGATGATCATGAAAAGTGTTTGAGAATCAAGAATGGAGTTCTTGGAATTTTTCTTCTCTTTGAAAAATATCCTAAGTATGAATTCTGAATATGAACTCTCTTAATTGACCTAAGTCAAAGTGGCATATATATAGGGGGCCAAATCAAAGTGTGGTCGTTTAAGTAAGTTTCAAAGAAACGCGCCAATCGGCGGTTTCAATCGGCGGCCAGGCCGCCGTTAATGACCGCCGAATTGAGCTCGTGAAGAACAGAGCATAAACGGCGGTTCATTCGGCGGTTTCGTGACCGCCGATTCCAACCGCCGAAACAGAACAGAGAGATCAAACTCGACCAGGTATGAACGGCGGTTTCGAACGGCGGTTTAATGCCCGCCGTTTCAACCGCCGAATTAGACCGAGAGATAAATCAATCAGGTCTTGAAACGGCGGTTTCTAACGGCGGTCGTGACCGCCGATATTAACCGCAGAAAAGCTTCAGACCAATCTGGACTGAAACGGCGGTTTAATTCGGCGGCCAGGCCGCCGATCATAACCGCCGATCACCTAGAAAGGTGAAAACCAAGGAGAAGCCAAGGGCATTCTCCATAGGCGGTCCTCGCGCTAAACCAAGCACATTCTCGTGCATGCGCGGACGTTTCCGAAAGTTATCGGGAAACGAATTAACACAACAACAAGACACAATAACACACAACAAAATATAATAAATAAGTGCAAGTGTGAATTGTGACAAATGAAGAGAATGCACACATATGCAATGAATGTTTAGTGTGTGTGTGCTTCTAAATCTCTTCAAAGAAAAGTAAGCACATAGAAATTTACCTTCGGTGCTTATCAACACGAGGTCTTCAAAGGGCTTCGAACAAGAAGACCGATACTTAGGCTACCCTTACAAAGAACCCCCACATATGGTTTGATCACGAAATAAGCCAATTAAAAACAACGGGAATCCTTACAATATAAGTCACTTTATGCACTTCAATCAATTTGAGAGAAACAAGGAGATTTATTTTGAGAAAATGTGTGAATCCAACATGCTTTGCATACAAGACATATAGCATTCAAGTCCAAAATACAATGGTATTTGGCAAAGCAAATGACAAAGGTTTCTAATAAGAATTCAAACCAATTTCACCAATGTCATGGGAAAAGCAAGGATATAGAGATTATTGATTTCAATTTAAGAGCAACTATATCCAACTTTATAAGCGAAACATGGCATGAGCGACTTTGCACCCTATTTGATTTTTCCGGATAAAAATTATCCGTATGATAGTAACCATGTTCAACTAATAAAGAAAGAGAGACATTTGGAATGTAAATTCCTTTGAATGGATACAAGATCCTTTATTCATTTTGAGTCTCATAAGTTTTCACACAAGTTTTGCATTTTTAAGAATATGCAATCATCAATTCATGCTATTCATGTGAGCATGTTTTATGAATTTCATGCTTTTTCATTTGTCATTAGCATGTTATTAAAGAATCATCATGTCATGGAGATAATCATAGGTCATTCAAATCATACTTCCTATATACATCTCCTAGTCCAAAAATGCATGTTTGAACATAAATATGACATGGATTGTAGACAAGCAAGGTTCACACTTATGGAATTTTAAAACATATATACATATGTACAACCAAGCTTACTCAAGAAATTAAAAGAAGAGGCATAAGATATTTCAAATTTTTTTGCAAGATACAAGAATGCAAAATAGCTCTCTTTGCTTGAGTTCCCCATATGGGGTCAATCATAGAACATCACTCCACAAGACATACCCCAATAGATCTACTAAGAGTTTTAAATCGAGTAGCATCTAAGGGTTTAGTAAATAGGTCCGCAAGTTGATCATTTGTACCTACATGTTCAAGTACTATGCATTTATTTTCAACAAGCTCTCTAATGAAGTGATGGCGGATGTCAATATGCTTAGTTCTAGCATGTTGCACCGGATTCTTGGAAATATTAATGGCACTCATGTTATCACAAAAGAGAGTGAGAGTACCTTGGTTGAATCCGTAATCCACTAGCATTTGCTTCATCCACATAAGTTGAGTGCATCCACTCCCCGCGGCTATGTACTCGGCTTCCGCCGTGGACAAGGAAATCGAGTTTTGCTTCTTGCAAAACCAAGACACCAAGTTGTTGCCTAGAAAGAAGCAACCGCCCGATGTGCTCTTCCTATCATCACAATTTCCTGCCCAATCCGCATCACTATATCCTACAAGACTAGGATTAGTGTCAAATGAGTACCAAATCCCATAGTTGGAAGTCCCATTCACAAAGCGAATGACTCTCTTAACCGAAGAGAGATGGGACTCCTTGGGATCGGATTGGTACCTAGCACAAACTCCTACACTAAATGATATATCGGGCCTACTTGCGGTCAAATAGAGCAAGCTCCCTATCATGCCACGATATAAGGTTTGGTCCACACTTTTACCGCTAGCATCCTTGCTTAGCTTCAAAGTGGTGCTCATAGGAGTGTCACAATGTTTGGCTTTTTCAAGACCAAACTTCTTCACAAGGTTTTTGGCATATTTGGCTTGGGTTATGAAGATCCCATTATCAAGTTGCCTAATTTGCAAACCTAGGAAGTAATTAAGCTCACCAACAAGACTCATCTCAAATTCATGAGACATAACATCAACAAATTGTTGGACCTTGGTGTTGTTGGTGGAGCCAAACACTATGTCATCAACATATATTTAAGCTATGAAAAGCTCATCATTATCTCTCTTGATGAATAGTGTCTTGTCAACACTACCTCTTATGTAGTCATTGTCAACAAGAAATTGAGTGAGGCGCTCATACCAAGCCCTCGGTGCTTGTTTCAACCCATATAGTGCCTTCTTGAGGCGATAGACATGGTTGGGGTGGTGTGCATCCATAAACCCCTTGGGTTGTTCAACAAACACTTCCTCTTGCAAGAAGCCATTGAGGAAGGCACTCTTGACGTCCATTTGGTGCAATTTGAACTTGTGCACACAAGAGATGGACAAGAGAAGCCTAATGGACTCTAAGCGGGCAACGAGAGCAAATGTCTCCTCAAAGTCGATACCCTCAATTTGAGAGTACCCTTGTGCTACAAGTCTAGCCTTGTTCCGCACTATGTTGCCATCCTCATCGGATTTGTTCCTAAATATCCATTTAGTGCCTATGACATTAGTGGTCTTAGGCCTAGGAACTAGAGTCCAAACCTCATTCCTTTCGAATTGGTTTAGCTCTTCTTGCATGGCAAGAACCCAAAATTCATCATGTAAGGCTTCTTCAACCTTTTTGGGTTCAATTTGAGAGGTGTAGCAAGTATAGCTAATAAGATTAGCAAGTTGACGTCTAGTCCTAACACCCTCATTTACCTCTCCAATGATATCTTCTTTATCATGGAGTTTCCTAACCCATGGAGCGGGTTCTTTAGAGTCCAAGAGAGGAACTCTAGTAATGGGTTGTGTGACTTCATTAGATGTCCCAACATTGGGAGTCACCACAACCCTCTCCAAAGGAGAGTCATCCTCTAGAACATCCTCCTCCTCATGGTCATTAGACTTGAGCCTAGTATCATCAATGACCACATTTGATGATTCCATGACGGTTCGAGTCTTCAAGTTGAAAACTCTATAGGCTTTACTATTCAAGGCGTAGCCAATAAAGATACCCTCATCACTCTTAGCATCAAACTTGCCAAGTTGATCACGGTCATTTAAAATGTAGCATTTGCTTCCAAATGTGTGGAAGTAGCTAACATTTGGCTTCCTACCCTTCCATAGTTCATAGGAGGTGTTTCTAGAACCGGGCCTTAGGAACACACGATTTCCTATATAGCAAGCCGTATTGATGGCTTCGGCCCATAGGTTCCTAGGGACATTGTTGCTAAGCAACATCACTCGGGCCATCTCTTGGAGGACCCTATTCTTCCTCTCAACAACTCCATTTTGTTGAGGTGTCCTAGGAGCCGAAAACTCATGGGAGATGCCTAAGCTATCACAAAAGCTTTCAAAAGAGGCATTCTCAAACTCTCTCCCATGGTCACTTCTAATCCGTTTAATGCTTCTAATGTTAGATTTCATTTCATTTTGTAATTTAGTACAAAGCATTTTAAACTTATCAAAAGTTTCGGATTTTTCTCTAAGAAAATATGTCCATGTGAACCTAGAGAAATCATCAACACATACAAAAATGTATCTCTTTCCACCCAAACTTTCGGTTTGCATGGGACCCATGAGGTCCATGTGGAGAAGCTCAAGAGGCTCCTTGGTGGTGAGATACTTACCCTTTTTGTGCATGCTTTTAGTTTGCTTTCCTTTTGGCAAGGTCCACAAACACCATTGGCTTTCTTCCCAAGCTTAGGGAGGCCACGCACACACTCGAACTTTCCAAGGGTCCGTAGATCCCTAAAGTTCATGTGGCCAAGTCTTTCATGCCACAACTCAATTTGCTCATCCATGGACACATTGTTTGAGACTATTCTAGCTTCAAGACAATAGCAATTGTCGCTAGATCTCATACCTTTCAATAAGGTTTGTCCATCGGGCTTTAGGATCGAGCAATCATCTTTACAAAACAAGACGGAATATCCTTCATCACTTAGATGTGAAATGCTTATTAAATTGGCTTTCAAGCCATCAACAAATAAAGCATCGGATAAGGAGGGTAATCCGGGAATGGAAATGGTTCCTTTCCCTACAACTTTCTTTTGGATCCATCACCAAAAGTGACATATCCACCTTCCTCCATAACAAGAGTCTCGAAGAAACTCTTGTTTCCCGTCATGTGCCTAGAGCACCCACTATCTAGATACCAAAAATTAGAAGAATTTGCCTTCAAGGCTATTTGAGCAACATGGCAAACAATGTCATTCTTTCTAATCCACCTAGAAACAATCTTAGCTTTCTTAGTGGTCTTTGGTATATGGGCTCTAGATGTCCTAGGATCATGCATAATAATATTATCATTCCTAGGAACATGCATCATGGCTCTTTTCTTTTTCTTCTCAATCATGCTTTGTTTTCTACACATTTTAATATATTGAAAGCAATTTGGTCTAATATGACCATTACAACCACAAAAGTGACAAATAGGGATGAAATAAGAAATCATACCTTGCCTTTGTGCACGTATGGGAGCTTGTCCATGTCTTTGTGGATAAGTGGGTTCAATCCATCTTCGTTGTTGAACCGGTCTAGGTTGCTTCCAAGCTTGAGGTTGCATGATTGGTCTCTTTCCTTTGTGAGCCAATTTTGGAGAAGTGTTGGCTTGAGGGACCCTAGGGGGTTGAGCTTGAGATTTCCTTCTTGGTCCCATTTTCACTTGAGCATTAGAACATTGTCCTACTTCTAACTTCTTCCTAGGAGGTTGCACAAATGAAGTTTCTTCGTTCTTCAAGCTCTTGACAAACACGGTCTTGTTAGAGGTTGAGATTTTCTTGCCATCATCATACCCAAGACCTCTCTTGTCACTTGGACTCTTTCCAACACCAAGTAAATGATCAAGCTTCTTGGTGCTAGAATCTATCCTAGCCAAGGACCCTTTAACTTCTACAAGTTCCCTCTTCAAGCCTTCTTTACTTCTCTTGGATAAGTCTAACTCCTCAATTAACTTATCCTCTCTCCTCTTCAATCTTTCCACTTGTTCACTTAAGTGGTCATTGTGAGCCGAAAGTTCAAGGTTTTCTTCTCTCAACCTCTCAATCTTTCTTGTGCTTTTAAGTGCTAAATCATTGAACTCGGCATGGTATTTAGCAAGCACCTTTTGCTCCACAAATTTCTTTTTGGAACTAGAAGAGGAGTCACTTTCTATTTCACTTGAGTCATTTTCCTCTTGACTCATTTCCTCTTTCTCACTACCACTTTTGCTCTTATGTGAGGAGGCAAAAGCTAGGAGGTTAGCCATGAGCTCTTCTTCACTTGAAGACTCATCTTCCTCATTGGAGTCATCACTACTCCCACTCCAAGTGGCGGCCATCACTTTGCTCTTCTTCTTATCATTGTGATTAGCACATTCGGGGGCAAAGTGACCAATCCCACCACATTCAAAGCATCAGACCCCTTTCCTTTCGGTCCTCTCTTGTCTAGGCTCAAACTTCTTGAAGGAACTCTTTTTCTTCAAATCTTGTCCTCTTGACCCAAATCCCTTCTTCTTCTTGAACCCCATAACCTTGTTGAACCTTTTCACAAATAAGGCAAGGTCTTCATCCGATTCATGCTTTGCCTCCTTTACATCCTTAGATGCTTTCAAAGCTATTCCTTTAGACTTCTTAGGAGGAGTAGTGGTGCTAGGAGCCTTCCTAGACTCATATGCAAGGAGACGCCCAATCACCTCACTTGGCTTCATATCCATGTAGCCACTATTTTCTTCTATGGCCGTCACCTTGGATTCAAACCTATCGGGGAGAGATCTCATAATTTTTTGCTTGACTCTCCTATCCGAATACGGGTCTCCGAGTTGATGGCTTTGATTTACAATGTCCATCAATTTGATTTCGAAGTCATTGAAGCATTCATCCTCTCCCATCCTTAGAAGCTCAAACTGAGTTTGGAGGACTTGAAGCTTGGACTCCTTCACCACCTCGGTTCCCTCATGTGCAACTAGAAGGATGTCCCATGCCACTTTGGCAATCTGAGTATTCTGAATAAGCTTGTACTGATTCTCATCCATAGCACACATAATGGCATGCATAGCCTTCCTATTCCACTTAGAAGCCTCAAACTCTTGCGCGTTCCATTGCGCCTTAGGCTTCAAAACATCTTGTCCTCCACCCTCGGGAGTCATCATAGGGAGATCATATCCGTCTTCCACCGCCATCCATACACGGTCATGAATTTGGCATATGTAGGATTCCATCTTCCCTTTCCATTGGGAATAGTTCAATCCGGTAAGAAGTGGAGGCCTTGTGCTAGAAGCTCCTTCGTGGCCACCACCATTTCCACCGTTTCCACTCATAGTGTTTATGAATGAATGAAATGAATGCAAATGTAAGAATAATCAAAAATCACACAAAATGCAAAACACACCAAAATAAGCAAGGATCACCTATGTATGTCTAGGAACCCGCTCTGATACCAATTGAAACAAATTATAGCACGGTGTGTATAAAGCTATCTAGAGGGGGGGTGAATAGATTTTACGCTTTTTACCCAATTTTTCATGTTAGTCAAAATTACGAAAATGCCCTCAAGATAATATAAACAAGCAAGTGTAATATGGTGCGGAAATTAAAACAACACTTGGTTTTTAAGTGGAAACCCTCACGGGAAAAACCACGGGCTATGTAAGTAAGCCACACTCGAACCTCGAATCCACTAAATGTGCAAACGATTACAACCTAATCCCGGAAGTAATCACACACCTACCTAATCCCGATATGAGTGAACCTAGTCCAATTTGCTTGCGTTCTAAGCAACCTAATCCCGGATACTACACACAAGACTTACTTTCTCTATGAAGAGAATACAACCCTAAGTGAATATAAGTGAATATCCAAAATGCAACATAGAGCAAGGGAAACCCTATATGCTTATCTAAGATGATTAATATTCAATTAAGAGCAATCCTAGATATCAAAACTAAATGACATGTCAATTAGTTTAGCTAATCAATATTAAGCACAAAACCTAATATGCAAGCACAATATAAAATCTCAAACATACATCATACTCATCTCAATATTGTATCTAAAGCATACAAAATAACAAACAAGTAATTAATTGAGATTGCTAGATAAGAGAAACACAAAACATGTAAGATATTAGTGAAAAGCTTACCAAGCAAAGTATGATGAAGATTCCATGCTAGATGACATCTAGATGATCTAAGATGATGCTAGATGATGATTGATGATCATGAAAAAGTGTTTGAGAATCAAGAATGGAGTTCTTGGAATTTTTCTTCTCTTTGAAAAATATCCTAAGTATGAATTCTGAATATGAACTCTCTTAATTGACCTAAAGTCAAAGTGGCATATATATAGGGGGCCAAATCAAAGTGTGGTCGTTTAAGTAAGTTTCAAAGAAACGCGCCAATCGGCGGCCAGGCCGCCGTTAATGACCGCCGAATTGAGCTCGTGAAGAACAGAGCATAAACGGCGGTTCATTCAGCGGTTTCGTGACCGCCGATTCCAACCGCCGAAACAGAACAGAGAGATCAAAATCAACCAGGTATGAACGGCGGTTTCGAACGGCGGTTTCATGCCCGCCGTTTCAACCGCCGAATTAGACTGAGAGATAAATCAATCAGGTCTTGAAACGACGGTTTCGAACGGCGGTCGTTACCGCCGATCTGAACCGTAGAAATGCTTCAGACCAATCTGGACTGAAACGGCGGTTTCATTCGGCGGCCAGGCCGCCGATCATAACCGCCGATCACCTAGATAGGTGAAAACCAAGGAGAAGCCAAGGGCATTCTCCA
Organism: Acer yangbiense; assembly: GCA_008009225.1. Classification (NCBI taxonomy): domain Eukaryota; kingdom Viridiplantae; phylum Streptophyta; class Magnoliopsida; order Sapindales; family Sapindaceae; genus Acer; species Acer yangbiense. The sequence goes on along the minus strand of CM017773.1, from coordinate 21,349,099 downwards.
TAGGCGGTCCTCGCGCTAAACCAAGCACATACTCGTGCATGCGCGGACGTTTCCGAAAGTTATCGGGAAACGAATTACACAACAACAAGACACAATTACACACAACAAAATATAATAAATAAGTGCAAGTGTGAATTGTGACAAACGAAGAGAATGCACACATATGCAATGAATGTTTAGTGTGTGTGTGCAACTAATCTCTTCAAAGAAAAGTAAGCACATAGAAATTTACCTTCGGTGCTTATCAACACGAGGTCTTCAAAGTGCTTCGAACAATAAGACCGATACTTAGGCTACCCTTACAAAGAACCCCCACATATGGTTTGATCACGAAATAAGCCAATTAAAAACAACGGGAATCCTTACAAAGTTTGTAAAATTCGAGAAGAAGGGTCATGCATCCAAAAGGCAAGAATTGAAGAAAAGGGTTCCTTTCAAGAAGGTTGAGCATAGGCAAGAGAATAGCGAAAGGAAAGGGATCCAATGCTATGAGTGTGGTGGCATAGGTCATATCTCACTAGATTGTGGGAATTTGAAGAACAAGAGAGAAAAAATGATGGCCGCCATTTGGAGTGAAAGTGATGACTCCGAAGAGGGAGATAAGTCATCAAGTGATGATGAGCTTATCAATAACTTCAAGGCATTGGGTGCCACTTGTGAAGAAAATGAAGTTGTTGGTAAGAATTCCGTTGCTAGTGATCCCATAAAAGAGAAAGTCGAAGAAGTAGCTCTAGAGGAGATAGTTGTTACTTCACATTGGGATATGGCACTTATTGACTCAAGAGATCAAGGTGAAGGTTTTGATGAGGATATTGGATCCATAGGAGAGGAGGAGAGTCTAGAAGATGACACTAGTAGAGATGACTCCTTATCTAACTCTACAAATGGAAATGTAGATAATATGGATATGCATGACTTTATAGTCAATGTTGAAAGCTCCATGAAGAAGAAAGATAGATTTCTAAAGATTTTAGAGGAAGAAAATCTAGAGCTTACAACATACAATGACCTCCTAAAGAAGCAAGTGGAGAAAATGGATCTTAAGGACAACTTTGAAAGTTTTGAAAGCTCTAAGTTAAAGAATGAAAAAGAGATTCAAAGGTTAAAGGAAGAACTACTTAGGCTTTCAACACAAGTTGATCACTTGAATGATGAAGTGATAAGATCCATGGTGGAAGAAGACAAGCTAAAAGATGAGCTAGCTTTGTCTAAAAGGAATGAAGAGGGTTTGAAGAGAGAGCTTGTTGAAGCCAAAGAGTCATTGACTAGAATGACCACAAGCACCAAGAAACTTGACAACATACTTGGTGTAGGAAAAAGCCATTGTGACAAAAGAGGTCTTGGATTCGAAGTGAGCAAGGATTGCTCTATTCCTAAGAAGACCGTCTTTGTGAAGAGTTTGGGTAAGATAGAAGCGTCACCGGTGCAAACTCCTAGGAAGAAGTTAGAACTAGAACAATGTTCGAAAAATGCACATGTGAAGGTGGTGAAAGCAAGGCAACCCCAAGCTCAACGGATTAGAGCCTCTCAAGTCAACTCTCCTCAACAAATGACTCACTATGAAAAGAGGCAAAACATGCTACCTCATCCAAGGAGGCAACCCATTCCGGTTCAACCACATAGAAGACATGAACCGGCTCAACACCAAAGGAGACATCAAATGCATGATGAGTCTCAAATGACTTCACAAGGACATGGTATGAATTCTTACTTTGTACCAACTTGTCATTATTGTGGTGTTTATGGGCATATTAGGCCTAAGTGCTTTAAGTACATTAAGCATTGTAGGATTAATAGCATGATAGAGGAAAAGAGGCTAAGAAAAGCCCACTTGCATGAGCCTAGGAAATCCTTTGTCAATAATCCTAGGTTAGTGAATGACATGCAACCCTTATCCACTAGGAAGAAAAATATCATATCTATGTGGATAAGGAAAAATGAACCCGCTTGCTACGAGACTAACAAGTCTCAAATAGGTTCAACTAAGTCCAATGGACTTGGTGGGTCCATAGGACCTCATGCCCTTCATTAATGAAGGATGATTCTAACCCCATATGGGGAACTCAAGCAAAGAAAGCTATTTTTGCATTCTTGTCACTTGCAAAAAAATTTGAAAAATCTTATGCTTCTTTGTTAATTGCTTGAGTAAGCTTGGTTGCACATATGTATATATGTTTTCAATTCAATAAGTGTGAACCGTGCTTGTTTACAATCCTTGTTATATTTATGTTCAAACATGCATTTTGGACTAGGAGATGTATGTAGGAAGTATGATTTGAATGACCTATAATTATCTCCATGACATGATGATTCTTTTATAACATGCTAATGTCTTATGAAAAGCATGAAATTCATGTACATGCTCAAATGAAAAAGCATGAATTGATAATTGCGTTCTTAAATGCAAAAACTTGTGTGAAAAAGCTTATGAGACTCAAATGAAAAAGGATCTTGTATCCATTCAAGGATTTTACAATCCAAATGTCTCTCTTTCTTTATTGGTTGAACATGTCTACTGAAAGTAAATTAAATACTCGAGGTGTGTTTAATATATAAAGCTAGAGGGGGGTGAATAGATTTTATCTAATTATTACCCAATTTTCACATGCAAGTCAATATTACGAAAATGCCCCTACTAGTCAAAAATACATACAAGTGTAATATAGTGCGGAATTTAAATAACACTTGATGTATACGTGGAAACCCAACCACTGGGAAAAACCACGGGCTGTATAGTGCGCCACACTCGGAACTCGAAATCACTAATTGAAATGAAGTTTACAACCTATGTAGACCTCGTCTAACACTCCGGTCTGTAACCCCTCACTTCTACCCAGCGGGCCTTTATTAGCAACCCTATTCCAATTTGCTTGAGGCCTAAGCACACTTAGCCTCAAGACTTACTTCTCAATGAAGAGAAACAACCTAAGTGAATATGTATGAATATTCAAATAACAAACAAGGCTAGGTAACCTTAGATGCTTATCTAGGATGATGATATAATCAATTTAATCAACCCTAAATATCAATTGCTAGATGACATGTCAAATAGCTTAGCTAATCAAGATTAATTAAAAACCAAATTAGCTATCACAATCAACACTCAATCATTTTCATCACAAATAATCTCTAACTTGTATCTAGCATATAATCAAAAGCATACAAGTAATTAAAGAGATGTATTAATATGAAAAACACTAAAGTAATATGAAATTAGTGAAGAACATACCAAATAAGATGTGATGATTCAAAACCATGCATGGATCAATTCTATGAAGGCATAGAAGATCAAATATGAAATTTGATGCAAAAGGGATTTGATTTGAGTGTTTAAAGTTGAGTTCTTGATTTGATTTTTTCTCAAAAATCTCTCTTGAATGTTTAGGGTTCTAATTGCTCAAAGAACTTGATCAGAGAATGAGAAAATAAGATATTTATAGACATCAAGAATTGGGCATGTGAAAAGACAATTTTGCCCCTGAAACACACCGTTCGGCGGTTTCGACCGCCAGGCCGCCGATCACGACCGCCGAATTGAGCTCGTGAAGAACAGAGCATCAACGGCAGTTTCATTCGGCGGTTTCATGACCGCCGATCCAACCGCCGAATTAGACCGAGAGATAAAAATCAATCAGGTATGAACGGCGGTTTCGAACGGCGGTCGTGACCGCCGATCTTGACCGCATAATTGCTTCAGACCAATTTGGACTGAAACGGCGGTTTCATTCGGCGGCCAGGCCGCCGATTACCAACAATGGTGAAAACCAAGGAGAAGCCAAGGGCATTCTCCATAGGCGGTCTTCGCGCAAAACCAAGCACTCATTAGTGCAAGCCCGGACGTTTCCGACCAATGTCGGGAAACGAATTATAAATCACATATACACACAACAAGATATATCAACCAAAGTGCTAGTGTGTAAAGTGACATGTGAAGAGTATGCACACAAATGCAAGTATGCTAAGAATGTGTGTGTGCTACTAATTCTCTTCAAAGAAAACCAAGCACAAGAGATTATACCTTTGGCGTGCTTGTATCTTGAGGTCATGGAAGGGCCTTTGATCTTCAACATTAAACACTTAGACTACCCTTACATTCAAAACCCCAACATGTGGTTTGACCACGAAATAAGCCAATCAACAAAACGGGAATCCTTACAACTATCATACGGGTTTCATTCCCGGAAAAATCAAATAGGGTGCAAAGTTGCTCATGACATGTTTAGCTTATAAAGTTGGATATAGTTGCTCTTAAATTGAAATCAATGAAATTTCTATATCCTTGCTTCTCTCATGACAATGGTGAAATTGGTTTGAATTCCTATTAGAAACCTTTGTCATTTGCTTTGCCAAATACCATGGTATTTTGGACTTGAATGCTATATGTCTTGTATGCAAAGCATTTTGTTTCACACATTTTATCTAATAAATCTCCTCGTTTCTCTCCGATTAATTGAGATTGCATAAAGTGACTTATATTGATTATGCAAATCTTGCATGCTTCTATCTCTCGTTGCTATGAGTGACCCGGTTGGGGACTACTCATTTGCCTATATCATGACAAAAAGGGGGAGTAGGATATGGTAGGGGAGGTGCAAATTGTTGTAGCATTTGGTGCACATTGGGGAGAATATATATTGAGGGGGAGTAGCCCTTTGAGGGGGAGCATTGCATTTATCATACATTGCATACATTTGGTAATGTTGTGCCTAAATTCTAAAAATGCAAATGCTTGGTATTGTTCTCACATGATTAATCTCACACTTTTCTTGTATTGGAAATGTTAGAAACTCTTTTCAGGGATTGATTATTCTACAAGAGGATTGAAGACTTCAAGTTGCATTCTCTTATCTCTTTGTAATGTAGAATATCATTGTAGTCCCGTAGTTTCTATTTTTTTTGTGAGGAATCAATGTGAGTGATGGTTTTATCACGAAATAGCCAAAGGGGGAGATTGTAAGGATTCCCGTAGTTTATAATTGGCTTATTTCGTGATCAAACCATATGTGGGGATCATGTAAAGGTAGCTTAGGAATGTGTTCAAGCTCAAGGCCCTTGCAAGTGTTAAGCACTCCAAAGGTTATACTCTAAGTGCTTACTTGTCTTGAAGAGATAGTTGCACACACTCACAACTCATGCATATGTTTTATCTTTGTATGTTGTGTTTCCTTTTGTTATGCATCAATGTTTATTCTCATCTCTTCTTGCTTGTTATTTTGATGCATCTTATGTTTATATTGTCATAACATGTTAGGCTTTTAGGATGCATCTTGCTTTTACCTTTTTACCCCTTGCATGAATTCTTGTGGGGTTCAAAGGAGTGTGCTGTGCGCTGGTCGTCAAGCGCCAGACCAGCGCAGCTCACCAGAGCTGATCGCCCAGTGGTCTGTCGCTGGTCGTGCGCTAGTCCAGTCCAGCGCAGCTCCACCAGCGCAAATCGCCCAGTGGTTTGCCACTGGTCGTGCGCCTGTCTTAGCGCTGGTCGTCAAGCACCTATGCAAATTTTGCCTTTGCGCTGGTCGTGCGCCTGTCGTCCAGCGCAAGGCCACCAGCGCACAGAGCAATTTCTGGTGCGTTTTTCAAAACGACCACACTTCACTTATGGCCCCTATATATATAACACTTTGACTTTAGGTCAGAAAAGAGAGTTCATATTCATATTCTATACTTAGGATATTTTTCAAGAGAAGAAAAATACTCAAAGAACTCATTTTTAATTACTCAAACACTTTTTCATGATCATCAATCATCATCTAGCATCATCTTTGATCATCTAGCATCATCTTTGATCATCTAGATGTCATCTTGCATGGATTCTTCATCATACTTTGCTTGGTAAGCTTTTCACTAATATCTTACATATTTTGTGTTTATCTTAACTAGCAATCTCAATTAATTACTTGTATGTTATTTTATATACTTTGAATACAAGTTTGAGATTAGTATGATGTATGTTTGAGAAGTTGTATTGTGATAGCTAATTAGGTTTTTGCTTAATCTTGATTAGCTAAGCTATTTAACATGTCATTTAGCAATTGATATCTAGGGTTGATTAAATTGATTATATCATCATCCTAGATAAGCATCTAAGGTTACCTAGCCTTGTTTGTTATTTGAATATTCATATATATTCACATAGGTTGTTTCTCTTCATTGAGAAGTAAGTCTTGAGGCTAAGAGTGCTTAGGCCTCAAGCAAATTGGAATAGGGTTGCTAATAAAGGCCCGCTGGGTAGAAGTGAGGGGTTACAGACCGGAGTGTTAGACGAGGTCTACATAGGTTGTAAAATTCATTTCAATTAGTGATTTCGAGTTCCGAGTGTGACGCATTATACAGCCCGTGGTTTTTCCCAGTGGTTGGGTTTCCACGTATACATAAAGTGTTATTTAAATTCCGCACTATATTACACTTGTATGTATTTTTGACTAGTAGGGGCATTTTCATAAAATTGACTTGTATGCGAAAATTGGGTAATAATAGTTAAAATCTATTCACCCCCCCTCTAGATAACATATTTAGAACACACCGTATTTGTTTCATAGTGGATTCGAGGTTCGGGTGTGGCTTACTTACTAGCCCGTGGTTTTTCCCATGAGGGTTTCCACGTAAAAATCAAGTCTTATTTAATTTCCGCATTTTATACTTGATTTATTGCTTTATCTATTTAGGGGTAAATTCGTAATTTTGACTAACACAAAAAATTGGGTAAAAAGCTTAAAATCTATTCACCCCCCCCCCCCCCTCTAGATAGTTTTATACACACCGTGCTATAATTTGTTTCAATTGGTATCAGAGCGGGTTCCTAGACATACATAGGTGATCCTTGCTTTTTTGGTGTGTTTTGCATTTTGTGTGATTTTTGATCATTCATACATTTGCATTCATTTCTTTCATTCATAAACACTATGAGTGGAAACGGTGGAAATGGTGGTGGCCACGAAGGTGCTTCTAGCACAAGGCCTCCACTTCTTACCGGTTTAAATTTTTCCCAATGGAAAGGGAAGATGGAATCCTACATATGCCAAATTCATGACCGTGCATGGATGGCGGTGGAAGACGGATATGATCTACCCAAGATGACTCCCGGTGGTGGAGGAGAAGAAGTTTTGAAGCCTAAGGCGCAATGGAACGCGCAAGAGTTTGAGGCTTCAAAGTGGAATAGGAAGGCTATGCATGCCATCATGTGTGCAATGGATAAGAATTAGTACAAGCTTATTCAGAATACTCAGATTGCAAAATTGGCATGGGACATCCTTCAAGTTGCACATGAGGGAACCGAGGTGGTGAAGGAGTCCAAGCTTCAAGTCCTCCAAACTCAATTTGAGCTACTTAGGATGGGAGAGGATGAATGCTTCAATGACTTCGAAATCAAATTGATGAACATTGTAAATCAAAGTCATCAACTCGGAGACCCGTATTCGGATAGGAGAGTCAAGCAAAAAATTATGAGATCTCTCCCCGATAGGTTTGAATCAAAGGTGACGGCCATAGAAGAAAATAGTGGCTACATGGATATGAAGCCAAGTGAGGTGATTGGACGTCTTCTTGCATATGAGTCTAGGAAGGCTCCTAGCACAACTACTCCTCCTAAAAAGTCTAAAGGAATAGCTTTGAAAGCATCTAAGGATGCAAAGGAGGCAAAGCATGACTCGGATGAAGACATTGCCTTATTCGTGAAAAGGTTTAATAAGGTTATGGGGTTCAAGAAGAAGAAGGGATTTGGGTCAAGAGGACAAGACTTGAAGAAAAAAGGTTCCTTCAAGAAGTTTGAGCCTAGACAAGAGAGGACCGAAAGGAAAGGGGTCCAATGCTTTGAATGTGGTGGGATTGGTCACTTTGCCCCCGAATGTGCTAATCACAATGAAAAGAAGAAGGACAAAGTGATGGCCGCCACTTGGAGTGGGAGTAGTGATGGCTCCAATGAGGAAGATGAGTCTTCAAGTGAAGAAGAGCTCATAGCTAACTTCCTAGCTTTTGCCTCATCTCACAAGAGCAAAAGTGCTAGTGAGAGAAAGGAAATGAGTCAAGAGGAAATTGACTCTAGTGAAGAAGAAAGTGACTCCTCTTCTAATTCCATAAAGAAATTTGTGGAGCAAAAGGTGCTTGCTAAATACCATGCCGAGTTCAATGATTTAGCAATTAAAAGCACAAGAAAGATTGAGAGGTTGAGAGAAGAGAACCTTGAACTTTCGGCTCACAATGACCACTTAAGTGAACAAGTGGAAAGGTTGAAGAGGAGAGAGGATAAGTTAATTGAGGAGTTAGACTTATCCAAGAGAAGTGAAGAAGGCTTGAAGAGGGATCTTGTAGAAGTTAAAGGGTCCTTGGCTAGGATAGGTTCTAGCACCAAGAAGCTTGATCATTTACTTGGTGTTGGAAAGAGTCCAAGTGACAAGAGAGGTCTCGGGTTTGAAGATGATATGGAGACTTCCACTTCCAAGAAGACCATTTTTGTTAAGAGTTTGGGGAGTAAAAAAGCTTCATTGGTGCAAGCTCCTAAGAAGAAATTAGAAGTAGGACAATGCTCTAATGCACAAGTGAGGATGGGGCCAAGAAGGCAACCTCAAGCTCAACCCCCTAGGGTCCCTCAAGCCAACATTCCTCCACAAATGGCTCACAAAGGAAAGAGACCTATCATGCAACCTCAAGCTTGGAAGCAACCTAGACCGGTTCAACAACGAAGATGGATTGAACCCACTTATCCACAAAGACATGGACAAGCTCCCATACATGCACAAAGACGAGGTATGATTCTTTTTTTCATCCCTATTTGTCACTATTGTGGTTGTGATGGTCATATTAGACCAAATTGCTTTCAATATATTAAAATGTGTAGAACACGAAGCATGATAGAAAAGAGAAAGAATAGAGCCAAGATGCATGTTCCTAGGAATAACAATATTGATTTGCATGATCCTAGGAATAGTATAGCACATGTACCAAAGACCACTAAGAAATCTAAAATTGTTGCTAAATGGATTAGAAAGAATAAAAATGTTTGCCATGTTGCATAAATAGCCTTGAAGGCAAATTCTTCTAAATAGTGGGTGCTCTAGGCACATGACGGGAAACAAGAGTTTCTTCGAGACTCTTGTTATGGAGGAATGTGGAAATGTCACTTTTGGTGATGGATCCAAAAGAAATATTGTAGGGAAAGGAACCATTTCTGTTCCCGAATTACCCTCCTTATCCAATGTTTTATTTGTTGATGGCTTAAAAGCCAATTTAATAAGCATTTCACATCTTAGTGATGAAGGATATTCCGTCTTGTTTTCTAAAGATTATTGCTCTATCCTAAAACCCGATGGACAAACCTTGTTGAAGGGCATGAGATCTAGCGACAATTGTTATTGTCTTAAAGCTAGTATTGTATCTAATCATATGTCCATGGATGAGCAAATTGAGTTGTGGCATGAAAGACTTGGCCACATGAACTTTAGGGATCTACGGACCCTTGGAAAGTTCAATTGTGTGTGTGGCCTCCCTAAGCTTGGGAAGAAAGCCAACGGTGTTTGTGGACCTTGCCAACAAGGAAAGCAAACTAAAAGTATGCACAAAAAAGGTAAGTATCTCACCACCAAGGAGCCTCTTGAGCTTCTCCACATGGACCTCATGGGTCCCATGCAAACTGAAATTTTGGGTGGAAAGAGATACATTTTTGTTTGTGTTGATGATTTCTCTAAGTTCACATGGACATATTTTCTTAAAGAAAAATCCGAAACTTTTGATAAGTTTAAAATGCTTTGTAATAAAATACAAAATGAGATGAATTCTAATATTAAAAGCATAAAACGGATTAGAAGTGATCATGGGAGGGAATTTGAGAATGCCTCATTTGAAAGCTATTGCAATAGCTTAGGCATCTCTCATGAGTTCTCGGCTCCTAGGACACCTCAACAAAATGGAGTTGTTGAGAGGAAGAATAGGGCCCTTCAAGAGATGGCCCGTGTGATGTTGCTTAGCAACAATGTCCCTAGGAACCTATGGGCCGAAGCCGTTAATACGGCTTGCTATATAGGGAATCATGTTTTCCTAAGGCCCGGTACTAGAAATACCTCCTATGAATTATGGAAAGGCAAGAGACCAAATGTTAGCTACTTCCACACTTTTGGAAGCAAATGCTACATTTTGAATGACCGTGATCAACTTGGCAAATTCGATGCTAAGAGTGATGAGGGTATTTTTATTGGCTATGCCTTGAATAGTAGAGCCTATAGAGTTTTCAATTTAAAAACTCTAAGTGTTATGGAATCATCCAATGTCGTATTTGATGATACTAGGCTCAAGTCAAATGATCATGAGGAGGAGGTTATTTTTAGTGATGTTTCTCCTTTGGAAAAGGTTGTGGTGACTCCCAATGTTGGGACATCTAATGAAAATGATGAAGTCACACAACCCACTACTAGAGTCCCTCTCTTGGACTCTAATGAACCCGCTCCATGGGTTAGAAGACTCCATAACAAAGAGGATGTTATTAAGGATATTATTGGAGATGAGGTATTTGGACTAGACATCAACTAGCTAATCTTATTAGTTACACATGCTACACCTCTCAAATTGAACCCAAAAAGGTTGAAGAAGCCTTAAATGATGAATTTTGGGTTCTTGCCATGCAAGAAGAGCTAAACCAATTCGAAAGGAATGAGGTTTGGACTCTAGTTCCTAGGCCTAAGCCAACTAATGTCATAGGCACTAAATGGATATTTAGGAACAAATCCGATGAGGATGGCAACATAGTGCGGAACAAGGCTAGACTTGTAGCACAAGGGTACTCTCAAATTGAGGGTATCGACTTTGAGGAGACATTTGCTCCCGTTGCCCGTTTAGAGTCCATTAGGCTTCTCTTGTCCATTTCTTGTGTGCACAAGTTCAAATTGCACCAAATGGATGTCAAGAGTGCCTTCCTCAATGGCTTCTTGCAAGAGGAAGTGTTTGTTGAACAACCCAAGGGGTTTGTGGATGCACACCACCCCAACCATGTCTATCGTCTCAAGAAGGCACTATATGGGTTGAAACAAGCACCGAGGGCTTGGTATGAGCGCCTCACTCAATTTCTTGTTGACAATGACTACACAAGAGGTAGTGTTGACAAGACTTTGTTCATCAAGAGAAACAAAGATGAGTTATTTATAGCTCAAATCTATGTTGATGACATTGTATTTGGCTCCACCAACAACACCAAGGTCCAACAATTTGTTGATGTCATGTCTCATGAATTTGAGATGAGTCTTGTTGGTGAGCTTAGTTACTTCCTAGGTTTACAAATTAGGCAATTAGATGATGGGATTTTCATAACCCAAGCCAAATATGCCAAAAACCTAGTGAAGAAGTTTGGTTTAGAGAATGCCAAACATTGTAATACACCCATGAGTACCACTTTGAAGCTAAGCAAGGATGCTAGTGGTAAAAGTGTGGAACAAACGTTATATCGTGGCATGATAGGTAGCTTGCTCTATTTGACCGCAAGTAGGCCCGATATCTCCTTTAGTGTGGGTGTGGGTGTGTGTGCTAGGTACCAAGCGGATCATAAGGAGTACCATCTCTCTTCCGTAAAGAGAATCATTCGCTATGTGAATGGGACATCCAACTATGGGATTTGGTACTCTTTTGACACTAATGCTAGTCTTGTAGTCTTTAGTGATGCAGATTGGGCAAGAAATTGCGATGATAGGAAGAGCACATCGGGCGGTTGCTTCTTTCTAGGCAACAACTTGGTGTCTTGGTTTTGCAAGAAGCAAAACTCGATTTCCTTGTCCACGGCCGAGGCCGAATACATAGCCGCGGGGAGTGGATGCACACAACTCCTATGGATGAAGCAAATGCTAGTAGACTACGGATTCAACCAAGGTACTCTCACTCTCTTTTGTAAGAACATGAGTGCTATTAATATTTCCAAGAATCCGGTACAACATTCTAGAACTAAGCATATTGACATCCGCCATCACTTCATTAGAGAGCTTGTTGAAAATAAATGCATAGTACTTGAACATGTAGGTACTAATGATCAACTTGCAGACTTATTTACTAAACCCTTAGATGCTACTCGATTAAAAACTCTTAGTAGATCTATTGGGATATGTCTTGTGGAGTGATGTTCTATGATTGACCCCATATGGGGAACTCAAGCAAAGAGAGCTATTTTGCATTCTTTTCACTTGCAAAAAATTTGAAATAACTTATGCCTCTTCTTTTAATTGTTTGAGTAAGCTTGGTTGCACATATGTATATATGTTTTCAATTCAATAAGTGTGAACCTTGCTTGTTTACAATCCATGTCATATTTATGTTCAAACATGCATTTTTGGACTAGGAGATGTATATAGGAAGTATGATTTGAATGACATATGATTATCTCCATGACATGATGATTCTTTAATAACATGCTCATGTCAAATGAAAAAGCATGAAATTCATATCACATGCTCACATGAAAAGCATGAATTGATGATTGCATATTCTTAAAATGCAAAACCTTGTGTGAAAGCTTATGAGACTCAAAATGATTGCATATCCATTCAAAGGAATTTACATTCCAAATGTCTCTCTTTCTTTATTGGTTGAACATGGCTACTATCATTCGGATATCTTATCCGGAAAAATCAAAAAGGGTGCAAAGTCGCTCATGCCATGTTTCGCTTATAAAGTTGGATATAGTTGTTCTTAAATTGAAATCAATATATTATATATCCTTGCTTTACTCATGACATTAGTGAAATTGGTTTGAATTCTTATTAGAAACCTTTGTCATTTGCTTTGCCAAATACCATTGTATTTTGGACTTGAATGCTATATGTCTTGTATGCAAAGCATGTTGGATTCACACATTTTCTCAAATAAATCTCCTTGTTTCTCTTCAATTAATTGAGGTGCATAGTGTGACTTATATTAATTATGCAAATCTTGCATGCTTCTATCTCTCGTTGCTATGAGTGACCCGGTTGGGGACTACTCCTTTGCCTATATCATGACAAAAATGGGGAGTAGGATATGGTACGGGGAGTGCAAATTGGTGTTGCAATTGTGCACTTTGGGGAGTTAACACATTGAGGGGGAGTAACCCGTTGAGGGGGAGCATTGCATACACATACATTTCATAATGTTGTGCCTTAAACTTTTAAAATGCAAATGCTTGTTATTGTTCTCACTTGATTAATCTCACACTTTACTTGTATTGGAAATGTTAGAAACTTATTTTCAGGGATTGGTTATTCTACAAGAGGTTGAAGACTTCAAGTTTCATTTTCTTATCTCTTTGTAATGTAGAATATCATTGTAGTCCCGTAGTTTCTATTTCTTTGTGAGGAATCAATGTGAGTGGTGGTTTTGTCACGAAATAGCCAAAGAGGGAGATTGTAAGGTTCCCATTTGTTGATTGGCTCATTTCGTGGACAAACCACATATTGGGGTTCTTTGTAAGGGTAGCCTAGGTATCGGGTTTAGTGTTCGAAGCCCTTTGAAGACCTCGTGTTGATAAGCACCGAAGGTATATTTCTTTGTGCTTACTTGTCTTGAAGAGATAGTTGCACACACTCACAACTCATGCATATGTTTAATACTTGTATGTTGTGTGTCTTACTTTTGTGCATTAATGTTCATTAACATCTCTTCTTGCATGTTAGTTCGATTGCATCTTGCATATCCAATTGCATTGTCATGCTTAGACTTAGGATTGCATTTTTGCATTGGGCGCTCCCAAAAGCGCTCTACAGAAGCGCTGTACGAACAGCGCCCATTGAGCGTTGTTCAAACCTGATCGATTTAATTCGGTCGCTGTTGGGTCGCTGTACAGGCGCTGTACAAAGCACTGTACAAAGCGCTCTACGTACAACGCTCTACGTACAGCGCCGCTCTGTTTTCCCGTGAGAACATAGTAGAGGCGCTATACAAGCGCTGTACAATATGCGCTCTACGTACAGCGCCCAAGGCAATATTGAGGCAAACTTATCAAAACGACCACACTTTATTTTGGCCTCCTATATATATGCTTCTTTAACTTTAGGTCAATTACAAGAGTTCATATTCAGATTCCATACTTAGGAGATTTTTCAAAGACAAGAAAAATTCCAAAGAACTCAATTTTAGTTTACTCAAACACTTTTCCATGATCATCAATCATCATCTAGCATCATCCTTGATCATCTAGATGACATCTTGCATGGATTCTTCATCATACTTTGCTTGGTAAGCTTTTCACTAATATCTTACATATTTTGTGTTTTTTCTTAACAAGCAATCTCAATTTATTACTTGTATGATTTTCATATATCTTTTGATACAAGATTGAGATTAGTGTGATGTATATTTGAGAAGTTGTATTGTGATAGCTAATTAGATTTTGTGCTTAATATTGATTAGCTAAACTATTTGATTTGACATGTCATTTAGTTTTGATATCTAGGATTGCTCTAATTGCATATTAATCATCTTAGATAAGCATATAGGGTTTCCCTTGCTCTATGTTGCATTTTGAATATTCATATATTCACTTAGGGTTGTTATTCTCTTCATAGAGAAAGTAAGTCTGTAAGGATTCCCGTTGTTTTTAATTGGCTTATTTCGTGATCAAACCATATGTGGGGGTTCTTTGTAAGGGTAGCCTAAGTATCGGTCTTGTTGTTCGAAGCCCTTTTTGAAGACCTCGTGTTGATAAGCACCGAAGGTAAATTTCTATGTGCTTACTTTTCTTTGAAGAGATTAGTTGCACACACACACTTAACATTCATTGCATATGTGTGCATTCTCTTCATTTGTCACATTTCACACTTGCACTTATTTATTATATTTTATGGTGTGTAATTGTGTCATGTTGTTGTATAATTCGTTTCCCGATAACTTTCGGAAACGTCCGCGCATGCACGAGAATGTGCTTGGTTTAGCGCGAGGACCGCCTATGGAGAATGCCCTTGGCTTCTCCTTGGTTTTCACCTTTCTAGGTGATCGGCGGTTATTATCGGCGGCCTGGCCGCCGAATGAAACCGCCGTTTCAGTCCAAATTGGTCTGGAGCATTTCTGCGGTTAAGATCGGCGGTCACGACCGCCGTTCGAAACCGCCGTTTCAAGACCTGATTGATTTATCTCTCAGTCTAATTCGACGGTTGAAACGGCGGGCATGTAACCGCCGTTCGAAACCGCCGTTCATACCTGGTTGATTTTGATCTCTCTATTCTGTTTCGGCGGTTGGAATCGGCGGTCATGAAACCGCCGAATGAACCGCCGTTTATGCTCTGTTCTTCACGAGCTCAATTCGGCGGTCATGAACGGCGGCCTGGCCGCCGATTGAAACCGCCGATTGGCGCGTTTCTTTGAAACTTACTTAAACGACCACACTTTGATTTGGCCCCCTATATATATGCCACTTTGACTTTAGGTCAATCAAGAGAGTTCATATTCAGAATTCATACTTAGGATATTTTTCAAAGAGAAGAAAAATTCCAAGAACTCCATTCTTGATTCTCAAACACTTTTTCATGATCATCAATCATCATCTAGCATCATCTTAGATCATCTAGATGTCATCTAGCATGGAATCTTCATCATACTTTGCTTGGTAAGCTTTTCACTAATATCTTACATGTTTTGTGTTTTCTCTTATCTAGCAATCTCAATTAATTACTTGTTTGTTATTTTGTATGCTTTAGATACAATATTGAGATGAGTATGATGTATGTTTGAGATTTTATAGTTGTGCTTGCATATTAGGTTTTGTGCTTAATATTGATTAGCTAAACTAATTGACATGTCATTTAGTTTTGATATCTAGGATTATACTTAATTGCATATTAATCATCTTAGATAAGCATATAGGGTTTCCCTTGCTCTATGTTGCATTTTGGATATTCACATATATTCACTTAGGGTTGTATTCTCTTCAAAGAGAAAGTAAGTCTTGTGTGTAGCATCCGGGATTAGGTTGCTTAGAACGCAAGCAAATTGGACTAGGTTCACTCATACCGGGATTAGGTAGGTGTGTGATTACTTCCGGGATTAGGTTGTAATCGTTTGCACATTTAGTGGATTCGAGGTTCGAGTGTGGCTTACTTACATAGCCCGTGGTTTTTCCCGTGAGGGTTTCCACGTAAAAACCAAGTGTTGTTTTAATTTCCGCACCATATTACAATTGCTTGGTTATATTATCTTGAGGGCATTTTCGTAATTTTGACTAACACGAAAAATTGGGTAAAAAGCGTAAAATCTATTCACCCCCCCTCTAGATAGCTTTATACACACCGTGCTATTATTTGTTTCAATTGGTATCAGAGCGGGTTCCTAGACATACATAGGTGATCCTTGCTTATTTTGGTGTGTTTTGCATTTTGTGTGATTTTTGATCATTCATACATTTGCATTCATTTCATTCATTCATAAACACTATGAGTGGAAACGGTGGAAATGGTGGTGGCCACGAAGGAGCTTCTAGCACAAGGCCTCCACTTCTTACCGGATTGAACTATTCCCAATGGAAAGGGAAGATGGAATCCTACATATGCCAAATTCATGACCGTGCATGGATGGCCGTGGAAGACGGATATGATCTCCCTATGATGACTCCCGATGGTGGAGGACAAGATGTTTTGAAGCCTAAGGCGCAATGGAACGCGCAAGAGTTTGAGGCTTCTAAGTGGAATAGGAAGGCTATGCATGCCATTATGTGTGCTATGGATGAGAATCAGTACAAGCTTATTCAGAATACTCAGATTGCCAAAGTGGCATGGGACATCCTTCTAGTTGCACATGAGGGAACCGAGGTGGTGAAGGAGTCCAAGCTTCAAGTCCTCCAAACTCAGTTTGAGCTACTTAGGATGGGAGAGGATGAATGCTTCAATGACTTCGAAATCAAATTGATGGATATTGTAAATCAAAGCCATCAACTCGGAGACCCGTATTCGGATAGGAGAGTCAAGCAAAAAATTATGAGATCTCTCCCCGATAGGTTTGAATCCAAGGTGACGGCCATAGAAGAAAATAGTGGCTACATGGATATGAAGCCAAGTGAGGTGATTGGGCGTCTCCTTGCATATGAGTCTAGGAAGGCTCCTAGCACCACTACTCCTCCTAAGAAGTCTAAAGGAATAGCTTTGAAAGCATCTAAGGATGCAAAGGAGGCAAAGCATGAATCGGATGAAGACCTTGCCTTATTTGTGAAAAGGTTCAACAAGGTTATGGGGTTCAAGAAGAAGAAGGGATTTGGGTCAAGAGGACAAGATTTGAAGAAAAGAGTTCCTTCAAGAAGTTTGAGCCTAGACAAGAGAGGACCGAAAGGAAAGGGGTCCGATGCTTTGAATGTGGTGGGATTGGTCACTTTGCCCCCGAATGTGCTAATCACAATGAAAAGAAGAAGAGCAAAGTGATGGCCGCCACTTGGAGTGGGAGTAGTGATGACTCCAATGAGGAAGATGAGTCTTCAAGTGAAGAAGAGCTCATGGCTAACCTCCTAGCTTTTGCCTCCTCACATAAGAGCAAAAGTGGTAGTGAGAAAGAGGAAATGAGTCAAGAGGAAAATGACTCAAGTGAAGAAGAAAGTGATTCCTCATCTAACTCCATAAGTAGTTTTGTGGAGAAAAAGGTGCTTGCTAAATGCCATGCCGAGTTTAATGATTTAGCAATCAAGAGCACAAGAAGATCAAGATGTTGAGAGAAGAAAATCTTGAGCTTGCATCTCATAATGACCACTTAGGTGAACAAGTGGAAAAATTCAAGAAGATAGAAGATAAGCTAAGAGAGGAGTTAGCTTTATCTAGGAGAAATGAAGAAAGTCTAAAGAGTGAGCTTGAAGAAGTTAGAAATTCTATGACTAGGATGGATTCTAGCACCAAGAAGCTTGACCATATGCTTGGTGTTGGAAAGAGTCCATGTGACAAGAGGGGTCTTGGGTATGAAGATGACAAGAAGATCTCTACCTCTAACAAGACCGTGTTTGTCAAGAGCTTGAAGAAAGAAGAAACTTCATTTGTGCAAGCTCCTAGAAAGAAATTAGAAGTAGGACAATGCTCTAATGCACAAGTGAAGATGGGTCCAAGAAGGAAACCTCAAGCTCAACCCCCTAGGGTCTCTCAAGCCAACATTCCTCCTCAAATGGCTCACAAAGGAAAGAGACCTATCATGCAACCTCAAGCTAGGAAGCAACCAAGACCGGTTCAACAACGAAGAAGGATTGAACCCTTTCATCCACAAAGACAAGGACAAGGTATGATTCCTTATTTCACTCCTATATGTCATTTTTGTGGATTTGATGGTCATATTAGACCACATTGCTTTCGATATATAAAATGTGCAAAACTAGAAGCATGATAGAGAAGAAAAAGAAAAGAGCCATGATGCATGTTCCTAGGAATGATAATACTATTATGCATGATCCTAGGACATCTAGAGCCCATATACCAAAAACCACTAAGAAAGCTAAGATTGTTTCTAGGTGGATTAGAAAGAATGACATTGTTTGCCATGTTGCTCAAATAGCCTTGAAGGCAAATTCTTCTAATTTTTGGTATCTAGATAGTGGGTGCTCTAGGCACATGACGGGAAACAAGAGTTTCTTCGAGACTCTTGTTATGGAGGAAGGTGGATATGTCACTTTTGGTGATGGATCCAAAAAGAAAGTTGTAGGGAAAGGAACCATTTCCGTTCCCGGATTACCCTCCTTATCCGATGCTTTATTTGTTGATGGCTTGAAAGCCAATTTAATAAGCATTTCACATCTAAGTGATGAAGGATATTCCGTCTTGTTTTGTAAAGATGATTGCTCGATCCTAAAGCCCGATGGACAAACCTTATTGAAAGGTATGAGATCTAGCGACAATTGCTATTGTCTTGAAGCTAGAATAGTCTCAAACAATGTGTCCATGGATGAGCAAATTGAGTTGTGGCATGAAAGACTTGGCCACATGAACTTTAGGGATCTACGGACCCTTGGAAAGTTCGAGTGTGTGCGTGGCCTCCCTAAGCTTGGGAAGAAAGCCAATGGTGTTTGTGGACCTTGCCAACAAGGAAAGCAAACTAAAAGCATGCACAAAAAGGGTAAGTATCTCACCACCAAGGAGCCTCTTGAGCTTCTCCACATGGACCTCATGGGTCCCATGCAAACCGAAAGTTTGGGTGGAAAGAGATACATTTTTGTATGTGTTGATGATTTCTCTAGATTTACATGGACATACTTTCTTAGAGAAAAATCCGAAACTTTTGATAAGTTTAAAATGCTTTGTACTAAATTACAAAATGAAATGAAATCTAACATTAGAAGCATTAAACGGATTAGAAGTGACCATGGGAGAGAGTTTGAGAATGCCTCTTTTGAAAGCTTTTGTGATAGCTTAGGCATCTCCCATGAGTTTTCGGCTCCTAGGACACCTCAACAAAATGGAGTTGTTGAGAGGAAAAATAGGGTCCTCCAAGAGATGGCCCGAGTGATGTTGCTTAGCAACAATGTCCCTAGGAACCTATGGGCCGAAGCCATCAATACGGCTTGCTATATAGGAAATCGTGTGTTCCTAAGGCCCGGTTCTAGAAACACCTCCTATGAGCTATGGAAGGGTAGGAAGCCAAATGTTAGCTACTTCCACACATTTGGAAGCAAATGCTACATTTTAAATGACCGTGATCAACTTGCAAGTTTGATGCTAAGAGTGATGAGGGTATCTTTATTGGCTACGCCTTGAATAGTAAAGCCTATAGAGTTTTCAACTTGAAGACTCGAACCGTCATGGAATCATCTAAATGTGGTCATTGATGATACTAGGCTCAAGTCTAATGACCATGAGGAGGAGGATGTTCTAGAGGATGACTCTCCTTTGGAGAGGGTTGTGGTGACTCCCAATGTTGGGACATCTAATGAAGTCACACAACCCATTACTAGAGTTCCTAACTTGGACTCTAATGAACCCGCTCCATGGGTTAGAAGACTCCATAACAAAGAGGATGTTATTGGAGATGTTAATGAGGGTGTTAGGACTAGACGTCAACTTGCTAATCTTATTAGCTATACTTGCTACACCTCTCAAATTGAACCCAAAAAGGTTGAAGAAGCCTTACATGATGAATTTTGGGTTCTTGCCATGCAAGAAGAGCTAAACCAATTCGAAAGGAATGAGGTTTGGACTCTAGTTCCTAGGCCTAAGACCACTAATGTCATAGGCACTAAATGGATATTTAGGAACAAATCCGATGAGGATGGCAACATAGTGCGGAACAAGGCTAGACTTGTAGCACAAGGGTACTCTCAAATTGAGGGTATCGACTTTGAGGAGACATTTGCTCCCGTTGCCCGTCTAGAGTCTATTAGGCTTCTCTTGTCCATTTCTTGTGTGCACAAGTTCAAATTGCACCAAATGGATGTCAAGAGTGCCTTCCTCAATGGCTTCTTGCAAGAGGAAGTGTTTGTTGAACAACCCAAGGGTTTGTGGATGCTCACCACCCCAACCATGTCTATCGCCTCAAGAAGGCACTATATGGGTTGAAACAAGCACCGAGGGCTTGGTATGAGCGCCTCACTCAATTTCTTGTTGACAATAACTACACAAGAGGTAGTGTTGACAAGACACTATTCATCAAGAGAGACAATGATGAGCTTTTCATAGCTCAAATATATGTCGATGACATAGTGTTTGGTTCCACCAACAACACCAAGGTCCAACAATTTGTTGATGTTATGTCTCATGAATTTGAGATGAGTCTTGTTGGTGAGCTTAATTACTTCCTAGGTTTGCAAATTAGGCAACTTGATAATGGGATCTTCATAACCCAAGCCAAATATGCCAAAACCTTGTGAAGAAGTTTGGTCTTGAAAAAGCCAAACATTGTGACACTCCTATGAGCACCACTTTGAAGCTAAGCAAGGATGCTAGCGGTAAAAGTGTGGACCAAACCTTATATCGTGGCATGATAGGGAGCTTGCTCTATTTGACCGCAAGTAGGCCCGATATATCATTTAGTGTAGGAGTTTGTGCTAGGTACCAATCCGATCCCAAGGAGTCCCATCTCTCTTCGGTTAAGAGAGTCATTCGCTATGTGAATGGGACTTCCAACTATGGGATTTGGTACTCATTTGACACTAATCCTAGTCTTGTAGGATATAGTGATGCGGATTGGGCAGGAAATTGTGATGATAGGAAGAGCACATCGGGCGGTTGCTTCTTTCTAGGCAACAACTTGGTGTCTTGGTTTTGCAAGAAGCAAAACTCGATTTCCTTGTCCACGGCGGAAGCCGAGTACATAGCCGCGGGGAGTGGATGCACTCAACTTATGTGGATGAAGCAAATGCTAGTGGATTATGGATTCAACCAAGGTACTCTCACTCTCTTTTGTGATAACATGAGTGCCATTAATATTTCCAAGAATCCGGTGCAACATTCTAGAACTAAGCATATTGACATCCGCCATCACTTCATTAGAGAGCTTGTTGAAAATAAATGCATAGTACTTGAACATGTAGGTACTAATGATCAACTTGCGGACCTATTTACTAAACCCTTAGATGCTACTCGATTTAAAACTCTTAGTAGATCTATTGGGGTATGTCTTGTGGAGTGATGTTCTATGATTGACCCCATATGGGGAACTCAAGCAAAGAGAGCTATTTTGCATTCTTGTATCTTGCAAAAAATTTGAAATATCTTATGCCTCTTCTTTTAATTGCTTGAGTAAGCTTGGTTGTACATATGTATATATGTTTTAAAATTCCATAAGTGTGAACCTTGCTTGTCTACAATCCATGTCATATTTATGTTCAAACATGCATTTTTGGACTAGGAGATTTACATTGGAAGTATGATTTGAATGACCTATGATTATCTCCATGACATGATGATTCTTTAATAACATGCTAATGACAAATGAAAAAGCATGAAATTCATAAAACATGCTCACATGAAAAGCATGAATTGATGATTGCATATTCTTCAAAATGCAAAACTTGTGTGAAAACTTATGAGACTCAAAATGAATAAAGGATCTTGTATCCATTCAAAGGAATTTACATTCCAAATGTCTCTCTTTCTTTATTAGTTGAACATGGTTACTATCATACGGATAATTTTATCCGGAAAAATCAAATAGGGTGCAAAGTCGCTCATGCCATGTTTCGCTTATAAAGTTGGATATAGTTGCTCTTAAATTGAAATCAATAATCTCTATATCCTTGCTTTTCCCATGACATTGGTGAAATTGGTTTGAATTCTTATTAGAAACCTTTGTCATTTGCTTTGCCAAATACCATTGTATTTTGGACTTAAATGCTATATGTCTTGTATGCAAAGCATGTTGGATTCACACATTTTCTCAAAATAAATCTCCTTGTTTCTCTCAAATTGATTGAAGTGCATAAAGTGACTTATATGTATATGCAAGTCTTGCATGCTTCTATCTCTCGTTGCTATGAGTGACCCGGTTGGGGACTACTCCTTTGCCTATGTCATGACAAAAAGGGGGAGTAGGATATGGTAAGGGGAGGTGCAAAATATAGAAGCTATTGTACACTTTGGGGAGAACATACATTGAGGGGAGTAACCCGTTGAGGGGGAGCATTGCATTTATCATACATTGCATACATTTGGTAATGTTGTGCCTAAATTCTAAAAATGCAAATGCTTGGTATTGTTCTCACATGATTAATCTCACACTTTTCTTGTATTAGAAATGTTAGAAACTCTTTTCAGGGATTGTTTATTCTACAAGAGGATTGAAGACTTCAAGTTGCATTAGCTTATCTCTTTGTAATGTAGAATATCATTATAGTCCCGTAGTTTCTATTTTTTTTTGTGAGGAATCATTGTGAGTGATGGTTTTGTCACGAAATAGCCAAAGGGGGAGATTGTAAGGATTCCCGTTGTTTTTAATTGGCTTATTTCGTGATCAAACCATATGTGGGGGTTCTTTGTAAGGGTAGCCTAAGTATCGGTCTTGTTGTTCGAAGCCCTTTTTGAAGACCTCGTGTTGATAAGCACCGAAGGTGAATTTCTATGTGCTTACTTTTCTTTGAAGAGATTAGTTGCACACACACACTTAACATTCATTGCATATGTGTGCATTCTCTTCATTTGTCACATTTCACACTTGCACTTATTTATTATATTTTATGGTGTGTAATTGTGTCATGTTGTTGTATAATTCGTTTCCCGATAACTTTCGGAAACGTCCGCGCATGCACGAGAATGTGCTTGGTTTAGCGCGAGGACCGCCTATGGAGAATGCCCTTGGCTTCTCCTTGGTTTTCACCTTTCTAGGTGATCGGCGGTTATTATCGGCGGCCTGGCCGCCGAATGAAACCGCCGTTTCAGTCCAGATTGGTCTGGAGCATTTCTGCGGTTAAGATCGGCGGTCACGACCGCCGTTCGAAACCGCCGTTTCAAGACCTGATTGATTTATCTCTCAGTCTAATTCGACGGTTGAAACGGCGGGCATGTAACCGCCGTTCGAAACCGCCGTTCATACCTGGTTGATTTTGATCTCTCTGTTCTGTTTCGGCGGTTGGAATCGGCGGTCATGAAACCGCCGAATGAACCGCCGTTTATGCTCTGTTCTTCACGAGCTCAATTCGGCGGTCATGAACGGCGGCCTGGCCGCCGATTGAAACCGCCGATTGGCGCGTTTCTTTGAAACTTACTTAAACGACCACACTTTGATTTGGCCCCCTATATATATGCCACTTTGACTTTAGGTCAATCAAGAGAGTTCATATTCAGAATTCATACTTAGAATATTTTTCAAAGAGAAGAAAAATTCCAAGAACTCCATTCTTGATTCTCAAACACTTTTTCATGATTATCAATCATCATCTAGCATCATCTTAGATCATCTAGATGTCATCTAGCATGGAATCTTCATCATACTTTGCTTGGTAAGCTTTTCACTAATATCTTACATGTTTTGTGTTTCTCTTATCTAGCAATCTCAATTACTTGTTTGTTATTTTGTATGCTTTAGATACAATATTGAGATGAGTATGATGTATGTTTGAGATTTTATAGTGTGCTTGCATATTAGGTTTTGTGCTTAATATTGATTAGCTAAACTAATTGACATGTCATTTAGTTTTGATATCTAGGATTATACTTAATTGCATATTAATCATCTTAGATAAGCATATAGGGTTTCCCTTGCTCTATGTTGCATTTTGGATATTCACATATATTCACTTAGGGTTGTATTCTCTTCAAAGAGAAAGTAAGTCTTGTGTGTAGCATCCGGGATTAGGTTGCTTAGAACGCAAGCAAATTGGACTAGGTTCACTCATACCGGGATTAGGTAGGTGTGTGATTACTTCTGGGATTAGGTTGTAATCGTTTGCACATTTAGTGGATTCGAGGTTCGAGTGTGGCTTACTTACATAGCCCGTGGTTTTTCCCGTGAGGGTTTCCACGTAAAAACCAAGTGTTGTTTTAATTTCCGCACCATATTACAATTGCTTGGTTATATTATCTTGAGGGCATTTTCGTAATTTTGACTAACACGAAAAATTGGGTAAAAAGCGTAAAATCTATTCACCCCCCCTCTAGATAGCTTTATACACACCGTGCTATTATTTGTTTCAAAGTCTTGTGTGTAGCATCCGGGATTAGGTTGCTTAGATCGCAAGCAAAATTGGACTAGGTTCACTCATATCAGGATTAGGTAGGTGTGTGATTACTTCCGGGATTAGGTTGTAATCGTTTTACACATTTAGTGGATTCGAGGTTCGAGTGTGGCTTACTTACTAGCCCTGTTTTCCCCGTGAGGGTTTCCACGTAAAAATCAAGTGTTATTTAATTTCCGCATTTTATACTTGATTTATTGCTTTATCTATTTAGGGGTAATTTCATAATTTTGACTAATCACGAAAAATTGAGTAATAAGCTTAAAATCTATTCACACACACCCCCCCCCCCCCCCCCCCCCCCCCCCCCCCCCCCCCCCCCCCCCCCCCTAGATAGTTTTATACACACCGTGCTATAATTTGTTTCAAAAGAAATTCTTGAGTGTTCCTTGTTAGTATTCCAAGCAATCTTTGAAAGAGTTTGAGCATTCCGGTTCTTCTTTATGCAAAGAAGTTTCGAGACAGAGGTGATTCTAGACTGTTTTATCCTAGGGACAACGTGGTAACTTTGGAACTGCTTGCACAATTAGGGCAGAGCCGAGAAACGTCTTAAAGAGAGCGACATTGTCCGCGACT
Organism: Acer yangbiense; assembly: GCA_008009225.1. NCBI lineage: Eukaryota > Viridiplantae > Streptophyta > Magnoliopsida > Sapindales > Sapindaceae > Acer > Acer yangbiense. Next base: position 21,323,964 of record CM017773.1, on the reverse strand, counting down.
CAGCCACTTTCCAAGTTTTTCTACTCTAATTATATTGTGTACTGTTTGAAATATTTTCCAGCAGCAAAATTGTTTTTAAAATAATTTCCAGCAACAATATTGTTTTTTAAAAATAATTTCCAGCAACAAAAATTTATTTTTGAAACATTTTCCAGCAACTATTTGTATTGAAGAATTTTGCAGCAACATATTGTTTATTAGCAGCGATGTTAACCAAATGGTTACCTAATTAACTTCACAACATATTATTTTTTTTCCACATAGCTAACTGTGCTTATTTTAATAGCTACAATAATATCAAACTGAACCTAAATTTTGATACTTTTATATTTTTCATGTGTTTATATCTTTGTATTTGGTGAATAAATTTATGACCTAAAAGACTAGTTTATTGGATTGCGACATTCACTACTATATAATAGGGGGAAATAGCACCAAATAGGGTTGACTTCGTGGGGATAACACCAAATTAATAATTATTGTTTAGATACCACCAAAGTATGTGGTGAGACCAAATAACCTCAGTTATTGTTTTACTTTTACTTTTTAATTTTCTCTCTCTCTTTCTTCCTCTCTCCTCTATTTTTTGTTTTTTCTTTTTCTTTTTCAAACGGAGGTCAAAAAGAACTCGACCTCCAAACCTCCATTGGAGGTAGATGAAGAAGAAGATAAAAAAAAAAAAAACCAAAAAAATCTGGGAATAAGTCTCGGGTAGGGCACCCGAGACTTATTGCAAGATTTTAGACTTTTCTTTACCATGTCCGTAAGTAGTTCTAGGACCGAGATAGAGCCTGACGATAATAATAGTATTGCATGTCAGTCTGTAGCAAATTATGAAACAAATTGGGACGACAAAGACTTAGTAAACTGGCAATTGCCAAATATTCAACAATATAGCATTTATAGGAAGAGCAGAACCCTAGATTTTAGAACTATTTTAGGGCAAAAGACTAAAGAGATTAATGTTAAATTCCATAATAATACTTTTAGTACAAATTTATTAAATAGAAATAGTTTAAACCATTTTCATAAAATTGGTTATAATGACTTGCATATAGGAAGTGTTCAAATTGGGTTGAAACCTTTAGCCAAAATTGGTCTTAATAATTCCCTTTTAGTTGTCCTCCGAGACAAAAGGATCACCAACTATAAAGAATCTATTTTAGGAATTGCTGAAACTAGTTTGACCTATGGACCTATCTATTTTCAATGTTATCCAAATTTCACTATTGCTTTAAATTCAGATGAACATAAAGAAAAATGTCTTGCTATTGATATTCAGACTCATAATTATCAATTTTTAAGAGGTTCGAGTCCTTATACACCCGAGACTTATTGCTAAGATTTATTTCTCCCCCTTTTTTTAACTGCTACCTCCATTGGCGAACAGACCTCCATTGGAGTTTGACTATTTCGACGACCTCCATCGAAGGTCGTTTCGACCTCCAACGGAGGTCTGTTAAATTTCCATTGATGGAGGTGAGGTCACCTCTATCAATGGAAGGTTTTTGGAAAAATAAAATCAAAGAAAAAAGGATAGAAAAAAGAATAAAAGTAAAAATGAGGGTATTTTATCCATGGTTCAAAAAAAATTTGTCACTATTTCAACATGATATCACTGGTTTACTAATTTAAGTTTAAAAAGCACATATTTAGGTGACCAGACAAAAATACCCTCATTTTGTCTGTTTGTGTCTTTTCAATCGTGGAGAGAAAAAAGTTAAGAGAGAGAGAACAGTGGAAAGAGAAAGCATCGTTGTAAGAAATCCGGCTGTAAATCTCACGGTGAACTCACCGGCGGTGGCGCTACAGTCCTGAAGTCAACGAGAACCTGCAACTGACAGTGTTTATGTTTCGATTTCATTTTTGTTCTTGATATATTTATGTTGGTTGTTGTTTTGACATGGTTTTTGTTGTTAGTTTATATGTGTTTGATTTAGATTATGGTTCTGGGTTAGTTTAGGTTTAGATTAAGGTTTGAATTTATAAAAAAGTTGTGTAGAAAACGATGAAGATCTGGGTTTCCGAGCTTTTTTTTTAAAGGAATATGAATAGGTTTGTGAAAAAAAAATGGTTGTTAAAAAGGCTCGGAAAAGTCTCGGACAAAGCTTAGAAATGCTCGGGCAGTTCATTAAAAGGCTCGGGGAACAAATGAAAAGGCTCGAAAGTTCAAAAAAAAAATGATTGTTGAAAAGGCTCGGAGAACAAATGAAAAGTCTCGGAGACTAATTGAAAAGGCTCGGGGAACAATTGAAAAGGCTCGAGCCTTTTCATTTGGTCTCCGAGCCTTTTCATTTAGTCTCCGAACCTTTTCAATTAGTCTCTGAGACTTTTCATTTGTTCTCCGAGCCTTCCCCTGAATGCGTCTACGTAGCGCCACAAAATTAATTATCCAATGAAGATGAATTGATAATGTTATGGTGTTCAACCTCCATTGGAGGTCTGTTATAGAGGAAGATGAAAGAAAAAATCTCAGAAAACTTCAAAGTAAGAAAGAGAATGTGTAAAATAAGGGTGTTTTTGGACTTACTTTAGTTTCTTTTAAACTTAAGTTATTAAAGTGGTGACTTTGTCACCAAATCAGTTTTAAAAGGATTTTCCACCGATTCCACATTTTATCCATCACCATACTTTGGTGTCATTTAAACTTAAATTATTAACTTGGTGACAATCACAAAATCAGGGGTGAAAAGAGTGCTATAAATTTAAACAACTCATTCATAAATGTATTTAATTTAGACTTTTAAATGTCCAAATTAAATAAATTTAGGTGTATTAAAAAATAATCACGACTTTACAAATTTGTCTTAAGGGATAGAATTTGGTGGAGTCCATGGATTTCAAAAAGTCATACTCACATTTTTTTTTTTTTTTTGAGAAAAACAAATTCATTAAATCAGAGAAAAGGTTACAACGACCCAGGGCAATCGCCCAGAACCAGACTATCCACACTCATAGGACACTTTTCCAACCAAATAAACTCACCCTCATGACTAAGCGCAAGCTTAGCTAAAGCATGAGCCACACTATTTGCAAGTCTAGGAACATAAGAAATAGGAAAAATACTAACCATCTGAAGAAGACATAAAATATCATAAACAACGACACCCACATCAGCACAAGGGATCTCTTTCGCACAAATCATATCCACAATCCCCTGTGCATCAGACTCTAAAGTGGCTGGTAAAAGACCAGAGCTAGCAGCCAGCGAAATCCCTTTCAAAATAGCCATAGCTTCAACAATCTGGGGATGGAGGCAAGCATCCAAACTCTGACAAAGAGAAGCCATAACACTACCATTACAATCGCGAATCACCACACCAATACCAGCACGCGAGTCTTTAAGATTTAAGGCTGCATCCGTATTAATCTTAAAGACTCCCCTATCCGGCGGTTTCCACTTTGGAGGCTCCTTTATCAACAAGCGCTTAGGGTTACCTGCAGCTGTAGCATCATGAAAATCCTTCAGATACTCTTGAGACTAGCCAAGCACATCTTGATCAGACAGCAGCACCTTTGAGTGCACAGCTTTGTTCCTCCTAAACCAGATATGCCACCAGGTGACACAAAGACTTTCAAACACCGAGCAATCTACAACGCTCCTACACAATAAAACAAAATCAAAAAAAGATGCCGACTCCAACACTCTCCCATTACCACCAGCACCGTTACAGCTGCCACCTCTAATACTCCGCAGCGAATCACAAAGCCAGAGAACAAGCAAGGTAGTTTCATTCTTCTTCAAATAGATAGGACACATGGCATTGAGCTGAACCCCATGATTCGTGAGATTGACATGAGTGGGAATCCAGTTGTTGCAGGCCTTCCACATAAAAAGCTTCACTTTCGGAGGTAGACGAAGATTCCAAAAAAATTTCCACCAAGATTCATTCGAGCTAAGCCCAGAACTCCCAGGATCACCCACAGCACGAGAAGACATTTCAGACCAGTACCCACTTCGGACCGTAAACTCCCCAGACTTGTGAAAATGCCACATCAGGCTGTCATTTAGATTGGAACCACAGGGTGGCAAACTCAAAATTGCCGCAGCCTCATCAGGAAAGAAACACTGGCAAATTAGATCCACATTCCAGGCACCAGTTGCTAATTTCAAGCAATCAACAGTAGCCAGCTCTCCCAAAACTGGGGGAGAATGCACTTTGAAAGTAGAGACTCTCGGTATCCATTGGTCGCTATAAATTCGAATAGTACGACCATGTCCAACCCTCCATCTAAACCCCAACTCAATTAATTCAGGTCCCCATTCGAGACTTTTCTAGAGAAAAGAACTAACCTGCCCTTTATCCGCTTCCAACAGAGACAAACTCGGGAAATAACTCCCTCTGAGCACTCTAGCAACCAAGGACTCCGGGAACTTCAGGATATGCCAACACTATTTAGCCAACATGGCTTTGTTAAAAGCACCAAGATCTCTAAAACCCAATCCCCCCGAGATCTTATTCTTACACAACTTATTCCAAGAACACCAATGTAATTTCCGAATATTTTCCCCACCTCCCCACCAAAATCTAGCACTCATCCGATGAAACTCATCAATAAGAGCCTTAGGTAAACGAAACATATTCATAGAATACACTGGTAAAGCTTGAATCACAGCCTTGATAAGAACCTCTCGCCCTCCCACAGAGAAGAAATGGTTCCGCCAATTATTCAGCTTATTCCACACTTTCATTTTCACATCATCAAACATGACTCTTTTACTTCTAATCGACAAACAAGGAAGCCCCAAGTACCTGTTGTGAGACGTAACCAAAGACATACCCAACACACTCGCCAAACGTCTCCTCTCCCTCTCAGGAATATTACTACTAAAACAAACCGCAGGCTTATTTAAATTAATTTCTTGACCCGACGCCTTCGAATAAACATCCAACATATCCTTAATATTCACACACTCATCAATTGAAGCCCTAGTAAAAAACAAGCTGTCATCCGCAAAAAATAGGTGTGTGATTTTTGGGCCTAAACGACTACACCGGAAACCCTCAAAGGCACCAACCCTCTCCGCCTTCGAAACCAAACTAGACAAACCTTCAGCACAAATAAGAAAGAGATACGGAGATAGAGGATCTCCTTGTCTCAACCCCCGAGAAGGCCTAATCGAACCCCTAACATTACCATTTAGAATGAAGGAATAAGTAACAGACGAAACACACCCCATAATCTTTGAAATCCATGCCTCCGAAAAACCCATCTTCCTTATCATACCCTCCAGAAAACACCATTCTTCTCTATCATAGGCTTTTGACATGTCTAATTTTAAAGACATGAAACCCTTCTTTCCATTAACCGTATGAGTCAAAGCGTACATGCACTCAAAGCCCACCATAGCATTATCAATAATAATTCTCCCAGGGAAAAAAGCACTTTGAGTCTTACTAATCACAGTATCAAGAACCCCTCTTAGCCTATTTGCATAAACCTTTGAAATACACTTGTATATAACATTACACAAGCTAATAGGTCTCACATCCGACAGCTGCTCCACCTTCCTAACCTTCGGAATGAGACAAATCAGCGTATGGTTCAACAAATCCACCGGTTTCCCATCATTGAGACATTCCAGGCACAACTTAGTGAAATCCACACCCACCACATCCCAGTATTTTTGATAAAAATCAGCTGAGAAACCATCCACCCCAGGAGCCTTAGAGGGGCTCATTTGAAATAAGGCACACCGAACCTCCTTAGCCAAAAACTTCGAATCCAAATAATCCTTTTGTTGTGTCGAAATCTTCACCACCACACTATCCAAAATACGGTCCATATGGCTACCTGAAGGCATCGACCTTGTAAAGAGATTAGAAAAATACTGTTGAATGATATCTTCCATGTCATCATCCGTCTCTTTCCACTCCCCACTAACATTAAACAACCCGAAAAGATGATTTCTTCGCTTTCTAGCTACAGCTTTCGCATGGAAGAATTTAGTATTAGAGTCTCCCTCCCTCAACCAACTAATTCTTGAACGCTGTCTCCAGAAAATCTCATCACACCGTAACAAATCATCCAACTCTTTTTCAACCTTCCTAACCAGCCTCCACTCAACTGGACCCTCCACATTGTTCAACCGAGCCAATTCTTTCTTCTTATCGATAAGTCCTTTTCTCATCTGCCACTTCTTGTCTTTGTTCCACACCTGCAGACTTTTTGCACAATTGTTTAGGCAACCCACCACATTCTGCAAGCTATCTCCACTATGAAAACCACTCCACGAATCCCTCACCAACTGCAAGCAATCATCATGACCAGCCCAACAACACTCATAATGGAAACGGCCCTTCCCATTCAAGTTTTGAACCCTGTCCGAAAATTCCAAAAGAATAGGTCTATGGTCCAAGTTCCAGTAATCCAGATGTTTAACCATGAAAAACGAGAAAACGCGCTTCCACTCTCCAGAACCCACACAATGGTCAAGTCTTTCATGAACAATCTGTGTCCCCCCACAACGATTATTCCACGTAAATTTGGGTCCTGAGAAACCCAAATCACACAAACCACACTCCACCAAAGCGTCCCGAAAATTTTTCATAAGGGCCTCTTGACGAAAGAACCCACCCACCTTCTCCGAGAGACACAATATTTCGTTAAAATCTCCCCCTACTAACCAAGGCAGCAACGTCATCCCAGCCAATCTTCGTAATAAGGTCCAACCATGAATTCTCTGATTCACCAAAGGATTACCATAAAAACCTGTCAATCTCTACCTTTTATTATTATGCGACGAAACCACTGTGTCAATGTGGAAACGCGAATAAGACAAAAGAGAAATATCAATATCACTATTCCAAAGGAGGCATAAACCCCCACTGTTTCCCACTCGATCCACCATTAACTTAGCACCAAAACCCAATTTCACACGAAGACCTTCCATAAAAGTATGCTCACAAATCGTCTCCATCAAAAAAACAATATCCGGACGGTGATCCCGCAATAGGGACTGCAGGACCCGGAATGCTCGGTCTCCTCCCAAACCCCGAGCGTTCCAAAATAAGGTTTTCATTGCGTCCGGCAAGCCAGGTCCCTTGCCTGACTCGCCGATATCTCTTCTAATAAATTGTCACACCCGGAACCAATATTTTGTCTTTTGTCCATCACCTAATTATTCGAAAACCCAGTATCCGCACCCCTCTTTTTCAGAATCAACCCCTCCTCTTCAGCCACTACAGTCCGCGACCCCCCTCCCTAGCCTAACGTTTCCACTTCCCGGTTGACATATTTATGTTAAATGTTATATACTTATGTATTTATTTGACATTTGAATTAACTAGCTAATACTAATACATATAGGTTGGTAATGTTAATTATATATATATATAATAATAAAAAAATTAGATATTTCTTATTTGTTTCTTTGACATTTGAATTAAATGTTAAAAAATAATTTTACCCTTTTCCTTTGATATTTGAATTAAATATTAGTTTGATACAAATTAGAAATTAAAACATTTCAATTTCCATATGTTTCATTTGAAAAAAAAAATGATATCCTTTGTAGTCATTATCAAATCAATAAACATTATAATTTACTAAATGTATGCAACTATGCATACCACTTTTGAGTCTAACAATAGTGTTAGGTTATTTATTAACAGCAATGTTAACCAAATAGTTACCTAATTAACTTCACAACAGATTATTTTTTCCGCATAGCTAACGGTGTTTATTTTAAAAGCTACAACAATATAAAATTGAACCTAAATTTCGATACTTTTATATTTTTCATGCGTTTATAAGAAGTGATGTATATTGGTGGATAAGTTTACGATCCAAAAGACTCACTACAAGAAATTTAATTTTTTATAACATTGACTTTACGGCATTTAATAAAAAATACTGTGATTGATATCAGTTATAATATAGTTTTTTTTTTAAATGCCGCAAAAGATGTTTAGACAAAAAAAATTTACAACATTTTAGAAATGCTGCTATTCATATTCCTTTACAAGAATTTTAAAACGCTGTAATGGTAAAATTGTAAAATAAATAGGCGGGTTTTATTTATCATTCCCGCGTTAATATTTTTCTAACCTTTTTTTCCCCAAAGTTACCCTAATCTCTGATTCTCAATTTCTGTCTATGCAATTGTCTCTATAATTTATCACCAGTAGCAACTATCTCCGGTTTGCTCGACCGGATCTCCGCCGTCGATTTCTTCAAGCATTTCACTCTCGAAGAAACTTTGACAGCTATTAGAAAAAGAGGAAGGCTGAAGAGCTTTGTGTCTCCAGCGAACAGATCTGCGATGGTGAGCCGAAGAGGTAGTGAGCTGATGTGTGAGGAGATTGAACAGAGAATGGGAGAAGATTGGGTTGTGGAAAGATGTTACGATGGCCATGTTTGGTGGTTGAGCTTCTTTCATGGAGAAGTACTTTTCTCTAATTTCTCTCAACCAAGACTCTGTCACTGTCGTCACCATCCAACCATCACCGTTAAACTCAGATGATTTCGTGACGGCGCACGCTTTCACCACTTTGATTTCGGTACAGGTCGTCTTCTCTCTAACCGACTTCTCTCAGGTACACATCGATCTTTTGTTGGTCTAATTGTTATTTTCTTTCTTGTGCTTGATAATGGGATTATTGGATTGTGGATTGAAGGTTCGATTATGAAATCAAAATTTAAATGTTTGATTTCAAAAACTCCAGGTAATTTAAAATATAAAAAGCAAATCATCATTTAGTTTGAATTAGTCGGAATCTCCATCAGTTCTTAATTATTTTGCCTCATATTTTCTGGTGCATAAACTGTCAGTTTTACATTTCATCCCCAACTCTGCTGGTTTATCACCAAAAAGACAACAAGAAGTCACTCTATGAATCCATTTGTAAACGTAAATGATTCATTGGCTTAACCCTTGTTGCACTCCACATTTGATTTATGGTCTCGTGAATTATTCAGTTGCTTTGCCATTGCACTTTGCAAATGTGGTTTGTGTTTGATGATTTTATTTAATACAAAGCCTTGGTGTTGTTTCCTTTTTTTTTTTTTTTTTTTTTTTTTTTTAATGTTAATTTATTTCTACTTCTTGTAATTGTGATCCAGATTGTCATTGATTCTTGTTGTTGTGCAACGTTTGCAGAATATCAGAAAAGGGGAAAGGATTTTTGGTCGGAGTTTGAGTTGTATCTTGCTGATCTTTTAGTCGGTGTGGTTGTTGACGTTGCTTTGTTTGGTATGTTAGCACCCTATGCTCGTATTTGGCAGTCAACTGTGTCAAGTGGTTTATTTGGACGCATACAACATGCTTGTGCGTCTCTTCCTAATAGGTTGGTAATACAAGCTTTTGTTTATTCTAGTGATTTGTTGTTCTAGTGACCTGTTGTGTACTGTTATGCATCTTCTTGATGCTGGCCAGATGCTTATGTTGTTTGTGCTAGATAGGTTCCATAATGGATTAGCAGATGCTTAGACATAAAAAGACCGGAAAATCATTTTAGTTTGGTTTGGTTGGATGAACTCAAGGCCTTGGTGATTGTTTGTTTGGTCAATTTTTGTACTGTTCAAATTAAAAAACAAAATAGTAATACGAATTTTGTCAGTTAAAGTTGTAAATGTCTATTTTTCTTGTAGTGACTAGTTTATTGGATCGCAACATCCACTACAGTATATACTATTATTTTGTTACATATGTTTTCAATATAATCTTCTTGAGGTTCACACGTGAGAACCTGTGTAACCTCATGAACACTCGAACTCCCCTCTATTTGTTGACCCATTTTGCAAACGCTTTTGTTAAAGTTAACCGTTCTTTGTTGCTTCTCATCTATTTATCAGTAACGGTATTGCTTCTCATCTATTAATCAGTAACGGTATTCATTTAAAGGTATGCCGTAGTCCGTAGGAGGACTCATTAGTAGCCTAATAATTTATTTTCGACATCCATGTGTTCATGGGCTGACTATACTTTTCCTTTTTTTTAAATTGTAAAGAAGAGGTAAATAATCTGTGTTCAATAATCTAGTGATTTACTGTACTAGATTATTGATGAGATTGAAACTTAAACACTAAAACAATGAAGGCCCAGTCCGTATGGCTACAATGAATCCATAAAGCTTCCAAGGTGGCCCAACAATTGGAAAGCTGAAGACAAATGCCCACCCAAATTAGCCAAGCTGAATCCATTAAAACCCAAAATCTGAGTCCTGTAAAAAACAGAAAATCAGAGTCCCGTAACTTTTTTCTTTTATTTTTTTTGGAGACGGACATATTTGAATCCTTCAAAAAAAAAATTTGTCTTAGTGGGGGGAATTACTTCGAGTTGCATGGTGTAATTCTCAATTTCTTAAACATGGAGTATGTGTGTAAGAAGCAAATATAGTTTAGGATTTAAGACTTCAAAAAAAAGTACAATCTTTTTATCAACATCAACAATTAGTCTTTAAAAAAATTTCCCTTGAATCACTTGAAAGTCTTTTCTTAAAATTCTCTGAATAGCTAAGTAAAAGTAACCTTCGTGGTTAGTGTTCTTAATCAGTTTTTCAGTTCTGAGTTTTATCAGCACTCATGATTAGTATGGAGCAGGTAGATATAGCAAATCTGTGTGCATCGCTTTCAATTTCAGACAAGGATGGTCCAGTTAGGATATTAGAAGAGAATCTTAAGAGTGAGGCAGTAATCAGACAATCTCTAAGTCTAATTGGTAAGATACTTTCCAATAAAACAGTGAATAGAGTAGCTTTTATGAGAGTCATCAGGAGTATTTGGCGAGTTAAAGAGGGTTTTGAGATCGAATCAGTGACAGGGAATATATTCACTTTCCATTTTAAGAATGAAGAGGATCGGCGGAGGGTTATTTCGGGAGGTCCATGGAGTTTTGATGATGCGTTAATGGTGTTCGCAAAATCTGAAGGAAAAGGAAGAATAGAATCCATACAATTCAAGGAGGCAAAGTTTTGGGTGCAAATCCATCAGGTACTTATCCTTTGTATGACTAAAAAGATAGGTTGGTTCTTAGGAAGTATGATTGGGGAGGTAGTGGAGGTTGATGGAGGCAACTCGGGTGAAGCTGGTGGCAAGTTTTTGCCTGCTAGAGTTAAAGTTGATATCACGAAACCTTTGAGAAGATGCTTGAGGATTGATGTGTTAGGCGATGGAGAGGAGTCAGTGATGCTATTGAGATATGAGAGACTTCCAAATCATTGTTTTAGGTGTGGGATGGTGGATCATTATACTTATGAATGTCCAGTAGTAAAACCATAGCTAGGGACGAATGAATCAGAAATATTCCAGTTTGGGCTGTGGTTGAGAGCTCCATTCTTTGTGAACAGAAACAGAGAAAGGGATAAGAGTTTTCAGCGACCACCGGTGATCGGGGGAAATTGGGGGTCAAATCAACTCACAAAGTTGCAGTTGAATAAGGAAGATAACAATGGCTTCAAAACTCAAGTGGATGGATAGGAATTGACTAATAGGGGACGGAATGTAGGCACTAGAGAGAAGAGTATATCAGAGTCCAAGAGCAGGAAGCCATTGAACGAAAATAACATCGAGGGAAACAAAATGGAGACAGAGGAAGTAATCATGAAGGGAAATAATGAGGTAAGCTTGGATACTGCATTTAATGCTATAGATACTGCTCCTATTAGGGATGATGTAGAGGGTCATATGAGAACCCATGGGTTGAAGGTTAATAGTGGGCCTGATGGAGCACTGGACTCGTTTCAAATACCTTTAAAAGAAGTGTTGGGCCTATAAGGAAGGGCCTTCGATGGTTCAGATGGGGTATTGGACCAATCAAACATTGCGGGTCATAGGGATGGTGATGGAGAGATGAATGGGCCTTGGTATTCTGGTATTACAGGTGAAACAAATTTATTGAATGGGGATAAAGAATCGAAGATTAGAAAGAGATGGGTGAGGAAAATTAGGGATTCGACATTTGGGGAAATTTGGGAGGCTCAATCAGTTGAGGTAGAAGGGAAGAGAGAGGCTACAACAGATGTGTCGAGGGTGGATAAAAGGAAATGTGCAAAGGTTGATTTCCAAGTGGAGATGTCCAGACAAGAAGAGGAAAATAAGGATGTGAGATCTCTGCAAAGTGAAGTCATCAGAAGAAACAATGGCTCGGGTATAGAGAGGTACGAATGCGAGAATGAGTCGAGCAATGATGCCGCTGGAAGTGCTACCCGGTCAAAGGGTTCATCACAAGTGGTTTGTAATTCAAAACTTTCACTATCGGCCGGTCGATTTCAATCGGCCCGCCGTGAACAATGATTATTTTCGCTTGGAACGCTCGGGGACTCCAGAGCCCAAGGGTGTTCAACATCCTACAAAATCATAAGCGGGATATTAATCCAGATGTTATGTTTATTATGGAAACCAGAAGTAGTGAGGCAATAATAGAGAAATGGCGAGTAAAGCTTGGATTCTAGGGGAAGATTGTGGTTAGTAGTGTTGGTTGTTCGGGTGGGCTTTGTCTTTTTTGGTCAACTGAGAATGATGTTTCTCTATTATCATTTTCACAAGCTCACATTGATGTTCGTATTAATCACATAAGCAAGCCGGGATGGAGATTCACAGGATTTTATGGTCACCTAGTTCAAGCCCAACGTTCACACTCCTGGACACTATTAAGGAGATTAGCAGGACTGTCTAATCTTCCCTGGGTTTGTCTAGGAGATTTCAACGAGATTCTAGAGGATTACGAGAAAATTGGTGGTAACAAGAAAAATTAGAAGCATGTTGTTGATTTTCGAGATGTGCTGGAGGATTGTGGCCTATAAGACATGGGGTTTAGGGGTCCAAGGTTCACATGGAGTAATAAAAGAGATGGTGAGGCTATGATTATGGAACGGTTGGATAGGGGAACTTGCTCAAATGATTGGAAGGTAATGTTCCCAAGTTTTGTGATAAAACACTTGGAATTTTGGGGTTCGGATCATAGGCCTCTTGTGTTAGAAGCATCTGATAATTATCCTCTTGATGAGAATGGATTGAAAAAAGGGAGGAAATTCTTCTTTGAGGAGTGCTGGGCTAATGCAGAAGAGTGCTCAGATATCGTTACTTCCTCTTGGAAGAATAGGCCAGGTTCTAAGAATGTTGAATTGGTGTTAAGGAATATTGAAGAGTGTGGTCAGAGACTGTTTTTATGGAATAACAAAAAAAGAAGGGATCTAAAACAAGATATTCGTAATAAGAAGGAGGCAGTTAGAATGGCTAGTTTGAATATTCATCCTGATTACTGGAAGATTTTAAATGGGTTGGAAGGGCAACTCGATGATGCGCTGTTAGTGGAAGAGAGATACTGGTGTCAAAGAGCTAGAGTGGAGTGGTTGAAAGCTGGTGATAGGAATACTCACTTCTTTCATGCCAAGGCCACAGCTAGGAGAGCACGGAATCGGGTCTCGGGTATTTTAGACAATGATAGGAAATGGTGGGAGCCGAGTAAAGAGATTGCTAGAATTTTTTCTGAGTACTTCACTAATCTATATAAATCTAGTGATCCCCTAAATGTGGATTTAAAGATTGTTCTTGGGGATAATCAGAGATGTGTGCCGAGGGAAATAGCTCATTTTATGGACTTGGATTTTACTACAAAGGAAATTTGTAGTGCAGTCTTTAGCATGAGCCCTATGAAAGCTCCCGATGAGGATGGCCTCCCAGCCCTGTTTTACCAAAGGTTTTGGGACACGATTGGTCCAATAGTGGTGAAAGCAAGTCTGGAAATCCTGAATAAAGGGGCTGCTTTGGAAGGCCTTAATAAAACAGTTATTACACTTATCCCAAAGGTCAACCAGCCGAGGAAAACGATAGAGTTTAGACCGATAAGTCTATGCAACATATTCTATAAGATTATTGCAAAGACTATCACTAATAGGCTCAGAAGTGTGATGGATGGGGTAATCTCTGAAAACCAGTGCACTTTCATTCCTGGCAGACGATAATACAATTGTCGGTTTCGAGTGTTTATACAGAATCAGGCGAAGGAAAAGGAAGTATGGGTCTATGGCAATAAAGCTCGACATGTCAAAAGCTTATGACAGAGTCGGATGGTGCTTTTTGCGGAAAATGCTTATTAAGAGTGGATTATCTGAGAAATGGGTTAGCTTGCTTATAAGATGTGTCTCATCGGTTTCGTATTCCTTCAAGCTGAATGGGGACATTTGTGGTAACATAATTCCGACCAGAGGGTTGAGACAGGGTGACCCTTTGTCACCACACTTATTCCTTTTCTGTGCTGAAGGCCTCTCAAGTCTGATAGGTGAAGCTCAAATTAGAGGTAAGTTGCTGAGGTTTAAGTGTAGTAGGAGTGGTCCAGCTATCTCACACCTCCTATTCGCTGATGACAGTATGATATTCGCTAAAGCTAGTGTTGATAATTGCAATGAAATAAGGGAGATGCTTAATACTTATGAGCTATTATCAGGACAACAGATTAATTACGACAAGCCAGCAGTATGTATGAGTCCATCGTGTTTAGTGGAGGAAGGATCAAAGTTGGCGTTGATTCTGGGGATGAAACAGGTGAAGTGTCATGAGAAATACCTTGGCTTACCTTGCTTTACGGGCAGAAGCAAAAGGAAATTGTTCTCTGATATAGTTGACAGAGTTTGGTTTAAATTAAAGGATAGGGGGAAAAATTGTTATCTGTAGGGGGAAGGAAATATTACTCAAAGCTGTTATTCAGGCCTTGACTACTTATGCTATGAATCTGTTTAAAATTCCCAAGACTCTTCTCAGCGAGATTAACCGGCTTTGTACGCGGTTTTGGTGGGGCAGTAGCGATCATGCCAGGAAAATGCATTGGTGCTCTTGGTCTCGCCTGTGCAGGGGAAAATGGGAAAGGGGGCTAGGATTTTGGGACCTTCAAACCTTTAATAGAGCGTTGTTAGCAAACCAATGTTGGAGGATTTCAAAGAATCCAACCTCTCTTGCTGCTTGTGTTCTCAAGGGGTATTACTTCAATAACACTTCAATCTTGGAAGCAAAGCCGAATCAGGATGCATCATTCATGTGGAAAAGCCTTTGTTGGGGCAAGGAGATTCTTCAGATGGGAGTACGATGGAGGGTTGGTGATGGTTCACAGATTCATATATATAAAGACAAATGGATTCCAAGACAATCCACTTTCAAGATTATTACGCCTCCTACACCGTCGCTTGATGAAAACGCTACTGTCAACAGAATTATTTCTCAGTCAGGTGGGTGGAATAATGATCTTCTTAACCAATCCTTCTCAGTTGAAGATGTTGCCACAATTCAGAGTATCCCTATTGGCTCAGGAAGGTGTGGTGACAAACTTATTTGGCATTTTGAAGATTCTGGAAATTACAGTGTTAAAAGTGGGTATCGTATAGCTAGAAGCCTGGAGGAGAAGGCGAGCTCTTCCAATGTGCAGTCCAGTGTTTGTAATAGGTGGTGGAGCAGGCTGTGGAAGATGAAGATTCCCCAAAAAATAAAAAAATTTATGTGGAAGGGCTGTCTTGATTGGATTCCTACTACTTTTAATCTTTGGCGTAGAAGAATTTAGGTGAAGGATATTTGCCCTTGGTGTAAGAAAGGGAACGAAACAACTTATCACGCATTGTAGGATTATAAAATCTTCAAGAGTGCTCGGAAACAGTGGCTTCCCAACAAGATTATTTTGAGAGATAAGTATAAATTGTTTTTTTATCTTATTCTGGACTGTTATACTTTATTGAATGAGGTTGAGCTTGAATTATTTTGTGTTGCTGTTTGGAGAGTATGGTTTTTGTGTAATGCCTTGGTCAATAGGGCTCCTATGGCTGATGTGTGTAAGGTGTTTGATTGGGCACTTTGCTTCTTAGCGGAGTATAAAGATTGTCAGGTTGGTGAGGTGCAGAGTAGTGGAAGAATGGGCGGCAGACCTGTTATCTGGTCTCCTCCAGGCCCTGGGTATTTTAAACTGAATTGTGATGCTGCGGTTGATAGTAGGGGGGGTCGGTTGGGCTTTAGATTGGTTATCAGAGATTCCATGGGTGAAGTGATGGCGTCTAGTTCCCAAGTGATGGTAGATTTTTTAAATCCGCGGGCTGCCAAGGCTACTGCGATTCTGTGGGGCATGCAATTTGCCAAAGTTGTGGATTATCCCCTTGTATTGTTGAGTCAGATGCTGAGATTGTTATCAGATGGATTAAAGAAATCAGTCATTTGGATTCTCCTTATGGTGATATCCTGAATGACATTAATATTATGTCGACTGAGATGGGTGGTTTGTGCTTTGTTTTTGGCCCAAGGCTTGCCAATGGGGTAGCTCATATCCTGGCCAAGAATGCTCTTCTGATTTCAGAAGATAGATTCTGGATGGAAGAGTTTCCTTTTTGTGCAGCTATTGCGGTGCAGGCAGATATGCCTTTGTAGTGTGTTGTTTGTATGTTTATTAAAAAAAAAAAAAAAAGACTTCAAAAAAAAAAATTCAAGTAAACACATTTGTTAATGGATGTAGTGTTTTATTAGGATTCTCAAGTAATTTTGATAAAAGATATAAATGTAATATTTAATATATTTAAAAAGTGGGAGTTAATAGAGGATGCCAATAACACCACTTAATATTAATAAATCTCGATAGTTTTGGCTTTTTGCCACCAATCAATAGATTTATTCATTTTTGAGATGAACTGTGAAAGTTTAGTGATTCATGAAAAGAGATGCGAATGCGAAGCTGTGTACGAGAGAGAATAGTAAAGAGAAAGCAAGCGCAGGGAAATAAAAAAAAATTGGGCTAAAGAAGAACAAGTTGCTAACTACAGACACTTTAGAAAGATGAATTTTAAATAGGTTAAATCTAGTAACTTGGCCTCTCTCTAAACTTTATTGGTATTTGTGTGCTGTTTTGTGTACTAATTATTATTATTATTTTATTTTATTTTATTTTATTCTACAAACAAACAAAAGAAGCAATACAAGACGGCAGCACATTCTGCTATATTTTTTCCTCCTTAAAGGAGAAAGCCAAGCTGCAAGAGTATGTGCCACACCGTTTCCTGATCTTGGAATGGCCTGGCATTTAACATTTTAATACTCCCACATCTTTACTCAAGGCTATAATGTCTTCAATGATACAACCTGCAGGACCCCCCAAAGAATCCAAGTTAATAACTGCAGATACAACATTGCTCGCATCAGTTTCCACTTTCCACCCACTGAATTGGAAGCTTCAAAAATTTGGCTAAAAGCAAACCTTCTCTAACAGCAAGTAATTCTCCTAATTCAGCAGTAAAAAAGCCCGAATAAGGTTTAGAGAGGGCAGCAATAACCTTACCATCCCCGTCTCTAATGGCTGCTCCAATGCCAATGAAAGAAGCGTGTTGTCTAACTGCGGCATCCATATTTAACTTGAGGCTTCCTCGAGGAGGAGGGCACTATAGATGGCAATAACGACATAATGTGTCAAACAAATGGGGTATTTTTAACAAAACGATTGTGGTTTCAATAACACTGGGTTGGATAATTGTACGCATATCTATATATATATAAAATAGTGTTTCAACTTTAATTTCGAACCTAGAAGGTTAGGTTTGGGTGCGTTTGGTTTCGTTTTTAAAATAATGTTTTTGAAAAAAAAAAATTAAAAATTAAAATCATATTTTAAAAATGATATTTTTAAAAATGTAAATATGTTTGGTAGTATTTTTTAAAAGTAGTTTTGAAAAACGAAAAATAATGTAAATATATTTGATAATGTTTTGAAAATGGTAAAAAATAATAAAAAATTATTTTTAACTTTTTAGTTATAACTTTTAAAAAGTTAATTTTTATTTTAAAAAACAGTTTTACAAAACGATTAACTAAACAATTTTCAAGTTGTTAAAATAAAAAAAATAAAAAAAAAATTGTTTTTAAAAATGAAACCAGACCCCACAAAAGTCATTAGGATCGATAAATCTTCAAGGTGAGACAGCAACACATGACGAAACAGTTAAAAGCAATTGACATAGACAGAGGTATGTGGAGACCATCATGGGCTAAATAAAAAGCATACATTTGCAGGCATTTAAATTTATATGCACAAAATAACAAATGACCTCACTAACTAAATGGGTTAACATTCAAAATTAATTTGGAGGCATTTAATTAATTAAAGTAGTCATTATTAATTGAACCTTAAACTTGATTTTTAATATACTATATATAAATGGCCGGCATATTATGTTATAATCAGCATAGCAAAGCTTTTAACTTTCTTGAAGAATATTATTACATGCAGGCCAGAGTGTCAGAAGCTAAAGGTTTAAAAATCTTGATGATCAAGAATTTCAAAAGATTTAGGATTTCCTTTTATGATTATATATGTAATATTTTTATCTTTATTGCGTCCAATCCTCGGATGACATGACACACCATCTTAAGACCAACGGGTCTCATTTGGTTCTAGTACCGGAAGGTTCATTTGAGTTTTGAGGTTCTTTCATTTGAGACGATCAGTACTCGGTAGGTAGGTTTGTCATGAAGATGACCAGTAGTGATAGAGGCGTACCTATGATTTTTTTTTTTTTTTTTTTTATGGGGTGGGTTAAAACAAAAGTATACATATAAAATTAATGATAATAAAACTTTAGCAGTATTATAAAATTTCATTCATTGAAAAACAAAAATAAAGTGATGGAGATAATTAGGGTCTGTTCGGTAATATTTTTTGTTTTATATTTCTTCATCTGGACACAAGTAATTGATTTTCAAGTTTTCATAAGCTGGAAAATTTTGAAAACGCGTCAGGTAGAAATAGTTGAAAACAATATTCTAAAAAAAAATGAACATGTATTTAATGAAATTGTTTTAAAAATACTTTTTTATACATTATAAGAGTAAAAATAATATTATTTGCGGTTATATTATATTATATACATTATCAAAAACAATTAAATTAAGATAAAATTATATTATTTGTGGTTTTTGGGTTGTGGGGTTTTCGTGTTGTTCTTCTGTCCTGTTTTGTCGTCCTCTGTTTCTTTCTTGTAGCTGGTTCTTTGTTTGTGTTTTTGCGGTTGTTTCCCTATGGGGTTTTGCTTTTCCCCTTCTGTTGTGACCTTATGGTCTCGTTTGGCTTTTTGATTAAAGTTTAACTTTCAAAAAAATATTAAAAAAATTAAATAAATATAATTAGTTATTGATGACAAACTTTTTAATTTAATCTTTGAACTTTGAAGGAAGTGTACACGCAAAACAAAACAAAACAAAACAATGAATTTGGAAGAGGAAGAGAATTGGTATGGTGAGAGAAAGAGAAATAGAAAAAGAGGGAGAGAATTGGACATGATGTTAATGTGACCTTGTCTTGTAGCTATTCTAACTCTATTATTAATTAAATAATATTAAATAAATTATAATTTTTTATTTTTTAACAAAAAGCTGACCCGGCTATAGCCCGAGTCAATCCCCTCTACCATCCCTCTTTGGGTAGTGATATGACCCGTCTTGACTCCTCTATTATGCCATCTTCAGCCGATCTTCATTTTGCTTTAACTCCAATCGTTTTCCAAAATGGAAAATAGAGATCTGAATTGGATCTCCAAATTTAGAAATTCAAATATGAATCTTTTAAATCCGTGGAAATCTTGTGGAACTCTTTTAGCTGTTTTACTAAAATCTTTATAAGTAAATAAAAAATCATATAAATTTCATTTCACGGCGACTTTTTATAATATCTTTTAGAATGGATATAAATAAAATATTTTTAAAATATTTTTTTTCTTCAATTAAAATTTTCTCAAAAGTGTCTCCGAATGAATCTGAATTTACAATTATATTATTTAACCTTCTAAAACCGTTTTTTTTTTCAAAAACTATTATGTACTTATATGGTACAATTTGCAAATATTAATTGTAAAAAACTTCCATGTATTTCTTTCTAAAAAGAAATCCCGACTTTAATTTGTGGTATAGAAACTAATTACATGATAATCTCACATTTCTTTCTATATTGATCATAAACAATTTAATTGATGGTATTGGATGGAGGAATTTCCTCTCCTTGTCTGGAGTCTGAAATCTTGGTTGATTCCCTCCTTTTGGGGGTGGTTTGTGGTTAACTGAAGTTTTCCTTTAAAAAAAATAAAAAATATAAATATATAATTGATTTGAAAATATATACCATCACTATAAGAAAATTATGCCTTTCTTGACAGCTAAAAACTGTCAAGAAAGGCTTCCTTGACAGTTTTTAAAACTGTCAAGAAAGCCAATGTTAAGAATTACCTTGACAGTTAAAAACCGTCAAGAATTTTTTTTTTTTTTTTAATTTTTTTTTCATATTTACACACAATCCGGCCACCCCCCGCCGGTCGGTCACCGGACCGCCACACCATCGGTAACCGGACCACCACCACCACCATCGGCTGCCGGACCACCCCCCCGCTGGCCGATCACCGGACCGTCGCAGGACCACCACACCACCGGCCGCCGGATCACCGCCGGCCAGCTAGTCGCCAGACCACCACCGTCGGTGGCCGCCGCCGCCACCACCACCACCTGTGATAATAATAACAATTAAATGTTGTTAGTAGTGGGAGTTGAACTTGAGACCAAGTCTTTACCACTTGACTAAAACTCTTATATGGTTACAATTGAACAATATTTATATATAAACTATATGAGTTGTTAGAAATTAAACCTTGTTATATAAATTTAAATTTATTCAACTAATCAAAATTCTAATTTCCACGACAAACATATATTTAAAAATATTTATTAAAACTTTTAATAAAATTATATTTTTTAAAATATATATAGTCGAGTTGTTGGTCAATACTCTATAGTCACGTTTGGTTACATGGTGGAATGGTAATGGAAATGAAAATGAGAATGCAAAAGAAAGGAAAACTAAGTTTTTTGTTTGGTTGGAACTTTAGAATTAGTCTCTGAATCAGTATTATTTTGTTTTGTTAACAACATAATGAAATGGAGTTAACTGTATTTTGATTAAAATACCCCTAATTATGAATGTATAATAGCATGATATATTATGGATAATAATAATAAAATATAAAAGTATATTACATACATAATACATATGATAATAATATATATATTATATATTATAACATATATATATATATATATATATATAATATATATATTATATTATACAATATATATAATAATATATTTATATAATATATGTTGTATATATTAATATATAATAATATAATATAATATATAATACATATATATATATATATATATATATATAATATATAATACATATATATATATATATATATATTATATAATACATATAATAATATAATATATATAATAATAATTTATTATTTTTGGAAAGGAGCTGAGGGTATTTTTGTAATGGAGTTGGGGCATATGAGGGTATTTATGGAATATAAATTTTAGTTTAGAATGGAATAACTTTCCATTGGTTTTTGGATGGAATCCCCATTCCATTGCATTTTAACAAACCAAACGAATTGAATGACTTTCTTTCCGTTCCATCCAACCAAACATGGCCTATAGGAGACTTGTGACATCAATTGTAATAAGCATGATTTGGAATACAACTCTCACAACATGAGAGATATTTCTCAACATGCATCTTGCAATTTAATGAACAAATGTAAGACTTAGATTACTAATTTATATGGGTAATTGGATTATTAACGTGTTTCTTAGTATGAAATAAGAGGGTGCAAAATAAATAAACAATTTAAAAAAAAAATTATGTCTTTGAATTTTTTTTTAAATAAATGATTTAAAAATAAATTTATTAAATTTAAAATTTTACTTATCCAATATCGGTTTGCTCAAAAACCGATATCTTATTGTAAAATAAATCCATATCGGGATTTTGTTTGGTGTTGAAAATAGGAAGTAAAAGTTAAAAAAAATTATTAAAGATAATGAAAAAATTATATATTATGAATGTTTTATAATATAATATAATATATATATATATATATTTATATTAAATAATATATATTATAACATATAATATATATATTTATAGCAAATCACATCTAATAATAATTTATAATATTTATATGATATATAATATATATTATATATATTATATTATAAAACATTCATAATATATAATTTTTTTTTATCTTTAATAATTTTTTAAAGCTTTTATTTCCTATTTTCAACACTAAACAAAATCTCGATATTGATTTATTTTACAGTAAGATATCGGTTTTTGGGCAAACCGATATTAAATAAGTAAAATTTTAAATTTAATAAATTTACTTTTAAATCATTTACTTTCAAAAAATTCAAAAATTTTTTTTTTTAAATTGTTTATTTATTTTGCACTCTCTTGTTTCATACTAAGAGACACGTTAATAATGTAATTACCCATATAAATTAGTAATCCGAATCTTACATTTGTTCATTAAATTGCAAGATGCATGTTGAGAAATATCTCCCTTATAATGAGAATTGTATTCCAAATCATGCTTATTATAATTGATGTCACAAGTTTCCTATAGGCCATGTTTGGTTGGATAGAATGGAATGGAAAGAAAGTCATTCCATTCGTTTGGTTTGTTAAGAGTGCAATGGAATAGTGATTCCATTGCAATAGGGATTCGACTATTTTTGTTGAATGGGCATTCTATCTAAAAACCAATGGAATGCCCTTCCATTCCAAACTAAAAATTTTATTCCATAAATACCCTCATATACCCCAACTCCATTCCAAAAATACCATCCTTTCCAAAAATAATATATTAATATATATAAATTATATATATTATATATATTATACTATAATATATATTATATATTATTACATATATTATATATATATATATATTAATATATATGTATTATATTATATAAATATATTATTATATATATTATATTATAATTTATATATATTATAGTATATAACATATATATATATATATATTAATATATACCGTATATTATATATATTTATATATAATATTAATATACTAATATATATGTATTATATTATACAAATATATTATTATAATATATTTATATAATATAATATATATATATGTTATTTACGTACTATATATTATATATATTTATATATAATATATAATATGTGTATTATATATATTATATTATTATATTAATATATTAAATGATATATATAAATATAAAAAAAAATTAGTTATTTGTTGACAGTTAAAAACTGTCAATAAAGCCATATTTTCTTGTAGTGCATATTAGTACCCATAGGAATATTTCATATTTGAGGTGAAGAATCTCAATACACACGAAGAGTACGGGTGAAATATAGCACATATACGGTGATATCTAATCTTACGTATATATAGTGTAAATAATTTAACATACACATTTGTAGAGTAGCCCAAAAGGTCAATAATTTGAATATGATAATGCTGGAACTAGACATATTCATTATTCAGTATCTTAAAAATTTCAACAGTCTTTAAAATTTGTCAGAATAAACTATCTTTATATACCTCTTTCTTAAATGAAAATAAGAATCAATATTCATTTTCTTTACTTTAAATACTTTAAATAAATTTAAACATAAATAACTTAAATCTTTACATCTAATAATCTGCCTGCAAATACTCGAATATATTTATTAAAAATTGTATATATCCGGATGATGCAGTCGGGGGATGATCACGGTTAGGTCGGCTGCTAGACCCTACCTATTTTACCAACCTTAGGTTAGATCTCTTAGGGCGCGTTTACTAATTAGGAATGGATGGAATCGGAATTAAGTTCCACTGGAAAGGGAATAGAGGAGAATCGGAATCAAGTTATTAAATTACATTCCAGTGTTTACTAACAATTTAGGAATCGGAAACAGAATCAAATTTATTCAATTTCTAATGTTTACTTAAACTAAAGAATCGGAATGATATATAATTGATTACAATATATATATATATATATATATATATATATATATATATATGTAGAGATATGAATATGCCGTATTTTTTTTTTGTTGAAGCGCAGTAGTTTTTTTTTAGTTCATAAATGGTATTATAATACGTATACATAAAGATGCATTTTTTATAAATCACATAGCTAGAATAATATAAATTATTAATTATGTAAACCAACATTAAGATTCAAAAAAAAAAAAAAAAAAAAAAAAAGGAGACCAATATGATTCATGTAAATTAAAAACAAAAGTCAATAATCATGAAGAAGAAGAATTTTTTTTTTTTTTTTTTTTTTTTTTTGTGAAGATATTTCAGTAAATATATCTTGAATTCTTTTTTCAACCAAGAAAGGAAACTTGATTCCTAGGGTGAGTGGGAGGAATCAAGTTCCTTTTCCATCAGGAACTTAATTCCTGATTTATGAATGGGGTTCACATAATATAATTCCCTATAAATTTAGTAAACAGTAGAATTCAGAAATCAGGAACTTAATTCCTTTTCCTAAGTAGGATTCCTGATTAGTAAACACGTCATTAGAGCATCTCTAATGCAAAACAGCAAAAGTGACTTGCATACCAAAAATCGTTAACATGACAACAATGTCAAAAGACTTGGGGATCATTTGTTTTTTTGTGAACAGTCCTGAATTTTATAGAAAACTGAATAGTGACTGAAACTTGAATTTTTCTGAAAACTAAATGGTGACTAAAACCTGAATCTGAATGACATATTTGTTTGTTTGTTTGTTTTTATTTTTTTTTTTATTTTTTTTTATCACCTCTGAATAGAATGTTAGCTAGCTTGTTTTTAAATATAAAATGGTTAAAAAAAACAAGTAATTTGACATTTATACCCTTATTATTATTAATTATTATGTATTTTCATTTTATATGATACAAACAACTAAAAAAAAAATAAAATAACAAATCTTAAACCATTTTTATGTAATAATTACAATATATTATTCATGACTAAGATATGATAAATAATTGTTTTTTTTTATATAAAAAAAAAACAAATAGGATAAATAATGATTTAGAAATGATTTTGATTTTAAAAAAAAAATTGAATTGAAGGTTCAACGATGGTTGAAAGTGATAATGTAATTAATGTTTTTTTTTCTTAGATGTTTATCATAAGTAATAGGTTAAAAGAAATAAAGTTGTATAATATAAAATTATAATAAAATTGTAAATATGTTATCTTTGGTAGGCTATTCTTGGAAGAAAATATATTAAATGCAATTTAGTGATTTGAAATTAAGTTAAAAGTCAGGATTTCTTACTTTTTATTTTAATATATTTTTTTTTAAGTTGTTTGACCACAAACAAAACAACTTAATAATTTCTATTCAGACCCATTAAGTTTTAAGTGCAAAAAATAAACAACATTTTGCTTTTTATGTGGTACAAAAATATATTTGATAGACAATCAACTCAAAATTTGGTCTCCAAAGCTTGTTTAAAACACATTTATTTTTAATGACGTATCTTATTTTTTTTTTTTTTTTTATTTCCTTACAAAAAATAGATAACTTGCATACAAAAAATCATTAACATGACAACAATGTCGATATACTTGCTTTCTATGTGATATAAAAATAGACTTGATAGACAATCAACTCAAAATTTGGTATTCAATGCTTGCTAAACATATTTATTTTTAATGACGTGTCCAATTTTTTTTTCCTTTTTTCTTTTTTTATATTTTATTTTATTTCCTTACAAAAATAGATGAAAAATTAATGTCAATTTTAAATACAACATGTCCGATATGGTATCTGTTTTTATTTTATTTATTTATTTATTTATTTATTTTTTTATGATCACAAACCACTCTTACATCGATGGAAGATGATCTTAACCTCTCACAATAATGAATAACAAGAAAATATTGGATCTTAAATCTTTTGGGTGATGGTTGAAAAAAGTGTGGATATTGAAGATTCGATTCTATGAATGATTATATCCATTCAAATTAGAATAATTTTCATAACAAAACTGCTTATATATATATATATATATATATATATATATATATATATATATATATATATATTCTATGATTTATATATATATATATATATATATATTCATTACAAAATTTGATATAATTTTTTTTTTATATATAATAAGTTTAATGAAATGTATTTATAAACAAAATAGGAAAAAAAAATAGTACTAGAATTTTTTTATTTTATTTTTTCGATTTTATTGAATACGAATCATTAAAAAAAAAAAAAAAAAAAAAAAAAAAAAGCAAGAAAAATGAAAATATCACGATTTTTCAGATGAATAAATATAAAATTCAAAGGAGCCTATCGCTACACGTACACGTTGTGAATACTGAATGACCTAATTTGTCCTCACCACAATTAGTGTTAGGAAACTGCAATTTCCCCCTTTCAGATTCGCCTTTCCTTTTCCATCCAATATTTTCCACTCCGAATTTTCAATTCTTCACATGTCTGTTTTTCCAAAAACGCGGTTTCAACGGTATCGATTGTTGAAAATCTACCGGATTACATATACCAATCTGTATATAAATATATAAGCAAGGGTTTCGATATCCCAAAACATCCGAACACAGAGTCATGAAAAAATCAAGCTCCATTTTCGTTTTCCTTATATTTCTCAGTTTTCTCAATCTTTCCCTCACATGGGCTGCTTCTAATTCAGTCTACGAAACGTTTCTCCAGTGTTTAACAAATCACACAACAAACAAGACAGACAACATTTCAAACATAGTTTACACTCAAACAAATCCATCGTACACATCAGTTCTACGTGCCTATATCCGAAATGCCCGTTTCAATGTCTCATCAGCACCAAAACCCTTGATTATCATAACACCATTGCAAGAATCCCATGTTCAATCAACAATAATTTGCTCCAAACAAGTTGGTTATCAACTTAAAATCCGTAGTGGTGGTCATGATTATGAGGGCATTTCGTATATCTCCGATACCCAGTTTTTCATTCTCGACATGTTCAATTTCCGGTCAATTTCTGTCGATATCGATCAAGAATCGGCTTGGGTTGGAGCTGGAGCGACGTTGGGTGAAGTGTACTACAGAATTTGGGAGAAGAGCAAAGTTCATGGTTTTCCGGCTGGTGTTTGCCCAACTGTCGGCGTTGGTGGGCACTTAAGTGGCGCTGGTTACGGCAACATGTTGCGTAAATACGGCTTGTCGGTGGATAACGTTGTTGATGCTAAGATTGTTGATGTTCATGGAAGAATTTTGGATCGAAAAGCAATGGGAGAAGATCTTTTTTGGGCGATTAAAGGAGGTGGTGGAGCAAGTTTTGGTGTTATATTGTCTTATAAGATCAAATTGGTAACTGTCCCTAAAACAGTTACTGTGTTCAGAATTGAGAAATTAATTGAAGCCGGTGGGACTGATATGGCTTATAAGTTTCAGATTGTGGCACCGACGACAGATAACAATCTGTTCTTGAGAATGCTGTTGCAGCCTGTGACTAGAAACAAGATAAAGACTGTCAGAGTTTCTGTTCTGTCTTTGTATTTGGGAGATTCAAATTCTTTGGTTTCGTTGTTAGCTAAAGAATATCCTGAATTGGGTTTAAAGAAAGAAAATTGTTTGGAAATGAGCTGGATTGATTCAGTTCTTTGGTGGGGAAATTTCGATAATGGTACAAATCCAGATGTTCTTCTTGATAGAAATTTAGACTCGTCTAGTTTCGGAAAGAGAAAATCTGATTATGTACAGAAACCAATTCCAAAATCTTCATTGAATTTGTTGTGGAAAAAAATGATTGAATTAGGAAAACCTGGATTGGTTTTCAATGCATATGGTGGAAGAATGAATGAGATTGCTTCAACAGAAACTCCATTTCCACACAGAGCAGGAAACTTGTTCAAGATTCAGTATTCAGTCAACTGGGCCGAACCTGGAGCTGAGAGTGACAAGAATTTCATAAGTCAAATAAGGAGTCTTCACAGTTTCATGACTCCTTTTGTGTCCAACAGTCCAAGAAGTGCTTATTTGAATTATAGGGATCTTGATATTGGTGTTAATCAGAATGGTAAAGATAGCTTTAATCAAGGTAAAGTTTATGGAGAGAAGTACTTTAATGGGAATTTTGAT
This sequence comes from Acer yangbiense, assembly GCA_008009225.1. Taxonomy (NCBI): domain Eukaryota; kingdom Viridiplantae; phylum Streptophyta; class Magnoliopsida; order Sapindales; family Sapindaceae; genus Acer; species Acer yangbiense. The sequence continues at coordinate 21,296,025 of CM017773.1, read as the reverse complement.
AGGTTGGTTAAAGTGAAGACTATGGTGGATCCAAATAATTTCTTCAGGAATGAGCAGAGCATCCCTACTCTACCAAGTAAGATGTAGAATTTAAGTTTCTTTTTCTTATTATGTCTATATTTTTAATGGCAAAAGTATGTTAATTATGATTATTAACAGCAATTTAGTTGCTTTGTTTTGTGATTTTTAAATAAATAAAATAATATTGTTATCTTTCTTTCTCCTTTTGTTTTTTCGTTTAATTTGCTTTTTTGCTTTCACCAGTCAACCTAAACTTAAATTAAAAAAAGATTGAAGACTTTCGTTTTTTTTTTTGAAGACTTGGCATAGCATGATAGACGGAATCGTGTCATTTTATGGAACACAAAAACCTTAAAATCAAGTGGACTATTTTTTTTTTCCTTATTTTTCATACGTATGGACCATGGTTGTGAAATGTGATTGTTCATTGCTGCCATTATTGAAAAGTTGAAATAGGGTGGTTGAGGTGGGACATAGTAGTAATGACTATAATATTCAAAGCCAGAAGGTCTGATCCCTTCACCTTGTAGATTACAAATTTAGGTTTGAAAGATAGAACTTGAACCCATGACCTTAACGTTTTAGGTTTGAGAAACTTGCTACCGAGCCATCATAGATTTTTTCTTGATGGTTGTACTCTCAATCTTAGATGTTGTAATAGATGCGATTTTAGTAAATCAAATCTAATTTTCTCATTAGGTAGGTTTCTTTTTAATTATTTTATGATTTGATTTTATTAAATCGAATCTAATTTCATTATTAGATAAGTCTCTTTTGAAGACATAACATTTATGCAGAAGATAGTATTGAAAATTTTAGATTTTAAAAATATTCCTATAATGAATACACATTATTATATTTCTATTTATTATATATTTAATTAGATAGTAAATTATTTTATGATTTGATTTTAGTAAATCAAATCTAATTTTCTTATTAGAGGGGCTTCTTTTTAATTATTTTATGATTTGATTTTTAAATAAAATCTTATTTCCTTATTAGGTAGGTTTCATTTTAAGTATAAATAAGGGCTACAATAATGCTAATTTATTTAAATTTGGTGTCTAAATGATGTGACAACATTATAATCCATTCATTTAAATAGTATTAGATTTGCATGATTCAAATGAATAGATTAGAGTATAGCCACATCATTTGGACACCAGATTTGGGCAAAGTAACATTACTCTAAGAGCTATTATAGTCATTTGAGATAGTTAGTTGATTATTGAATAAAAATTAGAGAGTTTTCTTTAATTTATCTCTCAATTTCGGTACCTTTACGAGAGTCAACGAAGTCGAAGCCTTTTTTTTCTAGTATCTATGCACAAATCAACAGTATAATAGTAGGTTGCTTTTCGAAATATTCGTGTGAGTTTTTCTCATAGAAACTTATGTAACATTAAATATATAACAAATTCCGAAATGAATGATTAATATTGTAATTATAATATATTTATGGGTAATTAGCACAAATACCCTCTGAACTCTACATTCGTTGCTATTTCCCCCCTATACTTTTTTTTAGACAGTAAACCCCCTGAACTATCATAAATTGGCAATGGCTGACGGAACCCTAATTCTGTCTAGGAAAAATTACACTAAGTCCCCCTGATTATTTATATAATTGCATTAAACAGGAAAATTATAATAATATGACACAAATACCCCTCTAACCAATTTATTTTTAAAAAAATTAAATTTAAAATTGAAATAATAGTTAAATAATAATTAAATTCTGAATTTTATTATAAAGACAATTAAATAAATAGAGAAATGAAAAAAGTAAATTGATAAAACAATTATTTAAATTATCTTTTTATTTAAATATCCCTAAATATAAAACCAAGATAAATATTTAAATTATTTAAGAAAAATAAAAATAATGGTTAAATAATAATACAATTCCCTTTCAAAAAAAATAATAATACAATTCTATTTTTTTTATAAAGAAAATAAAATCTTTAAAAAATTAAAACATCTTTAAAATCTCTACCATCCATCTCAAAGATGGACGGTGGAGAAATATTTATTAAAATAAATTCAAATAAAAAAAAAGCATTTTTTTTTAAAATTGATTGATTTATCTCAATTTGTTTTTTGAAATAGATTGATTTATCTCAATTACAAAATAATAATAATAATAATAATACAAGTGCAAATTTTAAAAAATTGAATATCGCTCCAATTAAAAACACACATAGAAGAATTAAAAATTAAATTTTTTAATTTTTGGTTTATGGGTGTTGCAAATTTAAATATTTTTATTTCTTTAGAGAAGGGAATTTTTTAAGGATTGGATGGAGAAACAGATGTTCATTTAATTAGATGGATTGATGTTCATTTAATTAGATGGATTGATGTTCATTTAAAAATATTTATTTGAAATTTTTTATTTTAAGGATTTCTCTTCTCTATGTTCATTAAGTTAAAAAAAATTAATTTAAAAAAAACAATTCACAAACCAATAAATGAAATCTAATTAAAATTTTTTTAAAAAAATAAAATAATAATAATAAAAGAACATTGATGGATCTTCATTAATGAAGAAACTTATTACTTTATTTTTTGGGTAATTGAGATCAACAATTATTTTTTTTGAAAGGGAATTGTATTATTATTTAACCATTATTTTTATTTTTCTTAAATAATTTAAATATTTATCTTGGTTTTATATTTAGGGATATTTAAATAAAAAGATAATTTAAATAATTGTTATATCAATTTACTTTTTTCATTTCTCTATTTATTTAATTGTCTTTATAATAAAATTCAGAATTTAATTATTATTTAACTATTATTTCAATTTTAAATTTAATTTTTTTTAAAAAAAATTGGTCAGAGGGGTATTTGTGTCATATTATTATATTTTTCCTGTTTAATGCAATTATATAAATAATCAGGGGGACTTAGTGTAATTTTCCCTAGACAGAATTAGGGTTCCGTTGGCCATTACCAATTTATGATAGTTCAGGGGGTTTACTGTCTAAAAAAAAAGTATAGGGGGGAAATAACAATGAACGTAGAGTTCAGGGGATATTTGTGCTAATTACCCTATATTTATATTCATATATTATTTTCTCCACTTGGCGGTTGAGAAACGACAGAAATTAGAAACCAAATATTGAAGCTTGAAAGGTATAAAGAAAAAGGAAACTTGGTGGGTATTTACAATGTTTGACTATTTCAAAGATTATAGTAAATTTATTCACGCCACCACGTGAGTACTCAGATCTAACTTGTAGTCTTCTAAGTGGATGTTGACTTATTTATTGTTACATACTTGCATGCTAAGAAATGACAAAACAGATGTCTCATTCTTAGGGTCATATTCTGTCCCTACCATTTTAATAATTCTTTGTTTTATCACCTCAATCATTCACCTTTCCCATTCGTACAATCACATGGTAATTAGAGATTAACATATAAAATAAGCTAATTAATGAATAATTGACAAAAACATCTTAATCTACCTGAATTTCAAGTAGATGGTTGTACGACTCCCAACTCACGAAACCAAACAGTAAGGGACCGTTTGATCATGAATTTCCTGTTGGGATCAAATTCCAGCTGCTAATTAACAATTTACATAATTGGTAACTGATCATCAAGTTTGAAGTTTATGGTTAATTGTTATCTGTGTGACAATCATCTGCGATCTTGCATAATTTTGGTTGGTGATCATCTCATCGCAGCCGCAGACTCTGTCTCGAGTGTGACCTCTACAACTACTTCTACATGGAAGCTCATTGGCAGGGCCTGCTATATATGTACATTGCATCTTATGTAGATTTTATATGTAATGTTTTGTGATTTAAACTTTTATTTTTTATTTTTTATTTTTTATGATTTCAACTTTTTAATATGTGTTTTGTGGGAATGGTCAGAGATGTTAGAAAATATTTGCTACTCTTGATCATGGAAATATTTCCATATGATGATTCTTCATCCACCAAGATCTCTTAGGCCTCCTTCTTTGAATAATTTTTTTGATTTTCTTGTATTTTGTTTTATAATATATTTAAAAAAAAAAAAGTTGAATTATTAAAAAATTAAAAAATTAAATTGATTTAACAATTATTTAAATTATCTTTTTATTTAAATATCCCTAAATATAAAACCTAAATGAATTATTATTTAAATTATCTTTTTTATTTAAATATCCCTAAATTTCATTTGTTCATTTACAATAACAACGGTATTAATAATGTCACAAATAAAAATAAAAAATTTAAATAATAATAAAATAGTAATAAAATAATAATTATAATTATAATTATAATCACAGTATAAAAAAAATAGTAATATAAAAAATAATAATAATTTTTTTAAACAATAGGTAGATATTTAGATTGATCTCCACCATCTATTTCAAATATTCATGGTGGTGATCAAATTACAAAAAAATAATAATAATATAAGAAATAATAATTACAAGAAAATTGAAAAAACAAATGTTTTAATTTATTATTATTTTTATATTACTATTATTATTTTTTATATTTTTATTATTATCATTAATATTATTTTATTATTTTATTATTAATATTATATTGTTATTATTATTATTATCATTATTATCATTATTATTATTTATTATTGTTTTATTATTTATTATTATTATTATCATTATTATCATTATTATTATTTATTACTATTATTATCATTATTATTATGTATTATTATTTTATTATTTTATTATTATTTTATTATTCATTATTATTATTTATTATTATTATTATCATTATTATTATTTTTTATTATTTTATTATTTTTTGTTATTATTATTATATTATTATTATTATTATCATTATTTTATTATTATTATTATTATTATTATTATTGTCATCATCATCATCGTTATTATTTAATTTTTTATTTTGTTTTTGACATTATTAATACCCTTGTTATTGTAAATGAACAAATGATATTTATGGATATTTGAATAATAATAATAATTGTTATTATTATTTAACCATTATTTCAATTTTAAATTTTTATTTTTATAATTTGATTTTTAAAATTTGGTCAGAGGGGTATTTGGGTTATATTATTATATTGTTTTCGGTTTGATGTAATTATGCATATAATCAGGGGAACTTAGTGCAATTTGCCATGACAGAAAAATGGATGGCGTTATGGTTTTGAACAAAGGGCAAAGAAAAGAAGAGTTCATGGGGTTTAATGCCTAAAAAAAAGTATAGAGGGAAAAATGCAAACTCGCGTATAATTTAGGAGGCAAATGTGCCAATAACCCTTAAATAAAAAATAATTTGGGTTAAATAAAAAATAGGGAAAATGAATTTGGACCATTGGATATTAATGATGTGGACTCAAGGGTTCGATGTATTTGGTGTACCACCTATACCATTGAAGTGCAACTCCTTCCAAATGGAAAGAAGCTAGCTATACATGATGTTGACAATCAATGTCCTTAAACTCGAAATATTGTTTGGCTTTGAAGATCCACCCCGTTGGATCCTCTCCTCCATAGGTTGGAAAATTCAATCTAAGGTGAGTTTGATGTCGGTCAAGATTGGTGTGAATGGAGGCGGAAGGTCTACTGTTAGAGGCTTCACCGATAGAGAATGGGTTAATTTCTTTTTCCGAGGTGGGTCGGGTTTCTGTAGTGTTTGTGTTTTGGTTTTGTTGTAATCTCAGGGCTTGTAACTGGGTAAGGATTTGATCAAATTCTCGACTTATGGCTGGCGAGAATCTCATGGACTTCGTTGCGAAATTCTGCATTTGATTTCGCACGTGTCTCCATAGAACCGAATGGCTTTGATATCACTTGTTAAGAACTAATTTGAGAAAGGAGAAGAAGTAAGAAAACAGAGGAAGAGAGAAGAGTTGAGGTTGGATATGACTTTGTTTAATTATCTGATGATCTTTATTAAATTCAAAGGGGACCTTAAATAGGCCTCAAACACACTACAAAGATAACAATAAAATAGGGATTCAATGCTTAGTGGAACTGAAGTCATGGAGAACATTCAGCCACTTCTAATCCTAACAACAATTTATTAAATGAATAAATTAAATGCAATATAACAACCATCCAGACCAGATCTTGCTCACGTTCTCACGTGTGCTGCTCATGCCATCATTCTAGTAATGCATGCAAACTAATGACACATGCTGTAGGCCATGCAAGGATGATTCGTATCAGTTTTCAATGCATATGGTGGAAGAATGAATGAGGTTGCTTCAACAGAAACTCCATTTCCACATAGAGCTGGAAATCTGTACAATATTCAATATTCAGTGAATTGGGCCGAACTTGGAGCTGAGAGTGACAAGAATTCCATAAGTTGGAGCCATGATTTCCTTCATGAATTTCAGAGGAAGAATCCTGACACTTCTATTAAGGTTGTGAGGCCATTTATGGATGTTATAAAGTGGAAACCGCCAGATAGGGGAGGTACAAGATTAATTGTAAGACGGTTTTAGGCAATAGAGATGGGTGGGTTGGTGTTGGAATCGTCATTAGAGATGCTTTGGGTTTCGTCATGGCATCATGTGCCTTGCGGTTTGTGGCTGGTATTGATATTTGGGTTGACAATGCCTTGGCCATTCTGAAAAGTTTTCATTTTGTAGGTGATTGTGGTTTGTTCCCTTTTCTTATTGAGTCCAGTGCGAAGAGGGTGGTGAATTGGATTACCAATTTCAGTCAACTAAACTCTTGTTGCGGTACTATCCTTCAAGATATTGAGAGTCTTCATTTATTCTGGAAAGATCCTACTATCATTTGGTCTCCAGTTGGCGGTAACAAGGTGGCCCTTGCTCTTGCGAAGGAGGCTCTCAAGTTGGTGGAGGATAACTTCTTGATTGAGGACTTCCCTCAGAATGTTCGGGAAGAGGTGGAAACTGATATGCTAATTTAGTTGGTGCTTGGTTTTTCTTTGTGCTTGCCTTTTATTGTGTTTTCATTTTTGTGTTTTGGCCTTCCCAGCCTCTTATAGTCTTGTGGCCCTTTGGGTGTGTTCTTGGGGCATGTTTCTCTCCTTGCTCTGTTTGAGCGTTCAATAAAATAAAATAAATGTTATAAAAAGAAAAAAAAAAAAAAAAGATCTAACGTGTATTCTTCTAAGTGGATGTTGACTTATTTGTTGTTGCATACTTGCATGCTGCGAAGTGCGAAATGACAAAACAAATGAAAGCTCATTGGCAGGGCCAGATATATATGTACCTTGCATCTTATGCAGATTTTATATGTAGTGTGGTTTTGTATAGTTGCGTTAGTATTTCTCCTTATTGTACATATTAAAAAATTTAAAAGTAATTATATATATACAAGAAATGGATTAAAGTTTTTAATCAAAAAGTATGGGAGTTATTGTTTTTGACCGAGTGTAAGCTATATAGTCTAAAATATCCCTCATTTAAAAAAAAAAAAAGGAATCTAATTTCAATTGTAAGAAAACCCTAGATCGTTGTACTTTTTATAAATAAGGAGTCATATAAGCAGTTAACACTCCAACAAATCTCCCTAAAAATGGCTCATTATTATTATTTATTTATTTTTAAAAAGTAAAGGTAGAAAGATGAATTTGGGCTTAAATAAAAAATAATTTGTGTTAAATTAAAAAGGGAAAATTGCACAAACTTACCCTAACGTTTCCCATTATGGCATAATATTCAACTAATGCCTTTAATTGCACAAACAACCCCTCGTGTTAGTCAACTTCGGTTAAAGATAACCATTGACCATGATTTTTTTTTGAAAGCCCAAAATTGCCCCTGCACTTTATTACAAAAAAAATCTTAATTACCCTTTGTTTAAAACATTATCTACTTTAAATTATTAGAATATAAAAATTAAACACTAAACATAATCCTTTTTAAATAAAAAAATTCAAAAATAATATATTAAAAACAAAACAATTTAAGAAAACATTATTTTGAGAAAATACAATTTAATAATATATTAAAAACAAAACAAAAAAATGTTATTTTGAGAAAATATAATTTAAAATTATGCAAGTCCAATATGAATAGTGGTAATGTGTTACATATTTTTGAATTTTGTTTTTTTTGTTTTTATTATATTATTTTTGAATTTTTTTATTTAAAAAGGATAATGTTTAGTATTCTAAACACAAATATAAATAAAATCATCAAGAGTTTGAAATAAAAATATAATCATTTGTCATAATAAAATATAGTAGCACCGAAAATTTATTCAATGTTCATCTCTATAAGACAAAATAATTTGACTCAATATAAATTACGTATTATATTTTGATTCAAAAATTAAAAAAATAAATAAATACTAAACATAATCCTTTTTAAATAAAAAAAATATGTTTTAAATTTCAAAAATATGTAGCACATTACCACTATTCATATTGGACTTGCATAATTTTAAATTATATTTTCTCAAAATAACGTTTTTTTTTGTTTTGATTTTAATATATTATTAAATTATATTTTCTCAAAATAACATTCTCTTAAATTGTTTTATTTTTAATATATTATTTTTGATTTTTTTTTATTTAAAAAGGATTATGTTTAGTATTTATTTTTTATATTATAATAATTTAAAGTAGATAATGTTTTAAATAAAGGGCAATTAAGATTTTTTTGTAATAAAGTGCAGGGAAAATTTTGGGCTTTAAAAAAAAGTAATGGTCAATGGTTATCTTTAACCGAAGTTGACTAACAGGAGGGGTTGTTTGTGCAATTAAATGCATTGGTTGAATATTATGCCATAATGGGAAACGTTAGGGTAAGTTTGTGCAATTTTCCCAAATTAAAAATAGGGAGGATGAATTTGGACAATTAGATATTAATGATGTGGACTCATCTTGACCACTCATTTCATTTGAGGATTGATAACAAATTAATAGGGAGAATGTCTTCCCTCCTTACATTTGGAGAGCCTTTGGCCGAAAAACAATTTAGGGAGTCGGAGCAAATTCCGGTCGAACCTCCCTAGTAATGGTCAAGGTTTCAACGGTATTGATTGTTGAAAATCCACCGGATTACATGTACCAATATGTATATATATATATATACAAGGGTTTTGATATTCCAAAACATCCAAACACAGAGTCATGACAAAATCAAACTCCATTTTCGTTTTCTTTATATTTCTCAGTTTTCTCAATCTTTCCCTCACACGGGCTGCTTCTAATTCAGTCTACGAAACGTTTCTCCAGTGTTTAACAAATCACACAACAAACAAGACAGACAACATTTCAAGCATAGTTTACACTCAAACAAATCCATCATACACATCAGTTCTACGTGCCTATATCCGAAATGCCCGTTTCAATGTCTCTTCAGCACCAAAACCCTTGATTATCATAACACCATTGCAAGAATCCCATGTTCAAGCAACAATAATTTGCTCCAAACAAGTTGGTTATCAACTTAAAATCCGCAGTGGTGGTCATGATTATGAGGGCATATCGTATATCTCCGATACCCAGTTTTTCATTCTCGACATGTTCAATTTCCGGTCAATTTCTGTCGATATCGATCAAGAATCGGCTTGGGTTGGAGCTGGAGCGACGTTGGGTGAAGTGTACTACAGAATTTGGGAGAAGAGCAAAGTTCATGGTTTTCCGGCTGGTACTTGCCCAACTGTCGGCGTTGGTGGGCACTTTAGTGGCGCTGGTTACGGCAACATGTTGCGTAAATACGGCTTATCGGTGGATAATGTTGTTGATGCTAAGATTGTTGATGCTCAAGGAAGAATTTTGGATCGAAAAGCAATGGGAGAAGATCTTTTTTGGGCGATTAGAGGAGGTGGTGGAGCAAGTTTTGGTGTTATATTGTCTTATATGATCAAATTGGTAACTGTCCCTCAAACAGTTACTGTGTTCAGAATTGAGAAATTAATTGAAGCCGGTGGGACTGATATGGCTTATAAGTTTCAGACTGTGGCACCGACGACAGATAACAGTCTGTTCATGAGAATGCTGTTGCAGCCTGTGACAAGAAACAAGACAAAGACTGTTAGAGTTACTGTTCGGTCTTTGTATTTAGGAGATTCAATTTCTTTGGTTTCGTTGTTAGCTAAAGAATATCCTGAATTGGGTTTAAATAAAGAAAATTGTTTGGAAATGAGCTGGATTGATTCAGTTCTTTGGTGGGGAAATTTCGATAATGGTACAAATCCAGATGTTCTTCTTGATAGAGATTTAGACTCGTCTAGTTTCGGAAAGAGAAAATCTGATTATGTACAGAAACCAATTTCAATATCTTCATTGAATTTGTTGTGGGCAAAAATGATTGAATTAGGAAAACCTGGATTGGTTTTCAATGCATACGGTGGAAGAATGAATGAGATTGCTTCAACAGAAACTCCATTTCCACACAGAGCAGGAAACTTGTTCAAGATTCAGTATTCAGTGAATTGGGATGAACCTGGAGCTGAGAGTGACATGAATTTCATAAGTCAGATAAGGAGTCTTTACAGTTTCATGACTCCTTTTGTGTCCAATAATCCAAGAAGTGCTTATTTGAATTATAGGGATCTTGATATTGGTGCTAATCAGAACGGTAAAGATAGCTTTAATCAAGGTAAAGTTTATGGAGAGATGTACTTTAAAGGTAATTTTGATAGGTTGGTTAAAGTGAAGACTATGGTGGATCCAAATAATTTCTTCAGGACTGAGCAGAGCATCCCTACTCTACCAAGTAAGATATAGAATTTAAGTTTCTTTTTCTTATTATATCGATATATTTTAATGGCAAAAGTATGTTTGTCATTAATTATGATTATTGCAGCAATTTTGTTGCTTGGTTTTGTGATTTTTTTAAATAAATACAATAATACTTATATTTCTTTCTACTTTTGTTTTTTCGTTTAATTTGTTTTTTGGCTTTTAGTATAAACGACTCACTAGTTGAAAATTAATTAAATTAAAAAAGATGGAAGACTTATTTGGTTTTTTTTTTTTTTCAGACATGAGAAATTTTTGGTGTAACATGTGTACGAGGATTTTTTAAATAGCTCGTGTTAAAATAATGTGTCATGTTGAGTTGGCCTTTTAATAAAAAAAAAAATAGTTTAATGAGTGCCAGGGTGGTGATATTTGTGTCTATTATAAACTATGAGAAATGCAAAATAATTGAATGTATATTATATTTGCTTAGATTAGATGATTTAGAATCTGATTAAACAATGATCCTATTAAAAGACAGAGGCGTGGTTTGATGTGTTAATTCTCACACCCTTTTTCATTGAATATTGAGTAAATATATACAGCAGTACTTTGAATCCTACTTGACTAAGTAATCGATAATAAAGGCTATTTCCTAAACTGATATGTACAAGTGAAGCAAGTGACATAAACTGATAAGGAAAGTAAATCAGAATATTTACACAGTTATAACCCAACTAGACCTCAATACGTCCAATTACCCCCTCAAGATAGGTCACGTTTGGAGAGGCCTATCTTGCATTTTAATGTCTGAAAAGTATGACGTGGAAGAGGCTTCATAAGAGCATCTGCCAGCTGGTCTTTAGATGATACATGAGCGACCCTCAGCGATCCGGACTGGACCTGGTCTCTAATGAAATGGAAGTCGATTGCCACATGCTTCATCCTGGAGTGAAAGATTGGATTGGAACACAGCTGAGTGGCACCAACATTGTCACAATGAATGATCGAAACTTTGGGTAGTGTAAGGCCAAGATCTATCAAGAGAAAGCACACCCAATTCAGTTCGGCAGCAGTGGATGCAACAGTCCTATATTCAGCTTCAGTAGAGGAGCGCGCAATTGTATGTTGTTTCTTCGAGCTCCAGGAGATTGGATTCCGTCCAAGATAGACAATGTAGGCACTTGTAGAGGAGTAATCATCTTTATTACCTGCCCAGTCCGCATCCGAGAATGCATGAAGAGTGATTGGCGAATCATGGTAAATGAGAATGCCTTCATTTAAGGTGCCGCACAGATAACGCAGCACACGTTTGACAAGCTCCCAGTGATCAGTGGATGGTTGGTGCATGAATTGGGACAATTTGTTGACCGCATATGAGATGTCAGGACGAGTGAGGGATAGATATTGAAGGCTGCCAACCACTGTTCGATAAGTTGTAGGATCAGTTAGAGGTGTGCCAGAGTGGAGGCTGATTGGCGGACTGGTAGGGAGTGGTGTCTGAACCGGTTTTTCACCTGTCATCTTTGTACGAGTAAGAAGATCCATGATGTAACGGCGTTGTGACAGCAAGATGCCGTTCTTGTGAGGGATTACCTCAACACCTAGGAAGTAAGAGAGGGGACCAAGATCCTTCATGGAGAATCGACGAGCAAGTGTGTCAACAAAGTGCTCCACCTGTGCTGAATTGTTGCCTGTAAGAATAATGTCATCAACATAGATAAGAAGGTATAAGAGAGTGCCGCCATTTTTGAGAACAAATAGAGATGTATCCGCATAAGAGTTTTGGAACCCAGACGCAACCCGAAATTGTCGTAACTCATGATACCATGCACGTGGTGCCTGCTTGAGACCGTAGATGGCTTTGCTTAGCTTACAGACATGCGTCGGGTGATCTGAATCAATGAAGCCTGGTGGTTGAACCATATAGACCTCCTCAGTGAGCCGGCCTTGTAGAAAGGCATTGTTGATGTCCAGTTGACGAAGAGGCCAGCCACGACTTGTGGCTATGCTGAGGACGAGTCTGACAGTTGTGGGTTTGATAACTGGGCTGAATGTTTCAAAGTAATCGACTCCAGGGCGTTGATTAAATCCTTTCGCAACCAAGCGAGCTTTGTACCTGTCAATTGTGCCATCAGAATTCCTCTTGATACGAAAAATCCACTTGCAGCCAATGATATTGTTTGAAGGTGACGGCTGAACTAACTCCTAGGTTCCATTCTTGATCAGCGCATTACACTCCTCTGACATGGCATGACGCCATTGCGGGTCCTTCAATGCTTGGGCAACAGTGGTGGGCTCAACCTCAGCTGAGTGATGTAGCTGGGTGTTTAGCTTGAGCTTTTGTAGAGGTTTGTGTATGTTGTTCTTGGACCTGGTGATCATGGGGTGTCTGGTCGGCGAGGTGGGAGCTAACTGCGGGGAGGGCTGCTCCTGTGAGGAACCGGTCAGAGGATAAGGAGCTGACTGCGGCGACAAGCTGGCAGTGGAGGGGGAGCCAGTTGTCACGATCGCTGGTGTTGTAGGGACTGACGCAGCAGCTGCATGTGTTGGCATCGCAGGCGTAACTTCTGCTGCCGATGAGGGAGCTTGAGGGACAGCCGCTTGTTGTGATGTTGAAGAGTCAAAATATGGAGGCAATTCTGGTGTGAGCACAACTGTGGAGGGGGCTGACCGACCTTGACTTGGACACATGACTGTGAGGGACGGTGGAATCCATGACTCTATGGAGGTGGAGGATGAACTATGGGACACGGTTTGTAACGTTTTGTAAGGAAAGACAGACTCCACAAACTGAACGTGACGAGAGACAAACAACCTTTTGTTAGACGTGTCAAGACACAAGTAGGCACTTTGAGATAGCGAGTACCTAAGAAAAACACAAGCAGTATATCGAGGATTTAGTTTGTGTGTAGAATATGGTCGAAGCCACGGGTAACACAAGCAGCCAAAGATCCTAAGCTTAGAATAATTTGGCAGGTGGCCAAAGATCTTTTCGTATGGGGACTGGAGGGAAAGTGTTCTGGTGTGAAACAAATTATAGCACGGTGTGTATAAAACTATCTAAAGCGGGGTGGAAGAGGGGGGGGGGGGGGGGGGGGGGGGGGGGGGGGGGGGGGTGGTGAATAGATTTTAAGCTTATTACCCAAATTTTCGTGTTTAGTCAAAATTACGAAATTACCCCTAAATAGATAAAACAATAAATCAAGTATAAAATACGGAAATTAAATAACACTTGATTTTTACGTGGAAACCCTCACGGGAAAAACCACGGGCTAGTAAGTAAGCCACACTCGAACCTCGAATCCACTAAATGTGTAAAACGATTACAACCTAATCTCGGAAGTAATCACACACCTACCTAATCCCGGTATAAGCGAACCTAGTCCAATTGTTTGCGAATTAAGCAACATAATCCCGGTCACAACACAAGACTTAATTCTCTAAAAAGAGATTAACACCCTAAGTGAATATATGAATATTCAAATGCAACATAAAGCAAGGGAAACCCTATATGCTTATCTAAGATGATGAATTTGCAATTAAAAACAATCCTAGATATTAAAGCTAAATGATATGTCAATTAGCTTAGATAATCATAGATTATAGAAACCTAGATATCTATCATAAAAACAACACTCAATCAAATCAACACAACAATCTCTATCTTGAATATTAGAATTTAATCTAAGAACAATCAAGTAATAAAAGAGATGCCATAATAAATTAAACACTAATTATGTATGATAATAGTGAAAAACTTACCAAAGCAAGTGTGATGATGAAAGACCCATGCAAGCAAGCATCCTAGATATGCTAGAGAATGCTAGATGAACTTTGATGCAAATGGATTTTGGTTTGAGTGTTTGATGAGCAAACTTGATTGCTTTCTCTCTTAAAAATCTCTCTTTTGAAAGTAGGGTTCTTGATAATTAAAGAGTCATACCCAGAATAAGAGAAAGAGATGTATTTATAGGCATGAAAAACAGAGCATGTGAAAAGACAAGTTTGCCCCTGAAACGCAGCGATCGACGGTTTCAAACGGCGGCCAGGCCGCCGATCATAACCGCCGAATTGGCCCGAGAGGAACAGGGGACCAACGGCGGTTTCATTAGGCGGTTTCGTGACTGCCGATCTAACCGCTGAATCAAACCTGAGATAAAAAAATCAATCAGGTATGAACGGCGGTTTCGTGACCGCCGATTCAACCGTCGAATTAGACCGAGAGATAAAATCAATCAGGTCTTGAATGATGGTTTCGAACGGCGGTCGTGGTCGCCGATCGTAACTGTAGAATTGCTCCAGACACTTCTGGAAGCAAACGGTGGTTTCATTCGGCGGCCAGGCCGCCGATCATAACCGCCGATCACCAACATAGGTGAAAACCAAGGAGAAGCCAAGGGCATTCTCCGTAGGCGGTCTTCACGCAAAACCAAGCATATTCTAATGCATGCGCGGACGTTTCTGAATAATATCGGGAAACGAATTACAAGACTACAAGACGCAAATATACACAACAAAATATAACATATAAGTGCAAGTGTGAGATGTGACATGTGAAGAGAATGCACACATATGCAATGTATGATAAGTGTGTGTGTGCAACTAATGTCTTCAAGAAAAATAAGCACTAGAGATATACCTTTGGAGTGCTTGACACCTTGAGATCTTGAAAGGGCTTGAGTAATAACAACAACACCTAAGCTACCCTTACAAAGAACCCCAACATGTGGTTTGTCCACGAAATGAGCCAATCAACAAATGGGAATCTTACAATCTCCCCCTTTGGCTATTTCGTGACAAAACCACCACTCACATTGATTCCTCACAAAAAAAATAGAAACTACGGGACTTCAGTGATATTCTACAATACAAAGAGATAAGAAAATGCAACTTGAAGTCTTTAAACTCTTGTAGAATAATCAATCCCTGTAAATAAAGTTTCTAACATTTCCAATACAAGTAAAAAGTGAGATGAATCAAGTGAGAACAAAAACAAGCATTTGCATTTGTAAAAGATTAGGCACAACATTATGAAATGTATGTGTATGCAATGCTCCCCCTCAACGGGTTACTCCCCCTCAATGAATGTTCTCCTCAATATGCACAATTGCTTCTATATTTTGCAACTCCCTTTACCATATACTACTCCCCCTTTTTGTCATGATACAGGCAAAGGAGTAGTCCCCAACTGGGTCACTCATAGCAACGAGAGATAGTAGCATGCAAGATTTGCATAATTAATATAAGTCACTTTATGCATCTCAATTAATTGGAGAGAAACAAGGAGATTTATTTGATAGAAAATGTGTGAATCAAACATGCTTTGCATACAAGACATGTAGCATTCAAGTCCAAAATACAATGGTATTTGGCAAAGCAAATGACAAAGGTTTCTAATAGGAATTCAAACCAATTTCACCAATGTCATGAGTAAAGCAAGGATATAGAATACATTGATTTCAATTTAAGAATAACTATATCCAACTTTATAAGCGAAACATGGCATGAGCACCCTATTTGATTTTTTCGAATAAGATATCTGTATGATAGTAGCCATGGTCAACCAATAAAGAAAAAGAGACATTTGGAATATAAATTCCTTTGAACGGATACAAGATCCTTTATTCATTTTGAGTCTCATAAGGTTTTGCATTTTAGGAATATGCAATCATCAATTCATGACGTGAGCATGTTATATGAATTTTATGCTTTTTCATTTGACATTAGCATGTTATTAAAGAATCATCATGTTATGGAGATAATCATAGGTCATTCAAATCATACTTCCTATATACATCTCCTAGTCCAAAAATGCATGTTTGAACATAAATATGACATGGATTGTAAACAAGCAAGGGTCACACTTATTGAATTGAAAACATATATACATACGTGCAACCAAGCTTACTCAAGCAATTAAGAGAAGAGGCATAAGATATTTCAAATTTTTTGCAAGTGACAAGAATGCAAAATAGCTCTCTTTGCTTGAGTTCCCCATATGGGGTCAAATATAAAACTCATCACTCCACAAGACATATCCCAATAGATCTACTTAGTGTTTTAAATCGAGTAGAATCTAAGGGTTTAGTAAATAGGTCCGCAAGTTGATCATTAGTACCTACATGTTCAAGTACTATGCATTTATTTTCAACAAGCTCTCTAATGAAGTGATGGCGGATGTCAATATGCTTAGTTCTAGAATGTTGCACCGGATTCTTGAAAATATTAATGGCACTCATGTTATCACAAAAGAGAGTGAGAGTACTTTGGTTGAATCCGTAGTCTACTAGCATTTGCTTCATCCATAGGAGTTGTGTGCATCCACTCATCGCGGCTATGTACTCGGCCTCGGCCGTGGACAAGGAAATCGAGTTTTGCTTCTTGCAAAACCAAGACACTAAGTTGTTGCCTAGGAAGAAGCAACCGCTCGATGTGCTTTTCCTATCATCACAATTTCCTGCCCAATCCGCATCACTAAAGCCTACAAGACTAGTATTAGTGTCAAAAGAGTACCAAATCCCATAGTTGGAAGTCCCATTCACATAGCGAATGATTCTCTTTACGGAAGAGAGATGATACTCCTTAGGATCCGCTTGGTACCTAGCACACACACCCACACTAACACTAAAAGATATATCGGGCCTACTTGCGGTCAAATAAAGCAAGCTACCTATCATGCCCCGATATAGAGTTTGTTCCACACTTTTACCACTAGCATCCTTGCTTAGCTTCAAAGTGGTACTCATGGGTGTATCACAATGTTTGGTATTCTCTAAACCAAACTTCTTCACTATGTTTTTGGCATATTTGGCTTGGGTTATGAAAATCCTATCATCTAATTGCCTAATTTGCAAACCTAGGAAGTAACTAAGCTCACCAACAAGACTCATCTCAAATTCATGAGACATGACATCAACAAATTGTTGGACCTTGGTGTTGTTGGTGGAGCCAAAAACTATATCATCAACATATATTTGAGCTATGAAAAGCTTATCATTGTCTCTCTTGATGAATAGTGTCTTATCAACACTACCTCTTGAGTAGTTATTGTCAACAAGAAATTGAGTGAGGTGCTCATACCAAGCCCTTGGTGCTTGTTTCAACCCATATAGAGCCTTCTTGAGGCGATAGACATGGTTGGGGTGGTGTGCATCCATAAACCCCTTGGGTTGTTCAACAAACACTTCCTCTTGCAAGAAGCCATTGAGGAAGGCACTCTTGACATCCATTTGGTGCAATTTGAACTTGTGCACACAAGAAATGGACAAGAGAAGCCTAATGGACTTTAAGTAGGCAACAGGAGCAAATGTCTCCTCAAAGTCGATACTCTCAATTTGAGAGTACCCTTGTGCTACAAGTCTAGCCTTGTTCTGCACTATGTTGCCATCCTCATCGGATTTGTTCTTATAAATCCACTTGGTGCCTATCACATTAGTGCTTTTAGGCCTAGGAACTAGAGTCAAAACCTCATTCCTTTCAAATTGGTTTAGCTCTTCTTGCATGACAAGAACCTAAAATTCATCATTCAAGGCTTCATCAACCTTTTTGGGTTCAATTTGAGAGGTGTAGCATGTAAAGCTAATGAGATTAGCTATTTGACGCCTTGTCCTAACACCCTCATTCACATCTCCAATAACATCTTCTTTGTTATGGAGTCTTCTAACCCATTGAGCGGGTTCATTAGAGTCTAAGAGAGGGACTCTAGTAATAGGTTGTGTGACTTCATTATTGTCATTGGACGTCCCAACATTGGGAGTCACCACAACCCTCTCCAAAGGAGAGTCATCCTCTAAAACTTCCTCCTCCTCGTGGTCATTAGACTTGAGCCTTGTATCATCAATAACAACATTCGATGATTCCATGACGGTTCGAGTCTTCAAGTTGAAAACTCTATAGGCTCTACTATTCAAGGCATAGCCAATAAAGATACCCTCATCACTCTTAGCATCAAACTTGCCAAGTTGATCACGGTCATTTAAAATGTAGCATTTGCTTCCAAATGTGTGGAAGTAGCTAACATTTGGCTTCCTACCCTTCCATAACTCATAGGAGGTATTTCTAGAACCGGGCCTTAGGAAAACACGATTCCCTATATAGCAAGCCGTATTGACGGCTTCGGCCCATGGGTTCCTAGGGACATTGTTGCTAAGCAACATCACTCGGGCCATCTCTTGAAGGACCCTATTCTTCCTCTCAACAACTCCATTTTGTTGAGGTGTCCTAGGAGCCGAGAACTCATGGGAGATGCCTAAGCTATTGCAATAGCTTTCAAAAGAGGCATTCTCAAATTCCCTCCCATGGTCACTTCTAATCCGTTTAATGCTTTTAATGTTAGAATTCATTTCATTTTGTATTTTAGTATAAAGCATTTTAAACTTATCAAAAGTTTCGGATTTTTCTCTAAGAAAATATGTCCATGTAAATCTAGAGAAATCATCAACACAAACAAAAATGTATCTCTTTCCACCTAAGCTCTCGGTTTGCATAGGACCCATGAGATCCATGTGGAGAAGCTCTAGGGGCTCCTTGGTGGAGAGATACTTGCCCTTTTTGTGCATGCTTTTAGTTTGTTTTCCTTGTTGGCAAGGTCCACAAATACCATTGGCTTTCTTCCCAAGCTTAGGGAGGCCACGCACACAATCGAACTTTCCAAGGGTTCTTAAATCCCTAAAGTTCATGTGGCCAAGTCTTTCATGCCACAACTCTATTTGCTCATCCATGGACATATTGTTTGAGACTATTCTAGCTTCAAGACAATAGCAA
This sequence comes from Acer yangbiense, assembly GCA_008009225.1. Classification (NCBI taxonomy): domain Eukaryota; kingdom Viridiplantae; phylum Streptophyta; class Magnoliopsida; order Sapindales; family Sapindaceae; genus Acer; species Acer yangbiense. The sequence continues at coordinate 21,276,625 of CM017773.1, read as the reverse complement.
TTGTCGCTAGATCTCATACCTTTCAATAAGGTTTGTCCATCGGGCTTTAGGATCGAGCAATCATCTTTACAAAACAAGACGGAATATCCTTCATCACTTAGATGTGAGATGCTTATTAAATTGGCTTTCAAGCCATCAACAAATAAAGCATCGGATAAGGAGGGTAATCCGGGAACGGAAATGGTTCCTTTCCCTACAACTTTCTTTTTGGATCCATCACCAAAAGTGACATATCCTCCTTCCTCCATAACAAGAGTCTCGAAGAAACTCTTGTTTCCCGTCATGTGCCTAGAGCACCCACTATCTAAATACCAAAAATTAGAAGAATTTGCCTTCAAGGCTTTTGAGCAACATGGCAAACATTTTCATTCTTTCTAATCCACCTAGAAACAATATTTGCTTTCTTAGTGGTCTTTGGTAATTGGGCTCTAGATGTCATAGGATCATGCATAACAATTTTATCATTCCTAGGAACATGCGTCTTGGCTCTTTTCTTTTTCTTCTCAATCATGCTTCTAGTCTTGCACATTTAAATATATCGAAAGCAATGTGGTCTAATATGACTATCAAATCCACAAAAATGACATATAGGAGTAAAATAATGAATCATACCTTGTCCTTGTCTTTGTGGATGAAAGGGTTCAATCCATCTTCGTTGTTGAATCGGTCTAGATTGCTTCCTAGCTTGAGGTTGCATGATTAGCCTTTTTCCTTTGTGAGCCAATTGTGGAGGAATGTTGGCTTGAGAGACCTTAGGGGGTTGAGCTTGAGGTTGCCTTCTTGGCCCCATCTTCACTTGTGTATTTGAACATTGTCCTATTTCTAACTTTTTCCTAGGAATTTGCACACATGAAGTTTCTTCATTCCTCAAACTCTTGACAAACACGGTCTTGTTAGAGGTTGAGATCTTCTTGCCATCTTCATACCTAAGACCCCTCTTGTCACATGGACTCTTTCCAACACTAAGCATATGGTCAAGCTTTTTAGTGCTAGAATCCATCCTAGTCATAGACTCTCTTACTTCATCAAGCTCATTCTTTAGACTTTCTTCATTCCTCCTAGATAAGACTAACTCCTCTCTTAGCTTATCTTCCATCTTCTTGAATTTTTCCACTTGTTCATTTAAGTGGTCATTTTGAGATGAAAGCTCAAGATTTTCTTCTCTCAACATCTTGATCTTTCTTGTGCTCTTGATTGCTAAATCATTAAACTCGGCATAGTATTTATCAAGCACCTTTTTCTCCATAAAACCACTTATGGAGTTAGAAGAGGAATCATTTTTTTCTCCAATTGAGTCATTTTCCTCTTGACTCATTTCCTCTCTCTCACTAGAACTTTTGCTTTTATGGGAAGAGGCAAAAGCTAGGAGGTTAGCCATGAGCTCTTCATCACTTGAAGACTCATCTCTCTCAATGGAGTCATCACTACTACTACTCCATGTGGCGGCCATCACTTTACCTTTCTTCTTGTCATTGTGATTAGCACATTCGGGGGCAAAGTGACCTATGCCACCACACTCGAAGCATCGGACCCCTTTCCTTTCGGTCTTCTCTTTCCTAGGCTCAAACTTGTTGTAGGAACCCTTTTTCTTGTAGTTTTGACCTTTGGAACTAAAGTCCTTTTTCCCGAACTTCATGACCCTCTTGAATCTCTTCACAAATAATGCAAGGTCTTCGTCCGAGTCATTCTTCTTTGCCTCCTTTTCATCCTTGGAGGTTTTCAAAGCAATTCCTTTTTGCTTTTTAGGAGGTGTGGAGATAGGACCCTTCCTAGACTCATAAGCTAGAAGTCTCCCAATCACCTCACTCGGCTTCATATCCTTATATCCACTATTTTCTTCTAAAGCCGTTACTTTTGATTCAAACCTATCCCGAAGAGATCTCATAATCTTTTGCTTGATTATCCTATCCAAATATGGATCACCAAGTTGATGACTTTGGTTGACTATGTCCATCAACTTGATCTCGAAGTCGTTGAAACACTCATTCTCCTCCATCTTAAGCATCTCGAATTGAGTTTGGAGGACTTGAAGCTTAGAGTCCTTCACCACTTCGGTTCCCTCATGTGCAATCTCTAGGATGTCCCAAGCCTCCTTAGCTGTCCTAGTATTTTGAATCAATTTGTATTGATTTTCATCTATAGCACATAAGATGGCATGCATCGCCTTCCTATTCCACTTTGAAGCCTCAAACTCTTACGCGTTCCATTGCGCCTTAGGCTTCAATACTTCTTCTCTTCCACCATCGGGAGTCATCTTGGGTAGATCATATCCGTCTTCCACCGCCATCCATGCACGGTCATGAATTTGACATATGTAGGATTCCATCTTCCCTTTCCATTGGGAATAGTTCAATCCGGTAAGAAGTGGAGGCCTTGTGCTAGAAGCACCCTCGTTGCCACCACCATTTCCACTCATAGTGTTTATGAATGAATGAAATGAATGCAAATGTATAAATGATCAAAAATCACACAAAATGCAAAACACACCAAAATGAGCAAGGATCACCTATGTATATCTAGGAACCCGCTCTGATACCAATTGAAACAAATTATAGCACGGTGTGTATAAAACTATCTAGAGAGAGGGGGGGGGGGGGGGGAATAGATTTTAAGCTTATTACCCAATTTTTCGTGTTTAGTCAAAATTACGAAATTACCCCTAAATAGATAAAGCAATAAATCAAGTATAAAATGCGGAAATTAAATAACACTTGATTTTTATGTGGAAACCCTCACGGGAAAAACCACGGGCTAGTAAGTAAGCCACACTCGAACCTCGAATCCACTAAATGTGTAAAACGATTACAACCTAATCCCGGTATAAGCGAACCTAGTCCGATTGCTTGCGAATTAAGCAACCTAATCCCGGTCACAACACAAGACTTAATTCTCTAAAAAGAGATTAACACCCTAAGTGAATATATGAATATTCAAATGCAACATAGAGCAAGGGAAACCCTATATGCTTATCTAAGATGATGAATTTGCAATTAAAAACAATCATAAATATTAAAGCTAAATGATATGTCAATTAGCTTAGATAATCATAGATTATAGAAACCTAGATATCTATCATAAAAACAACACTCAATTAAATCAACACAACAATCTCTATCTTGAATATTAGAATTTAATCTAAGAACAATCAAGTAATAAAAGAGATGCCATAATAAATTAAACACTAATTATGTATGATAATAGTGAAAAACTTACCAAAGCAAGTGTGATGATGAAAGACCCATGCAAGCAAGCATCCTAGATATGCTAGAGAATGCTAGATGAACTTTGATGCAAATGGATTTTGGTTTGAGTGTTTGATGAGCAAACTTGATTGCTTTCTCTCTTAAAAATATCTCTTTTGAAAGTAGGGTTCTTGATAATTAAAGAGTCACACCCAGAACAAGAGAAATAGATGTATTTATAGGCATGAAAAACAGAGCATGTGAAAAGACAAGTTTGCCCCTGAAACGCACCGATCGGCGGTTTCAAACGGCGGCCAGGCCGCCGATCATAACCGCCGAATTGGCCCGAGAGGAATAGGGGACCAACGGTGGTTTCATTCGGCGGTTTCGTGACCACCGATCTAACCGCTGAATCAAACCTGAGATAAAAAAATCAATCAGGTATGAACGGCAGTTTCATTCGGCGGTTTCGTGACCGTCGATTCAACCACCGAATTAGACCTAGAGATAAAATCAATCAGGTCTTGAACGGCGGTTTCGAACGGCAGTCGTGGCCACCGATTGTAACCGTAGAATTGCTCCAGACACTTCTGGAAGCAAACGGTGGTTTCATTCGGCGGCCAGGCCGCAGATCATAACCGCTGATCACCAACATAGGTGAAAACCAAGGAGAAGCCAAGGGCATTCTCCGTAGGCGGTCTTCGCGTAAAACCAAGCATATTCTAGTGCATACGCGGACGTTTCCGAATAATATCGGGAAACGAATTACAAGACTACAAGACACAAATGTACACAACAAAATATAACATATAAGTGCAAATGTGAGATGTGACATGTGAAGAGAATGCACACATATGCAATGTATGATAAGTGTGTGTGTGCAACTAATCTCTTCAAGAAAAATAAGCATTAGAGATATACCTTTGGAGTGCTTGACACCTTGAGATCTTGAAAGGGCTTGAGTAATAAGAACAACACCTAAGCTACCCTTACAAAGAACCCCAACATGTGGTTTGTCCACGAAATGAGCCAATCAACAAATGGGAATCTTACATGGTGGGCATCCTATTGATTAAATATACCGCTGTAGCAAAGGCATGAGGCCAAAACTCTAAGGGAATAGAGGCATGGGTCATTAATGAGAGCCCAGTTTTGACAATGTGTCGGTGACGCCTCTCAGAGTAACCATTGTGTTCAGGTGTGTGAGGTGGTGTGGTGAGATGAGAAATACCATTATCTACAAGAAAGTCTCTAAGAGCCATATATTCCCCACCATTGTTAGAGTAAAAAGAGATGATTTTGGTTTTGAAGTAATTTTCCACAATGGCTTTAAAACGAATGAAAGTTTGTTTAACCTCTGATTTTTTCTTTAGAGGATAAAACCAGATATATTTGGTAAAGTGATCTACAAATATAACATAGTACTTAAATCCATCAGAAGAGGGAATTGGTGAGGTCCATACATCAGAAAATAATATTTTTAGGGGTAGAGATGAGAGAAGAGATGAAGTAGAAAAAGAATGTTTATGACTTTTATTGCAATGACAGGCATGACAAGTAATATCTTTTGACAGATGTGACGACAAATCTAAACTAAAATTTGAAACAATATTCTGCAAAATCGGGAAAGCTGGATGACCTAATCTATGGTGCCAATTTATTGATGTTGTTTTGATGCTGGAGAATGCTAGGATTGGGGAGGACTCGGACTTGACAGTCGGCCACTCATAGACGCCATCCTTGGTTGTGCCCTTCAGAAGAATTGCCCCCGTACGAAGATCCTTCACATGAAAACAAGAAGATAAAAATTCAACTGAAACATTATTAGTGCTGCAAAACTGTGATATGGAGATTAAATTCTTTTGCATGCCAGGAACACAAAGCACATCATTTAAATTAAAAGATTTGTGATGAGTGTGAAGGGTTGTGGAACCAGTGTGCACAATTGAGAGACCTGTACCATCGCCAATCATGACGTCATCGGTGCCATTGTAGGGCGCATGCAGAGAAAGATTGCCCAAGTCAATGGTCACATGGTGCGAAGCACCATTGTCAAGGAGCCAGGCTGGATTATTTGAGGTGGAGTTGGCAGGAAAATGAGCACGAGGCTGCCATAGCGGTGGGGAGGAGTGGTGCGGCGGTGTAGGGCTTGGTCCAAATTATTGAATTGGGACCATCTGAAAAGAAGTGCACCGTTTGGCTGAGTGACCCTGAACTCCACACATTTGACAGCGGCCAAGGTATGGCCTTGGGGAGGATTGATTGCCACGGAACGATGTACTGCCATGGTTAGAAGATGGAGGTCGGCTGGTGGCAGAAGATGATGGGTGCCAACCCGCATTAGAGAAAGGCTGCTAACGCCAACCATTGGTGGTATGGTGCTGGCGACCCTAATTGTTTCTTGTAGCAGCGTTTGCCGTGGCTGGAAAGGAGACGGTGTCCTTTTTGCAGTTCCGAAGTATGGCTTCAAACGACAGTAATTTGTCATGGAGTTTATCAAAAGTGATCGGGGTGTCCCTGGCTTGAACGGCACGAACCAACTCCTTGTAATCATCATCAAGTTCATCAAGGATCCTCTCAGTGAGATCCTCGTCGTCCACCGGAGCACCAAGCAAGGCCAATTCATCTGCACGGGCTTTAACAGAGTGAAGAAAATCACTGATGTTTTGATTACCTTTTGTGGAGTGTTTGAGGAGAGATTTGATTTGCTGGATACGGCCACGGGATGGTTTGGCATAATTATTAGCAAGAATGTTCCATGCTTCCATTGATGTTTTGGCTCGAGCAACAAAGGCAATAATCGTTGGCGAAAGAGAACCAATAATTGCATTCAGGATGAGTTGGTCTTGTCGAATCCAAATATTGTATGCCGGATTCGGAGAGGTGACTGCTTCGATGGTTAAGGTGGCCGGTGGACATGGCTTCGAGCTATCAATATAACCAAGGAGGTCATAGCCAATGAAGAGAGTGTGAAACTGAATTTTCCAAGACATGTAGTTGCTGGCTGTGAGCTTGAGTGGAGCTTGAGCAGAGATGTTGATGGTGATGAGATGAAACTCACTTGAGCAGAGGGCTGTCGAGGTCGACGGCGTGACATTAATGATTGTGGGGATTGGAGGGGAGGAAACTGTGGCTGGTGTGGTGTTAGGGATGACTGGGGTCATTGAAGCAGTGGGGCTGTTTGCGGGTGTGGAATCAGGGATGGTATTTGCCATTGAGTAGAGTTTGAAGGGAGAAGGTGGGCAAGAAAAAAAAAATCTAGAGCAGAATCGTTTGCTCTGATACCATAAAAGACAGAGGCGTGGTTTGATGTGTTAATTCTCACACCCTTTTTCATTGAATATTGAGTAAATATATACAGCAGTACTTTGAATCCTACTTGACTAAGTAATCGATAATAAAGGCTATTTCCTAAACTGATATGTACAAGTGAAGCAAGTGACATAAACTGATAAGGAAAGTAAATCAGAATATTTACACAGTTATAACCCAACTAGACCTGAATACGTCCAATACCTATCACATGAAATTGTATATTATTTAAATAATCGTAGGGCCTTAGACCATTACTACCTACATTTAATTTAATATTATGGTATGTTCATCAAAAGATTATATTATATGATTAGTTTGATGAAATTTATATGATAGGCGGCTCCACATCACGGAGCGTGGAGGTTTTAGATGTTTGTAGCCGTTGATTCGGGTTGGTCGAGTCGTGATGGATTGTTGTTTCTCTTTATTTAATTGATATAATTAGGAGACATGGGGGATGCTTTTAAAATAAGAGAGATGGAAAATGTTCATATTTGCATGATGTTAATATATATATATATTTTTAATGAATTAGAGATTCTCTTAGGGTTATTATAGAAGTATTCACTGCTTTGACAGTTGTATTGAACAAACGTTTTTATGAGTGCCCACCATGAAAATCAAGATTCTTTTTCGGCATATATTGTTTCTCAAACCTTAACGATTTAGGTTTGAGAAACTTACTACTAAGCCACCATAGCTTTTTTGTTAATGCCTGAAGGTTTGATCCTTTGTAGATAGGTTCGAAGGATACGACTTTTGAAATACCTTTTGGAAGTGATTGTTTTAACTTTTGATTAACGGTATGACTAATTTGATTGATTATATCAATTATATAATAACCAAATTGATGAAATTTGAATTAAGGAGTAAAAAAATGATGTTTCCCAATTAAGTTGGGACTAAATTGTAAAGACCCCTAAAATCAATAAATACTAAACATGGTATACATAAGATCGAGATCTAAAAGAAAATATAAACAAAAATAGTAAACCTTGAAATAATCTATATCATTAAAGCTTTTGTCATTAGGGTTTTGAAATAAGAAAAGTGGGGTTTTATTAGTTTTACTTTGTACAAGATTTTTTTAATAAAAATTGCATGTCTCTTTAAGTAACTTGATAAAGGAAAAAAAAAAAGAATATTAAATTATTTAAAAAATGGGGTATAAATTTTAAATAGTTTAGTAGTGGGTGTGCCAATAGCACCACCCTTATTTTTAATCAAAAAGTATTGGAGTTATTGTTTTTAACCAAGTGTAAGGTATATAGTCTAAAATACCCCTGATTTTAAAGAAACAAATTTTAATCGTAAGAAAACCTAGATCGTTTTCAACGGAGTAGAGAGAGAGAGAGAGAGAGAGAGAGAGAGAGAGAGAGAGAGAGAGAGAGAGAGAGAGAGAGAGAGGAAATTGATCAGAGAAGAGGTGGGTAATTGAAGTGTTAGCGTCGAGCTCGGAGTGACATCGGCTAGACGCTGACGAAGAAGAAAAAAAAAAGAGGAAGAAAGACATTGGCCAAACTAGCAGAGGACCTCGTGCAACGCCGACGAAGGAGAATTAGGTGCTTTCCGCCAACGATTCAACGACTAAACGATTCGGAAGTATCTTATGTATGTCATGTTGGGTATGAAATATCTCATGTATGTCAAAAATACATAATTTTACAATATCAGGCGATGTGTTATATTAAACATGAAATAACCCACTTATGTGACATTTAATGAGACACACAGCGTGAAAAATAATTTTTCTAACCGAAAATGATGTTTCTTCCATTTTCACCAAAAAAATCTTCAACTTTTTAACAAAATAACAAAGACCCTTTAATAATATCATCTAACAAACATAATAATGTTATTGAAATCGGAGATTTACAAACCTTGAAGTTTTTAGGAGATATTCAATCACAAACTCGAAATTTAAAAAAACCTTTCCAAATCTTGGTTGCTTTGTGATTTCCCTTTAAAATAACTTCAATTTCTTAACAAAAAATTATGAATGTAATTTGAGAGGTAACTGATAGAGAGATGAGTGCTAAAGAGATGAGTGATAGAGAGATAAGTGATAATAAGATGAAGAAGATGAAAAAAAAAAAAAAGAAGAAGATAGTTTTGTAATTTATTGGTTACAAATAATTAAAATTTATGATGTGGCTAAAAACAATAATGTATTTGGTGATTAAGTTTTTTTTTTATTTTTTTATTTTTTATTTTTTGACAATTTCCACTAAAAATATGAATGTTTTTTATAGCGTACTTTTTAGATATAATTTTTACTATAAAGAGATTTTATCAAAATGATACGTCAATAAAGATAGTGGATAATACAAAAATATATCACACCACATCATCAAAAATAAATATTGCGAGAACAATATCTTCTGCGAGTAGAATCTAGCTATTTATCGGATAGAATCTAAACCACAAAATGGATCCGGTCTACCTGATAGACTCAGATCTCATGCAGTAATAACAATCAGATATGCAATTATATGCAATCATATATGTACTTTTTGGATACATTTTTTTATTATATCTAACATCTTATTTATTATATGCAAAATTAACCGATAAAGTTAACATATTGACTTGATTGTGGGGTTATTTACGTTAATTTTAGGTATCTTTTTAAAATCTAGCTAGATTGAATAAACTAAGGGTTAGTTAGTGCAATTAACCGCATTTATTATTATCAGATTATTGGTTTCCCTAAAAAACCAGATTATATTTTTGGTGTCAATCAAATCAAACGTACTCATAACAAAATTCATGAAATGTATTCCATGCTTTCTTACAAGTTACAACTAATAGTAAAGTTTTGAATAAATACATTTAATAATAAGATTTTTAGGTTGATTTATTAGTCTAAACCATAATTTAATATCTTCTTTTTGAGCTTGTTTATCAGTATATGTGTTTGTGGTCAAAACTCTACTTATTATTTATGGCATTTAAGATTAGATTCGAAACATTAAATAAATAAATAAACTGCTCAATAATTAAGAAACTAATTATGTATTAGTTTTGACTTTTAAGGAAACTATATAACAAAAGCAATGGGAAGCTGAAAGCATTAGTTTCAGAGTGGAGAAATTTGTGGAGTTTTTAGTGTTGTAGAAATTGAGTGTTGCAATGACATTCTGATGGGGAGAGGATAAAGAAGGTGGGGGCTAGGGTGAAGAGAAGAGTACGTGAGACAGTGAGAGCCACAACCTCTTTTTAATTTTGTTTTTTTTTTTTAAATAAATATATATTTTGTCTAAGGGCATTTTTGACTTTTTATATGTGAAAGTGGGTCAACTTAACAGATTTCTTAACTACCGTTAAATTCAGGGGTCTCTTTGTTGAATAAACATATTTAACTATCTAGGTGCAACCAGACAAAACCTCAAGGGTGTCCTTGTAATTTCCCCTAGATTTATTTGGACTATCGGTTTCAGAATAAATTGAACCGGTTAGATTTCAGTACCATTATTTGGTTCAGCTATATAATTATTGGGTTGTTGTTCTCATAACTGCCGTACATAGTTGCAGTTCCTCTATAACATTTCGTAGTCATTTATTTTGATTTGTGTATAAAATAATAATCCAAGTCAAATGATCTCCAACAACTAACATCCACTCCTATGAGAATCAACAGATAAGCCCACAATCTCATAATGGGCCGCCGATCACCGGCTTCCTTGTTATAAAAGAGCGACGATATTTGTATAATCTTGGGTTTGGCTAAGTTACCGTTAACCGTAAGGTTACCGGATCAATTTCAGTCTTTAGATTTCAATCTAAGGGTGCATAAAATTAAGGATTTAAAAATTAAAAAATTAAAAATAAAACAAAAGGTAATCAACTCTCTCACATAACTGACCAGTAATCTTACTGTTAACAGCAATGTAGCAAAACCCTAGTACCTCTTTAAAATTGTATGTGCACCCCAAATTAGTATATTTTAAAAATTCCAATATTACCCTTAAATAAATTTATTAAAATGATTAAAATAAATATATCTTGTATATCATATTAATAAAATATGTAATATTTTGAATATTTTAACAAATATTATAATTAGTTACATGAATATAAAAATTATAATATCTTTTGATTAAAATATTATTTATTTATTAATTTAAATTTAAATAGTGATTTTTTTGATGCAAAATAGTGATTATTTTAAAACTATAAATATTAAATTACTGTTATAATATTTTTTTTGAGAGTTATAATTTTTCTATATTAAAAAAAATAAAAATTAATTGTCATAAAAAATATCTGAACTAAACTAAACAAAAAAGTTAAAAGGTAAAAGGAAATTATGAAGAGATAGATCGATTGTTTGTGCCTATGCGAAGTTCTTTTGTCTCTACACCGTATAATATTCCCTACTTCTATTTTAATTAGATTTTCAATAGCCCAACCTTGTTTAATAAAATAGAAGGTGGTTAACATCTGAAAACCTGTAAGAAAGTGGATGGACAAGAAAATTTGCATTTCTTAAAAGTAAGAGAAGATAACAACTTAATTTGTTTAATAAAGATCAGTAAATCTTCTATATTTGGTCATAAGGCACTCATCCATCTTAATCCGAAGATTTTGGATTCAAGGAAGAGGTGTCTCAGTCCAATTTTTTTTTTTTTTCTTTTTTCAATTTTCATTGTAATTCTCTTATAACTTATTAATTTAAAATTTTTATTCCAAAATTAAGAAAAAGGGCATATTTGGTAATATGCTGGGTGTGCTTACGAGATATAATATTTTAAAAATCTTATTATATTTCTTGGGTGTGATTACCAAGAATTCGTAGTGTCCGTCATAGGTGCGAAAAGCCGTTTTTGGAATGTCATTATCCTGTACTCAGATTTGGTGATACCCGGATTGCAAATCCAACTTCAAAAAATATTTTGCCCCGTGTAATTCATCCATTAATTTGTCAATAACCGGTATTGGGAACTTGTCCTTAACAGTAATATCATTGAGAGCTCGGTAATCTACGCAAAAATATCAAGACCCATCTGACTTCTTGATCAATAAAATCGGTGAGGAAAACGGATTGTGGCTCGGACGAATTTTACCGGAATTGAGGAACTCATGTACCAAATTTTCTATTTCTAATTTTTTTTTTGGTAGTGAGGATATATGTAGGGCCTTGTGCTCATTGGTGGCTGATCGGGAAGTAGATGAATTCGGTGATCATGTTGGCGTGTAGGTGGCAACTTAGTGGGTTCATCAAATACATGATTGAATTTTGTAAATAGTTCAAGTAGCTCGACTGGGAAAACAATTGTATCTTGGTCCAATTGTGTAGTCATTGTCATCATGTGGAGAAAGAGACAAGTACTTGATAAATGTAAAAATTCCTTGTTACTCATGGGTGCGAGCTCAGAACGGTGTAATCCTTGCAAGGTATGCCTTTGGCCGACCAAATTGAAGGACATGTTGAGCTTCTTGTAATCTGTCTCAATAGGTCCCAAGGTTTCTAGTCATTGAACTCTTATAAAGGCCTGACAAGCAACCACGGGCAGTATGTAGAAGTCGGCCTAGACCGTGAATCCCTGAATTGTAAGAGAAAGACCCAAGCATATATCAGTATATTATATGGTGTCTTTGTTACCTATTGTTCCATATTGTTACCTGAAACACCTTATCACGTACCATTGGTAACCCGAATTTCGTCACGACTGTCTGATCAATGAAGTTGTAGGTATTTCCCCCATCAATTATGACCGTCATCTCCTTGTTTCCAACTTTTCTGATGACACTGAATGTCTATGGGTGTGTCGTTCTAGCCTAGGCATGAAATTAGATTTTCGTTAAGGCATCTTGGAATGTGGTCTCAATTTCCATATCTATATATTTGGTTTCTTCTCCCGGTAGCACGTCCTCCATCATGAATAGTTGAGGCCATGTGCAACGGTGTTTGGGTGTATATTTCTCATCACAATAAAAACAGAGCCCTCTTTCATGCCTATCTTTGGCCTCTTGCCCTATAATGCGGTGGATTGGTCCTTGAAATTTCGTGATAGATTGGTTCGCTTGCTGTTTCAATGAGGGTCCAAGAAGGCCGGCTGTTGGAATCGGCTGTGATTAGAACGGTGATGTAGGTGGTGCAGGTCAGAAGGAAATGCCTTGCTTGTGCTGAAATTGGTTATGTTCCTCTATTAGATGTGCTATACTAATGGTGTCTGAAAGTGTTTTTAGCTGCTTGACTCTCACGTCTAGGGGTGGGCACGGTTTGGTTCGGTTCGATTTTGGCCAAAACCGTATTAAACCAAGTTATATTCGTTTTTTTAAAAGTTTAACCGGTTCGAGCCGTATTGATGGCCAAAACCGAATTGAACCGAACACCCTTTTCTCGGTTCGGTTCAGTTCGGTTCAATTCGGTTTTGGGCCTATTGGGCCTATTGGGCACAGTTTTTTTTAAATATATTTTTTCATTTCTTTTCTACCTTTTAACATCTATTATTATAATTGGGCCTTTAGGCAACTGATGCAGTCCAAATTTACAACTCATTATTTACAATTACATAATCAAATCTGTCCACATAAACATATAAGCTACCAAATTGAATCCAGAAATTGAGTCCAGAAATAGCTTCTAAATAGCTACTAGCCTACCAAATTCAGTCTAGAAATTGAATCTAGATAACTTCAATTACATAGAATTAGGGAGGTCCAAAATGCAATCCAAAATAAAATATGATCACACACAATCCATAATAAAATTAAACTTCAAATACAATCCACAACATAATAAAACATAAACAAATCATTCAAATGTTATCCTTGCATTTCTTCCACTTCAAATTTTCAGCTATAAATAGGGAAAATATAATTAACTAATTAACTAATAGAAGAACAAAAAAGTTGGATTTCAACAAACTATAATAGGGAAAGCTGGAATTTTATTAAAAGTTTAAACAATAATTCTATCCCTCTAACATTATCTTTAGGGCACACTAAAACAGAACTAAAACACACAAAATTAAGGGTCAAATGGTCATTTAACGAACTTTGTGTTATATATAAAATAAGAGAGTTTCTCCTTACAATCCATAAATTATCTATTTACACTCAAATTATTTATTTATTTATTAATGACAGTTTTAACCTAAATTAAAATTACTAAACAAGACAAAAAATTTTAAAGACAGTCCAAACTAATTAAATTATTAAAAAAAAAAATTCTCTCTCCTAAATAATTAGATTAAATATTATGTGCTAAACTCTCTCTCATAAATCTGCTATTACCATATTAAACACTCTCTCCTAATTAATCTCTCTTCATTTTTCAAAAAAAAAAAAAAAAAAAATCATAATTCCATATTTTCTCGATCAATCTCTGATTAATGTTAAAGAAAAAAAAACTTATGAATATTTTAGTTTTTTTACTAATAGTAATATATATATATATATAAAAGTCAATTTAAAAAATATATATATATATATGAAAGCTTGAATTGTTTCAACTAGATTCTATTAAACTTAGAATTTATAAGGCTAATGAAAGAATTAATGTTCTTTAGGTAATCACATACCTACAATAGTAACAAAAAGTATTTTCATATTTCGATTTTTATTTATTAAAAAAAAAAAAAAGTACTTGTTTTTTGAGTTTTTTTTATTTTTTTTTAATTTTTAATATATACATACATATGGTTCCTAAAAATCAAGCTTATTAGTAAGTTTTTTTTTTTTTTTTTTTTTTTTTTTTTTAACTGTTAGTCTTGCTTGAGAAAGAATGGAGATAAAAAATTAGAGATATGTATTGGAGGAGAGCGAGTTTAATATGGTAATTAAATATTTAGGACAGAGTATTTAATAGGTAATAAAATTTAATGATTTAGGAAAGATAATTTTTTTTTAATAATTTAATTCAAAAAAGATAAAAAGGATAATTTTGTAACAAAATGAATTGTCTTTAGAATTTTTTAAAATTTAAATTTTGAGAATGAAGTGTTATTAGAAAATAAGTATAAAAATAAAAAATTGGATTGTCAAAAAAAGCTCTCATAAAATAAAAGGCAGTAAAGCAGTAAAATAAAAAAATAACTTTTTCGATCACAAATCAGAACAAACACCACTAATTAAATGCATTTCACATGATAAAATATATTATATCAATATTTGCTGTTTAATTAGGAAAATGAAACTGAAGCATTACATATAATCAATGAACCAAAAAAAGAAAGAAAAGAAAAAGTCACAATTCAATATTTATGGAACACCCAAGGGCCAAAAAATTGATGATATCTACCACAAGAAGAGACCCCAATATGTAAGGTGGATGAAAGTGCTTTTAAGTAAAACACTCTTTATTTAAAAACACTTCCAATTTCTTTATGAATAAGCAATTTCCAAGTTCTTTTTTAGAAAGCACTTAAAACACTTTTAAAGGAACACCCATTAAATATATATCTAAAAATCACCCAAAAAGCTTTTCTGATACCAATATATATATAAACAAGACATAATAGTCAGAAAAAAGAGAGCAGGAAACATTGAAATCATGGATTTGATAATTACAACATGAAAAAGAATGTTGAAATGTTTCAAAAAAAGAAGAAAACTTACATGGGAGCTGAAAGAGAGAAAATCAGGTGTCCGTGTGATATGTGTTTGTTTGTAAGTGAGAGTAAAAACTAGAACACTCAATATTTCTGCTTGGGGTTTGTTAAATATTTCTGCTTGGGGTTTATAAATTGGATAATATAAAATATATTATATCAATCTTTGTCTTCGTAAGTAAGAACAAATTCCGAGCCATGCAGTTGATAAAATATAATTGCACATGATATAATATGTATATGCATTTCAACAACAACAGAGGAGAATTCAACAGAGGAAAATCAAGATTCAAGAGTATTCAAAGCCAATCAAATTCTACACACAAAACAGAGAAGAAATACACAAAATTTAGAGCTTTAGGCTGACTTTTTGATAGCTAATAATCCTTAGCCTCTTGACTCTTGATGACACCAAATCTATTAAAGAAAGCTCACTCAAACCTGTATACAAAACGTGAATACGAAATCAAAGTTTAGTCAAAGTCAGAAAAATCAAATAAGTAGAAATCCAACATAAAACGAAATATATTCAATTAAATCAAAGTCACCATTCACCAAATCGAAACTAGTAAGTAGATAACAAAAAAAGAGGGAAAAAAGTTAGAGAAAATTGTAGATCGGAATGGCAAAAGAAGAAGAAAAATACCTTGAAGAGAGACAATTGTAGGCGGTAGTCGGAAGTCGGAACCGTGGAACTGTGGAAGAGAGACGATCACAGGTGGACTAGAGATTTCTGGTGGGTTGACAGGTTGAAGAAGGCGGAAGAGAAAGAGGGAGTGAGACTATGAGTTGAGAGAAAAAAAAAAGAGATATTCGGTTGATAGAACAAATAGGTTAGAAAAATTACGGTTTTTTTTTTAAAATTTATATGTCGGTTCATACGGGTCGGTTCGGTTCGATTTTGAGGACTCAAAGCCAAATCGGAACTGAATTCAATACGGTTCATTCAGTTCGAATCGAATTGAACCGAACTCAAGTGTAAAACCAAACCAAACACCCTTTTTTGATTCGGTTTGACTCGGTTCAGTTCAGTTTCGGTTTTTATGCCCACCCTCACGTCTAAATGAATATCGTCCTTCAACCCTGCTATGACACTCCCTATCAAGAAATTCTCTGGCAGTCCGTCAACCTTGCGCGATAGTTTTCGAAGGTTTCCTGATAAGCGTTTACTGTTGATGTTTGCTTGAGCCGGGACAAGGCCTTTGATGGATCATCATAATCGGTGGGTCCGAATTGGTGGAGGATGGCGTTTGTGAATTCATTCCAGCTCAAGGGTCCCTTGTATTTGGTGTACCACCTATACCATGGAAGTGCAACTCCTTCCAAATGGAAAGAAGCTAGATGTATCTGCTGTTGACAATCAATGTCCTTAAACTCGAAATATTGTTTGGCTTTGAAGATCCACCCCGTTGGATCATCTTCTCCATATCTTGGAAAATTCAATCTAAGGTGAGTTTGATGTCGGTCAAGACTGGTGTGAATGGAGGCGGAAGGTCTAGTGTGAGAGGCTTCACCGATGGAGAATGGGATGATTTCTTTTTTCGAGGTGGGTCGGGTTTCTGTAGTGTTTGTGTTTTGGTTTTGTTGTAATCTTAGGGTGAAAGGAACGAATAAATGCTTGGTGTGTATGATAAATATATCTAGAAGGGGGGGGGGGGGGGGGGGGGGGGGGGGGGGTGAATAGATTTTAACTATTATTACCCAATTTTCGCATGCAAGTCAATATTACGAAAAAGCCCCTACTAGACAAAAATACAAGTAAGTGTAATATAGTGCGGAATTTAAATAACACTTGATGTATATGTGGAAACCCAACCACTGGGAAAAACCACGGGCTGTTTAGTGCGCCACACTCGAATCTCGAAATCTACTAATTGAAATGGAGTTTACAACCTATGTAGATCTCATCTAACACTCCGGTCAATAACCCCCCACTTCTACCACTCAGGCCTTTAAAAGTGGCTCTAGTCCAATTGCTTGAGGCCTAAGCAATCTTATCCTCAAGACTTAATTCTCAATGAAGAGATTATGCAACCTATGTGAATGTGTATGAAAATTCAAATAACAAACAAGGCTAGGGAACACTACAAAAAAAAAGGCTTATCAGTGACGAACTATTTCCAACGGCACTAATTACCGTCGGAAATGGCACCATTTCCGACGGCTATTTCAGTGCTGTTGAAAATGAGTAAAAATATGATACCATATTTCTGATGGTCAAATGCCGTCGGAAATAGTCAAAAAGCCGTCGAAAATAGTTTTGTTCCATTTGAAAAGTAAAAAAAGGAATACATTTTTTCCGACGGCCCAATGCCGTCGGAAATAGTCTTGTTCCATTTGAAAAGCAAAAAAAGGAATACACTATTTCCGACGGCCTCAATACCGTCGGAAATAGTCTTGTTCCATTTGAAAAGAAAAAAATGAATACATTATTTCCGACGTCATTGAGGTCATCATAAATAGTCTTTGTTTTGTTGACCTCAATTTCATGGAATAAATAAATAATTTATTACTATAATATTAATTAATAAATTATAATGGAATGTATGTAATTTATAACACTACACAAAAAATGTAACTTGTATGTCAATATTTTAAATTTATCACTGTATATGTTAAATGTATCCAAAATTCACTTTCAACAAAAACTCTAATAATTTTAATAAAATATTATTTTAAAAAACAATATCTCAATAATTATATTTAAATAGTATACAAAAAAATATATTTAATTACATAGCATACAAACATAGCAATAGCTTATATATAAATAATATGCAAAACATATCAGATATAAAGTTATAGCAAAATGGTAAGGGAAACCCTTACTGTCAACTTGGTAAAGGGTTCAAGCCACATGAATTTCATGGATTTAGAGTGCCACGTGCTGGTTGATGTGGTGCCGGCTGATGATGTGGCACGTGTCGGGGTGACGTGGCGAATATCAAGTCAAGTCATGCTATTTTTTTATAATTCGACTATTTCTGACAGCAATAAGCCGTCGGAAATATAAGTAATTTGACCACCTTGAATCACTATTTTCGATAGCATTTTTATCATTTCCGACGGCCATGGCCGTTGGAAATGGTGGTATTTGTGACAGCTCGTCAGTGAATAGTTATTTCTGACAAGCATATTTGTGACGGCCTCCGACGGCTTTTTCCTGTCGGAAAAGCGTATTTCTGACGGGAAAAGACCATTTTTTTTTTTTTGTAGTGGAACCTTAGATGCTTATCTAGGATAATGATATAATCAATTAAATCAATCCTAGATATCAAGAGCTAAATGACATATCAAATAGCTTAGCTAATCAAGATTAAGCAAAAACCTAATTAGCTATCACAATACAACACTCAATCAATTCATCACAATTAATTCTCTATTCTTGTATTTATCATATGATAAAAAACATACAAGTAAATTAAAAGAGAATAGCTTGATAGTAAAATACTAAAATAAAATGAACTTAATCAAAATCTTACCAAGCAAGTTGTGATGATGCAAACCCAATCATGGATGCATTCTATATAGTCATAGAAGATGCAATATGAAATTTGATGCAAAAAGGATTTGATTTGAGTGTTTAAAGGTGAGTTCTTGATTTGATTTTTTCTCGAAAATCTCTCTTTGAAGTTTAGGGTTCTATAGAGTAAAATAACTTGATCAGATAATGAGAAAGTAAGATATTTATAGACATCAAGAACAGGGCATGTGAAAAGATAATTTTACCCCTGAAACGCACCGATCGGTGGTTTCAATCGGCGGCCAAGCCGCCGATCATAACCGCCGATCATAACCCGAGAAGAACAGGGGAATAACGGTGATTTCATTCGGAGGTTACGAAACCGCCGATCCAACCACTGAATCAAACCGAGAGATTAAATCGATCAGGTATGAATGACGGTTTCGAACTGCGATTGGGGGCCACCGATCGTAACCGTAGAATCACTCCAGATCTTTCTAGACTGAAACGACGGTTTCAATTCGGCGGCCAGGCTGTCGATCAAACCGCTGATTCACCAGTAATGGTGAATCTAAAGAAGAAGTCAAGAGCATTCCCCTTAAGCGGTCTTCGCGTAAAACCAAGCAAACATTCGTGCAAGCGCGGACGTTTCCGAACATATTCGGGAAACGGATTACATAACACACAAACACAACAAGATACATCAAACAAAGTGCAAGAGTGAAATGTGTCATGTGAAGAGAATACACACAAATACAAGTATGCTAAGTGTGTGTGTGCTAACTAAATCTCTTCAAAGAAAAACCAAGCACTAGAGATTATACCTTTGGCGTGCTTGTCTGTTGAGGTCTTGAAAGGGCCTTCAAGCTTGAAGTTCAATCACCTAAACTACCCTTACACAATCCCCAATACGTGGTTTGTCCACGAAATAAGCCAATCAAGATATGAGAATCCTTACATAGGGCTTGTAACTTGGTAAGGATTTGATCAAATCTCGACTCATGGCTGGCGAGAACCTCATGGACTTCGTTATGAAATTCCGCATTTGATTTCGCACGTGTCTCCATAGAACCGAATGGCTTTGATTGAAATTCCCTTAAACAATATAATGTATTATATACCTAAGGGGGTGGGGGGTGGGGGGTGAATAGGTATAAGCCCAAATTCTTCCAAACTTCTTTTTCAAGGAACAATGATGTGCATACTTGGTGTATCTAACAAATGGATTGCTAATCAACACAATATATAATACAATTCACAAGTGATACAATCAATGAAAGATATGGAAGATAATGAAAAGAAAGAAACAAAACTTGACACAATTGTTTTTGTGTGGTAAAACCTCCTAAGAGGAAACATCCACGAGTTGATACAATAACCACCGGCAAGCAAATTCACTATGTCTAAAAGGAGATACACACTCAAGGCAATCAACACAAAATTTACTCCCCAAGCTATCAACTCCTAGTCTATCCACGGACCAAATGAAAACACCTTGCCACAAGCTTTCTAACCGAGACAAATCACTTGCCTCTAAAAAGCCACTCCCTAACTGAGACTATCCGCAAGTCTCTAGAAAGATTTCCTTACTTAGTTAATCCGAGCCCCTTGCTCTTAACTAAGAGTTCCTTGCTTGGTTAACTGGACCTCACGTCCTAACCAAGACATCACTCGGACTTACTTAGAAGCCTCACACCTTTTAGCCAAGACTTTACTTTCTCTATGTTGAAGAATTACTCAACAACAAAAGACTTCACACCTTTTGCAAAGCAAATTATCAAGGTGATGCAAATGATGTAAACACAATCAAATAGAGAAAGTTGATCACATAAACTCTATGAACATGCAAAAGATAACTAGAATATGCTTTCAACACTCAATCACAAAGTTATCTAGAAATCCAAGCATGTGAATCAATAACAACTAGATTAAAATATTTAATATTGCAATCACAAATCCTAGTTCTTAGATCATGAAATCAAAACCTAGAAATCAATAATCAAACTCATCACAAAATATTTCTAGAATCAATTTCATATGAATAAAGTTAAGCTTTGAAATATGTTCAATCAAAATCACAAAAAGCTATAACTCAAAAATCATTCAAACAAGTCTGAAATAGGAATCAATATCATTCTAAACATTTTTCATCAATCAAGAATTAAGATCTATCAAGTTGATCACAAGAAAAATGGAGAGAAGATGATTCACATACAAAAGATGAACCACGAACTGAAGATCGGATTGATGCAAATAATTTGGACATATTTTGACATTGAAAATGCTTGGGACTTGTTCCTCTCTTCAAGACCAATGATTTTTATTTTTGAATCACTTAATTCAGAGTTGAAATGAGAGAGATATGACAAAAACAAAAAATGAGAAGTGGTGGAAAATTATTCACGTACGAGATTTCGAATTATATAGGAAAGGAAACCAAGTGGAGAAGAAGAAGAAGGGAAAAAAGGGAAATGTGCCACCTTCAGCCTTGGTCCCCGTGGAGGCGCGTGGCCACCACGAGAGTGAGGGAAGGTGGCACTTTGCCTCCTCTTTTCTCCTTCGCTCCCTCTTACGCACCTCTCACGTTCTTCGACCGTTCTCCGTCCTTTGAACTCCGAATTCAAATCCGCTTTATGATTATGAACCATAACTCAATTGCACACAAGGAAGACTATGAAACTTTGATAGTTAGATATGAATCGACTCGATAAACGATGACGAAGACAATGCATTGTAAGAGAACGTAAAAGTAGCGTAACTTCCTCGTTTGAACTTGAAATCAAATGAGTGAGTAACCAAAATGACCGGAGCTCAACAAAGAATTATATGAGATCATATTCAAATTCAAGACAGCAAAACCCAAAAAAAATAAGCACAAGATCACACAAGTATGTAATTTCGTAGACATAGTCCTAGTACATGCATTTCTACAATGTATGCCAATATGAGATCAATGCATGAGCATACTAAATCATGTGTGAATGTGTTATTACCAAATGAGCACAACGATGTAGGGACACATATAAATGCAATTTATGTGTGTGCGGTTTGCTCAACGATGCAGGGACACACATGTATGAATTTTGTGTGTGTGTGCACTTACGCCTTGCAAGAGGAAGAAGTAACTTGATACCTTAGCATCCAAGAAAGCGCTTATCCTCTTGAAGATGATATTTGCATGAGCAGTTGCTTTTCTCCTTTGAAGCACCTTTCCACCAAGAAACACCTAAGCAACTAATCATTACAAATAAAAAGAGTTTTGCAATGGAATCAAACCAATACAAATCTAAAACCTTACATTGATACCACTTATTAAGAACGAATTTGAGAAAGGAGAAGAAGTAAGAAAACAGAGGAAGAGAGAAGAGTTGAGTTTGGATATGACTTTGTTTAATTATTTGATGATCTTTATTGAATTCAAAGGGGACCTTAAATAGGCCTCAAACATGTTACAAAGATAACAATAAAATAGGGATTCAATGCTTAGTGGAACTGAAGTCATAGAGAACTTTCAGCCACTCCTAATCCTAACAACAATTTATTAAATGACTAAATTAAATGCAATATAACAGCTATCCAGACCAGGTCTTACTCACGTTCTCACGTGTGTTGCCCATTCCATTATTTTAGTAACACATGCAAACTAATGACACATGATGTAGGCCATGCAAGGATGATTCGTATTAGTTTTCGATGCATATGGTGGAAGAATGAATAAGATTGCTTCAATAGAAACTCCATTTCCACAAGAGCAGGAAATCTGTACAAGATTCAATATTCAGTGAATTGGGCCGAACCTGGAGCTGAGAGTGACAAAAATTCCATAAGTTGGAGTCATGATTTCCTTCATGAATTTTAGAGGAAGAATCCTGACACTTCTATACTTCTATTAAGGCTATGAGGCCACTTGTGGATGTTGTAAAGTGGAAACCGCCGGATCAGGGGAGGTACAAGATTAATTGTAAGGCGGTTTTAGACAATGGAGATGGGTGGGTTGGTGTTGGAATCGTCATTAGAGATGCTTTGGGTTTCGTCATGGCGTCATGTGCCTTGCGGTTTGTGGCTGGTATTGATAGTTGGGTTGCCAATGCCTTGGCCATTCTTAAAAGTTTTCATTTTGCCAATGATTGTGGTTTGTTCCCTTTTTCT
Source organism: Acer yangbiense (assembly GCA_008009225.1). NCBI lineage: Eukaryota > Viridiplantae > Streptophyta > Magnoliopsida > Sapindales > Sapindaceae > Acer > Acer yangbiense. The sequence continues at coordinate 21,253,958 of CM017773.1, read as the reverse complement.
TATTGAGTCCGATGCGAAGAGGGTGGTGAATTGGATTACCAATTTCAGTCAACTAAACTCTCGTTGCAGCGCGATCCTTCAAGATATTGAGAGTCTTCGTTTATTCTGGAAAGATCCTACTATCATTTAGTCTCCGGTTGGTGGTAACAATGTGGCCCTTGCTCTTGCGAAGGAGGCTCTCAGGTTGGTGGAGGATAACTTCTGGATTGAGGACTTCCCTCATAATGTTCGTGAAGAGGTGGAAACTGATATGCTAGTTTAGCTGGTGCTTGGTTTTTCTTTGTGCTTGCCTTTTATTGTGTTTTAGTTTTTGTGTTCTAGCCTTCCCAACCTCTTGTAGTCTTGTGGCCCTTTGGGTGTGTTCTTGGGGCATGTTTGTCTCCTTGCTCTGTTTGAGCGTTCAATAAAATAAAAAGTTAAAAAAAATTTTAAACAAAAAAATTAAAAAAAAAAGATCTAACTTGTTTTCTTCTAATTATTTGTTGTTGCATACTTGCATGCTGCGAAATGACAAAACGGAAGCTCATTGGCAGGGCCTACTATATATGTACTTTGCATCTTATGTAGATTTTATATGTAGTGTGGTTTTGTATAGTTGCGTTAGTATTTCTCCTTATTGTACATATTAAAAAATTTAAAAGTAATTTTATATATACAAGAAATGGATTAAAGTTTTTAATCAAAAAGTATTGGAGTCATTGTTTTTGACCGAGTGTAAGCTATATAGTCTAAAATACCCCTCATTAAAAAAAAAAAAAGTAATCTAATTGTAATTGTAAGAAAACCCTAGATCGCTGTACTTTTTATAAAAAAAAGGAGTCATATAAGGAGTTAATACTCCAACAAACCTCCCTAAAAATGGCTCATTATTATTATTTGTTTATTTTTAAAAAGTAAATGTAGAAAGATGAATTTGGGTTTAAATAAAAAAGAATTTGTGTTAAATAAAAAAGGGCAATTACCAAATTGGTTCTGGACTTTTTTCTTTGTTCCAAGTAGTTTGCGACTTTTACAAAAGTGAATAAATTGATCCCTAACTTTTTAAATTGTACCAATTTCATCCCTCAGTTAACTTTCTGTTAGTCAAACCTAACAGTCAATGATATTTTAGTCTTTTTAATTTTTACAAACAAAATAAAAAAAAATTATTCATTTTAGATTAAAAATAATTATAAAAATATAAAAACAATTAAAAAAAAAAGATTCCTCAAAAACCCAATTTCGAATCTCTGCGATTTCTGTTTGTGTGATGCTTCTGAGTTCTGAGGTCAGTTTCTACAACTATTTGAAGGTCTTTATGGCCATCAAAGTGCCTCAGTTGCAAATTTTGATAAGAAACAAAAATGGTTTACATGATACAAATATCAATTTTCGAGTTTGATCTTTCTTTTGGGCAAAATTTTCATTTTCAATTTTTTTTTTTTTTTGTTTTTCCCAAAAGAGAAACAAAGAAGAACCATATGTTAGGAGTATTGATCACGTTAGTAATGAAAATCTACACAAGCACTAAGCACATTAAAAAGTTCCGGCAAATAAACATAAACTCAATACATGCAATTGCCAACAAGAGTTTGGAACACCAATTATTCAAAAGAAATAAACTAAACAAATAAAGCATAAAATTAAAATGCACAAAAAGAATTTTTCTAAATTATGTACTTGTGCTAGGGGTGTCATCAACCAAAGGAGGTTTTACCAAGTTTGGAAATTGATCTTTTTTAACAACCCAAACAAGTTGAGTTGATTTTCCCTTTTCTTTTCTTTTGGGCCTAACTTGGTTAACCAAGTCTTTTCTTACCCAAATTTGCTTAACTCTAGGTGGCTTTTTCCTATTCCTAGATTTTCTCAATTTTTCATGCTTATGGAATTTAAAACAATGGGTTTTTAAGTGCCCTTTTTGAAAGCAAAAATAGCAAGTAGGAGGATGGTTTAGAAAACTCCCTCTTGGTAGGTGACTATGAAGCCTTTGATGTTGCTTCATTTGTAGCGCTTTGACCTCTTTTTCCACCTTGTCTAAATAGACAATGTAGTCACACTCCTTGACTTTTGCTATTTTGAGGGCTTCATCCTTCCTACCAAGTGCTTCATTCGTTTCTTCCAAAGCTTTTACTTTTTGCTCCTTTTCCACAAGCAACTTCTTTGTCTTCCTTGCACATTCTTCTTCAAATTCTTCAAATAGCCTTGCAAGGTCTTCGAATTCCTTTGATGCGGAATTCCTCTCAACTTCAAGTCTCTCAACTTGTATTTCTAATTCTTTGTTCTTGTTGAAGACTTCTTTGACTTCCTCCAATGCATTGACCTTGAGCTCGATTTCCATTTGCATCTTTCTCGACTTGCGAGCTACCTCATCTTCCAATTCTTTTGATGACCTTGCCAAGTCTTGCAACTCTTTCAATGCTTCATTTTTCTTAGCTTCAAGTCTCTTTATTTGTTCTTCAAAACCTTTACTTTGTTTGGAGACTTCGCCATTCGTCTTCTTTAGTGTGCCATTTTCAACTCTGAGCGTCATCACTTCAAGTATGAGTTTCTTGTTTAGCTCTTGAAGCTTATTCGCCTTTTCCACTTCCAAAGCATTCTCACTTTCAAATTCCTTCTTCATGAGCTGCAACTTCTTCTCAAATTCTTCCCTCATTTCTTCTTTCTCTCGGGAAGTTTCCTCTACTTTCTCTTGAAGATGAGCATTCCCTTCCTTCAGCTCCTCTATTTTAGACATCACAAACCTATCAATATTCATAACATCCTCGCACACCTTGAGCAACTCTCTCTTCTCTTTTTCAAATGATTTGAACATTGGTTGGCACAATGAGGTAGGTTTTTCAAAGCCATTGGTCTCATCATAGCTCATTGAGAAGTCTTGGTGCGTCCTCCAATCCTGGTTGTAAAAGTTGTTGAGGTTCCCTTCAAATGTCGTCTCTATTGATTGGTCTGGCCAGCTAGGTAACATATCATCATTGAAATTCTATGTGATTTCCCCTTGAGAGGCTATAGCATCTTGCAAGAGCTCTCTTATCTTATCTTACGATGACATGCTCATCGACGGGGAGCTTGGCCTCGAGTTTTGCATGAAGAAATCCATAGAAACCTAAAAAAAAAAAAAAAAAAAAAAACTAAATTAAAAAGTTCAAATTAGCAATAAACAATAAACTAACTAGTATCGATATCAATTATCCGCTCAATCCCCGGCAGCGGCGCCAAAAATTTGGCTAGTCTCTTTTAGGACTCTCGCAATAGGACGAGGTCGAAGAGTAGCACAACGGTAAGTAAAGTTCGTTCCCACAGGGATCGAGTGATCGATTACCGAAATTGATTAGCCTATTTGCTATTCAAACAATCAAAAAAGGATTTCCAAATAATCTAATTAAACTAAATTAATTAAAGAACTAATACTAAAGCAATAAATAAATAAAACGAAAATAAACACAAGTGTAATAATGGAGAGAAATATGCTAGGACTCGACTACACCCCACCCTATGTCGACTTCCGTTTTAGACTCAATTATTCACCCACCACATGCTCATGCAATTTATAGATTCATGCACCCTAATATTAACCTACAATCTTGGTCAAGCAAAGTAGATTACACCCGAAACGTACCCAAGCTTATCTCTCGATTACCCGGAATATACGAAATGAGTTCATTAAGAGCATTGGTACACTAAACGAATCCTATACGCTAGCCTAAGTAGGTCTACTTTTCTAGATATGCATAGTCGGCATTTTATTGAACACGTGGTGTGCGTCTCCGGTCAGTACATAACACACCACAATAATTCATTCAAATGGAGATCAATCACTTGAAAGCTTTAAGCATACAAAAATACCCATACAAACTACAAGTTGCACATAAATGGGTAAATAAGAATCAATATAAATATATAGTCATTGGGTGGGGTTTCATCAAATCCTAGCAATATATGTTTAGCTCATATTACAACCACTAGCCATACAACAAATTAAATGAGTTAAATACATGGCTAGGAAAAAGAATAAAAGAGAAAGAGTTTAGAGAAAACTAAATGGAGAGCTTCCTCTTCTTCTTTGAATCTTCTTCTCTTTCTATCTTTCTTCAACTCTCTTTTGCCCAAAAGGTGGAGTGATGGTGGATGTGGTAGATGGAAATGGGAGATGTGATGGTGTGTGGAAGAGATGGTGAAAAGAGAGGGTTTTTGGGTGAGTTGGATTGAATTTTCGGATCTTTTTGTGTGCCCTTCCTCTTCTCTCATGAAAAAACATAAGATGTATTTATATGGGCACAAAATAGGGCAAGAAACACGTCCAAAATGACCCCAAGACGGACTGCCGCGGTCTAGGATTTTCACGGATGAAGGAAGCGGTAGCTGAACCGCGGTAAGCTTGAAAAATTACTGTCGCCCGGGTTGCCGCGGTTGGATGACCGCGGCACTTCAACCGCAGCATCGAATGGGGATTTCTGTTGCTAAGGATGCTGCTAGCATGCCGTGGTGGGGAGAAACGAAGCTTGGAAGCAATGGAAGCCATGGTAGCTTGGGAGACTTGGAGGCTTGGAAAAAGTGTTGCACGGGGGCTTGAAAATCATGCCAAACGGACGGGGAGGAGGTCGGCCTTCAATCTGGGGGGAGAACCGTCCGAAAAAATGCCGAAAAATGGTCGGACGAGTCGGGTCATGCACCGGGTCGGGTCAACCCGGTTGAGCTGCAAACGGGTTACTGTAGGTAGAAGACGACGTGACGTCACGCTGATGTGGCGGGGTGTACTTAGTGTAGGGCTGGGGTGCACTCGACAGCTGGGTCAGGCCTCCTTGTGCGAATCGGATCTGGGTCAGGTCGGGTTGAGGTCCAAGGCAAAACGCACCGTTTCACTAATCCACGTGGCGCTTTCTGGTGCGTTTCCTGGCGAATTACAATTAGGTCCCTTGAATTCTCCTTTAGTTGCAGTTGCTTCAATAGTTCTTCCAAATCTTCATTTTGACCCCTGATTCTCTAAAATTACACCAATGCCCCTGATCTTCAAAAATACCTGAAACACTTATTTTAACATATTAAATCATGGGATAATGCCCAAGAATCAAGCAAAAAGGAGAAGGAAATGAAGGCCAAAATCATGTCAATTTTGGTTCGATCACTTCTTCTAACCTAGAGATTGACCATTGTTTATTGAGAAACTAACACCATGGCTTCACTAATCTCCATATTAAAGCTTAATTAACAATCCAGGTTTCTCAAGTCTTAAAAAAATAAAAAATAAATAACAATCCAGATCTTTTCAATTTTTCATCGATACAAAACCCAAAAAATTGTACAGGTCTCTATAATTTTTTTATCAATATTGAACCCAAAGAAATGACTCATTTTCAGGAACTTGAACCAAATAATGATGGAGTCATGGAGATGCCTTTAGTGTATAAGCATCAGAGACTCATTGTTGAGAGAATAACCCATTAACTCCGAGCCAAACCAGAAAACATGTCATTCACGAAGCTGCCCTAGATCTCCCTCGATCTGTGTCCAGTGTCCACCATCGGAGATATGAGATTTCTAATTCTTGAGGCAGTGGCCGATTCCAGATTTGCCAACCTTTGATTTTTTTTAAGAGGTCAGAATGTTGGTAGTAAGTGTTTCCAAGTTTGGTAGTGATTTTCGAATCAGTGAGAGAGTTGCAGATAATTTATTTTATTTTGTTTTTATTACATTCTTGTTTACATCATTTTTATTTTTATTTAAACATCTTTAACTTTAGAGGGGTACTTTAGTATTTTAAAGTAAACCATAGTGAAAGTAACGGTATAAATAACTGAGGTTAATGATAAGGGATGTTTTTGGTTGTTTCTTAAAAGCTAGGGACTCAAATGGTACTCTATAAAAACGTTAGGGATGAATCTGGTCAGTTTTGCAAAAGTCGCAAACTACTTGGAATAATGAAAACAGTCCAGGACTTGTTTGGTAATTGCCATTAATGATCTGAACTCATTTTAACCACTCATTTCATTAAAGGATTGATAACAAATTAATCGAGAGAATGTCTTCCCTCCTTACATTTGAGGAGCATTTGGCTGAAAAACAAATTAGAGAGTTGGAGCAAATTCCGGTCCAGCCTCCCTGTTAATAGTCAAGGTTTCAACGGTATTGATTGTTGAAAATCCACCTGTCTATATATATATATATATGCAAGGGTTTCAATATCCCAAAACATCCAAACACAGAGTCATGACAAAATCAAACTCCATTTTCGTTTTCTATATATTTCTAAGTTTTCTCAATCTTTCCCTCACACGGGCTGCTTCTAATTCAGTCTACGAAACGTTTCTCCAGTGTTTAACAAATCACACAACAAACCAGACAGACAACATTTCAAACATAGTTTACACTCAAACAAATCCATCATACACATCAATTCTACGTGCCTATATCCGAAATGCCCGTTTCAATGTCTCTTCAGCACCAAAACCCTTGATTATCATAACACCATTGCAAGAATCCCATGTTCAAGCAACAATAATTTGCTCCAAACAAGTTGGTTATCAACTTAAAATCCGCAGTGGTGGTCATGATTATGAGGGCATATCGTATATCTCCGATACCCAGTTTTTCATTCTCGACATGTTCAATTTCCGGTCAATTTCAGTCGATATCGATCAAGAATCGGCTTGGGTTGGAGCTGGAGCGACGTTGGGTGAAGTGTACTACAGAATTTGGGAGAAGAGCAAAGTTCATGGTTTTCCGGCTGGTGCTTGCCCAACTGTCGGCGTTGGTGGGCACTTTAGTGGCGCTGGTTACGGCAACATGTTGCGTAAATACGGCTTATCGGTGGATAATGTTGTTGATGCTAAGATTGTTGATGTTCAAGGAAGAATTTTGGATCGAAAAGCAATGGGAGAAGATCTTTTTTGGGCGATTAGAGGAGGTGGTGGAGCAAGTTTTGGTGTTATATTGTCTTATATGATCAAATTGGTAACTGTCCCTCAAACAGTTACTGTGTTCAAAATTGAGAAATTAATTGAAGCCGGTGGGACTGATATGGCTTATAAGTTTCAGACTGTGGCACCGACGACAGATAACAATTTGTTCATGAGAATGCTGTTGCAGCCTGTGACAAGAAACAAGACAAAGACTGTTAGAGTTACTGTTCGGTCTTTGTATTTGGGAGATTCAAATTCTTTGGTTTCGTTGTTAGCTAAAGAATATCCTGAATTGGGTTTAAAGAAAGAAAATTGTTTGGAAATGAGCTGGATTGATTCAGTTCTTTGGTGGGGAAATTTCGATAATGGTACAAATCCAGATGTTCTTCTTGATAGAGATTTAGACTCGTCTAGTTTCGGAAAGAGAAAATCTGATTATGTACAGAAACCAATTCCAATATCTTCATTGAATTTGTTGTGGGCAAAAATGATTGAATTAGGAAAACCTGGATTGGTTTTCAATGCATACGGTGGAAGAATGAATGAGATTGCTTCAACAGAAACTCCATTTCCACATAGAGCAGGAAACTTGTTCAAGATTCAGTATTCAGTGAATTGGGACGAACCTGGAGCTGAGAGTGACAAGAATTTCATAAGTCAGATAAGGAGTCTTTACAGTTTCATGACTCCTTTTGTGTCCAATAATCCAAGAAGTGCTTATTTGAATTATAGGGATCTTGATATTGGTGCTAGTCAGAACGGTAAAGATAGCTTTAATCAAGGTAAAGTTTATGGAGAGATGTACTTTAAAGGCAATTTTGATAGGTTGGTTAAAGTGAAGACTATGGTGGATCCAAATAATTTCTTCAGGACTGAGCAGAGCATCCCTACTCTACCAAGTAAGATATAGAATTTAAGTTTCTTTTTCTTATTATATCGATATATTTTAATGGCAAAAGTATTTTTGTCATTAATTATGATTATTGCAGCAATTTTGTTGCTTGGTTTTGTGATTTTTTTAAATAAATAAAATAATACTTATATTTCTTTCTACTTTTGTTTTTTCGTTTAATTTGTTTTTTGGCTTTTAGTATAAATGACTCACTAGTTGAAAATTAATTAAATTAAAAAAAATGGAAGACTTATTTTTTTTTTTTATTTTTTTTTTTCCAGACATGAGAAATTTTTAGTGTAACATGTGTACGAGGATTTTTTAAATACCTCGTGTTAAAATAATGTGTCATGTTGAGTTGGCCTTTTAATAAAAAAAATGTAGTTTAATTGAATGTATATTATATTTGCTTAGATTAGATGATTTAGAATCTGATTAAACAATGATCATATCACATGAAATTGTATATTATTTAAATAATCGTAGTGCCTTGGACCATTACTACCTACATTTAATTTAATATTATGGTATGCTCATCAAAAGATTATATTATATGATTAGTTTGATGAAATTTATATGATAGGTGGCTCCACATCACGGAGCGTGGAGGTTTTAGATGTTTGTAGCCGTTGATTCGGGTTGGTTGAGTCGTGATGGATAGTTGTTTCTCTTCATTTAATTGATATAATTAGGAGACATGTTGGGTTGGGGGATGCTTTTAAAATAAGAGAGATAGAAAATGTTCATATTTGCATGATGTTAATATATATATATATTTTTAATGAATTAGAGATTCTCTTAGGGTTATTATAGAAGTATTCACTGCTTTGACAGTTGTATTGAACAAACGTTTTTATGAGTGCCCACCACGAAAATCAAGATTCTTTTTCGGCATATATTGTTTCTCAAACCTTAACGACTTAGGTTTGAGAAACTTACTACTGAGCCACCATACCTTTTTTGTTAATGCTTGAAGGTTTGATCCTTTGTAGATAGGTTCGAAGGATATGACTTTTGAAATACCTTTTGAAAGTGATTGTTTTGACTTTTGATTAACGGTAGGACTAATTTAATTAATTATATCAATTATATAATAATCAAATTGATGAAATTTGAATTAAGGAGTAAAAAAGTGATGTTTCCCAATTAAGTTGGGACCAAATTGTAAAGACCCCTAAAATCAATAAATACTAAATATGGTAAACATATGATCGAGATCTAAAAGAAAATATAAACAAAAATAGTAAACCTTGAAATAATCTATGTCATTAAAGCTTTTGTTATTAGGGTTTTGAATTAAGAAAAGTGGGGTTTTATTAGTTTTACTTTGTACAAGATTTTTTTAATAAAAATTGTATGTCTCTTTAAGTAACTTGATAAAGGAAAAAAAAAAAAAAAAATTAAATTATTTAAAAAGTGGGGTATAAATTTTAAATAGTTTAGTAGTGGGTGTGCCAATAACACCACCCTTATTTTTAATCAAAAAGTATTGGAGTTATTGTTTTTAACAAAGTTTAAGGTATAAAGTCTAAAATACCCCTGGTTTTAAAAAAGAAACAAATTTTAATCGTAAGAAAACCTAGATCGTTTTCATCGGAGTAGAGAGAGAGAGAGAGAGAGAGAAGAAATTGATCGGAGAAGAGGTGGGCAATTGAAGTGTCAGTGACGAGCTCGTAGTGGCACCGACTAGACGCCGACGAAGAAGAAGAAAAAGAGAGGAAGAAAGACATTGGCCAAACTAGCAAAGGACCTCGCGCAACGCCGACGAAGGAGAATTAGGTGCTTTTCGCCAACGATTCGGAAGTATCTTATGTATGTTATGATGGGTATGAAATATCTCATGTATGTCAAAAATACATAATTTTACAATATCAGGCGATGTGTCATATTAAACATAAAATAACCCACTTATGTGACGTTTAATGAGACACACAGCGTGAAAAATAATTTTTCTAACCGAAATCGATGTTTCTTCCATTTCCACCAAAAAAATCTTCAACTTTTTAACAAAATAACAAAGACCCTTTAATAATATCATCTAACAAACATAATAATGTTATTGAAATCAGAGATTTACAAACCTTGAAATTTTGAGGAGATATTCAATCACAAACTCGAAATTTCAAAAAACCTTTTCCAAATCTTGGTTGCTTTGTGATTTCCCTTTAAAATAACTTAAATTTCTTAACAAAAAAATTATGAATGTAATTTGAGAGGTAACTGATAGAGAGATGGGTGATAGAGAGATAAGTGATAATAAGATGAAGAAGATGAAAAAAAAAAAGACGAAGATAGTTTTGTAATTTATTGGTTACAAATAATTAAAATTTATGATGTGGCTAAAAACAATAATGTATTTGGTGATTAAGTTTTTTTTTGTTTTTTTTTGTTTTTTGTTTTTTTTTTTTGTTTTGACAATTTCCACTAAAAATATGAATGTTTTTTATAGCGTACTTTTTAGATATAATTTTTACTATAAAGAGATTTCATCAAAATGATACGTCAGTAAAGATAATGGATAATACAGAAATAAATCACGCCACATCATCAAAAATAAATATTGCGAGAACAATATCTTCTGCGAGTAGAATCTAGCTATTTATCGGATAGAATCTAAACCACAAAATGGATCCGGTCTACCTGATAGACTCAAATCTCATGCAGTAATAACAATCAGATATGCAATTATATGCAATCATATATGTACTTTTTGGATACATTTTTTTATTATATCTAACATCTTATTTATTATATGCAAAATTAACCGATAAAGTTAACATATTGACTTGATTGCGGGGGCTATTTGCGTTAATTTAAGGTATCTTTTTAAAATCTAGCTAGATTTAATAAACTAAGGGTTAGTTAGTGCAATTAACCGCATTTATTATTATCAGATTATTGGTTTCCCTAAAAAACCAGATTATATTTTTGGTGTCAATCAAATCAAACGTACTCATAACAAAATTCATGAAATGTATTCCATGCTTGCTTACAAGTTACAACTAATAGTAAAGTTTTGAATAAATACATTTAATAATAAGATTTTTAGGTTGATTTATTAGTCTAAACCATAATTTAATATTGTAAGGATTTCTGTTTTGTTGATTAGCTTATTTCGTGGTCAAACCACATGTTGGGGTTTTGAATGTAAGGGTAGTCTAAGTGTTTAATGTTGAAGATCAAAGGCCCTTCCATGACCTCAAGATACAAGCACGCCAAAGGTATAATCTCTTGTGCTTGGTTTTCTTTGAAGAGAATTAGTAGCACACACACACTTAGCATACTTGCATTTGTGTGCATACTCTTCACATGTCACTTTACACACTAGCACTTTGGTTGATATATCTTGTTGTGTGTATATGTGCTTTATAATTCGTTTCCCGACATTGTTCGGAAACGTCCGCGCTTGCACTAATGAGTGCTTGGTTTCGCGCGAAGACCGCCTATGGAGAATGCCCTTGGCTTCTCCTTGGTTTTCACCATTGTTGGTGATCGGCGGTTATGATCGGCGGCCTGGCCGCCGAATGAAACCGCCGTTTCAGTCCAGATTGGTCTGAAGCAATTATGCGGTCAAGATTGGCGGTCACGACCGCCGTTCGAAACCGCCGTTCATACTTGATCGATTTTAATCTCTCGGTCTAATTCGGCAGTTGGATCGGCGGTCACGAAACCGCCGAATGAAACCGCCGTTGATGCTCTGTTCTTCACGAGCTCAATTCGGCGGTCGTGATCGGCGGCCTGGCCGCCGATTGAAACAGCCGAACGGTGCGTTTCAGGGGTAAAATTGTCTTTTCACTTGCCCAATTCTTGATGTCTATAAATATCTTATTTTCTCATTCTCTGATAAAGTTTTTTGAGACCTTAGAACCCTAAACATTCAAGAGAGATTTTTGAGAAAAAATCAAATCAAGAACTCAACTTTAAACACTCAAATCAAATCCCTTTTGCATCAAATTTCATATTTGATCTTTTATGCCTTCATAGAATTGATCCATGCATGGTTTTGAATCATCACATCTTATTTGGTATGTTATTCACTAATTTCATATTACTTTAGTGTTTTTCATATTAATACATCTCTTTAATTACTTGTATGCTTTTGATTATATGCTAGATACAAGTTAGAGATTATTTGTGATGAAAATGATTGAGTGTTGATTGTGATAGCTAATTAGGTTTTTAATTAATCTTGATTAGCTAAGCTATTTGAAATGTCATTTAGCAATTGATATCTAGGATTGATTTAAATTGATTATCTCATCATCCTAGATAAGCATCTAAGGTTACCTAGCCTTGTTTGTTATTTGAATATTCATATATATTCACATAGGTTGTTTCTCTTCATTGAGAAGTAAGTCTTGAGGCTAAGAGTGCTTAGGCCTCAAGCAAATTGGAATAGGGTTGCTAATAAAGGCCCGCTGGGTAGAAGTGAGGGGTTACAGACCGGAGTGTTAGACGAGGTCTACATAGGTTGTAAACTTCATTTCAATTAGTGATTTCGAGTTCCGAGTGTGGCGCACTATACAGCCCGTGGTTTTTCCCAGTGGTTGGGTTTCCACGTATACATCAAGTGTTATTTAAATTCCGCACTATATTACACTTGTATGTATTTTTGACTAGTAGGGGCATTTTCGTAAAATTGACTTGCATGCGAAAATTGGGTAATAATCCCCCCCCCCCCCCTAGCTTTATATAGAACACACCGAGTATTCTTTTCAAATATCTTCTTTTTGAGCTTGTTTATCGGTTTATGTGTTTGTGGTCAAAACTATACTTATTATTTATGGCATTTAAGATTAGATTCGAAACATTAAATAAATAAATAAACTGCTCAATAATTAAGAAACTAATTATGTATGTTGTACATTAGTTTTGACTTTTAAGGAAACTATATAACAAAAGCAATGGGAAGCTGAAAGCATTAGTTTCAGAGTGGAGAAATTTGTGGAGTTTTTAGTGTTGTAGAAATTGAGTGTTGCAATGACATTCTGATGGGGAGAAGATAAAGAAGGTGGGGGCTAGGGTGAAGAGAAGAGTACGTGAGACAGTGAGAGCCACAACCTCTTTTTAATTTTGTTTTTTTTTAAATATATATATATTTTGTCTAAGGGCATTTTTGACTTTTTATATGTGAAAGTTGGTCAACTTAACAGATTTCTTAACTACCGTTAAATTCAGGGGTCTCTTTGTTGAATAAACATATTTAACTATCTAGGTGCAACCAGACAAAACCTCAAGGGTGTCCTTGTAATTTCCCCTAGATTTATTTGCACTATCGGTTTCAGAATAAATTGAACCGGTTAGATTTCAGTACCATTATTTGGTTCAGCTATATAATTATTGGGTTGTTGTTCTCATAATTGCCGTACATAGTTGCAGTTCCTCTATAACATTTCGTAATTTTGATTTGTGTATAAAATAATAATCCAAGTCAAATGATCTCCAACAACTAACATCCACTCCTATGATTAAAAAAAATTAATAATAAAAAAAAACATCCACTCCTATGAGAATCAACGGATAAGCCCACAGTCTCATAATGGGCCGCCGATCACCGGCTTCCTTGTTATAAAAGAGTGACGATATTTGTATAATCTCGGGTTTGGCTAAGTTACCGTTAACCGTAAGGTTACCGGATCAATTTCAGTCTTTAGATTTCAATCTAAGGGTGCATAAAATTAAGGATTTAAAAATTAAAAAATTAAAAATTAAACAAAAGGTAATCAACTCTCTCACATAATTGACCGGTAATCTTACTGTTAACAGCAATGTAGCAAAACCCTAGTACCTCTTTAAAATTGTATGTGCACCCCAAATTAGTATATTTTTAAAATTTCAATATTACCCTTAAATAAATTTATTAAAATGATTAAAATAAATATATCTTGTATATCATATTAATAAAATATGTAATATTTTGAATATTTAAAAAAATATTATAATTAGTTACATGAATATAAAAATTATAATATCTTTTGATTAAAATATTATTTATTTATTAATTTAAATTTAAATAGTGATTTTTTTGATGCAAAATAGTGATTATTTTAAAACTATAAATATTAAATTACTGTTATAATATTTTTTTTGAGAGTTATAATTTTTCTATATAAAAAAAATAAAAATTAATTGTTATAAAACATATCTGAACTAAACTAAACTAAAAAGTTAAAAGGTAAAAGGAAATTATGAAGAGATAGATTGATTGTTCGTGCCTATGCGAAGTTCTTTTGTCTCTACACTGTATAATATTCCCTACTTCTATTTTAATTAGATTTTCAAAAGCCCAACCTTGTTTAATAAAATAGAAGGTCGTTAACATCTGAAAACATGTAAGAAAGTGGATGGACAAGAAAATTTGCATTTCTTAAAAGTAAGAGAAGATAACAACTTAATTTGTTTAATAAAGATCAGTAAATCTTCTATATTTGGTCATAAGGAACTCATCCATCTTGAATCTGGAGATTTTGGATTCATGGAAGAGGTGTCTCAGTCCTCAGTCCTTTTTTTTTTTTTTTCTTTTTTTCTTTTTTCAATTTTCATTGTAATTCTCTTATAACTTATTAATTTAAAATTTTTATTCCAAAATTAAGAAAAAGGGCATATTTGGTAATATGCTGGGTGTGCTTACGAGATATAATATTTTAAAAATCTTATTATATTTCTTGGATGTGATTACCAAGAATTCATAGTGTCCGTCATAGGTGCGAAAAGCCATTTTTGGAATGTCATTATCCTGTACTCAGATTTGGTGATACCCGGATTGCAAATCCAACTTCAAAAAATATTTTACCCCGTGTAATTCATCCATTAATTTGTCAATAACCGGTACTGGGAACTTGTCCTTAACAGTGATATCATTGAGAGCTTGGTAATCTACGCAAAAACATCAAGACCCATCTGACTTCTTGATCAATAAAATCGGTGAGGAAAACGGACTGTGGCTTGGACGAATTTTACCGGAATTGAGGAACTCATGTACCAAATTTTCAATTTTTTTTTTTTTGGTAGTGAGGATATATGTAAGGCCTTGTGCTCATTGGTGGCTGATTGGGAAGTAGATGAATTCGATGATCATGTTGGCGCGTAGGTGGCAACTTAGTGGGTTCATCAAATACATGATTGAATTTTGTAAATAGTTCAAGTAGCTTGGCTGGGAAAACATTTGTATCTTGGTCCAATTGTGTAGTCATTGTCATCATATGGAGAAAGAGACAAGTACCTGATAAATGTAACAATTCCCTGTTACTCATGGGTGCGAGCTCAGAACGGTGTAATCCTTGCAAGGTATGCCTTTGGCCGACCAAATTGAAGGACATGTTAAGCTTCTTGTAACCTGTCTCAATAGGTCCCAAGGTTTCTAATCATTGAACTCTTATAAAGGCCTGATAAGCAACCACGGGCAGTATGTAGAAGTCGGCCTGGACCGTGAATCCCTGAATTGTAAGAGAAAGACCCAAGCATAGATCAGTACATTATATGGTGTCTTTGTTACCTATTGTTCCCTATTGTTACCTGAAACACCTTATCGCGTACCACTGGTAACCCGAATTTCGTCACGACCGTCTGATCAATGAAGTTGTAGGTACTTCCCCCATCAATTAGGACCATCATCTCCTTGTTTCCAACTTTTCTGATGACTCTGAATGTCTACGGGTGTGTTGTTCTAGCCTAGGCATGAAATGAGATTTCTGTTATGACATCTTGGAATGTGGTCTCAATTTCCATATCTATATCTTTGGTTTCTTCTCCCAGTAGTACGTCCTCCATCATGAACAATTGAGGCCATGTGCAACAGTGTCCGGGTGTATATTTCTCATCACAATAAAAATAGAGCCCTCTTTCATGCCTATCTTTGGCCTCTTGCCCTGTAATGCGGTGGATTGGTCCTTGAAATTTTGTGACAGATTAGTTCGCTTCCTGTTTCAATGAGGGTCCAAGAAGGCCGGCTGTTGGAATCGGCTGTGATTAGAACGGTGATGCAGGTGGTGCAGGTTAGAAGGAAACGCCTTGCTTGCGCTGAAATTGGTTATGTTCCTCTATTAGATGTGCTATACTAATGGTGTCTGAAAGTGTTTTTAGCTGCTTGACTCTCACGTCTAGGGGTGGGCACGGTTCGGTACGGTACGGTTCGGTTTTGGTCAAAACCGTATTGCACCAAGTTATATTCGGTTTCTTAAAAGTTGAATCGGTTCGAACCGTATTGAAGGGCAAAACCGAATTGAACCGAACACCCTTTTCTCGGTTCAGTTCGGTTCGGTTCGGTTCGGTTTTGGGCCTATTGGACGTATTGGGTGCAGTTTTTTTTAATATATTTTTTCATTTCTTTTCTACCTTTTAACATCTATTATTATAATTGGGCCTTTAGGCAACTGATGCAGTCCAAATTTACAACTCATTATTTACAATTACATAATCAAATCTGTCCACATAAACATATAAGCTACCAAATTGAATCCAAAAATTGAGTCTAGAAATAGCTTCTAAATAGCTACCAGCCTACCAAATTCAGTCCAGAAATTGAATCCAGATAACTTCAATTACATAGAATTAGGGAAGTCCAAAATGCAATCTAAAATAAAATATGATCACACACAATCCATAATAAAATTAAACTTCAAATACAATCCACAACATAATAAAACATAAACAAATCATTCAAATGTTATCCTTGCATTTCTTCCACTTCAAATTTTCAGTTGTAAATAGGGAAAATATAATTAACTAATTAACTAATAGAAGAACAAAAAAGTTGGATTTCAACAAACTATAATAGGGAAAGCTAGAATTCTATTAAAAGTTTAAACAATAATTCTATCCCTCTAACATTATCTTTAGGGCACACTAAAACAGAACTAAAACACACAAAATTAAGGGTCAAATGGTCATTTAACGAACTATGTGTTATATCCTATATATATAAAAGAGGCTAAAACTTTCAAAAGGTTATTTTTTTCGTTTGCACAATGGCCTTATTTTCCTCTGTATCCCCTTTTTTCTTTTGCCCTTTCTCTCTATTTCTCAGATGTGAATCTCAAGGGTAGAGTTGAGTTTTCAAAAGGGTAGATGTCTGGAGAGTCAAAGACATAACGTGTCTCTCTTGTGTCTGTTGGGGATAATCCTCTATTACCGATGAACGCGGAAACGCCGTGCCTAATATACGCCCATAACTCATAGCAAATAATAACGTCAATAAGTAGAAAAATAGATGAGAGAGAATAAAATAATCACAACACAAGATATACGTGGAAAACCCAAAACGGGTAAAAACCACGGGCCGTCAGGACTACAGAGAAAGTTCCACTATATGATAAATTGTTACAACCATATACTTCAGGATTCTCTCTCACACCTAACCCTAAACCACACTCACAAGATCCTCAACAAGAACCCCACAATATCCCCTAGGTCTCCCCTAAATATCACCCACGGATCTCTAACTTGATCCACCGATATTCCCTTGGATCCCTCCTTGGATATTTCCATTGGGTCTCCCTAGATCTCACTCACACTCTCTGATGTTTACATGGTGTTCTTTTTGCTCCATAGCCTTAAATCTAATAACATAAATATTAGGACTATTTATACTAGTTACAGGGAGTTTAAGATAAAAGGAAATCCTACTCCTAAACGTACAAGACTTACTTGTTCCACATAAATACTATTTCCTTTTATGACAAGTCTTCTTGTAGGGAGTAAATCCTTTTCCTTTAAGCACAAGAACTTCCAGAAGAATACCTTTTCCTATTCTGCGTAACATTCCCGATCTTAGCAATACATCGTCTCTACCATATTGGTCACGGTGTGCACCCCGCTCCCAACACATCAAAACACGTCGAAACACGTTAGCTCCTGATCGCTCTTGTCGCCGCTGTCCAGCCACGACCGCTGCCATTACCACTGTTGAACCCATAGCGCACATCACAGTGTTCTTCACTAGTCTTTGTACCGCTCTCGTTGCGCTGCCAAAAATTCACAGCGGTGTTGTACCGCTGCCAAAGCCATATCGACAGCGGTTTGAGTTGATCTTTGTTTCTTCTGTTCTTCGTCCTCCCTCAGACACCATAATTCAACTTCCAAACGTATCCCACGTCTTCCAGGAAGTACCACATCAATTGAGTATTGTTTGGTTCACATCGGGTTCACTTAGGAATACAAGTCAAAACCTAACAATGTCTTCTCTCTAGATGACTCTTCATTCCTCACAAACCCTACACGACACTGCTCTCAATTTTTACAATTTCGCAATTTCAACATCTCTGTTTGGATTCTCGGTTTGCTTCTGTTTCTTCTCTATTTATGTTCTCTTTGTAGAATGTGTATATAGATTATATTTAAGATTCTCTGTGAAATTAGCAACAAGTGAAAACCCAACCACAGATAATAGCTTAAACACATAAATCAAACTCTATCCCTCTTCTCACCGTTTTCTCTCTCCAGCGGTTTCTCTCAATATTAGCTTATCAATTAATTTCTTCAAAAGTAGAAGGGGATATGAGAAGCATCAACTTTTTTGGGTATATAGTTGCGTTACCGGAAAAAATGGTGGTTGGAGAGTGTTGGTCGACAATGGATCTGTTGCGGTCGGAGCTAATGCAGTTGGTCCAATTGATTATACCTGTGGAATCAGCTTATCGCGCAATCTCTTATTTCGGCGATCTTGGTCTCTTTCAATTCAAAGATGTAAGCAACATTACCTCTTGAAAATTTCTCTGTTCAATCAATAAAATGTCGAATAGAAGTTAATTTTTGTGGTGGTTTTTGTGTTCTGTTTATTGTATCTGGCTATATGAAGAATTTTTTGTTGTAAATTGAAATTACTACTTGAAGATCACAAATGAAAAGTCAAAATGTCATGAATGTTAGTATTAGGTAGATTTAGAAATGTTGATGAATGGAAGCTGGACGTAAATTTTAAATTAAATAGATTTATTTTCTAAGTTTTTGTTTAGTTATAAGGATTTATGTTTTCTAATGTTTTTTCAATTAACTGTGTAAGGATTTAATATGTGGAGTGTGCTTTCTTGTTTGGCAGCTCAATGCTGAGAAAAGTCCGTATGAGTGGATCTATGCAGCTCAGGTACGTTTTAGTTTTATTGACTTGCATTGCATTGCATATTAAATCCGTGCGATCATATACTATAAACAGACATATTGGAATTGAGTCATTTGTTATTTTTTAGTTCTTAAGTTGTAATTTATGTGATCCTAAGTTTGTTTTGAGCTGCATTATTTCAAAAATATTTCAAGAGATGGTAGGAGGAATTTTGCAAAATGTTTGGTTATGGTAGTTAGACATTTTTGTTTTGACGGAAAGTTGAAATATTACAAGAAGTGAATTATAATGTCTAGATAATATATTTGTCATCCTTTATTAAGATTTTGTTTGTTATTTTCAGAAGAATTTCTTATTGATCACATAAATACACTCTACATATGTTTATACGAAAGTATATGTGCAGATCAAAAGGATGCGGGAAGGTGGATCGCAAGCTACGTTTCTTCATAGAAAAAATAACAAAGGCAGGTTTGTCACCCTCAACTTGGTCTTTAGGCAGCGTTGATCTTGATTTGAACAGCTTGGAGGTACGTTGGGTCCTTAGATTCTGGTATTTTGGCTCACAAAATTTTTCATGTTGTAAACTATCTTTTTGGGGTGCTGCTAGGTAAAAATTGGAGAACTCGAAGCTGAGTTGATAGAGATAAATGCAAATGATGAGAAATTGCAACGAACTCACAATTAACTGTAGGAGTATAAACTTGTTCTGCAGAAGGTAGTCTTTGCTTTTCTGCTGATTGCCTTCTTGGTCATTAGAGCTCTTTTAGTATTTTTCTTCTGTAAGTGTTGCAAAATTAATTAGGAGATTTTTTCTCTTTTGCTTCTTTTATTTTATTCTACAAGGCATACAAATGGGTTCTGTAGAAGTTTCTGTTTCACTTTAGCGATGCTATGCTAGCATTGTTGCTTAAATTTAACCTATTTCAGTAAGTAATTTATGATATTATATTATGATCTACTGCAGTCTCTCTGCAAGATTGTGTTTTCTTTTTGTGGAGATAATTCTTAATATCATAGTATACCAATATTTTTGTAAAGTAAGTTGGAAAAAATTGGAGAGCTTTATTTGCCATCATATTACTTGTAATACATCAATTATTGTAATATGTTATTTGTTCTAGAAAATTAAATCAGCTATGAAGTTATGTGACACTTTCTTCTCATTTTAGGCTAGGGAGTTTTTTACTTCAACCCAAAGCAGGGCTGCTGCTCAGCTAAGAGAACTTGAAGGACGTCACAATGGTGAAGGATCCATTGACAGTCCATTGTTATTGGAGCAAGTAAAGTTTTTAAGCTTCTACTTTTGATCTCTCTATGATCAGCTAACATCATTTTTTTTCATTGGTTTGGATGGTGCTTATGGAGTTGAAATTGTGCAGGAAATGATAACAGAATCATCAAATCATGTTAAGTTGGGCTATGTAGGTGGCCTTGTCCCAAGAGAAAAATCAATGGCTTTTGAAAGGATTTTATTTCGTGCAACCAGGGGTAATGTATTTTTGAAGCAATCGGTGGTTGAACAACCTGTCACTGATCCTGTTTGTGGAGAGAAGGTTAGAGCTTGAATTCTATTATCAAGTTGATGAAGCCTTAATCATAAATTTATGGGATTGACTTCATGAATCCTTTGATGTCGTTCTGCTCCGTATAAAGAAAAATCTTGTAGAATAACACCTAATGATTTCTCAATTCATTGTTGATTTTAACTTCTTAGTAGCATCTAGCTTGTAACTGTGTGTGTTTGTCTTTACATGAGTGTTCTTTCTGTCTTTCACTTGGGTTGCCTCTATGAACTTTGTAGGATGTGATCTTTTTGTTTTTGTTGCTTATCGGTATATTTATTTTTTGTTTGTAAAAAGCAATTATATAGCATGTTATATAATAGCCTCTTTTCATATTTCTAACGTCGGATTGTGGGAGCGATACGTGGCAACCGCAAATGTTATTGTTTATTTTATTTTTTAAATATATAATAATAGAGTAAATTTAATAGATAGATCCTAGGAAGAACTTCAAGTTCAATTGCAACATTAGAAGTACTAACCATTTTTTATTGTAAATATGTTGTAAATAAGTTTGTATTTATATATATATATATATATACACACACACACATGCATATATTATATTTAAACTTCAATACTATAAATTTGGCACGTGCATTGCACGTGCCTCTGTTACTAGTATAAAATAAAAGGCAGTAAAGCAGTAAAATAAAAATAACTTTTTCGATCACAAATCAGAACAAACACCACTAATTAAATGCATTTCACATGATAAAATATATTATATCAATATTTGCTGTTTAATTAGGAAAATGAAACTGAAGCATTACATATAATCAATGAACCAAAAAAAGAAAGAAAAGAAAAAGACACAATTCAATATTTATGGAACACCCAAGGGCCAAAAAATTGATGATATCTACCACAAGAAGAGACCCCAATATGTAAGGTGGATGAAAGTGCTTTTAAGTAAAACACTCTTTATTTAAAAACACTTCCAATTTCTTTCTGAATAAGCAATTTCCAAGTTCCTTTTTAGAAAGCACTTAAAACACTTTTAAAGGAACACCCATTAAATATATATCTAAAAATCACCCAAAAAGCTTTTCTAATACCAATATATATATAAACAAGACATAATAGTCAGAAAAAAGAGAGCAGGAAACATTGAAATCATGGATTTGATAATTACAACATGAAAAAGAATGTTGAAATGTTTCAAAAAAAGAAGAAAACTTACATGGGAGCTGAAAAAGAGAAAATCAGGGGTTCGTGTGATATGTGTTTGTTTGTAAGTGAGAGTAAAAACTGGAACACTCAATATTTCTGCTTGGGGTTTGTTAAATATTTTTGCTTGGGGTTTATAAATTGGATAATATAAAATATATTATATCAATCTTTGTCTTCGTAAGTAAGAACAAATTCCGAGCCATGCAGCTGATAAAATATAATTGCACATGATATAATATGTATATGCATTTCAACAACAACAGAGGAGAATTCAACAGAGGAAAATCAAGATTCAAGAGTATTCAAAGCCAATCAAATTCTACACACAAAACAGAGAAGAAATACACAAAATTTAGGGCTTTAGGCTGACATTTTGATAGCTAATAATCCTTAGCCTCTTGAATCTTGATGACACCAAATCTACTAAAGAAAGCTCACTCAAACCTGTATACAAAACGTGAATACGAAATCAAAGTTTAGTCAAAGTCAGAAAAATCAAATAAGTAGAAATCCAACATAAAACGAAATATATTCAATTAAATCAAAGTCACCATTCACCAAATCGAAACTAGTAAGTAGATAACAAAAAAAGAGGGAAAAAAGTTAGAGAAAATTGTAGATTGGAATGGCAAAAGAAGAAGAAAAATACCTTGAAGAGAGACAATTGTAGGTGGCAGTCGGAAGTCGGAACCGTGGAACTGTGGAAGAGAGACGATCCTAGGTGGACCAGAGATTTCTGGCGGGCTGACAGGTTGAAGAAGGCGGAAGAGAAAGAGAGAGTGAGACTGTGAGTTGAGAGAAAAAAAAGGAGATATTCGGTTGATAGAATAGATAGGTTAGAAAAATTAGGGTTTTTTTTTTTTTTTTTTTTTAATTTATATGTCGGTTCATACGGGTTGGTTGGGTTTTGAAGACTCAAAACCGAATCGGAACCGAATTCAATACGGTTCATTCGGTTCAAACTGAATTGAACTGAACTCAAGTGTAAAATCGAACCAAACACCCTTTTTTTGGTTCGGTTTGACTCGGTTCGGTTCGATTTTGGTTTGTGTGCCCACCCTCACGTTTAAATGAATGTCATCCTTCAACCCTGCTATGAAACTCCCTATCAAGAAATTCTCTAGCAGTCCGTCGACCTTGCGCGATAGTTTTCGAAGGTTTCCTGATAAGCGTTTATTGTTGATGCTTGCTTGAGCTGGGACAAGGCCTTCGATGGATCGTCATAATTGGTGGGTCTGAATTGGTGGAGGATGGCATTTATGAATTCATTCTAGCTCAAGGGTCCCCTATATTTGGTGTACAACCTATACCATGGAAGTGCAACTCCTTCCAAATGGAAAGAAGCTAGATGTATCTACTGTTGACAATCAATGTCCTTAAACTCAAAATATTGTTTGGCTTTGAAGATCCACCCCGTTGGATCATCTTCTCAATATCTTGGAAAATTCAATCTAAGGTGAGTTTGATGTCGGTCAAGATTGGTGTGGATGGAGGCGGAAGGTCTGCTATGAGAGGCTTCACCGATGGAGAATGGGTTGATTTCTTTTTCCGAGGTGGGTCGGGTTTCTGTAGTGTTTGTGTTTTGGTTTTGTTGTAATCTTAGGGCTTGTAACTCTGTAAGGATTTGATCAAATCTCGACTCATGGCTGGCGAGAACCTCATGGACTTCATTATGGAATTCTGCATTTGATTTCGCACGTGTCTCCATAGAACCGAATGGCTTTGATTGAAATTCCCTTAAGCAATATAATGTATTCTATACCTAGGGGGTAGGGGTGGGGGATGAATAGGTATAAGCCCAAATTCTTCCAAACTTTTTTTTCATGGAACAATGATGTGCATACTTGGTGTGTCTAACAAATGGATTGCTAATCAACACAATATGGAAGATAATGAAAAGTAAAAAACAAAACTTGACACAATTGTTTTTACGTGGTAAAACCTCCTAAGAGGAAACATCCACGAGTTGATACCATAACCACCGGCAAGCAAATTCACTATTTCTAAAAGGAGATACACACTCAAGGCAATCAACACATAATTTACTCCCCAAGTTATCAACTCCTAGTCTATCCACGGACCAAATGAAAACACCTTGCCATAAGCTTTCTAACCGAGACAAATCACTTGCCTCTAAAAAACCACTCCCTAACCGAGACTATCCTCAAGTCTCTAGGAAAATTTCCTTGCTTAGTTAATCCGAGCCCTTTGCTCTTAACTAAGACTTCCTTTCTTGGTTAACCAGACCTCACGTCCTAACCAAGACTTCACTTGGACTTACTTAGAAGCCTCACACCTCTTAGCCAAGACTTCCCTTGGTTGGACTTACTTAGAGCCTCACACTTTTAGCCAAGACTTTACTTTCTCTATGTTGAAGAATCACTCAACAACAAGAGACTTCACACCTTTTGCAAAGCAAATGATCTAAGTGATGCAAATTGAAACAAATTATAGCACGGTGTGTATAAAACTATCTAGATTGGGGGGGGGGGGGTGAATAGATTTTAAGCTTATTACCCAATTTTTCGTGATTAGTAAAAATTACGAAATTACCCATAAATAGATAAAGCAATAAATCAAGTATAAAATGCGGAAATTAAATAACACTTGATTTTTACGTGGAAACCCTCACGGAAAAAACCACGGGCTAGTAAGTAAGCCACACTCGAACCTCGAATCCACTAAATGTGTAAAACGATTACAACCTAATCCCGGAAGTAATCACACACCTACCTAATCTCGGTATGAGTGAACTTAGTCCGATTGCTTGCGAATTAAGCAACCTAATCCCGGTCACAACACAAGACTTAATTCTCTAAAAAGAGATTAACACCCTAAGTGAATATATGAATATTCAAATGCAACATAGAGCAAGGGAAACCCTATATGCTTATCTAAGATGATGAATTTGCAATTAAAAACAATCCTAGATATTAAAGCTAAATGACATGTCAATTAGCTTAGATAATCATAGATTATAGAAACCTAGATATCTATCATAAAAACAACACTCAATCAAATCAACACAACAATCTCTATCTTGAATATTAGAATTTAATCTAAGAATCAATCAAGTAATAAAAAGAGATGCCATAATAAATTAAACACTAATTATGTATGATAATAGTGAAAAACTTACCAAAGCAAGTGTGATGATGAAAGACCCATGCAAGCAAGCATCCTAGATATGCTAGAGAATGCTAGATGAACTTTGATGCAAATGGATTTTGGTTTCAGTGTTTGATGAGCAAACTTGATTGCTTTCTCTCTTAAAAATCTCTCTTTTGAAAGTAGGGTTCTTGATGATTAAAGAGTCACATTCAGAACAAGAGAAAGTGATGTATTTATAGGCATGAAAAACAGAGCATGTGAAAAGACAAGTTTGCCCCTGAAACGCACCGATCGGCGGTTTCAATCGGCGGCCAGGCCGCCGATCATAACCGTCGAATTGGCCCGAGAGGAACAGGGGACCAACGGCGGTTTCATTTGGCAGTTTCGTGACCGCCGATCTAACCGCCGAATCAAACCTGAGATAAAAAAATCAATCAGGTATGAAACGGTGGTTTAATTCGGCGATTTCGTGACCGTCGATTCAACCGCCGAATTAGACCGAGAGATAAAATCAATCAGGTCTTGAACGGCGATTTCGAACGGCGGTCGTGACCGCTGATCGTAACCGCAGAATTGCTCCATACATTACTGGAAGCAAATGGCGGTTTCATTCGGTGGCCAGGCCGCCAATCATAACCGCCGATCACCAACAAAGGTGAAAACCAAGGAGAAGCCAAGGGCATTCTCCGTAGGCGGTCCTCGCGTTAAACCAAGCACATTCTAGTGCATGCGCGGACGTTTCCGAAAACTATCAGGAAACGAATTACAAGACAACAAGACACAATTACACACAACAAAATATAACAAATAAGTGCAAGTGTGAAATGTGACAAGTGAAGAGAATGCACACATATGCAATGTATGTTGTGTGTGTGCAACTAATCTCTTTAAAGAAAAGTAAGCACATAGAAATTTACCTTCGGTGCTTATCAAGATGAGGTCTTCAAAGGGCTTGAGCAATAACACCGATACCTAGGCCACCCTTACAAAGAACCCCCAACATGTGGTTTGTCCACGAAATGAGCCAATCAACAAATGGGAACCTTACACAAATGATGTAAACACAATCAAATAGAGAAAGTTGATCACATAAACTCTATGAACATGCAAAAGATAACTAGAATATGCTTTCAACACTCAATCACAAAGTTATCTAGAAATCCAAGCATGTGAATCAATAATAACTAGATTAAAATATTTGATATTGCAATCACAAATCCTAGTTTTTAGATCATGAAATCAAAACCTAGAAATCAACAATCAAGCTCATCACAAAATATTTCTAGAATCAATTTCATATGAATCAAGTTAAGCTTTGAAATATGTTCATTCAAACAAGTCTAAAATAGGAATCAATATCATTCTAAATATTTTTCATCAATCAAGAATTAAGATCTATCAAGTTGATCACAAGAAAAATGGAGAGAAGATGATTCACATACAAAAGATGAAACACGAACTGAAGATCAGATTGATGCGAACAATATGGACATATTTTGACATTGAACATGCTTGGGACTTGTTCCTCTCTTCAAGACCAACGATTTTTGTTTTTGAATCACTTAATTCAGAGTTGAAATGAGAGAGATATGACAAAAACAAAAAATGAGAAGTGGTAGAAAATTCTGCACTTACGAGATTTCGAATTATACAGGAAAGGAAACCAAGTGGAGAAGAAGAAGAAGGGCAAAAAGGAAAATGTTCCACCTTCAGCCTTGGTCCCCGTGGAGGCACGTGGCCACCACGAGAGTGAGGGAAGGTGGCACTTTGCCTCCTCTCTTCTCCTTCGCTCCCTCTTACGCACCTCTCACGTTCTTCGACCGTTCTCCGACCTCCAAACACCGAATTCAAATCCGCTTTAGGATTACGAACCATAACTCAATTACACACAAGGAAGACTATGAAACTTTGATAGTTGGATATGAAATCGACTCGATAAACGATGACGAAGACAATGCATTGTAAGAGAATGTAAAAGTAGTGTAACTTCCTCGTTTGAACTCGAAATCAAATGAGTGAGTAACCGAAACGACTGGAGCTCAACAAAGAATTATATGAGATCATATTCAAGTTCAAGACAATAAAACCCAAACAAATAAGCACAAGATCACACAAGTATGTAATTTCCTAGACATAGTCCTAGTACATGCATTTCTACAATGTATGTCAATATGAGATCAATGCATGAGCATACTAAATCATGTGTGAATGTGTTATTACCAAATGAGTACAATGATGTAGGGACACATATAAATGCAATGTATGTGTGTGCGGTTTGCTCAACGATGCAGGGACACACATGTATGAATTTTGTGTGTGTGCGCTTACGCCTTGCAAGAGGAAGAAGTAACCTGATACCTTAGCATCCAAGAAAGCGCTTATCCTCTTGAAGACGATATTTGCATGAGAAGTTGCTTTTCTCCTTTGAAGCACCTTTCCACCAAGAAACACCTAAGCAACTAATCATTACAAATAAAAAGAGTTTTGCAATGGAATCAAGCCAATACAAATCTAAAACCTTACATTGATACCACTTATTAAGAACGAATTTGAGAAAGGAGAAGAAGTAAGAAAACAGAAGAAGAGAGAAGAGTTGAGTTTGGATATGACCTTGTTTAATTATCTGATGATCTTTATTGAATTCAAAGGGGACCTTAAATAGGCCTCAAACATGTTACAAAGATAACAATAAATTAGGGATTCAATGCTTAGTGGAACTGAAGTCATAGAGAATTTTCAGTCACTCCTAATCCTAACAGCAATTTATTAAATGACTAAATTAAATGCAATATAACAACCATCCAGACTAGGTCTTACTCACGTTCTTACGTGTGCTGCCCATTCCATTATTCTAGTAACACATGCAAACTAATGACACATGATGTAGGCCATGCAAGGATGATTCGTATTAGTTTTCGGTGCATATGGTGGAAGAATGAATAAGATTGCTTCAACAGAAACTCCATTTCCACAAGAGCAGGAAATCTATACAAGATTCAATATTTAGTGAATTGGGCCAAACCTAGAGCTGAGAGTGACAAGAATTCCATAAGTTGGATCCATGATTTCCTTCATGAATTTCAGAGGAAGAATCCTGACCCTTCTACACTTCTATTAAGGCTGTGAGGCCACTTGTGGATGTTGTAAAGTGGAAACTGCCGGATCAGGGGAGGTACAAGATTAATTGTAAGGCGGTTTTAGATAATGGAGATGGGTGGGTTGGTGTTGGAATCGTCATTAGAGATGCTTTGGGTTTCGTCATGGCGTCATGTGCCTTGCGGTTTGTGGCTGGTATTGATATTTGGGTTGCCAATGCCTTGGCCATTCTTAAAAGTTTTCATTTTGCCAATGATTGTGGTTTGTTCCCTTTTTCTTATTGAGTCCGATGCGAAGAGGGTGGTGAATTGGATTACCAATTTTAGTCAACTAAACTCTCGTTGCAGTGCGATCCTTCAAGATATTGAGAGTCTTCGTTTATTCTGGAAAGATCCTACTATCATTTGGTCTCCGGTTGGTGGTAACAATATGGCCTTTGCTCTTGCGAAGGAGGCTCTCAGGTTGGTGGAGGATAACTTCTGGATTGAGGACTTCCCTTATAATGTTCGTGAAGAGGTGGAAACTGATATGCTAGTTTAGCTAGTGCTTGGTTTTTCTTTGTGCTAGCCTTTTATTGTGTTTTCATTTTTGTGTTCTAGCCTTCCCAGCCTCTTGTAGTCTTATGGCCCTTTAGGTGTGTTCTTGGGGCATGTTTGTCTCCTTGCTCTATTTGAGGGTTCTATAAAAAAAAAAAAAAAAAAAAAAAATCTGACTTGTTTTCTTCTAAGTGGATGTTGACTTATTTGTTGTTGCATACTTGCATGCTGCGAAATGACAAAACGGAAGCTCATTGGCAGGGCCTGCTATATATGTACTTTGCATCTTATGTAGATTTTTATATGTAGTGTGGTTTTGTATAGTTGCGTTAGTATTTCTCCTTATTGTACATATTAAAAAATTTAAAAGTAATTATATATATACAAGAAATGGATTTAAGTTTTTAATCAAAAAGTATTGGAGTTATTGTTTTTGACCGAGTGTAAGCTATATAGTCTAAAATACCCCTCATTAAAAAGAAAAAAAAAAAGTAATCTAATTGTAATTGTAAGAAAACCCTAGATCGCTGTACTTTTTATAAAAAAAAGGAGTCATATAAGGAGTTAATACTCCAACAAACCTCACTAAAAATGGCTCATTATTATTATTTGTTTATTTTTAAAAAGTAAATGTAGAAAGATGAATTTGGGTTTAAATAAAAAAGAATTTGTGTTAAATAAAAAAGGGTAATTACCAAATTGGTCCTGGACTTTTTTCTTTGCTCCAAGTTGTTTGCGACTTTTACAAAAGTGAATAAATTGGTCCCTAACTTTTTAAATTGTACCAATTTCATCCCTCAATTAACTTTCTGTTAGTCAAACCTAACAGTCAATGGTATTTTAGTCTTTTTAATTTTTACAAACAAAATAAAAAAAAATTAATCATTTTAGATTAAAAATAATTATAAAAATATAAAAACAATTAAAAAAAAAAAGATTCCTTAAAAACCCAATTTCGAATCTCTGCGATTTCTGTTTGTGTGATGCTTCTGAGTTCTGAGGTCAGTTTCTACAACTATTTGAAGGTGTTTGTGGCCATCGAAGTGCCTCAGTTGCAATTTTTGATAAGAAACAAAAATGGTTTACATGATACAAATATCAATTTTTGAGTTTGATCTTTCTTTTGCGCAAAATTTTCATTTTCAAATTTTTTTTTTTTTTTTTGTTTTTCCCAAAAGAGAAATAGAGAAGAACCATATGCTTCTTCTAACGCAGAGATTGACCATTGTTTATTGAGAAACTAACACCATGGCTTCACTAATCTCCATATTAAAGCTCAATTAACAATCCAGGTTTCTCAAGTCTTAAAAAAAGAAAAAATAAATAACAATCCAAATCTTTTCAATTTTTCATCGATACAAAACCCAAAAAATTGTACAGGTCTCTATAATTTTTTTTATCAATATTGAACCTAAAAAAATGACTCATTTTCAGGAACTTGAACCAAATAATGATGGAGTCATGGAGATGCCTTCAGTATATAAGCATCAAAGACCCGTTGTTGAGAGAATAACCCATTGATGAAAACATGTCATCCACGAAGCTACCCTAGATCTCCCTCGATCTGTGTCCAGTGTCCACCATCGGAGATATGAGATTTCCAATTCTTGAGGTAGTGGCCGATTCCGGATTTGCCAACCTTTGATTTTTTTTTTAAGAGGTCAGATTGTTGGTAGTAAGTGTTTCCAAGTTTGGTAGTGATTTTTGAATTAGTGAAAGAGTTGCAGATAATTTATTTTCTTTTCTTTTCTTTTCATTCTTGTTTAAATAATTATTTTATTTTTACTTAAACATCTTTAACTTTAGAGGGGTACTTTAGTATTTTAAAAGTAAACCATAGTCAAAGTAACGGTATAAATAACTGAGGTTAACGATAATGGATGTTTTTGGTTGTTTCTTAAAAGCTAGGGACTCAAATGGTACTCTATAAAAACGTTAGGGATGAATCTGGTCAGTTTTGCAAAAGTCGCAAACTACTTGGAATAATGAAAACAGTCCAGGACTTGTTTGGTAATTGCCATTAATGATCCGAACTCATTTGAACCACTCATTTCATTAGAGGATTGATAACAAATTAATCGAGAGAATGTCTTCCCTCCTTACATTTGAGGAGCATTTGGCTGAAAAACAAATTAGAGAGTTGGAGCAAATTCCGGTCCAGCCTCCCAGTTAATAGTCAAGGTTTCAACGGTATTGATTGTTGAAAATCCACCTGTCTATATATATATATATATATGCAAGGGTTTCAATATCCCAAAACATCCAAACACAGAGTCATGACAAAATCAAACTCCATTTTCGTTTTCTTTATATTTCTAAGTTTTCTCAATCTTTCCCTCACACGGGCTGCTTCTAATTCAGTCTACGAAACGTTTCTCCAGTGTTTAACAAATCACACAACAAACCAGACAGACAACATTTCAAACATAGTTTACACTCAAACAAATCCATCATACACATCAGTTCTACGTGCCTATATCCGAAATGCCCGTTTCAATGTCTCTTCAGCACCAAAACCCTTGATTATCATAACACCATTGCAAGAATCCCATGTTCAAGCAACAATAATTTGCTCCAAACAAGTTGGTTATCAACTTAAAATCCGCAGTGGTGGTCATGATTATGAGGGCATATCGTATATCTCCGATACCCAGTTTTTCATTCTCGACATGTTCAATTTCCGGTCAATTTCAGTCGATATCGATCAAGAATCGGCTTGGGTTGGAGCTGGAGCGACGTTGGGTGAAGTGTACTACAGAATTTGGGAGAAGAGCAAAGTTCATGGTTTTCCGGCTGGTGCTTGCCCAACTGTCGGTGTTGGTGGGCACTTTAGTGGCGCTGGTTACGGCAACATGTTGCGTAAATACGGCTTATCGGTGGATAATGTTGTTGATGCTAAGATTGTTGATGTTCAAGGAAGAATTTTGGATCGAAAAGCAATGGGAGAAGATCTTTTTTGGGCGATTAGAGGAGGTGGTGGAGCAAGTTTTGGTGTTATATTGTCTTATATGATCAAATTGGTAACTGTCCCTCAAACAGTTACTGTGTTCAGAATTGAGAAATTAATTGAAGCCGGTGGGACTGATATGGCTTATAAGTTTCAGACTGTGGCACCGACGACAGATAACAATCTGTTCATGAGAATGCTGTTGCAGCCTATGACAAGAAACAAGACAAAGACTGTTAGAGTTACTGTTCGGTCTTTGTATTTGGGAGATTCAAATTCTTTGGTTTCGTTGTTAGCTAAAGAATATCCTGAATTGGGTTTGAAGAAAGAAAATTGTTTGGAAATGAGCTGGATTGATTCAGTTCTTTGGTGGGGAAATTTCGATAATGGTACAAATCCAGATGTTCTTCTTGATAGAGATTTAGACTCGTCTAGTTTCGGAAAGAGAAAATCTGATTATGTACAGAAACCAATTCCAATATCTTCATTGAATTTGTTGTGGGCAAAAATGATTGAATTAGGAAAACCTGGATTGGTTTTCAATGCATATGGTGGAAGAATGAATGAGATTGCTTCAACAGAAACTCCATTTCCACACAGAGCAGGAAACTTGTTCAAGATTCAGTATTCAGTGAATTGGGACGAACCTGGAGCTGAGAGTGACAAGAATTTCGTAAGTCAGATAAGGAGTCTTTATAGTTTCATGACTCCATTTGTGTCCAATAATCCAAGAAGTGCTTATTTGAATTATAGGGATCTTGATATTGGTGTTAATCAGAATGGTAAAGATAGCTTTAATCAAGGTAAAGTTTATGGAGAGATGTACTTTAAAGGCAATTTTGATAGGTTGGTTAAAGTGAAGACTATGGTGGATCCAATTAATTTCTTTAGGACTGAGCAGAGCATCCCTACTCTACCAAGTAAGATATAGAATTTAAGTTTCTTTTTCTTATTATATCTATATATTTTAATGGCAAAAGTATGTTTGTCATTAATTATGATTATTGCAGCAATTTAGTTGCTTGGTTTTGTGATTTTTAAATAAATAAAATAATATAGTTATCTTTCTTTCTCCTTTTGTTTTTTCGTTTAATTTGTTTGTTTGTTTTTTTTTTTTTTTTTTGCTTTTAGCTCTGTCAAAGGATATAAAGTATAAACGACTCACCAGTTGAAAATTAATTAGATTAAAAAAAAGATGTAAGACTTAGGGGTCGTTTATTTTTTTGTCTAAAGACTTCTGAATTTTTTTGAAGACTGAATATGGACTGCAATCTGAACGACATGTTTGTCATTTTTTTCTCACATCTGAATGTACTGTCAATATGTTTGTTTTTTAAAAATAAAATTTTCTAAAAATAAATAATTTTATATGTATACCCATACTAATTAAAATAAGTAATTTAACATGCTCCATTTTCTATAACATTTTGTATGTTTTTGTAAAAACAAAGTTCAATTTAACAAAATAAAAAATTCATCAAAGAATATGGCCGCGTTCTGTAAGCGTTTTTCATTTGTGTTTTTCAAAAATAAAAATGAAAATGAAAATGAAAATGAAAATGAAAACGAAAACGAAAACAATGTTTTTGGTTTCAGTTTCGAATTCTGAAAACGCGTCTGGTAGCATATCTTGGAAGCTATATTCTGAAAATGAAAACGAAAAAAACATGTCCGGTAGTTTAACCAGAAATATTTAAAAAAAAAAATTGTAATATAAAATTTATTTTATTTTTTGACATTATAATGTCATATTCATATTAAAAAAAAAATGTCCTATTATTTTTTATATTGTAATTTATAAATTTGAATTAAAAATAGGTTCATAATTCTTCACAAATCAGTTAAAGATAAAAGTTCATCACAAATAATAAATTTTATTAAATAAATATTATTTTTATTAAATTTAAATTATAGGGAAATTGATTAAAAATATTCTTTAAAAAGAGAAAAAAAAAATATATCTGCTCTTCCAACGCTTCTCATATTTTTCTCAGATTTCCCATTCAAATAAAAAATTTTCACTCTCATCTCCTTCCCTTTCTCAAATTCAACACCTTAACTCCATTTTCCTCCCCAAAAATCAAGAACCCAATCGACAAACTCATTGACCAAATTGGTTCACAACACTCAATCACAGATTCACAACTTCACTCTTGGCATCATCAACATCCATCAATTTTACAGCAAAAAGAAGACAAGACAAAACAGGGGAAAAAAATCCAAAACAAAGACTGCATCCTAAACCACACTCAGTAGAAAACCCATCAGCAATCTCTTTGGAATCAAAAAATTTACTGGATCAATCTTTGACCTCTCATATCAGATCCAACTCAACTTAGAGTTTCACTTGACCAAAGAGATAGTTGAGTAGTTCTCCAGATCCTCAACCCACAGTTTCCACACCGACAGTGATCCGAAAAAATAAGATGATGCAGAAGTGCAAGCTCGGCGGCGACTCTTGCGCCATTTTAACTGTCTTCCAGTTCAAGATCTAAGGAGATTTGTGGAGCTGAACACCATGCGCCGTGTCAGAAGATGGAGAGAGACTTGAGCTTGACTTGAGGTCTGAAGAAGAAGAAGAAATAGAAAAAGAAGAAGAAGTGAAGAAGAATAGAGATGACGAAGAACATCGTCGAAGAAGAAAAAAAGTAAAAAAAAAAAAAAAAAAAAAAGTGAAAAAAAAAATGAAAAACATGGAAAACATCTAAAGGTTGTTTTTCAAATTTTCATACTGGTTTTGTTTTCTGTTTTGTTTTTGTATTTTGAAAACAAACTGAAAAACGGTTAACGAAAATGAATTTGAAATTGTTTTAAAAAGCAGCCTTTTTAGGCGCTACCGGACAGCCCTTATAATTTTGCATGTTTTGTAAATAAAGTTTAGTTCAATTTATTGTCAAGAAAAAAGAAAAAAAAAAAAAAAAAAATTCAAGTTCAAGTTCAATTTTATATGTTGTCCATGTTTCTGGTGTATATAATTCATAAAACCATTTTTTTTTTGTTTCCTGGATCATATGCACCGAAACCTAGATAAAAAAAAAAAGGTTCTTGAATTTTTTATATACAATTATTTTATAATATCTTCAAGCCATAAAATATACTCAATATGATAGACAAATTTATTGAGCACTATACGAATAGTTAGATAAAATAAATAAATAAAGAGTTCTTACCGGGATTTGGTAGGAGAGAAATTCAATTGTTCAATCCCTGAACAAATTTCAGTATTAGAAGTAATTAGGGTTTTTTTTTTTTTTTTTTTTTCCTTTTTCTAAAACTTGTTTAAAATAAGAAATATGTTAAACGAAAAAAAATTCTACACCATATAAAATTAAGATAAATTTGGAAATATATCTTCTTTGGAAGGATAGACTTGGAAGAGAACATTTTAATTGTAATTCAGTGATTTGGAATTAAGTTAAAAGTCAGAATTTCTTACTTTTTATTTTAAGTTGTTTATTGATATTTTTAAGTTGTTTAACCACTTAAAAAAAAAAACAAATTAATAAATTCAATTCAGACCCATTAAGTTTTAAGTGAAAAAAACAAACGACTCCTTAGCATAGTATGATAGACGGAATAGTGTCATTTTATGGAACACAAAAACGTTAAAATCAAGTGGACTTTTTTTTTTTTTTTTCCCCTTATTTTTCATACGTATGGTTGTGATTTGTGAAATGTGATTGTTCATTGCTGCTATTATTGAAAAGTTGAAATAGGGTGGTTGAAGTGGGACATAGTAGTAATGGCTACATATCAATGGAATAATTCAATGCTTAAAGGTTTGATTCCTTGTAGATAGGTTTGAATGATACGACTTGAACCTACGACCTTAACGTTTTAGGTTTGAGAAATTTACTATCGAGCCACCACAACTTTTTTCTTAAGGGTTGTTCTCTCAATCTTAGATGTTGTGATAGATGCGATTTTAGTAAATCAAATCGAATTTTCTTATTAGGCAGGTTTCTTTTTAATTATTTTATGATTTGATTTTTAATTTCCTTATTAGATAGGTCTCTTTTTAAGACATAACATTGATGCAAAAGATTCGGTGGCTTCTGGATAGGTTATAAATTTTGATAAATTGGCTTTGTGTGTTAGTCGGTCGGTTCCTTGGGTGGAGGGGATTCGCTTGGCTGGTATTATTGGGGTTCGTTTGGTTAAATGCCACAAACGTTATTTAGGTCTTCCTAGCTTGAACTATCAAAATATGCATCAACTTTTTAATAACATTAAGGATCGTGTTTGGTCAAAGATCAAGGGTTAGAATAGTAGAAGCCTTTTGATTGGTGGTAAAGAGGTTCTCCTTAAAGTGGTTGTGCAAGACATTCCATCCTACATAATAAATCTTTTCAAGCTTCCAAAGTGTCTTATTGTAGAGATTCACAAGCTTTGCAACCGTTTCTGGTGGGGTAGTTCGGAGGAGAAATCCTAAATTCATTGGTGTGCGTGGCCTAAGATGTGCGATAGTAAACTTGATGGTGGTTTGGGGTTCCGAGATTTGGAAATTTTTAATCGTGCGCTGCTAGCTAAACAAGGTTGGAGGCTTGTTAAATACCCCAATTTGTTGGCTGGAAAAGTTCTTAAAAATTGTTATTTCCCTGACTCTTCTTTCTTATAGGTGGATCCGAAGACGAAGGGTTCTTTGATCTGGAGAGGTTTGCTTTAGGGGCATGGTATTGTAGAGGCTGGGTGATTGCTTCACTTCTACACAAAGTGTAGCCCTATTTTCGTATCATTTTGTGTTTGTTTCTCGGGTAAAACCAAGTTTCTAACGCTCTAAATAAGTCGTGCAGGGTCAAGTTGGTTTTGTTGCTCAATTGACTTGGAAGGAGGATCAAAAAGGCACTTATAGCACATAGGCGACCTCAAGGCGAGCTCAACAAGCTCGCCCTCAGGATCGTTATACACTTGGTTCAACCTTCCCAAAACAGGGAAAAGGCGACCCCATGGCGAGCTCACCAGGATCACCCCAAGGTCGCTCTGCATTTAGTCTTAGCCCTCCTCAGCATTGTCAAAAGGTGAGCTCAGGGCGAGTTTAGTGAGATCGCCCCAAGCTCGCTAACCAATCGGGTTTAGCCCTTAAGAACAAAGCAAGAAAGCGACCTCAGAGGCAAGCTCAGCAAGGTTGCCTCTAAGGTCGCTAACCACTCGAGTTTAGAAGTTTTTCCTTCATAACGACCTCAGGGCGAGCTCACCAAGATCGCCCCAAGGTCGCCGTCTACCCAGATTTTTGTAAACTCTAAGGAAATTACTCCTTTGCCTTTGACCTAACAAGCTCCCCTATATATTCATTTGCTTTTTCTTTGAAAGCTACCACCTACCTACCTAAGAATATTCACTAGGTCATTCTCATACATCACCATATCTTATTCCTACACAATCCATGATCTTTTCTTGTTCTTGGGAAATAGGAGATTAAAGGAGCTTGGAAGAAGAGAAGAGCAAAGGAAGAGGATCAACTCTACATAGTTTCCTTTTAATACTTTATCTCTTTCATTTTCTTTATTATAGCCATGTATTCATTTGAGCATATTTATTGTATAGCTACACTTTGTAATATGAGCTAAATACTTAGCGCTAGGATTTGATGAAACCTCACCTATGACTATATATTTATATTGACATTTGTTTATCCTTTATGTGCAATTGTAGTTTGTATGGATGTTTTAGTGTGATTAATGCTTTCAATAGGTTGATCGCCTATTGAATGATCTTTGATTGTGTGTTATGAACCGACTGGAGACACACATATCGTGTTCGATGAAATGTCTTCTATGCATGTCTAGAAAAGTAGACCTACTTAGGCTAGCGTATAGGACTCCTTAATGTGCCAATGTTCTTACTAAACTCATTTATATATTCTGAGTAATCGAGAGACAGGCTCGGGTATGATTTTGGGTGTAACCTATACTACTCGACCGAGATTATAGGTTAACATTTGGGTGCATGAATCTATGAATTGCATGAGTATATTTTGGGTATGCAATTGAGTCTAGAGAGGAAGTTAGGAGAGGGTGGGGTGTAGTCAAGTCCTAGCATCATTTCCTTCATTACTACTTTCGAGTTTATTACCTGTCATTTCTTTATTACAATAGCTTAAATCCTTGTTATTAGTTTAATTTAGCTTGCTTTAAGTATTCAAGTATGAAAACCTTCATGTATTACTCGTTTGAATAGCACTTAGGCTAATCAATTTTGGTAATCAGTCACTCGATCCTTGTTGGGAACGAACTTTACTTAGCATTGTACTACTCTCTGACCTCGTACGATTATGAGTGTCACTAAGAGAATAGTCAATTTTTGGCGCCGTTGCCGGGGATTGAGCGGAACGATTGATATCGATACTAGTTAGTTTATTGCTAATTTGAACTTTTTAATTTAGTCTGTATTTTGTCTTTATAGGTACATTTGATCTTGCATGCACCTGCGCACGAGAAGCCAAAATCTTCGCTTATTGGATTTTGACTTTGAAATTGAGAGACTAGCCCTAAGGAATAGACGTGAGACAAGGGTGAGAAGAACAGAGATGGAAGATCCTAATGCACAATTATGAAACTTTGGTTTGCCTCATGTGGCAAATCAAAATCAGAGGGAATTGTCTCATGTGGCAATTCCAGATCAAAAAGGTTTGCCTCATGTTGAAGATGAACGCACTCTATAGGATTACATAATGCCTAGAGTCGAGCAGAACATGTCATTTATTCATCGACCAACAATTGCAGCAAACTCCTTTGAGATTAAGCCGTCGGTAATTCAAATGATAGGCATCACTTGTGTGTTCAATGGATTGCCGAATGATGATCCAAACCTACACCTTAAGAACTTCAACGAGATATGTGACACCTTCAAATACAACAAGATTCATTTTACCAAGTTGAAGTTATTCCCCTTCTCTCTGAGAAATGACGCGAATGTGTGGTTGAACTCGCTACCACCAAACTCTATCATTACCTTTGATCAGTTGGCCCAAGCATTCTTGAATAGATTTTTTCCTCCAAGGAAGGTTGCTCACCTTAGAAATGAGATTCTTTCTTTTGCACAATATGAGAATAAGAGTCTCTACGAAGCTTGAGAGAGGTTTAAGGAACTTATCAGGAGATGTCCTCATAGTGGACTTGCAAAGTGGTAGACTTTGCAAGCTTTCTACCAAGGAATCACGGTGTCAATTTGGAATTTAGTGGATGCGGTTGCTGGAGGTTCTCTAATGCGCAAATCAATGGATGCGGCCAATGACCTCCTAGAAGAAATGACACTCAACAATAGTCATTGGGGAAACCAGAGGCAATTACCGAAGAAGGCTCTGGGTTTGATAGAAGTAGATGAGTTGACAAGTGTAAAGGCTCAAATGGCAGCACTTCAAAATCAAATGAACAAGATGAGTGCAGGGCCTAGTAATGTGCAAGTAGCCTTATACGAGTGGTGTTTGGGGCCACACTCTAGTATGGATTGTCAGGTTGGAAACCCGTTTGCTTCGGGTTCACAAGAACAAGTTTCCTTTGAAAACTACAACTGGAACTTCCAAAATCAACTCCAACAACAACATGCCAACCAAAATCCCCCAAACAACACGTTTTCAAATACTTACAACTTGGAATGGAAAAACCACCCAAATTTGTCATGGAGGGACAACTAACCCCAACAACAACAAAACCTCAACCAAAGACAACCCTCCAGATTCCCACAACCACAACAACAAAACTACCCTAACCAACCCCAAAACAATCAAGGGGAGAGAAAGTCTAACCTAAAGGACCTTTTCTCTAGATATATGGGCAAGTTGTACGCTAGAATGGAGACCCAAGATTTGGCTTTGAGGAAGCTTGACATGAAGATTGACCAAGTTGCTCAACATTTACAAGCCTTAATCTAAAATTTGGAAATGCAAATCAATCAACTAGCTAGGGGACAACAAGGAAGGCAACAAAGGTCTTTACCAAGCGACACAGTGATTAACCCTAAGAAACAATGCAAGGCCATTGCATTAAGAAGTGGTAGAGAGGTTGATTTGTCGAAAGACTTTGGGAAGGGAAAAAAAGTTGTTGTTGAAGAAGAGGGTATTATTGAAGAAGAGGCTGGAGAAGAAAAGAAGAGTTCTAGCCATGATGACATGCCAACCACATCACATGATCCTCCTTCACAACCCTAAGTCAAAGCCTATGTTCCTCCCATACCATACCCGCAAAGGTTGAAGAAACACAAGGATGCTCACAATTTCGGTAAATTCTTAGAGATATTCAAAAAGCTTCACATCAATATCCCTTTTGCCGAAGCATTTTCCCAAATGCCTACTTATGTGAGATTCCTCATCAAGGAGTTGCTCTCCAACAAAAGAAAGTTAGAAGAATTCGAGACGGTTGCATTAACAAAAGAGTGTAGTGCGATCTACAAAACAAACCCCTACCTAAGTTAAAGGATCCCAGGAAATTCACAATCCCATGCACCATTAGCCAAACGGAGTTTGGGAAGGCATTGATTGACTTCGGGGCAAGCATCAATTTGATGCCATACTCAATTTTTCAGAAGTTGGAAGTGGGGAAAGTGAAGCCTACTCATGTCACCCTACAACTAGCCGACAAATTAATCAAGTACCTGAGAGGAGTCATGGAAGACGTCTTGGTAAAGGTAGAGAGCTTATACTTTCTTGTGGATTTTGTGATACTTGAGATGGAAGAGGATATGGAAATACCTTTGCTTTTAGGTAGACCTTTCTTGAAGACAGCATGGGCTTTGAGCCCTTCGATTTGCCTCTCCGATATAAAGGGTTTGAGCCCTTCAATTTGCATGCACAAAATATTGATGGAGGAAGAATTTAAACCAACAGTGAAGCATCAAAGAATATTGAATCCTAATATGCAAGAGGTAGTTATAGCCAAGGTTCTAAAGCTTTTAGATGCGGGTATTATATACCCAATTTCAGATAGTCTGTGGGTTAGTCCAGTTGAAACAAATTATAGCACGGTGTGTATAAAGCTATCTAGAGGGAGGAGGGGGGGGGGGGGGGGGGGGGGGGGGGGGGTGAATAGATTTTACGCTTTTTACCCAATTTTTCGTGTTAGTCAAAATTACGAAAATGCCCTCAAGATAATATAAACAAGCAAGTGTAATATGGTGCGGAAATTAAAACAACACTTGGTTTTTACGTGGAAACCCTCACGGGAAAAACCACGGGCTATATAAGTAAGCCACACTCGAACCTCGAATCCACTAAATGTGCAAACGATTACAACCTAATCCCGGAAGTAATCACACACCTACCTAATCCCGGTATGAGTGAACCTAGTCCAATTTGCTTGCGTTCTAAGCAACCTAATCCTGGATGCTACACACAAGACTTACTTTCTCTATGAAGAGAATACAACCCTAAGTGAATATATGTGAATATCCAAAATGCAACATAGAGCAAGGGAAACCCTATATGCTTATCTAAGATGATTAATATGCAATTAAGAACAATCCTAGATATCAAAACTAAATGACATGTCAATTAGTTTAGCTAATCAATATTAAGCACAAAACATAATATGCTAGCACAATACAACTTCTCAAACATACATCATACTCATCTCAATATTGTATCCAAAGCATACAAAATAACAAACAAGTAATTAATTGAGATTGCTAGATAAGAAAAACACAAAACATTTAAGATATTAGTGAAAAGCTTACCAAGCAAAGTATGATGAAGATTCCATGCAAGATGACATCTAGATGATCCAAGATGATGCTAGATGATGATTGATGATCATGAAAAAGTGTTTGAGTGATTAAAATTGAGTTTTTTGTGTATTTTTCTTCTCTTGAAAAATATCCTAAGTATAGAATATGAATAAGAACTCTCTTGGCTGACCTAAAGTCAAAGAGTTATATATATAGGGGCCATAAGTGAAGTATGGTCGTTTTGAAAAACGCACCAAAAATTGCTCTGTGCGCTGGTGGCCTTGCGCTGGACGACAGGCGCAGGACCAGCGCACACGCACATTTTTGCATTGGCGCTGGACGACATGCGCTCACACAGGCGCCAGACCAGCGGAGCCACACTGGGCGATCAGCGCTGGTGACCTTGCGCTGGTGTAGACCAACGCACGACCGGCGACAGAGAACTGGACGATCTGCGCTGGTGGGCTGCGCTGGTGTGGACCAGCGCACGACCAGCGGCACGCCACTGGGCGTTTTGCGCCGGTGAGCGGTGCTGGACGTCAGGCGCATGTGGACCAGCGCACAGCCCACAACTTTGAACCCCACAAGCAATCATGCAAGGGGAACAAAGGTAAACTAAGATGCATCCTAAAAGCCTAAATGCTATGATGTTATAAACACAAGATGCAATCAATATACCAAGCAAGAAGAGATGTAAATAGGCATTGATGCACAACAAAAAGAAACACAACATACAAAGATTAAACATATGCATGAGTTGTGAGTGTGTGCAACTATCTCTTCAAGACAAGTAAGCACTTAGAGTTTTACCTTTGGTGCTTGTCAATCATGAGGTCTTCAAAGGGCCTAAGCAATAACAACAACATCTAAACTACCCTTACAAAGAATCCCCACATATAGTTTGATCACGAAATAAGCCAATTAAAAACAACGGGAATCCTTACACCAGTATAAGTGGTGCCTAAGAAAAAAGGGATCACAGTGGTACCCAATGAGCATAACAAACTCATTTCGACATGGACCGTTACAGGTTGGAGAGTTTGTATTGATTACAAAAAACTCAACATGGCCACGTGGAAGGATCATTTCCCCATACCCTTTATAGACCAAATGTTGGAAAGGCTAGTAGGGCACGAGTACTATTGTTTCTTAGACAGGTATTCTGGTTAGAATCAGATTCCAATAGATCCCGAGGATCATGAAAAGACAATGTTCATGTGCCCATATGGGATGTTTACGTATCGAAGAATGCCCTTTGGACTTTGTAACGTGATGAGGTCGTTTGTGCACATCAAAACAATATATATATATATATATATATATATATATATATATATGTGTGTGTGTGTGTGTGTGTGTGTGTGTGTGTGTGTGTGTGTGTGTGTGATCTTTTTGAAAATAATGTTTTACCACTTTGGAATCCTTTTAGGATAGAAAACTTAGTGAAATGAAGTAATAGGTTAGATTGATTAACTAATCT
Source organism: Acer yangbiense (assembly GCA_008009225.1). Classification (NCBI taxonomy): domain Eukaryota; kingdom Viridiplantae; phylum Streptophyta; class Magnoliopsida; order Sapindales; family Sapindaceae; genus Acer; species Acer yangbiense. The sequence goes on along the minus strand of CM017773.1, from coordinate 21,211,570 downwards.
AAGATGAGACAACATAAATCATAATAAAAGGATAGTGTGTGGTTTAATGTACCACCAAACATACATAAAGTAAAAGTAACAAAAGTGATAGGCAAAATAGAAGCTCAACAATCTATGATAAGAATAGTGGGTATAAACAATTAAGAGATACGCTAGGGGATTAATGAAGTTGCAAGTGGATTAGGGGTGCTTTTCAAACTATCTTAAAGAACCAATCTCATATAAATTAACCTCAAAGCAAGGTTTGGATTATTGTGGTTGGTATTCCCTATAATAATCCAACAACAATAATCCATCATATTCATTGAATTCTTTAATCAAATAAGGTTGTTAATCCAAAGGTGATTATATAATAGATTATTCTAACAAGATTATGATTAATAGGTTGATATACAAATCAATCATATAGTGACAAGAATCTAAAGATATAATAAATAGAAAATATATAGAGATTCAATTAAAATATAGTCAAGCAAACCCCATGTCCAAATGTTCCTAACACCAACCCCCTAGATTGGGGGTTTTAGCTACACATAGTTACAAATAGGAAAATAGAGTAATAAATGAGGAAATCACCCGTAGGCCACCTTCTTTAATGCTCAATCTTTTCCCTCCTTAGATGCTCCTTTGTGCAAAGAGTGTGATGTATGTCAAATGGTGTGTGACTAAGGTAATAGGGTGAAGAAAATAGCAAGAGAGGAATGGTTTAGTGAAGTAAAATAAATTTGATGTTGAGTGTTTGATGGAAAATGTAGTTCAAGGTTAGAAAATGGGGGAATTTGAAGTTAGGAATTATGGAAGAGAAACTAGGTCTAAAAATGCTAAGTAAAAATTTGCTTTGGAAATTCTATGTGTCCTTCAATCTCAGAGAAGAGGAATATTTATACTGGTCTTGAATTTGCGCTGAAAATCACTTGGAAAGCTAGTGTCGCCATTTGGATGTCGCTTTTTGTCATGGCGACCTTGTGGCGACAAACGGTTATGTGTTCTGAGATTCACTTATTGCCATCAATTCTCATCTTTTTCGCCATGAAGCAAATGGTGACAATGAGGAAATATTGGATGTTGCCATTTTCATCTTAGTGTCGCCATGGCGACAACACTTGATTGCATTTTATTTGAGAAATTCTTTCTGTCGCCGTGGCGACACTCCTCTTGAATAAACTCTTCTGTCGCCATGGCGACCTTGTGGCGACAACATCTTCTTTGAATAATTTCTTCTGTCACCATGGCGACATATCTTTGGAAAGTGGTGAGAATGCCCTGTTTTACAACTTTATGCTCATTTTTGCACCAAGTTCTTCATCTTCTTCACAAATGCCCCTTGAGACCTAATAAAACCTGAAACACTTGATTCGACAACATTAATTACGGGGAATCGCCCGAGAATAAGCATAAAGAATAGGAAATAAGGGTACAAAATCATACCATATTTGGTCCGATCAAATACCCCCAAACCTATCTTTTGCTCATCCTCGGGCAAAACAATCATCAATCAACCCCTAGATATTCATCAAGATATTTCACAATTTTTTTTAAATAAGTTCAAATCATCCTAGCAAGGTTTTACCAGCCATTGATTGATAAGCGAAACCAAATAATGAAGAGATTAGAACAATGATGCATTAGTGATGACCTATTCATGTAAGAAAATGTCAAGTAAAAATTGAAAGCATGCCACTTTTAGATATGATTGCACGCAATTTTTGTGTATGGTCAAGATTATAATAGTCAATATAATATAGCAAGTGTAATATGGTGCGGAATATAAATAACACTTGATATTTATGTGGAAACCCTCACGGGAAAAACCACGGGCTAGTAAGTGCGCCACACTCGAACCTCGAATCCATTAAATGTGTTAAAGATTACAACCTAATCTCGGTATATAATCACACACCTACCTAATCCCGGTATAAGTGGACCTAGTCCAATTGCTTGCGATTTAAGCAACCTAATCCCGGTCACAACACAAGACTTAGTTCTCTAAGAAGAGATAATAAAACCTATATGAATATGTGAAATATTCAAAATGCAATTTAGAGCTAGGTAACCCTATATGCTTATCTAGGATGATGATTTTGCAATTAATTTAATCCTAGATATTAAAAGCTAGATGACATGTCAAATAGCTTAGCTAAACATAGATTATGAAAACCTAGATAGCTATCACAATACAACACTCAATCATATCAACACAACAATCTCTATCTTGAATATTAGAAATTAATTTAAGAACATGCAAGTAATAAAAGAGATGCCTTAATAAATAAAACACTAATTATATATGATAATAGTGAAGAACTTACCAAAGCAAGTGTGTTGAAGAAAGACCCATGTAAGCAAGCATCCTAGATATGCTAGAAAATGCTAGATGAAGTTTTAATGCATATGAAAATGGTTTTGAGTGTTTAAATGAGCAATCTTGATTGCCTTTTCTCTCACAAATCTCTCTATAGACTTTAGGGTTCTTATATTGAAAGAGCTAGATTTAGAGAGATGAAAAAGTGATATATTTATAGACATCAAAAACAGACCATGTGAAAAGACAAGCTTGCCAATGAAAACGCAAGATCAGCGGTTTCATTCGGTGGGCAGGCCGCTGATTACAACTGCCAAATTGAGCCCGAGAAGAACAGAGCATCAACGGCGGTTTCATTCGGCGATTTCGAAACCGCCAATTAAACTGCAGAAACAAACCCAAGATAAAAAATAAATCAGGTATGACGGCGGTTTCGTTCGGTGGTTACGAAACCGCCGATTCAACCGCAGAATTGATCCAGAACTTTCTGGACTCAAACGATGGCTTCATTCGGTGGCCAGGCCACCGATCACAACCGCCGTTTCACCAAATGAGGTGAAACCAAAGGAGAAGCCAAGGGCAATCTCCGTAGGTGGTCTTTGCGCTAAACCAAGCACACATTTGTGCAAGCGCGGATGTTTCCGAACATATTCGGAAAATGAATTACAAGACACAAGAAACACATAGCAAGATACAATAATCAAAGTGCAAGTGTGAAATGTGACATATAAAGAGAATGCACGCAAATGCAAGTATGCCAAGTGTGTGTTGTGCAATCTAAATCTCTTCAAAGAAACTAAGCACTAGAGATATACCTTTGGAGTGCTTTTCACCTTGAGGACTTGAAAGGGCCTTTGAGCTTGATCCTTAATCACCTAAACTACCCTTACAATTCAAACTCCCAACATGTGGTTTGTCCACGAAATAAACCAATCAATGAATGAGAATCCTTACAATCTCCCCTTTTGGCTATTTAGTGACAAAACCACCACTCACATTGATCCTCACAACATAATTGAATCTACGGGATAACAAAGATATTCTACATTACAAAGAGATATAAAAATAAAAAAAACTTCAAGTCTTCAATCTCTTGTAGAACTATCAACCCTTCAAAACAAAAGATTATACTTTCCAAAGCAAGTGTATGTGAGATGATCAAGTGAGAATTAAAACAAGCATTTGCATTTAAGAATTTAAGCCTAACATCATGCAATGTATGTGTATGCAATGCTCCCCCTCAACGGGTTACTCCCCCTCAATGTATATTCTCCCCAACATGCACAATTGCTACTACAATTTGCAACTCCCCCTACCACATTCTACTCCCCCTTTTTGTCATGATATAAGCAAAGGAGTAGTCCCCAACCGGATCACTTAGCAAAGAGAGATAGTAGCATACAAGATATTTGCATAATTATATTAGTCACTTTATGCATCTCAATTAATTGGAGAGAAATAAGGAGATTTATTTAAAGCAAATGTGTGAATCAAAAAATGTTTTGCATACAAGACATGTAGCATTCAAGTCTAAAATACAATGGTATTTGGCAAAGCAAATGACAAAGGTTTCTAATAAGAATTCAAACCAATTTCACCATTGTCATGAGAGAAGCAAGGATATAGAGATTTTAATAATTTCAATTTAAGAGCAACTATATCCAACTTTATAAGCGAAACATGGCATGAGCGACTTTTTGCACCCTATTTGATTTTTCCGGGTGAGATACCTGTATGATAGTAGCCATGTTCAACTAATAAAGAAAGAGAGACATTTGGATTATAAAATCCTTTGAACGGATACATGATCCTTTATTCATTTTGAGTCTCATAAACTATTTCACACAAGTTTTGCATTTAAGAATATGCAATCATCAATTCATGCTTTTTCATTTGAGCATTGTAAGGATTCCCGTTTTGTTGATTGGCTTATTTCGTGATCAAACCACATATTGGGGTTTTGAATATAAGGGTAGTCTAAGTGTTTAATGTTGAAGATCAAAGGCCCTTCCATGACCTCAAGATACAAGCACACCAAAGGTATAATCTCTTGTGCTTGGTTTTCTTTGAAGAGAATTAGTAGCACACACACACTCTTAGCATACTTGCATTTGTGTGCATACTCTTCACATGGCACTTTACACACTAGCACTTTGGTTGATATATCTTGTTGTGTGTATATGTGCTTTATAATTCGTTTCCCGTCATTGGTCGGAAACGTCCGCGCTTGCACTAATGAGTGCTTGGTTTCGCGCAAAGACCGCCTATGGAGAATGCCCTTGGCTTCTCCTTGGTTTTCACCATTGTTGGTGATCGGCGGCCTGGCCGCCAAATGAAACCGCCCTTTCAGTCTAGATTGGTCTGAAGTAATTATGCGGTCAAGATCGATGGTCACGACCGCCGTTCGAAACCGCCGTTCATACCTGATTGATTTTTATCTCTCGGTCTAATTCGGCGGTTGGATCCGTGGCCACGAAACCGCCGAATGAAACCGCCGAATGAAACCGCCGTTGATGCTCTGTTCTTCACGAGCTCAATTCGACGGTCATGATCGGCGGTCTGGCCGCCGATTGAAACAACTGAACGGTGCGTTTCAGGGGCAAAATTGTCTTTTCACATGCCCAATTCTTGATGTCTATAAATATCTTATTTTCTCATTCTCTGAATAAGCTTCTTGAGGAATTAGAACCCTAAACATTCAAGAGAGATTTTTGAGAAAAAATCAAATCAAGAACTCAACTTTAAACACTCAAATCAAATCCCTTTTGCATCAAATTTTATATTTGGTCTTCTATGCCTTCATAGAATCGATCCATGCATGGTTTTGAATCATCACATCTTATTTGGTATGTTCTTCACTAATTTCATATTACTTTAGTGTTTTTCATATTAATACATCTCTTTAATTACTTGTATGCTTTTGATTATATGCTAGATACAAGTTAGAGATTATTTGTGATGAAAATGATTGAGTGTTGATTGTGATAGCTAATTAGGTTTTTGCTTAATCTTGATTAGCTAAGCTATTTGACATGTCATTTAGCAATTGATATCTAGGGTTGATTAAATTGATTATATCATCATCCTAGATAAGCATCTAAGGTTACCTAGCCTTGTTTGTTATTTGAATATTCATATATATATTCACATAGGTTGTTTCTCTTCATTGAGAAGTAAGTCTTGAGGCTAAGAGTGCTTAGGCCTCAAGCAAATTGGAATAGGGTTGCTAATAAAGGCCCGCTGGGTAGAAGTGAGGGGTTACAGACCGGAGTGTTAGACGAGGTCTACATAGGTTGTAAACTTCATTTCAATTAGTGATTTCGAGTTCCGAGTGTGGCGCACTATACAGCCCGTGGTTTTTCCCAGTGGTTGGGTTTCCACGTATACATCAAGTGTTATTTAAATTCCGCACTATATTACACTTGTATGTATTTTTGACTAGTAGGGGCATTTTCGTAAAATTGACTTGCATGCGAAAATTGGGTAATAATTAGATAAAATCTATTCACCCCCCCTCTAGCTTTATATAGAACACGCCTCTAATTTGTTTCAGAGCATGTCATATGAATTTCATGCTTTTCATTTGTCATTAGCATGTTATAAAAGAATCATCATGTCATGGAGATAACTATAGCTCTTTCAAATCATACTTCCTATGTAAATCTCCTAGTCCAAAAATTCATGTTTGAACATAAATATGACATTGATTGTAAATAAAGCATGGTTCACACTTATTGAATTGAAAACATATATACATATGTGCAACCAAGCTTACTCAAGCAATTAAATAAAGAAGCATAAGATATTTCAAATTTTTGCACGTGACAAGTATGCAAAATAGCTCTCTTTGCTTGAGTTCCCCATATGGGGTCAGTTACCAAAACTCATCACTCCACGAGACAAATCCCAATAGATCTACTAAGTGTTTTAAATCGAGTAGCATCTAAGGGTTTAGTAAATAAGTCCACTAGTTAATCATTAGTACCTACATGTTCAAGTATTATGCATTTATTCTCAACTAGTTCTTTTATGAAATGATGGCGGATGTCAATATGCTTTGTTCTAAAATGTTGAACCGGATTTTTGGAAATATTAATAGCACTCATGTTATCACAAAAGAGAGTGAGTGTACCTTGGTTGAATCTGTAGTCTACAAGCATTTGCTTTATCCAAATGAGTTGTGTGCATCCACTCCCCGCGGCTATGTACTCGGCCTCGGCCTTGGACAAGGAAATCGAGTTTTGCTTCTTGCAAAACCAAGACACCAAGTTGTTGCCTAGGAAGAAGCAACCGCCCGATGTGCTTTTCCTATCATCATAATTTCCTACCCAATCCGCATCTGTAAAGCCTGCAAGACTAGCATTAGTGTCAAACAAGTACCAAATCCCATAGTTGGATGGTCCCATTCACATAGTAAATGATTCTTTTAACCGAAGAGAGATGGGACTCTTTAGGATCCGATTGGTACCTAGCACACATTCCCACACTAAAAGAGATATCGGGCCTACTTGTAGTCAAATAAAGCAAACTACCAATCATGCCCCGATACAACGTTTGTTCCACACTTTTTCTAATAGCATCCTTGCTTAGCTTTAAAAGTGGTGCTCATGGGTGTATCACAATGTTTGGCATTTTCAAGACCAAACTTCTTCACTAGGTTTTTGGCATATTTGGCTTGGGTAATAAAAATCCCATCATCTAATTGCCTAATTTGCAAACCTGGGAAGTAACTAAGCTCACCACTAAGACTTATCTCAAATTCATGAGACATAATATCAACAAATTTTTGGACCTTGGTGTTGTTGGTGGAGCCAAACATTATATCATCAACATATATTTGAGCTATAAAGAGCTTATCATTGTCTTTCTTGATGAATAGAGTCTTGTCAATACTACCCCTTGTGTAGTCATTGTCAACAAGAAATTGAGTGAGGCGCTCATACCAAGCCCTCGGTGCTTGTTTCAACCCATAAAGAGTCTTCTTGAAGTGATAGACATGGTTGGGGTGGTGAGCATCCACAAACCCCTTGGGTTGTTCAACAAACACTTCCTCTTGCAAGAAGCTATTGAGGAAGGCACTCTTGACGTCCATTTGGTGCAATTTGAACTTGTGCACACAAAAAATGGACAAAAGAAGCATAATAGACTCTAAGCGGGCAACGAGAGCAAATGTCTCCTCAAAGTCGATACCCTCAATTTGAAAGTACCCTTGAGCAACAAGTCTAGACTTGTTGCTCACTATGTTGCCATCCTCATCGGATTTGTTCCTATATATCCATTTGGTGCCTATGACATTAATGGTCTTAGGCCTAGGAACTAGAGTCCAAACCTCATTCCTTTCGAATTGGTTTAGCTCTTCTTGCATGGCAAGAACCCAAAATTCATCATTTAAGGCTTCATCAATCTTTTTGGGTTCTATTTGAGAGGTGTAGCATGTAAAGCTAATGAGATTAGCTATTTGACGCCTAGTCCTAACACCCTCATTAACTTCTCCAATGATGTCATTTTTATCATGGAGTTGTCTAACCTATGGAGCGGGTTCTTTAGGGTTCAAGAGAGGAACTCTATCAATAGGTTGTGTGTCCTCATTATCACCATTAGAGGGAGTCTCCACAACCTTCTCCAAGGGAAAGTCATCATCTAAAACAACCTCCTCCTCATGGTCATTAGACTTGAGTCTTGTATCATCAATGACAACATTGGATGATTCTGAAAGTTCTCAAAATACTCGAGGCGTGTTCAATATAAAGCTAGAGGGGGGGGGGGGGGGGGGGGGGGGTGAATAGATTTTAGCTATTATTACCCAATTTTCGCATGCAAGTCAATTTTACGAAAATGCCCCTACTAGTCAAAAATACATACAAGTGTAATATAGTGCAGAATTTAAATAACACTTGATGTATACGTGGAAACCCAACCACTGGGAAAAACCACGGGCTGTATAGTGCGCCACACTCGGAACTCGAAATCACTAATTGAAATGAAGTTTACAACCTATGTAGACCTCGTTTAACATTCCGGTCTGTAACCCCTCACTTCTACCCAGCGGGCCTTTATTAGCAACCCTATTCCAATTTGCTTGAGGCCTAAGCACTCTTAGCCTCGAGACTTACTTCTCTATGAAGAGAAACAACCTATGTGAATATATATATGAATATTCAAATAACAAACAAGGCTAGGTAACCTTAGATGCTTATCTAGGATGATGATATAATCAATTTAATCAACCCTAGATATCAATTGCTAAATGACATGTCAAATAGCTTAGCTAATCAAGATTAATTAAAAACCTAATTAGCTATCACAATCAACACTCAATCATTTTCATCACAAATAATCTCTAACTTGTATCTAGCAAATAATCAAAAGCATACAAGTAATTAAAGAGATGTATTAATATGAAAAACACTAAAGTAATATGAAATTAGTGAAGAACATACCAAATAAGATGTGATGATTCAAAACCATGCATGGATCAATTCTATGAAGGCATAGAAGATCAAATATGAAATTTGATGCAAAAGGGGTTTGATTTGAGTGTTTAAAGATAGGTTCTTGATGTGATTTTTTCTCAAAAATCTCTCTTGAAAGATTAGGGTTCTAATTGCTCAAGAAACTTGTTCAGAGATTGAGAAAACAAGATATTTATAGACATCAAGAATTGGGCATGTGAAAAGACACTATTGCCCCTGAAACTCACCGTTCGGCGGTTTCAATCGGCGGCCAGGCCGCCGATGACGACCGCTGAATTCAGCTCGTGAAGAACAGAGCATTAACGGCGGTTTCATTCGGCGGTTTCGTGACCGCCGATCCAACCGCCAAATCAAACCCGAGAGATTAAAATCGATCAGGTATGAACGGCGGTTTCGAACGGCGGTCGTGACCGCCGATCTTGACCGCATAATTGCTTCAGACCAATCTGGACTGAAACGGCGGTTTCATTCGGCGGCCAGGCCGCCGATCATAACCGCCGATCACCAACAATGGTGAAAACCAAGGAGAAGCCAAGGGCATTCTCCACAGGCGGTCTTCGCGCGAAACCAAGCACTAATTAGTGCAAGCGCGGACGTTTCCGAACAATGTCGGGAAACGAATTATAAGGCACATATACACACAACAAGATATTTCAACCAAAGTGCTAGTGTGTAAAGTGACATGTGAAGAGATGCACATAAAAATAAGCAAGTATGCAATCATAGCAAGAATGCTAAGTGAGTGTGTGCTACTAAATCTCTTCAAAGAAAAACAAGCACAAGAGATTATACCTTTGGCGTGCTTGTATCTTGAGGTCATGGAAGGGCCTTTGATCTTCAACACTAAACACTTAGACTACCCTTACATTCAAAACCCCAACATGTGGTTTGACCACGAAATAAGCCAATCAACAAAACGGGAATCCTTACAGATTCCATGACGGTTCGAGTCTTCAAATTGAAAACTCTATAGGCTCTACTATTCAAGGCATAGCCAATAAATATACCCTCATCACTCTTAGCATCAAACTTTCCAAGTTGATCACGGTTGTTGACGGTGAAATTTGGATTACCACGCGACCAACAATTAAATCCAAACAATCGTCAATTAAGAAAGAAAATCAATGCATGCAAGAGACCAATTTACGTGGAAAACCCTTGAATGGGAAAAAACCACGGCGTCCCGGAGGACAAGAAAATATCACTATAGTTCCTTTATTTCGGTTACACACTCAAATCTCTCGAATTATTGCTTTTCTCTCCTTTGGTTTTCGAACCCCTTCCTCATGGGATAGATGGTTCTATTTATACATGTTAATTAGGGTTTTCCCTTTGATCCTTCTTGTGTTGGTAGTAGGACTTCCTCTTGGATTTGTATTGGGAGTCCCATGTTGTATTGGATTAGGACTTCTTCTCTCCGCTATTTCCTATGACTCCTGGTTCTCGTGGGTCTTCTGGGAGTTTAGGGTTTATTTTCGTGTTTCTGTCGAGTTGGTTTGTACCTAGTACGCAAATGCGGCGAACATCTCCCTTCCTGGGTATTAACCTTCGGCGACCATGTTTCTATCTTTGGCGAGTACATATCTAGCTCTGGCGACCATACCTTTGACTTTATTGACTTGACGTTTACATACTGACTGGTCCACGTTTTCTCATTTGACTTGGTCGATGAGTGACGTGGCAACCTATTATTCAACATTTACTGATTCCTTTGATGACGTGGCTGCTTGGCGAAATTATATATACAACAATACCCCCCTAAATATTTCGAGCTGAGCGCATATTTTGGGTTTTCAATTTGTTTGTTTCTGCGAGCAGTATTTATATCTATGCTTTAAAATTTCGATGCATTCTGTAAATAACTTCCCTCTTTTTCCTTTTCACCACGTGCTGTATTAATGGGTTGATTCTTCCGGTGCAAGCTTTTAATTTCAGTCACACAACCTCTGGCGCTTCCACTTACTTCACAGTTGAAAATATATTTTGACTGCTTGGTGATCCCCGAGGTGCCACATGTCCATTATTTGGTGGTGACTATTGCGGTTAGTTACTGTGACCGTTGCCCAAAATATCTTTTTTCCTGATTTTCTTTTTGAATTTCAAAACTCCCTCTTTTAATGCCTGATCGTTTCTTCTCCCTCCATTTTTTGATAGTAGTTCTCCAACGATGACGAGGTCTTCTAAACCGGGTGGCAGTAAGCGACGATCTTCTAGGGCTCCTCGAAGGTCCCTGCTGGGTGCTCAAACCACCGCCGATTCTGATGTTGAAGATCATCAGAAGAATAAATTGCACTTCACAGCTGATCGCCCGTGTTCTTTTGATTGCGAAGTTAATGTGGTTGGCGAGGATGAACTTCATAAATACAAGAGCCGCTTTGACATTCCGGATGCTGTGACTTTGACTCTGCCGGGTGATCGAGCAATGTGGAATCCTCCTGAGAATGCGGTTGCCATTTATGGCACAATGCTCAGTTGCGGGGTTACGCTCCCTCTTCAGCCTTTCATTGCCAGATTTCTAGCGGAGGCCCAGATTTCGTCGGCCCAGCTTGCTCCAAACAGTTACAGGATATTGATATGCCTGTGTTTGATGTGGAAATTGAAAGGCTATAGACCCCATACGCCCCACGAGATTCACCATTTTTATACGTTAAGACAAGCGGGCAATGGTGGTTCGTATTTCCTTCTCTCTTCGCCCGTGGAGAATTGGATCCCTAAGGGTGTGGCGAACCCTGGTCAAGTGGAGGTTTCTAGTGATGAGAAAAAGAAGGGTTTCATTTAGGGCTTTCCCACTTTAAATAAAAGGTAGAAGAATAGCTGGTTTTTTGCTGGTGGCGAGTGGGGGCAGAGATGTGCCTGCCAGCAGCCGTCGTAATTTTTCGACGAAGAAAGTCTCCAGGCACTTAATTTCTCCTCCCCAAGCAGTTCCCGCTTTGTTAGATGCCGAGATCTCTCATTTAGCCGCGGCAGCCGTCCTTCCTTTGGGTGAGAGGGGTAGATCTTTCCTCTTGGATAAGGAGAAAATGATCGCCCAACGGGTTTTCACACGCCTACCTGACAGGCTTCCTCGCCGTAAGTTTTGTCAGTTTTTTCTTTTTATATTATTGTTTTGTTTATCTTGTTAGTGATATTTGGTTATTTTTCGCAGTGATGGATTTTGATACAGTTTGCGATTTGCAAGCCCGGGTAGTAAAGAACTGTGAGGCAGCCAGTAAAAGACATGCTGCAGGCTTGGCTAAAGAAGGAACTGCTAGCCCGGATGTTGATGATCCCTCAGATGGCGAGGAAGTGGGTGACATTGCTAGGGGAGGTGTTGAGTCGGGGCAGCCCCCTGTGCATCCAGAAACTGCTGCGAGTATACCTGCTGTGACTACTCCTGCTGTGACTACTCCTGCTGCGACTACTCCTGTTGCGGCTACCCCCAACCGTAAGGGAAAAGAGAAAGTTAGAGTTTTAGGGCCAGTTGTAAGGATTCCCATATCTTGATTGGCTTATTTCGTGGACAAACCACATGTTGGGGCTTTGAATGTAAGGGTAGTTTAAATGTTTAAGGTTGAAGCTCGAAGGCCCTTTCAAGACCTCAAGGGACAAGCACGCTAAAGGTATAAATTCTTGTGCTTGATTTTTTCCTTGAAGAGATTTAGTAAGCACACACACACACTTAGCATACTTGCATTTGTGTGCATACTCTTCACATGTCACTTTACACACTAGCACTTTGGTTGATATATCTTGTTGTGTGTATATGTGCTTTATAATTAGTTTCCCGACATTGTTCGGAAACGTCCGCGCTTCCATTAATGAGTGCTTGGTTTCGCGCGAAGACCACCTATGGAGAATGCCCTTGGCTTCTCCTTGGTTTTCACCATTGTTGGTGATCGGCGGTTATGATCGGCGGCCTGGCCGCCGAATGAAACCACCGTTTCAGTCCAGATAGGTCTGAAGCAATTATGCGGTCAAGATCGGCGGTCATGACCGCCGTTCGAAACCGCCGTTCATACCTGATCGATTTTAATCTCTCGGTCTAATTCGGTGGTTGGATCGGCGGTCACGAAACCGCCGAATGAAACCGCCGTTGATGCTTTGTTCTTCACGAGCTCAATTCGGCGGTCGTTATCGACGGCCTGGCCGCCGATTGAAACCGCCGAACGGTGCGTTTCAGGGGTAAAATTGTCTTTTCACATGCCCAATTCTTGATGTCTATAAATATCTTATTTTCTCATTCTCTGATTAAGTTTCTTGAGTTATTAGAACCCTAAACTTTCAAGAGAGATTTTTGAGAAAAAATCAAATCAAGAACTCACCTTTAAACACTCAAATCAAATCCTTTTTGCATCAAATTTCATATTGCATCCTCTATGTCTACATAGAAAACATCTATGATTGGATTGGCATCATCACAATATGCTTGGTAAGATTTTGATTAGTTTCATCTTATTTTAGTATTTTTACTATCAAGCATATTCTCTTTTAATTAACTTGTATGTTGTTGATCATATGATAAATACAAGAATAGAGAATTAATTGTGATGAATTAATTGAGTGTTGTTTTTGTGATAGCTAATTAGGTTTTTGCTTAATCTTGATTAGCTAAGCTATTTGACATGTCATTTAGCAATTGATATCTAGGGTTGATTAAATTGATTATATCATCATCCTAGATAAGCATCTAAGGTTACCTAGCCTTGTTTGTTATTTGAATATTCATACATATTCACATAGGTTGTAAACTCCATTTCGATTAGTGGACTTCGAGGTCCGAGTGTGGCGCACTAAACAGCCCGTGGTTTTTCCCAGTGGTTGGGTTTCCACGTATACATCAAGTGTTATTTAAATTCCGCACTATATTACACTTGCTTGTATTTTTGACTATTAGGGGCATTTTCGTAAAATTGACTTGCATGCGAAAATTGGGTAATAATAGTTAAAATCTATTCACCCCCCCTCTAGCTTTATATAGAACAAACCGAGTATTCTTTTCACCAGTCAGTGACATTCCTATTTTTGATGCGGGTGTCCCTGAAACTCCCCTTGATCCTGCGAGTGATCTGACTCCTAGGACTGGTAGGGGCAAACGCCCGGCTGAGGGCACCCTTGATCATACTATTCGACCTCCAAAGCGGGCGTCAAGAGTTATGCAGTATGTTGTTTCTTCGGACGAGGAGGGTGCTGATGGACCTGTACTCGCCGAGACTCCCTCTACTCAAACAACTGTTCTTGAGGCTCCGGCTGGTGGGATGAGTGCGGTGGTGTCTCCACCTTCTGAGGGAGTTAATGAGTCAAATGTTCCTGCCTCCTCCCCGACTGGTGCAGCTTCTCCTCCGGCGGCTGTGGGTGGGCCGACTGTGTCTTCTGCTAATCAACCTGGGCTGTCTGGTCGGCTAGGGCCAGCTGATAAACCGGAGCCATCAAAGCAACCCGGGGCTTCTGCGTCGGGTTCGGGCACTGCTCGTGAAGTTCCTCCCATGGATGCAACTGAAGCTGGTGAGGGAGAATGGTCTGTTTCCCTTTCGGACTTCACGGCTGCGGAGATTTGCTCATGCAAGGATTCCCGTTTTGTTGATTGGCTTATTTCGTGGTCAAACCACATGTTGGGGTTTTGAATGTAAGGGTAGTCTAAGTGATTAGTGTTGAAGATCAAAGGCCCTTCCATGACCTCAAGATACAAGCACGCCAAAGGTATAATCTCTTGTGCTTGTTTTTCTTTGAAGAGATTTAGTAGCACACACACACTTAGCATTCTTGCTATGATTGCATACTTGCTTATTTTTTATGTGCATCTCTTCACATGTCACTTTACACACTAGCACTTTGGTTGATATATCTTGTTGTGTGTATATGTGCCTTATAATTCGTTTCCCGACATTGTTCGGAAACGTCCACGCTTGCACTAATGAGTGCTTGGTTTCGCGCGAAGACCGCCTATGGAGAATGCCCTTGGCTTCTCCTTGGTTTTCACCATTGTTGGTGATCGGCGGTTATGATCGGTGGCCTGGCCGCCGAATGAAACCGCCGTTTCAGTCCAGATTGGTCTGAAGCTATTATGCGGTCCAGATCGGCGGTCACGACCGCCGTTCGAAACCGCCGTTCATACCTGATCGATTTTAATCCCTCGGGTTTGATTCGGCGGTTGGATCGGCGGTCACGAAACCGCCGAATGAAACCGCCGTTAATGCTCTGTTCTTCAAGAGCTCAATTCGGCGGTCGTAATCGGCGGCCTGGCCGCCGATTGAAACCGCCGAACGGTGCGTTTCAGGGGCAAAAGTGTCTTTTCACATGCCCTATTCTTGATGTCTATAAATATCATACTTTCTCATTATCTGATTATGTTCTTTGACTCTTAAGAACCCTAATCTTCAAAGATAGATTTTGAGAGAAAATCAAATCAAGAACTCAACTTTAACCACTCAAATCAAACCCCTTTTGCATCAAATTTCATATTGCATCTCCTATGTCTATATAGAGTGCATCCATGTATGGGTTTGCATCATCACAACTTGCTTGGTAAGATTTTGATTAATTTCATCTTATTGTAGTATTTTAAATACCAAGCCATCTCTTTTAAATTACTTGTATGTTTTAGATCATATGTTAAATACAAGAAAAGAGATTATTTGTGATGAATTAATTGAGTGTTGTTTTTGATAGATATCTAGGTTTTTATAATCTATGATTATCTATGCTATTTGACATGTCATTTAGCAATTGATATCTAGGGTTGATTTAAATTGAATATATCATCATCCTAGATAAGCATTTAGAGTACCCTAGCTCTTATTGCATTAATTGAATATTCATACATATTCACATAGGGTTGTGCATCTCTTTTGAGAGATTGAAGTCTTGGTCTAGGGTTGCTATTACAGGCCCGCTGGGTAGTAGTGGTGGGTTACAGACCGGGATTGGCTGTAAACATCATTACAAGTAGTGACTTCGAGGATCAAGCAAATTGGAATAGGGTTGCTAATAAAGGCCCGCTGGGTAGAAGTGAGGGGTTACAGACCGGAGTGTTAGACGAGGTCTACATAGGTTGTAAACTTCATTTCAATTAGTGATTTCGAGTTCCGAGTGTGGCGCACTATACAGCCCGTGGTTTTTCCCAGTGGTTGGGTTTTCCACGTATACATCAAGTGTCATTTATTATTTCCGCACTATATTACACTTGTATGTATTGTTGACTTGCTAGGGGTATTTTCGTAAAATTGACATGCATGCGAAAATTGGGTAATAATTAGATAAAATCTATTCACCCCCCCTCTAGCTTTATATTGATAAACACACCTCGAGTTTTTAATTACTTTCAGCTCACATATAATGAACAACAATGTTTATGTTGGTGAGGGTTGGGAGCACGTGAAGAGCAGGTCTTGTAACAAGAAAATGAAATTTTCCTTCAACCACCACTCCCTGGTGAGTCTCTCGCGGTATTCATGTTGTATTTTTCGTTCGCGTGTTTCCTGACTTATCTGTTTTTCTTTTCAGATGATGTCCGAGTTGACTGACTCCTACAGGCAAGGGAATTTCCTTTCTAGGGATGTGAAACGCCTGCGAGAACAGGCCTCTACTTTGGTAGCTGAGAAACTCTCTGCTGAGGAAGTCCATACTCAGCAACTTGCTCAGTTGAGGGAATCCGCAGATGGTTATCTTTCAGCTCAACTGGTTGCTGAAGAGAAATTGGCTGCTGCTGAGGATGAGATTCGTTCGCTGCGAGAGCAACTCTCCGCTAATCAAGAATCGCTCGCAGTACGTTTCGAGGCTGAGCGACTAGCTGATGAGGCAAAAGAGAAAGCTGAGCATGAGGCTTTGGACCTGCGCAACCAGTTGTCCTCGCATGAAGTTATCTTAAATGATCTCAAGGCCGTGCTGGAGGTTGAAGCAGTTGATCATTTCAAGAGGTCCCCTGCCTATGATGCGTTTTTGCTGCGTGAGTTTGAACGGGGCATGAGGCAGTCGAAGAAGTTCTTCGCCATGAAGGACCATTTGAATGAAAAAGCTTTAAATCGCTTTGACAGGTCTCTTAAACAGCATATGGCCAGCGGAGTGGGTTCGATTAAAGATCAGATAAAACGATGGAAAGCCCACTGCCGTTATAACAGGACTGAGCCTCATCCTATGCATTTAGAAATTCCCAGTAAGCGTGTCTTCAACACTTACTACTCCGGTCAGAAGGGCAGCTTTTCTGGTTCTGGTGCTGAACCTGATTTGGGTCCTGTTGCCGGTAGGGATTATGGACCTTTTATGCCGGATGCGGACGAAGAAATTACCTGGCCTTCTGAAGAGGAGATCGAAGATGAGGAAGACAGCGAGGGACCTCCTGCAGCTAGTTGAGATTAGGTCTTCAATTGTAAATATTTATATCTTTTTTGCAGCTCCAATTGTAAATGATTTTGTTTATAAGTTAATTTATAACTCCTTTAGTTTTTACTTTGGTTCAGCTGCCTGTGCTGAGTTTTCGGCTTGCTCTGTGTTTCACCAAGTCTAGCATATTTTTGTGTATTCAGTTGCTATTCGCTGAATTTTTGCTTAGTGTTTTACTAAGTTTTTAGCATATTTCGTTGTATTCAGCTGCCGTTGCTGGATTTTGGCGTACTAAGTGTTTGTCAGGACGTATCCGACCATACACCAAGTTTTTAACATGTTTTTATTTATTCAGCTACCATTGCTGAGTTCTGGCGTACTTGGTGCTTTTCAGGGCGTACTCGCCCACACCAAGTTTTTCTCTGGGGATCTTATTGAAAAGAATACGAGGTGTGTTCTAAATATTATCTAGAGGGGGGGGGGGGGGGGAATAGATTTTAACGATTATTACCCAATTTTCGCATGCAAGTCAATATTACAAAAATGCCCCTACTAGTCAAAAATACATACAAGTGTAATAAGATGCGGAATTTAAATAACACTTGATATATACGTGGAAACCCAACCACTGGGAAAAACCACGGGCTGTATAGTGCGCCACACTCGGAACTCGAAATCACTAATTGAAATGAAGTTTACAACCTATGTAGACCTCGTCTAACACTCCGGTCTGTAACCCCTCACTTCTACCCAGCGGGCCTTTATTAGCAACCATATTCCAATTTGCTTGAGGCCTAAGCACTCTTAGCCTCAAGACTTACTTCTCAATGAAGAGAAACAACCTATGTGAATATATATGAATATTCAAATAACAAACAAGGCTGGGTAACCTTAGATGCTTATCTAGGATGATGAGATAACCAATTTAAATCAATCCTGGATATCAATTGCTAAATGACATGTGAAATAGCTTAGCTAATCAAGATTAATTAAAAACCTAATTAGCTATCACAATCAACACTCAATCATTTTCATCACAAATAATCTCTAACTTGTATCTAGCATATAATCAAAAGCATACAAGTAATTAAAGAGATGTATTAATATGAAAAACACTAAAGTAATATGAAATTAGTGAAGAACATACCAAATAAGATGTGATGATTCAAAACCATGCATGGATCAATTCTATGAAGGCATAGAAGATCAAATATGAAATTTGATGCCAAAGGGATTTGATTTGAGTGTTTAAAGTTGAGTTCTTGATTTGATTTTTTCTCAAAAATCTCTCTTGAAAGTTTAGGGTTCTAAGGTCTCAAAAACTTAATCAGAGAATGAGAAAATAAGATATTTATAGACATCAAGAATTGGGCATGTGAAAATACAATTTTGCCCCTGAAACGCACCGTTCGGCGGTTTCAATCGGCGACCAGGCCGCCGATCACGACCGCCGAATTGAGCTCGTGAAGAACAGAGCATCAACGGCGGTTTCATTCGGCGGTTTCGTGACCGCCGATCCAACCGCCGAATTAGACCGAGAGATTAAAATCGATCAGGTATGAACGGCGGTTTCGAACGGCGGTCGTGACCGCTGATTGTGACCGCATAATTGCTTCAGACCAATCTGGACTGAAACGGTGGTTTCATTCGGTGGCCAGGCCGCCGATCATAACCGCCGATCACCAACTATGGTGAAAACCAAGGAGAAGCCAATGGCATTCTCCATAGGCGGTCTTCGCGCGAAACCAAGCACTCATTAGTGCAAGCGCGGATGTTTCCGAACAATGTCGGGAAACGAATTATAAAGCACATATACACATAACAAGATATATCAACCAAAGTGCTAGTGTGTAAAGTGACATGTGAAGAGTATGCACACAAATGCAAGTATGCTAAGTGTGTATGTGCTTACTAAATCTCTTCAAAGAAAAATCAAGCATAAGAAATTATACCTTTGGCGTGCTTGTATCTTGAGGTCATGGAAGGGCCTTTGATCTTCAACCTTAAACACTTAGACTACCCTTACATTCAAAACCCCAACATGTGGTTTGACCACGAAATAAGCCAATCAACAAAACGAGAATCCTTACACTTATTCTCCTTGTAGTGGCGATCACCAATTTTTATAGCTTGGGCTATGGCGACGCAGTCGCCTTTGGCCTGCTTTGATTTCGAGGGTCGCTGCCCATTCTTATTGCTGTGAGTATGAAACTCGTCTTTATGCAATGGTATTTTGTGATATACGACGGCGAATGCCCTTTGTAACTGGCGAATCAAGTTACGAATTCTTAGTAATAAATTACTCTTTATTGGATACTTCATGCAACTTTTATCAAAATAGCAACACAGAAAAAATGCTAAAACGGAAACTGCCTAAGAATAAAAACATTGAACTAAATTCTAGAAGCAATGAAAAAATGTCAAGGGTAATATATTTTCAGGTACTGCGCATTGCATGGCCGAGGTAGTTCGCCAAAACCCTTTCGTGTGATGCGATATGCCCCGTGACCAGCTATGCCTGTGATTTGATAAGGCCCTTCCCATTTGTCTGCGAGTGATCCTACAGCTTTATCTCTGGTTCCTGGGTTTACCCTTTTCAGCACCAAGTCGCCGAGTGTGAACCTCCTTTCACGCACATACGAATTGTAATACCTGGCTACCCTCTGTTGGTACGCAGTGTTTCTTATCTGTGCGCGTTCTCTTCTTTCTTCTAACTCATCCAGACCGTATTTTAACATATCAACATTGAGTTCCGGTTGAAAGAGTTGTACTCTTGGTGAAGAGAAAGATGTTTCCACGGGAATGACAGCTTCAGCTTCGTAAGCCATGGAATATGGGGTTTCACCTGTCGAACCTTTTTCTGTGGTTCGATATGCCCAAAGTACCTGTGGTAATTTTTTTGCCCAACTACCCTTCTTCACTGCCAATTTTGCTTTCAGGTTGTGTTTTATGATCTTGTTCACCGCTTCAGTTTGGCCATTTGTCTGCGGATGTGCTGGGGAGGCGTAGTAGTTGTTGATACCATACTTGTCACATAACTCCCTGAATTTATTACCATCGAATTGGGTCCCATTGTCGGTGATGATGGTGTTTGGTATCCCAAATCTGTACAGGATATTTTTCTTCACAAAGCTTATAGTGTTTGCTTCTGTTATGTGCACCAATGGTTCGTCTTCTACCCACTTGGTAAAATAATCCACTGCTACAATAGCATGTTTTGCTCCTCCGGATGCTGTTGGCATTAGGCCGATCAAGTCAATTCCCCACATGGCGAATGGCCAAGGCGAGGTAATGTTTTGCAAGAATTCAGGTGGTTGGCGGATGTTGTTTGCAATTTTTTGAAATGCCTCACACCTTGCTGCCACCCTTTTAGCATCGGCGAACAGTGTTGGCCAGTAGAAACCCTGCCTTAATGTTTTGTGGGCTAAGCTGGCACCCCCAGCGTGATTCCCATAATTTCCGCTATGTATACTCCATAGGATACCTTCGGCTTCTTCTGGTCCGACACATCTCTGCAATGCCCTTGAGTACCCCCTTTTGTATAGTTCTCCATTGAGTACTGAATATCTCGTAGCTCTATACTTTAATCGTTTTGCCTTTAACGGATCACTTGGGAGTACATCATTGATGAGGTATTCTTTGATTGGTGTAATCCAGCAACCTTTATCGCCAAAGATTGCCCCGACTTCCTTTAATCTGACTATACTCGGTTATAGCAGATGGATCATAGAAATAGTTCTGGGCCAGATGTTGATTGTGGCAGATGCCAATTTGGCCAAGGCATCGGCCTGCTCGTTTTCTTCTCTGGGGACTTGGACAATTCTGTATTCTTTAAATCTTCCTAGCAACTCCTTTGCTAATTCTAGGTAAGCGATCATGTTTTCATCTCTCGCCTGGTACTCATCTAGTACCCGATTGACAACAACTTGAGAGTCGCTGAAGATTTCCACCTCATCTGCTCCTAGAATTATGCAAACCTTTACTCCTGCTATGAGTGCCTTGTATTCAGCTTGGTTGTTAGTAGCTTTGAAGTCAAAACGCAAGGCACATTCGACTGAATCTCTTTCTAGGGTTGGCACCATTATGAAACTAATACTCGGTGTGAAATATATTATCTAGAGGGGGGGTGAATAGATTTTAAACAATTTTTCCCAATTTTCGCATACAAGTCAATATTACGAAAATGTCTCAAACTAGACAATATAAAATATCAAGTGTAAAAGTGCGGAAATATAAATGACACAAGATATTTACGTGGAAACCCTCACGGGAAAAACCACGGGCTAGTAAGTAAGCCACACTCGAACCTCGAATCCACTAAATGTGTAAACCAATTACAACCTAATCCCGGAAGTAATCACACACCTACCTAATCCCGGTATAAGCGAACCTAGTCCAATTGCTTGTGATTTATGCAACCTAATCCCGGAAGCTACACAAGACTTACTTCTCAATGAAGAGAGTTACAACCTATGTGAATATATGAAATACTCAAAAATGCAACAAGAGCAAGGCAACTCTATATGCTTACCTAGGATGATGATATGTCAAGAAAAACAATCCTAGATATCAAAAACTAAGTGACATGTCAAAAAGCTTAGCAACACAAGATTTATAAAAAACCTAGAAGCTATCACAATACAACTCTCAAACATTCAACATACTAATCTCTAACTTGCATTTAAAAGATAAATCCATGATATACAAGTAATAAAAGAGATAGCTTGGAAAGAAAGACACAAAATATGTAAGATACAAGTGAAAACCTTACCAAGCAAAGTATGTTGAAGAATCCATGAAATAAGCTATCTAGATGCTCAAGAAGGATGCTAGATGAAGATTGATGCTTATGGAATGATGTTTGAGTGAATAAAAATGAGTTCTTGGTGGAATTTCTCTTGAAGAAAAATATGCTTAGTAAAAATGGCTTTTGAACTCATAAAAAACGACCTAAGGAAGAAAGCAACATATATATAGGAGATCAGCACAAGGTGGCGTCGTTTTGAAAAAAAACGCTTCAGATTCCCGTCAGCTGCGCTGGTTCAGCGCTGGACGACCAGCGCAACTCACCAGCGCACGCCCTTTAACTGGCAAGGGCGCTCGACGAGTGGTGCGCCTCAAGGGCGCAAGACCAGCGGCAACATTCTGGACGAGATGCGCTAGTGGTGCTTGCGCTGGTGACGACCAGCGCACCAACAGCGACAACCTACTGGAGGAGTTGCGCTGGAGGAGTGCGCCGGTGCAGACCAGCGCACGACCAGCGGTAGTCCACTGGACTAGTTGCGCTGGTCAGCTTGCGCTGGTGACGACCAGCGCATGACCAGCGCACACACTCCCTTAAGCACACAAACAAAAGTGCAAGGGTCAAAAGAAATGCATCCTAAGCCTAACTAGATATGCCATTATAATCACAAGATGTAAGAAGAGAGATTTAAATACCCAATGATGCACAAAAACTGCAAACACAACATACAAGTAAGAGTTATGCAAGTGTTGTGTGTGTGTGCAACTACATCTCTTCAAAGTAGAGCAAGCACAAGAAATATACCTTTGGTGCTTCTTCTCTTGAGGTCTTGAGAGCCTAATCTACCCTTACAAAAACCCCAATTGTGGTTTGTCTACGAAATAAGCCAATCAAGGAATGGGAATCCTTACACATTATCCCTGCCCTACTGCCGTGCGTGTTTGACGATCCGTCAACGCGGAGTTGCCATTTGAATACTTTCTTATTTTGCTCCACCATCATTCTCTCCACTTCTACACTTGGCTCGGTGAACTCTGCTACAAAGTCTGCCACTACCTGGGCTTTAATTGCTGTCCTTGGAAGATACTCTACATCGAATTCACTTAACTCGATTGCCCACTTTGTTAATCGGCCGGATACTTCTGGTTTCTGCAGAATTAATTTTAACGGGCAGTTGGTGTATACTCCGATTTTATGAGCCTGGAAATATGGCCTTAGCTTCCTTGCTGCTGTTATTAGAGCGAGTGCCATTTTTTCGGCTGGCGAGTATTTGGTCTCAGCTGGTAACATTGCTTTGCTGGTGTAGTATATTGGTTTCTGGACCCCATCCTCCTGTCTTACCAGCACGGAACTTGTGGCCGCTTCAGAAACGGATAAGTACATGTACAGTGTTTCTCCAGTTTCTGGTTTTGATAGCAGTGGTGCTTGCCTGAGGTAATCTTTTAAGGCTTGAAAAGCCCTTTCACAGTCTTCGCTCCATTCGACTCCCTTACCCTTCTTTAGAGCTTTGAAGAATGGTAGGCATTGATCCGTCGATTTAGCTATGAACCTGCTCAGCGATGCCAGACACCCCGTGAGTCTTTGGACATCCTTCAAAGTTTTTGGCGAGACCATTTTTGCCAATGCTTGGATTTTTTCAGGGTTCACCTCAATTCCTCTTTGATGTACTTGATATCCGAGAAATCTTCCTGATGGTACGCCGAACACGCATTTTGCTGGATTCAACTTCATTCCAAATTTCATCAACACATCAAATGTCTCCCTCAAGTCATCTATATGTTTATCTGCTGTGATGCTTTTTATCAGCATGTCGTCAACGTAAACCTCCATATTTCTTCCTATCTGTCTGGCGAACATCTTGTTGACTAAGTGCTGGTAAGTCGCTCCAGTATTTTTCAGGCCGAACGGCATGACTGTGTAACAGTATAACCCTTGGTCCGTGGTGAATGCTGTCTTCTCCTCATCTGGCTTATGCATTTTTATCTGGTTATAACCTGAGTAAGCATCCATGAAGCTCAATGTCTTATGTCCGGCTGTTGCATCGACCAATTGGTCAATTCTTGGTAGCGGGAAGCTATCCTTGGGGTAGGCCTTGTTTAGGTCGGTAAAGTCGACGCACATCCTCCATTGGCCATTCTTCTTCTTCACTAGAACTACATTTGCCACCCATTCCGGGTACTTAACTTCTCTGATTTACCCTGTGGCAAGCAGCTTGGACACCTCCTCTTTTATCGTCGCACTTCTCTCTAGGTTGAAGCTTTTCCTTTTTTGCAACACCGGTTTGAATTTTTCGTTCACAGCCAGGTTGTGTGAAATAACGCCTCTATCAATCCCCGGCATGTCCTCATGGCTCCAAGCGAAAATCCCCTTGTACTCTTTTAGCAAGCTTATCACATCTCTCTTGACTCGTTCGGCCAACCTTGCTCCGATCCTGACTGTTTTATCCGATTCTGCTTCATTTAGAACAATTGACTCAGTTGGCTCTTCTTTCTCTCTGCTCGCTTTGTCCCTTAGGTCCAATTCGAATGCTTTCGGATTTTCTTCCTGTACTTCTTTATTTACCTCGAATATATTTAAGGTCTCCATCCCTACCTTATCTTTAAAGATTGAAAGGTTGGCGTGGCGAGCCATCTCCTGTGATCCTTTCAGTTCTCCGACTCCAAATTCTGTGGGGAACTTTACCTTCAACGCGTGGGTTGAAGTGACAGCTCGGGCTTTGTTAAGAAACGGTCGGCCAAGCAAAGCATTATACGGCCAACTGTGGATGTCGACTACAACAAAATCCAAGAGGATTGTTCGTCGGCATGGTACTGTACCAAACCTCACCGGCAGTTTCACAGTTCCCAAAGATCTCACTTCTGCGCCCCCAAAACCTTTTAGCGGTACATGAAAGGGTTCTAAATCTTTCCTATCCAGTCGCAGCTCATCGTACACTCTAGCACTTAAAATATCTGCCGAACTTCCATTGTCAATAATTACCCGAAGAACATCCCTGTGTGCAATTTGAACTCCCACTACGATTGCATCATTAGGTTTTGCATCAATTCCGTCGGAGTCTTCCGCTGTGAATGTTATGGGTTCATGTCCTTCTCTTCCTTTCTTGGGGTTCCTTTGCACAGAATTAATCTCCATGTTTCTGTTGTCTTGCATTACCTCCCGGACTTCTGACATCCTTTCTCGATTGCTTTTCCTAGTATGGGGCCCGCCAAAGATGGTGTTTATAGTGGCGTTAGGGCTGTTTCTCCTCGGACTCCTCCTTTCCTGCCTGTTCCCTTGGCGGTTGTCTTGACGACCACCTTGCTTGTCACCTTTCAAAGTAAAATCTTTTAGATGTCCATCTCTGATCAAGCTGTCAATATGGTCACGCAACTGGAAACACTTTGAAGTTTCATGCCCATGATCTTTATGAAATCGGCAGTATTTGGTTGTATCTCTCCTGGCATTAGCTGATTGTTGCCGAGGGTATTTGGCAAGTCCTTTGCCTTCTACCATAGAAAGTATTTCCTCTTGATCACCAGCTAAGGGGGTGTAATGGTTGTACCTTCCTTGAAACCTACTGGTTCGGTTATTTCCCTTGTTTTCCCTTGGATGTCCCTTTTGGCCCTTTTCGTCTCTCTGGCGATCATGCGACTGCGTCTTCTTGTTATCCTTTTGCTCTGATTTTGAGTCAGGCTTGTGGCCATGTACGTAGCTACCCCCTTGCGCTACTTCTTCCTCTTCTGCCAATGCATAATCGCCAGCTATTTCCATCATCTCCTCATAAGTTTTTGGCCTATCCCTTCGCAGATCAAAGGATAGTCGCCCACTTTGCAACCCATTGGTGAAAGCGGCGATAACAGCTACATCACTGGCGTCCTCAATTTGGGCAACCTCCTTCCCGAATCTTGCTAGATACTTCTTGATCAACTCATTGCGCTCCTGCTTTAGATTTGATAGATGGGCGAGTGACTTCCTTCTCTGCACGTTCCCCATGAATTGTCTTATGAACACTTTGCTGAGGTTTGAGAAATTGCTTACACTTCCGGGTGGAAGTCTTCCAAACCACCTGGAGGCGAGGTCACTGAATGTTTACGGGAAGGTAAGGCATAACAGTCCATCATTGGATGAATACTGGGCCATAATATTACGGAATCGGTGAACATGCTCATTCGGATCTCTGCTTTCCTTATACTGTTCAATGGTTGGCATTCTGAATCTATCTGGGAACTGGGTGCGAGCAATGTGATCGACGAATGGACTCTCCGACTCATCATCTGAAGACACGTTGCGACCATATCTCCGTGCCATTGCTGAAACCTTTCTCGACAGCTCTTGCAAAACGATATCTCGATGGCCAGTTGGTTCTCCGGCTAGATCGAGTCTGCTCTTGATTGTCATTCTCCCATAGTTATCCTTATCATTCGAACTTCTACCAATCTGATCTTCCGCGCTCTCAAACCTTCTTCGCCGTACCCTTTTTGATGGTAATTCTCTTCTTTTTCGGGGACTTCTGTCTTTAGATGAGATTGAGCGGTGTCTTCGCCGTCTCCTTTGGTGTGTGTCATTGGAATTTGTCTCATGTATCTGTCCGTGATCTTGCATCTCCGGGGTTTCGTCATTCGCCACACCTTTTCTCTTTCCATATCTTCTTTCCTCGAAACCTTCTAGGTGATCCTACAGAGTTTCTTCGAGGGTCTACCTTACTTGAGCATCAGGGGTTGCAATGTGGATTTCTGACCGTAATCTCCCGAGCGGCTGGATTCCAGGTGTGGCTAATTCATAGGGAGAAGAGATTCCCAGGCCTATGGGAAGTAAGAGTCATATTTTGTTAGCCTCGTTGATCAAATTCATCAACGCAGTTTGGAAGTGCTGCAGAGTTCCTGGGTCGGTTGCCCTAGCTCTTGGTGTTGACGCCGATTGTTCCCTGATTGCCGTCGCCCCATTGCCTGTTGGTGCAGTTGCCTCAACAATCTGATCTCTACTGGAGTTGCCATTCTTGTCGCTGTTCATGTTTTCAAGTCGCAAGGGTTCTTCGAAGTTTCTGTTCAATCACCCCCTCCTTCTAGCACCAATTGTTGACGGTGAAATTTGGATTACCACGCGACCAACAATTAAATCAAAACAATCGTCAATTAAGAAAGAAAATCAATGCATGCAAGAGACCAATTTACGTGGAAAACCCTTGAATGGGAAAAACCCACGGCGTCCCGGAGGATAAGAAAATATCACTATAGTTCCTTTATTTCGGTTACACACTCAAATCTCTCGAATTATTGCTTTTCTCTCTTTTGGTTTTCGAACCCCTTCCTCATGGGATAGATGGTTCTATTTATACATGTTAATTAGGGTTTTCCCCTTGATCCTTCTCGTGTTGGTAGTAGGACTTCCTCTTGGATTTGTATTGGGAGTCCCATGTTGTATTGGATTAGGACTTCTTCTCTTCGCCCTTTCCTATGACTCCTGGCTCTCGTGGGTCTTCTGGGAGTTTAGGGTTTATTTTTTTGTTTCTAGCGAGTTGGTTTGTACCTAGTACGCTGATGCGGCGAACATCTCCCTTCCTGGGTATTAACCTTTGGCGACCATGTTTCTATATTTGGCGAGTACATATCTAGCTTTGGCGACCATACCTTTGACTTTATTGACTTGACGTTTACATACTGACTGGTCCACATTTTCTCCTTTGACCTGGTCAATGAGTGACGTGGCAACCTGTTCTTCAACATTTATTGATTCCTTTGATGACGTGGCTGCTTGGCGAAATTATATATACAACAACGGTCATTCAAAATGTAGCATTTGCTTCCAAAGGTGTGGAAGTAGCTAACATTTGGCTTCCTACCTTTCCACAACTCATAGGAGGTATTCCTAGATCCGGGCCTTAGGAAAACTCTATTCCCTATATAGCAAGCCGTATTGACGGATTCGGCCCATAGGTTCCTAGGGACATTGTTGCTAAGCAACATCACATAGGCCATCTCTTGAAGGACCCTATTCTTCATCTCAACAACTCCATTTTGTTGAGGTGTCCTAGGAGCTGAAAACTCATGGGAGATCCCTAAGCTATTGCAATAGCTTTCAAAGAGGGCATTCTCAAACTCCCTCCCATGGTCACTTCTAATCCGTTTAATGCTTTTAATGTTTGAGTTCATTTCATTTTGAATGAAAGTAATTAAATACTCGAGGTGTGTTCTTTATAAAGCTAGAGGGGGGGTGAATAGATTTTAACTATTATTACCCAATTTTCGCATGCAAGTCAATTTTACGAAAATGCCCATACTAGTCAAAAATACATACAAGTGTAATATAGTGCGGAATTTAAATAACACTTGATGTATACGTGGAAACCCAACCACTGGGAAAAACCACAGGCTGTATAGTGCGCCACACTCGGAACTCGAAATCATTAATTGAAATGAAGTTTACAACCTATGTAGACCTCGTCTAACATTCCGGTCTGTAACCCCTCACTTCTACCCAGCGGGCCTTTATTAGCAACCCTATTCCAATTTGCTTGAGGCCTAAGCACTCTTAGCCTCAAGACTTACTTCTCTATGAAGAGAAACAACCTATGTGAATATATATATGAATATTCAAATAACAAACAAGGCTAGGTAACCTTAGATGCTTATCTAGGATGATGATATAATCAATTTAATCAACCCTAGATATCAATTGCTAAATGACATGTCAAATAGCTTAGCTAATCAAGATTAATTAAAAACCTAATTAGCTATCACAATCAACACTCAATCATTTTCATCACAAATAATCTCTAACTTGTATCTAGCATATAATCAAAAGCATACAAGTAATTAAAGAGATGTATTAATATGAAAAACACTAAAGTAATATGAAATTAGTGAAGAACATACCAAATAAGATGTGATGATTCAAAACCATGCATGGATCAATTCTATGAAGGCATAGAAGATCAAATATGAAATTTGATGCAAAAGGGATTTGATTTGAGTGTTTAAAGATAGGTTCTTGATTTGATTTTTTCTCAAAAATCTCTCTTGAAAGTTTAGGGTTCTAATTGCTCAAGAAACTTGATCAGAGATTGAGAAAATAAGATATTTATAGACATCAAGAATTGGGCATGTGAAAAGACACTTTTGCCCCTGAAACGCACCGTTCGGCGGTTTCAATCGGCGGCCAGGCCGCCGATGACGACCGCCGAATTGAGCTCGTGAAGAACAGAGCATTAACGGCGGTTTCATTCGGCGGTTTCGTGACCGCCGATCAAACCGCCGAATCAAACCCGAGAGATTAAAATCGATCAGGTATGAACGGCGGTTTCAAACGGCGGTCGTGACCGCCGATCTTGACCGCATAATTGCTTCAGACCAATCTGGACTGAAACGGCGGTTTCATTCGACGGCCAGGCCGCCGATCATAACCGCCGATCACCAACAATGGTGAAAACCAAGGAGAAGCCAAGGGCATTCTCCATAGGCGGTCTTCGCGCGAAACCAAGCACTCATTAGTGCAAGCGCGGACGTTTCCGAACAATGTCGGGAAACGAATTATAAGGCACATATACACACAACAAGATATATCAACCAAAGTGCTAGTGTGTAAAGTGACATGTGAAGAGATGCACATAAAAATAAGCAAGTATGCAATCATAGCAAGAATGCTAAGTGTGTGTGTGCTACTAAATCTCTTCAAAGAAAAACAAGCACAAGAGATTATACCTTTGGCGTGCTTGTATCTTGAGGTCATGGAAGGGCCTTTGATCTTCAACACTAAACACTTAGACTACCCTTACATTCAAAACCCCAGCATGTGGTTTGACCACGAAATAAGCCAATCAACAAAACGGGAATCCTTACATTGAATTTTAGTACAAAGCATTTTAAACTTATCAAAAGTTTCGGATTTTTCTCTAAGAAAATATGTCCATGTGAACCTAGAGAAATAATCTATGCAAACAAAAATGTATCTCTTTCCACCTAAACTCTCGGTTTGTATGGGACCCATAAGATCTATGTGGAGAAGCTCTAGGGGCTCCTTGGTGGAGAGATACTTGCCCTTTTTGTGCATGCTTTTAGTTTGTTTTCCTTGTTGGCAAGGTCCACAAACACCATTGGCTTTCTTCCCAAGCTTGGGAAGGCCACGCACACTATTGAACTTATCTAAGATTCGTAAATACTGAAAGTTCATGTGGCTAAGTCTTTCATGCCACAACTCAATTTGCTCATCCTTGGACACATTGTTTGAGACTATTCTAGCTTCAAGACAATAGCAATTGTCTCTAGATCTCATACCTTTCAATAAGGTTTGTCTATCGGGCTTTAGAATAGAGCAATCATTTTTGCTAAACAAGACGGAATATCCTTCATCACTAAGATGAGAAATGTTTATCAAATTAGCTTTCAAGCCATCAACAAATAAAGCATTGGATAATGAAGGTAATCCGGGAACGGAAATGGTTCCTTTCCCTATGACTCTTTTTGGATCTATCACCAAAGGTGACACATCCTCCTTCCTCCATGACAAGAGTTTTGAAGAAACTCTAGTTTCCTGTCATGTGCCTAGAGCACCCATTATCTAAATACCAAAAGTTAGAAGAATTTACCTTTAAGGCAATTTGTGCAACATGGCAAACATTTTCATTCTTTCTAATCCACCTAGGTAAAACATTTTTTTTCCCTAGTGGTTTTTGGTACATGGGCTCTAAATGTCCTAGGATCATGCAAATCAATCTTATCATTTCTAGGAACATGCATTATGGCTCTATTCTTTTTTTTTTCTTTTCTCAATCATGCTTCTAGTTCTACACATTTTCATATAACGAAAGCACCTTGGTCTAATATGACCATCAAAACCTCAAAATTGACATGTAAGAATAAAATAAGGAATCATACCTTGTCCTTGTGCGTACATAGGAGCTTTCCCATGTCTTTGTGGTTGAGTAGGTTCAATCCATCTTCGTTGTTGAACCGGTCTAGCTTGCTTCCGAGGTTTAGCTTGCACGATTGGTCCCTTTCCTTTGTGAGCCATAGGTTGAGAAATGTTAGTTTGAAAAGCTCTTATAGGTTAAGCTTGAGGTTGCATTTTTGGCGCCACCTTCACTTTGCACTATTTGAACATTGTCCTAGATCAATTTTCTTCCTAGGAGTTTGCACCGATGAAGCTTCTTTGTTGCCCAAGCTCTTGACAAACACGGTCTTGTTAAAGGTTGAGATCTCCTTACCATCTTTATACCCCAAGACCCTTTTTATCACACAGACTCTTTCCAACACCAAGCATGTGGTCAAACTTCTTGGTGCTAGAAGCCATCGTAATTAATGACTCTATAGCTTCATCAAGCTCCCTCTTCAAACCTTCTTCATTCCTTTTAGATAAGACTAACTCCTCTCTTAGCTTATCTTCATTCTTTGTGGATCTCACTACTTCTTCACTTAATTAGTCTATATGTGTTGAGAGCTCTAGATTTTCCGCATTCAATCTCAATGTGAGTGGTGGTTTTGTCACGAAATAGCCAAAGGGGGAGATTGTAAGGTTCCCATTTGTTGATTGGCTCATTTCGTGATCAAACCACATGTTGGGGTTCTTTGTAAAGGTAGCCTAGGTGTTGTTTTTATTATTCGAAGCCCTTTGAAGTCCTCGTGTTGATAAGCACCAAAGGTAAATTTCTATGTGCTTACTTGTCTTGAAGAGATAGTTGCACACACTCACAACTCATGCATATGTTTAATCCTTGTATGTTGTGTTTATAAGTGTTGTGCATTAATGCTAATTTTCATCTCTTCTTGCATGTTAGTTTGATTGCTTATTGCATTGCCCATTGTCTTGTCTTGCATAGCATTGGAATTCTTGCATTGCAAAGGGCGCTGTTCTGAACAGCGCCCACAAGACCTGATGTAAAAATGGACATTTAAATGCATCAAGTCTGATGCATTTTGGATGGGCGCTGTACGAGCGCTGTTCGTACAGCGCCCGATCAAGACCTGATTGCAATTGTATTTTAAATGCATCAGGTCTGATGCATTTTGGGTAGGCGCTGTACAGAAGCACTGTTCGTACACCGCCACTCTGTTTTCCCGAGAGAACAGAGTTGAGGCGCTATACAGGCGCTGTACAGTGGCGCTCTACGTACAGCGCCCAAGGCAATATTGTGGTGTCACTTATCAAAACGACCACACTTCATATTGACTCCCTATATATATGCTACTTTGACTTTAGGTCAACAAAGAGAGTTCATATTCAGATTTTATACTTAGGATATTTTTCAAGAGAAGAAAAAATTCCAAAAACTCAATTTTTATTCACTCAAACACTTTTTCATGATCATCAATTATCATCTAGCATTATCCTAGATCATCTAGATGTCTCTTTGCATGGATTCTTCATCACACTTTGCTTGGTAAGCTTTTCACTAATATCTTACATATTTTGTGTTTTTCTTAACAAGCAATCTCAATTAATTACTTATATGTTATTTATATATCTTTTGATACAAGATTGAGATTAGTGTGTTGTATGTTTGAGAAGTTGTATTATGATAGCTAATTAGGTTATGTGCTTAATCTTGATTAGCTAAACTATTTGATTGAACATGTCATTTATTTTTTAATATCTAGGATTGTTCTAATTGCATATTAATCATCTTAGATAAGCATATAGGGTTTCCCTTGCTCTATGTTGCATTTGGATATTCATATATTCACTTATGGTGTTATTCTCTTCATTGAGAAAGTAAGTCTTGTGTGTAGCTTCCGGGATTAGGTTGCTTAGATCGCAAGCAAATCGGACTAGGTTCACTCATACCGGGATTAGGTAGGTGTGTGATTACTTCCGGGATTAGGTTGTAATCGTTTTACACATTTAGTGGATTCGAGGTTCGAGTGTGGCTTACTTACTAGCCCGTGGTTTTTCCCGTGAGGGTTTCCACGTAAAAATCAAGTGTTATTTAATTTCCGCATTTTATACTTGATTTATTGCTTTATCTATTTAGGGGTAATTTTGTAATTTTGACTAAACACGAAAAATTAGGTAAAAAGCTTAAAATCTATTCACCCCCCCTCTAGATAGATTTATACACACCGTGCTATAATTTGTTTCAAATGGTATCAGAGCGGGTTCCATACATAGGTGATCCTTGCTCATTTTGGTGTGTTTTACATCTTGTGTGATTTTTTTGATTTATTCATACATTTTGCATTCATCTCATTTGCATTCATCCAAACACTATGAGTGGTTTCGGGATGAGCAAAGAGGGAGCGTCGAGTGTGAGGCCACCGTTGCTCACCAGCGATAATTACTCCTCATGGAAGGGGATGATGTAAGCATACATATGCCAAATCCATGATAGGGCGTGGATGGCGGTTGAAGATGGATATGCTCCACCTATGATGACTCCGTTGGATGGAGGAGAAGAAGTGCTTAAGCCTAAGGCACAGTGGGACGCGCAAGAATTTGTTGATTCCATGTGGAACAACAAAGCTATACATGCCATCCGTTGCGCAGTCGATGAGAATCAATATAAGTTGATTCAAATTACTAGGATAGCCAAAGAGGCATGGGACATCCTAGAAGTTGCTTATAAAGGAACCGAGGTAGTTAGGGACTCCAAGCTCCAAGTTCTCCAAACTCGGTTTGAGACCATTAGGCTGGAAGAGCACGAGCACTTCAATGACTTCCAAGTGAGACTAATGGACATTGTGAACCAAAGTCACCAACTTGGTGATCCTTACTCGGATAGAAGAATCAAGCAAAAGATCATGCGATCACTTCCCGAGAGGTTCGAGCCCAAAGTGACGGCTTTAGAAGAAAATGACACCTATAAAGAAATGAAGCCAAGCTAAGTCATTGGAAGACTTCTAGCCTATGAATCAAGAAAGGCTACCACATCACCTCCTAAGAAAAAAAAGGATATTGCCTTGAAGACATCCAAGATGGAAGAGGAGGAGGATGACTCATATGAAGACATGGCACTCATTGCCAAAGGATTCAAGAAGTTCTTGAATCTACAAAAGAGTGGTTATGGCTCAAAGGGAAATGACTTCAAGAAGAAGAAGACCACAATCAAGAATATCAAGCCATATCATGAAATGTCTTCAAGAGAGAAGATTCAATGCTACGAATGTTGAGGATTCGGGCATATCTCCAAGGAATGTGCTAACTTGGATGATGAAAGAGAGGAGGCCGCCACTTCAAGTGATTGTGATGAAGAGGTTGTGGCAAAATATTTGGCATTAGGTTGCTCTCACAAGCGGGACAACAAAGTGAAAGTTGTTGAAGGAAGTCCCTCAAGCTTGAATGATTGTGAGAAAAACTATTTTGCCTTTCCGATCTCCTACAATGAAGAAGAGAATGAGAGTTGAAAATAAATAATAAACGTGTCCTAAAGTAATCTAGAGGGGGGGTGAATAGATTATAAACAATTTTACCCAATTTTTCGAGATTAGTCCAAATTACGAAAAAGCCCCCAATCTAGTCAATAACAAAATATACAAGTGCGGAAATTAGAGGACACACAATATTTACGTGGAAACCCACACGGGGAAAAACCACGGGCTGTTATGTGCGCCACACGAGAACCTCGAATCCACTATTTGCAAATACGATTACAAATTAGGTTGACCACATCACACCTAAATTTACTAATCCGTCTTTGCTACCCGCGGGCCTTTAATAGTGACTCTAGTCCCTTGCTTGCAAACTACCTAAGAGGTAAATACAAGACTTGTCTCTAAGGTGAAGAGATAGCACAACCTAAGGTGAATATGTGAAATACTCAAGATGCTAAAAATGCAAGGTTAGACATTTAAGCTTATCTAGGCAAGGATGAACATGTTAGACAATCCTAGATATCATATTACTAGATGACATGCATAAAACAACACTAAATAAGCAACCAAAATCCTATATGCATTATCTATCACAATACAACTCACAAACCACAATAAAACAATCTTGAAACTAAGTCAAGTCATAAAGATGCAATCTTGAATCAATTCAAGTGATAAAGAAGCTATCTTGTAAAGCAAGAACATATAGATATGAGAATGATGTTCTAGATACAAGTCATGTGAGCAAAACTAAAAACCCTAGATGAAATCAACCTAGAATTATGCTAGATGATAAATGAAAGATGCAAGATGAAGGGTTTTGTGATTTGGAAGCTTAAAGATGAAGTCTTGATACCTTGGCTTGAAGATACTCAATCATGCTCTCAAAAGTGTAATTTTTGCTCTAAAAAACGAGCCAAGACTATCAAGACATATATAAATGGGATCCAAGTGAAGTGACATCGTTTTGAAAAAATGGCCTGAAAATGCCTTGGGCGCTGTACAGGTCGCTGTACGTAGAGCGACCTAAACAGCGCCTGAAGGAGAAGATGAAACGTCTTCTACATGGGCGCTGTTCAGAAGAGCGCTTGTGAATAGCGCCTGAACAGCGCCAAGTTTCTGAACTTGCTCGGCCAAGGTAGGGCGCTGTACGTACAGCGCTTTCGTACAGCGCCCGTACAGCGCCTACATAAAAATTGCATCAGGTCTGATGCAAAAATGACCCATTCTCATCGGGTCTGAAGGGGGCGCTGTTCATACAGCGCCTTGTAGAGCGCTTTGAACAGCGCCCTTTGCAACAAATGTACTCCTAGAAATAATGCATGACAAGGCTTTGGGAATACAAAATGCAATCATCAAAATATGCAAAATGTGAGTGTGTGCAACTACATCTCTTCAAAATAGAGTAAGTCAAGAAATCTACCTTCCTTGAAGCTCTTGATCATGCAATGAGGTTTTCTTCCATCCTAAGCTATCTTTACATATAGAACCCCATTGTGATTTTGCCAACGAAATACGCCAATCAAAAGTGAGGCACTTACAAGAGTCAAGAAGAAAGTGACTCTAATAAAGATGACTCTTCATCTAACTCCACACATGGATATGTGGAGAAAAAGGTTCTAGATGAATACCTCACTGAGTTTAAAAGCTTAGCAATGAAGACTAAGGAAAAGATGCGAAGATTGAGAGAAGAGAATCTAGACCTTTTGGCTCATGTTGACCACTTAAGTGAACAAGTGGATAGTGAAATAAATTATAGCACGGTGTGTATAAAACTATCTAGAGGGGGGGGGGGGGGGGGGGGGGGGGTGAATAGATTTTAAGCTTATTACCCAATTTTTCGTATTAAGTCAAAATTATGAATTTACCCCTAACTAGATAAAGCAACAAATCAAGTATAAAATGCGGAAATTAAATAAGACTTGATTTTTACGTGGAAACCCTCACGGGAAAAACCACGGGCTAGTAAGTAAGCCACACTCGAACCTCGAATCCACTAAATGTGTAAAACGATTACAACCTAATCCCGGAAGTAATCACACACCTACCTAATCCCGGTATGAGTGAACCTAGTCCGATTTGCTTGCGACCTAAGCAACCTAATCCCGGAAGCTACACACAAGACTTACTTTCTCAATGAAGAGAATAACACCCTAAGTGAATATATGAATATCCAAATGCAACATAGAGCAAGGGAAACCCTATATGCTTATCTAAGATGATTAATATGCAATTAGAACAATCCTAGATATCAAAACTAAATGACATGTTCAATCAAATAGTTTAGCTAATCAAGATTAAGCACAAAACCTAATTAGCTATCACAATACAACTTCTCAAACATACATCACACTAATCTCAATCTTGTATCAAAAGATATATGAAAATCATACAAGTAATAAATTGAGATTGCTTGTTAAGAAAAACACAAAATATGTAAGATATTAGTGAAAAGCTTACCACGCAAAGTATGATGAAGAATCCATGCAAGATGTCATCTAGATGATCAAGGATGATGCTAGATGATCATGAAAAAGTGTTTGAGTAAACTAAAAATGAGTTCTTTGGAATTTTTCTTCTCTTTGAAAAATATCCTAAGTATGGAATCTGAATATGAACTCTTGTGATTGACCTAAAGTCAAAGTGGCATATATATAGGGGGCCAAAACAAGGTGTGGTCGTTTTGATAAGTTGGCCTCATATTTGCCTTGGGCGCTGTACGTAGAGCGTCTCTTGTACAGCGCTTGTACAGCGCCCCTACTCTGTTCTCACGGGAAAACAAAGTGGCGCTGTACGTAGAGCGCTTTGTACAGCGCCTGTACAGCGACCCAACAGCGACCGAATTAAATCGATCAGGTCTGAACAGCGCTCAATGGACGCTGTTCGTATAGCACTTCTGTGGAGCGCTTTTGGGAGCGCCCAATGCAAAAATGCAATCCTAAGTCTAAGCATGACAAGGCAATTGGATATGCAAGATGCAATCAAACTAACATGCAAGAAGAGATGTTAATGAACATTAATGCACAAAAATAAGACACACAACATACAAGTATTAAACAAATGCATGAGTTGTGAGTGTGTGCAACTATCTCTTCAAGACAAGTAAGCACAAAGAAATATACCTTCGGTGCTTATCAATACGAGGTCTTCAAAGGGCTTCGAACAATAAACCCGATACCTAGGCTACCCTTACAAAGAACCCCAACATGTGGTTTGTCCACGAAATGAGCCAATCAACAAATGGGAACCTTACAATCTCCCTCTTTGGCTATTTCGTGACAAAACCACCACTCACATTGATTCCTCACCTTAAAATAGAAACAACGGGATAACTATGATATTCTATAGTACAAAGAGATAAGAAAATAAAACATCAAGTCTTCAATCTCTTGTAGAATAATCAAGCCCTGAAAAGAAAGTTTCTAACATTTCCAATACAAGTAAAAAGTGAGATGAATCAAGTGAGAACAAAAACAAGCATTTGCATTTAAAAAAAAATTAGGTACAACATGATAAAATGTAGTGTATGCAATGCTCCCCCTCAACGGGTTACTCCCCCTCAATGAATGTTCTCCCCAATATGCACAATTGCTTCATTTTTGCAACTCCCCTTACCATATACTACTCCCCCTTTTTGTCATGATATAGGCAAAGGAGTAGTCCCCAACCGAGTTACTCATAGCAACAAGAGATAGTAGCATGCAAGATTTGCATAATTAATATAAGTCACTTTATGCATCTCAATTAATTGGAGAGAAACAAGGAGATTTATTTGTGAGAAAATGTGTGAATCAAACATGCTTTGCATACAAGACATGTAGCATTCAAGTCCAAAATACAATGGTATTTGGCAAAGCAAATGACAAAGGTTTCTAATAGGAATTCAAACCAATTTCACCAAAGTCATGAGTAAAGCAAGGATATAGAATATATTGATTTCAATTTAAGAGAAACTATATCCAACTTTATAAGTGAAACATGGCATGAGCAACTTTGCACCCTATTAGATTTTTCCGGATAAATATCCGTATGATAGTAGCCATGTTCAACTAATAAAGAAAGAGAGACATTTGGAATATAAATTCCTTTGAACGGATACAAGATCTTTTATTCATTTTGAGTCTCATAAGCTTTCACACAAGTTTTGCATTTTAAGAATATGCAATCATCAATTCATGCTTTTCATGTGAGCATGTTATATGAACTTCATGTTTTTTCATTTAACATTAGCATGTTATTAAAGAATCATCATGTCATGGAGATAATCATAGGTCATTCAAATCATACTTCCTACATACATCTCCTAGTCCAAAAATGCATGTTTGAACATAAATATGACATGGATTGTAAACAAGTAAGGTTCGCACTTATTGATTTGAAAACATATATACATATGTGCAACCAAGCTTACTCAAACAATTAAAAGATGAGGCATAAGTTATTTAGAATTTTTTGCAAGAAACAAAAATGCAAAATAGCTCTCTTTGCTTGAGTTCCCCATATGGGGTCAATCATAGAATATCACTCCACAAGACATATCCCAATAGATCTACTAAGAGTTTTTAATCGAGTAGCATCTAAGGGTTTAGTAAATAAGTCCGGAAGTTGATCATTAGTACATACATGTTCAAGTACTATGCATTTATTTTCAACAAGCTCTCTAATGAAGTGATGGGGGATGTCAATATGCTTAGTTCTAGAATGTTGTACCGGATTCTTGGAAATATTAATAGCACTCATGTTATCACAAAAGAGAGTGAGAGTACCTTGGTTGAATCCGTAGTCTACTAGCATTTGCTTCATCCATAGGAGTTGTGTGCATCCACTCCCCGCGGTTATGTACTCGACCTCGGCCGTGGACAAGGAAATCGAGTTTTGCTTCTTGCAAAACCAAGACACCAAGTTGTTGCCTAGAAAGAAGCAACCGCCCGATGTGCTCTTCCTATCATCGCAATTTCCTGCCCAATCCGCATCACTAAAGCCTACAAGACTAGCATTAGTGTCAAAAGAGTACCAAATCCCATAGTTGGATGTCCCATTCATATAGCGA
Organism: Acer yangbiense; assembly: GCA_008009225.1. Classification (NCBI taxonomy): domain Eukaryota; kingdom Viridiplantae; phylum Streptophyta; class Magnoliopsida; order Sapindales; family Sapindaceae; genus Acer; species Acer yangbiense. The sequence continues at coordinate 21,172,428 of CM017773.1, read as the reverse complement.
ATGATTCTCTTTACGGAAGAGAGATGTGACTCCTTAGGATCCGCTTGGTACCTAGCACACACACCCACACTGAAGGAGATATCGGGCCTACTTGCGGTCAAATAAAGCAAGCTACCTATCATGCCACGATATAACGTTTGTTCCACACTTTTACCACTAGCATCCTTGCTTAGCTTCAAAGTGGTACTCATGGGTGTATCACAATGTTTGGCATTCTCTAAACCAAACTTCTTCACTAGGTTTTTGGCATATTTGGCTTGGGTTATGAAAATCCCATCATCTAGTTGCCTAATTTGCAAACCTAGGAAGTAACTAAGCTCACCAACAAGACTCATTTCAAATTCATGAGACATAACATCAACAAATTGTTGGACCTTGGTGTTGTTAGTGGAGCCAAACACTATATCATCAACATATATTTGAGCTATGAAAAGCTCATCATTGTTTCTTTTGATGAATAGTGTCTTGTCAACACTACCACGTGTGTAGTCATTGTCAACAAGAAATTGAGTGAGGCGCTCATACCAAGCCCTCGGTGCTTGTTTCAACCCATATAGAGCCTTCTTGAGGCGATAGACATGGTTGGGGTGGTGAGCATCCACAAACCCCTTGGGTTGTTCAACAAACACTTCCTCTTGCAATAAGCCATTGAGGAAGGCACTCTTGACATCCATTTGGTGCAATTTGAACTTGTGCACACAAGAAATGGACAAGAGAAGCCTAATAGACTCTAAACGGGCAACATGAGCAAATGTCTCCTCAAAGTCGATACCCTTAATTTGAGAGTACCCTTGTGCTACAAGTCTAGCCTTGTTCCGCACTATATTGCCATCCTCATCGGATTTGTTCCTAAATATCCATTTAGTGCCTATGACATTAGTGGTCTTAGGCCTAGGAACTAGAGTCCAAACCTCATTCCTTTCGAATTGGTTTAGCTCTTCTTGCATGGCAAGAACCCAAAATTCATCATTTAAGGCTTCATCAACCTTTTTGGGTTCAATTTGAGAGGTGTAGTATGTGTAGCTAATTAGATTAGCTATTTGACGCCTAGTTCTAACACCCTCATTCACATTTCTAATAACATCCTCTTTGTTATGGAGCCTTCTAACCCATGGAGCGGGTTCATTAGAGTCCAAGAGAGGGATTCTAGTAATAGGTTGTGTGACTTCATTAATGTCATTGGACGTCCCAACATTGGGAGTCACCACAACCCTCTCCAAAGGAGAGTCATCATCTAAAACTTCCTCCTCCTCATGGTCATTAGACTTAAGCCTAGTATCATCAATAACAACATTCGATGATTCCATGACGGTTCGAGTCTTCAAGTTGAAAACTCTATAGGCTCTACTATTCAAGGCATAGCCAATGAAGATACCCTCATCACTCTTAGCATCAAATTTGCCAAGTTGATCACGGTCATTTAAAATGTAGCATTTGCTTCCAAATGTGTGGAAGTAGCTAACATTTGGCTTCCTACCTTTCCATAACTCATAGGAGGTGTTTCTAGATCCTGGCCTTAGGAAAACACGATTCCCTATATAGCAAGCCGTATTGACGGCTTCGGCCCATAGGTTCCTAAGGACATTTTTGCTAAGCAACATCACACGGGCCATCTCTTGAAGGACCCTATTCTTCCTCTCAACAACTCTATTTTGTTGAGGTGTCCTAGGAACCGAGAACTCATGGGAGATGCCTAAGCTATTGCAATAGCTTTCAAATGAGGCATTCTCAAATTCCCTCCCATGGTCACTTCTAATCCGTTTAATGCTTTTAATGTTAGAAATCATTTCATTTTGTATTTTATTACAAAGCAATTTAAACTTATCAAAAGTTTCGGATTTTTCTCTATGAAAATATGTCCATATAAATCTAGAGAAATCATCTACATAAACAAAAATGTATCTCTTTCCACCTAAACTCTCGGTTTGCATAGGACCCATGAGATCCATGTGGAGAAGCTCTAGGGGCTCCTTGGTGGAGAGATACTTGCCCTTTTTGTGCATGCTTTTAGTTTGCTTTCCTTGTTGGCAAGGTCCACAAATAGCATTGGCTGTCTTCCCAAGCTTAGGGAGGCCAGGCACACACTCGAACTTTCCAAGGGTTCTTAAATCCCTAAAGTTCATGTGGCCAAGTCTTTCATGCCACAACTCTATTTGCTCATCCATGGACACATTGTTTGAGACTATTCTAGCTTCAAGACAATAGCAATTCTCGCTAGATCTCATACCTTTCAATAAGGTTTGTCCATCGGGCTTTAGGATCGAGCAATCATCTTTACAAAACAAGACGGAATATCCTTCATCACTTAGATGTGAAATGCTTATTAAATTGGCTTTCAAGCCATCAACAAATAAAGCATCGGATAAGGAGGGTAATCTGGGAACGGAAATGGTTCATTTCCCTACAACTTTCTTTTTAGATCCATTACCAAAAGTGACATATCCTCTTTCCTCCATGACAAGAGTCTCGAAGAAACTCTTGTTTCCCATCATGTGCCTAGAGCACCCACTATCTAAATACCAAAAATTAGAAGAATTTGCCTTCAAGGCAATTTGAGCAACATGGCAAACATTTTCATTCTTTCTAATCCATCTAGAAACAATATTTGCTTTCTTAGTGGTCTTTGGTAATCGGGCTCTAGATGTCCTAGGATCATGCATAATAATATTATCATTCCTAGGAACATGCATCATGGCTCTTTTCTTTTTCTTCTCTATCATGCTTCTAGTTTTGTACATTTTTATATATCGAAAGCAATGTGGTCTAATATGACCATCAAATCCACAAAAGTGACATATAGGAGTAAAATAAGGAATCATACCTTGTCCTTGTCTTTGTGGATGAAAGGGTTCAATCCTTCTTCGTTGTTGAACCGGTCTAGATTGCTTCCTAGCTTGAGGTTGCATGATAGGTCTCTTTCCTTTGTGAGCCAATTGTGGAGGAATGTTGGCTTGAGGTACCCTAGGGGGTTGAGCTTGAGTTTGCCTTCTTGGCCCCATCTTCACTTGTGCATTTGAACATTGTCCTAATTCTAACTTCTTCCTAGGAATTTGCACATATGAAGTTTCTTCGTTCTTCAAACTCTTGACAAACACGGTCTTGTTAGAGGTTGAGATCTTCTTGCCATCTTCATACCCAAGACCCCTCTTGTCACATGGACTCTTTCCAACACCAAGCATATGGTCAAGCTTCTTGGTGCTAGAATCCATCCTAGTCATAGACTCTCTTACTTCTTCAAGTTCCCTCTTTAGGCTTTCTTCATTCCTCCTAGATAAGACTAACTCCTCTCTTAGCTTATCTTCCATCTTCTTGAATTTTTCCACTTGTTCACCTAAGTGGTCATTATGAGATGCAAGCTCAAGATTTTCTTCTTTCAACTTCTTGATCTTTCTTGTGCTCTTGATTGCTAACTCATTAAACTCGGCATGATATTTAGCAAGCACCTTTTTCTCCACAAATCCATTTATGGAGTTAGAAGAGGAATCACTTTCTTCTTCACTTAAGTCATTTTCCTCTTGACTCATTTCCTCTCTCTCACTAGCACTTTTGCTTTTATGGGAGGAGGCAAGAGCTAGGAGATTAGCCATGAGCTCTTCATCATCCGAAGACTCATCTCCCTCATAGGAGTCATCACTACTTCCACTCCAAGTGGCGGCCATCACTTTTCCCTTTTTCCTCTCATTGTGATTTGCACATTCGGGGGCAAAGTGACCTATGCCACCACACTCGAAACATCGGACCCCTTTTCTTTCGGTCCTTTCTTGCCTAGGTTCAAACTTCTTGAAAGAGCCATTTTTCTTCACATCTTGACCTTTTGATCCAAAGCCTTTTATTCTAAACTTCATAACCTTGTTGAACCTTTTTACAAACAAGGCAAGTTCTTCATCCGAGTCAACCTTCTTTGCCTCTTTTTCATCCTTGGAGGTTTTTAAAGCAATTCCTTTTTGCTTTTTAGTGGGTGTGGAGATAGGCCCTTTCCTAGACTTATAAGCTAAAAGTCTCCAAATCACCTCACTCGGATTCATATCCTTATATCCACTATTTTCTTCTAAAGCCGTCACCTTTGATTCAAACCTATCGGGTAGAGATCTCATAATCTTTTGCTTGATTCTCCTATCCGAATATGGATCACCAAGTTGATGGCTTTGGTTGACTATATCCATCAACTTGATCTCGAAGTCGTTGAAGCACTCATTCTCCTCCATCTTAAGCATCTCGAATTGAGTTTGGAGGACTTGAAGCTTAGAGTCCTTCACCACTTCGGTTCCCTCATGTGCAATCTCTAGGATGTCCCAAGCCTCCTTAGCTATCCTAGTATTTTGAATCAATTTATATTGATTTTCATCCATAGCACACAAGATGGCATGCATCGCCTTCCTATTCCACTTTGAAGCCTCAAACTCTTGCGCGTTCCATTGCGCCTTAGGCTTCAATACTTCTTCTCCTCCACCATCGGGAGTCATCTTGGGTAGATCATATCCGTCTTCCACCGCCATCCATGCACGGTCATGAATTTGGCATATGTAGGATTCCATCTTCCCTTTCCATTGGGAATAGTTCAATCCGGTAAGTAGTGGAGGCCTTGTGCTAGAAGCACCTTCGTTGCCACCACCATTTCCACCGTTTCCACTCATAGTGTTTATGAATGAATGAAATGAATGCAAATGTATGAATGATCAAAAATCACACAAAATGCAAAACACACCAAAATAAGCAAGGATCACCTATGTATGTCTAGGAACCCGCTCTGATACCAATTGAAACAAATTATAGCACGGTGTGTATAAAACTATCTAGAGGGGGGTGAATAGATTTTAAGCTTATTACTCAATTTTTCGTATTAAGTCAAAATTACGAATTTACCCCTAACTAGATAAAGCAACAAATCAAGTATAAAATGCGGAAATTAAATAAGACTTTATTTTTACGTGGAAACCCTCACGGGAAAAACCACGGGCTAGTAAATAAGCCACACTCGAACCTCGAATCCACTAAATGTGTAAAACGATTACAACCTAATCCCGAAAGTAATCACACACCTACCTAATCCCGGTATGAGTGAACCTAGTCCAATTTGCTTGCGATCTAAGCAACATAATCCCGGATGCTACACACATGACTTACTTTCTCTTTGAAGAGAATAACACCCTAAGTGAATATATGAATATCCAAATGCAACATAGAGCAAGGGAAACCCTATATGCTTATCTAAGATGATTAATATGCAATTAGAACAATCCTAGATATCAAAACTAAATGACATGTTCAATCAAATAGTTTAGCTAATCAAGATTAAGCACAAAACCTAATTAGCTATCACAATACAACTTCTCAAACATACATCACACTAATCTCAATCTTGTATCAAAAGATATATGAAAATCATACAAGTAATAAATTGAGATTGCTTGTTAAGAAAAACACAAAATATGTAAGATATTAGTGAAAAGCTTACCAAGCAAAGTATGATGAAGAATCCATGCAAGATGTCATCTAGATGATCAAGGATGATGCTAGATGATCATGAAAAAGTGTTTGAGTAAACTAAAAATGAGTTCTTTGGAATTTTTCTTCTCTTTGAAAAATATCCTAAGTATGGAATCTGAATATGAACTCTTGTGATTGACCTAAAGTCAAAGTGGCATATATATAGGGGGCCAAAACAAGGTGTGGTCGTTTTGATAAGTTGGCCTCATATTTGCCTTGGGCGCTGTACGTAGAGCGCCTCTTGTACAGCGCTTGTACAGCGCCCCTGCTCTGTTCTCACGGGAAAACAGAGTGGCACTGTACGTAGAGCACTTTGTACAGCGCTTTGTACAGCGCCTGTACAGTGACCCAACAGCGACCGAATTAAATCGATCAGGTCTGAACAGCGCTCAATGGGCACTATTCGTACAGCGCTTCTGTAGAGCGTTTTTGGGAGCACCCAATGCAAAAATGCAATCCTAAGTCTAAGCATGACAAGGCAATTGGATATGCAAGATGCAATCAAACTAACATGCAAGAAGAGATGTTAATGAACATTAATGCACAAAAATAAGACACATAACATACAAGTATTAAACAAATGCATGAGTTGTGAGTGTGTGCAACTATCTCTTCAAGACAAGTAAGCACAAAGAAATATACCTTCGGTGCTTATCAATACGAGGTCTTCAAAGGGCTTCGAACAATAAACCCGATACCTAGGCTACCCTTACAAAGAACCCCAACATGTGGCTTGTCCACGAAATGAGCCAATCAACAAATGGGAACCTTACAGATAGATCTAAGAATATTGAAGATAAGCTAAGAAATGAGTTAGACTTATCTAAGAGGAATGAAGAAGATTTAAAAAGAGAGCTTGAAGAGGCTAAAGGGTCAATGACTAAGATAGTTTCTAGCACCGAAAAACTTGACCATATGTTAAGTGTTGGAAAGAGTCCTTGTGACAAGAGAGGTCTTGGGTTTGAAGATAGTAAGGAGTCCTCCACTCCTAACAAGACCGTGTTTGTCAAGAGCTTGAGCTACAAAGAAGCTTCACCGGTACAAACTCCTAGGAAGAAGATTGATCTAGGACAATGCTCTCATAGTGCACAAGTGAAGGTAGATCCAAGAAGACAACCTCAAGCTCAACCTTCAAAAGTTCCTCATGCTAACTTCCCTCAAACTCAACCAAGGAAGCAACCAAGTCTTGGTCAACAACAAAGAAGGAGAGATCCTATCCAACAATCAAGACAACCACAAAGACATGGGAAGGCTCCTATGCATGCACAAGGACATGGTATGATTCCTAACTTTGTCCCTACATGTCATTTTTATGGTGTTGATGGTCATATTAGACCAAAGTGCTTTCGTTACATTAAAATGTGTAGAGTTAAAAGCATGATTGAAAAGAAGAAAGCTAGAGCTAGAATGCATGCTCATAGGAAGGAAGAAATTCATTTACATGATCCTATGACATCTAGTTCTCTAGAACTTTTGACCACTATGAAGAAAATTGTTTCACCTAAGTGGATAAGAAAAAATGAACCCGCTTGCTATGAGACTAACAAGTCTTAAATAGGTTCATCCAAGTCAAATGGACTTGGGAGGTCAATAGGACCTCATGACCTTCATTAATGAAGGATGATGATGACCCCATATGGGGAACTCAAGCAAAGAGAGCTATTTTGCATTCTTGTCACTTGCAAAAATTTAAAATATCTTATGCTTCCTTTTTTAATTGCTTGAGTAAGCTTGGTTGCACATATGTATATATGTTTTCAATTCAATAAGTGTGAACCTTGCTTGTTTACAATCCATGTCATATTTATGTTCAAACATGCATTTTTGGACTAGGAGATGTATATAGGAAGTATGATTTGAATGACCTATGGTTATCTCCATGACATGATGATTCTTTAATAACATGCTAATGTCAAATGAAAAAGCATGAAATTCATATAACATGCTCACATGAAAAGCATAAATTGATGATTGCATATTCTTAAAATGCAAAACTTGTGTGAAAGCTTATGAGACTCAAAATGAATAAAGGATCTTGTATCCGTTCAAAGGAATTTATATTCCAAATGTCTCTCCTTCTTTATTGGTTGAACATGGCTACTATCATACGGATATCTTATCCGGAAAAATCAAATAGGGTGCAAAGTCGCTCATGCCATGTTTCGCTTATAAAGTTGGATATAATTGTTCTTAAATTGAAATCAATATATTCTATATCCTTGCTTTACTCATGACATTGGTGAAATTGGTTTGAATTCTTATTAGAAACCTTTGTCATTTGTTTTGCCAAATACCATTGTATTTTGGACTTGAATGCTACATGTCTTGTATGCAAAGCATGTTTGATTCATACATTTTCTCAAATAAATCTCCTTGTTTCTCTCTAATTATTGAGATGCATAAAGTGCCTTATATTGATTATGCAAATTTCTTGCATGCTACTATCTCTCATTGCTATGAGTGACCCGGTTGGGGACTACTCCTTTGCCTATATCATGACAAAAAGTGGGAGTATGATATGGTAAGGGGAGTTGCAAATTGTAGTGGCAATTGTGCTTGTTGGGGAGAATATACATTGAGGGGGAGTAACCCGTTGAGGGGGAGCATTGCATACACATACATTGCATAATGTTGTGCCTAATATTTTACAAATGCAAATGCTTGTTTGTGTTCTCACTTGATTAATCTCACTTTTTACGTGTATTGGAAATGTGGAAATGTTAGAAACTTTATTTTCAGGGATTGACTTTTCTACAAGAGGTTGAAGACTTCAAGTTGCATTTTCTTATCTCTTTGTAATGTAGAATATCATTGTAATCTCGTAGTTTCTATTTCTTTGTGAGGAATCAATGTGAGTGGTGGTTTTGTCACGAAATAGCCAAAGGGGGAGATTGTAAGGTTCCCATTTGTTGATTGGCTCATTTCTTGATCAAACCACATGTTGGGGTTCTTTGTAAGGGTAGCCTAGGTGTTGTTTTTATTGTTCGAAGCCCTTTGAAGACCTCGTGTTGATAAGCACCAAAGGTAAATTTCTATGTGCTTACTTGTCTTGAAGAGATAGTTGCACACACTCACAACTCATGCATATGTTTAATCCTTGTATGTTGTGTTTATAAGTGTTGTGCATTAATGCTAATTTTCATCTCTTCTTGCATGTTAGTTTGATTGCTTATTGCATTGCCCATTGTCTTGTCTTGCATAGCATTGGAATTCTTGCATTGCAAAGGGCGCTGTTCTGAACAGCGCCTATAAAACCTGATGCAAAAATGGACATTTAAATGCATCAGGTCTAATGCATTTTGGATGGGCGCTGTACGAGCGCTGTACACAAGCACTGTTCGTACAGCGCCCGATCAAGACCTGATTGCAATTGTATTTTAAATGCATCAGGTCTGATGCATTTTGGGTAGGCGCTGTACGAGCGCTGTTCGTACAGCGCCACTCTGTTTTCCCGAGAGAACAGAGTTGAGGCGCTGTACAGGCGTTGTACAGAGGCGCTCTACATACAGCGCCCAAGGCAATATTGTGGTGTTGTAGGAAAAAATACGGTCAACGCAGCGGAAGCGAGACTAAAAAGGGGTTTAGTATAGTTTAAAATTTTTCCATATTTTGAACCTTAACCCTATAATTAATCAAACATATATAATCAAAAGTATCATACCTTTGTCGCGTGATCCGATTGACATTGCGTCGATGGTAATCCGCAAGATCTTCCAATCCAATCACGAACGTGAATCACCTAGGAGCGTGGTCTCCCTTTCTTTGAATTGTGTACCTGAGGATGGATAACAAAATCTTTTTCTTTTTCGTTAGTCACAAAACCTCCAAAAGATAACAAAGAACGTTCCGGTCAATTTTGAATTCTCAATCTAATGATCGAAACTTGCGTGAACCTTATTCGAAGTTGTGCACAAAGCCTATTGATGTAAAAGCTACTAGTGCACTATCAAAGTAAAACGATCTCTTCTCTTTTTCTCTCTTGGCCGAATTATCACACTAATCTCTAGAGTTGGATTTTATTTTTCTCAAACAAAAGAAAAATATTCTCAAGCCAAAGACCTAGGGTTTTTTAATTCTATTCAAAGAATATATATATATATTGGCCGCAGAATACTCTTTGCACAAAATACATATATTAGGTAGCCAAAAAAAAACTATTTTTTACAAAATATATATATAGCCCATATACCTATATTGTTGCAGAATCCCACTTGCACATATTATATATCTTGACCGAATTCACTTGCCATATATTATATATGTCCGGATCCTTTATAAATATATATATATCTATATATATTCCAGCTAATTGCCATATATATTTTATATATATCTATATAATGAGGCAGAAATCTTTTACCATGTAGGATTTATGTCTTTTGACTTAAATCCTAACCCTAGGTAAATTTCCTTAGAATTCCAAACCCTAATCCAACTCTTTAGTGTATTTGTGACTATATCAAAAACTTCCTAATTTGACTAGATAAATAAATTCTCTTTATTTATCTACCTACCAAATAAAGTCTTTAATATTTATTATACTACCACAATAGTATACTACTATGAAACATATTTCCTAGTCAGAAAAAGATTTTGATTTTTAATTAAATAAATTAATTAACTTCCATTTAATTAAATAATAAAATAAAATAATATAATAAGCTAATTTATTAGCCTTGCCGCCCAAGTACTCTATCATGGGCCATATATTATTTTTCCATTTTATTAAATCCATTGGACCTTAATAAAAAGCCCACATGTGAGCTGGACCCATTCTTACTAAAAGAAACAAGCCCACATGCCTTTCATTAATATATTAATATAATTTAACAGCCCATTAAATAAATAATGTGCAAATTATATTCTTAATATATTAAGTACAATTCTAGATGGACCCATAAATTGATCCGGTAGAATATATCAAGTGATCTGTGCAAGTCCGTGTGGATTGGGGATCTTGGCGGGCTATCTAAATTTAAGCTTCAATAGACACAACCTAATCACAATCAACAAATGATTCACTTATGTCCGATCTATTAATTTTAACTCATTCCACTAAAGAGCTAAAATTGAACTCTTAAATAAAGATAGAATAAGAAGATGTTCCTCATTCATACCCTAGACAATCATATTGGAGATAGTGTATCCTCGTGATTAATATCAGTAATCGCCAAGAGTTCATAGACCGCCTATAACTCTCCAAGTTACCATATTTACTCATATGACCACGTTTTGAACTTGGATATTTTGGCTTGTCCAGAAGCCATTTTTTCAATAGTCGCTATCGAAAACTCAACGTTGAGATTTAATATCCAATTACCTCAAAACATCCATATGATGATATTATACTCTCATTTAATAAAATGGAGCCACGATGTCCATTTCTATAAATGAAGTCCTCTATCGATTAACAAATGAATATCACCAAACTATCGAGGATAGACTATGCTATATAATCGTACTCATTGATAACTCAAATGATACCACTTGCAACCATAAGTCCATCATTTATCTCAGGATTAAGATAGACTCTCCGATTGTCCTGATAATGAAAAAACTATTATCTATTGACGGTTCTAGATAAAGCTTTCCATTGTGATCCAGTTCAATGCACCTAGTGCACTAGATCTTTTACTCAAAGCCACTTTGATGATTTTAGACTCATCATAACACATTTGATCCCACTCAAATGCCAGTAAAAGAATCTACAACTTTAACAAGATAAAGGTGCCTAACCTTTACCTTAAGTTGTGAACATTATTCAAGACTAACTAAAAAATTGTGTCTACCTCATACATATCCAGATGTACGAACAATTCTTCTTTTCTCACAGTCTTTTGACCTTATGATTATTTACTTTTGACAATTATAATAATTAAACTATAAATGCTATAAGATTTGTTAAACCAGAAATCACATTATTAATATGAATAGATTGTCAAAAACACTATTACACTCTTGTTATTGAGCATAATCCTAACAGGTGTCACTTATCAAAACGACTACACTTCATATTGTCTCCCTATATATATGCCACTTTGACTTTAGGTCAACAAAGAGAGTTCATATTCAGATTTCATACTTAGGATATTTTTCAAGAGAAGAAAAAATTCCAAGAACTCAATTTTTATTCACTCAAACACTTTTTCATGATCATCAATTATCATCTAGCATTATCCTAGATCATCTAGATGTCTCTTTGCATGGATTCTTCATCACACTTTGCTTGGTAAGCTTTTCACTAATATCTTACATATTTTGTGTTTTTCTTAACAAGCAATCTCAATTAATTACTTGTATGTTATTTATATATCTTTTGATACAAGATTGAGATTAGTGTGTTGTATGTTTGAGAAGTTGTATTGTGATAGCTAATTAGGTTGTGTGCTTAATCTTGATTAGCTAAACTATTTGATTGAACATGTCATTTAGTTTTTAATATCTAGGATTGTTCTAATTGCATATTAATCATCTTAGATAAGCATATAGGGTTTCCCTTGCTCTATGTTGCATTTGGATATTCATATATTCACTTAAGGTGTTATTCTCTTCATTGAGAAAGTAAGTCTTGTGTGTAGCTTCCGGGATTAGGTTGCTTAGATCGCAAGCAAATCGGACTAGGTTCACTCATACCGGGATTAGGTAGGTGTGTGATTACTTCCGGGATTAGGTTGTAATCGTTTTACACATTTAGTGGATTCGAGGTTCGAGTGTGGCTTACTTACTAGCCCGTGGTTTTTCCCGTGAGGGTTTCCACGTAAAAATCAAGTGTTATTTAATTTCCGTATTTTATACTTGATTTATTGCTTTATCTATTTAGGGGTAATTTCGTAATTTTGACTAAACACGAAAAATTGGGTAAAAAGCTTAAAATCTATTCCCCCCCCCCCCCCCCCTCTAGATAGTTTTATACACACCGTGCTATAATTTGTTTCACTCTTCTTCACTAGAACCTTTGCTTTGTGGGAAGAGGCAAAGACTATGAAGTTAGCCATGAGCTCTTCATCATTCGAAGACTCATCTCCCTCATTAGAGTTATCACTTCCACTCCATGTGGCGGCCATCACTTTTCCCTTTTTCTTGTTAATATGATTAGCACATTCGGAGGCAAAGTGACCTATCCCACCACATTCATAGCATCAGACCTCTTTCCTTTCGGTCTTCTCTTGTCTAGGCTTAAACTTCTTGAATGGAGTCTTTTTCTTCAAGTCTTGGCCCTTGGATCCGAAACCCTTCTTCTTGGACTTGTAGAATTTCTTGGACTTGTATAATTTCTTGAACCTTCTTATCAACAAGGCCATTTCTTCGTCCGAGTCATCATTCTCCTCCTTCTGATCTTTGGAGGCTTTCAAAGCAATTCCCTTTTACTTTTTAGGAGGTGTGGAGGTAGGACCCTTCCTAGACTCATAAGCTAGTAGTCTTCCAATCACCTCACTCGGTTTCATATCCTTGTATGTGCTATTCTCCTCTAAAGCCGTCACATTGGACTCAAATCTGTCGGGGAGAGATCTTATAATCTTTTGTTTGACTCTCTTATCCGAATAAGGGTCACCAAGTTGATGACTTTGGTTCACAATGTCCATCAACCTTACTTCGAAATCGTTGAAGCATTCATTCTCATCCATCCTAAGCAATTTGAATTGCGTTTGAGGAACTTGAAGCTTCGAGTCCTTAACAACTTCGGTTCCCTCATGTGCAACCTCTAGGATGTCACATGCCTTATTAGCTATCCTAGTGTTTTGAATCAACTTATATTGATTCTCATCCATTGCACATAGGATGGCATGCATTGCCTTCCTATTCCATTTTGATGACTCAAACTCTTGCGCGTTCCATTGCGCTTTAGGTTTGAGCACATCCTCTCCTCCACTCGTAGGAGTCATCATAGGAGATGTGTAGCCGTCTTCAACCGCCATCCATGCCCTATCATGGATTTGACAAATATACGACTCCATCTTTCCTTTCCAAGAGGCATAGTTCAACTCGGTAAGTAAGGGAGGTCTCGTGCTAGAAGCACCCTCGTTGCCACCTCCATTTCCACCGTTTCCACTCATAGTGTTTATGAATGAATGAATGAAATGAATGCAAATGTATGTGAAAAGAATACGGTGTGTTCTAAATATATTATCTAGAAGGGGGGGGGGGGGTGAATAGATTTTAACAATTATTACCCAATTTTCGCATGCAAGTCAATTTTACGAAAATGCCCCTACTAGTCAAAAATACAAGCAAGTGTAATATAGTGCGGAATTTAAATAACACTTGATGTATACGTGGAAACCCAACCACTGGGAAAAACCACGGGCTGTATAGTGCGCCACACTTGGAACTCGAAATCACTAATTGAAATGAAGTTTACAACCTATGTAGACCTCGTCTAACACTCCGGTCAGTAACCCCTCACTTCTACCCAGCGGGCCTTTATTAGCAACCCTATTCCAATTTGCTTGAGGCCTAAGCACTCTTAGCCTCAAGACTTACTTCTCAATGAAGAGAAACAACCTAAGTGAATTTGTATGAATATTCAAAATGCAAATTAGAGCTAGGTTACTCTATATGCTTATCTAGGATAATGATTTTGCAATTAAAACAATCATAGATATAAATGGCTAGATGACATGTCAAATAGCTTAGCTAATCAAGATTAATTAAAAACCTAATTAGCTATCACAATCAACACTCAATCATTTTCATCACAAATAATCTCTAACTTGTATCTAGCATATAATCAAAAGCATACAAGTAATTAAAGAGATGTATTAATATGAAAAACACTAAAGTAATATGAAATTAGTGAAGAACATACCAAATAAGATGTGATGATTCAAAACCATACATGGATCAATTCTATGAAGGCATAGAAGATCAAATATGAAATTTGATGCAAAAGGGATTTGATTTGAGTGTTTAAAGTTGAGTTCTTGATTTTCCTTGCTTTTCCTTTCAAATCATCCATTGCTTTTCCTTTCATTTCTTTCTTGCTCCTTCGACCATGAATGCGGATGAGTTAGCGTTGTTATATAGTGCATTGTCTGTCAAGGAAATGGAACGCCCTATTAGAACTTTGGATACTAATTTAATTAACAATGGTGCTAGAAGATTGTCCATATGTTTGGTTGAGAAAATTCTGACTACAAGACAGGTTAATAGATCTGCTTTCATTGATGTTATAACCTCGGTTTGGCCTATTAGTGAAGGTATGGAGATCGAATGGGCTGAGGGAAACATTTTTGTGCTTATATTCAAGAACTTGGAGGATCGTGTTCGTATACTAGCGGGAGCGCCTTGGAATTTTGACAGGGCAGTAACGGTGTTTGAAGAACCAACGGGGGTTGGAGATATTCTTAATATGAGCTTCAATAGAATTGAATTATGGGTCCAAATTCACAATTTACCTTTGTTATGTGATCACGCTCCAAATGTTTACATTTAGCGCCCATTTTACCTTGTTTTTATAACCGTTTTCTAAGCATTCTATGTGTTTAATGTTGTAAATAAGTCTTTTCAGGTAAAATAGGCATTTTAAGGGCATTTTTGTCCAAAGTGACAAAAAGAGAGCAAAATAGGCAGAAAACAGAAGAAGAGCAGGGCCGGCGGGTTCATACGTTCTGCCCAGCAGGACATGTCCCGCCAAACGAAGCCGCCATGCAAGAAACCTTACTCCGGCAAGTTCAGACACACCTTTCAGCTGGATATGTCTCACCGCACGAAGCCGCCGTCAGCTGTGGCGAGATCATTCATCGGGCACAAAGCTGCCGCACATACCCGCCAGCAATTCTGATGAGCTGCAAGTTGATCGAAGCTCACCCTAAAAGCCAATCATATTGAGTCTTTTCGCCACCTATTGTCCTTGAAAGGCCTTCTCTCTCATCCATGCACACTTGCATGTCTTTTTACTACTCAAGAAATGCTCTCAAAAAACACATTCACTTAGATTTACACTTAGACTTAGAGAGATATAGAATAGATAGAGAGAAGTAGATATTATTAGATATT
Organism: Acer yangbiense; assembly: GCA_008009225.1. Classification (NCBI taxonomy): domain Eukaryota; kingdom Viridiplantae; phylum Streptophyta; class Magnoliopsida; order Sapindales; family Sapindaceae; genus Acer; species Acer yangbiense. The sequence goes on along the minus strand of CM017773.1, from coordinate 21,156,945 downwards.
TTGTTCTTAGCAAGCAAGAGATATAGTTTGTTTTCTTGGTTATTTTCTAGGTAACCAAGCACCATATTTTGGTTACTTAGTGTGATCACCTCAAGTTGCCATAGAAGCATTTGTTGTTTGGATTGCAAGAAGGATCATTTCCACTTCACAAGCTTACTAATTGGTGATGTTTCTTTTGATTGTATATCTTTGTAATCTTGATTCTATGTATAGCTAATTTCTCTTGTTAGAGGATTAGATGTAATTCTTGTATTCCCTTTGTTATATAATCAATCATATTAATATAATCTTCTCAAGTTATGCATATATCCATTAATGCTTGTATGAGTGGTGGTTGCAACCACCAATCTTCTTTATTGTGCAATAACTTGATGAAACTGTATGCATAGGACCATTTATTGCATATTCCTAGTATAACATCTATGTGTAGAGATTATTAACTTATAATTCTCTACTAGCAATGGAATAATTCTCTTTTGATTACTTCTCTAACCTTAGATTGTGATTAGAGTCGAGAATTTAGTGCTTAATAATTTACATGAATAGATGCATGTTAGGAAAGATGATTAAACCTAATGAATGATTGTTTAGATATTAGGGTTTTACTTGAATGAATCTATTCCCTTAACAACTTTTAATTTAGAATTTGAATCAAGTAGTTGTAATTGTTACTTAACCAATTTCAATCTTAGCATAGTCAATTTGTTAATCATTAGTTAATTTAATTAAAACTTGTATTAGCATCATTAGAGAATTGTAGAGATAAGCTAAATTAGGCGTCACATTATTGCTCCCTCGTGGGAACGATACCCTTGCTTGCTTACTACACTAGTGTAACGACTTGTGCACTTGTAATAAGGTCACCAGACTTGTGCGTCCCTTTAGTATAACTGGAGTAGATTAGGGTAAATTGTAGTGACATTTGTAGAACCGGTTCGGGCGCGTCATTATGCATGACTGAGGATATCGGCATTTTCCTAGGAATGATGATAGGCGAAGTTCGTGATATTGATCTGGAAGCGACAAGAGAAGGTAATGGTCATTATATCTGGGTGAGGGTTGCTTTCGCTGCAAACGAACCTTTTATGCGTTGCCTCAGAGTTGATTTGCTCGGTACTGGAAAGGTGACGACTATGTTGCTTCGATATGAAAGACTCCTCGATTTTTGTTTTAAATGCAGTCGTTTGGGTCATTCTATGAGAGAATGTATTGAAGTTAGAGATGTTAAGGAAGTGACCTCTGAGGCTAACGTGAGGCTTAACATTTGGCTTCGTGCGGTGAGTCCGTCTAAAAGATTTCCAGGCCGTAATAAGGGTTTCGATCAGGGATCTTGGGGGAGATAGTCGGGAAATGAAATGAACTCTAATTACCGTAACAATTCTAAATCGGGAGATAGGTGGAATGGGAAGAATCTGGCTATGGAGGATGGTTCCTCCAGTGAACGGTAGAGGAAAAAGTGTCAGCAAATGGTGCAGCGGAAGTTAGAGGGTTGTATTGGGTCTAGCAACAGCTGCATGGTTCCTGACAAAGGAGTTAATGCTGATAACAAAAAAGATGTGCCTGGAGATAAGGATTTCGGCGGAACTTTAAAGAATGTTGTAAGAAGACAAAAAGAATTAATTGAAAAGAGAGAGGATCAAGGCAAGCGTGATAGTGGAATTACTGATCTCCCAACTGTTTTGATTAATAATTGTGAGTTAGAGGTTGTTGCGGGTCTTCTTTCTTCTAATGGGTTGGCCACGATTGGGCTTCCTGTTGGGCCGTTGTCGTCTACCGAGTCCATGAGCCTTGAAATGGTAGGAGACCAAAATAATAAGATGGATCTTAATTTGGACCTTAATTTTATCAGGCCCACTTTTAATAATCAAAAGCCTATCTAGTGGAAGAGAATAACTAGAGAGAAACGTCTTCCTGGTGGTGATGCAGATTTGGGGAAAAAGAAAGCAGGGGTTGAGAGGGCTGGGGAAATTGCTAAGGAAGATTGCTCTAGTTCTCGGAAACGTGATGGAGGAGTTTGGGCTGCGGAGGGTATTTCTAGTCGAAAGAAGAAAGCCATTATATCGGATGCTTTAGCGGTTGCTATGGCCTCTTTGGAGTTCGCTGTTTCTATTGCTGAGTCAGAGGCAGGATATGTGGTGCCCAACGAACAGGGTGTTGTGGTTAGTGTTTCTCCTAAAAGTGTTACTAATATTGAGGTTTCACTTGATAAAGAGGTTGTTCCAAATTTGCTTCCATCGGCCAGCCAATCTCCGTTGGCCCGCTGTCAATAATGAAAATTTTTGGATGGAATGCTCGGGGGTTGGGGAGCTCTCGGGCATTCAACTCACTGCTGTACTACAAGCAGGAATCGAAAACGGAGTTAATGTTTCTCATGGAAACGAAATGCAGTAAGGTGATGATGGAAAAATGGCGTATTAAACTGGGTTATGTGGGCAAATTAGTTGTGGATAGTGTTGGTAAATCTGGAGGATTGTGTCTTATGTGGAGTAATTGTATTGATGTGGCTTTGTTATCTTATTCCCAGGGCCATATCGATGTCAAAATTAAAGATGAAGGGAATAGAATTTGGCGTTTCATTGGATTTTACGGGCATCCGAATCAGTCTCAGAGATGTAATTCTTAGACTCTTCTCAGACGTCTCGCTGGTACGTCAAACCTTCCTTGGGTTTGTCTTGGGGACTTTAATGAAATAATGTGTGATGAGGAGAAAAAAGGCGGGATTAAGAAGAAATGGAGAGATATTTTTTCTTTTTGTGAAGTTGTTGAGGACTGCGGTTTAGAGGACATGGGGTTCGTTGGTGCTAAATTCACTTGGAGCAATAAAAGGGACGGAGCTGCTGCGATTTTCGAACCTCTTGACAGGAGTTTATGTAATAAGGAATGGAAAGACGTGTTTCCTACCTTTGTTTTTCGTCATTTAGATTTTTGAAACTCGGATCATCGTCCGTTGGTTCTTGAATTTTCGGTCTAGCCTTTTGTGGGCTGTAATGGCAGGAGAAATAGTGGAAGAAGTTTCTTCTTTGAGGAATGATGGGGGGATGATAAGGAGTGTGAGGAAATCGTGGAGGAGATGTGGAAGATGGTTTTGGGAAAGGATAACTGTTTGTCGGATGTGCTTGGGAGAATTGAAATTTGTGGTAGGAAGCTTGATAGGTGGTGTAAGGTTCCCGTTTATTGATTGGCTTATTTCGTGGACAAACCATATGTTGGGGTTTGATTGTAAGGGTAGTTTAGGTGATTAAGGATCAAGCTCAAAGCCTCTTTCAAGACCTCAAGGTGATAAGCATGCCAAAGGTATAATCTCTAATGCTTAGTTTTCATTGTTAGTTGCACACACACACTTGTAATGGTTGCATATAAATGCTTTACTCTTGTGTGCATCCTCTTCACATGTCACATTTCACACTTAAACTTGTTGTTGTACTTTGTTATGTGTTTATATGTCGTGTAATTCGTTTCCCAAATATTGTTCGGAAACGTCCACGCTTGCATAATGTTGTGCTTGGTTTAGCGTGAAGATTGCCTTCGAAGAATGTATTTGGCTTCTCATTTGGTTTTACCTCATTTGGTGAAACGGCGGTTATGATCGGTGGCCTGGCCGCCGAATGAAACCGCCATTTGAGTCCAAAAAGTTCTGGATCAATTTTGAGGTTGATTCGGCGATTTCGTAACCACCGAACGAAATCTCCATTCATACCTGATTGATTTTTTCTCTCGGGTTTGATTCTGCGGTTGAATCGGCTATTTCAAAATCGTAGAATAAAACCGCCGTTGTTCCCCTGTTCTTCTCAGGTTCAATTCAGCAGTTGTCAATTCGGTAGCCTGGCTGCCGAATGAAACCGCCGATCGTGCGTTTTCAAGGGCAAACTTATCTTTTCACATGCTTTGTTTTTGATGTCTATAAATACATCACTTTCTCATCTCTCTGAAGCTAGCTCTTTCAATACAAGAACCCTAAAGTCTATAGAGAGATTTGTGAGAGAAAAGGCAATCAAGATTACTTATTTAAACACTCAAAACAATTTTCATATGCATTAAACTTCATCTAGCATTTTCTAGCATATCTAGGATGCTTGCTTGCATGGGTATTTCATCAACACACTTGCTTTGGTAAGTTCTTCACTATTATCATATATAATTAGTGTTTTATTTATTAAGGCATCTCTTTTATTACTTGCATGTTCTTAGATTAATTTCTAAATATTCAAGATAGAGATTGTTGTGTTGATAAGATTGAGTGTTGTATTGTGATAGCTATCTAGGTTTTCATAATCTATGTTTAGCTAAGCTATTTGACGTGTCATCTAGCTTTTAATATCTAGGATTGAATTAATTGCAAAATCATCATCCTAGATAAGCATATAGGGTTACCTAGCTCTAAATTGCATTTTGAGTATTTCATATATTCACAGAGGTTGTATTATCTCTTCTTAGAGAACTAAGTCATGTGTTGTGACCAGGATTAGGTTGCTTAAATCGCAAGCAATTGGACTAGGTCCACTTATACCAGGATTAGGTAGGTGTGTGATTATATACCGGGATTAGGTTGTAATCTTTATCACATTTAGTGGATTCGAGGTTCAAGTGTGGCTCACTTACTAGCCTGTGGTTTTTCCCGTGAGGGTTTCCACGTAAATTTCAAGTGTTATTTAAATTCTGCACATATTACACTTGTTATATTATTGTGACTAGTTATGGGTATTTTCGTCAACTTGGCTATTAACGAAAATTGGGTAAAATCGGATAAAATCTATTCACCCCCCACCCCCTCTAGATTAATATTGTACACACCTATAATTTGTTTTAGGTGGAATAAAAAGAAACGTGATGATCTTCGAAGGGATATCAAAGATAAAAGGCTGGCTCTAAGTATGGCTTGTAAGGCTGATTCTATTGTTTCCTGGAGAAAGATTGCGGTTCTTGAAGGGAAGCTTAATGAGGCATTGGATATTGAGGAGAGATATTGGAGGCAACGTGCTAAGGTGGACTGGTTGCATAAGGGGGACAAAAATTCGCGTTTTTTTCATTCCAAAGCTTCAAATAGGAAGGCTAGAAACAGAATTTCTGGATTACAGGATAGTAACGGCATGTGGAGAGAGTCTAAAGATGAAATGGTTAGTATAATTTCCCTTTACTTTAATGACTTATTCTCCTCTTCAAATCCGTCCCAAGATGATTTTCACTATGTTCTCAAGGGTATTCATCAAAAGATTCCTAGACATATGGGTCAGTTTTTGGATTCTAGATTTTCGGGGGAGGAGATTAGGAATGTGGTTTTTGGTATGAATCCTCTCAAATCTCCTGGGAAAGATGAGCTTCCTGCTTTTTTTTTTCTAGAAGTTTTGGGGAATCATTGTTAGTAGTGTCCTGCGTGTTCTTAATGAGGGTGGTTCTGTGAGGGACTTTAATGATACTGTGATTTCCTTGATCCTAAAAATTCAAAACCCAACTTCAATTTCAGATTTTTGGCCTATTAGTCTGTGTAATGTGCTTTACAAGATTATTGCCAAGGTTATTTCGAATCGTTTTAGAACGGTGTTAGGGAGTGTTATTTCGGAAACTCAATGTGCCTTTGTTCCTGGGCGGTTGATTTCTGACAATACTATTGTTGGGTTTGAATGTTTACATAGACATAAAAGATGGAAAAGAAAAAAGGGTTCTTTGGCTTTAAAACTGGATATGTCCAAGGCGTATGATCGGGTAGAATAGGGTTTCTTGAAGGAAATGATGCTTAGGATGGATTTTTCGGTGAAGTAGGTGAGTTTGATTATGGAATGTGTTTCTACTGTAAACTATTCCTTTAAACTAAATGGTGAAGTTATGGGCAACATCAAACCTACTCGTGGCCTCAGACAAGGTGACCCTCTATCCCCCTATCTATTTTTGATTTGTGCTGAGGGGTTGTCTAGTTTAATTCGAGAAGCGATGGATAGTGGTAAACTCTCGGATTTCAAGTGTAGTAGGTCGGGTCCCTTTATTTCCCACCTATTTTTTGCTGATTATAGCCTTTTATTTACTAAGGCGGATGAAAAAAATTGTTTAGAGGTTCGAAAGGTTCTGGAGGCCTATTCTAAAGCCTCTGGTCAGGTGGTTAATTTTGGCAAATCTGCTATGTGCTTTAGCTCGACTATTTTGGTTTTGGAAGGTGATAAATTGGCCGCAATTGTGGGGGTGAGAAGAGTGGATTGTCATGATAAGTATCTGTTTCTCTGGTAGGAATAAGAGGAAGATTTTTGCTGAAATTGTTGACCGTGTTTGGGGCAAAATTAAGGGGTGGGGGGAGAAATTCCTTTCGATCGGTGGTAAAGAGATCTTAGTTAAGGCTATGGCTCAATCCATACCAGCCTATGTTATGAGCCTCTTTCGACTTCCTAAGTGTCTTTTAGATGAAATTCAGCGTCTTTGTGTGCTCGTTTTTGGTGGTGGTGGTGGTGGGGGGGGTGGGCGCGATGGGGAATGATAATAATAGAAGAATGCACTGGTGTAGTTAGAGACGTTTGTGTAAGCCGAAGATGGAGGGGGGACTATGGTTTTGAGATTTAGAGACATTTAACAGAGCCCTTCTTGCTAGGCAATGTTGGAGTATCATTAAGTGTCCTGAGTCGTTGGCTGCGAGAACCTTGAAGGGATGTTATTTCTCTGATTGTGATTTCAAGGATGTGATTAAAAAGAAAAATTTTGGTTCGTTTATTTGGAATAGCTTGCCGTGGGGAAAGGGTATTGTTGATAAGGGGATGAGATGGAAAGTGGGGAATGGTAATACCATTCGCGTTTACAAAGATAATTGGATTCTGAGGCAAAACACTTTCAAAATTATGCGCCCCCCCCCCCCCCCCCCCTATCTTGGTGCTGATATCAAGGTCAATAATCTGATTTCCACTTCTGGTGGCTAGGACCTGCAGATTCTCAAGCAGAATTTTTTGAAGTGTAACCTTGAGGACATATTGAAAATCCCTATTGGTTCCAATGACAAGGTTGATGCAGAAAATTGGCATTATGAAGGCGATAGGAACTACTCAGTCAAAAACGGGTATTGGTTGGGCTGTCAGTTGATTTTGGATCCTAATCCTTCTAGCTCCAAGCATGATAAGAAATGGTGGAGCACTCTTTGGAAGCTTGGAATTCCTTCAAAAGTGAAAATCTTTATTTGGAAGGCTTGTTATGATTGAATTCCAACTCTATCTAATCTGGAAAGAAGAGGAATAAAAGTCCTTAACATTTGTCCTCTGTGTAGAAAATGCAAGGAGTCTACCATTCATGCTTTGTGGGAATGCCATAAACTCAGGTATATGCGTGCTGATTGGTTGCCTAGGAAGGCTGTGAATTGTAGACATTTTTTGAGTTTCCTTGATTTAATTACTGATGTGGTGACACGCCCGAACCGGTTCTACAAATACTACTACAATTTACGCTACTCTACCTCGGTTATACTAAAGGGACACGCGAGTGTTTCACCCTTTGCAAGTGCACAAGTCGTAAAACTAGTATAGCGTGCAAAGTAAGGGTTATCGTTCCCATAGAGATTAGTGAATTTACACTTAAGTAGATATAAGGTAATAGCACTTAGAACTAACTCTAACTACTATCAATTCAATTATCTAAGATGATCAACACATGAACTATGCTAGAACAAGGATCGATTAAGAAAACAATTACAGCTATTGGGTTCAAATTCTATATTAAGGGATTGCTAGGGAATAGATTCAATCAAGCAACACCCTACTAGCTAATTAATCATTCATTAAGCTCAATCACAAGGACCCTAACATGCATCTATTCATGTCAATTCATAAGGCATTAAATCCTCAACCTTAATTACAACCTAAGATTATTAGAGTGATTAAAGGAGGTTTACTCACGGTGTTAATGAAGATTCACAAGTTAGTAAATCTTTACAACATAGATGTCATGAGAGGCACATGCATAATAGGTCTTTGATGCATATAGGTTCATCAAGTTATTGTTCATTCAATGGTAGATTGGTGGTTGCAACCACCACTCATAAATGGATTAATGAACACATACATAACTTGAGAGAGTGAAATAAACATGATTGATTATATAGCAAGGTTAGTTACAAGACTTACATCTAATCCCCTAACAAGGAGGATTTAGTTACACATAGAATCAAAGCAACTAAAGAATACAAATGAAGGAAACATCACTGGTTGGCAACTCTTGTGAAGTAGAAATGATCCTCTTTGCAATCCAAGTAACAACTCCTTCTATGGAAACTTGAAACAAACTAAATTAAGGCACCAAAATGGGTGTTTGGTTGCCTAGAAAGTGCCAAGAAACTATCTAACTTACTTTAGAGATTGTATATTACACTAAGGTGGTAAGTGATTAACAAGATTAAAGAAACTACAATACTAAAAAGTTTTTCAAAGGGAAGGCCTCTTCAAGAACAAGTGAGAATCCACCTTTTTTTCTCCTCTCTCTAGCTCTACATAAAAGTCTCCATTTCTCTTTAGCTCTTTTCTTTTGTTTTGTACAAACACTCCTCCACTTGCATCTCGTCACTGTGCACAGCGGGCAAGTGCCGCGGCTTCTTTCCCGCGGGTTATTTCCCACGGGCCAGATGGAATGAACTCGCTGGGCTTGAGCTTGAGCTTAAGGGTCCCACGACTTCCTTCAACGGGTTTCTTCCCACTAGATAGGGGAAAATGAAGTCGCTGGCTTGCCTGACCTTTCCTGTGGGTTTCTTCACTGGTTCCTTCCAGCGGTGTGAACTCGCTGGGGCAAGGTTGCTCTGTTTTCTACCTTCTTTGCCTTCTTTTCGACGCTTTGGACCAAAATGCCCTTGAGACGCCTTTGTTTCCTGAAAACACCTATTTACACCGTTAAATACATAAAATGCTAGGGGAACGGTTACAAAAACCAAGTAAAGGGAGCATTAAATTTGAACATTTAGAGCGCGATCATGTGGCTACTAGAATTAATAAGGAGGAGTTAAAGTTGTTTTGTATTATTTGTTGGAGAACCTGGTTTCTTAGAAATTCTTTTGTCCATAATGGTAACAAGCCTAGCTATCATGATGTGGTTTGGTGGAGTAGGGATTTCGCTGCTAGTTACAGACCTCAAATGTTGACAGGGATAGGTGTGGGATGATGGCTACTAGTGGCTATCCTTACTGGAGGGTTCCCTCTCCTAGATTCTATAAGATTAACTGCAGTGCTGCCTTTGATGTGGGAAAGAATAGAGTCAGTATTGGTGTTGTTATTCGCAATGATTCTAGCTTTGTTATGGCTTCTTGCTGTCAGATCATTAACGCTAATTTTGATTCCAATGTGGCGGAAATTATGGCCATCTTTAAAGGTTTTTTCTTTAGCAAAGATTGTGGTTTGGCTCCTTGTGTGTTGGAATCTAACAAGGTGGAGGCGATTACTCGGGTTCTTAACAACAAATTCTGGGATGCTAGCTTTGGTTCTATTATCTCTGATATAGCTGATCTTCGGTCTCAGTTGAATGGTCCTAGCATTTGTGCTATCCCTTGCTCTGTTAATCGGGTTGCTCAGAAACTTGCTACGTATGATTTGGACACTTTGATGGACTCCTTTTAGATGGAAGACTTTCCTTTTTGTGTTAAGGGACTAGTGGAGTCTGAGAGTCCTTTTTAAGGCTCGTTGTTGTTTGTTTTCCCTGTGTTGGGTTTTCTTTGTTTGTTTCCCTTTTGCTGTTTGTTGCAGCTCTGTCAAAAAAAATAAAAATAGATTTGTTCATTTTAGAGATGAATTATGAAAGTTTAGTGATGCAAGAAAAGAGATGCAAAGCTATGTACGAGAGAGAATAGTAAACAGAAAGCAAGCGCAGGGAAAAAAAGATTGAATTGACGAGTTCATGAAAATTAAAATTGGGCTATAAAAGAACAAGTTGCTAACATTAGAAAGATGAATTTTTAAATAGGTTAAATCTAGTAACTTGGTCTCTCTCTAAACTTTATTGGTATTTGTGTGCTTAGTGTGAACTAATTATTTTATGGGGTAATTACTCTGGTGGCCATCGATTTATGCCACCACTATCAAAATAGCCACCAGATGGGGAATTGGTTTAGAAATGACCATTTTTGACAAACAATATTACACTAATGGCCATTCCGTTATAACACCATTAACTTTTTCTAAGAATGTTACACTAAGGACCATCAATTTGTTCACTTGGTATCAAAATGGCCTTTATAATCATTTTTCTCCAAAATTACTCTAGTGGCCATCTATTTGGTCAATTAGTATCAAAATAGCCATTATAATTGTCCCACTTTTTCTAGAACATGTGTATTAACCATCCATTTGGTTAATTGGTATCAAAACAATCATTATATGTACAACTATATTCTATTAGAAAAATAGAGTAAGCAATCACTAAAAATAAAATTTTATTCAATAGAAAAAATGAAGAATTCATTTGATTCAATATAATTTTAGTCTCATACACATTAAATACTACTTGTCAAACTGCACAAGTATACCAAAATCCCCTACACAAGTATACCAACTTGTTCCTTTTAATCTGAAAATTGTTCAAAAACCATACCCGATTGCACCATATTCAAAACCACACAAAAGTTTACCAACCAAATTTCATGGTACCTAAAATAACTACCAACCTTAACAAAAGGCAGTGCACTTTCAATTAAACAAAAAACATTGCCAATTTCAGTTCAGCTTAAAAAGAAAAAAAAAAAAAAACAATAAATGTCTTCATTTCAATTAAGAAAATGTATGGTCGATACACATGTTCTAGAAAAAGTGGGATAATTATAATGGTCATTTTGATACCAAGTAAACAAATTGATGGCCATTAGTGTAACATTCTTAGAAAAAGTTAACGGTGTTATGACGGAATGACCATTAGTGTAACATTGTTTTGCAAAAAATGGTAATTTCTAAACCAATTCCCCATATGGTGGCCATTTTGATAGTGATGGCATAAGTTGATGGCCACCAGGGTAATTACCTCTTATTTTATAGACGGACATAATGTGCCAAACAAATGGGGTAACGCATATATATATATATATATATATGAATTGAATATTATTCAAGTTATATATATGAATTGAATATTATTCAAGTAGTCAATGAATACATATAGTGCGTTTTCTTTCTCCATATTTAGTTATTTACAAATCATTTTCTAATTAGCCATAGTGTTTCAACTTTAATTTCAAACCTAGAAGGCCACGTTAGTGTTTGGTTTCGTTTTTAAAATGATGTTTTTGAAAACAATTTTTAAAAATAAAAATCATGTTTTAAAAATGATGTTTTAAAAATGTAAACATATTTGATAGTGTTTTCTAAAAGTAGTTTTGAAAAATAAAAAACAATATAAATGTTTTTGATAATGTTTTTAAAATAGGTAAAATTAGTTGTTTAGAGGGGAAAAGTTGTGGTTTATTTTAAAAAGCTGTTTTGAAAATGGTAAAAAACAATACAAAGTTAATTTTTATTTTTAAAAAACAGTTTTACAAAACGATTAACCAAACAACTTTAAAGTTGTTTTTTATTTTTAAAAATAAAAAATTGTTTTTAAAAATGAAACTAAATAAAGTTATTAGGATTGATAAATCTTCAAGGTGAGACAGCAACACATGACGAAACAGTTAAAAGCAATTGACTTGCAATACAGAAAGAAAGAAAAAAGAAATAGTGGGAATATTAGGTTGGTGGACATAGTCAGAGGTATGTGGAGACTATCATGGGCTCAATAAAAAAGCATACATTTGCAGGCATTTTAATTTATATGCACAAAATTAATTTGGAGGCATTTAATTAATTAAAGTAGTCATTGTTAATTGAACCTTAAACTTGATTTTTAATATACTATATATAAATGGCCGGCATATCCTATATATATAAAAGGCGCTATAACTTTCAAAAGGTTATTTTTTCGTTGCACCATTAACCTTATTTCCCTCTATATCCCCTCTTTTCTTTTGCCTTTTTTTTTTTGTTTTACTACCTGCAATTGTCTAATTTACCATTGTCTCCTTTATCTTTTTTTCAAAGGCCATACATTTACCATTTTATCCTTTCCTTTTTACGTGTCTATGGTTGAATATGATTGATTTTTTTTACTGGATGAATATGATTGATTTTTTTTTACTGGATTTGTTATATTTAAAATCACAATAGGATGATGGACAATGAGTAATCCTGGAAAACAAAAATAATCCATAACAGAGAAAATAAAAGCTTAAAGCTTAAACTTCAAATTCAACATCTGCAACCAAAATTAAATTGTAATCAAAAAGCTTAAAATTCAAATTCAACATCTGCGACCAAAGTTCAATTGTAATCAAAATCTTCTACTGCGATAGAAGATACCAGAATATCTTGGAAACAAATTGAAAAGAAAAATAAAATAGAAATCTGAACAAAATCTGCAAACCTAAAGCCTAACATAAAAAATGAGATGTACCAAAAAAAAAGGTAAATAAACTAAGTAATTGATGCTATTACATGGATCTAGATTGAAAATTACTAACGAAAAAAAAAAAATAACTTGAAATCCATATATAGTAAAAAAAAAATCTAGAATCCAGCAAAACATGGATCTAACCAAAAAAAAAAAAAAGTCAAATAATAACATGGATCTCAACAAAATCAAAGGCAAATAACAACATGCAACAAAACAAACTGAAGAGAAAATAATGAAGTGCTAAAAAAAGAATAAAAATACAATCTTTCATATCTAAAATCAGAGAAAAAAAAATTAAACTTCCGAAATCCTAACTAAATTTTTTAAAAACATAAAACACCAATCTTTGAAATCAAAATTTTGAACAAACTAAGATAGAAATCTGAAAAATCTAAAAACTAGATCTGAAGAAGAGAAGAGGGAGTATGATTTAGTCAAAAACCCACATGCAACCACCACAAAATAATTTAAAAAACAAGAAATAAAACATAACCGATTTTGGAAATCCAAAACCTCAAATTGGAAAAAAAAAAATTATAATCAAAAACTGATGAAATCTGAAGAACAGAAGAAGGAACCATGGATTTGAGTGTGGTTTTGGTAAGAAGATAGAAAGATATCAGAGGATTTGGGTGTTTGATTAGTTTGATGAAAGAGAAGAGATATAAAATATTATTGCTATCTGGACGAAATGAGTAAAAAAAATGGGAATTCTAGAATTATCGGTATTCATATATTCAAGATTTTATGTGGGGCTTGGGCTTGCTTGGAATTGCATTCGAATTGGACTTGATTTTTGACTTATATTTGGGCCGGGGCTTGGACAATTTTTTTTTGGGTTTGATATACACAAATAGACTTTTGGGCTGTTGACTTGGATTTAGATTATGGATTTGGGTAAATTTCTTGGATTGGGGTATTACAAATGGGTCCAATTTTATCTATCAAGAAGCAGAAAAAAAGAAAAAGCAAGAGATATTAGCATATTTCTTTGTGTCATATCAGCTTCGTTTTTGTCATCAACCATCTTGAATTATTTTCAAAGAGTGTATATCAATAATTCAAGTTTCCATTGTATCTATTTAAACTCTAATTTCTATTGAAACATTAGAAGTACTAACATTTTTTTATTGTAAATATATTATAAATAGATTTGTATTCATATATATATATATATATATAATATAATATATGCATGTATATCATATGTAAAGTTTAATATTATAAATTTGACACGTGCATTGCACGTGCCTCTCCCACTAGTATATATAAAAGCGTCTTATTTTTTGAAAAGGGCATTTCATGGTGTGACCATTTGCCTTATTTCCCTCTCTATCCCCTTTTTTTCATTTGCCCTTTCTCTAATTCAATTTCCTTCTGTATCCTTCTCTCAGATGTGAATCACTCTCTCCTATGACTCGAAGTCAACTTTTTTCTTCATTTGCACAACTGCTTTATTTCCCTCTGTCCTTTTCCAATTCAGAAATCATATTCTATCCCTCTTCTCATCGTCTTCTCTCTCCAGCGGTTTCTCTCACCGGCGATCTTCTCCACCGGCGCCATCTCACGAACAAGGTCAGAACAAACTCACGATTTTTCCGTGTCCAATCCATGCTTGATGAATGAATTTATCTCTTTTTAACATTATTGATCTGGGTTTTAGATTTTCGTTCTTTTTGTATCTGGGTTTTTATGCGTCTGGGTTTTTTTTGTCGGTTCAGGTATAAGTCAGATTGTGTACGAGGCGCAGAAATCGGTGGGGTGGTGGCACGACGAATCAGATTCCGGCGACGATCAACGGTTGAGGAAAATGGCTGTCAGTCGTAGGCTTCTCTTTTGAGTGTTTAATGATTGATGTTGAGAAGTTATTGTGTTTACAATTTAGTAGTCTCTGTGTAAATTTAGTGGTGGTAGATGGGTATGAGCAAGAGAGAAAAACAAGACTCTTCTACTTCGTCTTGTGCTCATCTCAGAAGTCAGAACTGCTTATCACATTTGCTTTAACAGGTCTTCATGGCTTCTTTTTTTGGGTCTTTAAAAACCCTCTTTTTCTTTTTTTATTTGTGTCTTTTAAGTGGGGATTTTTTTTAATTTTTTTTAATTTTTTTTTGGTATTGTGTTCAGGTGGTACTCGGACAAGTTTGTGAAGGGTTAGTGGGACAAAGAAGATTGTGTTTCTGAGTGGCAAAAATACAGAGCTTTTCTTTGCCTGTGCGTTCAATTTTTCATTGTTCCCAATTTCTAATCTTTAATTAGGAATTTTGCTTTTTGTGTTATTAGTTCTTAACTTAGTGTTTTCATTTTTTTCCCCTTTTGATTTTAATGTACTTTTGACAGGAACTTTTGGATGATAAGCATCTGAGTCACTTCCTGGAGCTCAAGGCATTATGGATTCAGTCACTCAACCTGATTTAAGACATCCAGTTAGTGATAACTGCACATCTATCTCCTTTTCATGCTCTCTGTTTCATACAATTGCATAGTTTTTGATATAATTAGGAAGAATATGATATATTGTATTTTCCATATAAACTTAAGATTTACCAACATAGATTTGGATCATATCATAAGTGTGCATTTTCTGCTTGTTGCAGCATATGTGAAGTATTGAATGACCAAGAATATTAGGCCAAATGTGACTTTTAACTAAAAGGTCATTATCTTTGGACATGTTTAGATGCCCTAGAAAATTTGAGTTGTTTTTCTGTTCTGTCAATGAGGTTGTGGGAAAATATTACGAATGGGGCTATTTAAATATTTGGTACTGCTTCTTTGTTTGTATGCAGCACATGCATTCCTGTTTGAGTGGATTATCAGTGTTAAATTTTGTCGAATGAACGAATACATTGTGTACCAAATCCCATTGGTTCAATGTTTGGAAACTATCAATTTCTGTATGAACATGTGATGTTCTAAATAGCTTAAAATTTCAGATGTAGAAATCTCAAATTGACTATAGGTTCCTTTTGTTATGTTGCCTGATGGGTTATATGCATTGCCTATTGTGGTTTTGCTTATGACAGATTCCTTATTATTTAGAAGAAGAGATACAAATTATCAGAAATATAGTAAATGTAACTCAAATGATGACTTGTTAAATATTGATTTGTTAGGCATTATTATACATACTCTAGCTTTGGAAAAGGTTTTATACTCTTTCAATAAATATAAATATTTGGAGGGTGTTTCCAAACTAAGGATTATTGTCAGGCCTACAACTTTTATTGCAATGTTTGAAGTATTAACAATTTTTTATTGTAAATAAGTTTGTATTCATATATAAAAAATATATATACATATGTATTATATTTAAGGTTTAATACTACAAATTTGGCATGTGCAATGCATGTGCCTCACCACTAGTTATGTTATAATCAGCATCTGTCATATTAGGCTATTAGCTAGCAAAGCTTTAACTTTCTTGAAGAATATTATTACCTGCAGGCTAGAGTGTCAGAAGCTAAAGGTTTAAAAATCTTGATGATCAAGAATTTCAAAAGATTTAGGTTACGTTTGGTTACATGGTGGAATGGTAATGGGAATGGTAATCGAAATGGGAAGGGGAATGGAAAAGAAAGAAAAACTGAGTTTTTTATTTTGTTGGAACTATAGAATTAGTCTCTGAAGAAGTATTATTTTGTTTGGTTAACAATAGAATAGAATGGAGTTAACTGTATTTTAACCAAAATAACCCTAATTATAAAACATTCATAATAACATGATATATTATGGATAATAATAATAAAATATAAAAGTATATATAATATTATATTTATATATAATATAATATATTATTATTATCATATATAACATATTATATATATATATATACATTACATAATAATATATATAATATAAATATTATTATATATTTTTTAATATACATTTATATATAATATGATATATAATATATATTATATATTAATAATATATATATATATTATAATATATTTTTTGGATAATAATAATAAAATATAAAAGTATATCTTATATATATATAAATATAATTATATACTATTTAATATAATATATATGTATATAATATATAATACATATACATCATATATAATACATATAATACATATAATACATATAATATATATAAATATTATATATAATAATAAAATATATATATTATATTATATAATATAAATATAATAATATATTTATATAATATAAAGGGACAATCTATAGAACAACGGTGTTTCTATACACCTTTTAAAAAAAATCCAGCTCATCAAATCTTGACCCTTGATTTGTCCAACTTTCACATCTAATGGTTATGTTTTAAAGTTGTTTTGATTCCCTATGCATTCTAATATTACCTTCTTAGCAGGTCACAAAATCTAATGAACGTTTGTTCTTCACAAAACCCAATAGTTACCGTTTTTAATTTTCCTCCTTCCTAACGCTATTTTCTTCTCCTTTCTAAATCCAACTCTTTTTTTATTTAAACGAATAGAAACACTTCTTCTCCTTTTCAAATCCAATTCTTCTCTTTCCCAACGCTATCTTCTAAACTTTTCTGGTTTACCAGCTCAAAAAATCTTGTGAACTTTTCTTTGTTACCAGCTCAAACACTTCAATCGATTTTTTTCCAAACATTCACTTCAATCAATCATTCGTCTTGCTGATTGGTGTTTCGGTCTGGTGTTTTGATTCATCTATTTGTGTTCGTATTTAAATCTTGTCTCCAACCCATTCTTTTTTGCTTCATCAAGTTTGATCTCACAGGTAAACATCCACTTCAATCGATCATTCGTCTTGCTGATTGGTGTTTCGGTATGGTGTTTTGATTCGTCTATTTGTGTTCGTATTGAAATCTTGTCTCCAACCCATTCTTTTTTGCTTCATCAAGTTTGATCTCACAGGTAAACATCCACTTCAATCGATCATTCATCTTGCTGATTAGTGTTTTGGTCTGGTGTTCTGACTCGTCTATTTGCGTTCGTATTGAAATCTCACCTCCAACCCATTCTTTTTTGCTTCATCAAGTTTGATCTCACAGGTAAACATCCACTTCAATAGATCATTCTTCTTGCTCATTGGTGTTCTGATATGGTGTTCTAACTCGTTTATTTGTGTTCGTATTGAAATCTCACCTCCAACCCATTCTTTTTTGCTTCATCAAGTTTGATCTTGCAGATATGTCTCTTTTGTGTCTTTTTTTGATTAGCTTTGAATTCAATATGAAATTACTTATTGTTTGAATCGTTATTTTTATCTCATCTTTACAATATATCCATGGTTGTTTTGATTAGTTTTGAATTCAATATGAAATTACTTATTGTTTGAATCGTTATTTTTATCTCATCTCTACAATACATCCATGGTTGTTTTGATTAGTTTCGAAATCAATATGAAATTACTTAGGGTTCGAATTCATAGAATCAATAATGTTTTCCTATTTGTAATTGTTTCTTTATCTTATCTCTATAATAATCTTTCTATAATTTTGAAGGTAAATGATTCATGTTCAAAATCTCGGTGATTCCTTACATCAATAATGTTGTCTATAATCTATGTATAAATTCTATGCTGAATGATGCATATTCAAAATCTCGGTGATTCATCGCATCAATATTGTTTTTCTGTTTTCTATTACTTTTATTATAATTCGATCAACACATATTATTGCGATAAAAAAATTTACTTATACTTCTATCATCTTGTTTTGATAATGGCCAGGAGTGGATCGCAAAGTAAGCCTAATAACAAGGATGAATTGTTTTTAACACCAAATAATATGTGTTCTGATGGGGTTAATTCTGTGCAAATTTCGTCATAGGAAGGTAGTGACAATCAAGATGTTGATTTGAATCATAACAAAAATATGAAATTTGATTATGTGGAAGATGCAAGGTCATTTTATCTTGGTTATGCTAGGGGTAATGGGTTTGGTGTAATGGGTTTGGTATAATAGCGACGAACTTGGACTATGATCGTGAATGTAGAGTATTAAGGAGAAAGTGGGTTTGTGATAAGCAGGGATCAAGAAAGGAGGAGTATTTGACTGATAAAAATAGGAAACGCAAGCCAAGGCTGCAAACAAGACAAAATTGCAAAGCTTGTTTTTCAATTGGCATAGACAGTCATACGTTAAAGTACATGGTAAAGGTATTCATCGATGATCATTCACACAAACTAGCAACTTTACGTGAGGTTTCATCCCATTGATCTCACAGAAACGTAGATAAAGGAGACTATGCCTAAATTGACGCCATGGGCAAAAACTTCATAAGAGGTTATCAAACATTCGAGTACATTGTTGACCAGAAATGGAGATACTTGAAAATTAGATTCACTTAGAAGAACTTGTATAACAAGATTGCTAAGACGAGACAATTAAATTTTTTTGAAAGTGATTCACAAGCAGCAATTTCGTAATGTTGTAAAAACCAAAAGCAGACCCATCGGTCTGACTGCACCTATCACATCAGCAACCAAGCGTGAAAGACCAAATCAATGCCGTATTTGCCACATTTCTGGGCACGACTGGCATAATTGTCCATAAAAAGAATCAGACAGTTAGTCACTTTCATTAGTGTTTGGGTTCATGATGCATTTGAATTTTGTCATTGGTTGTTTGTTATGCATTGTGTTTTCATTGGGTTGTTTTTTAATTATCTTGAATGTTAGTTACTTTCATTATTGTTTGTTGTTTTGATAATTCTCATAGGGTTGATTATTATATGATTTCAATTGACATGTACTTTGTTTGATTTGTGGAGTTTGAACTGGACCACATGGACACATAATTTTCTATAGACTAAAAAAGCTCAAATGTTATAAGATGACTTCCATTGAAATTTAAGTAGTTTTGTTTGTATATTTTGTATTAGGCCATAGGGAGCCAATATGTTTTAGGATGTACTAATAAATGAAAAAGTTTGAGAATACGTTTAGGAAAGAACGATCAAATAAAAGATGAACCGATTATATTATAAAAGAATTAATTATGTGTCTATAAGCCCAGCAAATGCTTCAAAGACAACCCAAAAGATTTTATTGATTATAAAAGGGCCAGTGTTGATTATAAAAGCCAATTTGTTTTTATTTATTGAAAGTTGCCTTATACGTACTTAGCCAAAATTATCTTCTAATTCAAAACTTGCACTTATCTTACCTCCGATGCCAACTATAAAGATACAACATAGATAATCTAATATGAAGAAATTTTAGACTTGAAACACATGGTTACAAAATAGATGTAATGCGATCACGTCAAAAAAAAAAAATGCAATTACAAGAACCATAGTAATGTAACATTATGTAGGATATCACATTTGATATTAATCGATTACACCACAGTACACATTGTTTTAGGAATTTATACAGTAGTCAAAGAAAGGCAATCAAAGACAGAAATATAAAAGCCCGAGTTTTCTAAATGGTTGCCATCTTCCTAACTAAATCAAACTCCAACACCCGAATACGATCTTTTAAGCTCATATTTTCTCTTTCGTAGAACTGATGAAGTCGTTCCAACTTATGAAATTCCCTTTGTAACCTCTACATTTCTTCATTCAATGACATATTAGCTGTGATAATTGTAACCGGTACTTCAGGTCCTAACCATTTGAAAAAATTGCATCCACCAAATTCTTTATGTAGTATAATATTGAAATGTAAGCTGTATTACTTCATAAATCAATCTATATGAATATAGCTTAAAATAGTCACTTATAGTTCAATAACATTTCCTTTGGAACACCCTTCAAATAGTCTCTTATGGTTCCAAGGTGTTATGCATGGCAATATATTATCTCAATGGTAATCCACATTTGCATTTTCCCTCCCCATACCCATGTACGTTTGATGAAGAGGAAGATGACATTAACAAAACCTTTTATTGTGCAAGTAAGCAAATATGAATACAACCTTCCCCAATAAAACAAACAATTTGTAACTACTACTGTTTTTCAATAAAAAAGAAATCTAAATATCCAGATTTATCAAAACAATTTAAAAGTCAGATTAAGTACATACAAACACTTGATCAAGTCTATAATTGTGAATATTATATATAGAATTTAAAGAATTTAAACTTAGCTACAGTTATAAACTTCAGACTATTTATTTTTATTTAAAAAAAAATAATACAACAGTTATGATGAACTTTAAATAAACTTAAAAATCATGAAAACTTAGCTACACCATCTCGATATGAATATGATAAACCATCACACCATTATCAGACCTAGTCAAGTATAACTTTCCATCTTTTTTACTTCTAACTACATATGACAACCAATAACCATCACAAAAAATTGAAATATGTTAAATCGAAATTATTAAATTACAAAATTAGTAATCGGAAGTTATGAAATAAGAGAAAAAAAAATTAAGCAACCTGGTGTGGTGTAGATTGTTTCAAGTTTGATGGATGTACACCGCAGATCGTGAGAGAAACACACAGAAAGAGAGAGAGAGAGAGAGAGAGACAGAGAGAGAGAGACAGAGTTTTAGGGTTTCTGAAAGTTATGTATGGTGTTTAGAGTGAGTATTAGGGTTTTTTTTAATTATAGATCATATTTATAAAATTATTCAAATAACATTAACACACAATAAAATATTATTTCAAACGAGGCATTTATTGCACAAATTTCAAAATATTTTTTTATTCATTTTTCCTTATTTTTTAATATCCCGAATCCATTAAGAATAAAGATTTTCTGGAAGCAATTAATGTTTCATCTTCCCTTTCCATATTACTATTTTTCATATACTTTTGTTAAATTAGATTCATTACATTTAGGAAATAAAAAGAAATGTTTGTGTTTTTTTTTTATTACATATGTTTCAAAATATTTGTTTTTTCATTTTTCATTTTTTTTTTTTAATATCCCGAATCTATTTTTTTAATATAGGTTTTCTGGCAGCAATTAATGTTTTATTTTTCCTTTATTAGTTATATCAATATTACAAAATGTTATATAACTATACAATTCATGTCTCCATATGTACATAAAGTGATTAAAGCATTCATAATGTAATGTTGATATCAAAGGATATCAAAGTTATACTTATATCATATGAATACCCGATTCATGAATGTTCCCATATGCACATAATATGTTTCGAATAACTAACATATAGTAGTTATAATGTTATTACTAAATGTGTACAATTGCTCAATTCATGAATGGTCTCATATTAATTTTTTAAAGTATGAGATATAACAGTAGAATATTTTTTATTTGCAAAGTAATCAAAGTTTAATAAGATTGAATATGTTGACACACCATTGAACATTTTACTTGACCGATGGTTGAATATTTTCATAAAGACTTGTTTTCAAATAAATATATCAAAGCATGCAACTACAGTCTTATAGATTGTTGCATAATTATAAAATTCATGTTCCCATGTACACATAAAGTGAGTTAAGCATTCATAGTTAAATATTGATACATAGGATATCAAGGTTATACCTATATCAAATGATTGCCCAGTTCATGTCTCCATATACACATAATAGAATATCAAGGTTATACATATATCATATGATTGCACAATTCATGTTCCCATAATTATATGTTTATTAATTGAAATTTATTAGTTATAACAATATTACAAAATGTTTTGTTACTATACAATTCATGTCCTCATATGCACATAAAATGATTTAAGCATTCATAATGATATTGATATCAAGCATTATCAAAGTTATACATATATTATATGAATGTCCAATTCATGCATGTTCCCATATGCACATAATAGTTTCGAATAATTAACATATAGTAGTTATAATGTTAATACTAAATGTGTACAATTGCTCAATTCATTTTTCATATTCATTTTTATTAATTGAAATTTATTAGTTTTAACAATATTACAAAATGTTTTATAACTATACAGTTCATGTCGCCATATGCACATAAAGTGATTTAAGCACTCATAATTTAATGATGATATCAAAATTTGTTAATATAATAGTATAATTGACATTATTTATTTAAAGCATGAGGCATAATAGTAGAATATTTTTCTTTGCAAAGTAATCAAAGTTTAATAAGATTGAATTAGATGATACATCATTGAACTATACACAATAAGTTTTATGCAATTATATAACGTGAAAATAACACAAAAAACGAAGCTGATTTGAATTATGTAAATACATTGGGACATGCGTGTTGTGTAACTATTGTAATTTGAATCGGAAAATATACAAGCATGTTGTTATTTTAATTTAAATATCGTTGATTGGTATTTAAAATTTAATGAGACTGTATTAATATATGAAATCCATAGATTTTGAATTTAGGTGTGTACATACGAATCATGTAGGACATTGATTTAGGGCATAAAATATGTGAAGAGTTTAGGGCTTTCCAAAAATATAAGGATGTAGGACTTCTGGTTTAGATTTTGTTATGCATTCATGAATATATGACCAATTATTATTTATATTTTAATAAGATTGGCCAATTGGGACACAGGTTTATCCACACCTCTTACGTCATTCAATGAAATTTTTATTTGCTGGTTGATATTTAATTTTTTTTTAATAAGATAGATTGTAATCATTAATATAGATTAGGGATCTCTTAACTTCAAACTCTTCATATTCAACCTTTTAATATATTTCCTTTCTATTGGTTGTTTTAGCTGACAGGGGTTGGTCTGAATTTAATACAAAGCCATCTGTAATGTATGTACAACCTGAAATTTATTATTAAAACAATTTCCAATACAAAGCTGAAATATAATTTCATTTTCTTTTAACTTAAAAAGACTTTTAGTCTCTATCTCTCTCTCTCTCTCTCTCTCTCTCTCTCTCTCTCTCTCTCTCTCTCTTCAATTCACAAATTGAAACCTAAATAAAACTCTTTTCATCACACTATTGTTGTTCCTTTCACGAAACAATGTCCATCACGCAGTTATTCTTTTGTTAACGAAAATCTTATGTGATCAGATTTACAGACCTAAGAGGTTTGTGAAAATCGCATGATCTGCTCTTTGTAAATGTTTATATTTCCTCATCAATGTTTATATTTGTGTTTTTTTTTTTTTTTAAGTTTTTGCAAGCTTTTGTATTCACACATTTGAAGGTGTTTTGATTGGTTTTACAATCTTTGCATGTGTGTAAGGTTCATGATTTGTATTGGCTTGATTCCATTGCAAAACACTCTATATGTGTATTAGTTGTTGCTTAGGATATTCTTTGAAGAAAGGAAGCTTAAAAGGTGGAGAGCAACGTCTAGTGCAAAAGTCGTCTTCAAGAGGTGAAAAACGTCAAAGGTATATCTTGACTTTTATCCTCTTGCAAGGCGTTAGAGCACACACACACAATTCATACATGTGTGTCCCTGCATCGTGGTTCAAACATTTGGTATAACACATTCACACATCTCATAGTATGCTCATCCATTGATCTTGTATAGACAAACATTGTGAAATTGCATGCTTTGTGACTATCTCTTTGATATGGCATGCTTGTGTGAATATGTGTTTATTTGTTTGTGTATTTTGTGTTTTGGACTTGAACATGTTCTTATTTGATGCCTTATTGAGTTCCGTTCGTCTCGGTTACTCATTCATAAGGTTTCGAGTCCAAACAATGTGACTATGCTACTTTTTGTTCTCATTCGTTGAGTTGACTTCATCGTCATTTTTCGAGATGATTTCTTAACCATTTTTCAAAGTTTTGTAGTTGTAGTCATGCGTGAGGGAGTCATGATTCGTAATCCGCAAACAGATTCAAAATCAGAGTTCGGATTCCCAAGATATGGCTGAAGAACCGGAAAGTACGCGAGAGAGGTGTGGGAGGCCGTGAGCCACCTTGCCCACGCCGTGAGGGAGGCCGTGAGGCTCACGGGCAGAGGGGCTCTCTGCCCCCGTGAGCCTCACGCGCCCCCCACGGGAGGGTGACGTGGCTCATGTTGATTGGCCCTGAAAAACCTTCTCTTTCCTCCTTTTAAACTCCTCTCCTTTCCTCCACACTTGTTGAAGAACTTGAAGTGATTTTCACGAAATTCTGCACAATTTTCTTCAATTTTCATTTTCTTATTTTGATCATAACTTTCTCATACGAACTCGAAATCAATCGATTCAAAAGCCAAAATTGTTGGTCTTGAGAAGAGCTACAAACCCCAAGTATTTTCAGAGGGAGCTGACTTCGTCATTTTTCTCAGCAGCCTGATTTCCAGTACGAGGTCAAGGTTGATTGTTCAACTTCTTCTTTTTCAATTTCATCTTTGATCATCTCTTGATTCTTACTATTTGATTGATGAAATTTGTTGAGAAGTATGTTAGATCATATTCTAGGGGTGTTTGATCATTTGTTAATTGAGATTTAGCTTTGTGATTTGTTTTGAACATATATGTGCTAAACTTGATTTTGTGTGAAATTGATTCTAGAAAATGAATATATGATGTGTCTCATATTATTTTCTAGGTTTTATTTCATGATCTAAGAACTAGGTTTTTAGTGTGATATATTGAATATTCATACCTTTGTTCTTATTGATTTACATGTCTTGATTTCTAGATAATCTTGTGATTGTGTGTTGGAAGCATATTCTAGATTGTCATTGAACATGTACATTTTGCTTGCTTGATTGATCATCTAGCTTAATTTGTTTGTGTTTGCATCACTTTAGATCATAGCCTTGCATTAGGTTGAAGTCTCTAGCAAAGTGAGTGAAGCTTTGTGGATAGAGCAAGGAAGTCTTGATTAGAGTCGGGAGGACTCGGATAATCAAGCAAGGAAGACTTGTCTAGGGTCGGGAGGATCCGGATAGGCAAGCAAGAAATCTTCCTAGAGACGTGAGCGTCTTGGATAGGAAGTTGCTTTCTAGAGGTGTAGGATACATCTCGGATAGGAAGTAGGCTTGGTGATTCACTAGCCCGAGGGTAGATTAGGAGTTGATAGCTTGAGCGGATATCATGTGTTGATAGCTTAAATGTGTAAGTCCTTTTTCATATAGTGGATTGCTTTGCCGGTGGTTGTGGTATCAACCCGTGGATGTTTCCTCTTTGAGGTTTTACCACGTAAAAACACTTGTATTCATTTTTGTTTTTACTTTTCTTTATCTTTCATATCTTACATTGATTGCATTACTTGTATATTGATTTTCACATGTGTTGGTTAAATCAATTCATTTGCTAAATCTAATCAAGTGTGCATTTTCTTTGTTATATTCCGCATCATTTTTAATATTGGAAGAATTTGAGTAAATACCTATTCAACCCCCCCCACTCTAGGTATATTTTACACTATATTGTTTAAGGGAATTTCAATGTGTTTGTTGAAGGGTTTATTGTGATAATTCATGTTTGAAAAATATTTTTACACACACTGAACATATAACTGTATTGTTAAAATCCCAAACTCTTCGAAAAGCATTCATCTACGGTGCTTCTTCTTCGATCTGCTATGTGTTTGATGAATGGTTTATAGTGATAGTACCTGCTTATTCAATGGTCAATGTTAGATATGATTACAATGGTTCAATATGAACATGATTAACTTCGGCATGCAAGTTTTGAAATTAAAACCATATTTGCTTGAACATGTTTCGATGGATAATTTTTGCTCCAAAGATTTATGTTTTATTGGCTACTATTCTTGTATGATGATAATTTTTGTTTGGTCTTGGTTAAAATTCTTGTTTATTGTTTTTTAATTATAACATATCAACATTGTACATGTATTGTGATTCAGTTAATAATTGTTGACATTTCAGTAAATATATGTTTTTTATAACACATTAAACATAATTTCATAGTCAGTTACAAATTTGGTATGTATGTCTTATTCTTTGTAAAAAATTTAAAATTAGAGTTTTGTAGGGATTTGATACTTAATATCATGAAAAATGGTGGAAAGAAAACACAGTCTTTGTTAATTCGATATGTTAAGAAGAAACTTATCCATGTGAAAATATCAGTTAGAATCCATATTATATATTTTATGTGATCGAATAATTGTTTGTATAATCAAAATGTAAAACATATAATAACATTTAAAAGAGTATTTGTATGTAAAGATTTGCATTGTCAAATGCATGAAAAACTTTACTATAAAACTGTCAATTAGAATCCATATGAACTAATTTATGTGATCGCATATTTTTTCAGTAATCACAACTTAATATGCACATAATATGTTTTAAAAGAGTATTGATATATGAAGATTTACATTGGCAAAAGTATGAAAACCTTTTGTGTAAAAATATCAGTTAGAATCCGAATTAAAAACAGTGTACGTGATAACCCTTTACAGACATATATAATCTCATTTAAAAGGTATTCGATATATAATATTTACTTTGATAAATGCATGACAACCCTTTCTGTATCAATTACAATAAGAATCTATATTATATATTAATTTTCAATGAACAATAATGTAAAGTTAATTTAATAATTCGCATGAAAAGTGTGCAATTGGCAAGGAAACACTAATTGATCATACATTACGAAGCAATAATAGCCTATATTGCATTTTCGAGAAAGTAATATCATCATTTTGTTTTTCTATTTTGAAACAAATTATAGCACGGTGTGTATAAAACTATCTAGAGGGGGTGAATAGATTTTAAGCTTATTACCCAATTTTTCGTGATTAGTCAAAATTACGAAATTACCCCTAAATAGATAAAGCAATAAATCAAGTATAAAATGCGAAAATTAAATAACACTTGATTTTTACATGGAAACCCTCACGGGAAAAACCACGGGCTAGTAAGTAAGCCACACTCGAACCTCGAATCCACTAAATGTGTAAACAATTACAACCTAATCCCGGAAGTAATCACACACCTACCTAATCCCGGTATAAGTGAACCTAGTCCGATTGCTTGCGAATTAAGCAACCTAATCCCGGTCACAACACAAGACTTAATTCTCTAAAAAGAGATTAACACCCTAAGTGAATATATGAATATTCAAATGCAACATAGAGCAAAGGAAACCCTATATGCTTATCTAAGATGATGAATATGCAATTAAAAACAATCCTAGATATTAAAGCTAAATGACATGTCAATTAGCATAGATAATCATAGATTAGAGAAACCTAAATATCTATCATAAAAACAATACTTAATCAAATCAACACAACAATCTCTATCTTGAATATTAGAATATAATCTAAGAACAATCAAGTAATAAAAGAGATGCCATAATAAATTAAACACTAATTATGTATGATAATAGTGAAAAACTTACCAAAGCAAGTGTGATGATGAAAGACCCATGCAAGCAAGCATCCTAGATATGCTAGAGAATGCTAGATGAACTTTGATGCAAATGGATTTTAGTTTGAGTGTTTGATGAGCAAACTTGATTGCTTTCTCTCTTAAAAATCTCTCTTTTTAAAGTAGGGTTCTTGATGATTAAAGAGTCACATTCAGAACAAGAGAAAGTGATGTATTTATAGGCATGAAAAACAGAGCATACGAAAAGACAAGTTTGCCCCTGAAACGCACCGATCGGCGGTTTCAATCGGCGGTCAGGCCACCGATCATAACCGCCGAACTGGCCCGAGAGGAACAAGGGACCAACGGCGGTTTCATTCGGCGGTTTCGTGACCGCTGATCCAACCGCCGAATCAAACCTGAGATTAAAAAATCAATCAGGTATGAAAACGGCGGTTTCATCGTGACCGCCAATCTAACCGCCGAATTAGGCCGAGAGATAAAATCAATCAGGTCTTGAACGGCGGTTTCAAACGGTGGTTTCATTCGGCGACCAGGCCGCCGATCATAACCGCCGATCACCAACAAAGGAGAAAACCAAGGAGAAGCCAAGGGCATTCTCCGTAGGCGGTCCTCGCGCTAAACCAAGCACATTCTAGTGCATGCGTGGACGTTTCCGAAAACAATCAGGAAACGAATTACAAGACAACAAGACACAATTACACACAACAAAATATAACACATAAGTGCCAGTGTGAAATGTGACAAGTGAAGAGAATGCACACATATGCAATGCATGTTAAGTGTGTGTGTGCAACTAATCTCTTTAAAGAAAAGTAAGCACATAGAAATTTACCTTCGGTGCTTATCAAGATGAGGTCTTCAAAGGGCTTGAGCAATAACACCGATACCTAGGCTACCCTTACAAAGAACCCCCAACATGTGGTTTGTCCACGAAATGAGCCAATCAACAAATGGGAACCTTACAATCTCCCCCTTTGGTTATTTTGTGACAAAACCACCACTCACATTGATTCCTCACAAAGAAATAGAAACTACGGGACAACTATGATTTTCTACAACACAAAGAGATAAGTAAATAAAACTTCAAGTCTTCAATCTCTTGTAGAATAATCAAGCCATGAAAAGAAAGTTTCTAACATTTCCAATACAAGTAAAAAGTGAGATGAATCAAGTGAGAACAAAAACAAGCATTTGCATTTTAAAAGTTTAGGCACAACA
Source organism: Acer yangbiense (assembly GCA_008009225.1). NCBI lineage: Eukaryota > Viridiplantae > Streptophyta > Magnoliopsida > Sapindales > Sapindaceae > Acer > Acer yangbiense. The sequence goes on along the minus strand of CM017773.1, from coordinate 21,128,131 downwards.
TTATGAAATGTATGTGTATGCAATGCTCCCCCTCAACGGGTTACTCCCCCTCAATGAATGTTCTCCCCAATATGCACAATTGCTTCTATTTTGCAACTCCCCTTACCATATCCTACTCCCCCTTTTTGTCATGATATAGGCAAAGGAGTAGTCCCCAACCGGGTCACTCATAGAAACGAGAGATAGAAGCATGCAAGATATTTGCATATACATATAAGTCCCTTTATGCACCTCAATTAATTGAAGATAAACGAGGAGATTTATTTGAGAAAAAATGTGTGAATCAAACATACTTTGCATACAAGACATGTAGCATTTAAGTCCAAAATATCATGGTATTTGGCAAAGCAAATGACAAGGTTTCTAATAAGAATTCAAACCAATTTCACCAATGTCATGAGTAAAGCAAGGATATAGAATATATTGATTTCAATTTAAGAACAACTATATCCAACTTTATAAATGAAACATGGCATGAGCGACTTTGCACCCTTTTTTATTTTTCCGAATAAGATATCCATATGATAGTAGCCATGTTCAACCAATAAAGAAGGAGAGACATTTGGAATTTACATTCCTTTGAACGGATACAAGATCCTTTATTCATTTTGAGTCTCATAAGCTTTCACACAAGGTTATGCATTTTAAGAGTATGCATTCATCAATTCATGCTTTTCATGTGAGCATGTTATATGAATTTCATGCTTTTTCATTTGACATTAGCATGTTATTAAATAATCATCATGTCATAGAGATAATCATAGGTCATTCAAATCATACTTCCTACATACATCTCCTAGTCCAAAAATGCATGTTTGAACATAAATATGACATGGATTGTAAACAAGCAAGGTTCACACATATTGAATTGAAAACATATATACATATGTGCAACCAAGCTTACTCAAACAATTAAAAGAAGAGGCATATGATATTTAGAATTTTTTGCAAGATACAAGAATGCAAAATAGCTCTCTTTGCTTGAGTTCCCCATATGGGGTCAAATATAGAACATCACTCCACAAGACATATCCCAATAGATCTACTAAGAGTTTTTAATCGAGTAGCATCTAAGGGTTTAGTAAATAAGTCCACAAGTTGATCATTAGTACCTACATGTTCAAGTACTATGCATTTATTTTCAACAAGCTCTCTAATGAAATGATGGCGGATGTCAATATGCTTAGTTCTAGAATGTTGTACCGGATTCTTGGAAATATTAATAGCACTCATGTTATCACAAAAGAGAGTGAGAGTACCTTGGTTGAATCCGTAGTCTACTAGCATTTGCTTCATCCATAGGAGTTGTGTGCATCCACTCCCCGCGGCTATGTATTCGGCCTCGGCCGTGGACAAGGAAATCGAGTTTTGCTTCTTGCAAAACCAAGACACCAAGTTGTTGCCTAGAAAGAAGCAACCGCTCGATGTGCTCTTCCTATCATCGCAATTTCCTGCCCAATCCGCATCACTAAAGCCTACAAGACTAGCATTAGTGTCAAAAGAGTACCAAATCCCATAGTTGGAAGTCCCATTCACATAGCGAATGATTCTCTTTACGGAAGAGAGATGGGACTCCTTGGGATCCGCTTGGTACCTAGCACACACACCTACACTAAAAGATATATCGGGCCTACTTGCGGTCAAATAAAGCAAGCTACCTATCATGCCCCGATATAGAGTTTGTTCCATACTTTTACCACTAGCATCCTTGCTTAGCTTCAAAGTGGTACTCATGGGTGTATCACAATGTTTGGCATTCTCTAAACCAAACTTCTTCACTAGGTTTTTGGCATATTTGGCTTGGGTTATGAAAATCTCATCATCTAATTGCCTAATTTGCAAACCTAGGAAGTAACTAAGCTCACCAACAAGACTCATCTCAAATTCATGAGACATGACATCAATAAATTGTTAGACCTTGGTGTTGTTGGTGGAGCCAAATACAATGTCATCAACATAGATTTGAGCTATAAATAACTCATCTTTGTTTCTCTTGATGAACAAGGTCTTGTCAACACTACCTTTTGTGTAGTCATTGCTAACAAGAAATTGAGTGAGGCGTTCATACCAAGCCCTCGGTGCTTGTTTCAACCCATATAGTGCCTTCTTAAGGCGATAGACATGGTTGGGGTGGTGTGCATCCACAAACCCCTTGGGTTGTTCAACAAACACTTCCTCTTGCAAGAAGCCATTGAGGAAGGCACTCTTGACATCCATTTGGTGCAATTTGAACTTGTGCACACAAGAAATGGACAAGAGAAGCCTAATGGACTCTAAACGGGCAACGGGAGCAAAAGTCTCCTCAAAGTCGATACCCTCAATTTGAGAGTATCCTTGTGCTACAAGTCTAGCCTTGTTCCGCACTGTGTTGCCATCCTCATCGGATTTGTTCCTATAAATCCACTTAGTGCCTATCACATGAGTGTTTTTAGGCCTAGGAACTAGAGTCCAAACCTCATTCCTTTCGAATTGGTTTAGCTCTTCTTGCATGGCTAGAACCCAAAATTCATCATTTAAGGCTTCATCAACCTTTTTGGGTTCAATTTGAGAGGTGTAGCATGTGTAGCTAATTAGATTAGCTATTTGACGCCTAGTTCTAACACCCTCATTCACATATCCAATAACATCCTCTTTGTTATGGAGCCTTCTAACCCATGGAGCGGGTTTATTAGTGTCCAAGAGAGGGACTCTAGTAATAGGTTGTGTGACTTCATTAATATCATTGGACGTCCCAACATTGGGAGTCACCACAACCCTCTCCAAAGGAGAGTCATCATCTAAAACTTCCTCCTTCTTATGGTCATTAGACTTGAGCCTTGTATCATCAATAACAACATTCGATGATTCCATGACGGTTCGAGTCATCAAGTTGAAAACTCTATAGGCTCTACTATTCAAGGCATAGCCAATAAAGATACCCTCATCACTCTTAGCATCAAACTTGCCAAGTTGATCACGGTCATTTAAAATGTAGCATTTGCTTCCAAATGTGTGGAAGTAGCTAACATTTGGCTTCCTACCCTTCCACAACTCATAGAAGGTGTTTCTAGATCCGGGCCTTAGGAAAACACGATTCCCTATATAGCAAGCCGTATTGACGGTTTCGGCCCATAGGTTCCTAGGGACATTGTTGCTAAGCAACATCACTCGGGCCATCTCTTGAAGGACCCTATTCTTCCTCTCAACAACTCCATTTTGTTGAGGTGTCCTAGGAGCCGAGAACTCATGGGAGATGCCTAAGCTATTGCAATAGCTTTCAAAAGAGGCATTCTCAAATTCCCTCTCATGATCACTTCTAATCCGTTTAATGCTTTTAATGTTAGAATTCATTTCATTTTGTATTTTAGTACAAAGCATTTTAAACTTATCAAAAGTTTCAGATTTTTCTCTAAGAAAATATGTCCATGTAAATCTAGAGAAATCATCAACACAAACAAAAATGTATCTCTTTCCACCTAAACTCTCGGTTTGCATAGGATCCATGAGATCCATGTGGAGAAGCTCTAAAGGCTCCTTGGTGGAGAGATACTTGCCCTTTTTGTGCATGCTCTTGGTTTGTTTTCCTTGTTGACAAGGTCCCCAAATTCCATTGGCTTTCTTCCCAAGCTTAGGGAGGCCACGCACACAATCAAACTTTCCAAGGGTTCTTAAATCCCTAAAGTTCATGTGGCCAAGTCTTTCATGACACAACTCTATTTACTCATCCATGGACACATTGTTTGAGACAATTCTAGCTTCAAGACAATAACAATTGTCACTAGATCTCATACCTTTCAACAAGGTTTGTCCATCGGGCTTTAGGATTGAGCAATCACCTTTTCTAAACAAGACGGAATATCCGTCATCACTTAGATGTGAAATGCTTATTGAAACAAATTATAGCACGGTGTGTATAAAACTATCTAGAGGGGGGTGAATAGATTTTAAGCTTTTTACCCAATTTTTCGTGTTAGTCAAAATTACGAAATTACCCCTAGATAAAGCAATAAATCAAGTATAAAATGCGGAAATTAAATAACACTTGATTTTTACGTGGAAACCCTCACGGGAAAAACCACGGGCTAGTAAGTAAGCCACACTCGAACCTCGAATCCACTAAATGTGTAAACGATTACAACCTAATCCCGGAAGTAATCACACACCTACCTAATCCCGGTATGAGTGAACCTAGTCTAATTTGCTTGCGATCTAAGCAACTTAATCCCGGAAGCTACACACAAGACTTACTTTCTCAATGAAGAGAATAAACCCTAAGTGAATATATGAATATTCAAATGCAACATAGAGCAAGGGAAACCCTATATGCTTATCTAGGATGATTAATATGCAATTAGAATAATCCTAGATATTAAAAACTAAATGACATGTTCAATCAAATAGTTTAGCTAATCAAGATTAAGCACAAAACCTAATTAGCTATCACAATACAACTTCTCAAACATACATCATACTAATCTCAAACTTGTATTCAAAGTATATAAAATAACATACAAGTAATTAATTGAGATTTCTTGTTAAGAGAAACACAAAATATGTAAGATATTAGTGAAAAGCTTACCAAGCAAAGTATGATGAAGAATCCATGCAAGATGTCATCTAGATGATCAAGGATGATGCTAGATGATGATTGATGATCATGGAAAAGTGTTTGAGTAAACTAAAAATGAGTTCTTTGGAATTTTTCTTCTCTTTGAAAAATATCCTAAGTATGGAATCTGAATATGAACTCTTATACTTGACCTAAAGTCAAAGTGGCATATATATAGGGGGCCAAAACAAGGTGTGGTCGTTTTGATAAGTTGGCCTCATATTTGCCTTGGGCGCTGTACGTAGAGCGCCTCTTGTACAGCGCTTGTACAGCGCCCCTACTCTGTTCTCACGAGAAAACATAGTGGCGCTGTACGTAGAGCGCTGTACGTAGAGCGCTTTGTACAGCGACCCAACAGCGACCGAATTAAATCGATCAGGTCTGAACAGCGCTCAATGGGCGCTGTTCGTACAGCGCTTTTGGGAGCGCCCAATGCAAAAATGCAATCCTAAGTCTAAGCATGACAAGGCAATTGGATATGCAAGATGCAATCAAACTAACATGCAAGAAGAGATGTTAATGAACATTAATGCACAAAAATAAGACACACAACATACAAATATTAAACAAATGCATGAGTTGTGAGTGTGTGCAACTATCTCTTCAAGACAAGTTAGCACAAAGAAATATACCTTCGGTGATTATCAATACGAGGTCTTCAAAGGGCTTCGAACAATAAACCCGATACCTAGGCTACCCTTACAAAGAACCCCAACATGTGGTTTGTCCACGAAATGAGCCAATCAACAAATGGGAACCTTACAATCTCCCCATTTGGCTATTTCGTGACAAAACCACCACTCACATTGATTCCTCACATTAAAATAGAAACAACGGGATAACTATGATATTCTATAGTACAAAGAGATAAGAAAATAAAACTTCAAGTCTTCAATCTCTTGTAGAATAATCAAGCCCTGAAAAGAAAGTTTCTAACATTTCCAATACAAGAAAAGTGTGAGATTAATCAAGTGAGAACAATACCAAGCATTTGCATTAAAAAAAATAGGCACAACATTATGCAATGTATGTGTATGCAATGCTCCCCCTCAACGGGTTACTCCCCCTCAATGAATGTTCTCCCCAATATGCACAATTTCTTCTATATTTTGCAACTCCCCTGACCAAATACTACTCCCCCTTTTTGTCATGATATAGGCAAAGGAGTAGTCCCCAACCGGGTCACTCATAGCAACGAGAGATAGTAGCATGCAAGATTTGCATAATTAATATAAGTCACTTTATGCATCTCAATTAATTAGAGAGAAACAAGGAGATTTATTTGAGAGAAAATGTGTGAATCAAACATGCTTTGCATACAAGACATGTAGCATTCAAGTCCAAAATACAATGGTATTTGGCAAAGCAAATGACAAAGGTTTCTAATAGGAATTCAAACCAATTTCACCAAAGTCATGAGTAAAGCAAGGATATAGAATACAATGATTTCAATTTAAGAGAAACTATATCCAACTTTATAAGTGAAACATGGCATGAGCGACTTTGCACCCTTTTTTATTTTTCCGGATAAGATATCTGTATGATAGTAGCCATGGTCAACTAATAAAGAAATAGAGGTTTTTGGAATATAAATTCCTTTGAACGGATACAAGATCCTTTATTCATTTTGAGTCTCATAAGCTTTCACACAAGTTTTGCATTTTAAGAATATGCAATCATCAATTCATGCTTTTCATGTGAGCATGTGATATGAATTTCATGCTTTTTCATTTGATATTAGCATGTTAATAAAGAATCACCATGTCATGGAGATAATCATAGGTCATTCAAATCATACTTCCTACATACATCTCCTAGTCCAAAAATGCATGTTTGAACATAAATATGACATGGATTGTAAACAAGCAAGGTTCACACTTATTGATTTGAAAACATATATACATATGTGCAACCAAGCTTACTCAAACAATTAAAAGAAGAGGCATAAGTTATTTAGAATTTTTTGCAAGAAACAAGAATGCAAAATAGCTCTATTTGCTTGAGTTCCCCATATGGGGTCAATCATAGAACATCACTCCACAAGACATATCCCAATAGATCTACTAAGAGTTTTTAATCGAGTAGCATCTAAGGGTTTAGTAAATAAGTCCGCAAGTTGATCATTAGTACCTACATGTTCAAGTACTATGCATTTATTTTCAACAAGCTCTCTAATGAAGTGATGTCGGATGTCAATATGCTTAGTTCTAGAATGTTGTACCGGATTCTTGGAAATATTAATAGCACTCATGTTATCACAAAAGAGAGTGAGAGTACCTTGGTTGAATCCGTAGTCCACTAGCATTTGCTTCATCCATAGGAGTTGTGTGCATCCACTCCCCGCGGCTATGTACTCGGCCTCGGCCGTGGACAAGGAAATCGAGTTTTGCTTCTTGCAAAACCAAGACACCAAGTTGTTGCCTAGAAAGAAGCAACCTCCCGACGTGCTCTTCCTATCATCGCAATTTCCTGTCCAATCCGCATCACTAAAGCCTACAAGACTAGCATTAGTGTCAAAAGAGTACCAAATCCCATAGTTGGATATCCCATTCACATAGCGAATGATTCTTTTTACGGAAGAGAGATGGGACTCCTTAGAATACGCTTGGTACCTAGCACACACACCCACACTAAAGGAGATATCGGGCCTACTTGCGGTCAAATAAAGCAAGCTACCTATCATGCCACGATATAACGTTTGTTCCATACTTTTACCACTAGCATCCTTGCTTAGCTTCAAAGTGGTACTCATGGGTGTATCACAATGTTTGGCATTCTCTAAACCAAACTTCTTCACTAGGTTTTTGGCATATTTGGCTTGGGTTATGAAATTCCCATCATCTAGTTGCCTAATTTGCAAACCTAGGAAGTAACTAAGCTCACCAACAAGACTCATCTCAAATTCATGAGACATGACATCAACAAAATATTGGACCTTTGTGTTGTTGGTGGAGCCAAAAACTATATCATCAACATATATTTGAGCTATGAAAAGCTCATCATTGTCTTTCTTGATGAATAGTGTCTTATCAACACTACCTCTTATGTAGTTATTGTCAACAAGAAATTGAGTAAGGCGCTCATACCAAGCCCTCGGTGCTTGTTTCAACCCATATAGTGCCTTCTTGAGGCGATAGACATGGTTGGGGTGGTGTGCATCCACAAACCCCTTGGGTTGTTCAACAAACACTTCCTCTTGCAGGAAGCCATTGAGGAAGGCACTCTTGACATCCATTTGGTGCAATTTGAACTTGTGCACACAAGAAATGGATAAGAGAAGCCTAATGGACTCTAAACGGGCAACGGGAGCAAAAGTCTCCTCAAAGTCGATACCCTCAATTTGAGAGTACCCTTGTGCTAGAAGTCTAGCCTTGTTCCGCACTATGTTGCCATCCTCATCGGATTTGTTCCTAAAAATCCATTTAGTGCCTATGACATTAGTGGTCTTCGGCCTAGGAACTAGGGTCCAAACCTCATTCCTTTCGAATTGGTTTAGCTCTTCTTGCATGGCTAGAACCTAAAATTCATCATTTAAGGCTTCATCAACCTTTTTGGGTTCAATTTGAGAGGTGTAGCATGTGTAGCTAATTAGATTAGCTATTTGACGCCTAGTTTTAACACCCTCATTCACATCTCCAATAACATCCTCTTTGTTATGGAGCCTTCTAACACATGGAGCGGGTTCATTAGAGTCCAAGAGAGGGACTCTAGTAATAGGTTGTGTGACTTCATTAATGTCATTGGACGTCCCAACATTGGGAGTCACCACAACCCTCTCCAAAGGAGAGTCATCATCTAAAACTTCCTCCTCCTCATGGTCATAAGACTTGAGCCTTGTATCATTAATAACAACATTCGATGATTCCATGACGGTTCGAGTCTTCAAGTTGAAAACTCTATAGGCTCTACTATTCAAGGCATAGCCAATAAAGATACCCTCATCACTCTTAGCATCAAACTTTCCAAGTTGATCACGGTCATTTAAAATGTAGCATTTGCTTCCAAAAGTGTGGAAATAGCTAACATTTGGCCTCTTGCCTTTCCATAACTCATAGGAGGTGTTTCTAGTACCGGGCCTTAGGAAAACACGATTCCCTATATAGCAAGCTGTATTGACGGCTTCGGCCAATAGGTTCCTAGGGACATTGTTGCTAAGCAACATCACACGGGCCATCTCTTCAAGGACCCTATTCTTCCTCTCAACAACTCCATTTTGTTGAGGTGTCCTAGGAGCCGAGAACTCATGAGAGATGCCTAAGCCATTGCAATAGCTTTCAAATGAGGCATTCTCAAATTCCCTCCCACGATCACTTCTAATCCGTTTAATGCTTTTAATGTTAGAATTCATTTCATTTTGTATTTTAGTATAAAGCATTTTAAACTTATCAAAAGTTTCGGATTTTTCTCTAAGAAAATATGTCCATGTAAATCTAGAGAAATCATCAACACAAACAAAAATGTATCTCTTTCCACCTAAACTCTCGGTTTGCATAGGACCCATGAGATCCATGTGGAGAAGCTCTAGGGGCTCCTTGGTGGAGAGATACTTGCCCTTTTTGTGCATGCTTTTAGTTTGTTTTCCTTGTTGGCAAGGTCCACAAATACCATTGGCTTTCTTCCCAAGCTTAGGGAGGCCACGCACACACTCGAACTTTCCAAGGGTTCTTAAATCCCTAAAGTTCATGTTGCCAAGTCTTTTATGCCACAACTCTATTTGCTCATCCATGGACACATTGTTTGAGACTATTCTAGCTTCAAGACAATAGCAATTGTCGCTAGATCTCATACCTTTCAATAAGGTTTGTCCATCGGGCTTTAGGATCGAGCAATCATCTTTACAAAACAAGACGGAATATCCTTCATCACTTAGATGTGAAATGCTTATTAAATTGGCTTTCAAGCCATCAACAAATAAAGCATCGGATAAGGAGGGTAATCCGGGAACAGAAATGGTTCCTTTCCCTACAACTTTCTTTTTGGATCCATCACCAAAAGTGACATATCCTCCTTCCTCCATGACAATAGTCTCGAAGAAACTCTTGTTTCCCGTCATGTGCCTAGAGCACCCACTATATAAATACCAAAAATTAGAAGAATTTGCCTTCAAGGCTATTTGAGCAACATGGCAAACATTTTCATTCTTTCTAATCCACCTAGAAACAATATTTGCTTTCTTAGTGGTCTTTGGTAATCGGGCTCTAGATGTCCTAGGATCATGCTTAACAATTTTATCATTCCTAGGAACATACATCATGGCTCTTTTCTTTTTCTTCTCTATCATGCTTCTAGTTTTGCACATTTTTATATATCGAAAGCAATGTGGTCTAATATGACCATCAAATCCACAAAAGTGACATATAGGAGAAAAATAAGGAATCATACCTTGTCCTTGTCTTTGTGGATGAAAGGGTTCAATCCTTCTTCGTTGTTGAACCGGTCTAGATTGCTTCCTAGCTTGAGGTTGCATGATAGGTCTCTTTCCTTTGTGAGCCAATTGTGGAGGAATGATGGCTTGAGGGACCCTAGGGGGTTGAGCTTGAGTTTGCCTTCTTGGCCCCATCTTCACTTGTGCATTTGAACATTGTCCTACTTCTAACTTCTTCCTAGGAATTTGCACATATTAAGTTTCTTCGCTCTTCAAACCCTTGACAAACACGGTCTTGTTAAAGGTTGAGATCTTCTTGTCATCTTCATACCCCAAGACCCCTCTTGTCACATGAACTCTTTCCAACACCAAGCATATGGTTGATCAGTCTAAGTCTATGCTTATATTTGGCCCCTTTTTCCTTTGTATATGCTTGTTTCTTGAGTCCTTTTGGTGGGTTGATGTGTTTGTTAAAGCCTTTGTAGGTCTCTTTCCATAGAAGGATTGATCCGATCTTATTTCGGAGAAATGGAGTAATAAGATGAAGAAAGTGGCTAAATTTGCCATTTACCGCGGCCCATGCCGCTCAACAGGCATATGCTCCATCGGCGGCACGCCAGGCGGTCAAGAAGGGCCATTTATCGCGGCCTATGCCGCTCAGGAGGCAAGTGCACGACAAGCGGTACACCCAGCGAGCCAGATCAGTTTGTCGCCGTTTGATTTACCGTTGCCCAGGCAAGTGCACCATAAACGGCACGGGCAGCGGTGACCCGCCTTTTCAGTTCCTCGAGCCAAGTCAGAAGACCTAATAAAAAGGAAAATATAAGGGGGCCGTAAGATATATAAAAAGGAGGACACACAACACAGACAAGGAGGATACCAATTCCATTCATTCATTCTACCATAAGCTCCATCAATTGAGGATTATTGGAAACAAGAAGACGACGGAGACTTCAAGACAAGAGCATCTCACCATCATGGGTTTTCTCTTCTTCTCTTCTATGTTTTTGTTCTCTCCATTGATGTGTAACTAAACCTATAACTAGGGGATGATGTAACCGATTTTGGATAACTCTATGTGAACAATTAGTCTATCTTTTGTTAATCAATTTGGTTTCATTTTGTTTATTGAATTTGAAAGTAATTAAATACTCGAGGTGTGTTTTATATATAAAGCTAGAGGGGGGGGTGAATAGATTTTAACTATTATTACCCAATTTTCGCATACAAGTCAATTTTATGAAAATGCCCCTACTAGTCAAAAATACATACAAGTGTAATATAGTGCGGAATTTAAATAACACTTGATGTATTCGTGGAAACCCAACCACTGGGAAAAACCACGGGCTGTATAGTGCACCACACTCGGAACTCGAAATCACTAATTGAAATGAAGTTTACAACCTATGTAGACCTCGTCTAACACTCCGGTCTGTAACCCCTCACTTCTACCCAGCGGGCCTTTATTAGCAACCCTATTCCAATTTGCTTGAGGCCTAAGCACACTTAGCCTCAAGACTTACTTCTCAATGAAGAGAAACAACCTAAGTGAATATGTATGAATATTCAAATAACAAACAAGGCTAGGTAACCTTAGATGCTTATCTAGGATGATGATATAATCAATTTAATCAACCCTAGATATCAATTGCTAGATGACATGTCAAATAGCTTAGCTAATCAAGATTAATTAAAAACCAAATTAGCTATCACAATCAACACTCAATCATTTTCATCACAAATAATCTCTAACTTGTATCTAGCATATAATCAAAAGCATACAAGTAATTAAAGAGATGTATTAATATGAAAAACACTAAAGTAATATGAAATTAGTGAAGAACATACCAAATAAGATGTGATTATTCAAAACCATGCATGGATCAATTCTATGAAGGCATAGAAGATCAAATATGAAATTTGATGCAAAAGGGATTTGATTTGAGTGTTTAAAGTTGAGTTCTTGATTTGATTTTTTCTCAAAAATCTCTCTTGAAAGTTTAGGGTTCTAATTGCTCAAGAAGCTTGATCAGAGAATGAGAAAATAAGATATTTATAGACATCAAGAATTGGGCATGTGAAAAGACAATTTTGCCCCTGAAACGCACCGTTCGGCGGTTTCAATCGGCGGCCAGGCCGCCGATCACGACCGCCGAATTGAGCTCGTGAAGAACATAGCATCAACGGCGGTTTCATTCGGCGGTTTCATGGCCGCCGATCCAACCACCGAATTAGACCGAGAGATAAAAATCAATCAGGTATAAACGGCGGTTTCGAACGGCGGTCGTGACCGCCGATCTTGACCGCATAATTGCTTCAGACCAATCTGGACTGAAACGGTGGTTTCATTCGGCGGCCAGGCCGCCGATCATAACCGCTGATCACCAACAATGGTGAAAACCAAGGAGAAGCCAAGGGCATTCTCCATAGGCGGTCTTCGCGCGAAACCAAGCACTCATTAGTGCAAGCGCGGACGTTTCCGACCAATGACGGGAAATGAATTATAAAGCACATATACACACAACAAGATATATCAACCAAAGTGCTAGTGTGTAAAGTGACATGTGAAGAGTATGCACACAAATGCAAGTATGCTAAGTGTGTGTGTGCTACTAATTCTCTTCAAAGAAAACCAAGCACAAGAGATTATACCTTTGGCGTGCTTGTATCTTGAGGTCATGGAAGGGCCTTTGATCTTCAACATTAAACACTTAGACTACCCTTACATTCAAAACCCCAACATGTGGTTTGACCACGAAATAAGCCAATCAACAAAACGGGAATCCTTACAGAATTAATTGCTCTATTCTACTTTCTCTGATTATGTTGTGACCGCAAGTGATTTGAGTTTTGTAGTTTAGTTTATCTATGAGATTAGGGTTTAGGTGTGGATGACCGTTCCATTTAAATCTGAATCAAAAGCTTAATAAACAGGAAAATTGATATATGCATGACCGTGCTATGTTAATTTGGCTTAGAGTTTTGTGTAAAATATGGGTTTTGACAATTGCTCATTACATGACCGTGTGTGAGTAGTAGGAAGAACCCTAGATCATTAATCCGTATTTGTTGCATGACCGTGTGCAAGTATTGGAAAGGATCTTCGAACCTAATTGAATTATCTTGAAAACAAGCCCGTAACTGGATTGAAGTGTTTAACAAGACTGATTGTGAGCATTGAGTGTCTAAGAAAGGTGCATCGATTCCCTAGTATTTCTCTCCATATATTCATTCTTTGATTTGATTATTCTTTGATTTGATTTTAATTGATTTTAGTTTTTAGTTCAAGTAGTCATAATTTAGGTTAATTTTAGAGTTAAACAATCTTCCAAAGAAAAGCATTATGCAATTTAATTTTCGCATTTAGAGTAACCTTTTGCTAGATTAATTGGTTTTGACACACCTTATGTATTAGGGGAGATGCCTCAGTACCTCAAGGGTCAGAGGTGAGTTGCAATTGGCACGCCCAGCCATTAAAATATCAGCATGTCATTAATTTTACAAGCCCAACACAAACATTGCCATGTGAAAAATAACCTGCCGAGTCACGAATTCCAACCTATCTTCCATTTATTATTTTTAACTACCATCTTCGTAGGTTCACCTCAACATCCCCATCTCTGGAAAAAATAAATTCACAGCTCCATCTCTGGATTTAAAACCCAACAACTACAATTTTCATACATTTGATTATTAAAAATATATAAAGAAATTAAATTAAAAATAACTAAAACTTAAAAGATAAAACCTTTATAAATATGAATCTCAGGTCTCTTTCTCTTACCATCTCTCACTATCATCTTCGACCCATCATCTCAGTCTCAAAATTTTAAAACCCATCAACTAAATTTTCCGTATACTATATTTGGGTATAAATTTTTTTTACCATAATAAATCAGAAACATTATATATATATATATATATATATATATATATATGTGTGTGTGTGTGTGTGTGTGTGTGTGTGTGTGTGTGTGTGTGTTTGTTTCAAAAAAAATAAGTTTTGATTTAGTGATTTAAACAAAAAAAAGAAAGAAAAAAAGAATGGAGGCTAATCAAATTATTTAAACTTTAAAAAAATTAAAAAAAAAAGGATTTAAACTAATAAAACAAATGGATTTGCATAGCCATTAAGAGAGAAGGAAAATAAATCGATTGAAAATAAGAAGAGAAGAAGTTTCTTGGTCAAATGATGGAAAAGGAAAAAGGAGCAGATATGAACAAAAAAAATAAAATAAAACGGAAAATATAGAGATTTGTAGAGACGTGAAGAGAGAGAAGGAGTTTTTGATGTGGCAATGTTGGTGTTGGGTTTATGAAATTAATAACATGGCGAAATTTGACTGGCCGAGCGTGTCAACTCATCTCTTAACCAAGAGGTACTGAAGCATCTCCCAAATTCTAATTAAGAGAGTGAGCTCCAACATATTCTAATTAAGAGAGTCATTAAGGATCTCTTTTAGCTATACAAATTGCAGATCCTCCATAAATTAATTCTAACTTGATAATAATAATTTATTAAAACCATTAACTGTAGCTGCATGCATTGATAAATTTATTTGAAACCAAGTCCCTATGAAAAAATTCACACATTGATAAAGTAAATTGTTCAATGGTGTGTCAACATGTTCGATCTTATCAAACTTTGATTATTTTGCAAATAAAAAATATTATACTGTTATATTTCATACTTAAAAAATTAATATGAGACCATGCAAGAAGTAAGCAATTGTACACATTTAATAATAACAATATAACTGCTATATGTTAATTATTTGAAACATATTTTGTGCATATGGGAACATGCATGAATTGGGCATTCATATGATATATGTTTAACTTTTTTTTGAAAGAAAACTTCATTACTAGCAAAAGCATAAACTACATCATCTTTAATCAAAGTATGAAGCCAACTATGATATCCCTTAATATCAACATTACACTATGAATGCTTAAATCACTTTATGTGCATATAGGGATATGCATTGTATAGTTATAAAACATTTTGTAATATTATTATAACTAATAAATTTCAATTAATAAATATAACTACGGGAACATGAATTGAATAATTATACACATTTAGTAATAACATTATAAATACTATATGTTAATTATTCGAAACATAATATGTGCATATGGGAACATGCATGAATTGGACAATCATATGATATAGGTATAACCTTGATTTCCTATATTATTATGCAAAAGGCATTGGTCAAAAAGTGATGCAAGGTGTATAGTGGACAAAGATGTCGATGGCTGACAAACTCCCTGGAAATCTAACTTGAGGAGTTGAACCACAATTTCAGTGGGTTATTTTGACATGGTGCCAGAACAACGAACACAAAAAAATGTGAAAGGAAATCTTAGGATGGTTCGTTCCTAAATGGTTATACCTTGTGGTGGGGTATGTTGATTCTCAGTATGAAGAATCATGGATGTGGACAGAGGTCTTGAGAATTCAAGTTAAAAAGGAGAATTGTTAGGTTTTGACTTGTATTTCTAAGCTAACCAAATGTGAACCAAACAAGACTAAACTGATGTGTTACTTCCTGGAGACGTGAGATAACGTTTGGAAGTTGAAGGTGGTGTTTAAGGGAGGTTTGAAGATCGAAGAAGAGCTGAAGAAACGGAATCCGAAAGGAGGCACGGCGCAGATCGAGGTGCGAACAAGCGCATGGACCGTGGCACACAGAGTGGTCGATTCCAGAGATTTGGTGCAAACCGCGGTAGAGGTAAGAGGCACAGACTGCTGTACCCGGAGCAGTCGGGACCAGAATGTTTTATAGTGTAGGAAGCGGGGTGCACATCGCGACCCATACCGCAGAGACGATGTATTTTGCTGAGATCAGGAATGTTGCATAAAATATGAAAGGTTCTATTTCTAGAAGTTCTTGTGCTTGAAAGAAAAGGATTTACCTTTTATAAGAAGATTTGTCAAAAAAAGAAATAATATTTATGTAGAACAAGTAAGTCTTATACATTTAGGAGCATGATTTCCTTTTATCTTAAACTCTCTGTAGCTAGTATAAATATACCTAATATCTATGTTATTAGATTTAAGGCTATGGAGCAAAAAGAACACCATGTAACATCAGAGAGAGTGTGGTAAGATCCGAGGAGACCCATGGGAATATCCGAGGAGAGATCCAAGAGAATATTGGTGGACCTAGTTAGAGATCCGTGGGTGATATTCATGGGAGGCCTAGGAGATATTGGGGGGGAGAGGTATGGTGAGGATCTTGTGAGCGTGGTTTGGGGGTAGGTGTGATAGAGAATCCTGAAGTATATGGTTGTAACGTATTATCATATAGTAGAACTTTCTCTGTCCTCCTGACGGCCCGTAATTTTTTTACCCAATTTGGGTTTTTCATGTATATCTTGTGTTGTGATTGTTTATTTTCTCTCATCTATTTCTTCTACTATATTGACGTTATTAATTGCTATGAGTTATGGGCGAGTAATAGGTACGACGTTTCCGCGTTCATCGGTTCAGAATCCCCAACAAGAAGCGGAAGAAGAAGAATCAACTTAAATACCGAAAAAGCTTCGATCGGGTATCACTTATCAAGCATGTATTATATTATTTCCATAATTTTTTCTGAAGAACCAAAGACCGAAAATGCTTCGAAGAGGAAGAATATAACACTACAAAGAGCTAAAGATCCTTATCCTAGTTTTTAGAGAATTGTCGTATCTCTGTATCATACCATATCTGTATCCCGTACCCGTATCTGTATCCATGCTACATAGTGATGCTTAAATAACTTTATATGCATATGGAGACATGAATTGTGTTGTTATAAACATTTTGTAATAACGTTATAAGTTCTAAATT
The DNA here is from genome assembly GCA_008009225.1 of Acer yangbiense. Classification (NCBI taxonomy): domain Eukaryota; kingdom Viridiplantae; phylum Streptophyta; class Magnoliopsida; order Sapindales; family Sapindaceae; genus Acer; species Acer yangbiense. Next base: position 21,111,337 of record CM017773.1, on the reverse strand, counting down.
TTAAATATTAAAAACATATTGGAACATGAATTGTATTGTTACATGTTTGGCATATTAATATATATTAACATCTCTTGACATTAACATTACATTATGAATGCTTAATTAATTTTATAAACATCAATGAATGTGATAAAATGATCACTTTTACATGAAAAGGATCCTTAATCATATGTTAACAACATGCATCATAACATAAATTTTTTTTAAAAAAAAAACATGCATCATAAAACAACCCTACATTAATTTATTTTTATATGTTAGAACAATAAAATAACATCATATGGCCAAATATCCTTAGTTAAATTGATTGTATAAAGAGAAAAAAAAATGGAATCGTATAGCCAACTAATTTGAGCTGCCTAACAATATTCAAAAAGTTAATATGTTCAAATAAAAAAAAAAGTTAATATTTTAAAACCTTTTGTTTCTAAATAATAACAAAAATTCAAACCTTTCTTTTTATTTCCTAAATGTAATGGATCTAATTTAATAAAAATATATGGAAAATAGTAATAAGGAAAAGGAAGATGAAACATTAATTGCTTCCAGAAAACACGTATTCTTAATGGATTCGGGATATTAAAAAAAAGAAAAATGATTAAACAAATATTTTGAAATCTGTGCAATAAATGCATCGTTTAAAATAATATTTTATGGTGTGTTAAGGCAATTTGAGTAATTTTATAGATATGATCTCTAAATAAAATAAAATAAACCCTAAAACATACTATAACATCATACATAACATTCAGAAACCCTATCTCTCTCTCTCTCTCTCTCTCTCTCTCTCTCTCTCTCTCTCTGTTTCTCTCACAGTTTACTATGTACATTCATCAAACTTGGAACAATCTACAACACGCCAGGTTGCTTACTTTTTTTTTCTTCTTCTGTAATTTCATAACTTTCGATTACTGTTTTTGTAATTTAATAATTTCGATTCAATATATTTTAATTTTTTGTGATGATTACTAGTTGTCATATGTAGTTAGAAGTCGAAAAGATGAATCATTATACTTGACTGAGTCTGATAATGGTGTGATGGTTTATCGCATTCATACCCAGATGGTGTATTCACGTTTTTATGATTTTTGATTTTGTTTAAAGTTCATTATCACTATTGTATTTTTTTTATAAATTTTTTTGTCAAAAGTTTATAGCTATATCTTAAGTTTGAACTTGTTTAAATTTTATATATAATATTCTGCAATTATATATTTACTTTAGTGTTTACATGTAATTATTCTGACTTTTAGATTGTTATTTTTCTAAATTTGATAAATCTGGATATTTATATTTCTTTTTTATTAAAAAATAGTATTAGTTGCAAATTGTTTGTTTTGTTGGGGAAGGTTGTATTCATATTCTCTTACGCATGCACAACCTGAAATTTATTATTAAAACAATTTCCAATGCAAAGCAGAAATATAATTTCATTTTTTACCCTTTTTTTAATATCAAAAGACATTTAGCATCTCTCTATATTTGATTCATGATTTGAAACCCTAAATACAACTTTTTTCATCACGCCGCTGTTGTTCCTTTCACTAAACATTGTCCATCACACAACTATTCTTCTGTTAAGGAGAGGCTTATGTGATAAGATTGATAGACCTTAGTGGTTTGTGAAAATCGCACGGTCTGATCTTTGTAAATATTTATATTTTTGTTTTTTTTTAGGTTTTTGCAAGCTTTTGTACTCAAAAGTTTGAAGATGTTTTGATTGGTTTCGTAATCTCTGCATGTATTTGTTGAAGGGTTTATTATGATAATTCGTGTTTGTACAATATTTTTGCGCACACTGAACATGAAAAATATGTATGTCGTCTTATTCTTTATAGAATCCATATTCGAAAAGCATTTATTAGTGTTGCTTCTTCTTTGATCTGCTACGTGTTTGATGAATGCTTTATAGTGATAGTACCTGTTTGTTTAATGGCCAATGTTTGATATGATTGCAATAGTTCAATACGAATATGATTACCTTCGGCATGCAAGTTTTGAAAATGAAACCAGATTTGCTTGAACATGTTTTGATAGATAATTTTTGCTCTTCAAAGAGAATTTATCTGATTCTTATTCTTTGATCTGCAATGTGCTTGATGAATGGCCAATGTTAGATTTGATTACAACGGTTCAATATGAACATGATTACCTTATGGATGCAAGTTTTGAAATGTACAAATATGTTTGCTTGAACATGTTTCGATGGATAATTTTTTCTCCCAATATTTATGTTTTTTTGTCGTTTATTCTTGTATGATGATAATTGTTGTTTGGTCTTGGTTAGAATTCTCGTTTACTATTTTCTAATTATAACATATCCATATTGTTTTATTCAAAAAAAAAAAAAAAAACATATCGACATTGTACATGAATTGCAATTCAGTTACTAATTGTTGACATTTCAATCAATATATGTTATTTATAAGACATTAAATATAATTTCATTAGCACTTAGAACTTTTATACGTATGTCTTACTCGTCGGTTAATATGTTGGTGGTATCCCACCAACAGTCTGTTACGCACACTATTGAGCTGCATAGCACACCGTTGGTGGGTTACGACCAACACGTTAGAGGGATATGTTATATGCATAAGTTAGAATCCATATTAAATATGGTTTGTGGTTACAAGTTTATTCAATATATCATGAATCGCCGGTTAATGTGTTCGTGGTATCCCACCAACAGTCTGTTACGCACACTATTGAGCTGCATAGCACACCGTTGGTGGGTTACGACCAACACGTTGGTGGGATAGGTTATATGCATTAGTTAGAATCCATATTAACTATGTTTTATGGTCATGATTTTAATCAATGTATCAATTGTAATAACAATCCATATTATATATGTTTCGTGATCGAATGTCTATTTTAGAATTACAATTTAAGATATATAATCATATTTCTTAGAGTGTTGATATACGAAGATTTGTATTGATATATGCATAATAACTTTTTCTGTAAAAATATCAATTATAATACAAATTAGATATGTTTTGTGATTACTTATATTTCGTTACAAGCACAATTGAATATGTATAATTAACGTTAAAAGAGTTGATTTTATTTATATAATATTTTATTTATATAATCACAATTTAATATGTGTAATCACATGTAAAACGTATTCCGTATATAATATTTGCATTGATAAATGCATGACAACACTTTTTGTATCAATTATAATAAGAATCCATATTTTAAAGACTGTTGATATACAAATATTTGTATTGATAAATGCATGACAACATATTCTAAAAATATAAATTAGAATACATTTTATAAATATTGTGTGTTTAAAAATTTATTATTACAATCACAACTTAATAAGTATAATTACATTTAAAAGAGTCGATATAAACAGTTTCAATTAGAATACATATTACATATCTTATGTGATTGACTATTTATTTGTATAATCTCTAAGTAAACAGTATAATCATAAATAGTAACAATGGGTTTTGGGTTTTGGGTCTTGGGTCTTGGGGTTCTTAGGCTTGTCTCTTGACGTGCTAGAGCCCTTTGAGGCTTGGGCTAGTCATTAGAATACAATTTACATAAATTCTGTGTTTAAATATATATTATTACAATTACAACTTTAGAAATATAATCACACCTAAAAGAGTTTATATAAACAATTTCAATCAGAATTCATATTACATATCTTATGTGATTGATGTTTTATTTATATAATCACTAAATAAAAAGTATAATCGCAAACAGTAACGATGGGCTTTGGGTCTTGGGGTTGTTGGGCTTGTCTCTTGACGATCTACAGCCCTTTGATACTTGGGCTAGTAATTACAATACATTTTATATATATTCTGTGTTTGAAAATATATTATTACAACTATAATGTAATAAGTATAATTACATCTGAAAGAGTCGATATAAACAGTTTCAATCATAATCCATATTACATATCTTATGTGATTGACTTTTTATTTATATAATAACTAAATAAACAACAACGATGGGCTTTGGGTCTTGAGGCTCTTGAGCATGTCTCTTGATGAGCTAGAGCCCTTTGATGCTTGTGCTAGTCATTAGAATACAATATATATAAATTATGTGTTCAAATATATATTATTACAATTACAACTTCAGAAGTATAATTACATCTGAAAGAGTCGATATAAACAGTTTCAATCAGAATTCATATTATATATATTATGTGATTGAATATTGTTGACGGTGATTTTTCGTCAACACTCAATTAATGATTTGTGATCACGTTTGTGGGTGATAATAGTTGAATCTTAATACCGTAAAATAATAAGCAAGAGATACGTGGTAAAATTCCGATGACCGGAGAAACGTCCACAGGTTGTTGCCTAAGCAACGAAGCCAAAATCCACTATGAAAATTGATTACAAGAATACGCTCTGGTCACTTTTATGCTAAAAAAGTCTCTCCCTCCCTTATGCATTACAAAGGGTATTTATACATGTTGTTCCTAGGGTTTGGGGATACCGCTAGGGTTTAGTGTTGTGGCGCCCAAGTCTTAAACGGTTGCCCAGTCCTAGTTGGATTCTATTTCCTTCTTAGGCGTGATATGTTTCCTGTTTTGGCTGAGTCCGAATTTGGGCCGGATTCTTTCTCCTTTATTCGCGGGAGACCTGTTTGTTTCCTTGTTAAACTCTGAAGGGTTGCACTACTACGTCTTGTGGAGGTGCTCACTGCTGATTCCTTCCATGCGCTTGGGAAGTGAGTTTCCGTAACCATCTCTTCTTGTTGATCCCCGAGTATGCCCGAGTAGGTGATGTTGCCCGAGCTAGTTCTCTTTGTTTATGCTTTGGTTTCAGCCGAGTGGGTTACTTGGGGGATTTCCCCCTTTCGAGTTAACTTTTCCTGATTCCTGCTTACGTGGCTTCTTTATGGTGATGACGTGTCCTTTATGACGATTTTTACCTATGACAATACCCCCTTAAATATTTGAGCCGAATACCGCTTGCTCGGGATAAATATTTAACCTCTATTTGCTTCGTTTCTCACGACTTGTTTTCATTTGTCGTCTTCCATATTAATGTTGGTTTTCAGTATCCTCGTTTGATTCGAAGTATTACTGGCGTGTCTCAATTATGTCCGCACATGCTTGATCCACCCATTTATTCAAAAATCTTTTGATGGCGACACACTGACTTCCTAACGGCTCAAGGCTCTCTCTGCTTGCCACCTGTCTCTTTTTGCTTGGTCGTGGTAGGAGGCATTTATGGGACACGACCCTTCTGTTCGTTCGTGCGTGCACAGCCTACGTCACTCCCCCCGCCTCTCTGTTTTCCCGCTTCTTCACCTACCCTCTCTAGGGTTTCGATTTTTTTTTAAACTGGTACCGTCTATATATATATCAGCTTGACGCTTCGAAGGGAAAGTCCCTATTTCTCTGCAAAAATCCCCTGCCATTTTTCTTTTCTCTTCCTAATAGAAGTTCGCATGCATCTGTTATTTTTCTTTGAGTTATTTGGAATTAGACGCTCGTTTCTCAGTCCTGCCAAGATCCTCAACTTCAAACCCCGGATCTTTTCTTGAAGACCATTCCTCCATCTCTGAAGATTTCCTCTACAGTTCGCGTACCTCCAGTTTTCTGATACATCAAGGTTAGTTCTTATGGATCCTGCTGCTAGGCACCGTCTTTTTACTGTTGGTATGATTGCTATTGAACAAGGTGATGCTTTTACTGCCACGGTTGTCCACAGGTTGCTAGGAGACCTTCTCCCTGATCAACCTTCTCCCTGATCAACCTCAATTTTAGACGCCGACGTTTCGGGGCTTTTTCGTGAAGGACCTGCTACTTCTGAAGTTCCTCATGCTTTAGAAATTCCCTCCGTTTCTTCGAATTCATCACAGCCTGACTCTTATCAGCCTGAAGCTCAGTCAGATTCTTCTGCTTCTGCCCATTTAGTAAAGTAGTCTACTGCCACAATAGCATGCTTCGCACCCCCCTTTGTTCCAGTGGGCATTGGTCCTATCAGGTCGAGGCCCCACATGGCAAAGGGCCAAGGTGAAGTTAAGTTTCTGAGCAACTCTGGGGGTTGCCGAATATCGTTTACTATTCTCTGGCATGTCTCACAGCTCTCCGCAAATCCTTGTGCCTCTGCAAACAAAGTTAGCCAATAGAATCCTTGCCTAAGTACCTTATGCGCCAGACTCTTACCCCCAATATGGTTCCCGCATACTCCACTGCGAACATCCTTCAGGATCTTTTTGGTTTCTTCGTCGGTGATACACCTTTGCAGCACCTTTGAGAACCCTCTTCTGTACAATTCACCTCTCAGAATTACGTACCAGGTTGACTTGAACTTGACGCGTTTTGCTTCCACAGCATCCTTGGGTAAAATGTTTTCCTCCAAATACTTTCTGAGCTGTATGGTCCAGTCGCTTTGAACTGGTCGAATCTTCGACACCATGACTTCCTCAGATTCTGCTATACTCGGCCTAGTCAGGTGCGCCACCAATATTGCTTTGGACCTGATACTCATGGTGGTTGAAGCTAATTTGGACAAAGCTCTGCTTTCTCGTTTTCTTCCCAAGGGATCTGAAAGATCTTGTACATCTTGAATTTTCTGAGCAGTTTCTTTGCAATGTCCAGGTAAGCTATTCATCCAATACCTGGCTAACCACAACTTGCGAATCACTATAAATCTCCAACTCATCTGCTCCTAACGCTATACAGACCTTCAAGCCAGCCAACAAAGCTTCATATTCTACTTGGTTGTTGGTTGCTTTGAAATCAAACCTCATGGCGCACTCTACAGCGTCTCCTTCCGGGGTTGTTATGACTATCCCGGCCCCGCTGCCGTGGGTGTTTGATGATCCATCTACATGCAACCTCCATCAGAAACTATTCTCCTGTTTGCCTTCCATTATTCTTCTCACTTTGGCATCTGGCTCGGTGAATTCCACTATAAAATCTGACACTGCCTGCCCCTTTACTCCGGCTTTTGGGGTGCATTTGATGTCGAATTCGCTCAACTCCACCGCCCATTTAGTCAGCCTACCTGACAGTTCTGGCTTTTGCAAGATGAGCTTCAGCGGGCAATCAGTGTACACCTCTATTGCATGTGCTTGGAAATATGGCCTTAGCTTCCTGGCTGCCATGATCAGGGCAAGCACTATCTTTTCTGCTGGTGAATACCTTGTCTCTGCAGGCAGCAACGCCTTACTTGTGTAATACACCGGTCTCTGTATTCCTTCCTCCACTCGGATCAACACCGAGCTTGTTGCCACTTCTATGACCGAGAGGTATAGGTACAATGTCTCTCAAACCACTGGCTTTGAGAGGATGAGTGCTCGCCCTAAGTACTCTTTCAACTTCTGGAAGGCTGCTTCACATTCTTTGTTCCACTCGAGCCCTTTTCCTTTCTTTATTGCATTAAAAAACGGGGCGCATCTGTCTGTTGATTTCGCTATAAATCGGTTAAGTGATGCAAGACATCCTGTCAGCCTCTGTATGTCCTTCAGCGTTCTTGGTGAAGCCATCTCTTCTAATGCTTTGATCTTCTCAGGGTTCACTTCGATTCCCCTCTGATGCACCTGGAACCTAGAAACCTGCCTGATGGTACCCCGAACACACATTTGCTCGGGGTTAAGTTTCATCTTGTACCTTCTTAGAACCTCAAAGGTTTCTTTTAGATCTTCCGCGTGTCTCTCTGCCATGACATTCTTGGTCAGCATGTCATCTACATAGACCTCCATGTTCCTCCCAATCTGCCGAGCGAATATCCTGTTCACCAACCTCTGGTACGTTGCCCCGGCATTCTTCAATCCAAATGGCATCACCTTATAGCAATACAACCCCTGGTCTGTGGTGAATGCTGTTTTCTCTTCGTCGGCTTTATTCATTCGGATCTGATTGTACCCCGAGTAAGCATCCATGAAGCTTAACAATTTGTACCCTACTGTTGCGTCCACTAACTGGTCGATCCTTGGTAGTGGGAAGCTGTCTTTCGGGCAGGCCTTGTTTAAATCTGTGAAATCCACACACATCCTCCACTGGTTGTTCTTTTTCTTGACTAGCACCACATTGGCCACCCATTCCGGGTACTTGACTTCCCTTATCGATCCTGCGGAAAGTAACTTTTTTACTTCATTTTTAATAGCTGTACTCCTTTCGGGGTTGAACAGCCGTCTTTTCTACTTCACCGGGCGGAACTCCGGGTTGATGGAGAGGCAATGTGATATCACCTTCGGGTCTATCCCCAGCATATCTTCGTGGCCCCAAGCAAAAACATCCTTGTAATCTCTCAGTAGTGTGACAAGCTGGGCTTTGACATGTGCATTCAAACTTGCCCCTACCTTCACTGTCCTACTCGGATCCTCTGGATCCAGTGCCACTTCTTCGATCGGCTCATCTTTCTTAGCCTTAGGTTCTTCTCTGGGATCCAACTCAAATTCTTTCGGCACTTCTGCCTGCTCTTCAGGTTCACCAACTTCTTGCTCGGCTGTTACCACGTATACTTGGTGTACTTCCCTATCTTTATACACTGACAAATTTGCTCTTCGGGCCATTTCTTGTGACCCCTTGACCACTCCTACCCCATATTCTTTCGGGAACTTCATCATAAGAGCGTAGGTTGCTGTCACCAGGGTTTGTAAAATCGACATATCCACTAGGGATGGCAATGGGGCGGGTCGGGGTCGGGGAATGCTTTTCCATCCCCATCCCCGCTCTCCAAAACCATCCCCATCCCCGTCCCCGTCCCCGTATTAAGAGAAGCGGGGCCGGGGTTGGGGATTCCCCGTTGGAGGGGCCTTACCCATACCCGCCCCATTCCCCGATAACTATGTATTTAAAAATTATAACTTTTAAAAAAAAAAAAAAAAAAAAAAGTAGAAACTAATATTTAGTCCAAAATCAAAGATTTCATAAAACAAACCAACTTCTAAAGTTTAGAATCTAAAAATATACAAACCAAATGCAGCGCCATCAAACAAGTGAAATAAGGGGCGGTGAATAGATGCATCTTTAATTTGATTCAAGTTTGTGTGGTGTCTCTTTGTCAACTATTTCGGAACAATACATTTCTAATGCTGCTGGTTGTAAGATGGATTTTGAGTTGAATAATGTGTAGATAACTATCTTTCACTGTTTAATAATCCAAAATCACAGTGTTCTTAATGATGAAAAAAAAAATACAAATATAGTAAAAAAAAACTATTTATGGTTAACAAATTAATATTAAATGATTTTAAAAATCTAAATATTATATTATATATATAATATCGGAGCGGGGACGGGGCGGGGAGTGCTTCCCCCGTCCCCGCCCCGCTTCACTTTCGGGGACAAGACTTTGTCCCCATCCCCGTCCCCGTCCCCGTCCCCGAATATCATCCCCCATCCCCGCCTCATTCGGGGCGGGTCCCCGCCCCCGTGGGGAATACTGCCATCTCTAATATCCACCGATATATCCATATTTTGGAGGGACCGATATCGAAACAGGGGTAATATCCAATATCTAGCAAATATCCGGTCGATATCGAAATATCTATAAAAATCTCCCGATATTCCCGAAATATCTATAAAAATCTCCCGATATTCCCGAAATATCCTGATATTCCCGAAATATTGTGAATTTCATCCCGAAATCCAGGGATATTTTGCAAAAAAAATTAAAAATTAAAAATTAATCTTAAACACTTAAATTATTGTTCAAATAATCTACATTGAAAATTATTTTGAAAGAAGCATTAACAAATTTTATTTCGGATTGTTTATCATTTATAATTAATATTTAGTATAGTATTTAATTATTTATACTAAAATTAATATTTTTTATTCTTCTAGTTTACTATTTGAACCCAAAGTACCAATATAGAGATAATATTGGGGATAATTTAGATCTTTTGAAAGCCGTACATATTGTCTATTCGCAATTAGACCCTGAAGCTGCAGGGATTGCTAATTTTGGAAATGAGATAAAAAGTTACAACTTACAATCAATTTTATAATTCCAATATTATAACTTCTTTGCATGAGAGTATTGTGTCATTTACTCATATTTATATATATTATTTACATGCTGATCTTATGAGTCATGAATATAGCTCATATACTTTAAGAATGAAAAGAAAAATTTTAGTGAACGAGCAGCCATAACAGCTAGAAGCAAAATGCAACCAGGTATATAAGTTTTATTACAAAAATCTATATAATAATAATAAATAATAATATCATTGAAATGGTATTCATACTTATAATACTTAATAATTTTAATTGCAACTGATTGGTAGGTAATGTATAGAGATTGTGCTCCATCATTGCGTGCAATAGCAGTTCGCATATTGTCACAAATAGCATCATCTTCTGCATGCGAAAGAAATTGGTCTACATTTGCTTTAATCCACACAAAACAAAGAAACCGTCTTGCCTATTCTAAGCTTGAACAACTTGTTTATTGTTATTATAATATAAAGTTGAAAATTAGGGATATGGCAGCTGAAAAAGATAAAGTAGATGAAACTGATTTTATGGATCTACTTCAAGTAGCAGTTGAACTAGGAGACGACAATGAGAATCCTTTTTTTGACTGGGTTAGACCTGCCTATTTGAATGATGATGAGGGAAATCCTGATTCACAAATTGCTTCTTATGCTCGAGACATGGGAATAAATGTTGAACAAGTGATTAGAAAAGAAGTTGGTGTAGATCGTGGAGTTACTGTTAACAGCTCTTCCAATGACCAACATACCTCTTATGGAAATAGTGGAGGAAAAGATGATGGAGATGATGGAGGAAGTTGGGATTCTAGTGCAAGAGGTTGGGATGCTGGTGCAACAAGTTAGGATGTTCGTGCCGGAGGTTGGAATGTTGGTGCAACAGGTTGGAATGCTAGTACAACAGATTGGGATGCTCATGCTAATTTTGATCAAAATCATGGTAGACAACATGGAGGAACAAGTCAGATTGATGAAGATTCCTTGAATATGTCTCTCTCCTCAATGAGTATGGGCATCGAAAATAGTTCTTTAAGTGATTTGCAGACAAGGTTAGGTTCTAATATACCATATTATGGTAGTTATGGTAGTTGTAAGGATTCCCGTTTTGTTGATTGGCTTATTTCGTGGTCAAACCACATGTTGGGGTTTTGAATGTAAGGGTAGTCCAAGTGTTTAGTGTTGAAGATCAAAGGCCCTTCCATGACCTCAAGATTCAAGCACGCGAAAGGTATAATCTCTTGTGCTTGTTTTTCTTTGAAGAGATTTAGTAGCACACACTCACTTAGCATTCTTGCTATGATTGCATACTTGCTTATTTTTATGTGCATCTCTTCACATGTCACTTTACACACTAGCACTTTGGTTGATATATCTTGTTGTGTGTATATGTGCCTTATAATTCGTTTCCCGACATTGTTCGGAAACGTCCGCGCTTGCACTAATGAGTGCTTGGTTTCGCGCGAAGACCGCCTATGGAGAATGCCCTTGGCTTCTCCTTGGTTTTCACCATTGTTGGTGATCGGCGGTTATGATCGGCGGCCTGGCCGCCGACTGAAACCGCCGTTTCAGTCCAGATTGGTCTGAAGCAATTATGCGGTCAATATCGGCGGTCACGACCGCCGTTCGAAACCGCCGTTCATACCTGATCGATTTTAATCTCTCGGGTTTGATTCGGCGGTTGGATCGGCGGTCACGTAACCGCCGAATGAAACCGCCGTTAATGCTCTGTTCTTCACGAGCTCAATTCAGCGGTCGTGATCGGCGGCCAGGCCGCCGATTGAAACCGCCGAACGGTGCGTTTCAGGGGCAAAAGTGTCTTTTCACATGCCCAATTCTTGATGTCTATAAATATCTTGTTTTCTCAATCTCTGAATAAGTTTCTTGAGCAATTAGAACCCTAATCTTTCAAGAGAGATTTTTGAGAAAAAAATCAAATCAAGAACCTATCTTTAAACACTCAAATCAATTCCCTTTTGCATCAAATTTCATATTTGATCTTCTATGCCTTCATAGAATTGATCCATGCATGGTTTTGAATCATCACATCTTATTTGGTATGTTCTTCACTAATTTCATATTACTTTAGTGTTTTTCATATTAATACATCTCTTTAATTACTTGTATGCTTTTGATTATATGCTAGATACAAGTTAGAGATTATTTGTGATGAAAATTAATTGAGTGTTGTTTGTGATAGCTAATTAGGTTTTTAATTAATCTTGATTAGCTAAGCTATTTGACATGTCATTTAGCAATTGATATCTAGGGTTGATTAAATTGATTATATCATCATCCTAGATAAGCATCTAAGGTTACCTAGCCTTGTTTGTTATTTGAATATTCATATATATATTCACATAGGTTGTTTCTCTTCTTAGAGAAGTAAGTCTTGAGGCTAAGAGTGCTTAGGCCTCAAGCAAATTGGAATAGGGTTGCTAATAAAGGCCCGCTGGGTAGAAGTGAGGGGTTACAGACCGGAATGTTAGACGAGGTCTACATAGGTTGTAAACTTCATTTCAATTAGTGATTTCGAGTTCCGAGTGTGGCGCACTATACAGCCCGTGGTTTTTCCCAGTGGTTGGGTTTCCACGTATACATCAAGTGTTATTTAAATTCCGCACTATATTACACTTGTATGTATTTTTGACTAGTAGGGGCATTTTCGTAAAATTGACTTGCATGCGAAAATTGGGTAATAATAGCTAAAATCTATTCACCCCCCCCTCTAGCTTTATATTGAACACGCCTCGAGTATTTTAAGGACTTTCAGTAGTTGCAGTATATTTGATTATCCTTCTCCACAAATGTCATATGCAATACCTATACATGCAGATCAATAATATCCACCAAGTTGGGTAAATCCAAACTACCCAATTTATAAATCAGTTGGAAGAGATCAAGTAACATACGTGTGGCATATTAATAACTACCTTGAAAACTATGCTAGCACGTTTTCTTGGGAAAATTATTGTTCAAATCAATATAGAAATGTATCTTATGTATTTGAACCAACAAGGAATTCATTTTGGTTTTAAATTTCAGACATGCAATGTATTATTATGTATGAATTATGATTTATGATAGAATCTTGGAAGTATGGAACTATATATATTTTATTGATAATTTTGCTTATTAAATATTTAATCTCTTTATATTGTATATAATATTGTAAAAGTGAAACAAAATATTATTCTATTAAATACTCAATTTTAAAAATTATATACAGACTCTATATATGTTATAATTTATAATAAACTCATAACTATGCTAATTTATCATTGAAATTTGATTCATTTGATGTATAATTATTTGTTTAAGCTTGTCCTAAAGTTTTACCAAAAAATTCTAAACTTTAGATGTAAATATCCATCATTTTGTTAATTTTTTACCGAATATCCACCGATATCGATAATATCCCCGATATATCCATAAATTTAGAAGCCCGATATGGATACCGATACCGATATTTTATTCCTTGGCTGTCACTGCCTTGGCTTTATTCAAGAATGGTCGGCCCAATAAGGCGTTGTACGGCCAATTTTCTGTATCCACCACCACAAAGTCGAGTAGCACTATTTTTTGGCAAGGAGCCTTCCCGACCTTCACGGGTAATTTCACCGTGCCAAGCGACCTTACTTTGACTCCTCCAAATCCTCTAAGAGGTGTGGGAAATGGTTGTAGGTCTTTCCTATCTAGCCTCAGCTGGTCATATACTTCTGCACTAAGAATATCTGCTGAGCTTCCATTGTCAATCAAAATCCGATGAACCTCTCTATGACCAATCCGTGCGTTGATCACCAGCGCGTCATTTGGCCTAACATCTACTCCATGCGAATCGGCTTCTGTGAATATGATCGGGTCCCAGCCTTCCTTGATTCTCTTCGGGTCAGGTTCAATAGAATTGACATCCAGGTCTCTTCGTGCTTCCACGGCCTCCCGAATTTCCTGGGTCATTTCCCTGTTACTCTTGCCAGTCGCTGGTCCCTCGAAGATGGTGTTGATTGCTCCTTCATCCTCAGCTTTCTTGGGACTAGGCTTTCTTGCCCATCCGTCTTGTCGGCTATCCTTCTGTCCATCCGCCCTGTCAACCTTTTTTAAGACGATGTCTTTCAAATGTCATTCCCTGATGATGGTTTCGATGTGGTCTCTTAGCTAGAAACACTTAGATGTCTCGTGCCCATTCTCCTTGTGGAACCTGCAATACTTGGTGGTGTCCCTCCGAGCATACGTTGACTGCTTAAGCGGTTCTTTAGACATGTTCTTTTCTTCTAGGATTGCCAAAATTTCCTCTTGATCCTTCTTCAATGGGGTATAGTTTGTATATCTGCCCTGGAACCTCTGCCGCGGTTGATCGGTTTTTAGGTCATATGCTCGACGTCCATCCCGACCATCCCGCGCCTTATTCTTCTGTTTGTCACCTTTGGTATCGAGCGCCTTTGCTTGGTCTTTGGTTTTAGATCCTTCTGGGCGACCGCCATGTACGAAGTAACCTCCTGTGGCAATTTCTTCCTCCTCAGCCAGGGCGTAACCCCCGGCCATGTCCATCATATCGGTATAACTAGTTAGTCAGGCTCTTCGGAGGTCAAATGATAATTGGCCGTTCTGAAAGTTGTTGATGAACGCGGCAATTATGGCTTCGTCATTTGCACTTCCAATCTCGGACACTTCCTGACCGAACCTCCCCAAATATTTCTTCAGTGACTCGTCTTTTCCCTGTTTTAGCTGGGACAAGTGGGCCACCGACTTCTTCCTATGTACATTACCGAGGAATTGCCTTGAGAAGGCTTTACTTAGCTCGCTGAAATTGCCTATACTCTCTGTTGGTAATCTGTCGAACCACCTGGAGCCTAAATCCCCAAGAGTTTGGAGGAAATTCAAACACAACAAGGCGTCATTGTAGACATACTGGGCCATGGCACTCTTATACCTTCTAACGTGTTCCTTCGGATCATTGTCCTTTTTGAATTGCTCTACGTGAGGCATCCTGAATCTCTCTAGGAAGGGTGTCCTCAGGACTTCATTGGTGAAAGGGCTTCCGGACTCGTCATCCGACAATTCATTATGCCCCATATCGCCTGACTAAAGCATCCATCTGTCGACGATTATTCTGAACTTCTCGAGTCAAACTCTGTATGAGTATGTCCCTGTCTCCTTCCGGTTCTCCCATTGCATTGAAATTCTGACTTACGGTCAGCTTTTGGCCCATTTCCTCTGGATTTAACTCTTTATGTTCTCGGTTTAGGCCATGCAGCCGAACTGTGCCCCTTTGGTGCTTGCGATGATAACTCTGCTCACTCTCTCCTGAGGATGATGACCGGGCTCTCCGATGAGTACATCTCTTGGGGCGATCTCGATCCCTGGCCATCCGATCCTGATCATGCCTTCTGTCAGAATCATTCTCCTCTTTATGCTCCCTGCTATCCCTGGCTAACCTTTCAGACAAAATTGCTGGCATGTCTGTAGGACCTCGGCTTGCCTTTATGGGTGCATCCGGCGTTGGTACCACCACCGTGGAATGCAATCTTGTTGCCTGCTGATTTGGGGCGGAAAGATTGTGAGGTGACATCAAACCCTCCGTGGTGGAAAGGTCAACTCCCTGCCTTGCTGGGTCCGACATGAGTTACTGTAGAGAAGCACGGAATCTTTGCACGATTTCTTCATTAGTTGGGGGGAAGCGTTGGATGCCAGCCAGGGCAGTTGATTGATCTGCAGTTGCTAAGGTTGCATCCGCAGTGTTGGGAGTGGCATCATCCTCCAACTCATTAGTAGGTAATCCGTGACTGTACATGGAATCGCTACCATCTCCTTCGCCGACCATTGCTTCACAAGTGCTTCGATCCACCCCTCCTTCTAGCGCCAATTGTTGACGGTGATTTTTCATCAACACTCAATTAATGATTTGTGATCACGTTTGTGGGTGATAATAGTTGAATCTTAATACCATAAAATAATAAGCAAGAGATACGTGGTAAAACTTCGATGACCGGAGAAACATCCACGGGTTGTTGCCTAAGCAACGAAGCCAAAATCCACTATGAAAATTGATTACAAGAATACGCTCTGGTCACTTTTATGCTAAAAAAGTCTCTCCCTCCCTTATGCATTACAAAGGGTATTTATACATGTTGTTCCTAGGGTTTGGGGATACAGCTAGGGTTTAGTGTCGTGGCGCCCAAGTCTTAAGCGGTTGCCCAGTCCTAGTTGGATTCTGTTTCCTTCTTGGGCGTGATATATTTCCTGTTTTGGCTGAGTCCGAGTTTGGGCCGGATTCTTTCTCCTTTATTCGCGGGAGACCTGCTTGTTTCCTTGTTAAACTCTGAAGGGTTGCACTGCTACGTATTGTAGAGGTGCTCACTGTTGATTCCTTCCATGCGCTTGGGAAGTGAGTTTCCGTAACCATCTCTTCTTGTTGATCCCCGAGTATGCCCGGGTATGCCCGAGTAGGTGATGTTGCCCGAGCTGATTCTCTTTGTTTGTGATTAGGTCGCTTTGGTTTCAGCCGAGTGGGTTACTTGGGGGATTTCCCCCTTTCGAGTTGACTTTTCCTGATCCCTGCTTACGTGGCTTCTTTATGGTGATGACGTGTCCTTTATGACGATTTTTACCTATAACAAATATATATTTATATAATCATTGAATAAACAATATAATCGTAAACAGCAACCATGAGCTTTAGGTCTTGAGGTTCTTGGGTTTGTCTCTTGATGAGCTAGAGCCCTTTGAGGCTTTGGCTAGTCTGACTTTAATAAGGTTTTTTTTAACTTAAAATAGTATTTGTGATCGCAAATATTTTAATACAATCACAACATGATAATGTAAATATCACTCATTGTAGAGGGTGAAACAGTTTTATTGAAACATCGTGTAATGCGAATCCCACATCGAAAAATAAAAAGGGATTAAAATGATTTATAAGTAGTAAAGTAATGCCTAGACATTGAACAATAGGCCTCCCAACTGGGCCTAGCATTTAAACATATTGAAGTAATGATGAGCCTTGGGTCTTGGGGTTCTTGAGTTTTTCTCTTGACAAGCTAAAGCCCTTTGAGGCCTGGGCTATTCTGACTTTAATAAGGGTTTTTAACTTAAAATACTATTTGTGATCGTAAATATTTTAATACAATCACAACGTGATTATGTAAATATCACTCGTTGTAAAGGGTGGAATAGTTTTATTGAAACACTATGTAATGCGAATCCCACATCGAAAAATAAAAAGGGATTAAAATGGTTTATAAGTAGTAAAGTAATGACTAGACATTGAACAATAGGCCTTCCAACTGGGCCTAACATTTAAACCTATTGAAGTAAAGATGGGCTTTGGGTCTTGGGCTTGTCTCTTGACGAGCTAGAGCCCTTTGAGGCCTGAGCTAGTCTGACTTTAATAAGGTTTTTTAAATTTTTTTTTAAAGAGATGTATGTTGGATCTGTAAAAAGCATAACAAAAATGAAGTTTCTGGATTACAATTTTTTTATTATTTTTTTCCATATATACTACTATTGTTGATATGAATGATGTAAGTACAATGGGCATGTATGCCTGGTGTGGGACTATTGTCAATTATTTCATTAAAATAAAAAAATAAAAAAATAAAAAAACTTCTCTTACTAGACAAAAAAATTAAATATATCAAACTCGGACACTAGGACAAGGGGGTTGTAAACCTGTACCCAAAGCTCTATCAATTATCTTACTTTGTTGGACATTAGATTCACCAGCCCTATTATATTTTTAACTATTCACTTGTATCGACTGTTATCACACATTCTGAATTATGTTTACTTGTATTTAATGTAAT
Source organism: Acer yangbiense (assembly GCA_008009225.1). NCBI lineage: Eukaryota > Viridiplantae > Streptophyta > Magnoliopsida > Sapindales > Sapindaceae > Acer > Acer yangbiense. The sequence goes on along the minus strand of CM017773.1, from coordinate 21,093,593 downwards.
CACACATTTCAAATGATGTTTACACATATCGAGTGTTATCACATAGTACAAATGCAAATCGAATAACGGGAATAGACTTAATTTTAAAAATAAATTATTGATGTTTAAATTTGAAACGCATTTATTGTTTTTGTCAGCTGCATTGATTGTTTTTTAAAATTTGAAAAGAAATTATTGTTTTACCTTGGGAACAGTTAATAAAGCAAAATTTTAAATTGCTTTGGATTAAATGGTAACCTGCTCAACAAGTTTATAGGTAAACAACAAGTAGCGGTGTTTAATACACCGTTGTTCTATAGACAAAATATATAATATATATTATATATTATATAATATATGTAATAATATAATATATATAATAATATAATAGTATAATATATATAATATTATAATATATAATATATATTATATTTAATAATGTAATATATAAATTATATATAATATATATTTATATATAATAATATATATACTATAATATATAATAATAATGTATTATTTTTGGAAAGGAGGGTATTTTTGGAATGGAGTTGGGGCAGTTGAGGGTATTTATGGAATACAAATTTTAGTTTGGAATGGAATGGACATTCATTTAGTTTTTGGATGGAAAGCCCATTCCACCAAAATGGTGAAAACACCATTATAATGGAATGCCCTTTTCATTAGATTTTAACCAACCAAACATTGAGAATTGAATCATTTTCATTCCATTCCATTGCTTTCCAGCCAACCAAACACAGCCTTAGGATTTATTTATACATAATTTTATAAATTATATATGTTTGTTTAAGATTTCTTTTTCTATTCCTTTTATGATTATATAAGTAATATTTTTATCTTTTTTGCATCCAATCCTCAGACGACATGACATGTCATCTTAAGACCAACAGGTCTCATTTGGTTCTAGAACCGAAAGGTTCATTTGAGTTTTGAGGTTCATTCATTTGAGACGATCAGTTTTCAGTAGGTAAGTTTGTCATGAAGATGACCATTGTGTTCATCCAATAGTTCGTTTTAGACTATCGGTATCGATATGACCCATCTCGACTCCTCTCTTAAACCATCCTCAACCAGTTTCCATTCCAATTTGGCTCCAATCGTTCTCCAAAATGGAAAATGAAGATTTGATTTGGATCTCCAAATTTAGAAATCCAAATTTCAATCTCCTAAATCTGTGGAAACCTTGTGGAACTCTTAGCTGTTTAACTAAATCTTTATAAAAAAAATTCATATAAATTTCATTATACTGACTTTTTATAAAGAATAATGCTACTTTGCCTAAATTTGGTATCTAAATCTGATGCTCAAATGATGTGGCAATACTGTAATCTATTTATTTAAATCATGCAAATATAATACAATTTAAATAAATGGATTACAATGATGTCACATTATTTGGGCACCAGATTTAGACACCAATTTTGGGCAAAGTAGTATTATTGTTTTATAAAATATTTATTATAGAATGGATATAAATAAAATATTTTTACATCTTGTGAGAGGATATAAATATTTGAAAATGATTTTTTTCTTCAATTAAAATTTTCTCAAAAGTGTCTCCGAATGAATCTGAATTTATAATTATATTATTTAACTTTCTAGAACCAATTTTTTTTTTTTTCAAAAACTATTGTCTACTTATATGGTACAATTTGCAAATATTAATTGTAAAAACTTCCATATATTTCTTTCTAAAAAGAAATTCCGACTAGGGGTGGGCAAAAAAGCCCATAAACCGTAAACCGGACCAAACCAAACCAAACCACTTGGTTTCGTCCGGTTTCATACTTTAAAAAAAATCGTATGGGTTTTTTATAGTAAAACCGTATGGTCTGGTCCGGTCTATGGTCCAAGTATATTAAACCCGAACCGAACTGTAAACCGAATACCTTTAGTAATTACTATTACTTATTACTGTATTACATGTCACACCCAACACTTTTTAATAGAATTTAAAAATAAAAAGTAAACTCAAAAACCCTAATTTATTATTTTGTAGTTATTTTATTCAACCACCAACCAGAGTACCAGATACAATTGTTCAAGGTAAAATCATCCATTAACAAACAAAATTCAAGCAAGGGAAGGTAAGAAATTTGAATTTATTTCCATTCTTTTACGAAATTACCACCGGCTTTACATGGAGTAATAATAAAAAATATAAATAATATTAGACTAAATTAGTGCTATCGTCTTGATTTAACTATAAACACTTGTATGCAATCAATTTTAGTGTGTTCTCATGACTTTTGATTATAGATTTATAGCAATAGCAACTAGCAACTGATTTTAATTATTATTATTTTTTACTTTCTTAAATTCTATATGACACTTTATTTAATTTTTATTTTTATTGCTCCTTTAGTTTTTTTATTTTGATGATCCATATGTAATACAGTAATAGTAACTTGCATGTCTTCTCAGTACGTTTTAATTTGGATTTCAAGTCACAAACCGTCTGACCGAACCGGACCGAACCGAATAAATATAATTTGGTCTGGTTTGATCTGAAAAAAGAATGGTCCAAACTAGTTCTATTTTTCAAAAGACCGAAATTTTTGGTTCGGTTCTAGTCGAAACCGGACCAAACCGGACCGTGCCCATCCCTAATTCTAACTTTAATTTGTGGTATAGAAACTAATTACATGATAATCTCATATTTTTTTTCTATATTGATCATAAAAGTTATAAATATTATGCAATTATATATGAATGAATATCCATCAATCTATGGAAGAAACTTCCATCATTTTGCATTCCCACTAGCTCTATCATAATGATCAATTTTATTATTCATTATAATGTAATTTATGTATACTTAATGTAATGTGGGATTGTGAGGCTATATAAAGGGTCTCTCACCATTGTATTTGACACACTTTGTGATGAGAACAATTGAGGAATAAAAGACTTCTCTCTTTGAGTTATTCTTTCTCTCTTTTTATATTTTAAGTTTATGTTTTGTATTATTTTTTATTCTTATTCATTTTATAACACGTTATCAGCACGAATCTCTAACCATTACGTGTTTCAATTTTCAGATTTGAAAGCTTCTTGCCTGAAGACAAGATATGTATGATCAATGTTTTATTTGCGATTAGAGATAATAGTTTCTAAACGAGATTGAGCCCTTCAACAATTTGTAAAGTAATTCTAGTTTATTGTATTTGTTCTAAATATTGGTTTTTATTGTCATCCCCTCTTATTTTTGTTTACAATGTTATTTGGGTTGCCAAGAAATTAAAATAATATATATATATATATATATATATATATATATATATATATATATATATATATATATATATATATTGCAACATGAAGATTGCAAGAATAGAGTAAATGAACTGCAACCCAAAGATCGCAAAATCAAAGAGCCTGAAACTCGATCTGATATTTGAAAATTGTGAAATCAAAGAGCCTGAAACTTGGTCTAATGTCTAAAGATTGCAAAAATCAAAAGGCATGAATTTGTTGTGGGAAAAAATGATTGAATTAGGAAAACTTGGATTGGTTTTTGTTAAGAACGAATTTATGAAAGGAGAAGAAGTAAGAAAATAGAGGAAGAGAGAAGAGTTAAGGTTGGATATGACTTTGTTTAATTATCTGATGATCTTTATTGAATTCAAAGGGGACCTTAAATAGGCCTCAAACACGTTACAAAGATAACAATAAAATAGGGATTCAATGTTTAGTGGAACTGAAGTCATGGAGAACTTTCAGCCACTCCTAATCCTAACAACAATTTATTAAATGACTAAATTAAATGCAATATAACAACCATCCAGACGAGGTCTTGCTCACGTTCTCACGTGTGCTGCTCATGCTATCATTCTAGTAACACATGCAAACTAATGACACATGCTGTAGACTATGCAAGGATTTGTAGGCCATGCAAGGATGATTCATATCATTACACCCTCCTTAGACAGGCCTTGTCCTTAAGGCTTAAAATTTGGATACGTCCTGGAAATTCACCACAAGTTCTCCCAAGTCGCATCCTCAGGTGGAGCTGCCTTCCACTAGACCAATATTTTCGGCTTTGGTCAATACTTCCCCTTTTGAATAACCCGACGATCCAAGACAAGCTCTGGCTCTTGCATTACAATAGTGTCAGATGTAACCAGAGGAAGGCCTGTAACAGATGTCTCGACCGAACCCCATTTCTTTTTCAACATATTGACATGAAAAACGTCATGTATTTGTGCCCTGGATTGGAGGTCTAACTTATACGCAACCAACCCAATTCGAGCAAGGATTTTGAAAGGCCCAAAGAACCTTGGTGCTAGCATTAATGAACTTCTAAATGCCACTGTTTTTTGTCGATACGGTTGAAAGCGTAAATAAACATAATCACCTACCTCAAAGGATACATCTCTACGGTGCTGGTCTGATTGGGCCTTCATGCAAGCACGTGCCTCAATCAAATTCCACCATAAATCATGAAGGATGTCCTCTCATGTGCGCAGCAAGTCATCCACCGCTTGGACCTTGGTAGTTTCCAGAATGTACGATAACATAGATGGCGGAGGAACCCCATAAACTGCCTCAAAAGGTGACATTTTGGTGGAAGAGTGGGTCACCGTATTATACCTGTATTCAGCCCATGGCAGCCATTCCATCCACTTTTTAGGTTGATCACAGGTGTAGCATCTCAAATACTGCTCAAGGACGCGATTCACGACCTCGGTTTGGCCATCGGTCTGAGGATGGTAACTTGAGCTAAAACACAAAGCGGTACCATGCAATTTGAACAAGGATTTCCAAAATGTGCTAATGAAAATTTTGTCCCGATCGCTAATAACAGAAAGAGGCATTCCATGTAACCTTACAATGTTTGCGATGAAGGCCTTAGCCACTGTCATGGCTGTATATGGATGTTTCAGAGGCACAAAATGTGCATACTTGGACAGTCGATCAACGACAACCATGATCACATCGTGGCATTGAGATGTCGGCAAACCTTCAACAAAATCCATGGAAATCTCCATCCAAATGCGTTGCAGAATAGGTAGTGGTTGTAGTAGTCCGGTTGGTCGAAGTGTCTCATGCTTACAACGTTGGCACACATTATAACTACGGATAAACTCCTTCACCGCAGGCCGAATTCCAAGCCATATGAAACTAGATGAAATGCGGCTTAGTGTTTTGAGGTAATTACCAAAGTGCCTATCAACCGGGGATGAATGTCCCTCTGCTAAGACCGTTGGTAATAGTGAAGAGCTGGGGCTCAAGTGAATCTTACCTTGTTGCATCCAGACCCTTTTGCGTTGAACAATTGAATGTGAATCATTGTTGTTTAACATGGCATGGTATGGGTTTTGAAGTACCTCTTGCTGAAAGGTTGTCCACCAGTCCACCACTAGTTGGGTGATTGCCAAAAAATGTAACATGGTCGCTCGAGAGAGAGCATCAACGCCTTGATTTTCTATCCCCTTTTTGTACTGAATTGTGTAGTCATACCCCATAATTTTGGGCAGCTAACGAGCTTGAAAAGGCGTTGTAATCCCCTACTCAAGTAAGTACCTTAAGCTACGGTGGTCGATCTTGATGACAAACGGCGTCCCAAAAGATATGGTCTCCACTTCCGTACATCTTTAACCACTACTAGCATCTCCTTATCATATGTTAATAGTGCCAACGTTGTCCCCTTCAAGACCTCACTGAAGTATGTGATGGGCTAATTTTGTTGTGTCAAAATTTCCCCTAAACCAGCCCCACTTGCGTCGCATTCGATGACAAACTGTTGCTCAAAGTCTATAAGTCACAAGACCGGTGGAGAGACAAGCGCAACCTTTAATTGATCAAAGGCAGCTTGAGACTCGGCTGTCTAGCATAAGCCTTCTTTGGTCAATAGTTTCATTAACGGAGCTGCTATTATGCCGAATCCTCGGATGAATTTACGGTAGTATCCTGCAAGGCCAAGGAACCCTCAGACTCCCTTAGCTGAAGTTGGTACTAGCCAATTCTGAACTGAAATAATTTTTGTCGGATCCACTGCAACCCCTTCAAAGGAAATTCGATGACCCAAATAGTCAACTTGTAGCATCCTAAATTGGCATATTGATTTTTTGACAAACAACTAGTGTGTTGATAAGAGTTGTAGCACTTGTTGTAGATGCTGAATGTGTTCGTGCCAATTCCTGCTATACACCAAAATGTCATAAAAAATAAAAAAAACTAAAACTTACCTTCGTAAATGTGGGCGGAATATGTCGTTCATAAGGTTCTGAAATGTGGTCGGAGCATTGGTCAATCCGAACGGAATTACCAAGAATTCTTAGTGTCCGTCATAGGTGCGAAAAGCTATTTTTGGAATGTCATTATCCTGTACTTGGATTTGGTGATACCCGAATCGCAAATCCAACTTCGAAAAATATTTTGCTCCGTGTAATTCATCCAATAATTTGTCAATAACCGGTATTGGGAACTTGTCCTTCACAATGATATCATTAAGAGCTCGGCAATCTATGTAAAAACGCCAAGACCCATCCGATTTCCTGATCAATAAAACCGATAAGGAAAACGGACTATGGCTTGGATGAATTATACCGGAATTGAGGAACTCACGCACCAAATTTTCTATTTCATTTTTTTGGTAGTGAGGATATCTGTAGGGCCTTGTGCTCACTGGTGGCTGATCCGGAAGTAGATGAATTCGGTGTTAGGATTATGCTCAATAGCAAGAGTGTAATATGGTTTTGACAATCTTTTCATATTAATAAAGTGATTTTTGGTTTAAACAAATCTTATAGCATTTATAGTTTAATTATTATAATTGTCAAAAGTAAATAATCATAAGATCAAAAGACTATGAGAAAAGAAAAAGTGTTCATACATCTGGATATGTATGAAGTAGACACAATTCTTTAGTTAGTCTTGAATATTGTTCACAATTTAAGGTAAAGGTTGGGCACATTTATCTTGTTAAAGTTGTAGATTCTTTTGCTAGCATTTGAGTGGGATCAAATGTGTTATGATGAGTCTAAAATCATCAAAGTGGCTTTGAGTAAAAGAATCTAGTGCACTAGGTGCATGGAATAGGATCACAATGAAATACTTTATCTAGAACCGTCAGTAGATAAAAGTCTTTTCATTATGAGGACAATCGGAGAGTCTATCTTAATCCTGAGATAAATGATGGACTTATGGTTGCAAGTGTTATCATTTGAGATATCAATGAGTATGATTATATAGCATAGTCTATCCTCGATAGTTTGGTGGTATTCATTTGTCAATCGATAGAGGACTTCATTTATAGATATGGACATCGTGGCTCCATTTATTAAATGAGAGTAGAATATCATCATATGGATGTTTTGAGGTATTGGATATTAAATCTTAACGTTAAATTTTCAATAGTGTCTATTGAAACATGGCTTCTGGACAAGTCAAAATGTCCAAGTTCAAAATGTGGTCATATGAGTAAAAATGTCAACTTTGAGAGCTATAGGCGGTCTATGAGCTCTTGACGATTACTGATATTCTTCACGATGATACATTATCTCCAATAAGATTGTCTAGGGTATGAATGATAAACATTTACTTATTCTATCTTTATTTAAGAGTGCAATTTTAGTTCTTTAGTGGAATGAACTAAAATTAATAGATTGAACCTAAGTGAATCATTTGTTGATTGTGATTAGGTTCACTACTACAAAAATTACAAAAGAAATCGGTTTTTGAATTTTTTAAAAACGATGTCTTTTTGAGTGATTTAGAAAAAAAGCGCAAAAGACATCGGTTTTTAACCGATGTAAAACAAGAGAAAAGACATCGGTTTTACTTAAAACCGATTTAAAAACCCAGAGAAAAGACATCGGTTTTAGTTAAAACCGATTCGAAAACCCTGATGTAAAATTGATGTATTACAAAAATTAATCCCACCGTCACCGGCCTGCTCCACCGTTCGGCCACCAATCGGCCACCGCCGCCGGCTCGCCCCACCGTCCAGCTAACCCCACCTCTGATAATCATGACAATTAATTGTCATTATGAGGAATCGAACTTGCAACCTCAAAGTCAAAGTGGTAAGCTTTTACCGCCTGACTACAAGATTGGATGTGTTAACAATTGCACAAAATTTATATATAACCTATATGAGTTGTTAGAAATAAAAATAAAAATAAAAATAAAAAATAAAAAAAACTTGTTTGATAAATTTAAATTTACTCAACTAATCAAAATTCTAATTTCTACCACAAACATATATATATTACATAAATTTTATTGGTGGGTTTATTTTTCATTTCATTTTTTATTGTGTGGTTTTGTTTTCTGCTAGAGATATTTTTGTGCAAACGTTTTCTCTAAAACTGTATCTTTTGGAAACAAAATAAATTTTTTCATCCACGTTGGATTCTTCAATTTTTCGATACGAATCCAACGGTATAAAGAACGTAAAATTCTGGGCAGTATTTTGAAAGTTATGATCAATTATTCAGTCAAAGGTCAGAAGCGATTGGAGATATTTTTGTGCAAACGTTTTCCTTAAAACTGTATCTTTTGGCAACGAAATAAATTTTTTCATCCATTGTGGATTCTTCAATATTTTGATACGAATCCAACGGTATAAAGAACGTATAATTCCAGGTGGTATTTTGAAAGTTATGATCAATTATTCAGTCAAAAGTCAGAAGCGATTGGAGATATTTTTGTGCAAACTTTTTCCTTAAAACTGTATCTTTTGGCAATGAAATAAATTTTTTTCATCCATGGTGGATTCTTCTATTTTTTGATACGAATCCAACGGTATAAAGAACGTATAATTCCATGTGGTATTTTGAAAGTTATGATCAATTATTCAGTCAAAGGTCAGAAGCGATTGGAGATATTTTTGTGCAAACCTTTTCCTTAAAACTGTATCTTTTGGCAATGAAATAAATTTTTTTGTCCATGGTGGATTCTTTGATTTTTCGATATGAATCCAACGGTATAAAGAACGTAAAATTCCGGGCTGTATTTTGAAAGTTATGATCAATTATTCAGTCAAAGGTCAGAAGCGATTCGCGAATCCGCGAGTGAGCTGTTTTCATCACTCATTTTCACACTTTTCCAAATCGATTTTTGGAATATTTTCTGATTTAAAAGTGTTTGTTTGCATGTCTACTTTCTTGTGTCAAAAGTTGAGCAAATAACGTTGAGTATTTTTAGAGATGCGCACTTGAATGTGGACATAGGTCAGATTTGCATTGCAAAATTTTGCTTTTGAATCCACATCGGTTTTTATAAAAACCAATGTCTAAACGCTTGTTTTTAATATCGGTTTTTATAAAAACTGTTGTCTTTTCAACGCAAAATTTAAGACATCGGTTTTTATAAAAACCGATGTCTAAAAGCTTTTTTAAAATTGGTCACCAAAAAAAAATTTCTTTTAGTGATTTCTAGTGATGTATTTTAACATTTTTGTAGCCGTGGTTATATCTATTGAAGCTTAAATTTAGATAGCCCGCCAAGATCCCCAATCCACACGGACTTGCATGGATCACTTGATATATTCTACCGGACTGATTATGTGTCCATCTAGAATTGTATTTAATATATTAAGAATATAATTTACACATTATTTATTTAATGAGCTGTTAAATTATATTAATATATTAATGAAAGGCATGTGGGCTTGTTTCTTTTAGTAAGAATGGGTTTAGTTCACATGTGGGCTTTTTATTTAAAGTCTAATGGATTAAATAAAATGGGAAAATAATATATGGCCCATGTATGGTATATGGGCGGCAAGGCTAATGGATTAGCTTAATATATTATTTTATTTTATTATTTAATTAAATGGAAGTTAATTAATTGATTGATTAATTTAATTAAAAGTCAAAATCTTTTTCTGACTAGGAAATATGTTTCTTAGTGTTATACTATTGTTAGTAGTAGAATAAGTATCAAAGACTTTATTTGGTAAGTAGATAAATAAAAGGAATTTATTTATCTAATCAAATTAGGAAGTCTTTGATATAGTCTTGGATTAAGGTTTGGATTCTAGAGATTGATAGGAGTCCTTTTTTTGGGAGTAGATTGCGGCCACAAGAATCCTCTTTGAGTGAGGATTCGGCCACCACCCTAAATGCCTATCAAAGAACTCGACAACCCTAATATATATGAAAAGTAGAATTCGGCTATATACAGTATTTTTATGGCAAGTTGAATTCCAATATATAAATATATATTATTTTATATGGCAAGCAAAGGGAATTCGTGATATATATAATTTATATTGAGCAAGGAATTCGCCCAATATATATATGAGATTGAGCAAGGAATTCGTGATATATATAGATATTATATATTGAAAGAATTCGGCCACCCTAATAGGGCTTGCTTGAGAGTTATTTTTCTTTAGCTTGAAAAATAGAATCCATCTCTTAGACTAGTGTGAGAATTCAGCCAATAGGAAAAAGAGAGAAGAGAACGTTTTATTTCGATAGTGCACTAGTAGCTTTTACATCAAAAGGCTTTGTGCACAACTTCGAATTAGGTTCACACGAATTTCGATCAAAAGATTGAAAATTCAAAAGTGATCAGAACGTACTTTGTTATCTCTTGGAAGTTTATGTGACTAACGAAAAAGAAAAAGTTTTTGTTATCCATCCTCAGGTACATAATTCAAAGAAAGGGAGACCACGCTCCTAGGTGATTCACGTTCGTGATTGAATTTGAAGATCTTGCAGATTACCATCGACACAACATCAATCGGATCACGCGACAAAGGTATGATACTTTTATTATATATTAATTAGTCAAAGGTTAAGGTTCATCTTTAAAAGGGAAAATTTTTAAACTATACTAAACCTTTTTTCGCTTCCGCCGCATGTATTTTCCCTACATTCAGTGATCATGTTGGCGCATAGGTGGCAACTTAGTGGGTTCGTTAAATACATGATTAAATTTTGTCAATAGTTCAAGTAGCTCGGCTGGGAAAACATTTGTATCTTGGTCCAATTGTGTAGTCATTGTCATCATGTGGAGAAAGAGACAAGTATTTGATAAATGTAACAATTCCTTGTTACTCATGGGTGTGAGCTCAAAATGGTGTAATCCTTGCAAGGTATGCCTTTGGCCGGCCAAATTGAAGGACATGCTGAGCTTCTTGTAATCTGTCTCAATAGGTCCCAAGGTTTCCAGTCATTGAACTCCTAAAACGGCTTGATAAGCAGCCACGGGCAGTATATAGAAGTCGGCCCGGACCGTGAATCCCAGAATTGTAAGATAAAGACCCAAGCATCGATCAGTACATTCTATGGTGTCTTTGTTACCTATTGTTACCTGAAACACCTTATCGTGTACCACTGGTAACCCGAAATTCTTCACGACCATTTGATCAATAAAGTTGTGGGTACTTCCCCCATCAATTAGGACTGTCATCTCCTTATTTCTAACTTTTCTGATGACTCTGAATGTCTGCGGGTGTGTCGTTCCGGCCAAGGCATGGAATGAGATTTTCGGTATGGCATCTTGGAATATGGTCTCAATTTCCTTATCTACATCTTCGGTTTCTTCTCCCGGTAGCACGTCCTCCATCATGAACAGTCGAGGCTGTGTGCAACGGTGTCCGGGCGTGTATTTCTCATCACAATAAAAACGGAGCTCTCATTCACGCCTATCTTTGGCCTTTTGCCCTGTAATGCGACAGATTAGTCCCTGAAATTTCATGACAAATTGGTTCACTTGGTATGTCGATGAGGGTCCAAGAAGGCTAGCTGTTGGAATCGGCTGTGATCTGAACGGTGGTGCAGGTCGAAAGGAAACGCCTTGCTTACGCTGAAATTGGTTATGTTCCTTTATTAGATGTGCCACACTGATGGTGTCCGAAAGTGTTTTTGGTTGCTTGACTTTCACGTCTAAACGAATGTCGTCCTTCAACCCAGCTATGAAACTCCCTATCAAAAAATTCTCTTGCAGTCTGTCGACCTTGTGCGATAGTTTTTCAAAGGTTTCCTGATACGCGTTTACGGTTGATGTTTGCTTGAGCCGGGACAAGGCCTTCGATGGATCGTCATAATCGGTGGATGACGGCTTTTGTGAATTCACTCCAGCTCAAGGGTCCCCTGTATTTGGTGTACCACCTATTCCATTGAAGTGCAACTTCTTCCAAATGGAAAGAAGCTAGTTGTACCTGCTGTTGACAATCAATGTCCTTAAACTCGAAATATTGTTTGGCTTTGAAGATCCACCCCGTTGGATCCCCTCTCCATAGCTTGGAAAATTCAATCTAAGGTGAGTTTGATGTCGGTCAAGATTGGTGTGAATAGAGGCGGAAGGTATGCTGTGAGAGGCTTCACCGATGGAGAATGGGTTGATTTCTTTTTCCGAGGTGGGTCAGGTTTCTGTAGTGTTTGTGTTTTGGTTTTGTTGTAATCTCAGGGCTTGTAACTCGGTAAGGATTTCATCAAATCTCGACTCCTGGCTGGCGAGAATCTCATGGACTTCGTTGCAGAATTCAGCATTTGATTTCGCACATGTCTCCATAGAATCGAATGGCTTTGATAACACTTGTTAAGAACAAATTTGAGAAAGGAGAAGAAGTAAGAAAACAGAGGAAGAGAGAAGAGTTGAAGTTGGATATGACTTTGTTTAATTATCTGATGATATTTATTAAATTCAAAGGGGACCTTAAATAGGCCTCAAACATGTTACAAATATAACAATAAAATAGGGATTCAATGCTTATTGGAACTGAAGTCATGGAGAACTTTCAGCCACTCCTAATCCTAACAACAATTTATTAAATGACTAAATTAAATGCAATATAACAACCATCCAGACCAGGTCTTGCTCACGTTCTCACGTGTGCTGCTCATGCAAACATTCTAGTAACACATGCAAACTAATGACACATGTTGTAGGCCACGCAAGGATTTGTAGGCCATGCAAGGATGATTCGTATTAGTTTTCAATGCATATGGTGGAAGAATGAATGAGATTGCTTCAACAAAAACTCCATTTCCACACAAAGCAGGAAATATGTACAAGATTCAATATTCAGTGAATTGGGCCGAACCTGGAGCTGAGAGTGACAAGAATTCCATAAGTTGGAGCCATGATTTCCTTCATGAATTTCAGAGGAAGAATCCTAACACTTCTATACTTCTATTAGGCTGTGAGGCCACTTGTGGATGTTATAAAGTGGAAACCGCCGAATAAAGGGAGGTACAAGATTAATTGTAAGACGGTTTTAGACAATGGAGGTAGGTGGGTTGGTGTTGGAATCGTCATTACAGATGCTTTGGGTTTCGTCATGGTGTCATGTGCCTTGCGGTTTGTGGCTGGTATTGATATTTGGGCTGCCAATGCTTTGGCCATTCTTAAAAGTTTTCATTTTGCCAATAATTGTGGTTTGTTCCCTTTTCCTATTGAGTCAGATACGAAGAGGGTGGTGAATTGGATTACCAATTTCAGTCAACTAAACTCTCGTTGTGGCGTGATCCTTCAAGATATTGAGAGTCTTCGTTTATTCTGGAAAGATCCTACTATCATTTGGTCTCCAGTTGGCGGTAACAAGGTGGCCCTTACTCTTGCTCTCAGGTTGGTGGAGGATAACTTCTGGATTGAGGACTTCCCTCATAATGTTCGAGAAGAGGTGGAAACTGATATGCTAATTTAGCTGGTGCTTGGTTTTTCTTTGTACTTGCCTTTTATTGTGTTTTTGTTTTTGTGTTCTGGCCTTCCCAACCTCTTGTAGTCTTGTGGCCCTTAGGGTGTGTTCTCGGGGCATGTTTGTCTCTTTGCTCTGTTTGAGTGTTCAATCAAAAAAAAAAAAAAAAAAAAAAAAAAGATCTAACTTGTATTCTTCTAAGTGGATATTGACTTATTTGTTGTTGCATACTTGCATGCTGCGAAATGACAAAACGGAAGCTCATTGGCAGGGCCTGCTATATATGTACTTTGCATCTTATGTAGATTTTATATGTAGTGTGGTTTTGTATAGTTGCGTTAGTATTTCTCCTTATTGTACATATTAAAAAATTTAAAAGTAATTATATATATACAAGAAATGGATTATTGTTTTTATTCAAAAAGTATTGGAGTTATTTTTTTTGACCGAGTGTAAGCTATATAGTCTAAAATACCCCTCATTTTAAAAAAAAAAGAATCTAATTTTAATTGTAAGAAAACCCCAAATCGTTGTACTTTTTACAAATAAAGAGTCATATAAGAAGTTAACACTCCAACAAACCTCCCTAAAATTGGTTCCTTATTATTATTTATTTATTTTTAAAAAGTAAATGTAGAAAATGTAGAAAGATGAATTTGGGTTTAAATAAAAAAGAATTTGGGTTAAATAAAAAATAGGAAGGATGAATTTGGACCATTGGTTATTAATGATATGGACTCATCTTGACCACTCATTTCATTTGATGATTGATAACAAATTAATAGGGAGGATGTCTTCCCTCTTTACATTTGGGGAGCCTTTGGCCGAAAAACAATTTAGAGAGTTGGAGCTAATTCCGGTACAACCTCCCTATTAATAGTCAAGGAGGTTGTGAATTCCGACCTATTGGGGATGCTTTCCAAAAAGTTTCAACGGTATTGATTGTTGAAAATCCACCGGATTACATATACCAATCTGTATATATATGCAAGGGTTTCGATATCCCAAAACATCCAAACACAGATTCATGACAAAATCAAACTCCATTTTCGTTTTCTTTATATTTCTCAGTTTTCTCAATCTTTCCCTCACATGGGCTACATCTAATTTAGTCTACGAAACGTTTCTCCAGTGTTTAACAAATCACACAACAAACAAGACAGACAACATTTCAAACATAGTTTACACTCAAACAAATCCATCATACACATCAGTTCTACGTGCCTATATCCGAAATGCCCGTTTCAATGTCTCATCAGCACCAAAACCCTTGATTATCATAACACCATTGCAAGAATCCCATGTTCAAGCAACAATAATTTGCTCCAAACAAGTTGGTTATCAACTTAAAATCCGTAGTGGTGGTCATGATTATGAGGGCATTTCGTATATCTCCGATACCCAGTTTTTCATTCTCGACATGTTCAATTTCCGGTCAATTTCAGTCGATATCGATCAAGAATCGGCTTGGGTTGGAGCTGGAGCGACGTTGGGTGAAGTGTACTACAGAATTTGGGAGAAGAGCAAAGTTCATGGTTTTCCGGCTGGTGCTTGCCCAACTGTCGGCGTTGGTGGGCACTTTAGTGGCGCTGGTTACGGAAACATGTTGCGTAAATACGGCTTATCGGTGGATAATGTTGTTGATGCTAAGATTGTTGATGTTCAAGGAAGAATTTTGGATCGAAAAGCAATGGGAGAAGATCTTTTTTGGGCGATTAGAGGAGGTGGTGGAGCAAGTTTTGGTGTTATATTGTCTTATATGATCAAATTGGTAACTGTCCCTCAAACAGTTACTGTGTTCAGAATTGAGAAATTAATTGAAGCCGGTGGGACTGATATGGCTTATAAGTTTCAGACTGTGGCACCGACGACAGATAACAATCTGTTCATGAGAATGCTGTTGCAGCCTGTGACAAGAAACAAGACAAAGACTGTTAGAGTTACTGTTCGGTCTTTGTATTTGGGAGATTCAAATTCTTTGGTTTCGTTGTTAGCTAAAGAATATCCTGAATTGGGTTTAAAGAAAGAAAATTGTTTGGAAATGAGCTGGATTGATTCAGTTCTTTGGTGGGGAAATTTCGATAATGGTACAAATCCAGATGTTCTTCTTGATAGAGATTTAGACTCGTCTAGTTTCGGAAAGAGAAAATCTGATTATGTACAGAAACCAATTCCAATATCTTCATTGAATTTGTTGTGGGCAAAAATGATTGAATTAGGAAAACCTGGATTGGTTTTCAATGCATACGGTGGAAGAATGAATGAGATTGCTTCAACGGAAACTCCATTTCCACACAGAGCAGGAAACTTGTTCAAAATTCAGTATTCAGTGAATTGGGACGAACCTGGAACTGAGAGTGACAAGAATTTCGTAAGTCAGATAAGGAGTCTTTACAGTTTCATGACTCCATTTGTGTCCAATAATCCAAGAAGTGCTTATTTGAATTATAGGGATCTTGATATTGGTGTTAATCAGAATGGTAAAGATAGCTTTAATCAAGGTAAAGTTTATGGAGAGATGTACTTTAAAGGCAATTTTGATAGGTTGGTTAAAGTGAAGACTATGGTGGATCCAATTAATTTCTTCAGGACTGAGCAGAGCATCCCTACTCTACCAAGTAAGATATAGAATTTAAGTTTCTTTTTCTTATTATATCTATATATTTTAATGGCAAAAGTATGTTTGTCATTAATTATGATTATTGAAGCAATTTAGTCGCTTGGTTTTGTGATTTTTAAATAAATAAAATAATATACTTATATACTTATATTTCTTTCTCCTTTTGTTTTTTCGTTTAATTTGTTTTTTGGCTTTTAGTATAAACGACTCACTAGTTGAAAATTAATTAAATTAAAAAAGATGGAAGACTTTATTTGTTTTTTTTTTTTTTTTTTTCAGACATGAGAAGTTTTTGGTGTAACATGTGTAGGAGGAATTTTTTTAATAGCTCGTGTTAAAATAATGTGTCATGTTGAGTTGGCCTTTTAATAAAAAAAAAATGTAGTTTAATGAGTGCCAGGTTGGTGATATTTGTGTCTATTATAAACTATGAGAAATGCAAAATAATTGAATGTATATTATATTTACTTAGATCAGATGATTTAGAATCTGATTAAACAATGATCCTATCACACGGAATTGTATATTATTTAAAGGGGTTATCGAATTTTATAATAATCGTAGTGCCTTGGACCATTACTACCTACATTTAATTTAATATTAGAGCAAATTGCACTGAACCTCCCTGAGGTTTACCTTTAGACACTTGGAATTAACTTTATCAAAAACTAACACTTAACACCTCTAACGTTAGTCAATGTCCATCCAATTTAACAGTTGACCATGTCAGATCATGTAAATATCTAAAATGCCCCTAACATGACATCACACTGTTTATTTACATTTTTAACCCTGCTAAAAGACAAAAAAAAATTATTATTTTATTTTTGAAAGGCAACTCGGTTTACAACAATTGTTGGTTGTTAAATTTTTCTTTCGACAAAAATACCCTTAAAGAAATGTAGAATTGTTTATAAAATGGCAAAGCCCAATTGTTTTTTCTCAAGTGATTCAAATATATATTTTTTCCATTCATATTATCTATTAAAAAAAAAATCCCATTAATTACTCATTCCGCTGAGAAACTTTCTCCATTTTTTTGTTCAAGCGTAGAAGGTTTGTGTACTTCAAATAATAAAATCAACACAGTTACGATAAAGTTTAAGAATATATTATGCTATTGTCGGAAAAAGACAACAATCAAAATTTATGAATCTAAAAAATCACGTAAACATTTACAAAATAAAATTCATTTCAATAATTTAGTTCATTAATCAAGAATCCACATGAATCATCGCTACAAACACTACAAGAAAAAAGGCATATTGGGACGAAAATCTATTGGGACGTTTTTTTTCGTCCTAATAGGAGGTCTATTGGGACGAAATATATTTTGTCCCAATAGGCAGCTATTGGGACGAATTCTATATTTCATCCCAATAGACATCCTATTGGGACGAAAAACAATTCGTCCCTAAAGGTCTTACCATTTTGGACATAATTCGTCCCAATAGACATTCTATTGGGATGAATATTTATTTCGTCCCAATAGAATGTCTATTGGGACAATTTTTGTCTAATGTGGTAAGGCTTTTAGGGACGAATTATTTTCATCCCAATAGGATGTTTATTGGGACGAAATACATAATTCGTCCCAATAGACTGCCTATTGGGACGAATTTATTTCGTCCCAATAGGTTTTCTTTTTATTTAAAATTATAATGGTTAATAAATTTTGTTGACCTTTAGGAACAAATTTCTTTCGTCCCAATAGGATATCTATTGGGATGAAATACATAATTCGTCCTAATAAGCAGCCTATTGGGTCGAAATTTATTTCTTCCCAAAAGGTTTTCTTTTTATTTAAAATTATAATAATTAATTAATTTTGTTGAAAATTCTTGATTTATTTTTTTTTGAAGTTTTTTCCTTAAAGATAGATTAATAATTAAATTACCATATAAATTAGAAAATGATGCAATATGGATCATTTTGTTTGTCCAAAGTGGTTCTCTATAGAGATGAATTTTGTTTTTTTCCTAATAAGTTCTTCATAAGGATCAATAACTATTAGTTTTGAAAGATTTTCTATTATTTTTTAAAAAAGGAACTAAACCGTTGGAACCGGAACCAAACTGTCGAAACCGAAACCGTTGGTTCCGAATCAAAAATCGAAACTTGAAAATGATGAAAAATGCCACATTTTTAAAGTGTTTTTGTAAGAAATTCACCACTTTAATAACTTAAGTTTAAAAGGCACCTATTATGGTGAACGGACAAAAATTCTCTTACTTTACACACATTCTCTTACTTTAAAGTTTTTATTTTTAAATTTTTTTATTATTCTTTCATCTTCATCATAGAGGTTTGTTTAACAGATCTCCAAGGGAGGTTGAACATCATTGGATAATTAGTTTAGTGGCACTACGGAGATTTTTTTGGTTTTGAATCTTCCATTATTGAGCCTTTTCATTTTATTCTTCAAGTATTTTGTAAACCCGAATCAGAAATCGAAACCGTTGGTTCCAAATCGAGAGCCGGAACCGGAGTCATGTTTAATTCCGAGTACGATTAACAATTGACCATTTGATCTGACAATATATGATTTGAACAAAATAGTTTAATTAAATGTTATAATAAATGTTTTTTAATATCAATTTGTTTATCATATAAAAAAAAAATTTAATTAGTGGAATCAATCTACAAATAAAATTTTGATCGAAAAATAATCAATAAAAAATTAATAAGAAGTAGAGGTTATATATAAACATTATGCTTTTGTTATCACAAACAAAGGAGCAGCAAAATGATTGGGTGTGTGTGTGCAGGGTTCGACTCACCTTGAGGACAACAATTAAAATTGATTTGTGTGGGTGGTTGGTGGCTGAGGCAACAAATTTATTTATTTATTTATTTATTTTTAATTTCGTCCCTATAGGATACCTAAAGGGACAAAAAATTATCTAAAGGGACGAAATATTTCGTCCCTACAGGTTGTCAAAGGGGACGAAAATACAATTCGTCCCTACAAGTTGTCTATTGGTACGAATATTTTCGTCCCTATACCTTATCAATTGGGACAAACAAAAATCGTCCCTATAGGTAGTTTTAAGGGACGAATTTCAATTTTCGTCCCAAAGAAGCTATTGCGACCCACCTGAAGGGACGGAATTTGGGACGAATAAAATTCGTCCCAATAGACCTATTGGGACGTTTTTTTTGGGCTATTGGGACGAAAAAAAATCGTCCCAATAGCCCTTTTTTTTTGTAGTGAAACACCGATTCATAATTTAGAAATTGAAAAGCATCACAATGTAATTCAACTAATACCAAGTTCAACTATCACCAACAACCACCGGTGAATTTGAAGACACATTCCTTTGCTCAAATTCATCCAACACATCCAATAGCTCAGCATCGTTTCGAATTTTCTTCACTTCTTCACTCCATGGAATGAGAACTTCTTATTAGAACTACTCACCAGGTACAGACTCCAACCCCAATGATTCATGCAAAGTAGAAACCCACGGATCCTTCAAACACATGTAATCTTGGTAGAATCTTCCAACTTCAAAATTTTTGCCCATAAATGTTGCTATCCCTGTGAACTTGAAAGTCCTGCAAAATAAATACAAATTAGAGATATACATATGAAATAGATACAGACATAGATAAACATGAAAGTCTAAGTGAACTTCAAAGTCCTGCAAAAATAATGCACAAAACAGAGATATACATTTGTACATTATATATATATATATATATATATATATATATATATATATATACAGTCTTTCTATTGTCAGTTCGTCCTGACAATAAATATATCAGGACGAAGAATGTGGACCACAGATTATTGAGAAGTTTTGATAAGTGCATACACTTTAAGTCAAATTATGTAAATCTAGTGGTCCATATTCTTTGTCCTGATATATTTATTGTCAGGACGAACTGATAATAGAAAATCTGATATATATATGCAAAAAAAAAAAATAATAATAACGATTTAGTAATTAAATGGAACTTCAAGAACATGTGTCAAACTCACACATATCAGCAACTAGTAATTGGAAAGAATAGTGTGTTGAAAATGAAAAGCAATCCTATAATATATAATGAGAAAAACTTTGTGCAACCGGGGGCTGCGTAACCGTTGCGCCCCCGGTGTGCATTTTCAAAAAAAAAAAGTGGGTCCCATGCATTAAAAATGCAGGCCCCACATGTTTTAAAAAAAAAATTGCATACCGGGGCCGCAAAGATTACGCAGCCCCGGTTGCACCAAGTATTTCTCATATATAATAGAAACAGAGCACAGTTCAGAGAGCAAACCACCTAAGAAAATCCTATTCTTGCCTCTTGATTGCACAACAATCTATAATATATATTTTCTGGCCTGAAAAAGACTTGTGGTTGTGGAATTCACATGCAAAGTAGGCCCTCTACCATGACTTTCACTTGCCTAGTTGCCCCGAATGGAGGGCTTTTCACTCCATTCCAACAAAGTGATGCAAAATAGAGCATCAAAATTATTTAAACAGAGCATCCGTAACACTATATGGATCGTTCACTTGGAACCCAAAAACAAAATACAAAATTATTTAAATCATTAACAAGCCGAAAGTGGATACTTGTAAATACTCTCCAGAAATTTCAATCCAATCAAATACCCATTCTTACATCCAAAAAACTTAACAAGTCAAAACCCTAAAAAACTTATATGGTGGCCGATTGAAGTTACACATCAAACTTTGTCAATAAATAACACACGAGATTCTTGAATACAAAAGGAAAATGGAGGTTGAGCCTTGAGGCAGTGCATTTACCTTTCACCCATCTCGATGCCTTTACGTTTCCACCAAAATCATGCTACTACTTCTTCGACGAACACCAACACTTCACAGCCTAGGACGACACGAAGACGAAGACGATGACAATGGCGATGTACGGCTTTGCGCTTCACCGCCTTCGACAGTAGGGTTCTAGACAAAGAAATGGTCTGGTTTTTCAAGAGAGAGACTTCCTTTTCAGAAGTAAAATGTTGGATGTTAGCTTCGGGACTGTTTATTTCCAAAAGTAATATATTTTTGTTTAATTTTTTAATTTATTTTCAATTTAAAATTCAAAAGTAATATGGAGCATTAAATGTCTGATTTGAGGTGTACAGTACAAACCCTTTGAATGACAAAATTACTCTTTAAATACATGGAACATGGTCAACTGTTAAATTGGATGGGTGTTGACTGTTGACTAACGTTAGGGGTGTTAAATGTCAATTTTTAATAAAGTTGATTCTAAGTGTCTAAGGGCAAACCTCAGGGGGTTGGGTGTTATTCACTCTTAATATTATGGTATGTTCATCAAAAGATTATATTATATAATTAGTTTGATGAAATGTATATGATAGGCGACTCTACATCACGGAGCGTGGAGGTTTTTTAGATGTTTGTAGCCATTGATTCAGGTTGGTTGAGTCGTGATGGATTGTTGTTTCTCTTTATTTAATTGATATAATGAGGAGACATGTTGAGTTGGGGGATGCTTTTTAAAATAAGAGAGATGGAAAATGTTCATATTTGCATGATGTTAATAATTTTTTTTTTAATGAATTAGAGATTCTCTTAGGGTTATTATAGAAGTATTTACTGCTTTGAAGATGTATTGAACAAACGTTTTTATGAGTGCCCACCACGAAAATCAAGATTCTTTTTCGGCATATATTGTTTCTCAAACCTTAACACTTTAGGTTTCAGAAACTTACTGTTGAGTCACCACAGCTTTTTTCTCAATGCCTAAAGGTTTGATCCCTTGTAGATAGGTTCGAAGGATACGACTTTTGAAATACCTTTTGAAAGTAACGGTTTTGATTAACAGTAGGACTAATTTGATTGATTATATCAATTATATAATGATCAAATTGATGAAATTTGAATTAAGGAGTAAAAAAGTTATATTTCCCAATTAAGATGCGACCAAATTGTAAAAACCCCTAAAATCAATAAATACTAAACATGGTAAACGTGAGATCGAGATCTAAAAGAAAATGTAAACAAAAATAGTAATAAATCAATAAATACTAAACATGAGAAACATAGGATCGAAATCCGAAAGAAAATATAAACAAAAATAGAAAACCTTGAAATAATCTATGTCATTAAAGCTTTTGTTATTAGGGTTTTAAAATAGGGAAAGTGAGGTTTTATTAGTTTTAGTTTGTACAAGATTTTTTTAATAAAAATTGTATGTCTCTTTAAGTAATTTGATGAAGGAAAAAAAAAATATTAAATTATTTAAAAAGTGGGGTATAAATATTAAATAGTTTAGTAGTGGGTGTGCCAATTGCGCCACCCTTATTTTTAATCAAAAAGTATTGGAGTTATTGTTTTTAACCAAGTGTAAGGTATATAGTCTAAAATACCCCTGCTTTAAAAAAAGAAACAAATTTTAATCGTAAGAAAACCTAGATCGTTTTCAACAGTGTATATATATATATATATATATATATATATATATATATATATATATATATATATATATAGAGAGAGAGAGAGAGAGAGAGAGAGAGAGAGAGAGAGAGAGAGAGAGAGAGAGAGAGAGAGAGGCGAGAGAGAGGAAATCGATTGGAGAAGAGGTGGGCAATTGAAGTGTTAGCGACGAGCTCGGAGTGACACTGACTAGACGCCGGTGAAGAAGAAGAAAAAGAGACGAAGAAAAACATTGGCCAAACTAGCAGAGGACCTTGCGCAATGCCGACAAAGGAGAATCAGGTGCTTTCCGCCAACGATTCGAAGGCTAAACAATTCGAAAATATCTCATGTATGTCATGTTGGGTATGAAATATCCCATGTATGTCAAAAATACATGATTTTACAATATCAGGCGATGTGTCACATTAAACATGAAATAACCCACTTATGTGACGTTTAATGAGACACACTGCGTGAAAAATAATTTTTCTAACCGAAATCGATGTTTCTTCCATTTTCACCAAAAAAATCTTCAACTTTTCAACAAAATAACAAAGACACTTTAATAATATCATCTAACAAACATAATAATGTTATTGAAATCGGAGATTTACAAACCTTGAAGTTTTTAGGAGATATTCAATCACAAACTCGAAATTTCAAAAAACCCTTTTCAAATCTTGGTTGCTTTGCAATTTCCCTTTAAAATAACTTCAATTTCTTAACAAAAAATGATGAATGTAATTTGAGAGGTAAGTGATAGAGAGATGAGTGATAGAGAGATAAGTGATAATAAGATGAAGAAGATAAAAAAAAGAAGAAGATAGTTTTGTAATTTATTGGTTATAAATAATAAAAAATTATGATGTGGCTAAAAACAATAATGTATTTGGTGATTAAGTTTTTTTTTTTTTTTTTTTTTTTTTTTTTTTGACAATTTCCACTAAAAATATGAATGTTTTTTATCGCGTATTTTTTAGATATAATTTTTACTATAAAGATATTTTATCAAAACGATACATCGGTAAAGATAGTGGATAATACATAAATATATCACACCACATCATCAAAAATCAATATTGCGAGAACAATATCTCCTGCGAGTAGAATCTAGCTATTTATCAGATAGAATCTAAACCACAAAATGGATCTGGTCTACCTGATAGACTCAAATCCCATGCAATAATAACAATCAGATATGCAATCATATATGTACTTTTTGGATACATTTTTTATTATATCTAACATCTTATTTATTATATGCAAAATTAACCAATAAAGTTAACAAATTGACTTGATTGCAGGGGCTGTTGGAATTAATTTAGGGTATCTTTTTAAAATCTAGCTAGATTTAATAAATTAAGGGTTAATTAGTGCAATTAACCGTATTTATTATTATCAGATTATTGGTTTCCCTAAAAAAACCAGATTATATTTTTGGTGTCAATCAAATCAAACGTACTCATAACGAAATTCATGAAATGTATTCCATGCTTGCTTACAAGTTACAACTAATAGTAAAGTTTTGAATAAATACATTTAATAATAAGATTTTTAGGTTGATTTATTAGTCTAAACCATAATTTAATATCTTCTTTTTGAGCATGTTTATCAGTTTAGGTGTTTGTGGTAAAAACTCTACTCATTATTTATGGCATTTAAGATTAGATTCGAAACATTAAATAAATAAATAAACTGCTCAATAATTAAGAAACTAATTATGTATGTTGTACATTAGTTTTGACTTTTAAGGAAACTATATAACAAAAGCAATGGGAAGCTGAAAGCATTAGATTTATTTGGACTATCAGTTTCAGAATTAATTGAACCGTTAGATTTCAGTACCATTATTTGGTTCAGCTATATAATAATTGGGTTGTTGTTCTCATAACTGCCGTACATAGTTGCAGTTCCTCTATAACATTTCGTAGTCATTTATTTTGATTTGTGTATGAGAAAATAATAATCCAAGTCAAATGATCTCCAACAACTAACATCCACTCCTACGAGAATCAATGGATAAGCCCACGATCTCATAATGGGCCGTTGATCACCGGCTTCCTTGTTATAAAAGAGTGACAATATTTGTATAACCTCGGGTTTGGTTAAGTTACCGTTAATAGTAAGGTTACCAGATCAATTACGGTCTTTAGATTTCAATCTAAGAGTGTATAAAATTAAGGATTTAAAAATTAAAAAATTAAAAATAAAACAAAAGGCAATCAACTCTCTCACATAACTGACCAGTAATCTTACTGTTAACAACAATGTGGCAAAGCCCTTGTACCTCTTTAAAATTGTATGTGCACCCCAAATCAGTATATTTTTAAAATTCCAATATTACCCTTAAATAAATTTATTAAAATGATTAAAATAAATATATCTTGTATACCATATTAATAAAATATATAATATTTTGAATATTTTAACAAATATTATAATTAGTTACATGAATATAAAAATTATAATATCTTTTGATGAAAATATTATTTATTTATTAATTTAAATTTAAATAGTGATTTTTTTTAATGCAAAGTAGTGATTATTTTAAAGCTATAAATATTAAATTACTGTTATAATTTTTTTTTTTTTTAGAGTTATAATTTTCTATAAATAAAAAGGTAATTGTCATAAAAAAATACGTAAACTAAACTAAAAAGTTAAAAGGTAAAAGGAAATTATGAAGCAATAGATTGATTGTTTGTGCCTATGCGAAGTTCTTTTGTCTCTACCGTATAATATTCCCTACTTCTGTTTTAATTAGATTTTCTACTGCCTAACCTTGTTTAATAAAATAGAAGGTCGTTAACATCTGAAAACCTGTAAGAAAGTGGATGGACATGAAAATTTGCATCTCTTAAAAGTAAGAGAAGATAACAACTTAATTTGTTTAATAAAGATCAGTAAATCTTCTATATTTGGTCTTAAGGCACTCCTCCATCTTGAATATGGAGATTTTGGATTCTGGGAAGAGGTGTCCTCAGTCCATTTTTTTTTTTTTTTTTAATTTTCATTGTAATTATCTTATAACTTATTAATTTAAAAATTTTATTCAAAAATTAAGAAAAAGGGCATATCTAGTAATATGTTGGGTGTGCTTACGAGATATAATATTTTTAAAATATTTAATGGGGTATACATACAGAAGGGGGTGGTGCAAATATTGCTACCCCTTATAAAAAAGCAAGTCTCACGACCACTAAGAGGGTTCCGCTTTCTGATTCGGAAAGCCCAACTTAAGCATTACTCTACGGTCTACATACTAATGTGAATTTCGAACACAAGGTCATCTTCAATCGCTCTTGATCGACCATCATAGAAAATCATTTCAGTTGCCAGCTAGACTTCGATCCTTCCACCGTGCGACCAACCTGTTAGGGATAATCCTCTAGAACTAATGAACGTGGAAACACCGTACCTAATATACGCCCATAACTCATAGCAAATAATAATGTCAATAAGCAGAAAAATAGATGAGAGAGAATAAAACAATCACAACACAAGATATACGTGGAAAACCCAAAACGGGTAAAAAACCACGGGCCGTCAGGACGACAGAGAAAGTTCCACTATATGATAAATTGTTACAACCATATACTCCAGGATTCTCTCTCACACCTAACCCTAAACCACACTCACAAGATCCTCACCAAGGACCCTACAATATCCTCTAGGTATCCCCTAAATATCACCAACAGTTCTCTAACTTGATCCACTGATATTCCCTTGGATCCCTCCTTGGATATTCCCATTGGGTCTCCCCGGATCTCACTCACACTCTCTGATGTTACATGGTGTTCAACTCACACATTCAACCTAATTACAAGGTTCTATTTATACTAGTTATGGGGAGTATAATATAAAAGGAAATCATACTCCTAAACGTACAAGACTTACTTGTTCCACATAAATACTATTTCCTTTTATGACAAGTCTTATTGTAAGGAGTAAATCCTTTTCCTTCAAGCACAAGAACTTCCAGAAATAAACTACTTCCTTTTTCGCTGAAGATTTCCCGTTTCACGTAGGTTTATTATTGACTACGATTCGGGTCACGGTTGTACGCCTATTTCCTAAACCGTTACAAGTCACCTTAAATTACATCGCTCAGAATACCGCGATCCATACACTGAAACAAATCTAGCCGCTGTCGGTACCACTGTG
Organism: Acer yangbiense; assembly: GCA_008009225.1. Taxonomy (NCBI): domain Eukaryota; kingdom Viridiplantae; phylum Streptophyta; class Magnoliopsida; order Sapindales; family Sapindaceae; genus Acer; species Acer yangbiense. The sequence goes on along the minus strand of CM017773.1, from coordinate 21,066,808 downwards.
AAAGCCACAGCGTTTTCCACAGCTTTCTTCACTAGACAAGGATCGCTGCCATTACCACTGTCGAAACCCACAGCGTTCTTCACAGCCATATATCGCTGCCATGACCACTGCTGATACTCACTTTTTCCGTCGTTAAGAAATCGTAAGGATCAAAAGATTAATTCATTTAAAAATGGGTTTCCTACGCAATGTATTCTAAACTAGCAAAAGACTAGTAAAGCAGAAAGCAAGGGTATCGTTCCGCAGGGAGGTGTGATCCGTCAATTGTCTCAAGTTCTAGAGTTTATTGAAAGCAATATAAATAGAATGCGGATATGGTGAGAATGGTGTGTGTGAAATATATACATTGCGGGTGTGTATGTGTGTGTGTGTGTGTGTGTGTGTGTGTGTGTGTGTGTGTGTGTGTGTGTGTGTGTGTAAAGAAAATGTAAATGAAAACAAATAAAAACAAAGAGAATATGGAAGGGTGAGAGTGGTGTTTAAAGTGACAAATAAAAGGGAGGATAGGAGAGATGCATGAAAATTGTCACACAAGGTTCAACAAGTTCACCATACATAAGTGCACAAATAGTTGGTTGTTAAACATTAAGGACATCCAATTTTAGTTAAGGGTTCGTTCTTGCCTCAATCCGGTTTATACCCATTCATAGAGCTAACGGTTCAAGAGTGTGCCAAGAACCTCTCAAACACGAAACCGCAACCAACATATGTGAACCGATTCTACAAACAAAACTACATTGATCCCCAATGATGGCTTCGTAATGTAAAATGGCAACGTGAAAGTCTAATGAATGTGGAAAGAGTGATTGTATCTCCAACCATAACTCACCTAGAGCCCCTAGAATGAGAAATAGCCAAAGACCAATAACTGTAACTCTAACCATAACTCACCTAGAGCCCCTAGAGTAAGAAATAGCTAAAGTCCAATTGTTAACAAGAACAATGAACCAAACCCTACTAATATGGCAATTAATAGGTTCACCCACTCTTCCTAACTAATTAGCCAAAACTATGCCCGGAGAGCCCCTCCAAAAGCACAATCCTAACTCTAAGTCACCCAAACCTATTCATGACATGCAATTTAGACCTTCCAAAGACATACACACACAAATGGGATATTTGATTACAACTACTCCTACAATCACTACAAAAAAAAAAGGGCTATTGGGACTTTTTTTTTTCGTCCCAATAGGTCTATTGGGACGAATAAAATTCATCCTAAATTCTGTCGCCTCAGGTGGGTCGCAATAGCTTCTTTGGGACGAAAATTGAAATTCGTCCCTTAAAACTACCTATAGGGACGATTTTTGTTTGTCCCAATTGATAATGTATAGGGACGAAATTATTTGTCCCAATAGACTATCTGTAGGGACGAAATATTTCGTCCCATTAGATAAATTTTCGTCCCTTTAGATAACATATAGAGACGATTTTAGTTCGTCCCCTTTGACAACCTATAGGGACGAAATATTTCGTCCCATTAGATAAATTTTCGTCCCTAAAGGTATCCTATAGGGACAAAATTAAAAAAAAAAAATTAAAAAAAAAAAAAATTGTTGCCCACTCAAGCCACCCACCCACCAGCTCGCCCAACACACAATTGCAAATAATATGTGTTGTCACTGGGTGTTGAACCCAGCTCACCCACGCGACTTATCCACCTTGCTGGAGCTTTAAATGTGATAATAGAAGCATAATCTTTATATATAACCTCTAATTGTTATTAAATTTTTATTGATTTTTTTCAATCAAAATTTTATTTGTAGATTGATTCCACTAATTTAAATTTTATTTTTATTTGATAAACAAATTGATATTAAAAAATATTTATTATAACATTTAATTAAATTATTTTTTTTAAATCATATATTGTCATATCCAATGGTTAATCGTTAATCGTATTCGGAATTAGACATGACCCAGGTTCCGGTTTCGGTTCCGGTTCCGGTTCTCGATTCCGAACCAGCGGTTCCGATTTTCAATTCGGAACCAGTGGTTTCAGTTTTCGATTCAGAATTAACGATTTTGGTTCCAGTTCCAGTTCCAGTTCCGACGATTTGGTTCCCTTTTTTTTTAAATAATAGAAAACCTCTCAAGACTAATAGTTATTGATCCTTATGAAGAATTTATTGGAAAAAACAAAATTCATCTCGATAGAGAACCACTTTGAACGAACAAAATGATCCATATTGCATCATTTTCTAATTTATATGGTAATTTAATTATCAATCTACCTTTAAGGAAAAACTTTAAAAAAAAAATCAAGAATTTTCAATAAAATTAATTAATTAGTTCTTTGTTTTTTTTTTTTTTTTTTTTTTTTTTTTGGATTTTTGAATGGATAACATAATTTATATCATAAATTCCAGTATTTTGATTATGTCAAAAAAATTCTAGCCAAAAAATAAAAAAAAAATCGAGTACTTTGAAGAATTTTTATCAACTATGTATTTATTTTATTTAAGCATTTCTATCAATAAATAAAAAAGAATGCCACAAGTGAAAATATAAAAAGAGATGAAATAAGAAATGTTATAAGATGAAAAGAAAATAATAGTAATAAGAGAGAAAAGAGAGAAATAAATGACTAGAGAGAAACAAATAAAATGTTTAGGAAAAGAGAAAAATATGAGAGAGAGAAACAATTAAGATAATTAATGATTATGAAATCTTGACCATTCAGACAAGTATGATCTAATGGATACATAAGTGTGACAAATCCTATGTTAAAAAAAAATGGTTAAGATGCACTCATAACCATAAATACAATAACTATTATACACATCAAAATAATATATAATTTTTTACCTCTATTATTTACCTCATTTTCTCACCTTTCATCTTAAAGTAATATTTTCTTCATCTTCATCTTCATCTTCATCTTCATCTTCTAATACTTTTTTCACGTTTCTTTATTCACTCACATTTATCTAAGCTTTTTGAGGATTAATTGAAAACACTACAAAAAAAAGGGCTATTGGGACGATATTTTTCATCCCAATAGCCCTAAAATCATCCCTATATACCTATTGGGACGAAAACAATTCGTCCCAATAGGACGTCTATTGGGGCGAATTATATATTTCGTCCCAATAGATATCCTATTGGAACGAAAAAAATTCATCCCTAAAGATCATACCACATTGGACAAAATTTGTCCCAATAAACATTCTATTGGGACGAAAATCTATAGGGACGAAATATTTTCATCCCAATAGGCAGTCTATTGGGACTTTTTTTTTTTCGTCCCAATAAGATGTCTATTAGGACGAAATATATAATTCGTCCCAATAGACTACATATTGGGACAAAAAAAATTCGTCCCAATAAACTACCTATTGGGACGAAAAAAAAACGTCCCAATAGATTTTTCGTCCCAATAGGTCATTTTTCTTGTAGTGAATTAAGTTAATCTACTTTTAATCCCATCCATGAACATATATCAATTTCCAATCATCTATAAACATGCATTTTAAGATAAGAAATATATTCAATAACAATCAAGAATGAATCAAAACACAAATTGGATATTAAAAAAAAAAAAAAAAAACAACCATACATATATTGAGCACAAAATAGGTTTACAAATATTCCCAAGTGGGGATTACACATCTAAGAAAATAAGAAATACAAAGAGAATGAGATAAAAGAGAAAACCCAAGTGGAGAGCCCCTCCAAAATGTGCTAATCTCCTTTGATCCATGCTTGGCTTGAATTTGGTCCAAAGACCCTCCTTTCTCTTTGTAATCTTCTCCTAAATGGGTGGATGATGGGTAGAAGGTGAGATGGGGAGCATCCATGGAGGAAAAACCTCCATGGATGCTTTAGAAAGCTTCTCTCTCTCTTATTAGGTGAAGAAGATGAAGAAGAAGAAAAAGAAGAGGAAGTGTGTGGGGTGTAGATTCTGGTGGGAGAGAAGAGAATAAGGTGTTTATACAGTGTTGGGAGGTTAGGGCACGAATTGGGGATGAAAGAACGAAACTGTTCCTGAAATTCAACCAAAAAATGACTTTCTGAAGCTGATCAGTGGTTTGGATCCACGGCCAGGCCGCAGAATTGAAGTAGCCGTTTGGACCTGACAGCATATCAGAGTTTTCAGCATCACGCACCGTTACGGAAATGGCCATAACTTCCTGTAGAAAGCTTGGAATCGCAATCCGTAAAATGTTCTGGAAACTAGACTTCCGATGCTTTTCGAATATATAAAGATATCAATGTGGTTCGATCTGAGAAGGAAGATATGATCCCCGCAAGTGGACTGTTCTGCATGAGCATATACAATTTCTTCCGTTTTTGGCTTATTTTGCCTCCCAAACTAATCTTTAAGCTCAAAACCTTATTGTAAGGATTATGTACCTACACGAGGCTCAAACAAAACATTATATACAAAAATATGCTCGAAAACGAGAGAAATGATCAGAAATGGGGGACCTCAAATAGGTATAAAATAGTCCGATCAGCTGCCAAAGCCAGAGCGGCTGTGACAGCAGTCGTGACGGTTTTTCGTTCCTTATGTTCTTCATCCTCCCTCAAACACCGCTTTCAACTCCCAAACGTTATCCCACGTCTTCCAGGAAGTACCACATCAGTTGAGTCTTGTTTGGTTCACATTTGTTTGCTTAGAAATACAAGTCAAAACCTAACACAACCAAGGTCTCACCATTCTTTGTTCTACGACTGAAGATCGACATACAGTTTGGTCATCATTTTGACTTTATTTGCTATTTCTTTCAATCTACATATTCATAACTTTGTTAACTTGAGCGTCAGAGTCCCTTTGACTAACACCACAGAACCACAGAACTACCTCAGTGTCCTAAGTGTCCTAAGTGCTCTAAGTTCAAATTTATTGGTATTGCAAGTTATTTGTGCCTGGCCCATTCTAATCAATTATAGATCCAATCGTCTACAATTTGGCGCCCACCACATTGATCATCCATGATTTGATATGGCTAATTGTGAGTCATGATCTTGATGATCATGATCTTGATTACTAACACAAAGAGAAGAAATCAACATATCAATTTAATATATAGTTACAAAGTGTTTGAGCTTTTTCTCTCCGGTTCATTTATCATCTACCGGATTTCATGAGCTATTGGATATTACAATGTGCCCTATAAATTTTTTTATGGTTCATTTATCGCAATTCTAATCTTGGAGAAGGAAGAAAGTTTTTAAGTAATTTGGTTCAGGGTTATTCTAGTATAAAGAAAATTTAATAAAGAGAGTTTCTCCTTACAATCCAATGTTTTTCTTTTTACACTTCATTTCTAAAGGCACTTTATTCTAAAAATTTAAATTTTTAAAAATTCTAAAAACACGAAAATAAATGTGAAGTAATCAAATGAAAATAAAACTGAACGAAAATGGAGAAATCGAAACAATAAGAAAATTGTTTTGGAGATCAAGGTGTGAAAATAGGAAAACAATATTTGTTTTTCTCTTATGGATTTTAAGTTGAGTAAAAAAAAAAAGAATTTTAAATATATTTTTCTGTATATATATATATATATATATATTTTTTCTAGTTATGGTGATGATTGAATGCGTGTGGCATTTATGAAAAAAAAAAAAAACTGATTTCAAATTTGGTTTAACTGGAAAAAAGGAAAACTTTTTTTATATATACAAAAACCCACGATGATAATGATGGAGGGTTTGATGGTGTGTGAGAAAAAAAATTATTTTGAAAAAAAGAAGAAGATATTTTAGGGTTTGTAAAACATGGAAAAAAAAAAACATAAAAGAGGAAAAAAAAAAAAACTAAAGATGGAAAAAAAAACTTGTTTTCTAAAAATAATTGTTTGGAGTGTCTTTAAAGTTTTTTTTGTCTTGTTTAGTAATTTTGATTAAGGTTGAAATTGTCATTAATAAAAAAAAAATTAAAATAAAGTGTAAACAGACAATGTATTGTCAATAGTATTTCTCTTTAATAAATTTTGTGTGTAAAGAGAAATATTTTAAGTAGCAAATTAGCAATAGAGCCACTTTATTTATTTATTTATTATTATTATTATTATTACCAAATGTATAGAATTTTCAATTTAAGCCAAAACTATATAAATACCATCCATGGACCATGTTACACTAATAGCCAAGTAGGCTTGTAGAGCCTCATCTCGCTGGTCCCGGCAGTTGTATGTTATAAAAAAAAAACAAAGAAATTGGATTTTTCATTATGAATTGAATTTTAAATTCATTACCTCAAACTTATCGCCTACGACAAACTATCTCAGGGTTTATTGTGAATATGAATAATGAATCAATGATGGTTTTTCTTATCTGAATTGTGTTTTCTTAAAGAAAAAAAAATATTTATCTAAAACATTAATATTTTTGATTGACTATTGTTTCAATACTTAACAAAAAAAAAAGGGGTCAATCCCACAACAATCCCACTATTGATTGATATTTTTAAAAGTCGTATAATTTAAGGATGACCAAAACATGATGAAGCTCTATGTTTTATACAAATTGCTAATAATTGTGGGTCATGGGCCCATGGCCGTCTGAGTTTTACCTTGTTCTTGTATGTGGCATCCATGTGTGTCTAGTAAACATGGCTTGGTGACAACTTGCAACAATTTGCTTTAACTATTAAGGCCTTGTTTGTTTGGCCGTATTATATTGTATTAAGTAATTAAAATGTACTAAACACTGTATTGTATTATTTTAATACATTTTAATTACCTAATATAACAAACACCGTATTAACTAATACATTATATTTTGTGGTATTAGGTTGTATTATATTAGAAAAAACACTTTTTTTTTTCAATGAATATGGAATATTGATAAAATTATGTGTTATGTTGTTAATATTTTTTTTATAAATTCAAAATACTTGGAAAATTTTATTTAAATTTTTTGTTTCAATTAAAATAAATATTTATTGATTTATTCATAGTAAGGATATTTAAAATTAAATATTAAGTATTTTTTAAAATATTATATTTTTATAATATAATAAAATACAATAAAGTCATATAGGAATAACTTAATACGATATAATACAGTGCATCACCAAACAAGGATTTGTATTAATGATAATACAATCCAATACAACACAATACAATCCAATACAGTCCAATACGGTGTGCCAAACGAGCCCTAAACCGAAATGAAACAAACCGACAAAAAAGTTTGGTTATGTGTGAGTTTTTTGAAACCAAAATTTAACCGTTTAAATGGTTTTTTTTTTTTATGGGTTAATTGCACAAACTTACCATGTGTTTTGCCTTTGTAGCAAAATATTCAACAAATGACTATAATCACACAAACAACCCCTGCTGTTAGTGGTCAAATGTTACATTTAACTGCTGACTTTAATGTTTAAGGGTAACATAGTCATTTTACAAATCAAATAAAACTAAAACAATAAAAAATGGCAACAATTTTAACAATAAAAAAAAATTAACGAAACAACAAAAATTAAAAAGATCACCAAATGATTAAAAAATAAATAAATAAATAAATAAATAAATAAAAAAGAGAAATAACACTAAATAATATTTTTAAAATGAAAAAATAAAATAAAATAAAAAAATAACAATTTCAAAGGAGATCTAGGCATCTAGCCAAATTGCCTTGTTTATGTACAAATTTTCTTCTTCATCTTAGTAAAGAAAAAAACCACACAGCACACACCAGTACACCACACCCAAATCATCCCATTTTCAAACATCCCAACTCGCAAAAAAAATTATGGTTCCACCATCACCCCCACAGCTGTTGCGCCACCATGCCACAACCGCCACCGCGCCATCACTGCCGGCACGGCACCACGACAACCACGACCTCTCCTCCATGGTCTCCATGACTCCATGTGGAGATCTCATATGGGTGATCTCCAATTTTTTTGTTCAAAATTTTGTGAAGATCACCCTATCAATGAAGATTTGGGCGATGGTGATAACCATGGAAATCGCTAAATCTCCAATTTTTTGACATTGTTTTATGAGTAATGTTTTCTTTTTGAGGTGTAGTTTTGGTGATTGATTAGGACATGGGTTGAGTGACTAATGCCCGTAGTAAAGAAATTAGGAGTTTTGTTCTAATGCTTTGTAGATGGGATATCTAGATTTTGGAAGAAGCCGAAAATTGAAATTGAAATTGGGAGGGTTGTGCTATTGCTTTGTAGCAGATCTACAGATTTGCAAGTGTGCAACTGTTAATTTTTTTTTTTTTTTTTTTTTTTTTTTTGTTGAATGATTTTTATTTGGTAAATGTGCTCCCTTTTTTTAATGAATGATTTTAGTTGATTTATATTTTGTTGTTGATTGGGGATGAAGGTGATGATGTTGAAATGGGGATGAAGGTGATGGTGGTGATGATGTTGAAGATGGGGATTTTTTATTATTATTAAAAACTAATTTAATTGTTTTAATAAATAAATAAATAAATAAATTTTAGATGATGTGGCAGGGGTAAACTTGTATTTTCAAAGATTTTATTGGTCAACCGTTAAAGTTAACTGTTTGACTTTAACAGTAGGGTATGTTTATGCTAATTTTCTGAATCTTAAAGAAAGTTTGCTTTAAGGGATAAATACAGGGTACTTTAGTGTAATTAACCCTTTTTTTTATTGATTTGATTTACACCAAAAAAAAAATTTAATATTTAATTTTTAAAATATACCATACGTCGGTCGTAGACATTGTAGATTGGGTGAGACACAATTTTATTTTATTTTATTTATTTATTTATTTTTATTTTTATTGTATCTTGTTAATACGGTAAACAATATCCAATTTACCTTTTAAACTAAGAGTTGGAAATTATAGATATGGATTAATAGCAGGTAAATTGTTAGATGTCAAAAAGATAAAAAAATAAAAAAATTAAGTCACAAATTTTCATTAATTTAGCCTAAACTTTTAATAAATATTTTGTTGATTTTATAATTTGTTTGAGTGATATGTTTTATGGACACTATTGGTAATCCAGCTTCTTATTTGTCTACTTTGAGTAGAAATTAAAATTATTTACTTGTGTTACAATGCAAGTGTAAACCGATAAAAGGGACGAACAAATCAACCATACCGATAATTAAAAATGGTTTGAGATTTGTATATTAATATAATGCAGTACAAAGACGGTTTTCGTAACGCAGAACATATCTCCAAACACGGCCATGATGAAAAAATCAATCTCAATTCTTGTTTTCCTTTTACTTCACTTTACATTGGCTGCTTCAGATTCAGTCTACGAAGCATTTCTCCAATGTTTAACAAATCATACAAACCAGACAGACCATATTTCAAACATAGTTTACACTCAAAATAATTCATCCTACACATCAATTCTACGTGCCTATATCCGAAATGCCCGTTTCAATGTCTCATCAACACCAAAACCCTTAATTATCATAACACCATTGCAAGAATCCCATGTTCATGCAGCCGTAATTTGCTCTAAACAAGTTGGCTATCAACTTAAAATCCGTAGCGGTGGTCATGACTTCGAGGGCATATCGTATACCCCCTATAACCCTTTTTTCGTTCTCGACATGTTCAATTTACGTTCAATTTCAGTCGATATCGATGAAGAATCAGCTTGGGTTGGAGCTGGAGCGACATTGGGTGAACTTTACTACAAAATTTGGGAGAACAGCAAAGTTCATGGCTTTCCAGCTGGTGTTTGCCCTACTGTTGGTGTTGGTGGGCACTTGAGTGGCGGTGGTTATGGCAACATGTTGCGAAAATATGGTTTATCTGTGGATTATGTTGTTGATGCTAAGATTGTGGATGTTCAGGGAAACACTTTGGATCGAAAAGCAATGGGAGAGGATCTTTTTTGGGCGATTAGAGGAGGTGGTGGAGCAAGTTTTGGTGTTATATTGTCTTATAAGATCAAATTGGTAACTGTTCCTGCAAAAGTTACAGTGTTTAAGATTGAGAAAACTTTGGAAGAGAACGCGACGGATATGGTTTTCCGGTGGCAGTTTGTGGCGCCGACAACAGATAATAATCTGTTCATGAGAATGTTCTTGCAGCCAGTCACAAGAAAGAATAATCAGACTATTAGAGCATCGATTATGGCTATGTATTTAGGAGATTCAAATACACTAGTTTCTCTCTTGGCTCAGGATTTTCCTGAATTGGGTTTAAAGATTGAAAATTGTATCGAAATGAGTTGGATTGATTCAGCTCATTGGTGGGCAAGTCTTAAAACAGGTACTAATAATCCTCCGGATGCTCTTCTTGATAGAAAATTAGACTCGGCTAAATTTCTAAAGAGAAAGTCCAATTATGTATCGAAACCAATTCCAAAATATTCGTTGAATTTGCTATGGAAAACGATGATGGAATTAGGAAAACCTGAATTGGTTTTCAACGCATATGGTGGGAGAATGAATGAGATTGCTGCATCAGAAACTCCATTTCCACACAGAGCAGGAAACTTGTTTAAGATTCAGTATTCAGTGAATTGGGAAGAAGCGGGAACTGAGATTGAAAACAACTACATAAGTCAGATGAGAAGTCTTCACAGTTTCATGACTCCTTTTGTGTCCAATAATCCAAGAAGTGCTTATTTTAGTTATAGGGATCTTGATATTGGTATTAATCATAATGGTAAAGATAGGTGTAATGAGAGTAAAATTTATGGGGAGAAGTATTTTAAAGGCAATTTTGATAGGCTAGTTAAAGTTAAGACTATGGTTGATCCCCAAAATTTCTTCAGGAATGAGCAGAGTATCCCTCCTCTACCAAGTAATTAGGAAATAGTAGGCCGGAGTTTTTATTTTATTTTATTTTATAATTATGTAAAAATATTAAAGCAAATAAAAATTAATCAATTTAGTTGCTTGTTTTGTCAAGACTTTTTTTCTTTTTCAGACAAGTGGTTAACAATGTGTGTATATATATCATATACGTAAAAGTTCAAACTGAGTGGTTGTAGTTGGACTTTTGTTGTGGTGCGACACGTACATGTCCAATTTATGATTGTAATCAGGGAAATTCTATTACTTATGACCCTTAATTTTTCAATTACTAACCAAATTATCATTTAGATGGATACTTAGCTTGTTCATTTGAAAGACTTCAATGAGTATATCAAGCACTGCTTAGTAAAAAACAAAATTAGCATTTAAAATGACATAGAAAAACTAAATATGAAATGTAACAATATCAAATTTTTTCCCGTAGGCATATAATCGTGAACATACTTATAATACATTTATCCACCTTATCACATTTTGCTATGTAAGTATTATTTGATCCAATTGTATTGTTTTTTCTGATAAAAAGTGATGAGGTGGATATGTGTGTTATAACTTATAAGTATGCTCACACTTATATGTTTTCCAGAGAAAAATTTGTAACAATAGTACATATTATAAACTTGTGATCTCTGGAAATTTCTTTATTTAATTTTTTTTTTTTTTTTAAAAGAACATCAACAAAACAACTAATAGATAACAGAAAGAAGATCTGCAGAGTAGATATCTTTTGGAAGATATGGCTGCGGAAGCCAGGTTATGGGCCAATTTCTCAACTAATTTTGATTACCATGTAATATGATACGTATTAAATACACATAGCAGAATTTAGAAGAGAGAAATAGAATAGGAAGATTTGAAGGAAAGATTATTTCATATAATTCAACATAACCTAAATCTGATTACATTCAGCTATTTATAAGCTGTTTGTTCGAATGAGTGAAATACAATTAGTAAACAGTAATTAACTAAACAAAGAAATAGGAACATGATCTATCATGGGTTAGTAGATGACTCTACTCACCAACAATGAGGCCATGAAGTTATCATGGTTTCCCTGTTATTTGTAACACTAACAATTAAATAACAAAACACTATCAATCAATTAACAATTCTATGATCAAGTCTCATTCTTATGCTTGACTTGAATCAAGCACATATCATAATACAGCATTTTAACTACCTAAAACACGTGTGATGAGAGAATTTTAAACTACCATTAGTGCGGCAGTTATTACTTGGCAATCAAGCAAACAGAAAGAGAAAACTAGCTACTTGACAAACATAATTATTTAACGACAGCACGTCAGCACACTACTGACTACACATTGTTGTTGATGTTGTAAAAATAACAATAATTTTGAGGGCGGCAGCCTAGACCTCGTAATAAGACTAGGACAGGTAACAATAAATGACTAATATTGATTGTAACAGCCTAGACCCATCCACCAAATAGATATTTTCAGCTTTTATCGAGTTTCTTGCATGCATCATTCACCCTCTTAGATCATGGGTTTCATGCAAACGTCATTCATCATAACCCAAAATACATCTTCTAAATTAGGAGAGACTAAGATTTATATAAAAATCATAGACTTTGGGATGTGACATTATTTCCCGACAAACTGACTGCCATTGCACACATTGTTGATCAGGAGCTGATAATTCTTATGTAACCGATGCCTCCAAGAACAATTATAATATCCAAATAGAAATCTTTATTTTGTACCTAATCAGATTTTTAATTTGTTTTCGGATTTTAATAGCAACAATTGTATATAAGTGCTTCCCTTTACATCAGTTGTTGGCTTGTTGCATTATATTAGTGTGTTTTGGGAGTGTTTTTAATTCGATATCATCAAAATGTTTTTTAAATGTTGTTTTAAATGTTTCTGTCTGTAAATCAGGCATTCGGAGAAACAATTCATAGAAACTACTTTTAATTAATTTACATAAAATGCTTTTACTTAAAAGCACTTTTAACAAAAGCACTAGTATGGTTGTTACAATTTGCAAAGGTAGAAACAATGTTATTGTTGCTTATACTAGTTTTCATTTCACTTCACCAAGTAGCTTCAGATTCAGTTCAAGAGAGCTTCTTCCAATGCTTTTCCTCTCACAGCTCCCAAAATCATTCTAATCAAACTTCCAAAGTTGTCCTCACCAGTAACACTTCAGATTATTCATTTGTCTTGCAATCTTCCATTCGAAACCGTAGATTCCTAAACACTTCAACCCCAAAACCAGAATTTATTGTAACTCCAATTCACACATCGCATATCCAATCAGCCATAATATGCTCCAGAAAACACGGCTTCCAAATAAGAGTCCGAAGCGGAGGCCACGATTACGAGGGCCTATCTTATGTAGCCGATGTTCCGTTTGTCATGATAGATCTTTTCAATCTTATGTCCATCAATATTGACATTCAAAATGGATTTGCATGGGTAGAATCCGGTGCCATTCTCGGAGAATTATACTACAAAATTGCAGAGAAAAGCAATCTCCATGGCTTCCCAGCTGGTACTTGTTCCACTGTCGGCGTTGGGGGACACATTAGCGGCGGTGGATTTGGTACTGTTAAATTTCCATACTCGTGTATTTTTTTTTTTATGTTTTTATGATATGTGATGAATATAGTGATGGATAGTCTTACGACCAGGGAGAGGGGGGTCTTGGGGCCATGACCCCGTTCCATCAAAAAAGTTTTAAAAAATATGAAATTAGCATTACATTTAAAAAAACAAAATCATTTTGGCCCCTCCGAAATTTTTTATTTTCGTATTTGACTCTGCCACAGCTTACTGCCCATCCATCAGTACACTGTATATCATTCTTTTGTTATATGTTTTATCAATGTGCGATTAATCATCCCATCTTCTTGAGCTTTATATGTGGACTCTCTAACAGGTACCTTGCTCAGAAAATATGGGTTAGCCGCTGATAATATCATAGATGCTAAAATGGTTGATGTTAATGGAAAAGTCCTTAACAGAGAGTCCATGGGAGAAGATCTTTTCTGGGCAATTAGAGGAGGCGGAGGAGCAAGTTTCGGGGTCATAGTTTCCTGGAAAGTTAGACTGGTCGCTGTACCCGAAACTGTAACAGTTTTCAGATCAGTCCCTTACACAATGGAACTAGGTGGAACCAAGCTTCTTCAAAAATGGCAAAACGTTGCAGATAAGCTTCATGAAGATATTTTCCTCCATGCAGTTTTAGATGTTTCTGATTCCAGCTCATCAGCAAGCAATTACAGTACAAGTGTTCAAGTTCAATTTTTGTGTTTGTCTCTTCTTGGGGTTGAAAAACTTTCATCTTTGATGCAACATAGTTTCCCTGAGTTGGGTTTGAAGCCTCAAAACTGCACAGAAATGACTTGGATTCAATCTGTTCTATACTTCGCTGGTTTCTCAACAAAAGAATCTTCAGATGTTTTGCTAGATCGGAGTACACAATTTAAAGGTTTTTTCAAAGCGAAATCCGACTACGTTGTGGAACCGATTCCAGAAGCAGGACTTGAAGGACTATACAAAATGCTTATTGAGGAACAAACCTCAATGATGATATTGACACCTTATGGTGGGAAAATGAGTGAGATTTCGGAATCGGAAATCGCATTTCCACATAGAAAAGGAAATTTATACAAAATCCAGTATTTGGTAACGTGGGATGATGAAGATGAAACAGACAAGTATATAAGGTGGATGAGGAGGCTGTATGGTTACATGACACCTTATGTTTCAAAGAATCCAAGAGCAGCTTACTTCAATTACAGGGATCTTGATCTGGGAAAGATTAATAATAATAGTGGCAATACAAGCTATGAACAAGCAAAAGTTTGGGGTTTCAAGTATTTCAAGAGGAATTTTAATAGGCTAGTTCATGTAAAGACGGCCATTGATCCTAGTAACGTTTTTAGGAATGAACAAAGCATTCCAGTGTTTCCATCCCAACTAAGAAAATAACAAAGCATTCACAAATAAACTGCAGAATTAATTATTTTATTTTGTGTTTTAATGTTAATTAGTACCTCGTGCTCGTGGCATGTTTGACGACAATACATTAATGTTACTAATTTATAGTAGTCTAATGTGTATTAGAACGGGAAACAGATAATTGTGGCTGAATCCTTTGATTAGCTTTGAATTACACTTTTCATTGTTATATTTTGTTTTTTCTTTTAAATGCCCCGAGAAACCTTAAAATATGTTAGAACTGAGTTTGAGTTTTTAAAATAATCACTGTTATATGTACTTAAATACTAATAATCAGCTGATAAGGTGAGCATTTTGTTAAATGTAATTATAAAACTACTATCGGCCTTGAAAGCAGTATGCAAATCATCAACAAGAGGTTTAAGAGGAAGATTTACTTTTAATAGTCTTCAAGGATGAGTGTTTTACACTATTATCTCAACATGATTCAAGAATGAGCTTCTACAAGTCTTGAACAATGAAATTCTTTGACTATCCAAGAAGTAAATCAAATGTTTTTAGATAAGATGAGTTGGCCAGTGATTTGCCCCTCATACCCACACTAAGAAGTTGTGGGTTCAAGTTTCTCCCTCTCTTCAAAACCTGAATTATTGTAATTTTTTTTTTTATTTTTTAAATGCTTTTGGTGTTGAGAGTTAGATTCCAAATTTGGTAAGTAGAAATTTTTGGGAACAGAGTTTTGTACTTGACGTTGGAAAGAATGAATAATAAAGGTAAAAAGTGAGTCTTCAGTAATGTAAGGGTATTTTTGTCAATTTATTTACTATTGTTCTGAAAAAAAAAACTTAAGTAATAAGTGACCAGCACAAAAACTCAGGTACATTAGGTGCTACTTACCCCTTTTACACAATTAAATAAATAAATAATCATATAGTTTTTTAAGTACAAAATTTCAATACAATTAATGTGTAAGGGAATAATTTTTAGGGAAAATTGCACAAACTTACCCTAACGTTTCCCATTATGGCATAATATTCAACTAATGCCTTTAATTGCACAAACAACCCCTCATGTTAGTCAACTTTGGTTAAAAATAGCCATTGACCATGATTTTTTTTTTGAAAGCCCAAAATTGCCCCTGCACTTTATTACAAAAAAAATCTTAATTGCCCTTTATTTAAAACATTATCTACTTTAAATTATTATAATATAAAAAATAAATACTAAACATAATCATTTTTAAATAAAAATAATTCAAAAATAATATATTAAAAACAAAACATAAAAAAATCGTTATTTTGAGAAAATATAATTTAAAATTATGCAAGTCCAATATGAATAGTGGTAATGTGTTACATATTTTTGAATTTTTTTTTTGTTTTTATTATATTATTTTTGAATTTTTTTTATTTAAAAAGGATTATGTTTAGTATTCTAAACACAAATATAAATAAAATCATCAAGAGTTTGAAATAAAAATATAATCATTTGTCATAATAAAATACAGTAGCACCGAAAATTTGTTCAATGTTCATCTCTATAAGACAAAATAATTTGACTCAATATAAATTACGCATTATATTTTGGTTCAAAAATTTTAAAAAAAATATACTAAACATAATCCTTTTTAAATAAAAAAAAATATGTTTTAAATTTTAAAAATATGTAGCACATTACCACTATTCATATTGGACTTGCATAATTTTAAATTATATTTTCTCAAAATAACGTTTTTTGTTTTGTTTTGTTTTTAATATATTATTAAATTGTATTTTCTCAAAATAATGTTTTCTTAAATTGTTTTGTTTTTAATATATTATTTTTGAATTTTTTTTATTTAAAAAGGATTATGTTTAGTATTTATTTTTTATATTCTAATAATTTAAAGTAGATAATGTTTTAAATAAAGGGCAATTAAGATTTTTTTGTAATAAAGTGTAAGGGCAATTTTGGGCTTTCAAAAAAAAATCATGGTCAATGGCTATTTTTAACTAAAGTTGACTAAAAGGAGGGGTTGTTTGTGCATTTAAAGGCATTAGTTGAATATTATGCTATAATGGGAAACGTTAGGGTACGTTTGTGCAATTGTCCTTAATTTTTAATGAACTACTTGAAATTAAAGGTTCAATGTTCATAAAGCCCAGTACCTTAATCTATCGGGCCCCATTTGGTGCACATTATTGAATTGGACTATTTTATGGGATTGGATTGGACTGAGATTAGACTAGATTAAATAAGATTAAATATAACACTGTCTATTATTTGATGTAACATGGGATATGACTAAAATAGTTCAATCTTATGTTTGGAATGATCTGGGATTGGATTAAAAATAATGTGATGAATAATTTATATTTTTATTATTGTTTTTTACTTTCTTTAATAAATTATTTTTATATGATTTTATTCTTTAACTAAAATATAACAAATATTATTTTAATAACATTTTTAATTTTCTACCTAATTTTTACGGTCTAACAATTTTCAACTAACTGAATTTATGTGGAAAATGTTATATTATGAAGAAAATAAATTACAATTATATTCAAGTTATATGTTTTAACTCATGCAACAATGATTTAAGTTACTTCTTGATCAAATGCTATGGAGTATGATTCAATTTTCTTTTAGGGAAACCAAATGCGAACTTGTTTTTGAGTAAAATATTTAAACGATACAAGTTTCACGTGTTTGAAACTAGTGCATGTGTAAAACAATTCTAGTTTCACGTGTATGAAATTAGTGCATTTGTAAAACAATACTAGTTTCACGTGTATGAAACTAATGCATTTGTAAACTTGTTTTTGAGTAAAATATTTAAACGATACTAATTTCACGTGTATGAAACTAGTGCATTTGTAAAACAATACTAATTTCATGTGTATGAAACTAATGCATTTGTAAAACAATACTAATTTTACATGTATAAAATTAGTGCATTTGTAAATCAATACTAGTTTTCGAAATATTAATATGTTATGTTGCTATTATTTAAGGTTTTTGTTATTTTTTTCTTTTTCCATCACTACAGTATACCTTTACCAATTTGTTAAGTTATTTTACTCTTATTTAAGTTTATATGAATTTCCATTTTTAATAAATAAATAAATAAAAATTGTTTAACACAATGAAAGAAATAACTTCCGTACCTTTGATTGAGAGTTTGAAATGAAGATTTACGCAGGCTTGAGAATGACTTATGAAGGTGCCATTGATACATAGAAGAAAAAAAAAATTTGAAAGATAAGAGTATAAGACCTATCGAGATTTGATGAAAGATAAGTGATGAAATGTGAGGAAAGACGAGATGGTGGGTTGGTGAGATGAATTAAATGAGTGGGGTCGATATGTAAAAATAGTCATGGGATTATTAAAGATAAGGGTAGATGTGTTTATTTAGTGGTGGCAAAATAGGCTTGACTTGGCAGGCCAAGCCCGGTAGGCCCGCCTACAACCAAGTTGGGCCTGGCACGGCTTGGTCCATAAGCAAGCCTCTATAAGGCATCAGGTCGTGCCAGGTCTCATGTCTGAGGCCTATAGGCCAGCCTGGCCTGTTAGGCCTGCCAATTTTTTTAATTTTTTTTAATTTTTTAATTTTTTTATTATATAAATAAAAAGTATTAAACAATATATTAATGTATGCATAACTAATCAAAGTTAAATTTATAATGAAATGGTTAAGTCTTCTGCCATGCAATATTTTTTAAAAAACCTTATTAAACAAAGTATATATGAACATATGAATAACTCAACAAAGTTATAGAAGTGGTTAAATTACACAACGTTTTTATCAAGAACCCTGGTTCGACCCCATTAAAAACATTTTTACACAAATTAAAAAAATAAAATAATAAAACTAGGGGGCCAGCAGGCCGCCCATTTTGCCACCACTAGATTTATTTTATCCCATTAATATGGAACTATTTTGCTTTTGGGATTACTAATCTCTTGCTCTAAAACATTACCAAATGCGAGATAAGGACCAAAGTTTTCCAATCCCAAATCAATCCAGTGTGCCAAATAGAGCTTGAAGGTTTACTTTTTCTTTGCTACCCCAGTTCATTGAGAATGATTCTAACTATATAAATATATTAAATGAATAAATGTTTTTTTTTTTTTATATAAAATCAAAATGTGGATTGCTAACGCACATTAACTAAAAAACTATCTAATTTGCCTCTACTGCCTGACAATAAAGGGAAAGGAGAAGACACTGTTATCATGTTGGGCTTTGCTAGTACACTCTCGTCTTCATGAAGAATTACGACCATCTTTGCAGGCCCATATCAAATTTGAGAAGTAATTACTCGTTTGGTACACTGTGTAACCTGTATTGGATTGCATTAGATTATATTAGATTGAATTGTATTGTATTGGATTGTATTATCATTAATACAAACATGTGTTTGGTGATGCACTGTATTATATTGTATTAAATTATTCAAATATGATTTTATTGTATTCTATTAAATTATAAAATAATAATATTAAAAAAAGTTAATAATTCATTTAAAATATTCGAACCATGAATAAATCAATAAATATTTTTATATAAAAATATAAAAATATTTATTTTCATTAATACAAAATTTTAAATAAATAATATTTTTATAAATAAAATAAATATTTCCAATATAATTTTGAAATTATAAAAAAAATTAACATCATAACACATATTTTCATCAATATTCCATATTTGTTGAGAATAAAGAGAAAAGAAAATGTTTCTAATACAATACAACCTAATACCACCAAATATTACGTATTAGCTAATACAATATTTGCTATATTAAGCAATTAAAATGTACTAAAATAATACAATACAGTGTTTGGTGCAAACATTGTATTGTATTATTTTAGTACATTTTAATTGTTTAATACAATACAATATTGAGCAACAAACATGGCCTAAGAGAATTGGCGATGTTCGGTAATGTTTATGTTTTATGTTTTATGTTTTATATATTTTCATTTGAAAACAAAATATTGATTTTTATATTTTTTTAGAAGCTGAAAACACTAAAAACGTGTCTGGTAGCCATAATTTAAAATAGTATTCTGGAAAAAAAAATTTAATATTAAAATTTGTATTTAGTGAAATTGTTTTACAAACACATATTTTTTAATATATTGTAAAAGTGAAAATAATATTGTGGGTAGTTAAATTATAAATATATATGTCAGAGGAATTTTCAGTCAATCTAACACGTCTGAATAATTAGCAAGAAATACGAAACATATCAATCTACGTCATCCAAAAGTCAAAGTAGAGACACATCATCAGATGGTCAAAGCAAAACACGTGGAAGCACCACGGGCAAAAACAACTGCATATATCAGGCTCTAGGTCACTGGATTTATTCTATTTGTCGGGAGCTATTTAGCTTGCCATGACAATTCAGCTTGCCATGGCTATTCAGCTCGCTAAGGCAATCAGGTCGCCGTGGCAATTCAGCTCGTCGTGGCAATTCAGCTTGCCGTTGCAACTTGGCTCGCCGTGGCAACTTAGCTAGCTGTAGCAAAGTACCTCGGTCAGCTACATCATGGCACCTCAGCCAGCTCTTCAACTCTTTAACTCAATAAGACTTGGACTCCAAGCACAAGTCCAGCCTGGATATGCATTATCATTCTAAGATTGTGATAAATACGAAATCCTGCATTCATCTCTCCAAATCAAGTTTCAACTAGGAAACACAATCATAATCTCTCATAGACTCTTATACAAGAAATAATCTCAAGAATCACGAATATCGACTCCAATAATTAAGGAAAGAGATCTCCCAAACACAGGCGAATCACCAAGATACAATCCTCCCACGATCTTGCAAAGATACAATCCTCCTACGATCTTGCAAAGATACAATCTCCTCAAGCATTTGCCTTCACGACAAGGATTAGGGCAACACCCTAGTTCCTATATAAATACATGTATCGAGCGAATGTGAGAGGGAGAGTGCAATACGAGATTAGAGAGAAGGCATAAGCTTGTATTTGTAATCATCTTTTACATAGTGGAATCTCTTTTCCTATCGTTACGACGACCGTGGTTTTTTCCTTACCTTAGGGTTTTCCACGTAAAAACTCTAGTGTTGTACGTTTATTGTTCTTGTTTATTCTATACATCATACATTGCATTCAAGTAGCGAAAAGGTGTTTCGATTATAAGCTTCTCAGCTAATCTAAGCATTGACTTGTCCATGTGTCATTGTTGGCAGCTAATTCATCTACGATCTAAAAATCACCGTGAGCAATATATATATATATATATATATATATAAATTAATTCAATTTTGATTTATGTCTTTTTTATTTTTTTTAAACATTATAATAAAAAATACATTTTACTAATTTTAAGAAAATTATATCAAATATACATATATTCATAAAAAATCTAATAATTGTAAATTATGAATTATTATAGATTATATATAATTTTAATTATTATTATTATTGTGTCATGTGCAAAAATTTAGTAGGTAAATGGATTGTTTTTAGGGTTAATAGCACCAATTCCCCCTTAATTATACACGAAACCGCATGTTGTCCCATGAACTTTTTTTTTTCTGGCAATAAACCCCCTGAACTATCATTTATTGACGATAGCTAACAGAATGATAACGAAACTTCATTTCCATCCATTTCTTTGTCACGTGGGTTCGTATGAAGGTCATTTATGTCATTTTGTCCAGATTTAAAGAAAAATAAAATAAAATTTAAAGGAAAAAAAATTGATTAGGTGTAGATCCAGATTGGATCTCCACCTAATAAAAATAAATAAATTAAAACTTGAAAGAACAAACTTCATCTTCATAAACCAATGAAACCCAAAAACCCCTACCACCGTCTAGACCCAAATCCAACCACCCAAATCCCCATCTCCATCAGTTTTCTAGAAGCACAATCACCACTTAAACACCAAACCCACCGCCGATCCCCTTCTCTTTCTCAAGCTCTCTTCTTCACATCATCATCTTCTCCAAGAACCCAATTTACACACTCATCAACCAAAATCAAAATCAAATGGTACTTAGTTGTTTCATTTATTCCAAATTCTCGAAAATAAAAAGGCAATCAATCTAAATTATCATCTTCAATCAACCAAGCAATCAAATTGCAAAAATCTTCATATTAAAAAATAGGCAATCAAACTCAACCCCTTCATCAATCTTCATCTTCAATCAAATCGCAGAAAAAGAAACCCAGAAATCTTTTATAAAAGTAAAATAAAAAAATAAAATCATAGAGCTGCACGAATTGTTCAGACCAATTTTCCCTGAATTGAAACCAAGGTTTTCTCACCAAAATCTATCAGCAATCGAAATGAGTTTGTTGAAGATACCGTGAAGATAAAAAGCTGCAATCAAAATTTTATTTTATTTTTCTTATTGTGATAAATCTTCAGATTCTCTCATCAACCAATCCTGGATTCCTCTCATTAATCTTATGATTCTCCTCGGTGAAACCACATCGATGCTGCCCGTGACAGCGCTGAACTACAACTCCTAGATTTTGGCCGAAACCATTTTCAGCTCCTAGATTTAGATTTTGTACAAGTAGCAGAAGAAATGGTGGGAGAGGTATAAATACGTAGTTTAACAAGGTTTGGGTGTTGGAGAAGATGATGATGTGAAGAAGAGGGCTTGAGAAAGAGAAGGTAATGGACTACGGGTTTGGTGTTAGTTGGTGATTGTGCTTCTGGAAAACTCATGGAGATGGGGAATTGGGTGGTTGGGTTTGGGTCTGGATGGTCGTTGGGGTTTTTTGGGTTTCATTGGTTTATGAAGATGAAGTTTATTCTTTCAAGTTTTATTTATTTCTTTATTTGATTAGGTTGAGATCTAGATTGGATCTCTACCTAATCAATTTTTTTTCCATAAATTTTTTTTTTTCTTTAAATCAGGACAAAATGACATAACTGACGTTCGTACGAACCCACATGAGGAGCACGTGACAAAGAAATGGACAGAAATGAAGTTCCATTACTATTCCGTCAGCTACTGCTAATAAATGAAAGTTTAGTGAGTTTACTGCCAGGAAAAAAGAGTTCAAGAGGCAACATGCGATTTCGCATATAATTCAGGGTACATTGATGCTACTAACATTTTTTTTTTTATATATATAGTAAATGAAAAAAATTATATTTTTAAGGGATAATTACCCCGGTGGCCATCGAATTGATGACACATTATCAAAATGACCACTAGATTGGAAAGTTGTTCTAAAATGGCCATTTTTGACGAACTTTGTGACACTAATGACCATTCCATCCAATAAGTGACATTTTGGTAAATAAGGGGATGACATTAATTTAGTTTAGATTTTTTTTGGAAATCAATTTTTTTAATAAGTGACATTTTGGTAAATAAATGGATGACATTAATTTATTTTAGATGTTTTTTGGAAATCAATTTTTTCTTTTTTTGAAAAGAATAATTATATATATATATATATATATATATACACACACACAGTAAATATAATTATTCTTTTCAAAAAAATAAAAGAAACAGTTTAGATTAATACATGTGTCTCTTCTTTATTTTTTTAGATTTTTTAGATTTTGTAGCCTTAATCTTCTTATGTATATATATATATATATGTTCAAGTCAGTGCGTTAGATGTTGACCATTAGATTTACATACTTTGACTCAAAGTGTATGCACTTGTCAAAGCTTCTCCATAATCAATGGTCCACATGCATTGGTAATGAGGTAGTTACATCAGTGCACATTGACTAGAACGGGACCGTATATATATATATATATATATTTGAGATATGCTATACATATATACACATTAAATATAATTACTCGTTTTAAAAAAAAAAAAAAATTGATTTCAAAAGAAAAATCTAAAATAAATTAATGTTATTCCCTTATTTACCAAAATGTCATTCATTGGATGGAATTTGATGAAATTAGATGGAATTGAATGAAATGACCATTAATGTCACAAAGTTCATCAAAAATGGCCATTTTGAAATAACTTCCCAATCCAGTTGCTATTTTGATAATGTGTCATTAATTCGATGGTCACCAGGGTAATTATTCATATTTTTAATTACAAAAATAAAATAAAAACAATGATTATACTTGTGGGTCCCATCTAAAACAAGAACAATAAATGGAAGACATATATTTATTGTTTTCCATAGTGTAGTCTTTGACAGCATTGAACGCAAAAACAGATTTCAATGTTTTCCCATATTATTTTTCCAAAATCTCCGTCGAACATGTTCTTTTCGTATTTCCAACTCGAAAAACGTGAAAACAGTTTTTGAAAATAACACCGAATGCAGCCCTATAATTTTCCCTAATTAGTTTTATTCAGTTCGTACCAATGGAGGCAAAATGGGCCGTGCCTGGCAGGCCAAGTCCAGTCGGCACGGCCCATAAGCAGGTCAGGCCTCAAGTATGAGGCCCAAAGATCGGCCTGGCCCAGCCTATGGCCTTTATTATTATTATTTTTTAAATTTTTATGTGGGAATTAAACCACATATCTGGTTAAGGAAATTAAGTAAATTAACCATTTCACTACAAATTCATCTTTCTAATACTTTATTATATATATTATTTAATAAAATTTTAACATTTTTTTAATGTTCTAAAGGCAACAACAAAAATAAAAAAAAATGAAAAAATTTGAATATATATATTATGGGTGCCGATATTGCCACTCACAAAACAAATTAATGCACCTATATTTTATTAAAAAATTTAATCACAAAAATATCCCAACATAAATTTACCAACAAGGATAAATTACTTTAATTAAAGTAAACCAAATACTATATACTCACATTAATTACACACATATCTTCAATTATATCTCTTTATTAAAAATAATAAATAAAAAAACTTATAATAAACCTTAATTTTTATGATAAATCCTAATTAAATTTTAATTTTATTTCAAGTATCAAACTTTATAACAAAGTAATAGAAAAAGAATTTTCAAAGGACTCTGATTATACATCGGTGGGTTTTTTTTTTTTTTTCTTTCTTTTATATCGAGTTATGAACTTTATCAATAAACAATTTTTTTTTTTTTAATTTTTATAAAGATAGCTTAGATATCATTGAGTTTTTTTATTTTATTTTATTTCTTTATTTGTTTTTATTTTTAAGATAGTTGTATATATAAGATAATTCCAAATTGAAAATCTCTTGACCACGCATACAATCAAGTTCTACATCTTCCCTTTTTATAAGACTCCTACATTCAAAACATTCCCAAAAGTAAATTGGACCATCATATTAAGAGGATTTGATTCCAAAAATAATATGATTTTTTTATTTTTTATTTATTTATTTATTTTTTGATTTGGTGTGTTAATGATATAAGAGAGTTTATAAATAAAATGTATTAATATAAATATATTCATTTCAATAAGGGTAAAAAATTCCCCCCTTTTTTTAAAAAAAAGATTTTAATTTTTTTTTAAAATTATGAATTAGTTGATAATTATTTGTGATAAATTATTGACCCACTTTTTATTCAAATTAAAAAATTACAATAGAAAAAAATAATAGGAAAATTACAATTTTTGATATTTTCCGGTTAACCTACTAAACACATTTTTCCCGTTTTCATATGTAGAATATAGCTTTCAGCATATAATACCAGATGCGTTTTCATATTTTAAAATTGAAACCATAAACACTGCTTTCATTTTTATTTTTTCTTTTCGAAAAATGCTTACATGACACACCCTTAATTTCTAGATCTAGTTAGCTTGAGTATGATTTTCATGTATAAATATGATTTTTGTAACAAAATAAAAGTGTTTGAAGGATACGAATCCTATCCCCATTTGAACATTATAGTTGAGAGAAGAAAAACTTGTGATTGATTGTAAATTAAAAGAAATGAATCAATTATAATAAGACTAATGCTATACAATCCAAATAATTAACCCAAATGATGTAGCAAGTGAGTTGTCATCACCACACACAATACATGATGATGTGGTTAATGAAAAAACCACTTGTCACATCATTTGAGTTGAAATTTGGGTTAAATTTTTGGGTTGTCTAGCATTAGTGTTATAATAATCCATTAGTAATAACATTATGTATCCTAAGATTTTTTTTTTAAATTTTTTTTGTAAGAATTCAGATCACAAAGGGTGTGTTTGTTTTGTGGGATTGGACTAATCTCATTCCAATCTCACGATTGAAGGCATCACTGGATTGGTTTGTCCAATAGGATGAGGCCCTCATTTTTTGCTTTAGTCTTGCGAACGCACCTAAGCGGGCTTTTTTTTTTTCCTTAATATATTTTTTTTCAAAGCAATTTAATAACAAATTAAATATAAAATATAAATTTATTTAAAATCAATATAAATTTGTAATTTTATTTAAAATTAATTTGGAATATTATTAATTTAATAATATATATATTAAAATATTTGTTTCTTAGAAACAATTATTTCAATAATATTTTATTCAATTTTGATTCAAATATTAGGGACTGAGGTTATTTTAATCCTAATTCCTCTCAATGGGATTGAAGAATTTAAATTCGTTGTGTCCACTATAATTCCACCTATATATGTTTTTTTAAAAATAAATATTTTATTAAATAAACAAATTATAAAATTAAAAATGTTTAAATTTATTTAAAAATAATATAAATCTATATTTAAAAAATATTTTTGGATGTTGTTACTTTAATAATATATAAATTAAAACATTTATTTTCTTCAAATGTATATTTCAATAATTTATTATTCAATTTCAAAATATTATCAAATTAAAAATATTATTATATTTAGTCCAATCTCTTGTTTCACCAAACAAAACATAATATTTAATTAAATCAAATCTCATGTTTAGGGATGTCAATGGGTCGGGTTCGGATCAGGTCCTATTAGACCCAGACCCAGACCCATAAAAAAAATTTAGACCCAGACCTAGACCCAGACCCATGAAAAATTTCGGGTTCGGGTTCGGGTTCGAGTCTGGACCCGTGGGTCTTAAGCAGACCCAGACCCGCCCCATAGACCCGGAAATGTCATGGGTCCGGGTCTAGACCCGCGGACCCGTGGACCCATGGACCCTTTTATTTACTAAAAACTCGCCTTTTTCTTTTTTTCTTTTTTTTCCTTTCTATTTTTATTCAAATTTTAACTATAAAAACTTTAGAAATAAAACATACTTACACAGTTACACTTCCTTTTTTTTTTTCACCAGATTCAAACATGCATACAGAGAACGGGTATCAACATCCATTCATAAAAAAAACCCACTATTAATATCATTTTTAACAGAGAAGAAAAATAAAACGCTCCATCCATGTCATTTACAGTAATATTTCCATAGATGTAGCAATAATGAAACTTGACATCAAGATTCAAGACGCAGAGAACAAGCCCCATGTATTTCAACTTACATCAAGATCTGTGAAGAACTTCGACTTGGAGTAGTGCGTGGAAATGAGTAATGACAGCTAACAATGAAAGAAGAAGTGATCAATAATGGCGGCTATCTGAGTCTTCGATGAGAGAATTGTGATTTGTGAGTCTGTGAGTTTTGAACTTGTGAGTCCTGTGACTTGTGAGAGAGCTGCGGCAGCAAGATTCAAGAAGGAAAGAAGAATTTAGGGATTTAGTAATTTGGGGGTTTATATGACATGACTAAATATTCGGGTCCACGGGTTTGGGTCCGATTTTTTGTCTAGACCCGACCCGGACCCGGACCCGGACCCGAGATGGGTCTTTTATTTTAGACCCAGACCCAGACCCGACCCGCGATCCAAAAATAAGGACCCAGACCCGACCCATTCGGTTCGGGTTCGGTTCGGTTCGGTACTCGCGGCTCTGGGTCTAATTGCCATCCCTACTCATGTTTCTCCAAACACAGTATAATATTAATTTAGTCCAGTGCAGTCTAATATTCTAATCTCATCTAATCAAATCCCATGAAATAGTCAAATCCAATCCCGCACACCAAACGGGACCTATCCTAAGACTTTTTTCAGAAAATTTGTAAGAATTCAGGTAACTAAAAGATTAATTTGTCAAGGACAGCATATTAGAAAATTTACCATGGCAAAATTATTTTCAATTTAGTCAATTAATTTCTTACATTACAAAGAGGTTAATCGTTATTGGTTGCTTACTGTATAAAATCCACGGGCATCAAATAGAAAAGACATAAGGTTGCTTTAGGACAATGAAATGCTGAATTATTAAAGCAATTCACTATTCACTAAATTATTGAAGCATAAATCCAAATGCAACTTTCTTTAACTAAAAGAAATCAAGGGTATACCCGTGGGCGAATCTAGGAAATATTCGCCGCTTGGGCTAATTTATATACACAAATATATATATATATATAGTTTTTTTTTTCCTCGATATGCAGTTACGCACTAACATTATAAAGGCAGCTCATTAAGTATCAATAGTTGGATTTATATACTTGGTCTCCGATTAATACATATTGTCAAAAAAAAAAAAAATTTGTTAGATTTATATACTTTAATTTAGTCAATATATTATAATATGTTTAATTAATGGCTCACAAACTCTCACACTAATTAAATTTATGATTTTCTTCTCCATTGCACACCGATATAATAAAATCAGTGCAACACATGCTTGCGAGTAATTCTTGATGAAAGTATTTGTTTATTCATTTTTTAATAATAAGATGACACTTATTAAATAATGGACTACTCAAGAATATGAAATATATTATAAAATTTATGCATAAACAATTATTTAAACTTGGAGTTCAAAAAAAAAAAAATATATATATATATATATATAATATGTTTAATTAATGGCTCACAAACTCTCACACTAATTAAATTTATGATTTTCTTCCCCATTGCACACCGATATAATAAAATCAGTGCAACACATGCTTGCGAGTAATTCTTGATGAAAGTATTTGTTTATTCATTTTTTAATAATAAGATGACACTTATTAAATAATGGACTACTCAAGAATATGAAATATATTATAAAATTTATGCATAAACAATTATTTAAACTTGGAGTTCAAAAAATAAAAATAAAAATATATATATATATATATAAACTTGCAAATAACTTAATTCTATAATGTTAGAAACCATAATATTATGTTATTTATGTATATTTTTACAACTTACTTTAAATAACAAAATATTGACATTTCACTAAATTTAGACAAAAATATCACATTCATGTAATATTGTCAAACCTTAAGGGTATTTACGTAATTAACCATTTATATATTGATTTTTTTTTTCTTCTAGAGGGGCCCCTCTCTTACATCCGCCCCTAGGTATGCCAAATAGCCAAGCTTTATTCTTTCTACAGGGAGATTCGCAAAAAATCCCACAATGTTTGATCATATTTTTTTTCACTAATATTAGACAACCCAAAAATTTAGTTCAAATTTCAATCCAAATGATATGACAAGTGGTTTTTTCATTAACCACATTATCCCATGTTGTGTGTGGTGATGACAATTTACTTGCCACATCATTTGGGTTAAATTTTAGGGTTGTCTAGCATTACTTTTTTTTTTTTTTTCAAAGTTTTTTTTTTAATTTCGAATTTAGGTAATTACCTCCGAGCCTACTTTTGCGTGGTGTTATTGGTATGCAATGAGGGGAATTTCTTACTAAATTTTGAAACTATAACATATGTTGATATAATATAAACATCTTTACCAAAATATGAAAGAGTTCTTAACATTTACTACTTCTTTATGGGCTTAGCATCATGTTATTAACTTGAGTTTTAATAACACCAAAATTGTGTTTATGACAAAAGTATCATATATTCGATAATTGAAGTAAGAAGTTTGAAATGGGGAGAGAGAAAACTATAGAGGGTGGGAAACCAAAAAAGAGAGAAAAATAGATCATAAAAAAGAGAGAATATATTTGGAAACTAAAAAAAAAAAAAAAGAGATTAAGAAAAAAAAAAGGCAAGGAAAACAGAAACAAAAAAAAATAGATAATCGACAAGATGAGGTTGGCCCAGAGTTTGCCTCTCACGCCTACAGTATGAGGTTGTGGGTTCGAGTCTGTCACGCATCTTTAAATTCCAAATTATTGTAATATTTTTATTTTATTAAAAAAAAAAAAAAACAGATAATCGAGACTTATTTAGGGCCACCTTTGGTCGAGATCATTTATATAAGTCTTGATAATTATTTTTGGATAATTGTCCATTTTTTTTTCCAGATTTGTGTTTTTTTTCTTCTTCTTCATATTCGTTCCTTTTTTAAATTACTTACATATACTTTTTAGTGTTTTTCTCTCTACAATTTTCTTTATATATCATATTTCAATCAACAACCAAAAATGCTTTTTCAATTTCAAAGATTTACAAAGTGGAAATTTTCAAGAGAGGTTGAAGTGTTAAAAGTCTCAAGATGTGAGAATGTTATTTTTTCTTGAGAGAGTGTTAGACGAGACAGAAGAGAGAAAGAAAAAATAAATAATAATAATAAATATATATAGCCAATGGCCTCGCAACGTGATGGCTAAACCCTCTTTATGGAGCCTTCCACCATCCAAATTCGAGTGCCAAGGCATGCATATAGATATGCCAATTTTCCTTGGTCCACATGTTGTGTGGATGTGGTCCCACCTTGTGTGGGTATTTGTCCCACCTTCGGGTGGGTTGTTGTCCTACTTTCGAGTGGGTGTCTCTCTCCCTTTCTGTGGGAGCTGCTCTCTGGGTCGTGCTCGTCAGCGTCTCTATCCTCGTAGGTTCCCAGCTGTTGTTGTAATCCAGTTCCAGTTGCTGTTATCCAACTGTTGTAATCTAGTTGTTGTAATATAAAAAAAAAAAAAAAAAAATTATAAATATTAAGGATTTGAGAAATGGTCTTAAAGCCAAGTCAAATTGTATTTTTGTCGATTCAATGCTTGGTATTAAAAATCAAATTAATTACAGGGTGACAAGCGGGCCAGCTGAAAAAAGTGCTATTTACACTTATTTTCACAATTTGAAATTAAAGATTGTTCTAAATTTTTATTTTGGGAGAAAGGAAATATAAAACACAAAATCTTTTATAAGTCTTATGTTTCCAAATTAAAAGGTGCTTTTTGAAAGTGGTTTTGTAGAAAACACTTTTGAATAAAGTACTATTTCGCATAAAAAGCTTCAAAGTGCCTGTTTTGTCAAATGTGGATTTTTGAAAATTACTTCGGTTACAAATATATATATATATATATTTGAAATATTATAATAATTCAGGATTTTGATAAGAGGGAGAGATTTGAACCCACAGTCTCATACCTCTAAACAAACCTCATCTTGTTTATAAATATTAATTTTGATAAAACATTATTAAATTTTCCTACAAAATAAAATATCATATATACAAGTACTTTTTTTTTTTTAATGATAAAAGTTTTTTTGAATTTAACAATTAAAAAAATGAAAAACAAAATCAATATCTAATATGCTTTGATGGTAAAGAATGTTCATTCATTCTGATAATGTCCGCAAGTTATATTTGAAAAAACCAATTACTAAAAAAAACTCCAAAAACTCAGATAAAGTCAGATAAAGTGCTTAGAAACCTTATTTTTTTTTAGCAATATTAAAAGTAATTCAAAACATATTATAAATTATTGATAAAAAATAGAAGAGGAGTTCAAAAACGGTTAATTCTAACGTATAAACAATTGTAATTTGCAGTCAACGATAATTTTACTGATTATGTTTAGTTTAGGCTGTAATTCAGGAATTGAATGGCTATTATGTCATCTCCATACACACTGTTTGAAATTTAATGCATTCCTTTTATCATTCAAGATGGGACAGCTTACCTTAAGCAGAAAAAACCTGGGGTACCATTCCAATTTGCAACCAAAAAGGGATTTTGACAAATTGACATAATTTTTAGAAATGCAAAAATGTTCAACACAGCTGCAAGGCTTGTTTTAATGAGATCAAGAAGACGAAAAATGGTAGGAATTCCACGGTCTATTGTCTTGATGGTTGGAGACTTCAAAATGAAGCTCCACCACCACTGTTCAAATCCTAGTATTGTAAACTCCAAAGTATAGGGAGATCCCTCCTTTTTCCATCTGAGTTTGCTTTCAGAGCTACATTTGTAGAAATAGTGTCAGCTTAAAAAAAAACAGTAATGCTAGAGGACTTAAAAAAGTGACTTAAATTTTGGACCAAAACCTATGTGACAACATCATATGGGATTTTTGGGAAGAGTGACGTGGACCCATGTTGTGTGTGATGTTGCCACATAGGTTTGGGTCCAAAATTTGTGTCACTTTTTTGGGTCTTCTAGCATTATTGTTAAAAAAATATGAAAAAGAGAAGGAAACAACAATGAAGGTGACTACTTCGCTCGTTCAGTTAACAATGAAACGAGATTTACTAATTTAAATTTCAAGATTAAGTATGAACATACTCACTTCAGATATTTCATACACATAATACAAGCTCGTTGAGTCGTTGGTGGGGTCTGTCAAATATGTATAATGCTAAGGTTGTTGTGCGTCACATGCATATCATATGACATTTTTTTAGTGGGCCGGGGAATATTTTTTTTCTAAAATTCTTTCACACACATATATAATATATATATATATACAGATTTTCTATTGTCAGTTCGTCCTGACAATAAATATATCAGGACGAAGGATGTGGACCACTAGATTTACATACTTTGACTCAAAGTGTATGCACTTAATTGTCAAAACTTCTTCATAATCTATGGTCCACATTCTTCGTCCTGATATATTTATTGTCAGGACGAACTGACAATAGAAAGACTATATATATATGAAATTGCAAGAAGTAACCAAAAAATTTATTGGTTTTTGTTTTTAGCCATAAATTTATATTTTATTATACTTATGACCTTTAGCCTTGAACGGACAAGATTGTCCCCTATTTTGTCTTTACTTCACACACCACCACCACCACCACCCCGGAAATCAATTAACATGTAACTTAAAAATCATTGACATGTAAGTTGAAAGTCAATTGACATGTAATTTAAAACTTAACTGATATGTAATTTAAAAAATCAACTCACATGTAACTTGAAATCAAATGGCTTGTAACCAAGTTACATGTCAAGTGAAGTAAAATTTAGGGGAAATTTTGTCCAAAAGTGGTCAAAAGTGATGAAAACAATAAAATATAAATTGCTGGCTAAAAACAATAAACCAATAAATTTTTTGGCTCTTTATGAATTCACCCCATATATGTAGATATATATATATATATATATATATATATATATATATTAATTACATGGGTAACTTTCAAATGATGGATCCCTTACTTTAATTTCGGTACAAACCTTGATGAAAACACATCGATTTATATGAATTTTGATATGAATTTTTGTGTGGATAATAAGTTCATTGAAATCTACCTATAAATAAAATTTGAGAATTTTTACTATAACTTTTTTTTTTTTTTTCAATTTTCCTATATATCTCTCATTTTTCCGATACATTTATATTTAACAAAATCGGGATAAATAGTTCTAGTGCTTGAAAAATTCTAAAATTTTATTTACAGGTAGATTTCAATAAACTTATCATCCACAAAAAAAATTCATATCAAAATTCATACAAATCGATGTGATTTCATCAAGATTTGGACCGAAATTAAAGTAAGGGATCTATCACTTGAAAGTTACTATATATATATTGTGTGTGTGTGTGTGTGTGTGTGTGTGTGTGAAATTCATATCAAAATTCATACAAATCAATGTGATTTCATCAAGATTTGGACCGAAATTAAAGTAAGGGATCTATCACTTGAAAGTTACTATATATATATATATTGTGTGCGTGTGTGTGTGTGTGAAATTCATATCAAAATTCATACAAATCGATGTGATTTCATCAAGATTCGGACCGAAATTAAAGTAAGGGATCTATCACTTGAAAGTTACTATATATATATATATATATATATATATATATATATATATATATATATATATATATATATATATATATATATATATTGTGTGTGTGTGTGTGTGTGTGTGTGTGTTCGAAAAAATGCGCCTAGGCGCTAGGCGGCCGCCGGCCGTCCCGATTCGGACAAAATCGGCCGTATTAGACGATGGGTAAAAAAACGAGTGATTTGTCCAATTTGTTGGCCGATTTTGTCGATAAATCGGTCTAGACAAAATTAAAGTCGTTTTTATATCCTAGTTAAACTCTTTAAATTTTGAATATTGAATTTTTTTTGAAGACATTGAATATTGGTTTTCTATGTAGGAAAAATAATTAAAATAAATAAATAAATTCTCGGCCGCCTATGCGCTAGGCGCTGATATACCGCTCGACTAGTGCCTATCGTTTACTAGAACACTAGTGTGCGTGAACATTTAGGAGAAAAGAACTGTATGTATATCGATTGGTTTCCCATCAGTGTGCACTAATATATTTAAATCAATGTATTGTATACGAACTGTTGATTAAGTATAAGTGAATGTTGATTTAAGAAAAGTAGTTGAATCTAATGGCTAATATTTAAAAAACTGACAAATATATTTCAGTACGTGTGCATTGAGGAGAAAAAAACTATATATATATATATAATAAACAATGTTTTTCGAACCTATGATATTGTCGGACTGAATTAATTACATCTTTCACCATTAAACCTTATTCGACGATAGTTAATTTAAACAATGTTTTTACATATATTTTTTATGTAGTATTTGATTAACTATTAAACCAAAATACTTTTAAATAGTTGATAAGTCTTTAGTTTTTGAAAAAACAAATGGTATAAAATGTTGTCCGGTTGAAAAATATATTTTGTGAATGGTTTTTCAATAAAATGTTGTCCAGTTGAAAAAAGCATTTTATAAATGGATTTTCAGAAAAGTTGAAAATAAAAAACCCTTTTCTGTAATTTTTTTTTTATTCAGAATGTTTTATGTATTAACAATTTAACATAGTCAAACATATGTACAATTTGGAAGTGCCGAATTATTTATCCACAAGCTTGGCATCTTCTGTTGATTTTTCTTCTTAAATTAATGAACTTATAAAAAAAAATGAAAATCCTATTACTGTATTTATCGACAATCATCCGCACCTTGTTTATAATCTTACGAAAACCGTAGAAATATTGTGAAATATCACTCTTTTTTATTTAAATTTTAAGAGTATCACTAGTTTAATAATTTAAGTTTAAAGTGGTACTATTGGCACTCACTACTGAACTATTTATACCCTACTTTTTAAAATTTTGATTTAATTATATAAAATTAAATGGTTTTATTAGTTTTTTTGATTTATTTCCAGGATTACCCTTTTATATATTTTTCAAACTTAATACACCCCATATC
This sequence comes from Acer yangbiense, assembly GCA_008009225.1. Classification (NCBI taxonomy): domain Eukaryota; kingdom Viridiplantae; phylum Streptophyta; class Magnoliopsida; order Sapindales; family Sapindaceae; genus Acer; species Acer yangbiense. The sequence goes on along the minus strand of CM017773.1, from coordinate 21,031,841 downwards.
TTTTTTAAGAAATAAAAATAAAAATATATTTTATCTCTAATCTCTATATACAGTTTTCTCACATCTATTCGCAAGACGTGTTTTTTCTTCTAATTTCATGGTGAAACCATCCTTATTAGATGTGATTTATTTTTTTTGGTTGTCGATTGGATTGTTTGTGGTAGATTGTGAGTGTGATATTGATCATCTGATGATTTTTTTGAGCGATTGAGTTAGGGTTTTGATATGGTTTCATTTTGTCAGAGATTAGATTTTCTTGGTGCGATTTCGTTGGTTTTTTATTTTTTATTTTTTATTTTTTTATTTTTTTGTAAATAACATTAAACTAACTTTGGAAGATCCGGAATAAAATCTACAAAAGAATTGAGACAAATCATAAAATGCCTAGTGTTGACGGTGATTTTTGGATCGTTGAAAAGTCAACCGCCAAACATTAACACATAGGTAGATCGAAGCTTTAACCAGTCTATGGTTGAATAATCAAATCCTCTTTCTCCACGTGGTTACGATACGATTTGTTTGAATTTGTGAATGATAATGTAGAAAAGTAGGAAATAAAAGATAAATCAAGCATAACACATGTTTCACGTGATAAGACCCTAAGGCGGGGAAACATCCACGGTTGCCGGTAACGGTGAGAAGAAATCTACCATGAATAGAATGATTACACACTCAATCTCTCCTTCTCTCATACTGTTATTATGCCTTTTTGTACAAATAGATGGATAGATCAATAGATCAATTCTTTGATACCTAGATCATTTTTATCCTCTCTTTAATACTAGACCTGGCAATGGGTCGTGTTATTGTGAATTCGTGTCGTTTCGTGTTTGGGTTGTGTTAAAATTGCTCCTCCCGAACCTGACCCGTTAGCTTAATGGGTTGAAATATACAAACCCGAAACCATTTGTTAAATTAATGGGTAACCCGACCCAGCCCGTTACAAAATATTATATTTGAGATTTATTAAAAGGTTGAAAATAAATAGTACTGAAGCATGATCAAACTCATGCAATCAAGTTCATTAGCTACTTTTAGTGTTTTAGGGATAGGGTTAGGGTTATAATATTGTGAAATAATTGATTTATAGTTTTAGAGTTTTTAATTTAGAAATTTTTCCACTTTCAAAAAAGAAAAAAATAGAAATTTTTAAAAAATTAATTAGTAAAATATATTATAACCATAATTATAGAGATTTTTTTATATATAAATTCCATAATGTGACTATACAAAGATTTTTTTAATAACTTTCAAAAACACATTAAAAATAAAAATCTTTATATTAATGGGTTATCGAATTAACGGTTTTTTTAAGGGTAAACCCAAAACCGACCCATTATATTTCGTGTCTTAATGGGTTGACCCATTAACAATCCAATCTAATAAACTTGACCCACCAACCGCTATTTTCGAATGGGTTTGGGTCGTGTTAATGGGTCGTGTAAAATTTTGTCAGGTCTATTTAATACAATGAGATTATGGGTCTATTTATATATGCATAGAACTCTAATCCTTGTTGTACAAGTGAGGAAAGGTGGTGGTGTTTAATTAGAATTTGTTACTTGTTGAAGTCGTATTTAATTCCTTTCCTATTTCAAAGGTCTTGCTCATTGAATTAGAATATTTGTAGGATAATAGTTGAGTAGTCCGTTTATGACTTATTTCCTTATTGGTGTGCCTTCTAGAATAGCAGAGTTATTGCTTGATCTGGACTCTTTGATATGTAGGAGAAAATAATAATATTTCCTTATTGGAATGTGGTCCTAGATTCCTTGTTTGAGTTCTTCCACTTCGTAATTGAGTCGTAGTTGAACTTGTGTTACTGTCTTGACTGAGCATCTCTTGGCCAACCGTTTCCCAACCCGACCAGGTCCTCTTTCCCCGATCGGTTTTGCTGTCCGATCGGGTTTAGATCTATCTTGGTCGATCGGTTTAGTCTGATCGCCCCATCCAGTAACATCAATTGTGACTTGGTCAAATGTTGACCGGTTGACTTTACCCGACCGGGCTTATTTTATCCGATTGGTTCACTATACCAAATCAGGTCTATTTTACCCGACCATATCTGCTTTATTAAGCTTTTCCTTATCGATCGGTTCATTTGACCGCTCGCCAATCACTAGCGACTGTTTTTCTTCTCTGATGACGTGGTTTGCCATATATTCCGGATCATCCGCTATCTTTGCTGACATGTCATGATACCGAAAAATCCCTATAACAATACCCCCTCTAATCCGCGAGATAAGTTCTTGGCGATTCGACGAAAAGGATTTGAATAGTTTTCCTTTGATTTTTTGACGCTCTGTCCACATCATTTTTATTCTCTTGTAGACTGACAATCTTCAGGGTTATGCTGTTGATATACATTTTGGGACCTATATCTGCAAGTTTCTTCGGGACACAAATCAGGTCATTGAAATGCCTTTGGATACTTTATTGTGAGACGAACTTGTACTTGGTCTAGTCAGGCCATGGCCAATCGCATCTTTTTATGTGATCAGCTTCTAATTTTTTTTTTACTCGATGCTCAGATCCTCTCACTTATTTAGGTTATTCTGAGACCCTTTTTAGCGATGTTCAGCTTTGCTCGGATCCTTTCTAGGCTTTGCTTGGATCCATCTTTGAGCGGATCTTACTAATGCTCGGATCCTATCTCAGCTTTGCTTGGATCCACCTTTGAGCGGATCTTACTAATTATCGGATCCTTTCTCGCTGAGGCATTTTAGCATGATCTTGTCTTCTTTGCAATGCTTTTACCCGATACATCTTTTCTTCTTGTTATATAGTACTCCGTCACCTAACACTTTTATCGTCACGTATAAAATATCCTTTAAAGGCAAGTTTTGATGATCTTTCAAAGTTTTTGTGCTCAAGACAGCTCAAAAATTTCGAGGTTGAAAACAACAAGAGGAATTGATTAAGGTTTCCCTGAGTAGCGTCTTTTCTCACAAACTGAGAAAAATGTGGTAGATGTCGTTGTTCTTGGCAAAGTAAGCTAGTGCTCCATGGAGATCGTGCTTTTTAGTATCAACCCCCTAAAGTCACTGCCATATATATATATATATATATATATATATATATATATATATATATATATATATATATATATATAGCTCTTGTTCTCCCGGGGTTTATGTTGTTTGGAATCTACCCCCTAGCATCGTTGTCATTTATGAGTCAATGTCGATGTCGATGTGCAGGGTAGGAACCATGCTTTAGGCATATAAGCTCGTATTTCTTTTCCTTTCCTTTGGATAAATTTTCTCCCTTGTTTGTTGGCCAAAATAAAGTTTATTTTCTTCTTTAGGCGAGACATTCCAATTGCTCGACCTAGATCTTTCTTGTCCCTTTGAACTTTTTCTTAGCTGATTTTTTTTTTAGATCAGATTCTTCCTTTTGGCCAATCTTTCTTATCTACCGGTCTTCTTTTTGGCTGATCTTTCTTGTAGATCGGTCTTTTTTTTTTTTCTAGCTAATATTCCTACAAAAGAAAAAGACACTTTATGTGTATAAACACAATTTTAACTTTTGACTTTCTTGCATTTGATTTTGACCTTCCTTGGCTCTTCCACAATTGCTCACTGTTTTTTGCACTTCTTGCGTGAAAGGCTCGCTCGGCTGACAGACAAAGATTTAGGCTTTCTGGCTTAGGTAAACTTGAGCGTTTATTTTACACCAATGGGGGTCTTGACTCACCGTATCTAAGTTTCTACCAATTTTCGGGGTTTTTACTTGATTTTTAGCGAGTCAAGCTAACCTTAAGGTGTTCAGTTCAGGTGGCCCAAATCTTGCGTTTGAAAGCTTCCTGACTGTTTTTATGTGCACTTGCCCATTGGAGCTTAGTACTTGCACCTTTTAAACTTAACATAAATGCAATTTAATCAGAAAAGTCTTTACCCCTTTTTCTTTTTTGAATGCTAGATCGCTGACAGTGCTTTATTTGCCCAAGTTAGTTTTTCTTTTCAGTCAATCTTTCTGACCAGTTTTGTATACTTGCACACTCATGAACATGTAAATAATAAAAATATTCAAGCATTTTCTTCTTATCGAGTGTATTATTGGTTTCTTTGTTTAAGCTGAATATCTCATTTAACTTAATTTTGTTAAGTATTTCATTAACTGGCTTTTAAATTTGAGTAATTCCTTGGCTTAGTTGGATCAAGTATTTTTTTTTACTTGTCTGGGTTATCCAAGTATCTAGTTACTTTGTGATAAACTGGATATTTAACCATGTATTTTATTAACTGTTTTTTCACTGAGTATCTAATTACCTCAATCTGATCAAGTATCTCATTAGACTCGATCATCTGAGTATCTCATTAGACTCATTATCTGACCAAATATTTTATTAAACTCAATCATTTGAGACTGATCAGTTATCTTATTAAACTGATCAGTTTTGCTTCGATGGATGATCGGTCTTTGAGTTTGTCCGTTCGGGCTTGCTCACGATGAAGACTTGGTCGGGTATTGGTTGGTTGTTTGGTTGACTTCTGGTGATGTGGCATACTTAGTTACCGATATTTCAATAACGATGTTAGCTTGTCAACCGACCAATCTTTACCAATAACAATACCCTCTTAAACACTTGAGTTGACCATCTTGATCTACTTTCTCAAAGGATCTGCTTGGCGAACTGTTGAGCATATTATCAACTTCTTGTTTCAAGCTGAGCATCTCACTTAACTTAATTGAACCAAGTGCTTAACTGGTCTTAAGTATGAGTAATCCATCGGCTTAGTCAATTTGTACGCTTTATTAGACTTGATCGGTTTGCCCAAGTATCTCGTTACCTTATGACTAACTGAATCTTTAAACCAGTATTTCTTCAATTAGTTCTCTATTGAGTATCTCATTACCTTTGTCTGATCAAATGTCTCATTAGACTCATTATCAGACTAGGTATCTTATTAAACCTGATCATATGGACTGATTAGTTATCTTATTAAACTGATCGCTTTGAGATTGATTAGCTATCTTGTTAAACTGATCGCTTTGAGACTGATCAGTTATCTTATTATCTGACTATATTTGATCTGACCAGTTATCTTATCAACCGGTTATCTTTGATATGATCAGTTATCTTATTAACTTATCATATTTGATTTGACTGGTTATCTTATTAACTGGTCATCTTTGATCTGATCAGTTATCTTATTAACCGATCATATTTAATTTAATTGGTGATTAATCTTTGGGCTTGTCCGCCTGGACTGTTTTCTATCAATCTCGATTCTTGCTAAGTAGTGTTCTTTTTATGCAATTTACATGGTATCTTATTTATAGACTCTTGTCTTTTATCTGGAAACTAAGTCACTGGGACATCTCCCAGTATTCTGTTACTCAAGACTCGTTGAATGGGGATGTTCTATATCTCATTTGACCTAACTCAGCCAAGTATCTCATCAATTGGCATTTAAGTCCGAGTAATTCATTGCCTGATTCAACTTCATGCATCCTATCAGGTTTCTAATACCTGAAGGCGTGCTAACAGTGCTTCTTATGCACCCAGTTAGTTTCGGTGGGTGTGCATTGTCTTTAGACTTTTGCTTTCGGCCCCCTCATTTGGCCCCTTGAGCACCCATTTGGCCTTGGCAATCTTTGGTGCTACAGGCTTGTCTTTGTAAACGAAAACAATTTTTCAAACAGTTTCTTGGCCTTTGAAGAATTTTTGGACATTTAGCCGGATTAGGTCCGATCTTTAACATTTCTTTGGACGTTTAGCTGGATTAGTTCCAATCTTTAACGCTTCTTTGAGTGCAGATGCTTGTTTGAGTAGGCTCTGTCTCTTTGTGCTGAGCATGTTAGTAACATTTGCACAAATAATAAACATATATAAATTCCGAACACGAATAGTTAGATCCATGCATCGTATTGCCTACAATTGTTGTTCGGGATACAGTACCCATGAATTCTTCATGAAGAGTGCTTTGTATAAAAAAAATTGCGGTATGCATTTTATAAAATATGTGTGTTTGTAATATCTATTATGTAATAGATAATCACACTATGACAACATATGTATGTATGGTCTAAAATTAGGAGAAATATGCAAAAGCTACATGTGTTGCATATTATGTTAGAAGCATAGTAAGGAGTCTCGATGAATAAGGGTGAAGAAAGTGTTTTAAAATATTTTACCTCCTCGTTATCATTATTCGGTCGTGTAGTCTAGAGAATTTTGACTCATCCGCCTAACATCAAATAATTAAGCAATAAACTAGATTTTGCTTTTAACTTCACTTGATAGGAGATCTGGATTTGGTAACAATTTTTATTTTATTTTTTTGGCAAGGAATGACCAGATTTTGTGGCTGTGAGCAATCCTTTGATCCGAGATTGAGATGGTTTGATGTTATTCGACTTTTTGCATGTGCTGAGAGGTGGTGACCGATCCACTAGCTTTAGTCTTGTACTCCAATTTCTGTTCTTGTTCATCTTATATATATATATATATATATATATATATATATATATATATATCAGTCGAATCACTGGGATAGAGATGTGACTTCGCTAAAACTACTTTGCAACTGCAAATTTTTTTTGTCACGTCGCATGCTTCTTTGTTGTATATGCTACCTCATCTCTTCTGCTATATACACTACCCCTTAGCCCCCCAGCAATTGTTAAAGTAGGTTTTATTTGAACAGATTGCTTTTAACATTGCATCCTTTTTTCTTCCTTTTTTTTTTAATGCTTTGCTGAGTAACAGTTGGGTATCTGATAGAACGGTGAGCTGAAATATCTGCAATGTCTGAATACCTCTAGTGAACCGAGCAATTGTGATGAGCTAAGTAGTTCCACCAAACTGAGCAGCTACGGCGAACCAAATAGGCTAACACTTAGGTTTTGTTGCTTTTTTTGCCAGTTGTGTGTGGCAGAGTTCTTTCTGAATAATCGTGGTAAGGCAGTGGAAGTGAAATACAATCAACTTTTAGTTGTTGCACATGTGGTCCTGATTGATTGACTGTATTGCCACCCATTTGAGCGACCTGGAGCTAGTGCGAGGTTTTTTTGAAGCCATTTTAAGCTTTCGAGGGTTGATGGCTCGCTGTTCACCTGATGATTGCTTTGATGTGATCATAGTTTGGATTCTTTATCGATATGTTAAACCCGAAAAGCCCTAAGGAAACTATCTTTTCCGAGTTGAATCTGATGTACCCCTCACGACTTCGAAGTCTAGTTGCTTATCCGGTAAATTCTTCGGTTGTTGTCAGTTTAACTGATAACAGATAGCTTATTCAACTCAGTCGATGATCGACTCGTGATGTTTTCTACCACCATGATTCAGGTTTTCAACTCTTATTGAGGTGACCTTTTCTCCAAGTGCATCTCACCTTTTTTTTTTTTTTTTTTTTACCGAAATCTGTTTGCGAATTCGTTGGTTTGCGTATCTCCTAGCATTGATACAACAGATAATCCACCCCCTAGCACTTTTTTTTTTTTTTTTTTTTTGTTCAGGCTTGTTAGAGTGTCTTAGGTGTTTTGTCTGTTTATGCTGCAGTTGTCAGGATGCACTTGATTTCTGTGGATATGACCCATTGTAATGACTCCATTAAGATCCAACTTCTTATCTCAGCTAATCTTTTTCATAGGCTAGGCCTTGTTATTTTTTTTTTACCGGAATCTTTGACATACCAGATTTTATCTTTGGCTGACCAGAAGCTTTAATTGACCATATTCTATCTTTAGTTGACCAGAAACTCTAGTTAACCAGATTCTATCTTTGGCCGACCATAATTTTGGCCAACTAGAATCTTTAACCGAATAGATTCTATCTTTAGGTGATTGGAATCTTTTACTAAGAACTTTGGTCGAACATATTCTACCTTTGATAGCCGATAATGTGGTGCCATCCGGTAATTGATGAATGCAATCATGGTTTGGAGTTTTATTGACATGTCTGATCAAGAAGCTTTCGGAAAGAAACCTTATCTGAGTCAAATGCGACATTTAATGACCGTTTTAAGGAGTGACCCTTACTTAGATTCTTTTATTATTATTATTATTATTATTATTTTTAAAGCATCCGTTGTGCTCCATTTACGGTTTTGAAGTATAAATAATAAGATATGCTTGCTCAGGTAATTAAAGATAATGGTTAGCTATAAATGAGTTTTATTAGTATAAGGCATAGCATATTTGACAGAGAGCAGAATCTTTATATTAATAGGAGAGATCAAACCCAGTTTGATGAAGGTAGTTGTTAGCAATGTGAGGCAAATGCTACTCTTCCATCTCTGATCGGGTTACCAAGGTTATATGGTCTCTTATTTGTTGAAACCTTTAAGTGCGTCGAGACGAAATTTGATTCCCATGCACCGAGGCAAGACTCGATTTCTAAGCTAGCATTTTCAACTTGATTTCTATACCAAGCATGAGAGTAAAGTTCGCACAAGTAATAATAATCATGCATTTAATGAGACCAAATAGTTGGAAGTGATTAACTCATACATGGTACTATTAATGATTAGTGTCGAAATTTGACACCTATAAGTCTATGATAGACAACATGCGTGTAAGAGCCATGAAAGTTATCAGACATACTAATTAAGCATGCATTTCATGTTCATAGACTTATGCACGCGTATTATGTATTGTGTATGAGAGAAACATGCATAGATAACATGTGAGTGCAATGTAACATAAAGAGAATTACACAAAAGTTATGCATGTTGTGTAGTTGTATGTGAAAGTATAACGATATGAAGAGATAGACATAATTTAATATATCTAGATTATATAAATTCAATGTCTCAAGCATACCAAATACTTCTTTGTGTCAAACATACCAAATATACCAAATAACTTAATATATCCGTGTCACATTCTTCAACAGTAATGCTCATTTGATTTAAAGAACGAATTGGTCAAACCCAATATTGTTGAGTCTGACCACTATCATAAATATTTAAGCATCAATAACCATGGCATATTTGGGCTGAGAAGTAACAAAACATCATGGCACGTACATGTTACATGCGTCTTCGAATCAAATGTGATTCATACATTGTTTTAACATCAGTAGGAATTTTGATAAGAAGACATGGATTATATAATTCATAATTCCAAGGATTTAATGCTAGATTCATAGTATATCAAATAGAAATAATCGCTATGATATTTGTAAGTGCCTCTTTTTTTATTGGCGTATTTCGTTGGCAAAATCACAATGGGGTTCTATATGTAAGGATAGCTTAGGATGGAAGAAAACCTCATTGCATGATCAAGAGCTTCAAGGAAGGTAGATTTCTTGACTTACTCTACTTTGAAGAGATGTAGTTGCACACACACACAACACTTGCATAACTCTTACTTGTATGTTGTGTTTGAAGTTTTTGTGCATCATTGGGTATTTAAATCTCTCTTCTTACATCTTGTGATTATAATGGCATATCTAGTTAGGCTTAGGATGCATTTCTTTTGACCTTTGCACTTTTGTTTGTGTGCTTAAGGGAGTGTGTGCGCTGGTCATGCGCTGGTGTCACCAGCGCAAGCTGACCAGCGCAACTAGTCCAGTGGACTACCGCTGGTCGTGCGCTGGTCTGCACCGGCGCTCTCCTCCAGCGCAACTCCTCCAGTAGGTTGTCGCTGTTGGTGCGCTGGTCGTCACCAGCGCAAGCTCCACCAGCGCATCTCGTCCAGAATGTTGCCGCTGGTCTTGCGCCCTTGAGGCGCGCCACTCGTCGAGCGCCCTTGCCAGTTAAAGGGCGTGCGCTGGTGAGTTGCGCTGGTCGTCCAGCGCTTCACCAGCGCAGCTGACGGGAATCTGAACCGTTTTTTTCAAAAACGATGTCACTTCACTTGGATCCCATTTATATATGTCTTGATAGTCTTGGCTCGGTTTGTAGAGCAAAAATTACACTTTTGAGAGCATGGTTGAGTATCTTCAAGCCAAGGTATCAAGACTTCATCTTTAAGCTTCCAAATCACAAAACCCTTCATATTGCATCTTTCATTTATCATCTAGCATAATTCTAGGTTGATTTCATCTAGGGTTTTTAGTTTTGCTCACATGACTTGTATCTAGAACATCATTCTCATATCTATATGTTCTTGCTTTACAAGATAGCTTCTTTATCACTTGAATTGATTCAAGATTGCATCTTTATGACTTGACTTAGTTTCAAGATTGTTTTATTGTGGTTTGTGAGTTGTATTGTGATAGATAATGCATATAGGATTTTGGTTGCTTATTTAGTGTTGGTTTATGCATGTCATCTAGTAATATGATATCTAGGATTGTCTAACATGTTCATCCTTGCCTAGATAAGCTTAAAATGTCTAACCTTGCATTTTTAGCATCTTGAGTATTTCACATATTCACCTTAGGTTGTGCTATCTCTTCACTTTAGAGACAAGTCTTGTATTTACCTCTTAGGTAGTTTGCAAGCAAGGGACTAGAGTCACTATTAAAGGCCCGCGGGTAGCAAAGACGGATTAGTAAATTTAGGTGTGATGTGGTCAACCTAATTTGTAATCGTATTTGCAAATAGTGGATTCGAGGTTCTCGTGTGGCGCACATAACAGCCCGTGGTTTTTCCCCGTGTGGGTTTCCACGTAAATATTGTGTGTCCTCAAATTTCCGCACTTGTATGTTTTTTGTATATTGACTAGATTGGGGCTTTTTCGTAATTTGGACTAATCTCGAAAAATTGGGTAAAATTGTTTAAAATCTATTCACCCCCCCTCTAGATTACTTTAGGACACGTTTATTATTTATTTTCAATTGGTATCAGAGCGGGTTCCTTAACATAATTAGGAGATCCCTTGCTCTTGTTAAAGTCTCTTGCATTTGTTTGCATTGTGGTGTGTGCTTAGTTTGTTTGTGTGCATTCATTTCATTCAAACCCAAACACAATGAGTGGAAATGGAATGGGAGGTGAGGGTGCCTCTAGCACAAGACCCCCCTTGCTCACCGGGGTCAATTACGCCTCATGGAAGGGCAAAATGGAAGCTTATGTGAGTCAAATTCATGACCGGGCATGGATGGCGATTGAAGATGGATACACTCCACCTATGATGACTCCTACGGGAGGTGGAGAGGAAGTCCTCAAGCCGAAGGCACAATGGACTCCACAAGAATTTGAGGCTTCAAAATGGAACAACAAAGCCATGCATGCAATCCTATGTGCCATGGATGACAACCAATACAAGCTCATTCAAACTACAAGGATAGCAAAGGAAGCTTGGGATATATTAGAGACGGCTCATGAAGGAACCGATGTGGTTAAGGATTCCAAGCTTCAAGTTCTCCAAACGCAATTTGAGACCATAAGGATGGAGGATGATGAGTGCTTCAATGACTTCCAAGTGAAGCTCATGGATATAGTAAACCAAAGTCACCAACTTGGTGATCCCTACTCGGATAGAAGAATTAAACAAAAGATCATGAGGTCACTTCCCGAGAGGTTTGAATCCAAAGTGACGGCATTGGAGGAAAATAGTGACTACTCAAGAATGAAGCCAAGTGAAGTCATTGGAAGGCTCTTGGCGTATGAATCTAGGAAAGGTCCTACAACTACACCTCCAAAGAAGCAAAAGAGTCTTGCCTTGAAGAGTGTCAAGGTTGAGAAAGATGAAGAAGACTCGGATGAAGAAATTGCTTTGATGGCAAAGAAGTTCAAGCAATTCATGAGATTTGAGAAGAGAGGGTTTGGCTCCAAGGGAAAGTTTGTAAAGAAGAAGGCTCCTTTCAAGAAAGTGGAGCAAGCTCAAGAGAAAGACCATAAGAAGGGTGTCCAATGCTATGAGTGTAGTGGGTTTGGACACATTGCTCCCGAATGTGCAAATTTGAAGAAGAAGAAAGGAAGAGCCATGGCGGTTACTTGGAGTGATAGTGATGATCCTAGAAGATGAAGACAAGTCTTCGGATGATGAGGAAGACCAAGTTGCCAACTTCATTGCTTTCTCATCCTCTCACAATAGCAATGAAGTTATGAGTGATAAAGAAGAGGAAGATGACAAGCAAGAAGAAGTGGATGAAAATGACTCAAATGGTGGGAGTAACTCCTCAACGTCAAATTTTGAGTTTGATGAAGAGATGGACTATGATGACTTCATGAGATTCTTTGAGAACTCAAGATTGAAGAAGAAAAAGGAGATACAAAAGTTGAAAGGGGAGAAGCTTGAGTTGACATCCAAAGTGACTCATTTGAGCAAGGAAATGAGTAAGGCAAAGGAGATAGAAGAAGGGTTGAAGATGGAGTTAGTCTTGGTCAAGAAAAGTGAACAAAGCTTGGGGAAAGAGCTCATGGAAGCAAAAGAGTTGATTGCTAAGATGACTTCCGGAACCGAGAAGCTTGACAAGATGCTATCTTGTGGGAAGAGTCCTAGTGACAAGAAGGGGTTAGGATATGTGGAAGAAATGGAAGCCACATCCTTGAAGAAGACAACTTTTGTCAAGAGCAAGGAGGTTGAGAATGTTCAAACCCCTCAACAAACAACCAAGTGGGTTGAAGTCGGTGAATCCTCCAAGCAAGCACAAGCAAGGATTCCAACTAGAGCTCCTCCTCAACCTAGAGCTCCACAACCAAGACCTCCTCAACCTAGAGCTCCACTACCAAGACCTCCACAACAAAGGATCCCACAAGCTCAACATGGGGTCTTTCATGCTCAACCTAGAAGACATGCCAACTTGGCTCAACCACAAAGGAGAGAGTTGCCTCAACATCAAATAGCAACTCAAAATAGAAGGAGGCCACAAATGTTTGCTCAAGGCTATGGTATGAATTCCTACTTTACTCCTACTTGCCATTTTTGTGGAATTGAAGGCCATATTAGGCCTAATTGCCTTAAGTATATTAAATTGTGCAAAAGAGAAAGTATGATTGAGAAAATTATGCTTAGAAGAGCCACAATGCATGCACCTAGAAATTTTAAAGCTAATGGACCAATGGCTCCTAGGAATGACCATGTTTCACCTAGGATGAGTAGACATAATGACTATTATTGCTATGTGGCCCAAGTTGCCTTAAAAGCAAATGCCTCTAACACTTGGTACCTTGATAGTGGGTGTTCTAGGCACATGACCGGAAACAAGAGTTTCTTTGAATCTCTTGTGATGGAGGATGGTGGGTATGTCACCTTTGGTGATGGATCTAAGAAAAAGGTCATAGGGAAAGGTAATATATCTATTCCCGGTTTACCCTCCTTGCCCAATGCTCTCTATGTTGATGGCTTGCAAGCCAATCTCATTAGTATATCACACTTAAGTGATGAAGGGCTTTCGGTTATGTTTGGAAAAGTTGATTGCTCTATTCTTAAGGAAAATGGGCAAGTTTTGTTGAAAGGCAAGAGATCAAGTGACAATTGTTATTGTCTTGAGTCTAATCTCATCTCTTGTAACTTGTCTACTAGTGAGCAAATTGAGGTGTGGCACCAAAGACTTGGCCATATGAACTATAGGGACTTGAAAGTCCTTGATAGGTTGAATGTTGTTAGGGGCCTTCCCAAGTTTGGGAAAAAGGTTGAGAGAGTTTGTGGACCTTGTCAACAAGGAAAGCAAACTAAGAGTGTGCACAAGAAAGGCAAATACCTCTCCACCAAAGAGCCATTGGAGCTCATCCATATGGACCTTATGGGTCCCATTCAAACCGAAAGTTTAGGTGGTAGAAGGTACATTCTTGTTGTTGTTGATGACTTCTCTAGGTTTACTTGGACTTACTTCCTTAGAGAAAAGTCCGAAGCCTTTGAGAAATTCAAAATGCTTTGTGTCAAAATTCAAAATGAGAAAACTTCTCACATTAAAAGCATTAAGAAAATTAGAAGTGATCATGGGAAAGAATTTGAAAATGCTAAGTTTGAAAATTTTTGCAATAGCTTAGGCATTTCCCATGAATTTTCGGCCCCTAGGACTCCTCAACAAAATGGTGTTGTTGAGAGGAAGAATAGAGTCCTCCAAGAGATGGCCCGTGTGATGTTGCTTAGCAACAAAGTCCCTAGAAATCTTTGGGCCGAAGCCATCAATACGGCTTGCTACATAGGGAATAGAGTTTTCCTTAGGCCCGGGACTAAACAAACATCCTATGAGTTATGGAAGGGTAGAAAACCCAATGTGAGCTACTTCCACATCTTTGGGAGTAAGTGCTATATACTAAATGACCGGGATCAACTTGGCAAGTTTGATGCCAAGAGTGATGAGGGTATTTTCATTGGGTATGCACTTAATAGCAAGGCCTATAGAGTTTTTAATCTAAAGACTCAAAGTGTTATGGAATCATCAAATGTTGTCTTTGATGATTGTAGGCCCAAACATGATGACCATGAGGAGGATGTTTGTGAGGTGAATGACCTTCCTTTGAAGGAAAGTGGTGAGACTTCTAGTGGTGTGAAGTCAAACCAAGATGAAGAGGATGATTTGCCTCTTAATAGAGTTCCCCCTTTGGACTCTAATGAACCCGCTCCTTGGGTTAGAAAGCTCCATGATAAGGATGATATCATTGGAGAAGTTAGAGAGGGTGTTAGGACTAGGCGTCAAATAGCTAATCAAATTAGCTACACTTGTTACACCTCTCAAATAGAACCCAAAAAGGTTGATGAAGCCTTGGAAGATGAGTTTTGGGTTCTTGCCATGCAAGAAGAGCTAAACCAATTTGAGAGAAATGAGGTTTGGACTCTTGTTCCTAGACCCAAAAACACCAATGTCATAGGAACTAAATGGGTGTTTAGGAACAAATCCGATGAGGATGGCAACATTGTGCGAAACAAGGCAAGGCTTGTTGCACAAGGATACTCTCAAATTGAGGGTATTGACTTTGAGGAGACTTTTGCTCCCGTTGCCCGTCTTGAGTCCATAAGGCTTCTCTTATCCATTTCTTGTGTGTACAAGTTCAAGTTACAACAAATGGATGTCAAGAGTGCCTTCCTCAATGGCTTATTGCATGAGGAAGTGTTTGTTGAGCAACCCAAGGGGTTTGTGGATCCACACCACCCCTCTCATGTCTATCGCCTCAAGAAGGCTCTATATGGGTTGAAACAAGCACCGAGGGCTTGGTATGAGCGCCTCACTCTTTATCTTGTTGACAATGGCTACTCAAGAGGTAGTGTTGACAAGACTTTGTTCATCAAGTGCACTAAAGATGAGCTATTCATAGCTCAAATTTATGTTGATGACATTGTATTTGGTTCCACCAACCAATCCAAAGTTAGACAATTTGTTGATGTCATGTCTCATGAGTTTGAAATGAGCATGGTTGGTGAACTAAATTATTTCCTAGGCTTGCAAATCAAGCAAATGCATGATGGGATCTTTATATCCCAAGCTAAGTATGCTAAGAGCCTAGTGAAAAAGTTTGGCCTTGAGAATGCCAAACATTGTGACACACCCATGAGCACCACCTTGAAACTTAGCAAAGATGCTAGTGGAAAGGATGTGGAACAAAGTCTATATCGTGGCATGATAGGTAGCTTGCTTTACTTGACCGCAAGTAGGCCCGATATTTGTTTTAGTGTGGGTGTTTGTGCTAGGTACCAAGCTAATCCCAAAGAGTCTCACCTTGTGGCGGTGAAGAGGATCATTCGGTTTGTGAATGGTACCTCAAATCATGGGATATGGTACTCCTTTGACACTAATCCAAGTCTTGTTGGATTTAGTGATGCCGATTGGGCGGGAAATTGTGATGATAGGAAGAGTACATCGGGCGGTTGCTTCTTCCTTGGGAACAATTTGGTTTCTTGGTTTTGCAAGAAGCAAAACTCAATTTCCCTATCCACGGCCGAGGCGGAATATATTGCCGCCGGTAGTGCTTGCACTCAATTGATGTGGATGAAACAAATGCTAGCCGATTATGGCTTGGAGCAAGGTACTCTTACTTTATTTTGTGATAACATGAGTGCCATTAACATTTCTAAGAATCCCGTCCAACATTCTAGGACAAAGCACATTGACATTAGACACCATTTCATAAGAGAGCTAGTTGAGAGCAAAACCATTGCATTGGAACATGTGGGAACAAATGACCAACTAGCGGATTTGTTTACAAAGCCTTTAGACACCATTAGATTTGGGAACCTTAGCAAGTCTATTGGGATTTGTCAATTGGGTTGATTTGGTGTGTCTTGACCCCATATGGGGAGCTCAAGCAAAGAGAGCAAAGTTGCATGATCATACATTGTGCCACATTGATATATTTTATGCCTCTTAGTTAATTGCTTGAGATGATTGGTTGTACATACTTATATGTATTTTTCTAAATAAGTGTGCTACATTGCCTTGCTTGCAATCCATGTCATATCTATGCTCAAACATGCATTTTTGGAATAGGAGATGTACTTCGGAAGTACTTTTTGAATGACCTTTAATTGATCTCCATGACATGATGATTCTTTTTAAATGACATACCTAAGTTGAAAAGTATGAGATGAAAATGTGAAATGTTTGATTGCAAATGTTAAATGCAAATTTGTGTGCAAAAGCAATATTGAGACTTAAATCAAAAGGATCCTAATATCCAAAGTCTCTCTTTCTTTATTTGTAGAACAAGGCTACTATCATACGGGTATCTCACCCGGAAAAATCAAATAGGGTGCAAAGTCGCTCATGTCTTGTTTTGCCTATAAAGTTGGATATAGTTGTTTGTCTTGAAATACTAAAATTCTATTTCCTTGTTTTTTTTTCCATGACAAAGGGTGAAATTGGTTTGAATTCTTTTGGAAACCTTTGTTGTTTGCTTTACCAAATACCATTGCTTTGGTCTTAGATGCAACATGTCTTGCATGCAAAGCATTATTGTCACACATTTGTCATAAAATAAAACTCCTTGAATCTCTCTTACTTGATTGAGGTGCATAAAATTGCCTATTTGATTGCATATGTGTTCGTGCTACAAGCTCTCCTTGCTAATGCTTACCTATTAGGGGAGACTCCCTTTGCCTATCTCATGACAAAAAGGGGGAGTAGGTTTGGGGAGAATTTGTGCTTCTAGGCATTGCATTTAGGGGGAGTTGAGAGTGAGTAACCCATGATGGGAGATGATTGCATTTAGGGGGAGTTGCATTGCATTACATTGCTTGTTTGATTTTTTTTGAAACCTTTTGAAATGACATTTCTTTTGTTATTAGCATCTCTCCCACACTTGTTCTTGGAAGGTATTTTTCTTGTTGATTGTGTGTAGGTTGGATTTCTTTTCTACAAGCTTGGATTTGACTTGAAGATGTTCAAGACTTAGACTAGGAGCTTAATTGTAATGTAGAAAACTTTTGTTGACCAATCTTTTATTTTGTGAGGATGCTATGTGAGTGGTGATTTTGTCACGAAATAGCCAAAGGGGGAGATTGTAAGTGCCTCTTTTTTTATTGGCGTATTTCGTTGGCAAAATCACAATGGGGTTCTATATGTAAGGATAGCTTAGGATGGAAGAAAACCTCATTGCATGATCAAGAGCTTCAAGGAAGGTAGATTTCTTGACTTACTCTACTTTGAAGAGATGTAGTTGCACACACACACAACACTTGCATAACTCTTACTTGTATGTTGTGTTTGAAGTTTTTGTGCATCATTGGGTATTTAAATCTCTCTTCTTACATCTTGTGATTATAATGGCATATCTAGTTAGGCTTAGGATGCATTTCTTTTGACCCTTGCACTTTTGTTTGTGTGCTTAAGGGAGTGTGTGCGCTGGTCATGCGCTGGTGTCACCAGCGCAAGCTGACCAGCGCAACTAGTCCAGTGGACTACCGCTGGTCGTGCGCTGGTCTGCACCGGCGCTCTCCTCCAGCGCAACTCCTCCAGTAGGTTGTCGCTGTTGGTGCGCTGGTCGTCACCAGCGCAAGCTCCACCAGCGCATCTCGTCCAGAATGTTGCCGCTGGTCTTGCGCCCTTGAGGCGCGCCACTCGTCGAGCGCCCTTGCCAGTTAAAGGGCGTGCGCTGGTGAGTTGCGCTGGTCGTCCAGCGCTTCACCAGCGCAGCTGACGGGAATCTGAACCGTTTTTTTCAAAAACGATGTCACTTCACTTGGATCCCATTTATATATGTCTTGATAGTCTTGGCTCGGTTTGTAGAGCAAAAATTACACTTTTGAGAGCATGGTTGAGTATCTTCAAGCCAAGGTATCAAGACTTCATCTTTAAGCTTCCAAATCACAAAACCCTTCATATTGCATCTTTCATTTATCATCTAGCATAATTCTAGGTTGATTTCATCTAGGGTTTTTAGTTTTGCTCACATGACTTGTATCTAGAACATCATTCTCATATCTATATGTTCTTGCTTTACAAGATAGCTTCTTTATCACTTGAATTGATTCAAGATTGCATCTTTATGACTTGACTTAGTTTCAAGATTGTTTTATTGTGGTTTGTGAGTTGTATTGTGATAGATAATGCATATAGGATTTTGGTTGCTTATTTAGTGTTGGTTTATGCATGTCATCTAGTAATATGATATCTAGGATTGTCTAACATGTTCATCCTTGCCTAGATAAGCTTAAAATGTCTAACCTTGCATTTTTAGCATCTTGAGTATTTCACATATTCACCTTAGGTTGTGCTATCTCTTCACTTTAGAGACAAGTCTTGTATTTACCTCTTAGGTAGTTTGCAAGCAAGGGACTAGAGTCACTATTAAAGGCCCGCGGGTAGCAAAGACGGATTAGTAAATTTAGGTGTGATGTGGTCAACCTAATTTGTAATCGTATTTGCAAATAGTGGATTCGAGGTTCTCGTGTGGCGCACATAACAGCCCGTGGTTTTTCCCCGTGTGGGTTTCCACGTAAATATTGTGTGTCCTCAAATTTCCGCACTTGTATGTTTTTTGTATATTGACTAGATTGGGGCTTTTTCGTAATTTGGACTAATCTCGAAAAATTGGGTAAAATTGTTTAAAATCTATTCACCCCCCCTCTAGATTACTTTAGGACACGTTTATTATTTATTTTCAATATTCTTCTAAATTATTGATTAAGATGCAATATGATGCCAACGATAATAAATAACATAACAATCAAGAGAAATCATACCTCTATATCCGAACGATTTCGGTACTGCTTTTAAATGCTTTCGGAAGCGCTTTTTACCAAGATCAAAGTCTCAATTAAATTCAACCGAATTATTGTTTGGTTAAATTTTTTGTTATATACGAATATATATATATATATATATATATGCTGTCTGCTAAATAGATCGATAAAACCATAAGATTAAATGTGTATAAATCGACTTACCTTGGCTACTTAACGAACTTGGAGTCTAGTCGTTTTACTCTTGGATCATTCACAGTTGACTTGACGAAGAGCCGAGTGAGTTCAGTTAATAATTGACATTGGGTGTTTTATACCAAGATGGGCTCGGTTTCCAACACGTATCAAGGTAAACTTGTCCTCAGATCCTCTTTTTCTATGCTGAACTACAATGTTCTGGAGGTTGTCAAATATTCCTTGAGATGAATTGCATTGCGAATCACACATCCTTGGAAGGCTCTACTTTACAACAAAACTCATGCCTTGTTATCTCGTGCTTTCTAGAGAAAGTTATCTCTATTTTAGCGTTTGGTTGTAGAGTTGGAAAATCCTCCGTGAATCACTTTCTTCAATGTTTCGGGGCCGTACAATCTTCCATAGGTTGAACCAAATTTCGAACCATATATTTTTGGAAAGGTCCGGATGTCTAGTATCCAATGGTTTTTACGGCTAGCAATTTCGACTTTTGTAGAGAGAGTTATGCCCATTTCAGTGTTCAATGGTTAGATTAGAACTCTATCCACGATCTATTTTCTTTAATAATGCGGGAGCCACCGAATATTGCTAAGATTGAACTAGGCTATGAACCACATATGCTTGGAAAGCATTGGATGTCTAGTTTCTAGCAGTTTTTACGGCTAACAATTTCAACTTTTGTAGAGGGAGATATGCTCACTTTAGCACGCATTGGTTAGAAATTCCACGATTCGCGACACTCTCCCTTCCTTTTTTTTATTTTTTATTTTTTATTTTTTTTTAAAGCTGTCAAATTGGGAAAGCAGTTCCTCGGATAGATTTTTAACACTTTGAAACTTCGTGAATATTCTTCCTCCGAATTAGGTCAAGGCCGTGGCTCCTGTTTTAGGTATCTCAAATGCAGTTGATCTACTCCTTAGCACTTCCAATAGTCATTTGCTGGGGTGTTTCAGATGTAGGATCCACATCGGAATTCTTTTTGTAGTCTGTTCATGAAGGTTCCTCGAAGTTGAGTTCTTTCCCCTCCTTCTAGCGCCAATTGTTGACAGTGATTTTTGGATCGTTGAAAATTCAACCGCCAAACATTAGCACATAGGTAGATTGATTTAACCAGTCTAGGGTTGAATAATCAAAGCCTTTTTCCCCACGTGGTTACGATAAGATTTGTTCGTATTTGTGATTGATAATGTAAAAAAGTAGGAAATAAAAGATAAATCAAGCATAACACATGTTTTACGTGGTAAAACCCCAAGGCAGGGAAACATCCATGGTTGTTGAATGCACTTTTTGTGTCGTTATCAAATTGCAAATTCAATGGATATTTATAAAGATGTTCCAACGCAATGTGCTCTAAAGTTTTGAAAACTAGTAAAGCGATAAGCGAGGGTATCGTCCACAGGGAGATGTCATTCATAGATCATTTCACGTTTTAGTGATTATTGAAAGCAATGTAAAATGGCAAGGTGAGAGTGGTGTGTGTGAAGTGTAAGCATGTTCGTGCGTGTGTGAGAGCATGAGAATGAGATAAGAAAAACAAAAAGAATAACTAAGGATAGAAATGTAACTGGGTGCTTGCCTTTCTAAGTTAATCTACTCCTAAAGGCAAACACCCTAAGTTACGAAAATAAAGATGGCTTAGAGTGAGAAATAGATGGACACACAAAGTACTTATGACCACCATGGCATTCACGCCATTCATAAAAACCAACCGCATAAAATACTACAAGATTGGGTTCAACCTAGCCTTTGATACGACCTTTAAATGTGGAAATAAAGAGAGTCGTCTAGTCCTCGGTTGCTACTCACCGAGGGTGTATTGCATGAGCAACAACCATAAAATGACCGCATTAAGCATAAAGGCTAACCCTCGATCACTACTCACCGAGGGTGTATCGTGCGAGCAACGACCATGGGTAGCCTAAGGGAATATTAAAGGATCGACCATCAATCGCTACTCACATGTCACGTGTAAGTAACAACCATATAATGGAAGCATTAAGTGTGAATTTGGATCCTCGATCACTACTCACCGAGGGTGTATTGCGTGAGCAACGACCAAGGGTCATATAAAGCAAGCATGAAGGTCTACATAACCGAAATCCAATCAAGTAAGGTGTACACCATCATGAATTCCACCCATTCAATTAAGAGCATAATCAAGGCCAATAGTTGATGTACCTACTTAACCATAATTCTCAAACACTCAAATCAATTCAAAACATGCATTTCGAATTATCCATCAACATACATAAAATCAAGGGATGTTTGATTAATCTACTCCTAAATTACATTAATCTACTCCTAATCCCAATCATGAACACATATCAATTTCTACCTTACATGTAATGAATGTAAAGATAAAAGATATCCCTAAACATGTATCTAGAAGGGTTGTCAAGCCTACTCAACACAAGTCAAGAATCAATATAAACAATTGAATGAGACAATACTTAAAAATATTAAATACAAGTTAATCAAATAAATGGAACTAGTGTTAGGTTTACATATTTCCCTAATGGGGATACACATCAAATAAAGAAAATACAAGAGAAGAGTAAAAAAAGGAAACCTAAGGTGTCAATCTCGGATCTCCAAGCTCGGAGAGGAACCCAATTGTCTTATCGGATCTCCAAGCTCCATTGAAGCTCCTCCTCCTCATAGACAAGAGATGATGGCTCTTTCCTCATGAATCTCTTCCAAAGATGGGTGGTTGCAAGTGGAAGGCGGTGATGGTGAGGCAATCCATGGACGAAAACCTCCATGGTTGCCTTTAAAGGTCTCTCTCTCTCTCTTTTGTTGTGTGAAAAAGATGAGGTGTAGAGAGGATTTGTGTCTAGGTTATGTGGGTAAAGAGTTAATGGGTCTTATGAAGAAAATGGTGCATTTGTAGGATTGGGAGGTTAGGGCACAATTTAGGCATGAAAGGACAACATTACCCCTATAAAATGGCCAAAAAACCCGTCATTTGGTGTTGGAGAGTGTAGATTGCGGGTCCAATGTGGGTCAGTGACTCGCACTGTACCCACACTTTATCAATTCTTCAAGTTATCAGCTCTGGAGTTTCATATTAGTGCGGGTGGAGTGCGGTTCAATGACCTGCACTATACCCGCACTTTATCTTTTCTTCAAATATCAGCTCTCAGATTTTGTCATTAGTGCGAGTAATGGACCCGCACTGCACCTGCACTCTTTCTTCTCTTCATCTGACCAGCTCCCTAGTTTCACATTAGTGCGGGTTGAGTGCGGTTTGATGACCTGCACTGTACCCGCACTTTTGGAGCTTCTGATGGTTTTTGTTCCTCTTTTTTGCACAATTTGACCTTTTTTTTCGCACGAAGCCACGAATTCTGCTTCTAATACTAGAAAATGCACAAATGCTTGCAATTACAATCAAAGAGCCCACAAGAGACGCAAAAACACACGAAAATGAGACAAATGGTAAGGATATGAGGGCCAAAATATAGAACATTTTTGGCGCGATCAGTTGCCGGTGACGGCGAGAAGAAATCTAATATGAATAGAATGATTACACACTCAATCTCTCCTTCTTTCTTGCTGTTGTTATGCCTTTTTTTTACACATAGATGGATAGATCAATAGTTCGATTCTTGGATACCTAGATCGTTTTTATCCTCTTTTTAATACAATGAGATTATGGGTCTATTTATATGTGCATAGAACCCTAATCCTTGTTGTACAAGTAAGGAAAGGTGGTGGTGTTTAATTAGAACTTGTTACTTGTTGAAGTCGTATTTAACTCCTTACCTATTTCAAAGGTCTTGCGCATTGAATTAGAATCTTCGTAGGATTCTAGTTGAGTAGTCCGTTTAGGATTTATTTCCTGACTAGTGTGCAATCTTCTAGAAGAGCAAAGTTATTGCTTGATCTGGACTCTTTGTTATGTAGGAGGAAATAATAATATTTCCTTATTGGAATGTGGTCTTAGATTCCTTGTTTGAGTTCTTCCTCTTCGTAATTGAGTCATAGTTGAACTTATGTTACTGTCTTGACTAAGCAAGCGTCTCTTGGCCAACCATTTCCTAACCTGACCAGGTCCTCTTTCCCTAATCGGTTTTGCTATCCAATTAGGTTTAGACCTATCTTGGCCGATCGGTTCAGTCTGACCGCCCCATCCAGTAACATCAACTGTGACTTGGTCAAATATTGACCGCATGACTTTACCCGACCGGACTTATTTTACCCGATTGGTTCACTATACTTGATCAAGTCCATTTGACCTGACCAAATATGCTTTATTAAGATCTTTTCCTTGCCAATCGGCTCATCCGACCGCTCGCTAATCACTAGCAACTATTTTTCTTCTTTGATGACATGATCTGCCATATATTTCAAATTATCCACTATCTTTGCTGACATGTCATGCTACTAAAAACTCCCTATAACACCTGGAATATCTAAAAGAAAATAAACCGACTGAAAAAAAAATAGCAAACATGGATCTGGAATTTGAAAAGAAAAACAAAACAAACATGTGAAACAACAAAATCAATAAATACTAAACATTAGAAACATAAGATTGAGATCTAAAAAAGAATATAAACAAAAATAGTAAATATTCAACGATTTGATATAATCTATGTCATTAGAGTTTTGAAATAAGGAAAGTGGGGTTCTATTAGTTTTACTTTGTACGGTATTTCTTAAATAAAAATTGTATGTCTTTTAAGTAATCTGATAAAGGAAAAAAAAATACTAAATAATTTAAAAAGTGGAGTATAAATAGTTCATTAGTGGGTGTGCCAATAGCACCACTCTAAGTTTAAATGACACTAAATTAAGTGATTTCCAAAAAAACCATTGTTTACCCTTTTTTTTTTTTTTTCACTTTAACTATTCTCTTTCTTCAACATTAAAACGAATTCTCCAGGTTTTTTTTTTTTTCAAAAACCTCTACTAATAGAGGACCAATGGAGGTCCTAGGCGTGGGTGTCCATTGGAGCAGGGGAGGGTCCCCCACCCCCACCCCTATTCCTAAAACATCCCCCACCTCGCACCCAAACCCCATTTGGGGGAAGTGGGGATGGGGGTGTTTGGGGGGACGTTCCCCCGCCCCCACCCTATCCCCCATTTTCTTTATTTCTAATCCCAATATTTTTCAATCCGAAATCTGGAATTTAGAATTTAGAATTCAAAATTCGGTCATTCCAATATTTTGATTCACCCTATTTCAATATCGAATCCAATAAATAATCAAATTTCCAATCTAAAATATTTAATTGGTTAATTTAATCCAAAATTAATACAAATACTTATAGTAATATAGATGAGTTAGTGACTTAGCTGGTGACCGTGGGTTAGTGGATGACCATGAATTTTTTTTTAATTTTTTTTTAATTTTTTTTAAAAGAATAAAATCATATATATATATATATATATATATATATATATATATATATATATATGTATATATATTTGGGGGAATGGGGAAATAGGAGCTCACCCCACCCCACCCCACCCCACCCCACCCCACCTCCATCCCCATTTAAGAAATGGGGGATTAGGGGGTGGGGGGAGGTTCCCCCACCCCTACCCCCAATTAGGATTTGGGGGCAAAATTTGCCCCAAATGGGGGTGGGGCCCTATGGGGGAAATGTCCATCCGGCCTCTAATGGAGGTCGAAATCGGCCTCCAATGGAGGTTTCAATGAAGAAGATGATAAAAAAATTGGAAAATTTTATTTTTGTCCAGAAAGTCTCAAAAATTACAAAAAGTCTTGGAAAAGTCTCATAAATGTCTCGGAAACTGCCAAAAGGTTTGAAACTACCTGAAAATTCTCGGAAACTACCTGAAAGTCTCGAAAATTATCTTAAAAGTCTCGGAAATACAAAATAATCGGAAATACAAAAAAGTGCGAGACTTAATTTTGTACCTATGTTTTAAGGGTATTTTTACCAGATCCACACTTTAGATGCTATTTAAACTTAAGTTATTAAAACAGAGATACTTTTAAAATTACACCTTGAAAAAGTGCCATTTAATTTTTGAACCCTACGAAAACCTAGTGATAAATACTTGAAGTGCAGCATTATGTATAGAGAATTAGTGTGACTTGGACAGCCTCAAAATATTTGCTTGTTGCAAAGGAATCTATTTCTAAAAGGACCAGGTAGGCTCAGCTCGAGGAAGAAGACCGCCGCCGACTCCCGCTGCCACAGCAAGAAGCCGGCGACGGATTGAGACAGCGAATTTTAGGTGAGTTGAGAGAAAAAGGGGTAGAGAGAAGGTAGAGAAAATATCTGATGAGAGAGGTTGAGGTCTACAATTGACAAGATATTGCAGCTTCATTAAGTGGATGATCATATTGATTTGATATTGTACGATTTATTGTTTAGAAATAGATTCCTTTGCAACAAGCAAATATTTTGAGGCTGTCCAAGTCACACTAATTCTCTATACATAATGCTGCACTTCAAGTATTTATCACTAGTTTTCGTAGGGTTCAAAAATTAAATGGCACTTTTTCAAGGTGTAATTTTAAAAGTATCACTGTTTTAATAACTTAAGTTTAAATAGCATCTAAAGTGTGGATCGGCCCGATCCTCTTGGTTCCCGCCAGATCTAGAGTGTTCCGGCATGAGCAGCGGTCCGGATCTTGAGTGTTTCGCCATGGGCTGCGATCCAGCCGGATCCTCTCCGCCGGAACTCTTGCCGGCAGCCGGGACTCCTCTTCCTTGGATCGGTGTTAGGTTTGGTCGGATAGTTAGGTCCTCCTTGTGAGGTTTTGTTAGTTTTTTGTTGTTTTCAGTTTCGGTCCCTCTTGTGAGGGTTTGTAGGTTTGGGTGAACCGTTTTAGCCGCTTGTTAGCCCGTGTGTTTGGACGTCCTTCTGGATCCACCCAGCACCTGTGAGCCATGGTTTCGTTTGGTTGTAATCCCACCTTTGTGTGTGGGTTTTTTTCCCCCGTTTGTGGGGCTTTGATCTGGGCTGTGCTTGTGTGTTCATTGCTGAAGAGTCCCAGTTGTAATTGCCCTGGATCTATATTCCAGGTGTTGTAATCCTTTGGGTTATATCCATAAAAAAATATATTGTCAATTGTCATATCCAAATATAACAATTAACAAAATAACAAGTGGTCAAAATTTAAAGAAAGATTAAATGGGTATTAACAATTAATGGTGGTGGACCAGTGGTTGAATTACTGTATATACAATAATACGTTACATTACAGAGATGTTATACTTGGTTTGAAGAAGAAAATGGAAGATTGACCATTTAACGGAGGGGAAAGTGGTGAACACAAACCCCAGATTGTGCGCTGGGGTAGGTGATTGTCTGATTGATTTGTGTTGCAACATTTTCATTTGCTTAACGGGTAAAATAACGACGGACTTGGACTTCCGCATTCAGCGGCGCTTCAACCGACAACCCATGTTCATGGAACGAGAAAGATGTCCATTCTATTCTATGGCAAAAGTCTTTTATCAGACAATCCTTCTTTATCATTTATATTGTTTAGCTTTTTACTCGGGTCATTGTAGTTGTGGATTCGAATCACTTTTTCTCTAACATTGCAGTTTTAAAATAAACTATATCATTACGATTTACGAGTGATGACATTTTTCAAAAAAAAAAAAAAAAAATTAAAAACTTCACTGTTAAAATAAAATAAAATATGTATTTCTAGAATTGACAATGGGTCGTATTATTACGAATTCGTGTCGTTTCATGTTAATGGGTCGTGTGAAATTTTACCAAATCTATTAATTTAAATGACATGATATATATTTTTTTCAATGATAACGAATTTTCTTTGACATCTTGTATATATTATGTCACAATTACCTAAAAAGTCACAATAAGTGCGGGGAGCCTCCCTCTAAAAAATAAAGTGCTGGGAGTCATATATAAAAAATAAAAATAAAAAATAAAAAAAAAACGTGGGAAATATTAAAATAGGTCTTGGTAGGCAATTGTTCAAAAGAAATGATGATTTTAATAAATAATAAAAAGAATCAAAATAACAAAGATATATGCGGAGTTTATTCATTATTAAAAGTACTCTCTAGAATTTAGGATGATAAATTCATTTTGAAATGACGAGTGATATATCTTTCCTACCCACATTAGTAAGATCGCTCGTTTTGTGAGTTCGAGTCATATTCTTCATAATTCATATCTTTTAAATCCTAAAGTGTAATAATTAGAAAACAAATAAATAAAATTCATAATAAAATATCTCATTTTAAGAATGAGATTCAATCTAAGCAAAAGTTTATTTATATAAATATATATATATAAACAGAGAATTATAATATTACATAAGATTGACGCGTGCATGGCATTAGCAACTTACTAGAAAACACCTTGCAAAATATAAAGGGAAAATTGCTAAACTATAAAACAAAAGTTACTACAGAATCTCTTTTAGACCATTCTATAACAAAGACAAAGTTGAATTGAAGATGCTTTTAGAATTGATTAGAAATTTAATTAATATATTATTAACCAGTACTGATCCCTAACTTTAAATTTGTCTTAAATGTATGCATTAACTTGATAATGACAGTACGTTTCTCTTTCAATCGAAATGCTTAAACTATTCCCAACTTTTTCTAATTTTTAATTAACTATAATGATGGAGGGTAGGCCCAAACAAATATATTCCATTTTGTTTAGATTGCAAAGCTTGAAGCTTTGCATACTTATTCTTATACAACTTCTTTAACTTAAAGTTAAGAACACATTACGTGGAAGTAAATACTATGCGTGTGGTGTTTATAATTTTGTGAAGACAAGATGTGCAAGTTACAATAATTTGTAATGCGTAGTCAATGATAACATTATCATTTTTAATATTTTTTTATCGACTAGCTAGGAAGGAGCTTACTCTCTACTGTTTTATTGCAGATCATTCTATATGAGAGTGCAAAAATGTCAAATTCTACTTAAAATTATTCAAGTTAGAGCTTACTCTCTACTGTTTTATTGAATAATTTGGTTTTCAGGGAGAAGATTAACTACTTTTGAAACTAGAGGGGACAAAGTCAGAATATGGTAAATTATAGGGAGGAAAATAATAATATCCCTAAAATTATTGAAGTTGGAGTTTCTTATTTGGCTGCTGTCAAAATAGTACAGATGAAATTGAAGATCCAAACTTTATGAAAGTTCGGTGGTTGTTGTGTCGTTTCGAAATATTGGTGGGGCACATTTAATTTTATGTGACTTCGACGCAGTTAATGCACTTATATTATCAAGTACATGATCTCAAAGTTCAACACAGTTAAAGGGTTTTGGACGGGATGGGTTGGTTCGGTGATAAAACCCCTCACATATGTACTACGAGATTACAGGTTTGAGTCACCTCCCTCCCCCAAAACCCTCAATTTAGTAATAAGTAAAAACAAAAAAACAAAAAAAGTTAAGAGGGTTTTTAATATTAAGAATTCGTTAAATACAACATTAGTGCACATTAACATTAGTACAATTTTCTTAAACTAAGTTACAGAAGGATGCAACTTGACATGAGACTAAACGAAATCAAACTTGATTGTGATCTCCCCACCAATTTCTCATAAATTCATTTTCACAGTGGAACGAGTCAAATTGAATGTTCTTCACTTTTGTACCGACAGTTACAGTAGTTGGTGTGAGCAAATAAATGCAAAAAAAAAATTATTTTAAATGCAAAAAATTGAACTGGTCTATATAGGGGGATAGATAGTAACTCAGCTGGTGGATGGACGAGCTTGGGATTTGGTTAAATAAGTCCTAGGTCAGTGGTTCAAATTCTACCAATAGCGAAATCTTTCAATAAAGTACACGGTCCAAAATTAATAGATATTATATAAAAAAAAAGATAGGTGGATAGATCCAGAATGTCAAAAAAATAAATAAAAAATTAACATGCAAAGGCAATTAATAATTAATTACCCAATTTGAAAAAGATATGAAGAGCCTAACATGACGTTATGATTAGCTCAAACAGACGTTACGCTTATTAAACACTAATCACCAATCACCACTCACTACCATCTCTACTATAAAAAAACAATCCACTCTATCGATTCCTCAACACCAAAAACCCAGCACCACTAAAATGAAGTTTTCAAGCAACTACATTCTCTCACTGCTCTCACTTCTTTTGCTATGGGCTTCTTTTACCACTTCAATTTCAGTTGAAGACAAATTTATCCAATGTCTCAATCTCAATTCTAAGCTCTCCATTCCTCTCTCCACTGTTTGCACACCAAACGAATCAACATTTTCTTCAATTTTACAGTCCTCTGCTCAGAACCTTAGGTACTTAGAGCCTTCAAAACCAAAACCGGAATTCATTTTCACGCCTATGTATGAATCCCATGTTCAAGCTTCTGTCATTTGTGCCAAACAGCTTGGAATTCATCTCCGAGTTCGTAGTGGAGGTCATGATTATGAGGGTCTTTCTTATGTTTCACAAATTGAAACACCATTCATCATTGTAGACCTTTCCAAGCTTCGATCCATTAACGTTGATATTGTCGATAACAGTGCTTGGATTCAAGCTGGTGCGACTATTGGTGAAGTTTACTATAGAATTGCTGAGAAAAGCAAGATCCATGGATTCCCAGCTGGTCTTTGTACAAGTTTAGGCGTCGGTGGACACATTACAGGAGGTGCTTATGGTACCATGATGAGAAAATATGGTCTTGGTGCTGACAATGTTCTCGATGCTCGAATTATTGACGCTAATGGCAAAATTCTTGACAGAGCAGCCATGGGAGAAGATCTGTTTTGGGCTATTAGAGGAGGTGGAGGAGCAAGCTTTGGAATTATTCTTTCGTGGAAGATAAAACTGGTTCCGGTTCCAGAAACTGTGACAGTTTTTACAGTTATGAAAAACCTGGAACAAGGAGCCACGAAGATCCTTTATAGATGGCAACAAGTTGCAGACAAACTTGATGAGAATCTTTTCATCAGAGTTATTATACAACCAGCAAGTCCAGAACAAAAAACAGGACAGAAGAGAACTATAACAACCTTGTACAATGCTGTGTTTCTTGGTGGAACTGAAAAACTTCTCCAAGTTATGCAACAAAGCTTTCCTGAATTGGGTTTAACGAAAAATGATTGTATCGAAACAAGCTGGATCAAATCTGTGCTTTACATCGGTGGCTTTCCAAGCAACACACCTCCAGAGATTTTACTCAAAGGAAAATCTACATTCAAGAACTATTTCAAATCAAAATCAGATTTTGTCAAAGAACCCATCCCCGAAACCGCCTTGGAAGGTCTATGGAAAAGGTTATTGGCAGAAGATTCTCCATTGATGATATGGAACCCTTATGGTGGACAAATGAGCAAGATTCCGGAATCTGAAATTCCGTTCCCGCATCGAAATGGAACCCTTTTTAAAATCCAGTACGTGAGTACGTGGCACGATGGAGAAAATAATGAAACGAAGCATATGGATTGGATTCGGAAGCTGTACAATTACATGGCTCCTTATGTTTCAAATTTTCCGAGAGAAGCATACGTGAATTACAGGGACCTTGATTTGGGCATGAACAAGAAGGACAATACAAGTTTTGTTCAGGCTAGTGTTTGGGGTGTCAAGTATTTTAAGGACAATTTCAACAGATTAGTGAGAGTGAAGACCAGAGTTGATCCTGATAACTTCTTCAGGCATGAACAGAGCATTCCACCTCTTCCTTCATAAGATCACTATAATAAGGTTTGATTGGACTAGTAGTTATCGAATTTGTATGAGATAGTTGTTTGTTTAATTAAGTTGCATACAAAATGTTTATTATATATCGTGGTTTAAATAATGAAGAGATCGAGTGATGTTATGCAGTCTCTATATAGTAAAGTACTTGTACCATCACCATCAATATATTTTAGGGGATTATCATTTTGGTCTCTATGTTTTCGTGTTTTATGATTTTTTTAATTGTCTTTTCATTTTTCACTGGCATAGTTTCAGTGTTTTCAAAAACTCATCAATTTGGTCCTTCTGACCAGATTTTTAACGGTCAACCCTAACAGAAAATGGTGAATGACTATTTTACCCATGGCCATTTATTTTCTTTTAAAAATAAAATAAAAACAAAAGGGTCATGCTACCATGCAAACCAAAAAATTGGTTTGTATGATACAAACCATTCAATTAGTTAATTACAACCGTGGGATGAGAATCCAACGGTTGAAAAAAAGAGATATTAAAAATATATGAAAACCTACAACCTTTCAAACCACCAAAGAAATTGTTATTAACCGCATAACGGCCCTATCAATTTAAGGGATGAATTCAAACAATTTCTCACGGTTGCAAACATAATCCTTCATGTAATTGTTCATACCCTCACATGTTGAGTTGTGCGCATGCCTGCCAAAAAATGGCCCATAAAATATGCTTCTGCCACCTATGTCTCTTCTAAATGAAAAGTAAAACGAGAAAATACACAAGTATTTTTATGTGGTAAAACCTCAAAGAGGAAACATCCACGGGTTGATACCACAACTACTGGCAAAACAATTAACTATGAAAGAAAGGAGATACACACTCAATGCAATCATCCCCTAGTCTATCCACAAGACCAAGTGAATCATTACCCTACTCCCTATCAAAAATGAGTCATTCACCTCTAGGAAGCAACTTCCTATCCAAGGCTCTCATGCCTCTAGGAAGATTTCCTTGCTTAGCTATCTAGATCACAAAGATCCTAGTCAAGCTTCCCTAGCTCAACCATCCGGAGTATCGCACTCCTAACTAAGACTTTTGCTTACTTATCCGGATCGTCTTGATCCTACCTAAGACTTCTTGCTTGGCTATCCGGAATCTTTTCCTAGCCAAGTCTTCTTACTTAAGATAAAGCTTCACTCACTTTAATCAAGAGACTTCAACCTTTTCACAAGGCAATGATCTAGGTGATGCAAATCACAACCAAATAAAGCAAAAAGATCAATCAAGCTCTATGAACATGCTTAGAGATATTCTAGGATATGCTTTCAACAAACAATCACAAATGTACCTAGAAATCAATGGATGTGAATCAATAAGAACAAGTCAAGAATATTCAATATATCACTTAAGAATTCTTTGTTTTTAGATCATGAAATTAAACCTAGAAATTATCAAAAGACACATCATACAAGATATTTCTAGTATCAATTTCAAGTTTAATCAAGTTTAGCAAAATATGTTCAAATAAGATCACAAGGCTAAAACTCAATCAATCAATCAATCATACAAACCTAGCATGTGAACTAACATCATTCTTAACACATTTCATCTATCAAATAAGAGAATTAAAAGAGATGATCAAAAATGAAAGTAAGAAGAAGATGTTTCACATACAAGTATGAAACTCGGACTGAAAACTGCTCACAACGAAAAATCACGAAGTCACTTCACTCTGATAATGCTTGGGGTTTGTAGCTCTCATCAAGACCAACATTTTTGGCTCTTGAATCAAGTGATTCAGAGTTAAAATAAGAAAGTTATGATTGAAACAAGATACCAAAAAATCAAGAAGAAATTTTGCACGACACTCTTTTTCAATTTTCTTCTAGTTGTGTTTGGAGGGAAGGAAAATGTTTTTAAAAGAGAGAGAGAGAGGGAAAATGGGCAGTCAATCAAGACATGTGTGTGGCACATGTGGGCAAAGGGGCAGTCTAGCCGTGTGCCACACGTGGCCTCCCTTGCTTGGCCTTTTGCAGAGCAAGCTCGTCTCGCGTTCTTCCATATTCGGGCCTCCGAACTCCGATTTCTAATTCGTTTTTGGATTACGAATCGTGACTCCCTCACGCACAACGTTAACTATGAAATTTTGACAAAAGGTTGAGAATTCATCTCGGAAAACGATGACGAAGACAACTCAACGAATGAGAACGCAAAATAGTGTAGCTACATCGTTTGGACTCGAAACCTAATGAATGAGTAACCGAAATGACCAGGACTCAATAAGGAATCATATGAGATCATGTTTAAGTCCAAAATACAAGAAACACAAACAAATAAACACAATGAAACACAAGTATGTCATATCTAAGCGATAGTCATAAAACATGCAATTCTACAATGTTTGTCAATATGAGAATAATGCATGTACATACGAATGTGTTATACCAAATGTTTGCACAACGATACAGGGACACACATGTATGAATTGTGTGTGTGTGCGCTTACGCCTTGCAAGAGGAAGAAGAATCTTGATACCTTAGTATCCAAATACGCGATTTTCCTCTTGAAGGTGATATTTGCATGAGACGTTGCTTTTCTTCTTTGAAGCTTCTTTTCACCAAGAACAACCTAAGCAACTAATCATTACAAATAAAGAGCGTTTTGCAATGGAATTAAGCCAACAAAGATCTAGGATCTTACAAATACCAATGCATGTGAATCAATGATTATCGAGAAGTTTTGATAAGTGTATACAATTTGAGTCAAGGTATGTAATATTAATGGTCCACATCCAACGCATTGATGAAATTATATCAATGCGCACTAACTTGAACATTATATATATATATATGCAATACAAAGCATAGCCGACTAAGGCTTTTATTCCTCTTTGCATCAGAGTTTGCTTCTTCTTCTTTTTTTGAAAGGAAAACTCATTAAAAGAAACCTAGGCAAAACAATCGTTTCTGATAATCGCCTCAAGGCAAGGAGGACAAGGCCCTTGCCACCAGCAATCATTGGAGGAAAAAAAAAAGCCATTTTAGCCAAGGCATGAGTAGCCTCATTGGCTTTCCTTGGAACAAAAGAAACAATGACATCAAATTGACTAATTAAGGCAACAATATCACTAATAACTACTCTAATATCAGCAAACTGACTAGAACCAGAATTAATCATCTCCACCACTCTTTTAGAGTCGCTTTCTAGGATAGCAGGCAAAAAACCATTATCAATAGTCAGTCAAATCCCCATCAGAATAGCAACAGCTTCAGCAACAGAGGGATCATAGCAAGCAACAAGACGCTGCACAACACAAACCAAAACTCTCCCATTAGTGTCCATGATTAACGCACCAATACCTACCAGCTTATTAGCCTTCCTAATTGTAGCATCCGTGTTAATCTTCAATACCCCAACATCAGGTCTACACCACTTCACCGAACAACCCAGACTAATGCGAGGTGGAGGCTTGACTTCAATCAGATTAGCCCTATGAAAGTCCTCCACATACCCTGTAGCCCACTCAACAACATCCTTTTTACTGCAGTAACGAGAATAATGAATAAGATGATTCCTCCAGAACCACACTCTCCAGAACACAACGCATAAAATCTCCAGCTCCTCCTTTCTCAAGACACCACCACAATAAATCAGCAGCTCCTGAACCTGCATATTATCCCTCCAAAAAATATTCTTAAATAGGTAGCAAGACCCTCTAATATCTTTAATACCACTACAACCCCATAAGGCATGCATTGAAGTCTCTGGTTTCCTCTTGCAAACAGGGCACCACGCTTCCACCTTAACACCCCTACTGGCCAAATTCCCCATAGTATGCAACCAATTATGACATGCTTTCCAAATAAAAATCTTCACCTTTTGTGGTATTCCGAGATTCCAAAATGATTTCCATCAGCCAACAGTATTAGAGCTCGAAGGATCATTCTATAGAAGTGTATCATCTCTATTAGTAGCACCCAAAGGCAGTCCAAGAATAGCATCAGCCTCCTCATAAACAAAAGACCGGCAAAGCAGCTGAGAGTTCTAACTCCCAGAATCAGTAATCAAACTTCTAACTAGAGTAGAATCACCTAGCACTGGCGGCGATTGAACTTTAAAAGAAAAATTACGCAGGATCCATCGATCAGAATAAACTGACTGAGACGAACGAGAACTCAGAACCCACCCTCCACCTTGAGCCAGCCAAAAGTAACTCACGACCCCACAAAAAACTATTCCAAACATACGAGCCCGAATTACAAATATCATAATTAAGGAAATTAGAAGTAGGGAAATATCTTCCTTTGAGCACTTTTGCAATCAGAGAATGAGGATGAGTAACTAATCTCCAACATCGCTTGGTTAAATAGAGAAACATCCCAAAATCCCATACCACCCTGCTTCTTATTAGCACACAGTTTCTCCCAAGAGCCCAAATGAATCCTATTTTCCTCCTTCGTACTACCCCACCAAAATCGATTACAAATAGCATGAATTTTTGAAACAAACCCCTTCGGAAGACGAAAAAGATTCATAGCATATGTGGGGATCGATTGAACCATAGCCTTTAACAAAACTTCCTTCCCACCCATTGAAAAAAGGCGGCTCTGCCAACCTTGAACCCTTTGCCAAATTCTTTCTTTAATGTTGTTGAATATGGTACGTTTATTCCTCCCAGCAAAACTTGGCAACCCAAGATATCTCTCATGACAACGCACCAGCCCAACTCTCACAATACGAACTAACTTTGCACCCTCCCGCTGAGAAACTAATCTGCTCACACATAAAGCAGATTTGTTGTAATTTATTCTTGACCAGAAGCAGCTGCATACAAATCTAAAATTTTCTTTATATTCCTACAATCCCCAACCATTGCACTTGCAAAGAGTAAGCTATCATCCGTAAAAAACAAATGCGAAATAAAATGCCCTGTACTCCCATATCGATACCCTGTAATATCTTCCAATGAGGCAACTTTGTCAATTAAGCAGGAGAAAGCCTCAGCACAAATTAAGAATAAGTAAGGGGAGAGAGGATCCCATTGGCGAAGGCCTCGCAACGATTTCAAATCACCACAAATTTCACGGTTGATCAAGAAAGAAAAATTAACCGACGACACACACCGCATGATCTTATCCACCTAAGCCTCCGAAAAACCAAGCCTCATCAACATTGCTTCCAAAAAAACCCCATTCCACATGGTCGTATGCTTTCAACATATCAAGTTTCAAGCAATGGACCCATTCTTCCTTTTCCGAGTACAAAGACCACGATTACACTCAAATCCAATCAATGCATTGTCTGAAATCAATCTTCTAGGCACAAATGCACTCTAGGACTCAGAAATCACATCATCTAGAACCAAACGTAACCTATTAGCCAAAGCTTTAGCCATAATCTTGTACGAAACATTGCAAAGACTAATCGGACAAAAATCTGACATTCGATTGGCATGAGGAGATTTAGGAATCAACGCAACCAGAGTTCTATTAACCACCTTCAACGAATCCCCCCCATTTAGGCAACGAAGACATGCAACCGTCGTCGTCCCCCCAATCAAATCCCAAAATTGTTGATAGAATAGAGCCGACGTTCTATCAATTCCCAGTACCTTAGTAGGGAACATATCAAAAAGAGCTTTCTTAACATCTGCAGCTATGAATGGAGAATCCAAGAATTCCCTCATATATCGCGGCAACTTTCAAGGAACAGCCTCAATCACTTCTTGCCACTGAGCCGCCGACAGACGAGTAAAGCAAAACATATCCTCAAAGTAGCTGATTACACAATCCTGAATATCCTTCTGACTTTCACACAAGACCCCACCACTATTAATCAGACTTTTGATCTCATTCTTTGAGCGACGGGTTATCGCCTTCGCGTGAAAATACTTGGTATTTCGATCCTCTTCCCTCAACCGATCCTCTTCCCTCAGCCAATCCTCCTCAGAACGTTGCTTCTATTAACTCTCCTCAACCTCTAACAACCTATCCAGCTGATTCTCAACATCACACACCATTTTCCAAGAATCCAGCTATGAGTCTTTTGAAACTTCAGATAATTCCACCTTTTTACGGTCAATATCTTTCCATAACTGCACTTTTCTACTTTTATTCCACTTAGCTAGGCTCACGGCACAATTGTGGGTTCGCACAGCCACCTGTCCCATATCTGTATACAAGTTCTGACTACCCCAACTATTGCAAACCAACCTACTACACTCCTTCTCTTTTGCCCAAGATGCCTCAAAATGAAATCTCCTAGCAGTTTTCACCCGCCTCTTACCAGGCAACCCATCCACATCCACCACTTCAACCAAAATAGCTCTATGGGCTGAGGACCAAAAATCAAGATTCGTCACCTTCAAATTAGGGAATAATTCTCTCAAATGATAACAACAAACACCTTTATCCAACCGTTCCATAATCAAACCATTATCTCGTCTATTCGTCCATGTAAAACATGGACCTAAAAACCCCAAATCCCCCAACTCACAACCATCTAAAATATGTCTAAAGTCATCCATAAGGTGTTGCGGATGTGGAAGTTCCCCAACTTTCTCCTCTTTAAAAAGAATTTCGTTAAAGTCACCGAAACACAACCAAGGGAGAGGCAACATGCCTTTCAAGCGACGAAGCATAGTCCATGTGTGCCTTTGGGTAGGATCAGGATTCCCGCAAAACCCAGTTAATCTCCAAACCTTAGTAGTATGGGAAACCACCTTTACATCTATATGAAATCTGGAATATGACACCAAATCAACACTAACTCTATCAGTCCACAGTATACAAACACCCCCACTGCCTCCAACCTTATTGACCGCCAATTTGCCAATGAACCCCAATCAAACACGAATCAATTTCATTTGTCTATGATCAGATTTAGTCTCCATAAAAAAAAAAAAAACTATATCCGGATAGAAGCAACTCTTCAAATCTGAAAGTGCATGGAACGCCCGCCAATTACCCAACCTACGAGCGTTCCAGGCTACACAATTCATTGTGATCGGCGGACCAGGAAACACTGGCCGGTCGATGAATTATTTGAACCTGGCATAAACGAATCACCTTTGAGCCTCTTCGCCCCATCCATGAAACCATCAATACCCACACACTCCTTTCTCTTCCCAGAAACCACATCCTGATTTGAATTCGAAGCCCCTCCCTTCACCGTAATCTACATGGCTGCTTTCTTCCACTGACTGACTCTTCTTCCATGACTTTCAACTTTCTTCTTAGCCTTAACCCTAACCTCAATCGGACCAATACTGTCCTTTTCAGACACTATATTATGTTTCCCATTTTCGTCCACATCCAGTCAGTCTCTGATAAAAGAGCTCAAGTCAGTTTGGGCCACACTTTTGCCTTTGGAAGACATTAAGCCCGCCAGCATACCCAACCCATCTGATACCTCATTTCCATTATTGGACCCAAAAATAAAAGAAGTGCTTCGACCCAACCCATCAATATTATAAGACATAATAAACTCGACCTCCTATATCCGCTTGTATTATACCGTGGACTCCAATCACGTCTACCTACTAGAGTAGAAGAGTTAGTTGCTCGCAACCAGGCGCCATATTGCAATTCTGGTCCAGCAATGGACTTCTAGCCACCGTCCTCCGGACAGCTACAAACAGTATGACCTATCAGGCCACAACGGAAGTAGAAACTCGGCAGCTGTTCATATTAGACAGGCATCACAGTCTCCTCCCCATCCTCTAGCACATCAACTTGCAAAAATCGCCGAAGTGGTTTAGTAACCTCAATAGACATGGGTACTCTAAGAAATTTCCCCAAACAATCACCAGTTGGGCCTATATCCACCTCCCGCACTTCCCCTATAATCCCACCCAGAAAAAAGGTTATCTCTTTAGTCATACACAAAAAGGCAGATTGGAAATATGTACCCAAAAATCAACCATGTCGAACATTAATCCCTTAATAGCCCCCATTCCTGTTGGCTCTTCAAGGATAATGAGAGAATCATCAAAACTCTAAGGACCACCATTTAGCACTTTCTGACGATCCTCCAGCAATTGGAAATGGAAGGCGAACACATTACTCGTAACCACTTCAATTTCAACACCCCCACGTAACTTCCATATTCTCGAAATTAAAGACCTAAATGCATCCCTATTCACCAAGTCTGGAGATAAAATCTTACCAGCCTAACAAAGCCACATCTTCTGAGCCCCACTCAACTTTAATCCATCATGCAATTTGTGAACTGGCCCCTCTCTCTCCTTCAAAGATAAAGAGGTACAAAGCTTTTCGATTTCCTCTGATCCCATTCTCGAACCCAACCACAAAAAACCAACCCTCAAAACAAACGGCGGCCACCACCTCCAAAACTCACCCTGTCTACTCTCACACTAGAATTTCAGAGAAAACACTAAGGAGAGACTTTAAAAATATATATAATTTGCAATCTGAGTTTGCTTCTCTTTTAATTGCATCATATTTGTTCCTTTGCATCATATTATCCTTTACATCAGATTTGGTCATGATCTTTTTCAACAATGTTGCAATTGATTTCACACTAACAACTACTAACTGCTTATGACTAAGTCCCGTTCAATTGCATAGCTCTAATTAAGCACATACCAATATGCTTGAGCCGCCCCTGCATATAATATATATATTTTTATTTATTTTTGTATTTAATTTCTCATTAATATTTTACATATAATTTTTTTCCAAAAATGATGCCTAATCCTCAATCAGACTAACCAATCTCCTCTTACTAATTTGACAAAATTCCAACAAGATAAATAACCTATTTAAGTACAAACTGCAATCCCCACCGGAAGGATTGTTTACCATTTTTGTTTTGGTTTGGTCATCAAGGTGACAAATGCCCTCCAGCAAGATGCTCATAAATAAGGAAACAGTCACTGTTCTTGTACTTAATTTTGGTTGCCGACTCAGGTTACAAGACATATTGTTTTTAATTTGATTTGGTCTCATTTTCTACATTGGAATCATCATTTCTTGTTGCTTTATACAATTTTTTTTTTTCTATATAGCATCAAGCCGATTTTGAACATCTGTTCCAGTCAATCAAAACAAAACTGATAGTAACCAACAGACCCAAAAGTTTAAGCTGATGGGAAATTGCTCAACAATAGTATTTAAACCTTTAACAAAAACCACTCAAATATATATAAACATTAAGTTATCTAAACTGGCCTGAGTATCCACAGATTGAGAAGATGATGAAACAAGTTATTTTACTAGTTTCTCTGCTTTTGCTCTCAATTTCTTGGACATGTACTTCTACTCCAATACAAAAAGTTTTCAAGCGTTGCATGTCAACCCAATTCAGTGCCTACACTAAAAACTTTGAAATAATTTATAACCCAGAATCCTCTTTATATTCATATCTCTTGCAGTCTACAATACAGAATCCTAGATGGTTAAATGCCACAACTCAACCCCTTCTAATAGTTGCACCTTTCCATGAAGCTGAGGTCCAAGCAGCTGTTCTTTGTAGCAAAAAATATGACTTACAAGTCAGGGTTCGAAGCGGGGGACACGACTACGAAGGCCTATCTTTTCTCTGTCCAACTCCTTATATCATCATTGATCTTATAAATATGAGATCAATTGATATCAATGTGGAAGAAGAAACAGGGTGGGTTCAATCTGGGGCTACACTTGGAGAGCTTTATTATGCCATTGCCAAGAAAAGTCAAGTCCATGGATTCCCTGGAGGAGTTTGCCCTACTATAGGGATTGGTGGGCACTTAAGTGGAGGTGGGTTTGGGACGCTTTTGAGGAAATATGGACTGGCTGCTGATAATGTTCTTGATGCTTACTTGATTGATGTTAATGGAAGAATTCTTGATAGAAAAGCAATGGGGGAGGAATTGTTTTGGGCAATTAGAGGTGGTGGTGGAGCTAGCTTTGGTATCATACTATCCTGGAAAATCAGGCTTGTTCGAGTCCCGAAAATCATTACAGGTTTCACAGTTTCGAAAACGTTGGATTCGGGTGTCACCAAACTTGTCCACAGATGGCAAGAAATTGCACCTTACCTACCTGAAGATCTCTTCATCAGAATTATCACAGTGGGCGATGGATTCAACAAAGCAGTCCAAGTTTCCTTCAATTCACTGTTTCTTGGTGAAATTGACACATTAATCCGATTGATGAATAAAAGCTTTCCGGAATTAGGATTGAAGGCAGAGGATTGCATTGAAATGAGCTGGGTTGCATCTACGGCCTATTTTGCCGGATTTCCAAACGGGTCACTTCTAGAAGTATTGTTGGACAAGAAACAGCTTTTCAAGAGCAATTTCAAGGCAAAATCAGACTTTGTGACGGAACCAATACCTATAAATGGACTTGAAGGAATATGGGAGAGGTTTGTAGAAGAAGAGACAGCTATAATGATAATGGACCCTTTTGGTGGAAAAATGAATGAAATTTCAGAATCTGAAACTCCTTTTCCACACAGAAAAGGCAGTCTCTACAACATACAATACTTAAAGAAGTGGGAAAAAAATGGAGTGCGAGAATCAAACAGGCATGTACATTGGATGAGATCACTCTATAAGTACATGGGACCATATGTTTCCAAGTCTCCAAGAGCAGCTTATGTTAATTACAGAGATTTGGACTTGGGAACAAACAATCATGACAACACTAACTACTTGCAATCTACTAGTTGGGGAATCAAGTATTTTAAGGGTAATTTCAAGAGGCTAGCACAGTTAAAGAGCAAGGTTGATCCAGAAAATTTCTTCAGGAGTGAGCAGAGCATTCCACATTATAAATAGAGAGTTAGAGACACTGTTGTTCCAGCTTCATGTATGTGTGATCCTGACCATATCTATATAATTAAGAGTTTTCAATTATGTCAAAATGGAGACCGTAATTTCTCATTAATGTTTGAAAATTGACTTGATGATAATGCATTATATCATCATTTTTTTTTACGGTATCTATCTATCCACCTATCTAAATCAGATATT
Organism: Acer yangbiense; assembly: GCA_008009225.1. Taxonomy (NCBI): domain Eukaryota; kingdom Viridiplantae; phylum Streptophyta; class Magnoliopsida; order Sapindales; family Sapindaceae; genus Acer; species Acer yangbiense. Next base: position 20,990,082 of record CM017773.1, on the reverse strand, counting down.
TTTTTGAAGATTTTACCATTGACTTGGGAGTCATTTGCCCAAACCTCAAACTCGTACATCTACAAACTAAGCCACGCCCCTGGGGGCATCATATCATCATATTATATAATATAAAAATAGTTACTTTTCATGTGGGAGTAACATGGGGTATTATTTAATGTTATAATTAAATATTTATTTTTCATAAAATGTTTAATGTTAGTATTATCATCAAACTTAATAATATATGTTTATATATAATAGATAATATAAAAAGTTTAATGTTAGTATTCATATTATATAAAATAAAAATAGTTACTGTGAGAGTAACATATGGCATTATTTAATATTAATATTAAATATTTAATTTTCATGTATAATAATCATATATATAATAATATAATATATCATATAAGGTTTAATGTTAGTATTACCATTAAACTTAATAATATATAATAGATAATATAAAAATTTTAATGGTAGTATTGTCATTAAACCTAATAATATTTATATAATATAAAAATAGTTACTTTTCATGTGATAGTAACAAGTGGTAATATACTAATATTTAATGTTAGTATTATCATTAAAATTAATAATATATATATAATAATATATAATAGATAATATAAAAAGTTTAGTGTTAGTATTATCATTAATTTTTTTTAAATATTATACTATTACATAAATTCAGGGTTTTTTGAGAATGAGAGAGAACTCGAACCCTCAACCTCGTAATGCAGGTTTAAGGGATTTATCACCGGACCAAGCTTATCTCGTCATACTATTATTAAACTTAAATATATATATATATATATATATATATATATATATATATATATATATATATATTCTTATCATATATAATATAATAATATAATAAAAATAACTACTTCTTATGTGGGAGTGACATGTGTCATTGTTTAATGTTATTATTAAATATTTAATTTTTTGAAATTAAGTAATTACTTTATCGTCATAAGGTGGTTCTCTAGTAAGGAAATCCTTAAATTATAAGTTAAGGATGTCCAACCACAGCCACACATTAATATTGGGTGTGAGAATTTGTTAATGTGAGGCTGTGGGGCTGTGGGCCTAATGTGAATGTGTAGTTGTGGTTGGACGTCCTGACTAGAGAACCACTGTATCATCATATATCATATTGTATATATATATATATATATATATATAATCAAATCTAATAATATGAAATGAAACTCTTAAAAAATATATAAAACGAAACTCTCACCATTTAATAAAATGTTAATTTCAAATATTAATTATATCTTATTTAATACTTTTATCCATTGAAATATCTTTTTTTTTTCCTTTATCATTTTTTATTTTTAGATGAAACTCCCACCATTTATTTCTTCTTGTGTCATGGATACTGTATTTTTTTTTTTTCCGGTAACTTTGGTTTCTTAAAAAACAAAGTGGGGTTAGGCCCGTTAGGGTGTATTTCCTTCTCTATTAATTTGCATTAATTATTAATTGTAATCTTCTTATTATTTTTCATTTGAAACTAACACGTGTCTCTTACTTATATATATATATATATATATATATATATATATATACAGTCTTTCTATTATCAGTTCGAACTGACAAAAGTTATATCAGTTCCTTGCATGTGGGCCACTGGATTTAAATACTTTGACTGACAAGTGCATACAGCCAAGTCAAAGTATTTAAATCCTGTGACCCACATGCAAGGAACTGATATAACTTTTGTCAGTTCGAACTGATAATAGAATTTCTGTATATATATATATATATATATATATATATATATAATAGTTTTTTTATTATCGATTCGAACTGATATAAAATATATCAGTTCCTTGCATGTAGGCCATCAGAATTTAAAGATGCTTTGACGAGTGCATATAGCCAAGTCAAAGCATTTAAATCTAATAGCCAACATGTAAGGAACTGATATATCTTATATCAGTTCGAACTGATAATAGAAAAATTGTATAAAATAAAAAGTGTCATGTTCATTATAAATATAAATATATAGAGAGAAATTCGAAAGTATCCATGTGAAACATTAAACTTTTGTTAATAACCACTTTTGAAATTTTAATTGTTAATAACCACTTTTTTTAAAAAAATTCAGTGCAGTACCATAAATTACCAGAGTACCCCTGAAAATAGTGTTTTTTAAACCTCGAAGCAAACTTGAAATCACGACTAAATTGAAATGTCCAAACTTGAAATCATGACTAAATTGAAATGTTCAAACTTGAAATCATGCCTAAATTGAAATATTCAAAACTTGAAATCTGGACTAAAATAAAATTTTCCCCTTCTTCTTCCTCTTCTTCTTCCTTAGGTTTAGGTTTTGGTTTTTTTTTTCTTTTTTGTTGCAGATCACGGAGGCCGATCGATCGTCGGTGAACCAGCGAACGATCGCCGACACTCGCCATCGTCATCCCGTCGCCATCCAGTCGCCATCCCGTCGCCGACGAAGGAGCAACGAACCGGCGAAGCTGTAGAGAACCGTCGAAGCAGCGAACCGGCGATCCAGCTGGGCATGAAGGACTGCCGCGACGCCCAGAAGCTCGCCGAAGCTCGGCGATGCCGGCAAGAGGCAGATCGAGGAGAAAGTGTGGCAGATCGGGGAGAGAGAGAGGCAAACCGGGGAGAGAGAGAGAGAGAGGCTGATCGTGAGAGAGAGCAGAGAAGAGAGAAAGAAAAAAAGAGAAAGAGAGAGAGAGCGAGCTGATTGGGATGCTTTTATATGGAGGCATTCAAGTAATTTTACAAAAACATGGTTATTAATAAATAAAATTTCGTTTGTGGTTAAAAACAAATTTCCCATAATGTATATGGTCAGTTTTAACAATTTTCACAAATATATAACCCTCATTTATTATAAATCTAAATTGCCTCTTCCTTTGAGTAGCTGGTACAGTTCCCAAGTATCCTACTTATTATAAATATAAATATATAACCCTTATTTATTATAAATATAAATATGTAATATGTAATATGAAGTGTTCTTATTATTTATTATCATTAGAAGTATTTCCATATATTATATATATAAATATACATTATAACCTTATTTATTATTATTTATTTATTTTTGAAAGCAAAACAGACAGAGAAAACACTAAACAGAAGCATCAAACTGGACAAACCTCTCCACGCAGGGAGGGCAAGCGTTCACCCAACAACTATCCAACTCTACTGAAAGGGCCATTTTTGCTAAGCTGTGAGCTGCAACATTTCCTCTTCGAGGGACATGACAAATAGAACAGCTAGACAGCGACTCAAGGAAGCCTGAGACCTCACCAATAATAGACCCAACGTCAGCAGCGGAAGGATCACCTTTACTAACCAAGTCAACTACTTGGAGGGAATCTGTTTCAATTTGAAAATGCACAAGGCTCGACTCCATAACCAATTGAATACCACGCCTAACCGCTATAGCTTCCGCCACAAGAGGAGAAAACGTAGCCTTTAACTTTTGGGCAGCAGCAACTTTGACCTTTCTAGTCACATCTCGAATAATAATTCCTAAACCAATCAATCGATTTCAATAGCAAGTGGCCGCATCAATATTAATCTTCCAGGAGCCCTCCACCGGTGGTCTCCATTTAGGAATATGTGTAGCATTCCTCATTGAGTTAGCATTTTCCATATTATGAGCTGATCTCCACTCATCTAGAAAATCAGTAGCCCAGCTAACAACATCACTTAAGTCCAGATTGTTCAAATTGTGAAACAGAAGGTTCCTACAAAACCAAACTCTCAAAAAGATGACACAAAGTAATTCCAACTCTTAAATATTAAGAGACCGTAAATAGATAAGCATGAAGTCATGAAAGTGCATGGCATTAGTCAACTTCATACCCTTTAAGAACAAATAGTTATCTCTAACCTTGAGCAGATCACGGCATCCCCAAAGAGCATGAGACATCGACTCCAGGAGACGATGGTAGAAAGGGCAATACCCATTTGAAGGCACACTGGGTTTAGCTAGGTAGGCCAAGGTAGGGAGCCAATGGTGACTATCACGCCACATAAAAAGTCTAATTTTTGGAGGCATCTTAAGGTGCCATAACGTTTTCCACCAAGAGATCAAACCGTCGAGCCCTGAAAAACTAGGATTAGCTGAAAGCATCCTTCCCACCCGATACCCACTCCTAACAGAGTACATACCATTCAGCTCAAAATGCCACATTAGAGAATCTTCTAGGAAGGGAGGCGAATGAGGGATGGAAAGAATCATATCAACATCATCTACCATAAAATTACTTTACAGCAAACTCAGATTCTAGTCACCCAACTTAGTCTTCAGAAACACAACCGTCACATTTTCGTCTAGCATCATCAGATAAATGATTTTGAAAATTGTAGGTCTAAGAACCCACCAATCCTCATAAACCCGCACTGAATTACCTCTCCCAATTCTCCAACGAGAACCCATCTCAATGATACAACGGCCTCATAACAGACCTTGCCAAATCAAGGAGCCTTCTGATTTCGGATTAGCTTCCAGAAAGGTAGAATCAGAGAAGTAGCATCTTTTTAACACTTTCCTGGCTAAGGAATTTGGGTTCTTAATTAGCCTCCAGCATTGCTTTGCTAGGAGAGCCCGGTTAAAGGTTTCTAGGTCTCGGAACCCCAAACCACCTTCATCCTTCAAAATGCATATTCTCTGCCAGCCACACCAGTGAAGCTTCGATTTCTCCTCTGAACTACCCCACCAAAATCAATTGCAGAGCCTATGAAGATCAAGCATAAGCATTTTTGGAAGTTTGAACAAACTAATAGTGTAGGTCAGTATTGCCCGAATCACTGCCTTCAAAAGGACTTTTTTACCACCTATAGACAACACCTTACCCTTCCAGCATTTGATCTTAGCCTAAATTCGATCTTTGATTCTGTTGAAAAGTTACCGTTTATTTCTACAATTTAGGCTAGGGAGACCCAAGTACCACTCATGACATTTCACATGTCTAACCCCAATAATGCTAGCTAATTGACCCCCCTCGGCCCATTGGATGGTTCTACTGAAGCATTTAGCTGATTTTCATAGTAAATGACCTGACCCGAAGCCGCAAAATAAGCGTCAAGAAGCTGGTGGATTGTACTACATTCCCTGTCAGAAGCTTTAGAAAAAAGGAGACTATCATCAGTGAAGAAGAGATGAGAGATATTTGGCCCCGGATGCTTACACTGGAAACCTGATAAAGAAGTATTCAGCACTACCGAATTAATAACACTTGATAAACCTTCAGCACATAGTAAGAAAAGGTATGGCGATAAAGGATCTCCCTAACAAAGACCTTTAGATGGCTTGATAGAAGCGCAGACTTCACCATTGATGGCAGAGGTGAAAGAAACTGACGAAACATAATGCTCAAAGAAACTGAGATTCCGTATCATTTTTGCTAAGAAAATCCATTCTACCTGATCGTAAGCCTTTGACATATCCAGCTTCAACACAAAAATGTCCATCTTCCGCTTCCTATTCTGAATTGCATGGAGAGATTCAAAGCCGTTTAAAGAGTTATCAAAGATCAACTTGCCAGGGATAAAGGCACTTTGGGAGTTAGAAATCACTTTATCCATAACCAACCGAAGGTGATTTGCCAGAGACATTGCGACCACTTTATAAATAACGTTACATAAGGCTATCGGACAAAAATTAGTCATCTGCACAAAGCTCTTTACTTTCTGAATAAGAACCACCAGTGTATCATTGACTGCCTCTATAGATCACCCATCAATCAGACAACACATGCACTCGGCAGTAACCATAGGGCCAACCACATCCCAAAATTTGTGATAAAATAATCCTGGTAACACATCCGGCCCCGGGGCCTTGTTAGGTGCGAATTGTACCTCCTTAGCAATAAACGGCCGATCAAGGAGGCAAGAGTTACATAGAGATAGACGAGGCTGAACCTTATCCAACAACTAATTTATATGCTCCTCAGACGCCTGATTTGAGCGAAACAAATCCGAGAAATAATGAGCCACCACTTGCATCAAACCTCTAGGATCACTCTGTCGAATTCCATCACTATCATAATGGCCATGAATTCTGTTCCGCGTCTTCCTCTCTGAGGCTTTTAGGTGGAAGAATTTGGTATTACGATCGCCCTCTTTCAACCACTTGACTCGTGTGCGCTGTTTCTAGTACACCTTTTCACAAGTCAATAACTTGTCCAGCTGATCTTCTAAGATCCTAAGTAACTTGTCCAGCTGATCTTCTAAGATCCTAATGTGGTTCCAGGACCTATCCTTGATCTCACTCGAAGCAATATTTGGCTCATTCCTTTTGTTTTGTAGATCATTGTTTAATTTCCTCCGAATAGATCGATTCCAAATGCTTAAAGCTCTAGTACACTACCGAATGTTAGAGATTGTCCCTTGCAAACCATCTAAGCAAAGGGTTGAAACCCAGCATTTCTCAATCAATTTTCGACAATCTTTATGCAGGCTTCAAAATGGAAACTACTACATCTTCAGTCTGGCCAGTCAGATCAATCAAACAAGCACAGTGATCCGAATGTCAATATTCCAAATGATAAATGATAGCCCAAGTAAACAGCTGTTTCCAAACAAAATTACAGACACCTCTATCAAGCCTCTCCTGCACAGACTCATAGCCATCACACTTGTTACACCAAGTAAACATCGTACCCTGAAAGCCCAAATCATCAAGTTCACAATAGTCTAAAGCCTATCGAAAATTTTCCATCAGAATTCTGCTATGAGTTAAGTCACTAAATTTCTCATCATCTGAAAGGATTTCGTTAAAATCCTCAAACCATATTCAAGGAAATTAGTACATGTCATGTAGGCGCTTCAATAGAGTCCACGCATGCCTATGTTGATCCGGTTCTGGGTGCCCGTAAAACACAGTAAACGCCAACACTATCACCTTCTGAATTCATATTCACGCTGATATGAAAACAAGAGAATGAGATGAGAGAAATAATCATCATATTTGTCCATAGAAGACATAAACCATCATTTTTCCTATCGCAATCCACCTCCAATTTACCAGCAAAACCTAAATTAATGCTCAGCTTTTCCATACAGGTATGATTCCATTTAGTTTCCATAAAAAAAAAAATTAAAAAAAAAATGATGTATGAAGAGTAGTCTATTCTGTACTTAAGCAATACACAGAACGCTTGATCGCTCCCCAATCCAAAAGCGTTCCACACTAACGCATTCATTGTGTCCGATAGGCCGGTGAAGACCGACCCGTCGCTCCTTCATCGACAACCACATCAGTCGAATCCCCATTGAAAGAAACATGATTTTGCTTTTTAAGAATTTTTGATACCCTCCCATTGCCACCAACTTTTTTCTTCTTGCCCAAAACCGAACCACCAATCCTCTAATCGCAACTTCAGTGTTGATTTCTCGCTCTTCGCCTCAATTTACCAACTAGGTTAGGATCCACCAAATTGATTTGGGGATTTTTAGCTCCAAAAATAACATGTTGATTGATCCTCTTTTACCAGAGAGACATTCTGACCTGCATCTTTTAAAGGAATTGGATTTGGAGCCCCAACTTTGTCAGCCATATCCATATGAGACCCGCTCAATACATTCAAACCAATCAGCCCATTACTTTGGCTGATCAATCCATGCTTTGAAATTTCCTTCCTCATAATCCTTTCCAATGGGTCCACTCGAGTACATAGGCTTGCCGTATTCCTATGGCCCACCTCTACAATATCAAGAAATCCAGAAAAATTGGTACCCATATTATCTTCTTTCCTTTCCCATGTGCTTTTAAAAACCAAGTTCCCCATATCTTTCAATTCCTGGTTTTCCGATATTATCGAATCTTCAATCAATCCCTCAATTCCTGCATTCATCACATTGACAGTTGTGATTACGATTTCCTTCTCTTTTGTATTACTTACCAAACTTGGATTCTTTCAAAAAAAAAAAATCAACAACCTCCACCATTGGATCCATTCTCCAGCAGCTGCCTCTATCCACTTCGGTCCGATGAGGGACGCAATGCTTTGCCCCTCTCTCTTAGATCCCATCTCTGTCCCCCATTCCCAGTCCTCATAGCTAGAACAGAGGATCGCATCCAAAATCCAAAAAGGAACTCCTCACCATTCACTGCCACAAGACCTTTTGGTTTATCAAGACAATAGTCTTGTGCCCCAGTAGCCCACATCAAAAGCAGAACTTGGGAAGCCATTCGTATTTCAGAAGCATAACCGATTCCACTCCATCCCCCAAGACATCTACCCTTAGACATCTGCGTAGTGGTTTGTCAATCTCTAAAATCACTCGCGCTCTCAGAAACTTAATCATGTACGATCGAGTATCACCCCATCAATGTCCACCACTTCACCAATAATGCTCCCAATGAAGCGTCTGATTTCTGTTGTCGTACAGATAATAGGCGCATTATGTATATGTATCTAAAAACCCGCCTTATTGAATTTCATACGTTGAATATCCCCTTTCCTTCTGGTTCCTCCAACATGAGCAGGGTATCATTAAAACTCCATGGACCTCCCGAGATTATTTTCCGTTTATCATCAATATTCTGGAAGTGAAAAGCGAAAATATTTCTTGTAACCGGTTCAATCTCTACATCATCTCTCGTTTGCCATATTTTCCTCATCACTGCATAAAAACTATCCATGTTCACTGTCTTAGACGACAGTACTTTTCCTACCAGACTAGTAGCCATTTTCCTTAGTCCCGCATCCTTCATATCTGCCTTCAAAGTCCTTATCGAACCCTCACGCTCCTTAAGGGTCATAGAAGCACATAGTCGCGCAATCTCGTCCGCATTCATCTTACCACTGGAAAGAATACCATAAGGATTAATCTGAAAACCCTACTTTTGCTCTTTGGTACAGAGACAAACAGAGAAAAGACGTTCTAGTTACAACCTTATTTACTATTGAAAACTCATATAAATATATATATTTATTATAAATGTAAATATGTAATATGAAGTGTCTCTATCATATTATATATTATAAATAGTAAACAATATTTAAATTTAAATACCTTCCATTTTTTTTATCTGATAAATTGTCAATGGATTAAGTTGAATTGTGCATTTTTTTTAGTACACAACTTATTTTAAATAATTATTTTAACAAAACCCGTACATCGCACGGGTTGACACCCTAATCGCACGGGTTGGCACGCTAGTTTCTTAAACATAATTATGCTCATCAGCTCTTTATAAACCATTTTTGTGTAGATTATGCATTTCCAAAGCAATTATTAGTTTGCATGTTTATAAACAGTTCACATCAAACTTGAAATCATCTTTTCCTAGAAAGCTAATACAGCAAAGAATTAATATCAAGAAAGATATATTGATATCTTTGCAAGAAAGATTTAACAACAAATGACACAGAACACAGTGCAACTAAATAGAAAATTATGTAGTAGTAAAATTTTTGTTGAACTTTAAAGAAAATATAATCTTTGAAAGGAAAAATTTCACATATATCCCACCCTTTTACGTGATTTGCCACCTTTTCAAATGTATTTATGAGTTTCCTCACTTTAGTCCCTATTTTTTTTTTTTTCCAAAATTCATCACTTTGATACCTTGACCAAATATTTAAACGGTCTATTATGATTGAATATAGGGTAAATTACACTCACACCCTTAAGGTTTGAGGCAAAGACACTTAGATGGAAAAGTTTAGTTATTCAACACTAACACCCCTATTTGACCATTGTAAGGTCCAAAATACCCTTGTGTGTAAGTGGAAAAAAACTTTTTTTTTTTTTTTATTATACTAGGGCATTTTCGACAATACAGAGGTGTTAGTGTAGAATATCTAAACTTTTCCATCTAAGTGTGCTTTCATTCCAAGACAACTAATTTCCGATAATGCTCTAGTAGGTTTTGAGTGTACACAGGCATTGCTAATAAAGTAAACCTAATTGAGCCATGATAATGAATCATTATACTTGACAGATAATGGAGCAAGTGGGAAGATGGTGAGATGTAAGTTACTTCCATAAATTAATGGGCATTCAATCTTATATAATTGCATAATATCCATAGCACGTAATATTTTTACTATATTAACAAGCAGTAAATACCTTTCAAAAAAAAAAACAGTAAATAAGAGAAAAACAATTTCTTTTATACAGCACTTCTCATTGTACTACACTACAACATTACAAAAATTGACACCACCCATGACCTGCAAGAAATCAATCATACTCTAGAATAAATTAACAGCAGATGAAAGAATGTGTAAGATGAAAAATATGAATCTTAAAAGTTGTAACTAAATATTATTTCTTATTCTCGGCAGCTTTTGACTGAGGAAGTGTTCCAAACACTCTATCCCATAGTGATGAAGTGATCCCAAAGCCCTTGTTTTGGATCCTAAAATGATGGTTCAAGTGATATCTCTGCAAAACACAAGCCAAATAAACGAAACAAAAGTACCATCAGCATCTACACTTCTCACATGTTTTTACAACAGAAACCCGTATCTTAAGCAAGTACACGACAGGAAATACAGCTAATTGGCTAGCAAGCAAATGAGCAAAGAGGTAATGATATTGCAATTGCACATTATGCACTGCCCTTACCTTGAGACTTTTAGGTACTTCTCTCGAAGGCTGGCCATGGTGCAGGTAGTAATGGGTGACATCATACATCACATAGCCAAGTAAACCACCTCCAAATAAAGACGGGGTTGTTGTAGGAGTCGAGAAAAGCTTAACTAGATTCCAGACCTGGCAAGGAAAGAGATCAAAATAAATAAATAAGCCAAAAACATAAACTATACTTCATCACTACACAACTATATGTATGAAGCGTTTATTTGAACTTTGAGGAACTTCGAACATGCAAGTTTAAATTGGTTCAAAAATTAAGAAAACTCTGTTATAAGATTAGAAGCCTGAAGCCCTAATTATGCTGAACATATTGCCTGTTGCTTAGTTGACCAATATGCACAGCAATAGCCATGTCTAAAACAAATAAAATACAAATAAATAAACATATCATTGAGCAACTTGCAGATGTTGCGCTCTTGCAAGTGTTTAGTAGGTTCCATACGGCAATATCAGGGTAGCAAGGAACTAAACAACTAGGAAATAAGTGTAGCATGGGGGCAGTCAAGGCCGCCATTGGCCACAAAATATTGCTTTAAAAAGTAGTTCTTTTAAATATATATCACAAAGCAAAAGCATATTAATAGAAAATGTAAACAAGCAAACTACAAAAATAGGCTGCCTCAAAGTAGATATAAACACCTTCTGAAAACAGTCCACAAAAAACAGAATCTACTAAGATATAAACTACTACCCTCAAAGTAGGTTTGAATTTTCTTAATTTATATAAATAGCACTTCAAATGCAGCTTTTATGGTCTTCTGTTATATTTCCATGCATGTTTTTATGTGTTTATGAGAAGTAGTATTTATATTGGTGAATAGCCTTACAACCGAAAAGACTAGTTTCTTGGGTTGTGACATCCATTTATATATATATATATACCCTCCTCTAGCCTTTTGTGTTTTCAATGTGGGATTCACCTCATCTTCTTTTGACTTCATATGTCGGTTCTCTAATACCAACTAAACATTATTTCTTGCCAACTGCCACAATTTCCTGAAAACTATCATATGCAGAAAACATATACTGAATTCAATCTCCGATCAAACAATTACAAACCAAACTAATAAGAACTTTACATTCTATGCAATTCTAATAAGATTACTTGCCAATAAGCTATATTAACAGATTATTCAATAACTCAAAGACCAACAGCCCTGTCCAAAAACACCATAAATTATCTTAAATGACATGTCATGCACATTATAAACTGATACTGGCAAGACTAATTTCAGGTCTATATAAATATATATAGTTTGCTGCTTATTAAATTCATTGTGAAATAAGGAGCCGTAGTAAATTTGATCAATCATAACTAAGTTTCAATTTAAATTTTCTTTTATGTATCAGGTTTCAAATATTCCTAATTTAATGAATCATGATCCAACATTCCAACATGAATCACTATAAAAGGATGCAATGCTTGAATAGTCTTGACATGTAGTTTAATGGTCAAGTGATTAGACAAATCAAATTCTTAAGCGAGCCTTGTGATATTAAAAAAAAAAATCCTAATTGACTAAGTTTGACACAGAAAGTCACAGCTTGTGCATAGGTCATAAAATCATTACTTTGGTCAAGATTTGTAATAGTTGTCAGTTTAATAAATGCAATTACAAAATAGCTTACATACCGGAAAGCATAGAACAGCTGTTGCAGCAGGAGGAAATACAAGCCGTAGGCCATCCATAGGATGCTTATGGTGGCAACCATGAAGAAGATAGTGTAGCGTATTTCCCCTGAATCAAGTTATTAACAAGATTACTATATATCTTTAGTACAAATTGTAGATGCTCAATACCCAGAAATATAAGATTCATGTGTTGTGTAATGGCGCATGCAGGTGGGCACGCAAGTGTGTGTTAGAGAGAGAGAGAGCTACAGTGAGAGAATAAAAACCAACCAGTAGCTCTTTGTTTTGATGTGGAAAAGGAAACGGTGTAAAGTGTATTCCATCAATGTCCAAACAAATATGCCCAATGCCACCATTAGAACTGCCTCAGGAATTGTCTGGCCCATTCTTACAGACATTGAGATGCACCAGCAAACAACTGGCAGCCAAATGGTTGGAATTGCCCACCAGACTGTGAGAGTCAAGAACTGTTTCAAATTAAAATGAGTTAGACAGTTTGAGATATATCATATAAGGGCAAATTATTATATAAACTGACATGCAATCATGGAAGTAGATATCAGTAATGATATATCAGGAGTTCAAATTTAATGAAATATTGGTGGAAACATTGAAATCAATTGGATATTTGAGAAAAATATAAATTAAATAAATAAATAGCTATAATTGAAATAAATTGTTTAAGATTGAATGAATAAAAAAAGATTATGTAAATATTGCTGATATATCCCAATATATACAGATATTACTAAAATATCTCGATATATCCATGATATTGCTGCCTATTTCGATATTGGTACTCCCAAATATTGGAGATATTTCATATATAAGACATTTGTATAGAGAGTTACAGGAGGTATGCATGAGCAAATAAATCTTCATCGTGAAGTTGCAATGTACAAAGAAAATGGTCGTACCTCCCAAAAGTTACTTTCAAAAAATCGAGGACCTTCCTTGCTTACAATCGGTTGATGAACCCACTCCTCATAATCTTCTCCAAGATGACCAACCTATGATGTGTTCCCAAAAAGTTAAAATCAGTAATTAAACAAAGGTATACTTTCTTATCATACAAAAGAAAAGAACAGTGATTCCATTTAAGTGAACTGATAATGGATCTAATAAGACTCAGCAAGATGAGTATATTAAAATAATGAGAAAAAGCTTTTAAAAAAAATAATGAGTAAGAAAAAACGAACATAACAAAATCTAACAAAGGTAAAAACAAAGAAAGATGGAAATAGGAGAGAAACCGAAGGCCAAACCAACAAGACAAATAAATTCAAAAAAAAAAAAAAAAACAAGGAACAAGCAGTTCTCAAGTATAATTGTTGACTGCAGAGTAAGGAAGCTAAACAAACAGTCAGAGATATTAAGCTGCTGAAACAAATGCTAATAATAATATATAATTCTTCAAGAGTAAAATGGCTTGAAAGTCTACCTGGAAGACAAGGGGTTTGTTCAAATCAACAGTAAATTCCTGAGCAACCATCTCGGCAACTTACTATGCAACTTAAGGCAAACCTATTGAAGAAAAACTGATTAAGTGAGAATAAATGCAAAGCCAAACAATAAATAATAATTAAAAAAATAAATAGTATGATATGAAAAGGAAGTTTTTCTTCCTCCCACGGAAAATTTCTAGGGGAAATTGGCTCTAAATGATACTAAACACTAAGATCATTTAAGTTGTGATTGAAATTGCCTTCAAATATTCATTCTTTTGCATTTGTAATCATTAAATAAATTCATCACCAAAAATAATCCGGCTTTTGATAATGACATCATCCATTTGGCCTTTTAATCAGTCTAATTGGATACATCAGCATAATATCTGTGGATTTCTCAACACCCATTGAAAAAAAACTAACAATCCACATCACACACAGTTAGATTAAGAGAACATAGAGATTTTTTTTAAAATAAAAAATAAAAACTAATATAAATATAATCATGCATTCAACTTCAGCCTTCAATTTGTCACTTCAAAGGAATTCAAAAACCATAACGCATAATTTTGCTATCTTCAATTTTTTTTTTCTCAGTAAACAAACAGAAAATCAACAATGTATTCAAAGGAACAACATCATTTTAATACAGAATTGCTGAAAATTTGAAAACAAGACAGAACACAGATCTATAAACAAAACTAAACAAAATCAAATCAAATCAAATCAGTTGGAATGAAAGTACTAACCCGATAGAATGCAGGCTGGATCTAAATCAGAACCCGACAAAATCTAATAACGAACGGAAGTCCTCAGGTTATCTCTCTCTCTATCTCTCTCTGAAACAGCACGACAAGAAAACAAAGCTACGCTTCGTGTTTGGTTTTTGTGGAGAGTAGTGAAAAAAGTAGTGATGGAATACCACTCTTGATAAAGGAAGGGGATTTGGTTTTGTAGTATAAATATGTTGAGGAGATCTGGGCCGTTGATTTTGAATATCATCAGTGAGAATCAGCCAGCGGATTTTCACGTTTGATACTGTTGCCAGTCTGGCGATTTCAAAAGACAGCTTGGAAATATTTCAATTGGGAGAACCGTCTATGGGTTCGTTTTCATATGCAAGTGTTATTAGTAGATGACGTGGCAATATATTGAATTGCTGATTCTTTTTAATTGGACAGATTTTTGAATTGTTTGGGAAGCTTCTGTATGGGATTATATATCTAATGATTGCATCTTTTCCTTTCACAGTAACTAATATTCAGCGGCTCTGTGCCATTAGTTAAGGCAAACCACTTTTCTGTTACATTTGAGAGAATCTTATCATGTTAACGTACAAGTATTTTGGGGAGATTATTTATAAGGAATAAAATAAAATAGAATCGAGTTTTATTCTAAAGATTTTTTTTTTTTTTCCTGAGATGAGAGCAAGGAATTAAGTTCCTTTTGACTTAGTAAATACTGTAATCACAAACAAGAATTAAGTATTAAGTTTTATTTTTCTAATTAGTAAATACATCATTACTGTGTATAATATTTCTCTTGGTAATTTAACAAAAATTAAGAAAAATTATGATCAATGTTTTGAAATCATTATCGGAATTTGTATGGTCTTAAACAACTTGTGACATTGGCAACTAGACATGACCCCAGTTCAGTTCCAACCGTGGAACCAAACCGAAACCGTGGCCTCAAAACCGGGACTGAAACCGAAATGGGAACTGGAACCAAGGCGATTTGGTTCCGATTCCTTAAAATGGAGAACCGGATCGGAATCGCTGGTTCTAGAACCAGCGGTTCCAGTCCTTTATTCCTTTTTCTTTTTTTCATTTTCATTTTTTGTTGGAGCCATTGGAGGCCCAACGGTCGGCTGACAGCCTTTCCCAATTCTCTCTAATTCTCATTTCTCTCTTCACTCAATTCTCCAAGTTTCCAATTCTCTCTCAATTACTAAGTTATTAAATTTTATTTTATTTGCAATTACATTTATTTTTAGTTTTTTACTCAATTAAAATTCATTTCCAAGAAATTTTTTTAATTTATTTCCATCAATTTTTCACATTTTTTCTTCAAGGATTTTTGCAATTCAATTTTTTAAATGGCAAGTGGAGGTGGAGACGGTCAAAGGCGTTCCATTTTGATGAAAGGTAAGGGTCGTATGTCGGACAATATCGGTTATGAAGACACCGTCTATCACGAGTTCTTGCAACACCAAGCCTATGCTGAAGCCCTAAACTCTCCTCATCCCCCTTTAATAATTTCTAAACCCGATCCCGGTGCCATCCCCCATTTGACAAGTCAATCAGAAAATATACTTGATCCCCCTCCAAATTTTGAATTTGAACCACTTATGGAAGAGAAGTTACAGAAACAGCCCAAATCTAATATCTTCGTACTCCATATGAAAAAAGTAACGCAAGTAGATGGAAGCACTATAGCGGTTTGCAATTACTACAAAAAAGTATTTAAGAGAAGCAAATCTAGCGGATATGGCTCATATTAGAAGCATATAACGAACAGCTATCCAGACGCACAAGCCAGATCAAGTTCACAAGCCTAAATTTACAGGTACGCTACCCCTAACCAAAAATTATTTAAATATAGTGATGAAAAAAATGGAGAAGAATTAGTTAAAATGGTTGTGGTAAAACACTTACCATTTATTTTTGGTGAAAAGATTGGTTTTACTAATTATTTTCAACAAGCATTAAATCATGATGCATATCGTGTTCCTAGAACTACTCTCACATGTGCACTAAAAAAAAAAGGGAGTTGGAAATATTTTTTTGAAAAATATAATGGTCGTGTTCCATACGTGCCGACATATGGAATGACCATTGGCGAATGCATATATACTTGAGCGTAACTTGCCATTATATGAATAATGCATGGACTATCCAAAAAAGAATTCTTGCATTTAGACTTTTTGATGAAACACATACTGCTACTAATATTTTTAGAAAGCTTAGAATTATTTTTGAAGAGTATAAAATTGTAAACAAATTTTTTACAATTGGTTTTGATAATGCTTCCAACAATACCGCAGTTATTCTTGCTTTAATTGATTTATGCAAACCTTATCTTGGTGGTAAATTTTTTCATCAAAGATGTACATACCATGTTTTAAATTTATGTGTCCAAAAAGGATTAGAAATTCTTCAAGATTTTATTAAACCGGATGCCTAAAAATATAAATATGTGTATAAACTAACCTAGAGGGGAATGAATATGTTTTAATCAAGTTAATTACCAACTTTTCTTGATTAGTCAATATTCAAAATTAATCAAATATAACAAGCAATCAATTGACAATTTAAAGGCGGAAAACAATAAATGACAAGTCAATTGATTTACGTGAGAAACCCTCTAACTGGACAAAACTTACAGGCTATTGTGCTAGCCATACACAGACCTCAAATCTACTATTTGAATGAAAGTTTACGATCTAGGTTGACCTTAAATTAAACCATTCTTGGTCACTAACCCTTCCACTCTACTCGGCGGGCCTTTAATAGTGATCTTAGACCAAATTGCTTGTGCACTAATACACTTAGTCACAAGGCTTAACACTCAATGAAGAGATAACAACCTATGTGAAAAATGCTAGGTAAAGACATTTTATGTTTATCTAATCATGGATGAACAAATCAAACAATCCTAGATATCATATTGCTATATGATATACATATAAGATAAATGCAAACCTAGATGCAATAACTATCATAATACAAAACCCAACAATCAACACAAAAATCTCAACTTGCAGATAAAAAACTTAATCTTGATGCAAACAAGTCATAAAAGAGATTTCTTGTTAAGTAAGAACACTTGAGAATGGTGTTCTACTTACTAAGTCATGTGTGTTGATGAAGACCCATGAGAGAATACAACATAGATGATGCTAGATGATATTGGATTCATGAATAGATGATGAGTATTTTGGTTTTGGTCAAGAAAGATTGAATCTTGATAGCTTTTCTTGCAAGGCACTCTTAAACTTTCAAGCTGAAATTTTAAGCTCTAAAATGGCCAAGAAGAGAAGATGGAATATGTATATGAAGCCATAGACTAAATGTGCTAATTTCGAATATGATCAATCAATGAAACATAACACAACTAGGAATCATTTATCATTAGAATATCAATAATTAATGTACAAATATTCGTAGATACAAAGCTAATCACAGTACAACTTATAAACATGTGAATACATATGTTTAGAAAACCTAACTCACATTTAAGAATCTAATCGTGATCAAATTAGCTTTTAATTGAAGCTTACAAACCTAATAACACTTGATCAAGAACATACACATATATAGGAAGAAAACCCAAGGTAATTGAAGAACATTTAAGCTCAAAAACATAAAGGTTTGAACAATTACCTAGAACAAGTAGGTGCAGTCCGAAAATGGTGATGAACCAAATGAAAACTTGATCAAATGACTTCAAGGTTGCTTAGGGTTTATAAAGGACTCCAATACGAAGATTCTTCAACTTGAATCACTCAAATCGGATGAGAGATGAGAGAGAGATATGGTGTTTGAAAGTTGGTAGAAAATCTAATGAAAAAAAAAATCTGCACTTAAAAACCTTTTCTTCTACACAATTTGAATTTCAGGTGAAAGAGGGAATATAAGGAGAGAGAGATTTTTTCTTGTGTGGTAAGCTCACACAGGAAATTCTCAAATAACCAATAAGAGATCACACTTAAGACACCACATGCATTTGATTGACCATGCACACCAAACACTATGTGCAAGCTATGCACACAATACAATCCCATTTAGACAATGTAAATTGAATTTGAAAAGCAGCTCTCGTGAACATAAAATATAAAAAAATATAAATGGGCGTGGACCGCGTGTCCGTGCTGTTTCCATCACGTGGAGACAGAGAAGTAACTTTGGCGTTGGCACCACGCGCCCTCCATGGCCAAGGGGTGCAAATGGCAATTTGCCATCTCTTTTCCCCTTTGCTTAACTCTCGTGTTCTTCGACCGTTTTTTGATCTCCGAACTTCGAATTTGAATCCATTTTCGGATTACAAACTGGGACTTTCTCACAAACATGGACATCAACAAAACTTTCATGAAAAATATGGAAATCAAAAAGACAAAAATCATGTACAATAAATGTACAGAAAATTTCGTAACCTCCTACTCGGAACTCAAAAACAAATAAGTGAGTAACCGAAACGACTGAAACTCAATAAGGAATCATTTGAGAACATATTCAAGTCCAAGTCACTTACACAAAAACCTAAACAAATAAACACAAGATCACACAAGTATGCAATTTCCTACGGATAGTCCTAGAACATGCAATTCTACAATGTTTGTTAATATGAAAAGCATGTGCATACTTCAACAAGTGTGTGAATGTGTTATTCCAAATGTAGCACAAAAATGCAGGGACACATATGAATGCAATGTATGTGTGTGCGGTTTTCTCAACGATGCAGGGACACACATGTATGAATTATGTGTGTGTGCACTTACATCTTGCAAGACGAAAACGTATCTTGATACCTTAGCATTCAAGTAAGCATTTTTCCTCTTGAAGACAATATTTGCATGAGAAATTGCTTTTCTCCTTTAAAGCTCCTTTCAACCAAGAAGCACCTAAGCAACTAACCATTACAAATAAAGAGAGTTTGTAATGGAATCAAGCCAATACAAATCTAAAACCTTACAGTTATTTTGCCTAAATAGCTAAGCCTTGAATATTCTTGTGGAATTAATTGTTAATTAGGTTGATAGACAAATGTTTACGTATCTAATCAAACTCTATTGAATGTTCATGTGCATTTAATTGACAATTAGGTTGTTAGGAATCTCTACATCTAATTGAGACCTCATGTATATACATGTAAGCATGTTTGATAATTAGGTTGTTAGATTTGTATCTTAACATCTAATAAAGCATTTAGTGTAGCCTAGCATTATTTGCATTTAGAATATTATCATATATTCATATAAGTTGTTGATCTCTTCGTGAGAGTTAAGTCTTGTGATTAAGTTGCTTATGTTGGGACCCCGATTTACCAATCACGTAATGGAAGGTTTTTTAAAAAAAATTATTTCATAAAGAAATACTGCGATTGATAAACCCTAGGATCTATTTTTCGAAACAGTAAAACAAAAGAATCGAAATCAAAACATATAAATAAGAAGAGAAGAAACAATTTTCTTCATACCTATGTAGGAGGCTCCTTCACTTTAATACGATCTACTCCTGATTTGAACCACTTGATCTTCCTCGCTGTTGACGGTGAAATTTGGATTACCACGTGACCAATAATTAAATCAAAACAAACGTTAAATGAGAAAGAAAATCAGCACATGCAAGAGACAGATTTACGTGGAAAAACCCTTGAATGGGAAAAACCACAGCGTCCCGGAGGACAGGAAAATATCACTATGATTCGCTTGTTTCGGTTACACACTCAAATCTCTCGAGTTCTGGGTTTTCTTTCTTTAGGTTTTCGAACCCCCTCCTCTTGGGATATGTGGTTCTATTTATACATGATAGCTAGGGTTTCTCCTTAATTTTAGCCGTGTTGGGAATAGGACTTCCTTTTGGTTTTCTATTTTGATTCCAACATTTGCTGCGGATTAGGATTTGTTCCCTATCCTTTCCTTCTATAACCCTTCGTTGTTAGGAGTCTTCCGTGAGTCAGGGCTTTATCTCTACGTTTTGGCCGAGTCGGTTTATGCTTAGTAAACTGATGCGGCGAATACCTTCACTTCTGGGTATCATCCTTCGGCGACCATACTCTTATCCCTGGCGAGTACGTGTTCAGACCCGGCGACCACACCCTTGACTTATATTGATTTGAGACCTGATGTATTCCCTGATTCCTGTTTCCCCTTTGACTTGGTCAACAAGTGACGTGGCAACGCTTTCTTCTGCATTTATTATCTCTTTTGATGACATGTCCGGTTGACGAAATTATGCATACAACAATACCCCCATAAATACTTCGAGCCGAGTGAATGATTTGTTTTGCCACTTTATTCGCCTCCGCGAGTAGTATTTATATCCATACTTGAGCACTCAAACGTTCTTCGCAGAGAATTTTCTCCTTTTTTTTACTTTCACCACGTGTTGAATTTCATGAGGTGATTCTTCCAGCGCAAGTCTCATTTCTGGCGATACAATTTCTGACGCTTCCACTTCATTTGACGTGGTGAAGGTGTGTTTTCACTGTATGGTGGTTCCCGAAGTGCCACATGTCCATTATTCAGTGGTGACTGTTGCGGCCAGTTACCGTGACCGTCGCTCACCTTAACTAAATATCTTTTTCTCTGTTTTTTTTTTAATTTTAAAACTCCCCCTTTTAATGCCCGAACATTTCTTCTTCTTTATTTCAATCTCTTCGTTTATACTTCCTTTGTTTTCTTAGAGCAGAAACAAAAATTTGAATCTTCGTTTTTATCTGCCCTATTTCTTCGAGTATTTGCTACGGCTTTTACTTGTGTCTTCCATTACCAGACAGCTCTCCGAGCTCGACCATTTTTATTTCTCAGCGTCTCCAACTCTCCTGCACGTTTCTACGAGTCTAGGGTTTTCTGGTGAATTCCCATGGATCCTTCCTTGCGTTATTCTCTTTTTAATCAAATGATGTAAGCTTTAGAACTTGGTGATAAATGTACTGCAAACCGAATTGAATCCTTGATTCGTAACTTTCATTTGGATTCCCTATCTCTGATCTCTGTTTATATTCCTTTCTCTGAGGAAAACTTTGTTCCTAACATCCCTTCTCCCTCATCTTTTGATAGTGACTCTCCGATGATGACGAGGTCTTCCAAACCAGGTGGTAGTAGACGACGAGCTTCTAGGGCTCCTCGAGGGTCTTTGCTAGATGCTCAGACCACCGTTGATTCGGATGTCGAAGATCATCAGAAGAATAGACTACACTTCACAGCTGATCGCCCGTGTTCGTTTGATTGTGAAGTCAATGTGGTTGGCGAGGAGGAACTCCGCAAGTACAAAAGTCGCTTTGAAATCCCGGATGCTGTGACTTTGACTCTGCCGGGTGATCGAGCGGCATGGAACCCTCCGGAGAATGCGGTCGCCATCTATGGCGCAATGCTTAGTTGCGGGGTAACTCTTCCTCTTCAGCCCTTCATTGCCAGATTCCTCACAGAGGCCCAGATTGCGCCTACCCAACTCACCCTAAACAGCTACAGGATCTTGATGTGTTTGTGTTTGATATGGAAATTAAGGGGCTATGGACCCCCTACGCTCCGTGAGATCCGCCACTTTTATACTTTAAAGCAAGCGGGCAATAGTGGCACGTACTTCCTTCTCTCCTCAGCAGTGGAAAATTGGATCCCTGAAGGTGTAGTGGACCTCGGACAGGTGGAAATCTCCAGCGATGAGAAGAAGAAGGGCTTCATTTAGGGTTTTCCCACCTCGAACAAAAGGTGGAAGAATAGTTATTTTTTCGTTGGTGGCAAGTGGGGCAGGGATGTGCCCGCCAACGTGAGCCATAACTTTTCGGTAAAGAAAGTTCCCAGGCACTTTACTTCTCCTGAGGCTTGGTCGAAAACAAGTCCTGTTTTCCTTGATGCTGAGATTGCCCATCTCGCTGCGGTAGCTGTCCTTCCTTTAGATGAGAGAGGTAGATCTTTCCTCTTGGATGAGGAAAAAATGATCGCACAATGGATTTTCACACGCCTGTCTGCTAAGCTTCCTCGCCGTAAGTCTTATCTGTTCTCTTTTTGATATTACTGTTTTGTTTATTCTGTTAGTGATGCCTGGTTATTTTTCGCAGTATGTGACTTTGATACAATTTGTGACTTTGATACAATTTGTGACTTGCAAGCCCGGGCAGTAAAGAATTCTGAGGCTGCCGGTAAAAGTCATGCTGCTGGTTTGGCTAAGGAAGGAATTGCTAGCCCGGATGGTGGTGATCCCTCAGATGGCGAGAAAGTTGGTGATGTTGCTGGGGGAGGTGTTGAGTCGGGGCAGCCCCTTGTGCATCCAAAGACTGCTGCGAGTACGCCTGCTGCGACTACCCCCAGCCGCAAGGGAAAAGAGAAGGTTGGAGTTTCATGGGCGGTTAGTGACATCCCTATTTTTGATGTGGATGTCCCTGAAACTCCCCTTGATCTTACAAGTGACCTGACCCCCAGAACTGGTAGAGGCAAACGCCCGGTTGAGGGTACCCCTGATCATACTACACGACCTCTAAAGCGGGCGTCAAAAGTTGTGCAGTATGTTGTTTCTTCGGATGAGAAGGGCGCTGATGGACCTGTATTCACCGGGACTCCCCCTACTCAAACAACTGTCCTTGAAGCTTCTGTTGAAGGGGTGAGTACGGTGGTGTCTCCACTCCCAAAGGGAGTTAACGAGTTAAACGCTTCTACCCCTACCCCGACCAGTGCAGCTTCTCCTCCGGCGGCTGCAGGTAAGCTGAATGTTTCCTCCGCTGGTCAACCTGGGCCATCTGGTCGACCAGGGCCAACTGATAAGCCCGAGTCATCAAAACAACCAGAGGCTTTTGCATCTGGTTCGGGCGTTGCTCATGAAGCTCCTCCCATTGGTCCAACAGAAGCTGGTGAGGGAGTTGAGTCTATTTCTCTTTCGAACTTCACAGCTGTGGAGATTTGCTCATATTTAATCAACAACGACATTTATGTTGGTGAAAGTTGGGAGCATGTGAAGAGCAGGTCCTGTAACAGAAAAATAGAATTTTTCTTCAACTGCCACTCTCTAGTGAGTTTCTCATAGCATTCATGTTGTATTTTCGTTCGCGCGTGTTTCCTGACTTGTATGTTTTTCTTTTCAGATGATGTCTGAGTTAGCTGGTAGCTATAGGCGCGGGAATTTCCTTTCTAGGGATGTAAAACGCCTGCGAGAGCAGGCTACCACTTTAGCAGCTGAGAAGCTTTCTACTGAGGAATTCCATGTTCAGCAACTTACTCAGTTGAGGGAATCCGCGGATGGTTACCTTTCTGCTCAGCTGGCTGCTGAAGAAAAACTGGCTGCTGCTGAGGAAGAGATTCGCTCGCTGAGAGACAGTTGTCTGCTAATCAAGAATTACTCGCAGCGCGCTTGGAGGCTGAGCGACTAGTTGAGGAGGCTAAAGAGAAAGCTGAGTGTGAGACATTGGACTTGCGCAACCAGATGTCTTCACGTGATGTCATCTTTAATGATTTAAAGGCTATGCTGGAAGTTGAGGCCGTTGATCGTTTTAAGAGATCTCTTGCCTATGACGCACTTTTATTATGCAAGTTCGAGCGAGGCATGAGGCAGTCGAAGAAGTTCTTCGCCATGAAGGATCATTCGAGTGAAAAGGCTCTAAGGCGTTTCGATAAGTCTCTTCAGTTGCACATGGCTAGCGCGGTGGGTTCAATTAAAGAATAGAGAAAGCGATGGAAAGCCCACTGTCGTTATACCAGGACTGAGCCCCATCCCATGCACTTAGAGGTTCCCAGTAAGCGTGCCTTTAATACTTACTATTCTGGTCAAAAAGGCAGCTTTTCTGGTTCTGGTGCTGAACCCGATTTAGGTCCCGTTGCTCGTAGGGATTATGAGCCTTTTATGCCGGATGGGGACGAAGAAATAGCTTGGCCTTCTGAAGATGAGATTGAAGATGATGAAGACAGCGAGGGTCCTCCTGCAGCTAGTTGAGATTTATACCTTACTTCAGTTGTAAATAACTCTCCATACCTTTTTATAGCTTCAATTGTAAATAACTTTTATAAAATTTATAACTCTTCTTTAGCTTCACTTTTTGTTCAGCTGCCCTTGCTGAGTTTTCGGATTTGTTATTTTATTATTTAACTGCCATTGCTGAGTTTTTGGCGTACTCAGTGTTTGTCAGGACGTATCCGACCATACACCAAGTTTTATTTATGCATACTATTGTGTTTTTTTTTATTCAGCTGCCATTGCCGAGTTTTGGCGTACTCGGTGTTTTTCAGGACGTGTCCGACCACACACCAAATATTATTTAAGCATACTATTGGGACGTCTCCCACTTTTGCTTTTGACTTTAGTCCTTTTATTTTTAGCTGGCTTTTTCAGCCCCCAGCGTTTTTTGTTGAGACACAATTCATGTGCGTTTTGGCTGGACGCTTCTCGCGTCTTTTGGGGGGCCTGGCTTTACCAATGGTGGCGACCACCGTTTGGTGTTATAACATGTCCGGGTTGTGGCGGCGCATTCAACTTTGACCCTCTGTTTGTCCTGCTCGCTTTTGTTGCTGGGAGTTTCTAAACTCGTCTTTACGCAATGGTGAGTGGTTCATAATCGTAAGCTGGCGAGTAGCTTTACGACTTTGGCGAGCGAAACTGTGAGCTCATAGTAATAATTTACTCTTTATTGAATATATCTTGCAATCCTTGGCAAAAACGAGAAAAGGAAAGAAATGCTAAAATGAAAAAACACTTAAAATAAAAAACTGTAAAATAAAATCCAAGAAGGTGGTGACAAGGTCACGGGTAGTATATCTTCAGGTACTGTGCATTGCATGGTCGAGGTAGCTCGCCAAAACCCTCTCAAGTGATGCGATATGCTCCATGACCGGCTATGCCTGTAATTTGATAAGGTCCTTCCCATTTGTCTACGAGCGATACGGCAGCTTTATCTCTTGTTCCCGGGTTCACCCTTTTCAGCACTAAGTCGCCGAGTGCGAACCTTTTTTCACGCACATGTGAATTGTAGTACCTAGCTACCCTTTTGTTGACGGTGATTTTTGGATTGCCACGCACTCAACAATTATATCAGTTTAATATAAACAAGAAAATTAAGAAGGCATGCAAAAGACAGATTTTACGTGGAAAACCCTTGAACGGGAAAAAACCACGGCGCCCCTGAGGGCAGAAAAATAATACTAGGTTTTCGTTGCCTTATTACACGCTTAGATCTCTCTTACAGTTGCTTTCTTTTTTCTCTCTTTTCTGAACCCCTTCCTCGAGGGATAGGTGGTTTTATTTATACATGATGTTTTAGGGTTTTTCCCTTGATTTTAGTCCTACTCGTAGTAGGATCTCCTTTCAGATTCGTACTGGGAATCCCACGCTGTTACGGATACAGATAGGTCTTCACCTTTTCCTCCCTTGATTCCTTGTTGTTTTTTGGGTTTCCTAAAGTGTAGGGTTTATTTCCGTGTTTCTGCCGAGTCGGTTTAGGCCCAGTGTGCTGGTACAGCGAGTATATTTCTTTCTGGGTTTCGCTTCTTCGGCGACCATATATCTAGATTTGGCGAGTACATATCCAGTTTCGGCGAGCGTGTTTCTGACTTCTTTGGTTTCGAGGTATTTCGACATTGACTTGTCATATTTCCTTTATTGACCCGGTCAGTGAGTGACGTGGCAATCTTTATTGACTCTTTTTGATGACGTGTCGGGTTGGCGAATTTATGCATACAACAATACCCCCATAAATACTCCGAGCTGGGCGAATGATTTGTTCTTCTTACTTCGTTTGTCTCTGCGAGTAGTATTTATTTCTATACTTACAAGGTTTCGATGCATTTTGTAATACCTCCTTCTTTCCTTTTTGTCACGCGCTGTATTGATTAATTGATTCTTCTGGTGCAAGCTTTCAACTTGGTCTACATAATTGTTGACGCACCTATTTACCTGACGGACGAAGGGACATTTTGACCGCTTGGCTTTCCCCGAGATGCCACGTGTCTGTTTTCTGATGGTGGCTATTGCGGCTGGTCACTGTGGCTGTCATTCTCATTAATTGCATATCTTTTTACTTGATTTTCTTTTTTGAATTTCGAAACTCTCTCTTTTTAAGGCCCGATCGTTTCTCTTCTCTATTTCATTCTTTCCATTTTATTTTTCTACTGGCTTTCTCAGAGCAAAAAAGAACAGTTCGATTCTTCGTTTTTATCTACCTTGTTGCTTCGAGTGCTTGCTACAGTCCTTTCCCTGTGTTTTCTATTTGTCAGACGGTTCATCGGAATCGATTGTTCCTGCCTTTCTACGAATCTTCCGTGAATCCAGGGTTTTTCGGTGAGTTCCCATGGACCCTTCTTTACGCTCTTCTCTTTTTAATCGAATGATGCAAGCCATGGAGCTTGGTGATAAAAGTACTGTGGACAAAATTGAATCTCTGATTCGTAATTTTCGTCCAGATTCTCCGGTCCCAATTTCTGTTTATGTTCCGTCTTCTGGAGATGATTTTATCCCTAACATCTCTCCTTCATCTTCTAACAGCGGTTCTCCAACAATGCCGAAATCTTCTAGACCAACAAGCAGCAGACGACGCGCTTCTAGGGTTCCACGTGAATCTCTGCTGGATGCGCAGACGATTGTCGACTCTGATGTTGAAGACCATCAGAGGGATAGGCTACGCTTCTCGCCAAACCATCCGTGTTCTTTTGATACGGAGGTAAACGTGGTCGGCGAGGTTGAGCTTTGTAAATACAAGAGTCGTTTTGACTTGCCAGACTCGGTGAATCTCATCTTACCTGGCGATCGGGCTGTGTGGAATCCTCCCGAAAACGCAGTCGCTATTTACGGGGCCATGCTTAGCTGTGGGGTGACTCTCCCTCTTCAGCCTTTCATCGCTAGATTTCTTGCGGAGGCTCAAATTACGCCGGCACAGCTCGCTCCAAATAGCTACAAGATATTGATGTGCCTGTGCCTTATGTGGAAGTTGAAGGGTTACGGGCCCCCTACTCCTTGTGAAATCCGCCATTTTTACACGCTAAGGCAGGCGGGCCATGGTGGTACGTATTTCCTTATCTCTTCGCCCGTAGAGAGCTGGATTCCTGAGGGTGTGGCGAACCCCGGTCAAGTAGAAATCTCCGGCGATGAGAAGAAAAAGGGGTTCATCTGGGGTTTTCCCACTTCGAACAAGAGGTGGAAGAATAGCTGGTTTTTCGTTGATGGCGAGTGGGGTCGTGATTTGCCCGCCAGTAGTCGCCACAATTTCTTGGCGAAGAAGGTTCCCACGCATTTCACATCGCCTGAAGCTTGGTTGAAGGCGGCCCCTGTTTTACTGAATAGAGAGGTTTCTCACCTCGCCGCAGCAGCTGTCCTCCCTTTGAGAGAAAGGGATAGGTCCTTCCTCTTGGATGAGGAAAAAATGATTTCCGAGGGGATTTTCACACGCCTACATGCAAGGCTTCCTCGCTGTAAGTCTTTGTCCACTCCTTCTTTGTTTTACTATCTTATTCTGTTAGTTGATACTTTGTTTATTTTTCTTGCAGTGTGCGATTTTGACACAGTTTGCGATCAACACGCCCGGGCAGTAAAGAATTCTGAGGCAACCAGTAGAAGACATGCTGCTGGGTTGGCCAATGAAGGACTTGCTAGTCCGGATGGCGGCGATCCCTCCGATGGCGAGGAAGTTGGTGATATTCCTGAGGGTGGGGTCGAATCGGAGCAACCCCCTGTGTACACAGAGGCTGCTGTGAACATACCTGCTGCGAATACTTCTGCTGCGACCACTCCTGCAGCTACCTCCAGCCACAAGGGAAAAGAAAAAGTTAGAGTTTCAGGGCCAGTCCGTGACACTCCTATTTTTGATGCGGATGTCCCTGAAATTCCTCTGGATCCTGCGAATGATCTAACTCCCAGGACTGGTAGAGGAAAGCGCCCGGCTGAGGGTACCTCTGACCATACTACTCGACCTTTGAAGCGGGCATCAAGAGTCGTGCAGTATGTTGTTTCTTCTGACGAGGAGGCTGCTGATGGACCTGTGTTCACCGGAATTCCTTCTGCTCATCCAACTGTGCCTGAAGCCCCCGCTAAAGGGATGAGTGAGGTAGCGTCTCCACCTCCTGAAAGAGTTGGTGAATTGAATGCTCCTGCTTTCTCTCCAACTGGTGCAGCTTCTCCTCCAGCGGCTGTAGAGGAGCCGAACGTGTCGTCTGTCGATCAGCTTGGGCCATCTAGTCAGCCGGGGCCAGCTGATAGGTCGGGGCCATCGAAGCAAACCGGGGCTTCCGCGTCAGGTTCGGGTGTTGCCCGTGAAGTTCCTCCCGTGGATCCAACCGGAGTTGGTGAGGGAGGGGTGTGTGTCCCTTTCAGATTTCACTGCTGCAGAGATCTGCTCACATATAATGAACAACAATGTTTACATTGATGAGGGTTGGGAGCGCATGAAGAGCAGATCCTGCAACAAGAAGATGGAATTTTTCTTCGATTGTCAGTCACTGGTGAGTCTCTTGCGATTTTTATGTTTTGCGTTTTTCATTCGTATGTTTCCTGACTTGACTGTTTTTCTTTTTTAGATGATGTCTGAGTTGACCGACGCTTACAGGCGAGGGAACTTCCTTTCGAGGGATGTGAAACGCCTGCGGGAACAGACTTCTATTTTGGCCGCTGAGAAACTCTCTGCTGAGGAAATCCATACTCAGCATCTCGCTCAGATGAGGGAATCTGCGGATGGCTATCTTTCAGCTCAACTTGTCGCTGAAGATAAATTAGTTGCTGCTGAGGAAGAGATTCGTTTGCTGCGAGAGCAACTCTCCGCTAATCAAGAATCACTCGCAGCACGTTTTGAGGCTGAGCAACTGGCTGAGGAGGCAAAGGAGAAAGCTGAGCGTGAAGCCTTGGACTTGCGCAACCAGTTGTCCTCGCATGAAGTTATTCTGAACGATCTCAAGGCTGTGCTGGAGGTTGAATCGGTTGATCGTTTCAAGAGATCCCTTGCCTATGACGCGCTTTTATTGCGTGAATTTGAAAAAGGCATGAGGCAGGCGAAGAAATTCTTCGCCATGAAGGATCACTCCAATGAGAAAGCTCTGGGGCGTTTCGACCGGTCTTTTCAACAGCATATGGCCAGCGGGGTGGACTCGATTAAAGAGCAGATAAAACGTTGGAAAGCCCACTGTCGCTACAACATGACTGAACCTCACCCTATGCATTTAGAAATCCCCAGCAAGCGTACCTTCAATACTTATTATTCGGGTCGGAAGGGCAGCTTTTCTGGTTCTGGTGCTGAGCCTGACTTGGGCCCTGTTGCTGGAAGGGATTATGAGCGTTTTATGCCAGAAGGGGATGAGGAAGTCGCCTGGCCTTCAGACGAGGAGATCGAAGATGAGGAAGATAGCGAGGACCCTTCTGCAGCTAGTTGATTTTTTGTATTTTCATTCTTAATTCTTTAATTGTAAATAACTTTATTTATGAGAAGTTATAAACTTTTTCTTTGTTCAGCTGCTTTTACTGAATTTTTGATTTACTCAGTATTTCACCAAGTTTTTAGCACATTTTGTATTCAGCTGCCGTTGCTGGATTTTGGCGTACTTAGCGTTTCACCAAGTTTTTAACTTAGTTTGTTTTCAGCTGCCGTTGCTAGATTTTGGCGTACTTAGTGTTTGTCAGGACGTATCCGACCATACACCAAGTTTTTAACATGTTTTTATTTATTCAGCTGCCATTGCTGAGTTCTGGCGTACTTGATGTTTATTCAGGGCGTATTTGCCCATACCAAGTTTTTCTCCGGAGATTTTATTCTCCTTGTGGGAGCGATCCCCAATTTCTGTAGCTTGGGCTATGGCGAATAAGTCGCTTTCGGCTTGCTTTTAATTTCGTTGAGTTGTCACTTATTCTCACTGCTGCGAGTACAAAACTCGTCTTTACGCAATGGTATTGACATACGTCGGTGAGTGTCCTTTTGTAATTGGCGAGTCAAGTCGCGATTTCTCAGTAATAAATTACTCTTTATTTGGATAATTCCTGCAACTTTGTTAACATAATCACAAAGAAAAGAAAACAAATACTAGTACGAAAACTGTTCTAAGAAAAATAAAAGGCTCACACCAATTCTAAATTTGACCCCCAAGTTTATGGATAATATATCTTCAAGTACTGCGCATTGCATGGACGGGGTAGTTCGCCGAAACCTTCTCGAGTGATGCGTTATGCCCCGTGGCCAGCTATGCCTGTAATCAGATAAGGCCCCTCCCATTTGTCTGCGAGTGACTCTGCAGCTTTGTCTTTTGTTCCTTGGTTCACCCTTTTCAGCACTAAGTCGCCCAGCGAGAACCTTCTTTCACGCACATGTGAGTTGTAATATCTGGCTACCCTATGTTGGTATGCAGTATTCCTTATTTGCGCGCGCTCTCTTCTTTCCTCTAACTCATCTAGGCCGCACTTTAGCATATCAATGTTGATTTCTGGCTGAAAAAGTTGCACCCTCGGCGAAGAGAAAGATGTTTCCACGGGGATGACAGCTTCAGCTCCATATGCCATGGAATATGGGGTCTCGCCTGTTGAACTCCTTTCTGTGGTTCGGTATGCCCAAAGTACCTGTGGTAATTCGTCTGCCCAGCTGCCCTTTTTAACTGCCAATTTAGCCTTCAGGTTATGTTTTATGATTTTGTTTACTGCTTCAGTCTGGCCATTCGTCTGTAGGTGTGCTGGAGAGGCATAGTAGTTGTTGATGCCGTACTTATCACATAGCTCCCTGAATTTCCTCCCGTCGAATTGGGTCCCATTGTCCGTGATGATGGTGTTTGGTATCCCGAATCTGTAAAGGATATTTTTCTTCACAAAGCTTACAGTGTTTGCTTCAGTTATGTGTACCAATGGCTCGGCTTCTACCCATTTTGTAAAATAATCCACAGCTACTATGGCATGTTTTGCTCCTCCAGTTGCTGTTGGCATTGGGCCGATCAAGTCAATCCCCCACATGGCGAACGGCCAAGGCGAGGTAATACTTTGCAATAGTTCAGGTGGCTGTCGGATGTTATTAGCAATCTTCTGACAAGCCTCACATCTCGCTGCCACCCTTTTGGAGTCAGCGAACAGTGTTGGCCAGTAAAAACCCTGCCTTAATGTTTTGTGGGCTAGACTGGCGCCCCCAGCGTGGTTCCCACAATTTCCACTATGTATGCTTCTCAGGATACCTTCTGCTTCTTCAGGCCCAACACATCTCTGTAGTGCCCTCGAGTATCCCCTTTTGTACAGTTCTCCATTGAGTACTGAGTATCTTGTAGCTCTGTACTTCAGCCGCTTTGCTTCTAACGGGTCACTTGGGAGTACATCATTGATGAGATATTCTTTGATTGTTATGATCCAGCTGTCCCTTTCGCCAAAGACTGCCCCAACTTCCTTTGTTTTAACTATACTCGGCTGCAATAAGCGGATCATAGAAATAATTTTAGGCCAGATGCTGACTGTGGTAGATGCCAGTTTGGCCAAGGCATCAGCTTTCTTGTTCTCTTCTCGGGGGACATGAACAATCCTATATTCTTTAAATCTTTTTAATAACTCCTTTGCCAATTCCAGGTAGGTGATCATGCTCTCATCTCTTGCTTGGTATTCATCTAGTACTTGATTGACAACAACTTGAGAGTCGCTAAAAACTTCCACTTCGTCTGCTCCTAGGACTGTGCTAATTTTTAAACCTGCTATGAGTGCCTCGTACTCGGCTTGATTGTTGGTAGCTTTGAAGTCAAAACGCAAGGCATATTCGACTGAATCTCCTTCTGGGGTTGACACTACTACCCCTGCCCCGCTGCCATGCGTGTTTGATGAGCCGTCAACGCGGAGTTGCCATTTATATATTTTTTTATTTTCTTCCTCCATCATTCTCGCTACTTCCACGTTTGGTTCGGTGAACTCTGCTACAAAGTCTGCCACTGCCTGGGCTTTAATTGCTGTCCTTGGGAGGTACTCTACATCGAATTCACTTAACTCGATTGCCCACTTTGTTAATCGACCGGATACTTCTGGTTTCTGCATGATTAACTTCAATGGGCAGTTGGTGTATACTCTGATTTTATAAGCCTGGAAATATGGCCTCAGCTTCCTCGCTGCTGTTATTAGAGCTAGTGCCAATTTTTCAGCCAGCGAGTATCTAGTTTCGGCTGGCAACAATGCTTTGCTGGTGTAGTATATTGGTTTCTGGACCCCATCTTCCTGTTTTACTAGCACGGAACTTGTGGCTGCTCCAGAGACGGACAAGTACATGTACAATGTTTCTCCTGTTTCTGGTTTTGATAGCAGCGGTGCTTGCCCTAGGTAATCTTTCAAGGCTTGGAAAGCCTTTTCATACTCCCCATTCCACTCGATTCTCTTTCCCTTTTTTAGAGCTTTGAAAAATGGTAGGCATCGGTCTGTTGATTTGGCTATGAATCTGCTCAGCGATGCTAAGCACCCTGTGAGTTTTTGAACGTCTTTCAGAGTTCTTGGCGAGACCATTTTTGCTAGTGCTTGGATTTTTTCAGGGTTCACCTCTATTCCCCTTTGATGTACTTGATATCCGAGAAACCTCCCAGATGGTACGCCGAATACGCATTTTGCTGGATTCAACTTCATTCCATACTTGACCAGCACGTCGAATGTTTCCCTCAGGTAATCTGTATGTCTATCCGCTGTGGTGCTTTTTGTTAGCATATCGTCAACGTAGACTTCCATATTTCTCCCGATTTGTCTGGCGAACATTCTGTTGACCAAGCGCTGGTAAGTTGCCCCAGCGTTTTTTAGGCCGAATGGCATGACCGTGTAACAATACAACCCCTGATCTGTGGTGAACGCTGTCTTCTCTTCGTCTGGCTTGTGCATCTTTATTTGGTTATATCCTGAATATACATCCATGAAGCTCAACGTTTCATGTCCAGCTGTTGCATCGACTAACTGGTCAATCCTTGGTAGCGGGAAGCTATCCTTGGGGCAGGCTTTATTCAGATCGGTGAAGTCGACGCACATCCTCCATTGATTGTTTTTCTTTTTCACTAAGACCACATTCGCCACCCATTCTGGGTATTTAACTTCTCTGATTGACCTTGTGGCGAGCAATTTTGATACTTCCTCCTTTATCGCTGCACTTCTTTCTGGGTTGAAACTCCTCTTTTTTTGCACAACCGGCTTGCATTTCTCATTCACAGCCAGATTATGCGAAATTACACTTCTATCAATCCCTGGCATGTCTTCATGGCACCAAGCGAAAATCCCCCTATATTCCTTCAACAAGTTTGTCACATCTTTCTTAACTTGTTTAGCCAGCCTTGCTCTGATCTTTACTGTTTTGTCTGGTTCCGCTTCGTTTAGAATAACTGACTCAGTTGGTTCTTCTTTCTCTCTGCTCGTTTCGTCCCTTGGGTCCAGTTCGAAGTTTCCCGGACTATCTTCCTGCACCTCCCTGTCCACTTCGAATATGTTTAAGGTTTCCATCCCTGCTTTATCTTTGAAGATTGATAGGTTGGCGCGGCGAGCCATCTCCTGTGACCCTCTCAATTCTCCGACACCAAATTCTGTAGGGAATTTTATTTTCAATGCATGGGTTGAAGTGACAGCTCGAGCTTTGTTAAGAAACGGTCTGCCAAGTAAAGCATTATACGGCCAATTGTGGATGTCAACCACGACAAAGTCCAAAAGGATTGTTCGCCGGCATGGTGCTGTACCAAATCTCACCGGCAGTTTAACAGTTCCTAACGACCTAACTTCTGCGCCACCAAATCCCTTTAGTGGTACATGGAATGGTTCGAGATCTTTTCTGTCCAGCCGCAATTCATCATATACTCTGGCACTTAAGATATCGACTGAACTTCCATTGTCAATCATCACCCGAAGGACATCCCTATGGGCTATTCGAACCCCTACGACGATTGCATCGTTAGGTTTTGCATCTATCCCGTCTGAGTCTTCTGCTGTAAATGTTATAGGGTCATGTCCTTCTCTTCCCTTCTTGGGGCTTCTCTGTACGGAATTGATCTCCATGCTTCTGCTTTCATACATTACTTCTCGAACTTCTGACATCCTTTCTCGATTGCTTCTCCCAATATGAGGTCCGCCGAAGATGGTGTTTATGGTGGCGTTAGGGCTGTTCCCCCTTGGACTTTTCCTTTCCTGCCCGTTTCCCTGGCGGCTATCCTGGCAACCACCATATTTATCTCCCTTCAAGGCAAAATCCTTCAGGTGCCCATCTCTGATCAAACTTTCAATGTGGTCACGCAGCTGGAAACACTTTGAGGTTTCATGCCCATGATCTTTGTGGAATCGGCAGTACTTAGTTGTGTCTCTCCTGGCATTCGTTGACTGCTGTCGAGGATATTTAGCGAGTCCTTTGTCTTCCACCACAGAAAATATCTCCTCTTGATCGCCGGTTAAAGGGGTGTAATGGTTGTACCTTCCTCGAAACCTACTGGCTCGAGGATTTCCTTTGCTTTCTCTCGAGTGCCCCTTTTGGCCTTTCTCGTCTCTCTGGCGATCACGTGATACCGTCTTCTTGTCATCCTTTCGATCCGATTTTGAGTCAGGTTTGTGTCCATGCACGTAGCTACCCCCTTGTGCTACTTCTTCTTTTTCTGCTAATGCATAGTTGCCAGCTATTTCCATCATCTCTTCATAGGTTTTTGGTCTCTCTCTTCGTAGGTCAAAAGATAATCGCCCGCTTTGTAACCCATTGGTGAAAGCGGCGACCACAGCTACATCGCTGGCATCTTCAATTTGAGCAACTTCCTTACCAAATCTTGCTAGGTACTTCTTGATTGACTCATTGTGCTCCTATTTTAAATTTGATAGATGAGCGAGTGACTTCCTTCTCTGCACGCTTCCCATGAACTGTCTTATGAACGCCTTGCTGAGGTTTGAGAAACTGCTTATACTTCCGGGCGGAAGTCTTCCAAACCACCTAGAGGCGAGATCGCCGAACGTTTGAGGGAAGGTGAGGCATAAAAGCCCGTCATTAGATGAATACTGGGCCATGATGTTGCGGAATCGGCGAACATGCTCCTTCGGGTCCCTGTTCTCCTTGTACTGCTCAATGGTTGGCATTCTAAATCTGTCTGGGAACTGGGTGCGAGCAATATCAGCAATGAATGGGCTGTCTGACTCATCATTTGAAGATACGTTATGACCATACCTTCATGCCATCGCTGAAACCTTTCTTGATAGCTCTTGTAGGGTGACATCTCGCTGACCAGTCGGCTCTCCTGCTGGATCAAGTATGCTCTTAATTGTCATTCTCCCATGGTTGTTCCTATTATCCGGGCTCCTTCGATCTTCTGTGCTTTCGGATCTCATTCGCCGTGTTCTTTTGGACCGTAACTCTCTTTGTGGACGCAGACTCTTATCTTCAGACGAGATAGAACGGTGTCTCCGTCGGTTCCGTTGGTATGTGTCACTGGAATTGACCCCATGTGTCCGCGCCTGGTCTCGCCCCTCTCTGGATTCTTCATTCATCACACCTTTTCCTTTCATTTGTTTTCTCCTTTCGAAATACTCTGGATAGTCCTGGGGAGTTTCCTCGGCGGATTGTCTTGCTTGAGTATCAGGGATTGCGATGTGAACTTCTGATCGTAGCTTTCCGGGAGGATGGTTTCCAGGGGTAGTTAACTCATAAGGGGATGAAACTCCCAAACCGATGGGAAGCGAAAGCCCTATCTTGTTGGCTTCACTGATTAGGTTTACCAACGCATCTTGGAAGTGCTGCAGAATCCCAGGGTCGGCGGCCCTAGTCCCTGGTGTTGCCGCCAATTGTTCCCCGATCGTTACTGCCCTATCTCCTGTCGGCGCAGCTGGTTCAATAACCTGATCTCCGCTGGAGTTAACGTCTCTGTCACTGTCGTTGCTCATGTTCATGTTCATGTTCTTTAATTCGCAAGGGTTCCTCGAAGTTTTTTGTAAAGATCCCCTCCTTCTAGCGCCAATTGTTGACGGTGATTTTTGGATTGCCACGCACTCAACAATTATATCAGTTTAATATAAACAAGAAAATTAAGAAGGCATGCAAAAGACAGATTTTACGTGGAAAACCCTTGAACGGGAAAAAACCACGGCGCCCCTGAGGGCAGAAAAATAATACTAGGTTTTCGTTGCCTTATTACACGCTTAGATCTCTCTTACAGTTGCTTTCTTTTTTCTCTCTTTTCTGAACCCCTTCCTCGAGGGATAGGTGGTTCTATTTATACATGATGTTTTAGGGTTTTTCCCTTGATTTTAGTCCTACTCGTAGTAGGATCTCCTTTCAGATTCGTACTGGGAATCCCACGCTGTTACGGATACAGATAGGTCTTCACCTTTTCCTCCCTTGATTCCTTGTTGTTTTTTGGGTTTCCTAAAGTGTAGGGTTTATTTCCGTGTTTCTACCGAGTCGGTTTAGGCCCAGTGTGCTGGTACAGCGAGTATATTTCTTTCTGGGTTTCGCTTCTTCGGCGACCATATATCTAGATTTGGCGAGTACATATCCAGTTTCGGCGAGTGTGTTTCTGACTTCTTTGGTTTCAAGGTATTTCGACATTGACTTGTCATATTTCCTTTATTGACCCGGTCAGTGAGTGACGTGGCAATCTTTATTGACTCTTTTTGATGACGTGTCGGGTTGGCGAATTTATGCATACAACACCTTTGTTGGTAAGCAGTGTTTCTTATTTGTGCGTGTTCTCTTCTCTCTTCTAACTCATCTAGACCGCACTTTAGCATATCAATATTGAGTTCCGGTTGAAAGAGTTGTACTCTTGGTGAAGAGAAAGATGTTTCCACGGGAATGACAGCTTCAGCTTCGTAAGCCAGGGAATATGGGTTCTCACCTATTGAGCTTCTTTTTGTGGTCTGATATGCCCAGAGTACCTGTGGTAACTTTTTTGCCCGGCTACCCTTCTTTGCAGCCAGCTTGGCTTTCAGGTTTTGTTTTATGATTTTGTTCACTGTTTCGGTTTGGCCATTTGTCTGTGGATTTGCTGGAGAGGCGTAGTAGTTGTTGATGCCATGCTTGTCACATAGCTCCCTGAATTTCTTACCGTCGAATTGGGTTCCATTGTCAGTGATGATGGTGTTTGGTATCCCAAATCTGTACAGGATATTTTTCTTCACAAAGCTTGTAGTGTTTGCTTCTGTTATGTGCACCAATGGTTCGGCTTCTACCCACTTCGTAAAATAATTCACGGCTACAATGGCATGTTTCGCTCCTCCAGGTGCTGTTGGCATTGAGCCGATCAAATCAATTCCCTACATGGTGAATGGCCAAGGCGAGGTAATGCTCTGCAAGAGTTCAGGTGGTTGGCGAATGTTGTTTGCAATTTTCTGACACGCCTCACACCTTGCTGCTACCCATTTAGCATCGGCAAACAACAGCTCGTTTGCTAATTTTCTTCTCTGGGGACCTGGACAATTCTGTATTCTTTAAATCTTCTCAACAGCTCATTTGCTAATTCCAGGTAAGCGATCATGCTTTCATCTCTTGCCTGGTATTCATCTAGCACCTGATTGACAACAACTTGGGAGTCGCTGAAGATTTCCACCTCATCCGCTCCTAGAACTGTGCAAACCTTTAATCCTGCTATGAGTGCCTCGTATTCCGCTTGGTTGTTAGTAGCTTTGAAGTCAAAACGCAAGGCACATTCGACTGAATCTCCTTCCAGGGTTGACACCACTACCCCTGCCCCGCTGCCGTGCGTGTTTGATGACCTATCAACGCGGAGTTTCCATTTGAATACTTTTCTATTTTACTCCACCATCATTCTCGCCACTTCTATGCTTGGCTCGGTGAATTCAGCCACAAAGTCTGCCACCGCTTGGGCTTTAATTGCTGTCCTTGGAAAATACTCTACATCGAACTCACTTAACTCGATCGCCCACTTTGTTAACCTGCCGGATACCTCTGGCTTTTGCAGAATTAATTTTAGTGGGCAGTTGGTGTATACCCCGATTTTATGAGCCTGGAAATATGGTCTTAACTTCCTTGCTGCTGTTATTAGAGCGAGTGCCATTTTTTCGGCTGGCGAGTACCTGGTCTCAGTTAGTAACAATGCTTTACTGATGTAGTATATTGGTTTCTGGACTCCATCTTCCTGTCTTACCAGCACGGAACTTGTGGCTGCTTCAGAGACGGACAAGTACATATACAGTGTTTCTCCCGTTTCTGGTTTTGAAAGCAGCGGTGCTCGCTCGAGGTATTCCTTCAAGGCTTGGAAAGCCTTTTCACAATCTTCGTTCCACTCGACTCTTTTGCCCTTCTTTAAAGCTTTAAAAAATGGTAGGCATCGGTCTGTTGATTTTGCTATGAATCTGTTTAATGAGGCCAAGCACCCCGTGAGTCTCTGGACGTCCTTCAGGGTCTTTGGGGGGACCACTTGTTAGGATTATGCTCAATAGCAAGAGTGTAATGTTGTAATTAACAATCTTTTTCATATTAATAAAGTGATTTCTGGTTTAACAAATCGTATAGCATTTATAGTTTAATATTATAATTGTCAAAATAAATAATCATAAGGTCTAAAGACTATGAGAAAAGAAGAATTGTTCGTACATCTGGATATGTATGTGGTAGAGACAATTCTTTAGTTAGTCTTGAATAATGTTCACAACTTAAGTTAAAGGTTGGGCACCTTTATCTTGTTAAAGTTGTAGAATTCTTTTGCTAGCATTTGAGTGGGATCAAATGAGATATGATGAGTCTAAATCATCGGAGTGTCTTCGAGCAAAAGGATCTAGTGCACTGGGTGCATTGAACAGGATCACAATGAAAAGCTTTATCTAGAACCGTCAATAGATAATAGTCTTTTCATTATCAGGACAATCGGAGAGTCTATCTTAATCCTGAGATAAATGATGGACTTATGGTTGCAAGTGATATCATTTGAGTTATCAATGAGTACGATTATATCGCATAGTCTATCCTCGATAGTTTGGTGATATTCATTTGTTAATCGATAGAGTACTTCATTTATAGATATGGACATCGTGGCTCCATTTAATTAAATGAGAGTATAATATCATCATATGGATGTTTTGAGGTAATTGGATATTAAATCTCAACGTTGAGTTTTCGATAGTGTCTATTGAAAACATGGCTTCTGGACAAGTCAAGATATCCAAGTTCAAAACGTGGTCATATGAGTAAATATGGTAACTTGGAGAGTTATAGGCGGTCTATGAACTCTTGGCGATTACTGATATTAATCACGAGGATACACTATCTCCTATATGATTGTCTAGGGTATGAATGAGGAGCATCTTCCTTTTCTATCTTTATTTAAGAGTTCAATTTTAGCTCTTTAGTGGAATGAGTTAAAATTAATGGATCGGACCTAAGTGAATCATTTGTTGATTGTGATTAGGTTATGTCTATTGAAGCTTAAATTTAGATGGCCCGCCAAGATCCCAATCCACACGGACTTGCATGGATCACTTGATATATTCTACCGGACCAATTTAAGGGTCCATCTAGAATTGCATTTAATATATTAAGAATATAATTTGCACATTATTTAAGTAATGGGCTGCTCAATTATATTTATATATTAATGAAAGACATGTGGGCTTGTTTCTTTTAGTAAGAATGGGTCTGGTTCACATGTGGGCTTTTTATTTAAAGTCCAATGGATTAAATGAAATAAGAAAATAATATTTTGGCCCATTTATTCAAGTGGGGCGGCAAAGTTAAGTTTTAACCTAATATATTATTTTGTTTCATTTGTTTTAATTAAATAAGAATTAATTAATTTATTAATTAATTGTTTAATTAAGAAACAAATCTTTTCTGATTAGGAAATATGATTCCTAGTGTTATACTATTGTTGGTAGTATACTAAAAGTAAAAGACTTATTTGGTAAGAAAATAAATAATTAATTTTATTTATTTAATCAAATAAGAAGTCTTTTATATTTAGTCAAATAAAGGAATAAAAGATTTATGAATTCAATTAGGGTTTAAAGTCTTAAACTAAATAGGAAATAGGGTGCAATACAAACTCTTTTGGGCTTGAGAATTGCGGCAACCCTAGTCCCTTTTAGGTTGTGATTTTTGGCCACCTTAAGTGAAAGAAGAGAAGAAAATTTGGCCACCTATATAAGTGCTCTTATAGATTTCGGCCACCACAAGTTGTTCTGGAGACAATTTTTCTTCTTCTTCTCAATTCATAGAAAGTTTTTATTCTACAAAAACAAATAGGAGTGTTAGATTATTCTTTGATAGTATACTATTTGCTTAATCATCAATAAGCTTGTGTATACGATATCGATCTAGGTTCACGCGAGTTTCGATCATTAGATTGAGAACTCAAAAGTGACCGGAATAATCTCAGTCATTCTTTTGATTGTTTTTGTGACTAACAAAGAAAAGAAAGTTTGTTTTGTCCATTCACAGGTTTGCAATTCAAAGAAAAAGGGAGACCACGCTCCTAGGTGATCCACGTTCGTGCTAGGATTGAAGATCTTGCGGATTACCATCGACGTAAGTCAATCGGATCACGCGACAAAAGGTATTCTACTTTTTGGTTATTGTATATGCATGTTTAATTAATTAAAGGGTTTAAGGTTCATAAAGGAAAAATTTTAAAAGTCACTAAATCTTATTTTTAGTCTCGCTTCCGCTGCGTGTACTACGGCATTTTTCCCTACACCACTTTGGCCAATGCTTGAATTTTGTCTGGGTTCACTTCTATTCCTCTCTGATGTACCTGGTATTCGAGAAACCTTCAAGATGGTACGCCGAACACACATTTTGCAGGATTCAACTTCATTCCATACCTAATCAATACATCGAATGTCTCCCTCAGGTCATCTATATGCTTATCCGCTGTGATACTTTTTGTCAACATATTGTTAACGTACACCTCCATATTTCTTCCTATCTGTCTGGCGAACATCTTGTTGACTAAGCACTGGTAAGTTGCTCCAGCGTTTCTCAGGCCGAATGGCATGACTGTGTAGCAGTATAACCCTTGATCTGTGGTAAATGCTGTCTTTTCTTCATCTGGCTTGTACATCTTGATTTGGTTATAACCTGAGTACGCATCCATGAAACTTAGCGTCTCATGTCCAGCTGTTGCGTCGACCAACTGGTCTATTCTTGGCAGCAGGAAGCTATCTTTGGGGTAAGCTTTATTCAGATCGGTGAAATCTACACACATTCTCCATTGGTTGTTCTTCTTTTTTACGAGAACTACGTTCGCCACCCATTCCGGGTACTTAACTTCTCTGATTGATCCTACGGCGAGCAACTTGGACACTTCTTCTTTTATTGCTGCGCTTCTTTCCGGGTTAAAGCTTCTCTTTTTCTGCACCACCAGTTTGGTTTTTTCGTTTACAGCCAGGTTGTGCGAGATCACACTCCTACTAATCCCCGGCATGTCTTCGTGGCTCCATGCAAAAATCTGCTTGTACTCTTTCAACAGATTTACCACATCTGTCTTGACTCATTCAGCCAGCCTTGCCCCAATCTTGACTGTTTTGTCTGGTTCTGCTTCGTCTAAAACAACTGACTCAGTTGGGTCTTCTTTTTCTCTGCTTGCTTTGTCCCTTGGGTCCAATTCGAAGGTTTTCGGATTTTATTCCTGCACTTCCTTATCTACCTCGAATATGCTTAAAGCTTCCATCCCTGCCTTATCTTTAAAGATTGAAAGGTTAGCGCGGCGAGCCATCTCCTGTGACCCTTTCAGTTCTCCGACTCCAAATTCTGTAGGGAACTTTACCTTCAATGTGTGGGTAGAAGTGACTGCTCGGGCTTTGTTAAGAAATGGTCGGCCAAGTAAAGCATTACATGGCCAATTATGGATGTCGACTACAACAAAGTCCAATAGGATCGTTCGCCAACATGGTGCTGTCCCGAACCTCACCGGCAGCTTCACAGTTCCCAATGATCTCACTTCCGCACCCCCGAAGCCTTTCAACGGTACATGGAAGGGTTCCAAATCTTTTCTATCCAATCGTAGCTCATTGTACACCCTGGCACTTAAAATATCAGCTAAACTCCCGTTGTCTATCATTACCCGGAGGACATCCCTGTGTTCTATTTAGACCCCCACTACGATTGCATCATTAGGCTTTGCATCAATTCCGTCTGAGTCTTCTACTGTAAATATTATGGGGTCATGTCCTTCTCTTCCTTTCTTGGGATTTCTTTGTACAAAATTTACCTCCATATTTCTGCTATCATACATTACTTCTCGGACTTCTGACATCCTTTCTCGATTGCTTCTCCCAGTATGGGGCCCGCCAAAAATGGTGTTTATGGTGGCGTTAGGGCTGTTTCTCCTTGGGCTCCTCCTTTCCTGCCCGCTTCCTTGGCGGTTGTCCTGGCGACCACCGTGCTTGTCTCATTTCAAAGTAAAATATTTCAGGTGTCCATCTCTAATCACGCAGCTGGAAACATTTAAGGTGTCGTGCCCATGATCTTTGTGAAACTGACAGTATTTGGTTGTGTCTCTCTTGGCATTAGCTGACTGTTGCTGAGGGTACTTGGCGAGTCCCTTGTCTTCCACCACGAAAAGTATTTCCTTCTGATTGCCAGTTAGAGGGGTGTAATGGTTGTACCTCCCCCGAATACTACTGGCTCAGGTGTTTCCCCTGCTTTCCCTTGGATGGCTCTTTTGGCCATTCTCGTCTTTCTAGCGGTCGCGTGACTGTATCTTCTTGTCATCCTTATGCTATGACTTTGAGTCAGGCTTGTGGCCATGCACGTAGCTACCCCCTTGCGCTACTTCTTCTTCTTCTGCCAGTGCATAATCGCCAGTTATTTCCATCATCTATTCATAAGTTTTTGGTCTATCTCTTCACAGGTCAAAAGATAGTCGCCCACTCTGTAACCCATTGGTGAAGGCGGCGATGACAGCTACATCAATGGCGTCTTCAATTTGAGCGACCTCTTTTCTAAATCTTGCTAAGTACTTCTTGATCGACTCATTGCGTTCCTACTTCAGGTTTGATAGATGGACGAGTGATTTTCTTCTCTGCACACTTCCCATGAACTGTCTTATGAACGCCTTGCTGAGGTTTGAGAAATTGTTAATACTCCCGGGGCGGAAGTCGCCCAAACCACTTGGAGGTGAGATCACCGAATGTTTGTGGGAAGGTGAGGTATAGCAGTCCGTTATTGGACGAATACTGGGCCATAATATTACGGAATCGGTGAACATGTTCCTTCGGATCTCTGTTTTCCTTATACTGCTCGATGGTTGGCATTCTGAATCTATCTGGGAACTAGGTGCGAGCAATGTGATCAACGAATGGGCTGTCTGACTCATCATCTGAAGACACGTTGCGTCAATATCTCTGTGCCATTGCCGAGACCTTCCTTGACAGCTCTTGTAAGGTAACATCTTGATGGCCAGTTGGTTCTCCTGCTGGATCAAGTCTACTCTTGATTATCATTCTTCCATAGTTGTCTTTATCACCCGAACTCCTATCAATCTGATCATCCACGCTTTCAGACCTTCTTCGCCGTACTGTTTTGGATGGTAATTCTCTCCTTTGTCGGGGACTTTTGTCTTCAGATGAGATAGAGCGGTGTCTCCGCCGCCTCTTTTGGTATGTGTCATTGGAATTTGCCCCATGTATCCGCCCATGGTCTCGCACCTCCAAGGATTCCTCATTCAATACGCCTTTTTCCCTTCTTTTGTTTTCTTCCCTCAAAACTTTTAGGGTGGTCCTGGGGGATTTCTTCAATGGGCTGTCTTACTTGAGCGTCGGGGGTTGCAACGTGGACTTCTGACCGCAGTCTCCCAAGCGGCTGGGCCCCAGGTGTGGTTAATTCATAAGGAGAAGAAACTCCCAAGCATATGGGAAGTGAGAGCCCTATTTTATTAGCCTCGCTAATCAAGTTCATCAATGCAGTTTGGAAGTGCTGCAGAGTCCCTGGGTCGGCCATCCTAGTTCCTGGTGTTGCCGCCAATTGTTCCCCAATTATCCCGGCCCCATCCCCTGTTGGTGCAGTTGCTTTAACAATTTGATCACCGCTGGAGTTGCCATCCTTGTCGCTGTCGTTGTTCATGTTTTCAGTTCGCAAGGGTTCTTCGAAGTTTCTGTTCAAATCCTCCCTCTTTCTAGCGCCAATTGTTGACGGTGAAATTTGGATTACCACGTGACCAACAATTAAATCAAAACAAACGTTAAATGAGAAAGAAAATCAGCACATGCAAGAGACAGATTTACGTGGGAAAACCCTTGAATGGGAAAAAACCACAGCGTCCCGGAGGACAGGAAAATATCACTATGATTCGCTTGTTTCGGTTACACACTCAAATCTCTCGAGTTCTGGGTTTTCTCTCTTTAGGTTTTCGAACCCCCTCCTCTTGGGATAGGTGGTTCTATTTATACATGATAGCTAGGGTTTCTCCTTAATTTTAGCCGTGTTGGGAATAGGACTTCCTTTTGGTTTTCTATTTTGAATCCAACGTTTGCTGCGGATTAGGATTTGTTCCCTATCCTTTCCTTCTATAACCCCTCGTTGTTAGGAGTCTTCTGTGAGTCAGGGCTTTATCTCTACGTTTCGGCCGAGTCGGTTTATGCTTAGTAAACTGATGCGGCGAATACCTTCACTTCTGGGTATCATCCTTCGATGACCATACTCTTATCCCTGGCGAGTACGTGTTCAGACCCAGTGACCACACCCTTGACTTTTATTGATTTGAGACCTGATGTATTCCC
Source organism: Acer yangbiense (assembly GCA_008009225.1). NCBI lineage: Eukaryota > Viridiplantae > Streptophyta > Magnoliopsida > Sapindales > Sapindaceae > Acer > Acer yangbiense. The sequence goes on along the minus strand of CM017773.1, from coordinate 20,945,119 downwards.
TGATTCATGTTTCCCCTTTGACTTGGTCAACGAGTGATGTGGCAATGCTTTCTTCTGCATTTATTATCTCTTTTGATGACGTGTCCGGTTGACGAAATTATGCATACAACACTCGCTATCTCCAAGAACTGGTAACAACGTGTGGGCGCGTCACGGTATTTAGGAACCTGTATGGAAGAAGAAGAGAAGAACCCACAAAAACAACTCTTGTTGTTTCTTGTTGTTTGTATATCTTAGGTTAGGCCACACAAAAAGAAAGCTTTAAAAAATATATATATATTTTTTCTTTGATTCTTCTTGGCCGCCGCACCCCACTTTATTTCTCTTCTCTTTTTGGTGTGTTTTTGTCAGGTCTCACTTTTAGTTATTAAATATATCATATATATATTTTCAACTAAAAAACCTTTTTTAATTATCCTTTTCAAATATATCTAATATATTAAAAAGGGATAATAAGTATTTTAAATTTAAATTTAAATTTAAATTCAAATACTTAGATAATTGATTTAGTAAAAATAAAATAATCCTATTATTTTATCTTCACCTAAATCCAAATATCAACTAACACTCTCCATTTAATGATTAATCGCACAATTAAATAATCTAATTATTTAATTAATTGAATCATTAATATTTATTAATTAAATAATCTCATTATTCAATTAATTCCCAAATATATACGTGTCACTTCCGTAACACAATTAATCGGACAATCCAATTAATTAACCGTGACCCTTGTTACCTAAATCGATCAGGCTAGCAAGGGGACCTAATGGACCCACAGTATTTTGAGCTCCAATAATCCTTAGAAATAATTAATTAAACTCTTTAATTAATATTTTATGATTATTAACTTCGGGGTTATTCCACTAAAAACCCGAAGCTGCACTCTCTCAACCGTAGACGTTTTTACACAAACCAATAACTCTTGGTGTCCATCGATATAGCTATTACATATGGTATGATCCTCCACAAATAGTTCATAATTAGAGCTGGGTCACAATGTCCGTTATACCCCTCTAATTATATCTTTCCATTAAGTACCATTGATTCTCTAATGAACAGTAAATCCTACATTCCTTACGGAATTAGGAGAGCGCTCATATTGTTCAAGCCCCGAATCAACCCTTAAGGGAATTATTATCTACTTCTCGCAAGAAGGAGTGGATTCCACTATTGTGTACAAACCTTCCTAGCCACAAGCCAAACCGCAATCCCAACATACGAAGCATATTGATCAGGAATGCAACCCCGACCTCACTCATGGTATATCAAAGACCACGATCTAACCTGAAGGAGTCGATAAGACACTTAGGATTAAGATTACCCACATACAGCCATCATTAGTTGATATATATGAATCTCATCGTTAAACGGATCTTAGTGAGAGATTCATATAGATCATGGCACAGTCCTATATGATCACATCATACAAGGTGCCTCTATTCTCATATCTCCATATGAATGATCCATGATAGGATCACCGTACACTACGAAATAGACCGCAGCTGTAAATTAACCACAAATAAAATACCCAGCTTTATTTGCTATCTATGGACTCTTTAGATTGCTCGTTTCAAACTGCATCCATATGTGTATGACACTCATATACTCAGTTTGAAATTACATCTGGCAATCTTGGATGTTAAGTGCACATGTTATATATATAAAATATGACACAAAATGAATGAATGTACTACTTCTTTTATTTATGTTCAAATCATATTTACAAATTACAAGCTTTAGGGCAAAAAACCCCAACAGCTTAGTGCTCAAGCAAGTTGGCCAAGTGCCACTCTAAAAGGCCTACGGGTAAAGTAGGAGGTGCTCACGCCAAGAGTAGTGGATCGGGAGATATCACTAGAGATTGAACCAAGAGTGGTGAGTGGTGAGTGGTAGTGGTCATAGCCTTAAGTTGTTTAGAATGAGAGTCTGTATATCACTTGAGGGTGTAACCTTTTATTCATATAGTGTATTTCGGTAACCATGTGTGGCTAGCATAATAGTTCGTGGTTTTTCCTTATTGAAGGTTTCTACGTAAAAATCAAGTGTTCTTTATTTTCTGCACTTTATACTTGATTAATATTGTTGTGTGTTTGAGTTTATTTTTGAATATTTACTAATTCAAAAAATTGGTAACTAATCAGATTAACAACCCATTCATCGATCTTCGGTGGGTAGGGATGTCAAAAATCCCCATGGGTACGGGGCCCCACGGGGACCCACCCCATTTGGGGCGGGTTTGGTACATGTAAACTGGGGTATGGGACAGGGATGAGATTTGATTTCAAAACCCAATTAATTTTGGGGCAGGGAATGGTATTTTGGTTCCTGCCCCATACCCCAATTAACATGTTGCATGGATGATTAAGAAACAAGAAACACAGTTATATTACAATTTTTTTCTTCAATTTACTTTCAAAATATAATTGGTAAGAAACTTTTTTCTTAAAAACAATTAAAATGTACTCTTTTTTTTTTTGGATACATAACATGGAGATGGAAGATGCATGGTCACATTTTTGTCATTAGCACTTGTTCTTAGACAAGTATCATGAGTTAAACATTCAATCTTTATTTTCTTTTGGCAGATTTAATTATGACAATTTTGTATTTCAATTTCATTTTTATTGAAAAAGAACGGTGTAATATTCATATGTTTGGTAATTTAGTTTGAGATAAACTTACTATGAATTAAAGTTTATTTACTTTTTTAACTAATTTTTTTCTTCAATTACTTAATATTTTTATAGACCGATTGACATTTGTGAATGTGGTTTACAATATAAGATGTATAATTATTAATGTTGTCTTAATCAAACGGAAGGAGGCAAGGTAGGGCGGGTACCGGGAGCCCTGTCCTCAAATGTGGATTCCCCATCCCCGCCCCAAGTGGGGAATGTGGCGGGGACGGGAATCCTAGTTATATTTGGGTTTGGGGAATGGGAATGGTATCCCCACCCCATACCCGCCCCATTGACATCCCTATCGGTGGGAAGTTTATTAAGCAAAAGATGCTAAGTTAAGATCGAACGGGAGGGACGGATATATCAAGACCAGACGTCCCTCTACCATGGGACTTGAGGGATGTCATGAAACATCCTAGAATAAGCCGCCTTACAAGAAACCATACTGTCCCTAGAATGAGGCCACACCAAATAATCTATCACTGGAGAAATAACAATCTTCTCAATCCGAAAACAGATATTTGGAAACCTAGCTCGAAAACGATCTTCCAAAATCCATTCATCCTGAATGAAATCAGAAACCCTAGTCTGAAGATGTGTGACCACGAAATCAGGAATCCTAAGGAGATCCACAATGGGCACCCTAAGCCAGTTATCACGTCAAAAATCTCTCTAGGAATCTTTCTCGATGAGCCAGATACCATCCTTAAGGAACTCAACATAGTTAGACCTACAAGAAGTCCAAATGGAAGAGGTGATGTAGCCTTCCTGAGGTTTCTGCAACTGCTTAATATACCTCTAACTTTAAATATATATATATATATATATATATCAGTCTTTCTATTATCAGTTCGAACTGACAATAAATATATCAGGACGAAGAATGTGGACCACAGATTATGGAGAAGTTTTGACAAGTGCATACACTTTGAGTCAAAGTATGTAAATCTAGTGGTCCACATTCTTCGTCCTGATATATTTATTGTCAGTTCGAACTGATAATAGAATTTCTGATATATATATATATATATATATATATATATATATATATATATATATATATATAATTACGGAAATTATCCTATCAGTGCGCACTGATAAAATTATATAAGGACATTGAATGTGAGCCACTCGTTTTACATACTTTGACTTGGTATGTATACACTTGTCAAATCACTGTTATAAATGAGTGGCTCACATTCAATATCCTGATAAAGTTATATCAGGATGCATTGATAGGAACGGGACCGTATATAATTATAACATGAAAATATATAATATCTCATTTGCACTATTTTGTAAGGTTAAAGATTTTGTATACTTTTTCAAAAAAATTAAAAAAAAAAAAGGTTTTTATACACTATCTAAATTTTATCTTGAAGTAAATAATCCGTAATGTGCAATGTGAAATATCCAAAATTTAAATGAGAAGAACCGAATGTAAAAAATTTGGCTCTTGAATAAGTTATTACACAATTAATATTAGCTTATTTAGAAAATCTAATCAAATGCTTAATTGTTATTCCCTACAATAAATTTCACTTTTAGCGGCATTCAAAAAACAACGCGCGAGTTACACACGTTGCTAAAAGTCATTTATCGCAACGCTCAAATAAAGCATGTTGTCAAAAGTCATTTATCGCAACGCGTAAAAAATGTGTGTTGTTGAACCTACTTATGGCAACGTACATGCGATTGTTGCCAATAATTGAGCACATATGGCCACACACAACGGATGCACATTGTCATTGTCATTTCATTAAGTTTGTGCACATTGCTATAAGTGTGTTTATAGCAACGTACAAACACACATGTTGTTAAAAAACTAATGTTTGGCAACACACACATCATGAACGTTGCCATATGAGTCTATTTAGCAACTGGTTATTTGTGCGTTGCGAAAAGGTCTAATATTTCATAACACACATAGCATGCACGTTGTAGTAGGAGACTCTTTAGCAACTATTGGTTTGTGCCTTGCTAAGGGTTGATATTTAGCAACACACATACCATGCACGTTGCGAAAAGTCTAGTATTTCGCAATACACATACTGTGCACGTTGTTGTAGGAGACTTTTTAGTGACTACTGGTTTGCGCGTTGCGAATGATCGACTAATATTTTAGCAACACACAAGTCATGCACGTTGCCGTAGATGTCATGCGTGTTGCAAAAGACTAATATTTAACAACACACCTGTTTTGCGCATTTCAAAAGACTAATATTTTAGCAACAAACAAGTCATGCACATTGTTGTAAATGTGATGTACGTTGTGAATGGCTAATATTTAGCAACATATATGTCATACACGTTGCCGTAAAAGCCCATTTAGCAATTATTGGATTGTGTATTATGGAAAATACTAATATTTCGTTACACGCATATTATATGCATGTTGTCGTAAGAACATTTTTAGCAATTGTTGGCTTGTGCGTTTCGAAAAAAAACTAATGTTTGGAAACCCAAACATCATGAACGTATTCATAAATATTAAAAATACACAACAATCATAAGTAAAGTGGTAGGACTCTTCCCCTTCTATTTTGTGATAAGGATTCGAGCCTCACTTTTGACTATCAATTCGTAAAATGTAGGGGAGACCTCTCCTATGTAGTGAGAATTTCATTTCGAGTCTTGAGTTTGCAACGTTTATTATTATCAAATTTCAATAGATTACTAACTTGATTGTATTTAATTTCAAATAAAAAAATACTTTAATTAAATGCTACACTAATTTTTTATTTTTTTTAATATCTATGTCTCTATCATATAAAATAATTACAAAGATTACTAGGATGAGTTTACATTGTCAAGTAATAAAAATTAATATTTTTATAATAAATTATTAATTCCAAAAAAAATAATAATAATATGCAGATCAATAGCATATATATGATATATATAAATAGTTATATATTATTTAACAAAATTAAACTTTCAGCCATATGGTAAAGTCACTCATCACAGTCTTCATTGTCTCAGGTTCAACTCTCAACCCAAGCAAATGATAGTGAGATTTAATAAACGTTGGTCCTATATGGTCGGAGGCCCAATGGTGTTAAGGCCTAGTAGAGGGAGCCCAATGGGGGATCATTTACGTTTATTTATTTATTTTTTCCATGGCATAAGGCAACGTACAATGGGTGAAATGACTACAACAACGTATACCTTTTCTGCAATGCACTTAGCACGTTGTTGTTGTTCTAAGACAATGTACAATGCACATTGCGTTAAATGTCTACGACAACGTACGTCTCTTTCACAACTCATTTTGTATGTTGTCGTTGTTCTAAGACAACGCACATTGCACGTTGTGAAAAGTCTTTAGACTTTTGGCAATAGGTGTATTAACAACGCACGGGCTTACGTTGCGAAAACCTTTCATAACACATTTTGCGCGTTGCCAAATGCCAAATTTCATATTTTTGATTTTTTTATTTTTTAAGATGGAATGTTGTGAACATCCACACATATCTCAAGTGATTGTGTATTTCACCTCTCACATAGGTGATAATAGTTGAAGTATTAAATTAAACTAATTTTTTTTTTTTTTTTAAGAAAATAAAAAAATCAGCCTTGTCATAAATATCTTCCAATATCGGTACTACCACAACTAGGGATGGCAATGGATCGGATTGGGTATGGATACCCCAATATCCGTCCCCGTATCCGTTTGAGATACATAGCTCCATCCCTGCATCCATCCCCATTTCTAAGTGAGCGGGGCGGATTTGGATAATTCTCTAATTAAGATAGAGATATCCATCCCCGCTTCGTTTATATCCATATCCGATGAAAAAACTTTAAATTTTTTATAGTTTACAGGAAAAAAATGTAACTAACATATGTAATGGTACATTTTATCCAATTTAAAGAGAAACAAATACATCCAATAAAATTCAAATATAAAAATTAATAATAACTTATATAATTATAATTAATAATTACATAATTAATTTTTATATTTTTAAAATATTATAATCTACATTGGATCCGGATGGGGATGGATATCCATAGACGATATCCATCCCCATCCCCGAAAATAAAATGGATATTAGGATGACATCCATCCCCGCTCCATCCCCAAAATAATAGTATCCATCCCCATTTTAAATGGAGCGGATTCTTACGGATATCCATATCCGTGGATAATTTTGCCATCCCTAGCCACAACATATTATATAAACACCTAAATTATTCGAAGATAAGTACACCACAACAAGAGCTCATATTGTTCATTCCCTCTCTTGCTCTGATTCTTATTCTTTTTTTCTTTAACAATTTTCCTAATGGAATCGGTAAATATTATTCAATTTCTAGAGGATAAGACTATATTAGCGATTGGTGGCACTGGCTTTCTGGGAAAGAGTACGTATACTCTCTTTATGTCTCTTTTTGTTTCTATATATATTTCATGATCTACTAATATTTTTATATATGCTCTCACACATTATATTCTGGTATTGTAGTTTTTATTGAGAAGAAGGATCCAACCAAATATAATAAAGCTTTATCTTCTTGTACGAGTACGAGATGCACATTCTGCTACACAACGCATACTTTCTGAGGTACCATGCATACAACTAAATACAAACATATGTACCATCTGTATTTGTTACCCTGGATTTTCAATCGGATGCACGGAATGGGATGAAAATATAAAAATATTTCACGGGAATAAGATTGGACTTGCACATGCTCTAGTGGGTTTAGAAAGTGACCATCATTCTTTAGTCAGGCCGGTCTTGAATTTTATTTTAAGATCGAAGTTATATAATGATATGGAACCGGTTTCATAATGTAAATTACATAAATTATGAAACTGTTTTCACACTTCAGTCCTGAAATTTTTTTTTTTTTTTCAGGATCAACCTCATTAGAAAACTATTTCTCATATTTTGTATATGGTCAAATCAAATAACTTTTTCTTCCTTTTTCATTTCATGATCACTAATTAATAATAATAACATTTAACTATTCTATAAAAAATTACATTCAACTATATATATAATTAAAATCTTTAATAATATTTTATTAAATTAACTATTTACTTAAATATTAACAATCCAAAAGATCCATTCTGTTTTATCTTTCTTGTAAAAATAAATTTTAATTTTACTGTGTTCAAATTTAAAAAAAAAAATTAAAAAAAAATTAAAAAGAATATTAGGCGATGAACAAGTATGCTTGAGTTCAATATATCTAAAATTCAATGAGTTGGCTGCCATAATTTTCCAACTGAATGGCTATGTTTATTTGAAGAATAACGATATATTGTAATATTTTCTTGATGTAGGTAATAATAGAAGGGATAATTACCCCGGTGGCCATGGAATTGATGACACACTATCAAAATGGCCACTTGATTGAAAAGTTGTTCCAAAATGGCCATTTTTGGCAAACTTTGTGACACCAATGACCATTCCATCCAATTCCATCTAATTCCATCCAATTCCATCCAATGAGTGGCATTTTGGTAAATAAGGGAATACCATTAATTTAGAGATTTTCTCCTTACAATCCAAGTTTTTTCTTTTCACAGTTTTTTTCTAAATAAACTTCATTATAAAAACTTAAATTTTAAAAAAAAAAAAAATCTAAATACACTTCATTTTTTTTTCCAAAATTATCCTTTTTATCTTTTGACACTCTTTAAAAAAAAAATCATCATAAGAACCTAAATTTTTATTAAAATCAATTTGTTTCAAAATTATTATTATTGTTGTTTAATTGAATATTTCAATGATCATGATTTGAGGGAGAAAGTCATTCATTCATTGTCTTGTAAAAAAAAAAGGCAAATAAAAGGGCTGTTAAGTTTTTGAATTTTTTTTCTTCATTTTACTTTTTTTTTTCAAAATTTTTAAGAGTCAACAACACTTGAAAAAAAAATCTGCAATTTTTTTTGTTCTTGTTGTCTGTGTATGTAAACAAAAAATCAACAAAAGTCACACTTTAAAAAGATTTGTTTGTTTCTTGTTTTAAATTATTCTCATCACTTCAAAATCAAATAAAACTTTAATGGTATTGAAAAAAAAATGTTTTAGGGTTTGAGAAACACAATAAGATTAAAAAAAAATAAAAATCGAACTCTAGCAAAATTGTTCCGTAGTGTATTTAGAATTTCTTTGTAGTTGTTAGTAATTTTAATTAGGATAAATTTATCATATAATAAAAATAATTTAAAATGGAGTGTAATAAGAAATTTAATGGATTGTCAATATCATCACTCTTAATTTATTTTAGATGTTTTTTAGAAATCAATTTTTCCAATGAGTGATGTTGTATGTATATTTTCGTCAGCATGACACGTCAGCAAAGATAGCAGTTAATACGGAAATACAGTAATTCCACGTCATTCAAAGTCAACCAGTCAATGAAAGGAACGCTGACCAAGGACACGTCACCAGGTATGGACACGTCATCAAGAAAACTAAATATGGAAGTTAGAAGTGTATACGCCAAGTAAAGTCTTCTAGTTAGAGATTAATGAGCAAAGATCCTGCTCGCCGAAGATCTTTACTCGGCCAAGATTCTACTCGGCCGGGAATCTACTCAGCCAAGAACGGGAAATACAGCCTTACCAAGACACACCATATCAGGAAGAGATCTACATAGATACGAAATCTTAGGATAATATTCCAATAAAGGAAATATCCCTATTTCCTCTCCAGTACTAGAGAAGTCTAATCCGAAAAGGATTTAAAGCTTCCAGAAGGATAAACACCAAATGGGAAACGAGTCCTAATTGGTCTACTCTACCGGAATCCTACAAAGATTCTAATTAATGAATCCACCACTTATACGACAGAAACTAGGGCAACCCTAGATCGAACCCTATAAATACATCCATGTATTCATTATATCGGGGGGAACAGGATGAGCAATTTACACTTACATAAGAAAAAAGATACGAAACATAAACAATTATCTGAGAGAAAGCGAGTATTGAGTGTGTAATTATTCTATTCATAGTGGATCTCTTCTCGCCATCACCGGCACCGTGGATGTTTCCCCGCCTTGGGGTTTTACCACGTAAAACATGTGTTATATTTGATTTATTCTTTATTTCCTGCTTTTCTATATTATTATCCTCAAATATGAACAAATTGTATCACATCCACGTGGAGAAAGAGGCTTTGATTATTCAACCCTATACTGGTTAAAGCTTCGATTTGCCTACGTGTTATTGTTTGGCGGTTGACTTTTCAACGACCCAAAATTCACCGTCAACAATTGGCGCTAGAAGGAGGGGTGCAGAACTCAACTTAGAAGAACCCTCATGAACAGACTGCAGGAGGAATTCCGATGTGGATCCAACACTTGAAGCACCCCAGTGAACGGCTACTGAAAGTGCTAGGGGGTGGGTCATCAACGGTACCCGCAATAGGAGGCCCGGTCGCGACCAAATTCAAAGGGAGAATAACTCCAAAAGCTTCAAAGTGTCAAAAGCCGTCTAAGTAATTGCTTTCCCTTTCCGACAACTTACAAAAAAGAAGAGTTGCAGTGAATCGCGGAATTTCTGACCAATGGACACTAAAGTGAGCATATCTCCCTCTACGGAACTCGGATTTGCAAACTGTAAAAACCACTGGAAACTAGACCTCAAAACCGTTCCAAGCATATATGGTTCGCAACCCAGTTCGGTTCGTGCAATTTTTGGTGGCCCCCGCAACACTGAAGTAAGCAATTCGCGGAAGATTCTCTGATCTGACCATCGAGCACTAAAACAAGCATATCTTCCTCTACAAGCATCGAAACCATGAGCCGTAAAAACCACTGGAAACTAGACCTCAAAACCTTTCCAAGCATATATGGTTCGCAACCCAGTTCGGTTCGTGCAATATTTGGTGGCTCCCGCAATATTGAAGAAACCAGATCGCGTATAGATTTCTGATCTGACCATTGAACACTAAAATGGGCATATCTCCCTCTACAGAAGTCGAAATCATGAGCTGTAAAAACCATCGGAAACTAGACATCCGGACCTTTCCAGAAATATAAGGTTCGCAATCTGGTTCAACCTGTGGAATATTTTATGGTCCCCGAAACATTGAAGGAAGCGGTTCACGAAGGATTTTCAACACTCGACCACCAGTCGCTAAAACAGAGGTAACTCTCTACAGAAAGCATGGAATCACGAACCGCGAATTTTGCTGCAAACTAGATGCATGGAGCCTTCCAAGGACATGTGGTCCGCAACACAATTCAGCTCGAGGAATATTTGACGACCTCCAGAACGTTGCAGTTCAGCAAAAAAGGAAAGAAAGGACCCAAAGTCAATTCTCAGCTAAAGCTCATTCGGCTCTTCGTTACCGACTCATCCAACAACAAAGGATCCAAGAATAAAAAACTACACACCAGGTTTGGTAAGTGGCCGAGGTAAGCCAATTTACACATTGTTTAATTTTATGATTTTGTCTTTCTATTGTGCGAACAGAGAATATACATAGTCGTATATGGTAAAAATAAAAGAAAATTGTCCTAAAACTCAGTGGAATTTAACAAAGGCTTTGATCTTGGTAAAAAGCGCTTCCGAGAGCGTTTAAATGCAGTACCGGAATTGTTCGGGCAAGGAGGTACGCTATCACTTTCACTTATAATAATGTGAATTAGCTAACAGGTAATTAGAAACGACATAGTCTGTAAATATATATTCTCTTTAAATATGTGTACAAATAACTTTGATTTGGAGATGCACTATTACCTTCACCAAAGCAAATTCGATCGGCAACAGGTACGCCACAATCTTTATTATTGATGATTAAAATATATTATGTCAGCCTTTATTTAAAAATCCATATTGGATTGACTGAATACAATTTAGTTCAACCAAATTCGGTCTTTTGAGCATAAGTTTTGCCAAATTTAAACACTCGGAATATTAGATATGCCTAATACACCGGATGGAAGATGAGTCTATGATACTTGAAACATATAATTTCTTTGAATCTAGATATATTAAATCAGGTCTACTTCTTCATATTGTTATACTGTCACAGTTTATTGGTATATTTCTTTGTATTATCCCCACATGTTGTCTATACCTGTTACTCTCATACGCAACACATAATATGCATGTACAAATTAATATATAGCATACAATGCCCGCTTAATGAGTATGCTTACCAGCTTTTATAGCTTCGACGCACATGGCACATATTGTCAAAAACGAATTTATAGACACTATATTCGGACACTAACCATTACTAAGTATGAATGAGTTGCTTCAATTTTATTCGGTCTCATTAAAATGCATAATTGTTATTACCTGTGCAAACTTCACTCACGTGCACTAATAAACTGTGCTTTGACTAACCATCTGCTAAGATTATTATATAGCAAAATTCATCAGGATTCGGCCAAGATAAAAGTGTTTTCGAAAGCGCTTAATGACATTGTCAAAATCGGTCAGGCTTGGAGGTATGTTTTGGTTTAATTATCATTACTTGTTATTATCTTGCATCTCAAGAACATGATAGGATATCATGATGCTTATTTTTCTGCTACTAATTAATTAAAATTATAAGCTGTACACTGTATGCTTTTCTGTCAAAACATATACTTCTTGTTTATCATGCCAAGTGTTCTTATAAGCAAAGCACCCAGCATGAATCCATGGATATTGTATCCCGAACGATGACCATCACCAATACTGTACATGGATCCAACTATTTTTGTTCAGCATTACTAAAGTATATACATGTATATTTATTATTTGTGCAAATGCTACTCACATGTTTGGCATAGAAAGAAAAGATGAGAACCTTAGCACAGGTATCGAGCTTCGTATCAATGCGCGCAAAACGAGTTTCATCTCGGTGCATGTAGAAATTCAAGTGAAGACAGAACATTCTCAACAATGACAAAATAAACACCGACGAATGGGTACCCACAACCATAGCAGTCTCTAAAGACGAAAACGTCAAAGCAGCCTGAGTTAGAAAAACGCAAATAGATCAATTGGTGCTCGCCACCATTGGCAAGCGTGACCCCTCGAAGTGCAGATTAAACACTCAAAAACAGCGGTCGAAATAAGCGCTGGGGGTCGAATAAACTAGCACTCTTAAACCGTAGAAAAATAAGCAAAAGAGGGAGACGTCCCAACAGTATGCTTAAAGACTTGGTGTATGATCAGATACGTCTCGACAAACACTGAGTAAGCAAAAAAACTCAGCAATGGCAGCTGAACAAAAAAGGCCATGCGCCTAAGCCAAAAACTCAGCAATGGCAGCTGAACGAAGAAGGCTTTGAGCCTTAAAGACTTGGTGTATGGTCAGATACGTTTCGACAAACATTGAGTAAGCTAAAAACTCAGCAATGGTAGCTGAACAAAAAAGGCCCTACGCCTAAGCCAAAAAATCAGCAATGGCAGCTGAACAAAAAAGGCCCTGTGCCTAAGCCAAAAAATCAGCAATGGCAGCTGAACAAAGAAGGCTCTGAGCCTTAAACCAAAAACTCAACAATGGTAGATGAACCAAAAAAAAAAAAAAAAAAAAAAAAGGGCCCTGCACCTAAACCGAAAACTCAGCAATGGTAGCTGAGCAAAAAGAAAAGTGGGTAAATAACTTTTTGCTTAAATTGTATTTATGTAAAGTTTAAAATGTGCAGGTACAAAGCTCCAATGAGCAAGTGCACACAAAAGCAACTGGGAAGCTTTCAAATACAGGATTCGAGCCACCTAAGCCAAACACCTTGAGGTCGGCTCGGCTCACTAAAAATCAAGTAAAAACCCCGAAAGAAGATAGAAACTTAGATACGGTCAAGACCCCTCGTGGTACAAAATAAGCGCTCAGGCTGCCTTGAGCCGGAAAGCCCAAATTCTTATCTGTCAGCCGAGCGAGCCTCTGGAGCAGCTCACAAGAAGTGCAAAAGATAATTGGCCAAAAAGAAGACCGGTCTATAAGACAGATCGGCCGAAAGGAAGAATCTGACCTACGAAAAAAGATCAGCCAATAAAAAGAAATAATAAAAAAAAAAAATCGTTTTAACAAAACCGAGTGAAGTATCAAAAAGCTGGGACCTCATCGGAATGAAAAGACTTAAAAGCATTCGAACATCAAATCTTAGGTGTCAACCTATTCAGCTCACTGTGGCAGTTCAGCTCACTGTGGCAGTTCAACTCGCCGTATCTAGAATAACTCAGCTCGCCGTGACTATTCAACTCAGCAGGGCTCGTGAAACAAAGCAGTTTATAGAACACGATCAGAGCCAAATGCAAGTAAGAAGTTAAAATTATTCTTATACAAACAAAGTGTTTTCTTTTTGCAGCAATATCAACCGAAAGGCCCTAACAAAATAAATGCAAAAAAGGGGACAACTAAACTACACCACTGATAGCCCTCTCAGATTGACCAGCTATTTATCATGTTGCTTTACTCGCCATAATGACATCATCCACTCCACAGCCAACCACTTTGGCAAAGATGATAAATGACAAATAAACGGCAAATACACATTGAAAGTAATCGACACTTCACCAGAGCAGCAACATCGATCACAATTGTCTCACAATCAGTGACTTCGCCATTTAAGGAGATTATTTACACGGCGATGAAAGCATTGAACAATGGAATACTTCTCGGTCAGAAGAATGATGGTGAACAAAGCACTCGCACAAATGGAAAGTAATAGAAGTACTAAAAAAAAAAATGATACGAAGAACAACAAAAGAAGTGGTCATGCAAAGAAGCATTAAATGTTGAAGTTTGCACTCAAAAGGGAACACGAGGGTTAAAGATAGAAAGGAGGGAAAGAATTTCCCTAAAAACCAGAAGCCAAGTATGATTATAAATACTACTCGCCAAAACGAAGGAATGAAGAGATCAAGTCACTTGTTCAGCTCGAAGTATTTATGGGGGTATTGTTGTATGTATATTTTCGTCAGCATGACACGTCAGCAAAGATAGCAGTTAATACGGAAATACAGTAATTCCACGTCATTCAAAGTCAACCAGTCAATGAAAGGAACGCTGACCAAGGACACGTCACCAGGTATGGACACGTCATCAAGAAAACTAAATATGGAAGTTAGAAGTGTATACGCCAAGTAAAGTCTTCTAGTTAGAGATTAATGAGCAAAGATCCTGCTCGCCGAAGATCTTTACTCGGCCAAGATTCTACTCGGCTAAGAATCTACTCGGCTAAGATTCTACTCGGCCGGGAATCTACTCAGCCAAGAACGGGAAATACAGCCTTACCAAGACACGCCATATCAGGAAGAGATCTACATAGATACGAAATCTTAGGATAATATTCCAATAAAGGAAATATCCCTATTTCCTCTCCAGTACTAGAGAAGTCTAATCCGAAAAGGATTTAAAGCTTCCAGAAGGATTAACACCAAATGGGAAACGAGTCCTAATTGGTCTACTCTACCGGAATCCTACAAAGATTCTAATTAATGAATCCACCACTTATACGACAGAAACTAGGGCAACCCTAGATCGAACCCTATAAATACATCCATGTATTCATTATATCGGGGGGAACAGGATGAGCAATTTACACTTACATAAGAAAAAAGATACGAAACATAAACAATTATCTGAGAAAAAGCGAGTATTGAGTGTGTAATTATTCTATTCATAGTGGATCTCTTCTCGCCATCACCGGCACCGTGGATGTTTCCCCGCCTTGGGGTTTTACCACGTAAAACATGTGTTATATTTGATTTATTCTTTATTTCCTGCTTTTCTATATTATTATCCTCAAATATGAACAAATTGTATCACATCCACGTGGAGAAAGAGGCTTTGATTATTCAACCCTATACTGGTTAAAGCTTCGATTTGCCTACGTGTTATTGTTTGGCAGTTGACTTTTCAACGATCCAAAATTCACCGTCAACAAGTGACATTTTGGTAAATAAGTGGATGACATTAATTTATTTTAGATGTCTTTTGGAAATCAATTTTTTCTTTTTTGAAAAGAATAATTATATTTATTCCCTAAATATAATTATTCTTTTCAAAAAAAACAAAATAAATGGTTTAGATCAATACACGTGTCTCTTCTTTGTTTTTTTGATTTTTTAGATTATATATATATATATATTTACACACACTAAACATAATTATTCTTTAAAAAAAAAAACAAAATAAATGGTTTAGATCAATACACGTGTCTCTTCTTTGTTTTTTAGATTTTTTAGATTATATATATATATATATTTACACACACTAAATATAATTATTCTTTTCAAAAAAAAAAAAAAAAATTGATTTCCCAAAAACATCTAAAATAAATTAATGTCACTCATTGAAAAAATTAATTTCCAAAAAACATCTAAAATAAATTAATAGCATCCCTTTATTTACCAAAACACCACTAATTGGATGGAATTGGATGGAGTTGGATGGAATGGTCATTAGTGTCACAAAGTTCGCCAAAAATAGCCATTTTGGAACAACTTTCCAATCCAGTGGCCATTTTGATAGTGTGTCATCAATTCGATGGCCACCAGGGTAACTATCCCATAATAGAATGCACATGATTTAATGAATATTCATTTGATAAGTTAAAATATGTTTTGACCTTCTCATAGGTAATAATAGAATGCACATGATTTAATGAGTATTCATTGTGTAATTTTTAACCAGGGCAAGGTTGTATGGATGGCCAAACACATACGTTTTTACAAAGGCAGTGGGAGAGATGTTGTTGGGTTCAGGTTGGATTGAAGGTTTAAGGTAAATCTATATCAAACTCACACACTCTATATAAGACATGTATGCTCATGCTCAGGGACGAAGCTATGGGTTGGCTTGGAGGGCTTTTTGAAAAATCTCTTTTTAGTACTCATTTTCTATATTTACTTCATAAAAATGAAAATTTTACTAATTGCTCCCGTAAACTTGATTAAATATAAAATTCTGGGCTCACGCTCTACTTGAATTCATTTTCACCGTAATAAACTTATTGACAAAATTAGTATGCATGTAATATAGAACCGAGAACAGAATAATTATCGATAATGGTAAAGGTAAAGTCAAGTGCTTGCCGCCTTGCCCGCTAACCCTGATACCATCGTTGATTTGGTGAGATGATCATGAATTCATTCTTACTTTTAATAAAATAATACTTTTTTTTTTTTTTTTTTTTTTTTTTTTTAACTAGCATATATATTTCTTACTTAAATACAGATACCAGCGGACATGGTGGTGAATGCAATGATAACGGCTATGTTGACCAACTATAATCAACATTCGTCTGATCCGATAATATATCAAGTTGGTTCATCTATGAGAAATGCAGTCAAATTTTCAAATATTTCCGATTTCACGTATCGTTTATTTCACTAAAAGTCCTTTGTGCAATAAAAACGGCAAACCAATTAAAGTCAGCTACTTGATTTTGCTGGGCACATGGGCTAAGTTTCGAAGATACATGGCTATTAGATATCTGCTACATTTGAAGGTTTGTTGTTCTTAAATAAATTTCTATTTATTTTGCTTGATTTTCTGCGTGAAAAGGGTAAATAAAAAAGCATATAAAGATATGGTTAATTTGACACTTGCACCTACAAATAACAGTCCATGAATTATGATTAGAGCTGTTAAATGGGTCAGGCAGCCCGGGCCCGGCCTGCACTCACCTTCAAATTGAGAGCCAAGCTTGCGTCTAGGCTCTATGATTGGATGGGCCGGGCTTGACTATTGAAGCTGTCAGGCTCGAGGGTAAGTTTGGATTTGAAGAATGAAAAAAAATTAAGAGAACAATGTTTGAATGTCCAAAATATTTATCTAAATTTATGTCAAAATGATGTGATATATGAGTTATCAATGGTCAACCCCATATGTCAACAAGGGCGTAGCTTAGCTGGTAGATGGACGATCTTGAGGCTTGGGTAAATGACTTCCAAGTTAGCGGCTTGAATCCTACCAATGACGAAAGCTTTCCAAAAAAAAAAAAAACCTGATCCCGAATTAGTAGATATTGTAAAAAAAAATTAAAAAAAAATTTGGGTATGAATTTAAATAAATATTTTGGACAATGAATCTACTTATAAATAGGCTAAAGCAAGGTAACCTCACAAAAATTTTAAGACTCGGCCAATATCGGGCCTCAAGCTCGAGTGAGACTTAAAATTTAGGCCTGACCTATATAACACCTCTAATTTTGATAAGTTGAATGGTTCTTTTATCATTCCATCTTTTTTCCTTCCATTACTAGTCTTTGTACTAATTTATTTAAAATTTTGTTTCTTACTTGAAGGGACTGAAATTGATGAATTCAATTCTCTTCCAACATTATAAGGACATTACTGCTGATTCTGATCGGAAGTTGAAATTGGTAATGCGGTTGGCAGAATTTTACAAACCCTACATGTTCTTCAAGGGCGTGTAAGTATATATGCATTTTCTATATAAAATCATATTGTTTTAATTAGATAGACATTAAATATATTATTTGCACAGATTTGATGACACAAATTCGGAGAGGTTGCGAATGACTATAAGTGAGACTAAATCAGAGGAAGTACTGGATGCCTTTAACTTCGATCCCAAGTGCATTGACTGGGAAGACTACATGATGAATACCCACATTCCTGGCCTTGTAACAGATGTGGTCAGAATGTCAGATGATGGACATATAAAAAAATGAAAAAAATGAAAAAAAAAAATCATATTATATTACAAAATAAGTGAAAGTTCAGTGTTACGCGGGTCAAAAAATTATTCAGTCAGCACCCTATAAATTACACAGTTCAAATCAGTTTCTTCTTCGAAAATTAAATTATATTAATGTAATGTATTAAATCTTTTCCAAATATTATTTATGTTTCTTAAATTATTTTCATAATTTTGATTTATATTGATATTCTTAAAAAAAAAATTATATTAATGTAATGTAAGACTGTAAGAGCATCTCCAATGCAAATATGCATTTGAAGAAAATTGAGTGCCACGTAGGATAGATAGTTAAAAAGTTATAAAAAGGGATAATTACCCCGGTGGCCATCAACTTATGCTACCAGGCCCACCACTATCAAAATAGCCACTAGATGGGGAAATGGATGGAAAGTGGCCATTTTTGGCAAATATTGTTACACTAATGACCATTCCATCCAATTCCATCCAATTCCATCCAATAAGTGGCATTTTGGTAAATATGAGGATGACATTAATTTATTTTAGATATTTTTTGGAAATCAATTTTTTCTTTTGTTTTTTGAAACAAATAATTATATTTAGTGTGTACATATACATATAGCATATCTCAAACATATATATATATATATATATATATATATATATACATATATTTCTTTTCAACTTATCTCAAATATATTTTTAGAATTTTTAGATTTTGTAACCTTAATCTTTTAAAAAAAAATATATATATATATATATAGTCTTTCTATTATCAATTCGAATTGATATAACATATATCAGTTCCTTACATGTGGGCCATTGGATTTAAAAGATGCTTTGACAAGTGCATGCAACCAAGTCAAAGTATTTAAATCTAATAGCCCACATACAAGAAACTGATTTATCTTTTGTCAGTTCGAACTGATAATAGAAAAACTGTATATATATATATATATATATATATATATATATATATATTTCTTTTCAACTTATCTCAAATATATTTTTTAGAATTTTTAGATTTTTTAGCCTTAATCTTCTCAAAAAAGAAATACATATATATATATATATATATATATGTTTGAGATATGCTATACGCATATACACACTAAATATAATTATTTGTTTAAAAAAACAAAAGAAAAATTTGATTTCCAAAAAACATCTCAAATAAATTAATATCAATCCCTTTATTTACCAAAATGTCATTCATTGGATGGAATTGGATGGAAATGGATGGAATGGCCATTAGTGTAACAATGATTGCCAAAAATGGCAATTTTCCATCCATTTCCCCATTTGGTGGCCATTTTGATAGTGGTGACAAAAGTTGATGGCCACCAGAGTAATTACCCCTTATAAAAACTTTCTCCAATGCATTCTCCAATGCAATTATCTAACTTCAATATGGAAATGATGTGACAAAAAAAAAAAAAAGGTTAGAGAATATAAAGTTGGGTTTCTAATTTTAGAAACTCTCCTAGAAATGTTGACTATGATTTCTAACTCTTTCGACCAATAAGATTAAAGCTCATTTAATTGTAAAATAAAAGAGGATAGAGAGTGGAATAATTGTTTTATTATGATTGGTCATAAAATGAATGCATATTTGACTTTAGATAATTGCATTGGAGATGTGAATATGTATTTCTCTAAAAAAATTTTTCCAAAAGTGGGCATATAATGAATAGAAATGTTGATATGACACTATTTAGAAACTCAAAAATACATATTTACATTGGAGGTGCTTTAATGAAATTTTAAATATGTTATGATGGACAAGACGGGGTTGGCTCAATGGTAAGCATCTGGCCTGCATCCAATATATTGTGAATTCGAGTTATACCCTTCAAAAATATATATGTTAGGATGATTATATTTATTTTGTATCAGTTTGTCATTTAAATTAACTTAAATATTTACTATTACTATGTTTTAAGTCTTTAATCAAGTTATTAAAATTTATGTTATAGGTCCCTCTAGTTTCCACAAATTTGTATTTTACTGTCAAATTCCGTTAGGGTTTGCAAAGATTCTATCCAATCTAAGAGGGTAAAATCGTAAACTTACCTGGGGAGCTTCTAGAAACTGTTTTACAAAGGGTAATTACGTAGTTGAATTTATATATTAAACAATTAAAAAAAAAAAAAACTAATAATACCCACTAAAATAACGACACCTGTCCTGCCCCATTAGAAAAAGGAAATTGTGGTCCCAAACTTTTCCCGCACCCACTTCCTTCGTATTTTCTCCACAGACAAACAACAAAAAACCATTGCTACCATGTCTGAGATAGGTACGTGATTAGTTTTGACAGGTCCGCCAGCTGCACGAACGGGTTTCATTCTGGCCTTTAAAACCATTGCTACCATGTCTGACGGGTACTTGATTAGTTTGATTCTTCGGAGCTGGATCGAACTCTGGTGGGTTTTTGGTTTCGGATATGGGATCGGTTTGAAATGATGAAAAACGCCTTCTTTTTTATATGATTTACGACCATTTAGCTGAATTTAGTGATTTGATTGTTGAATTTTTAGAGATAGAATTATCAGTGAATATCAGAATCGAGACTCTACTGGGTTATATAAAAGCTGGGTTTTGGTTGTACTTTTTGATGATTGTAAAAATTTAATGGGTTCCAAGTTGGGATTTTGTTTGAAATTTCTAATACATGTGTTAATGTAAATGTAAAGTCTTCTTCAAGGCGGTAAATTCTTGGCTGGAAGTTTGGTAAGCATGCCCTAGCCGAGTATTAGGGAAGTTGTCAGCTAGGAAAGATCATGCATTTAGCATTCTGAGCAAATTGCAAATGACAATAGAGACTTCTCGAGATTTTACCACTATTACAAAAATGTTAAAAGACATTAAGGGCCCGTCCTGCAAGCCGTTTTTTGTTTTTGTTTTTCGAAAAGAAAAATGAAAATGAAAATGAAAACAGTGTTTTTGGTTTCATTTTTGAATTCCGAATACGCTTCTGGTAGCATTTACTGGAATTCGTATTTTGAAAATAAAAACGGAAAAAACGCGTCTGGTAGGATAAATCGAAAACTTTCGAAAATTGAAATTAATATAAACAAATTAATTAAAATAATTAACCATTTTTTAAATATAATTAATAAATTAACACAAAACCCTTATCAGTGGAAGAGGAAGAAGAAGAAGAAGAAGAAGAAGAAGAGGAGGAAGAGGAAGAGGAAGAGGAGGAGGAGGAGGAAGACTAGATCGGCGACGGCAATCGGCGATCGGCGAAGGAGGAAGAGGAAGAAGAAGAAGAAGAAGAGATCGGTCGCCGATCGCAAGCGGAGGAGGAAGAGGAAGAAGAAGAAGAAGAAGAAGAAGAAGAAGAAGAAGAAGAAGACGGCAGCGATCGGCGGAGGAGATCTCGTCGGCCGGAAGAAGACTGCTCGTCGGCGGGAAGAGGCAGCTCGTCGGTGGGAAAAGGAAGAAGAGGGAGAAGAAGAAGGAAGAAGAAGAAGGGAAGAAGAGGAAGAAGAGATCTCGGCCGGAGATCGGGAAGGGGAAGCTCGTCGGCGGCGGGAATGAAGAAGAGGGAGAAGAAGAAGAAGGGAGAAGAAGAAGGAAGAAGAAGAAGTCAGTAAAAAAAAATTATTAAAATAAAATATATATTAATGATATGGGACCCACAACATTTGGAAAACAAAACCAAAAACAAAAACAAAATCAAAAACAGTTTTTTTTTTGTATTTCAAAATTTCCACTTTTAACACTTGACTTTGTTTTTGTTTTTGTTTTTGTTTTTGATTTCTGAAAATAAAATGAAAAACGGTTTACAGGACACGAATTCAAAAACGGTTTACAGGACACGAATTCGAAATCATTTTTGGAAAACAAAAACAAAAACAAAAACAGCTGAAAACAGCCTGCAGGACGGGGGCTAAGTGTATAACCTCAATTTTTAGGTAACCGGTCTTAAAAAAACTTTTAGGCATCGGTTCATACAAAAATGATGTCTTAAATATTAAGGTTTGAGAAGACAACAGTTTTTGGGCAAACCGATATTTTAAAAAAGAGTAATGCTAGAGGACCCAAAAATATAACCCAAATTTTAGACCCAAATTTTAGACCCAAACCTATGTGGCAACATCACATGGGATCTTTGGGAAGAGTGACGTGGGCCTATGTTGTGTATGATGTTGCCATATAGGTTTGGGTCCAAAATTTGGGTCACTTTTTTGGGTTATCTAGCATTATTGTTTAAAAAAACTTTTAGACATCGGTTCATACAAAAATGATGTTGTAAATATTACGGTTTGAAAGGACAACGGTTTTTGGGCAAACCGATATGGATTTATTTTACAATAAGATATCGGTTTCCCTTAAAATTAATCTCTTAAATAAATTAAAAATTACCACATCGGTTAAAGATAAACCGACATGTATAAGTTTTAATTTGTTATATATTTTTTAAATAACCAGTGTTTTTACATTGTCAAATATCATTAATTTTAAAATATTAAATTTAATTACCAGTAGTTATATTATTAAAAAAAAAATTTGGATAAGTAAAATTTTAAATTTAATAAATTTACTTTTAAATCATTTATTTTAAAAAAAATTCAAATTTAAAAAAAAAAAAAAATTGTTTATTTATTTTGCACCATCTTGTTTCATACTAAGAGACACGTTAATAATTCAATTACCATATACATTAGGAATCCGAGTCTTATATTTGTTTATTAAATTGCAAGATGCAGAGAAATATCTCTCATATAGTGAGTGTTGCATTCCAAATCATACTTATTACAATTGATGTCACTAGTCTCTTATAAAGTACATACCCATAACTAGACTATATATGTTTTAAACAATAATATTTTATTAAATGCTCCAATAAATATTTTTAATATATGTCTGTCGTAGAAATTAGAGTGTTGATTAGTTGAATAAATTTAAATTTATCTAACAAGTGGGGTGGTGGCCACCGGGAGGTGGGGTGGGCCGTAGGTGGTTGGACGGCGGTGTTTGGACGGCGGCGTCCGGATGGTGGAGCTGTCGGATGGCGGGATTAATTTGAATGATTTTTTATCTGAATTTTTTTATGAATGATAAATTCAATGAAATCTACTTGTATACAAAATTTGAAAAAATTTCAAGCACTATAACTATTTTTTCCTGTTTTGTTTAAATATGAAGCATCATAAAAGAAACATAGGAAAAATGAAAAGAAAAAAAAAGCTATAGTTCTTAAAAAAATTTCAAACTTTGTTTACAAATTGATTTAATTGAACTTATTATCCACAAAAAAATTCAGATCAACATTCATTCAAATTGATGGATTTCATGAAAGTCTTTACTTTATGTTAAAATAAGGGATCTCTTATGAGAGTACTAATTTATATATATATATGATATTTTTCTAGTCAGAACGATTTCAACGATTTCGGGACGTCCCCCCCCAAACGATTTAAGGACGTCTTACCACACACACACACATATTAGTACTCTTGAATGAAGAAGATAAGGAAGAAAACACATATATTAGTACTCTTGAATGAAGAAGACACACACACACACATATATTAGTACTCTTGAATGAAGAAGATAAGGAAGAAAGAAGCTTTAATGGATGAGAGAGCCACACTGAGCTAGGGACGTGTTTATATCCTAACTACACACATATTAGTACTCTTGAATGAAGAAGACACACACACATATATTAGTACTCTTGAATGAAGAAGATAAGGAAGAAAGAAGCTTTAACGGATGAGAGAGCCACAATGAGCTAGGGACGTGTTTATATCCTAACTACACACATATTAGTACTCTTGAATGAAGAAGATAAGGAAGAAAGAAGCTTTAATGGATGAGAGAGCCACACTGAGCTAGGGACGTGTTTATATCCTAACTACACATATATTAGTACTCTTGAATGAAGAAGATAAGGAAGAAAGAAGCTTTAATGGATGAGAGAGCCGCACTGAGCTAGGGACGTGTTTATATCCTAACTTGTTCTTTGAAGTTTTTTCTTAAATTTTTTTTTAATGAAAATTTACTTAAAATCCACTAATTCTCTCATCCTTAATTACTTTTTTTTTTCAAGTGCTTGAATTATAAAAATATAATTTATTTGACTTACAAAATTACAATTTAGAATTTAGAATTAGAACGTTATTAGTTTTTTCAAAAAATTGTTTTGAATAAATACTGCTAATGGTATCCTTTGTTCATTTTCAAATTTTATTAAGAAAAAAATAATAATAATCAACAATACCGAACAACTCCTAAGCACGAGCATGCCACATTGCCACCATCATTGAATTTAAAATTTTAAAAACTATTACATAAGGTAAAATATTAATTATATTTAAAGCTCTAACATACGAGCTATGCACTTGCCAAAAGAAGAAGAAACACAGGATTTTTAAAATTAAAAAAAAAAGATAAAAATATATAAATAAAATCAACACGCAATAAATGTGGGTGCAACAACCAAGCCAATATATCAACAACTTCTTACTTACATTGAACTGTTTATTATC
Source organism: Acer yangbiense (assembly GCA_008009225.1). Taxonomy (NCBI): domain Eukaryota; kingdom Viridiplantae; phylum Streptophyta; class Magnoliopsida; order Sapindales; family Sapindaceae; genus Acer; species Acer yangbiense. The sequence continues at coordinate 20,920,336 of CM017773.1, read as the reverse complement.
CATTAATAAAATGCTCAACCACCTTGCCACCTCCACAATCTAAAAATGGAATAATAATAATAACTTCTCGAGACATTTTGCCGACACTACACATTTACTAGACAAGAACTTTGAATACAACATGCAAAAGGGACAATATATTCAAGTGACCCAATATAATTTTTATTTATTTATTTATTCCTAAATTTGCTATAACAAGAGTCAATGCTGTCAATAATTAATATAGTTGCAACATGTAACATCGTTCTATATATACCTAGAATGAGTCGAAGATAAAACTACCAAAATCTCACTACTCTATTTCTCTCATTTTCTCTCAGTTTAACAAATGGATTCGGTTGATATTATCCAGTTCTTAGAGAACAAGACTATTTTAGTGATTGGTGCTACTGGCTTTCTTGGGAAGAGTACGTATTCTATTATCTTTGTTTGATGTTTTTTATGCTGTTGCTAAGGGATTTTCTTAAACATCATGAGGCCCTATGGGTCTGATAAAATTTTTGTACTTAGTTGTATTTTAATATTTTTATGAGAATTGATGTATATATTTATTGATAGACTCACAATCCAAAAGATTAGTCTCATAAACCAATTCTCAAAAAAAAAAAAAAAAAAATTTACGAAGTATTGAAATTTAACATAGTCAAAGTGGACAATGCCTTGTGAGTGGTGGCCTCTTAGGGAAATTTTGACGTAAACAATATAAACTAACATTATATTTTGTTATTGTAGTTTTTGTGGAGAAGACACTGAGGATTCAACCAAATGTAAAGAAGCTTTATCTTCTTGTGAGAGCAAAAGATGCATATTCTGCTACACAACGCATACTTAATGAGGTATATATACAAATTATTGAATAATTTTAAGCTTATATATAAGCTTTTAATTTCAAGTACATAAATTATTTGAATGCATGTCATGTCAGGTTGTGGAGATAGAGTTGTTTAAGATGCTGAGGGATAAATGGGGTGGCAATCTGCATTCCTTTATATCGGAAAAAGTGACTGCAGTAGCCGGAGACATTTCTTGCGACAACTTGGGAGTTAACGATTCTAATCTAAGGGAAGAAATGTTTAGAGAGATAGACGTTGTTCTAAATTTTGCTGCCACAACCAAGTTTGATGAAAGGTATCATTTACTACTTACATTGTATGTTCTGCTTTCCTTACAATAAAAAAATTCATTCTACATCATGCCATCCATATATTTGTCTAATGAAATCTTACAATATATGTTTTAGTTTATAAATTTAAATTCAAAATCTTCGTAAACCATATTGCTTATGTGGGAAATTGTATTTGAGCAGTAGGATGATGTGGACGTAGTATATATATATATATGTTCATTCTATTAAAGTTTTAGTGTCGTTATCATTATTTGCTATACCTGGTAATTAAGCACAAATGGCAAAAATGTGAATATTAAGCCTTTAAGCGTATTTCATGATAATCAGGTGTGAAACCAGGATTTATTGTCGGGGTGGGCTAAATTAACTATAATTTATATATATGTTAAGCCTTTAAGCATATCTCATGATAATTAAGTTTGTGCAATTTATCATGTAAATTATTACACAACAATATGACGTTATCTTGTTTTGTTAATTATATTATCATTTTTGTTTGTTTTCTTTGCATTTGAAGATATGATGTAGCTCTGGGAACCAACACTATGGCAGCTTTCCATGTTCTGAGTTTTGCAAAGAGATGTGCTAAGATAAAGATATTTCTGCATGTCTCAACCGGTAAAGTCACTAGTTTAACTCCTAAGCTGTTATTTGATCTCATTTGATTTTGGGTACTTTTTTTTTTTTATTAATATTTTCTTCTATTAAAAAATTTCCCATTCGTCAAAGGATTTTCCATTCATTGTGTGATCGGCTTCATTAATTGCTTGTCATTTTTGCAGCTTATGTGTGTGGTGAAACGTCAGGAGTAATAACAGAGAAGTCATTTTATCTTGGAGAGACACTTGGGGAGAGTAAGACAAATAAATTGGATATCAATTTGGAGAAGAAATTGGTAGAGGAAACTTTAAATCAACTTCAAGCCGAAAATGCTACTAAAGAAGCAGTTAATTCAACCATGAAAGAGTTGGGCATCAAAAGGTATTAAAACTTCCCCTAGCTAAAAAGTTGCATTTTCGATTTGATTTAACAAAATCTATCAATTAATTAATTATTTGTTTTATTAATCAGAGCAAGATTGTACGGATGGCCAAACACATATGTATTTACAAAGGCAATGGGAGAGATGCTCTTAGGGTACTACAAAGAGAATCTGCCACTTGTCATCATACGCCCCACCATAATATCAAGTATATATAAAGAACCCTTGCCTGGTTGGATTGAAAGTTTGAGGTAATCTGTAATCTCACTCAAATTAACTACTTTTCATTATTTACTGTAACCATCATATCTAACTTTCATGTTATATAACTTGTGTATACTACAGAACCATCGACAGCATCATATGTGGTTATGGTAAAGGAAAAGTGCAATGCATGCCTGCCAGCCCTGATACCATCCTTGATTTGGTGAGATTATTTATTCAGTAAACGTCCTATTACTAAACAATCTATACACCTTGAATTCTAATCTAAGAATTCAACAAATTCATTTCATTGTCTATATAACTCTTATATAGTAACAAAATCATTGATCTAATATATATAAAATACAACATATTTTTAATGTTTGTTGATATGGAAGACTCTTGTAGTCAAATGTCTTAGATTGAATCTGAATCAATTCAATATATATTTTAAAAATATTTTAATAAATGTCCTTTTTTTTTTTTTTTTTTGTAGTGTTAGGACACATGATAAACGATATAAAAGAAAAGTCAAAGTGCAGTTATTGTCTTATTTATGCAATTATTGTGATTAAGGACAATAAATACAATGTGTATCTTTCATTTTATAGTGTTTTATCATGTGGTCTTAAGACACGGGTTAACACTACATTCTGTTGACTTTATATACGTGAATTTTATAAGCTTATAGATCCAACATGTTTGACCACCATATTATATTATTTGTTCTTTCGTGCAGATACCAGCAGATATGGTTGTGAATGTAGTGATTTCGGCTATGGTGGCAAATGCGAAAGCCAATCAATATTCTGTTGATCCGATAATATATCATGTTGGGTCATCAATGAGAAACCCAATCAAAATCTCAGATTTGCAGGAGTTTCTATACACTTATTTTACTAAACATCCTTATATAGATAATAATGGGAACAAAGTTCAAGTCAGCAAAAGCACTGTATTGGACACATGGGATAAATTTCAAAGATACGTGGCTATTAGATATTTGCTACCATTGAAGGTAATTAATTAAACTTTAATTTTTCACTTCAATTAATATACAGAGATCATTGTTTTCATTATTTAATAATTATTGTTTTTCTTTTTCTTTTTTTAAAGGGATTGGAATTGATGAATTTAGTTTTCCGCCAATATTTTAAGGACATTTATACTAATTCTGATCGTAAAATCAAATTGGTAATGAGATTAGCGGAACTCTATAAACCCTACATGTTCTTCCGGGGAATGTAAGTATAATTATTCATTTATTACTCTTTCATATTTTCACATATGAGCCATCAATTTTTTTTAATTAATTAATTACTAATTGAATACAGATTTGATAACACAAACATGGAGAAATTGGGATCGACAATGAAAAAGATTGAAGCAGATGATGAGGTGGATGCGTTTAACTTTGATCCCGAGTGCATTGACTGGGAAGACTATATTATAAATACTCATATTCCTGGTCTTATTAGATATGTCATTAAGTAATTCAGAGAGCAAATTACAAATATAGATGCTCACATTTTCTTACAAGTTTTATCTTAGTGTGTTTAATTCATTATTTATAAACGATAACATGTAAGAAGGAAATATCCTTGTACAACAATTGTTATGAATTTATGATTGAGGGGAGCTAAGTTAAAAATGACGAATGTTTAGTAAGCATGATCTTTCAGTCAGGTTTTGACTGGGGCTGTCGGTGTGACTGTGTTCCTTTGTTGGGTGCTATTGTTTTGTCTCCTTTGTTTTGCTGCGTTTTTAGTGAGCTTTGGGTCTTGTGTTGACCGATTTGGCTTCTTGTTGCTTGTTTGTTCTTGGCTCTTTAAGCCCCTTCAATAAATTTGCGACGTTAAAAAAAAAGATATATGTAATATGTTGCAATTTATAATGAAATTTTTATCTCTTGAGCAATTAAATATTTTTAACCCTGTAAATTTCTTTTAAATATAAACATTTTCAAGTGCAAACACACAACACTGATATGTTCATAGGCTAGATCCATTCACACTTTAATAAAAATTTAATAAGAATTTCTATTTTTTTTAAATAAACTTTTAATTTTTAATTTTTAATTTCTAGATATATGGTGAATATCTATTTTATGATTTTTAATTTTATTAAATTAAGAGTAATATGAGTGTTTAAGTATTTTTACCCATTGGATATGGTCCACCTAACAATCAAATATCGGTAAGGAATATCAAGTCTTTGGCAAAGTTTTTGCCTGTAATTAGGCAAACCTCATTGTCTCCAAATTAAACTTGGAGAATTGGAAATCTTCAATGGGGAGTGAGAAAGGCTGGTGCAGCTTCGTTTAATTTACCATTTTTAGGGTTTTATTGAATTATTTATGAATTTTCGAAATCGAGTATTACAATTTGTCCAGTATAAGATAGATTCTTGAAACCAAAAGTATATATACTTTAAAAATATGTATTTGAATAATTTCGCTTTGAAACTTTTATTTTGGAACCTTATATATGTTATTTACACTATTTTGAAGATTTCATCAATTTGATATATGTATAATATTTAAAAATTCAAATGGTGAGTAGTGTTCTGGACTGTCCATTATCGGATATACCCAGGGGCGTACCCAAAAAATATTTACTGCCCGAGCTAAATTTTATGTATAAATGTCTTTTTTTTTTCCTCGTTACACACTAACATTACAAAGACAACTCATTAGCTATCAATAGTTTGATTTATCTGTTTTTGTTTAGTCGATATATCTAATGCTTAATTAATTGTTCACAAACTCTCACACTAAATTTATTAAATTCAGTGTGCAATGTAGAGAAAACTCTTGTGATTTTCCATTTTTCCTCCTCCATGCACATTGATATAGTAAAGTCAGTGCAAGACATACGAGCCATCGATTAAGAATAACAAAATTTTCATATGATTCTTTATGGTATTATTTGTTTAATTTTTTTAATAATAAGATGACACCAATAATGGACTACTTAATAATATAAAATACATTGTAAAATCTATGCATAAACAATTATTTAAATTTGTAGTTCAATTTTTTTTATTTAAACTTACAAATGACTTAATTCTATAATTTTAAAAGCCATAATATTATGTGTATTTTTATCACTAACTTTGAAAAACAAAATATTTACATTTCATTAAATTTAGACAAACAAATTATATTCATATAATATTATCAGACCTTAGAGGCTATTTCTGTAATTAACCTTTCATATATATATCTATATATATTTCAAGAGGGCTGCCCGGGCTACAGCCCGAGGCAGGCCTCTCATTGTGCCGCCTCTGGACATACCAGAATACTACAAAAATTTAATTAGTTGAAGGTATCTACAGATTTTATAAAATTGTGAAAATTTTATATGAATATCTATTTTTGTTTAAAGTGTATTTGAAAAGTTTAGAATTTTCCACAGTGTGTGTAATAAATTAAAAATCATACATTGGACATTATTCGGTTTTCAAAATAGCACTGGTTGTAATATGTTGACTCCTTTATTTTATGAATATATGTGTTTACAATAAAAAATAAAATAAAATAGGATTTCACTTCGTGGAACGTTATGGCAGCCCTTATTCCAGTCCTAGACATTATATAGACTCTGATATTTGTATGATTATTTGATTTTAGGCTAGGGATTGGATTGTTAGCTTCGTGGGCGATTGCTCTTATTTGGTTTGCTAAGAGGTAAGTGTGCTAGACCCATTTTCAAAACTGGAATCATAAATGTTATATATATATATATGTGTGTGTGTGTGTGTGTGTGTGTGTGTGAAATCTGTTTATGTATGTTTTCGAAATATGTTTAAAATGCTTTGAAGTGTGATAAGTAAGCATTTTGAAATGTGAATATATGGTATTAAACAATATGTTTTGGCTAGCCTACTTTTATTTGTTGTTGCTAGTAGGCACCTTTTTGTGATTTTTATGGAGCCCTATGTGATATTTGATTTGTTATATGTGTGGTATATGGGAGGTGTCTCTAGAGTATATGGTATATGGGAAATTTTAGATAGAGTCATTTTGTCATGTCTTTTGTTTTTGTTTGTTTTGTCTTGTGTTTGCTCGAGAACGAGCAAATGTTTGGTTTAGGGGTATTTGATCGTACCAAAAATGTGCTATATTTTGGCCCTCATTTCCATGTCCTTTGTCTCGTGTTTGAGTGTATTTCGTGTTTAAAAGACTATTTTATAGTGATTGTAGGCATTCAATGTGATTCAATTGTTGGAAATGCAAAGCAGGACTTTCGGGTGCGAAACAGGTCAAAGCTCAAGAAATGAAGCTTAGTGTGCTGGTGACATTACGGTCCACACTCGCACAAGAAATGCCCAGTGCACTGGTAAGAACCCGCGCACTACCCGTGGACTAAAGATCATCAAAACAGAAGAAATGCCCAGTGTGCGGGTACGAACCCACACACCACCTGCAATCCGAGATGAAGGATCCAAGAAGAGGCCCAGTGTGCAGGTAAGAATCTGCACACTTGAAATTCCTACAAGGTTATGAACTAAATAACCTAGAGGGGGGTGAATAGGTTGACACTCTATTTTTAAAACTCTTTCGAGACTTTTGTCAAACACTTGGTGAACATACAAATTAACATTTAATATGACTGTTATGAGAAAACAATTATCACAAGTAGGCTCAATTCACCATCCTTAGTCTACAAAAATATAGCAAGAAACAATGTATCTCATATACAAGTATATTCAATGCAAACCAAATTCCACAAGTTGTACTTTGAATATTATAAGGTAAATTCACTAAGTAGAATATTACAACTTGATATATAATATCACAAGATACAATGTTCAAACACTACAAAAGATACAAGAGACAAATGTTGATTCAACAAAGAATGTGTGCATCTCTTTCTCTATAAGAATTTTGTTTACAAAGATGTGAAGAAATGAAGATCTTAAACAAGACATAATTGATCTTATATACAAATATAAAGAGATAGAGATAGAGACATTTGACACATTATTTTTACATGGTAAAACCTCCGAAAAGGAAACATCCATGAGTTGAATCTACAACTACTGGCAAACTGTATTCCACTGTGACGAATAAAAGATACACTCTCAAAAAGTGACCAATCCCATGATACACTCTCCAAGATATCACTCCTATTCTACCCTCGGGCCCAGCGAAACACTTTGCCTACTTTGTATCCAAGATGTGACTATCAAACCTCTAGAAAGTAACTTCCTATCCGAGACGCTCACGCCTCTATAAAGATTCCATACATGACGATCCAAATCATCCCAATCCTAGCAAAGACTTCTTGCTTGATTATCTGAATCCTCCTAATTCTAATCAAGTCTTTCTCGCTTAACTACCCGGATTATCCCAATCATAGTTAAGACTTCATGTCTTTTGTAAGGACTTCTTAGTTGTGATCAATGAATGCAAAATGCAAAATGCAGACAAGCACTCAACATAGAATATGAGATCAACACATCCTATGGGAACTAGACTCAGTCATGAAAGTTCAAATATCAAAATAGTTTGGTTACTATACATGAACAAAAATCTAGAACATGTGAATCATCAAAACACACTTAATGCCTAGATTTATTCATGCAATCTAAAGCTTGAAAACAAAGTATATACATTAAATACATATTCAAGACTTTAGTATTTGACAAAAATTGCTAGATTCACAAAATATGTTCAATCAAAATCCTAGCAATTATTTAGAGCATATATTGATCACAAAATAATCAATTAAATCCTAATAGGCTTTAAATATCAGATATATTCAACTAATGAATTCTAGCACATGAAAAGGCTATCAATCAATAAAATAAGATCAATCAAAGCACAAATAGCCCTAGGTTATAAGCTAGTCACAATACAATACACAAACATGTGAAATCTTAGATTTGTGAAAACCTAGATCATATTCAAGTCTCTAATTAGATAAATCTAGCTTATAATTGAAGCTTTATCTTTTAACAATATTTGTTCAAGTCACATATAATAAAATAAGAAGAAGACCCAAGGTAATTGAACATTTAAAAGTTTAGAATCAAAAGATAATCAAATACCTTGCTAAAATGAGTGCAGCCACGAAATTGGTGAAGAACACCAAAAATATTTGAACAAATGACTTCAATAATGCATAGAGAAGATAGTAGACTTCAAGATGAAAATTCTCCAATTTGAATCACTCAATTTCGAGTTGAAATGAGTGAGTTATGGTGATTTTAAGATGAGAGAAAATTGGAGAGAAATATCTGCACAAGTCTTCTTAGTTTTGAAAAATGAGATAGAGAGAGAGAGAGAGAGAGAGAGAGAGAGAGAGTATTTAAAATAGAGAATGAGAGGGAAAGTGATGTGGAGAGATGGGGACCACGGGTGACCAAAGGGGACACGCCACCTAGGCTTCCTATAGAGGTGAGTGGCCTCCACGGGGGCAGAATTGTGGCCTTCCCATGGAGGCCATGTGCCTCAACAAGAGAGGGGTGGTTTTGGTAATTTTCCTCTCCACTTCCCCTTTCTTCCCTCTCATGCACATTTTACGTTCTTCGACCATTCTCCGGCCTCCGAACTCCGAATTCGAATCTGTTTTTGGATTACGAACTATAACTCTCTCACGGACATGGAAATCAACAAAATATTCACAAAAGATATGGAAATCGACTCGATATACAAAGACGAAAACCATACTCGATATACAAAGACGAAAACCATACTCGATATATAAAGACGAAAACCATGAACATTAAACATGCGAAAAGTTTCATAACTTCCAACTCGGAACTCGAAAACTAATGAATGAGTAACCGAAATGATATGAACTCACTAAGAAATAATATGAAAACATATTCAAGTCCGATATCACAAAAACACAAACAAATAAACATATGAACACACAAGTATGCCATTTCCTAGATATAGTCCTAGACCATACATTTTACAAAATTTGTCGATTTAAATCTAACACATGTGCATACAATAATAACTATGTGTATGTGTTATACCAATTGAACACAATGATACAGGGACACATATGGATTCGATTGACACCTCTAAATTAGCAACACAGTGCTAATTGGAAACTGAAATATTTCTTAAGGATTTGAAGAAACATTTATTAGGGATTGAAGTAGCATATTCCATATATAATATATTTATTTCCCAATAGAAATATATCATTGATGTTCTTCTTAAGGAGATGAGTATGCTCGGATCACTACAAAAAAAAAAAAAAAAAAGGCTATTGGGATGAATAAAATTCGTCCCAAATTCCGTCACCTCAGGTGGGTCGCAATAGCTTCTTTGGGATGAAAATTGAAATTCGTCCCTTAAAACTACCTATAGGGATGATTTTTGTTCGTCCCCTTTGACAACCTGTAGGGAAGAAATATTTCGTCCCATTAGATAAATTTTCGTCCCTTTAGATAACCTATATGGACGATTTTTGTTCGTCCCCTTTGACAACCTATAGGGACGAAATATAACTCTCTCACAGACATGGAAATCAACAAAAATTTCACAAAAGATATGGAAATCGACTCGATATACAAAGACGAAAATCATGAACATTAAACATGCGAAAAATTTCGTAACTTCCAACTTGGAACTCGAAAACTAATGAATGAGTAATCGAAATGATATGAACTCACTAAGAAATAATATGAAAACATATTCAAGTCCGATATCACAAAAACACAAACAAATAAACATATGAACACACAAGTATGTCATTTCCTAGATATAGTCCTAGACCATGCATTTTACAAAATTTGTTGATTTAAATCTAACACATGTGCATACAATAATAACTATGTGTATGTGTTATACCAATTGAGCACAATGATACAGGGACACATATGGATCTGATTGACACCTCTAAATTAGCAACACAGTGCTAATTGGAAACTGAAATATTTCTTAAGGATTGAAAGAAACATTTCTTAGGGATTGAAGTAGCATATTCCATATATGATATATTTATTTCCCAATAGAAATATATCATTGATGTTCTTCTTAAGGAGATGAGTATGCTCGGATCACTACAAAAAAAAAAAAAAAAAAAAAAAAAAAAAAGGCTATTGGGATGAAAATTGAAATTCGTCTCTTAAAACTACCTATAGGGATGATTTTTGTTCGTCCCCTTTGACAACATGTAGGGACGAAATTAAAAAAAAAAAAAAAAAATTATTGTTGCCCACTCAAGCCACGCCCAACACAAATTACAAATAATATGTGTTATCACTGGGTGTTGAACCCAACTCACCCACGCCCACCCACCAACCTTATCCACTTTGCTGCTGCTTTAAATGTGATAATATAAGCATAATTGTTATATATAACCTCTAATTGTTATTAAATTTTTATTGATTTTTTTTCAATCAAAATTTTATTTGTAGATCGATTCCACTAATTTAAATTTTATTTTTATTTGATAAACAAATTGATATTAAAAAATATTTATTATAACATTTAATTAAATTATTTTTTAAAATCATATATTGTCAGATCAAATAGTCAATCGTTAATCGTACTCGGAATTAGACATGACCCCAGTTCCGGTCCTCGATTCGGAACCAGCGGTTTCGGTTTTCGATTCGGAACCAGCGGTTTCGATTTTCGATTCTCGATTCGAAACCAGTGGTTTCGGTTTTTGATTCGGAATCAACGGTTTCGGTTTCGGTTCCAGTTATAGTTCCGATGGTTTGGTTCTTTTTTTTTTTAATAATAGAAAACCTCTCAAGACTAATAGTTATTGATCCTTATGAAGAATTTATTGGAAAAAACAAAATTCATCTCGATAGAGAACCACTTTGGACGAACAAAATGATCCACATTGCATCATTTTCTAATTTATATGGTAATTTAATTATTAATCTACCTTTAAGGAAAAACTTAAAAAAAAAAATCAAGAATTTTCAACAAAATTAATTAATTAGTTCTTTGTTTTTTTTTTTTTTTTGGATTTTTGAATGGATAATATATTTTATATCATAAATTCCAGTATTTTGATTATGTCAAAAAAATTCCAGTAAAAAAAAAAAATTCGAGTACTTTGAAGAATTTTTATCAACTATGTACTTATTTTATTTAAGCATTTCTATCAATAAATAAAAAAGAATGCCACAAGTGAAAATATAAAAAGAGATTAAATAAGAAATGTTATAAGATGAAAAGAAAATAATAGTAATAAGAGATGAAAGAGAGAAATAAATGACTAGAGAGAAACAAATAAAATGTTTAGGAAAAGAGAAAAAATATGAGAGAGAGAAACAATTAAGATAATTAATGATCATGAAATCTTGACCATTCAGACAAGTATGATCTAATGGATACATAAGTGTGACAAATTCTGTGTAAAAAAAAATGGTTAAGATGCACTCATAACCATAAATACAATAACTATTATACACATTAAAATAATATATATTTTTTTATCTCTATTATTTACTTCATTTTCTCTCCTTTCATCTTAAAGTAATATTTTCTTCATCTTCATCTTCTAATACTTTTTTAACGTTTCTTTCTTCACTCACATTCATCTAAGCCTTTTGAGGATTAATTGAAAACACTATAAAAAAAAAAGGGCTATTGGGACGATATTTTTCATTCCAATAGCTCTAAAATCGTCCCTATAGACCTATTGGGATGAAAAAAATTCGTCTAGGCAGTCTATTGGGACGAATTATATATTTCGTCCCAATAGATATCCTATTGGGACGAAAAAAATTCGTTCCTAAAGATCATACCACATTGGATAAAATTTGTTCTAATAAATATTCTATTGGGACGAAAATCTATAGGGACGAAATTTTTTTGTCCCAATAGGCAGTCTATTGGGACGTTTTTAGGATGCCTATTGGGACGAAAAAAAAACGTCCCAATAGGTCATTTTTCTTGTAGTGGATGCAATCCTTAAACAGTCCTATTGAGTAGAATTACTTGTCCCACAAAATATCTGACATCGCCTATGCTAAGAGTGTAGTCATCCCATTATCCCACTTGGAAGTTTGAAGGTGTTCAACAAACCCTACAATATTTGTTGCGTCCTTTTTTCCAAAGGAATCCCATTATCCCACTTGAAAGCCATCCTCTTTAAGAATAATAGGGAACTATGTTTAGTAGCCATCATCTTCAAGAATAATGGGGAACTATGTCTAGAAGCCTACACGAACGCAAATTTGGCCAGTCCAAGGGCAAAATTAGGAGGGGACCATAGGGACCATGGCAACGTGATACATTTTAATTCTTAAAATTATATATATTTTTTTGTGACATTAACTTTAAGACTAAAGGGTATCACATTTTATTTTAACAACTTATTTTGTTAAATATTAATATATTTTTCTTGCGTGACATTGAATATTAATTTTTGTGTTGACACCCCCCTCTCTCCCACAACCAAAACAAAAAAAACAAAAAACAAAAAACAAAAAACAAATTCTTGACTTCGCCCTTGACTGGATCGATAATGGACTGCTGGTCAATGATCGGACCAAAATTGTGATATATTTTGGCCCTCAATTCCATGTCCTTTATCTCGTTTTTGAGTGTTTTTCGTGTCTTATTGGTTCTTTTATAGTGATTGCAGGCAATTTGTGTAGTTCTAGTATTGAGAATGGAAAGCAAGAGTTTCAAGTGTGAAACCAGCCAAAGGAAGCAAGGATGAAGGCCCTAGTGCGTGGGTACTGCGCCGATGCTACCAGTGCACCGGAAGTCTAAAATCAGCATCTACCCATATGGTTGGTAGTGCGCTGGTACTACAAGCGCACCGGAAGAAACTAGCATCTACCCATATGACTGGTAGTGCGCCGATACTACCAACGAACGTACCAATGCATCGGAAGCCCAAGCCAAGCATTTTGCCCAGTTGGCTAATAGTGCACCGGTACCTACTAGGAATGGCAATGGGGCGGGTTCGAGCAGGCTTGGCAAAATCCAAACCCAAACCCATAAAATTTTGTGTCTACCAAACCCGCCTGCGAACCCGCGAAAATAAACAGGTTCGGGTTCGGGTTTTACCCGCGGGTTTGGGGGACACCCAAACCCGCCCATGAACCCGTGAAACAAGCGGGTCCATGGGTAAAACCCACGAACCCGCCAATTTTTTTTTTTTTTTGTTGAAAATTATTTCTATATTATTTAAATATATGAAATATTATAATTTTAAAGAATAAAAACACTTAATAGATTGAAATGTTTACATTTTATTCTCTATATAATTAAAATGTTTTTATTGGAGTTTAAATTTATAATATTTATAATATTTTAAATAATAAAATATTATATAATTTTTATTGTTCGCGGGTACACGGGTTCGGGTATGGATTTTTTTCCAAATCCATACCCAAACCCGAACCCGTGACGGGTACAATTTTCAAACCCAAACCCGCCCATGGGTACACTTATCCCAACCCAAACCCTCTTTAAGCGGGTTGGGTTCGGGCCGGTCCCACAGGTTTGGGTTTAATTGCCATCCCTAGTACCTACATGTGCACTTCACGCATCAGAGTTGCGTGCATCAGCTTTTCAGGCCTATTTCGGGAACCATATATATACTTGCAGTTCTAATTTGATCCACACGCCCCCACACTTACATTTTCTGATATTTTCCATCATCTAGATCTAAGAATATACTCTATCATATTCAAACACATTCACATTCATTACCTTACCAAATCTCATCATCAAAACCCATCATATACCATTTTCTTCATCTATTTTCATCTTAGCTTGAATCACTCTTAAGGGATTCAAGATCCTACACATTGAAGAAGGAGAGGAACTATAAGACTTGAGGAGATCACAAAATACCAATGGGTTTCTTCCTATCTCTTGTCTCTTTAATTCATCTTTGTATTTGTGTCATGAGTAGTTAAGCCCCTTTGTGGGAGTGATGTAATTACACATGGATTGTGGGTGATGACCATTTATTGAATATTTGATTAATTAGTTTCATTCATTGTTCTTATAAGCATTTGATAATCTCTTTGGTTTGGGTAGAAATACCAACTCTCAACTCATAGATTGATAGTCAAATTAATTGGATGTTTTAAATTGCATTGATCCCTTTTGGTTTGAGTAGGAATACCAACTCTCAATTCAAATTGGGATTAGAGATCTCCTTAGATTGGGTAGAAATATCAACTCCCAATTTGAGTAGAGATACTCACATTTAGGTGACTAAGTAAGCCAACTTGAATGGATGGGAAGTGTTGAGAAAATACCAATCCAACACTTCCCGGCTAAAAAGAGGTAGAGGTGGATTAAGAAAATACCAATCCAAGCCATTTTTACTCTCTTAAATCTATCTGTACTTAAAGACAAATTCTCTCAAAACAAACCATTGTAGTTGTGTTATAGAGAATTTAGGGATTAAGCATGTTTTTTCACAAACCAACCATTGTAGTTATGTAGTGGGAACTTAGTGTTTGAGTGAACCCTCTCATAAACCAACCATTGTAGTTGTGTAGTAAAGGATTAGCTCAATCACACTTAGTGCACACTTAAAAGGTAGATTAGCCCAAATTGATCAATTGATCTTAATTGGATAAAATGGTTCACTCACTATTTGTGTTGTGATTGTGTCACTCCCGCATTTCATCTCTATATCATTCACACCACTTCTTATTATCTTAGTTGCATTGTAGTTAGTTTAATTGCTTTTTGCATTTAGTTCATTAATTCCAACAAATCATTACATTTTACTTTTTATGCACTTAGATTGCTAGAGTCTAATTTGATCATTGCTAAACAACCAATCCTTGTGGAACGATACCCACTTGCCACTTACTTGTTTTGGAAAGTATTTTTGAGTGCAACTTGGGATTCATAAATATTGTTGACGGACGTTTTTAAGCAGCAAAAACCCTTTCATCAGCTATTTATCTCTTCATTGATAATAAAGTCTTGTGTATATGGTGGTGTGTGCACAAGTATTGGTCTAGAATCACTATAAAAGGCCTGTAGGGTAGTAGTGGTGGGTTAGTGACCGAAAATGGTGTGACTAGAGGTCAACCTAGGTTGTAAACATCATTAAATATAGTGGCTTTGAGGATCGTGTGTGGTTAGAAGGATAGCCCGTGAGTTTTGCCCAATCGTAGGTTTCTCACATAAATCAATCAACGTGTTATTTATTGTTTTCCGCACTTTAATTATGTTGAGTGTATTTGATTGTATTGGGTTAATTTTAGTAATATTGATTCCCCCTAGGTTGTTTACACACACGCGTATATATTTTCAATATTTTCAATATTTTTATCCACAATTCAATTTTTTTTTATAAATACCCTCATCATTCCAATTTTCATACACTTTCTCTCAATCTCTCATTCTCTTAATTCTCCAATTCTCCATTACTCTCTCTAATCTCTATTCTCTACACCATTTCATATTTTCATAATTTCATTCTTACTCTCTCTCTCTACTCTCACTCTCTCTCTATTCTCTGCACTACTAATCTACTATTATAATACTGTATTACTAATCTACTATCATCTAATATTCTAATTATTATTCTTTAATCTCTCCACCAAAGTTCAAAGTTACATTAAGTGTTATTATTTAATTTTATGTTTTAGTTTTTAAATTTTATATTTATACTTAATATATTTATGCTTAGTTATTAATTTTGATATTTATTCTTAAGTTTTATGTATATTTAATATTTATGACTTTATGCTTAGTATAATTATGAGTTTATATTTTTATGCTTTGTTATAAATTTTAATATTTATTCTTAGAATCTTAGATTTTTAGTAAATTTATCATTTTATGAATTTATGTCTAGTAATTAATTTTAATATTTGTATATTTTAATTTATGCTTAATATATTTTTGTTTAGTTAGTAAATTGACCATTTTATGTTTAGTAATTAATTTAATATTTTTTGTTAGTAAATTGATCATTTTATGTTTGGTAATTAATTTTAATATTTTTGGTTAGTAATTTTATCATTTTATATTTAATTTTAATATTTTTGTTTAGTTAGTAAATTTATCATTTTATGTTTAGTTGTTAATTTTAATATTTTTGGTTAGTAAATTGATCATTTTATGTTTAGTAATTAATTTTAATATTTTTGGTTAGTAAATTGATCATTTTATGTTTAGACTTTAGTTATTAATTTTAATATTTTTTGTTTAGTTAGTAAATTTATCATTTTATGTTTAGTTATTAATTTTAATATTTTTGGTTAGTAAATTTATTATTTTATGTTTAGTAATTAATTTTAATATTTTTGGTTAGTAAATTGATCATTTTATGTTTAGACTTCAGTTATTAATTTTATTATTTTTGTGTAGTTAGTAAATTTATCATTTTATGTTTAGTTATTAATTATAATATTTTTGGTTAGTAAATTTATCATTTTATGTTTACTTATTAATTTTAATATTTTTGTTTATGGCTTTTACAGTTTTATGCTTAGTATATTTAAGATTTTATGCTTAGTTTTTAATGACTAATGAGTTAATATTTGTATTGTAGGAAATGGATCCTAATCATCCTTATTTTCCGGACGATCTTAACATGAACAACGGTTATTTTGACCTTTCCGGGCCGACGGAAATGGCAGCGGGTCCTTCTGGTTCAGGCACCACATCAACATCAAGTCTCAAATCTAAATAGCACACATCAGACGTATGGCAATGATTTGATGTAGTACAAATTACTATGCCAGACGGTACGGTCAAGTACAGAACTAAATGTAAGTTTTGTCCTAAGGACTATGCCACCAGTAGGATAGGAACCGGTCATTTGAGAAGGCATATGGAGAAATGCATGCCTACACACGGACATGTAGACACTACAACCTAGACACAAATACAACGAAACCTAGATGAGTTCGTTATGACATAGTGTTACGACGCCGCGCATGCTAGAGAGTGCATGGCACGTTACAGTGCACAAACTGATCAACCGATTAATTTCAGTGATAGTATTTTTTATGAAGAATTTATCCAAAATGCATACAACCCCAATTTAAATCTGTTTATAGAAACACCACTGGGAGCGATTTGTCAAAATGTTTTAAAACCCAACGAGATAAGTTGATGGCTGAATTACAGCATCTAACTGTCTCTATTGCATTAACTTCTGATATTTGGAATGCGTGTTCCAAACATGACTATTTATATGTCACATGACACTATTTAGACTCTGATTGGAGGTTACAAATTTTTTTTGCACATACCGTAGAAAATATTTGTAATGTCATTCTTTCTGTTTTGGAAACTTATGAAATAACTTAACGCATCATTTCTATCACATTAAATAATGCATCAGCAAATACTAGCTTTATTGCATTGTTTATTGAAAGAAAAATCTCGCAAGATGGGAGTTATTTCTTCCATCAACATTATGCATGTCATGTAATAAATTTAGTTGTATGACTGGTATGAAGGAAGTAAGTGATTGTATAGATCACATCAAAGATGCCCTTTCTTAGATCAGCAACTCTAATCCAATATTGCAAAAATTCGGCAAATATTATAAAACTTACAGTCTACGACTCTGATCAAACCAAAATTGATATAATTTTGGCCCTTATTTCCTTCTCTTTTTGCTTGATTCTCGAGCATTATCCTATGATTTAATTATATGAATTGAGTGTTTTCAGGTTTTTATAAAGTTCAGGGGCATTGGAGTAATATTGGTCAATTAGGGGTGAAACAGTAATTATTGAAGGAGGATTAAATTTATTGTGATTGTAGAAGAGTTCAGGGCCTGAAACGTAATTCGCCAAGCAGCACTTGCCACCTCTTTTAATTAAACGGTGCGTTTAATGTTGTTGGGCACAAATCAACGCCAAGCCCAAATATGTTAAAATGATTCAGTGTGGTGAGCTCACCACACTTAAGCCCAAATGCACCCTAACTACTTCTAAACGCACCCTACCTTCTTCAAATCTTCATCTTCATCTTCTTCCTCACGACCAGCTGCCTCCATTGTCAACTATTTGAAGCTCCAAACCCTTGCTGTTTCAGTCACCATAATGAGGCCATTTCGCACCTATTCTAGTCCATTTCCAGTGCAATTGACTCGCCGGATGTGCCCGAACATGATGGACACCGATTCGGCCCACCAAACCTCACCAAAATCCACCACGAAATTTGGTCCAACCGTGCTCCGTCGCCTTTGCCCCCAACTTCAAAACCGCGACATCACCGCGAAGAGCACCCAATCAATGTCGCGGTTTGCTCGTTCGATGTCTCCACGGCGACAGGGAGTTGTCTTTGGCCCAAATTATGTCGCCCCAAGTGTCACTCCAACGTCGCCATGAAATGCAAACCGCGAATCTCGCTGTATCAGCTCTGATTGGCTGATTTTGGTGGGCAACTTACAAGATGCTCCCCTTTGAGGGGCTAAAATGGTAATTGGACAAGTCCAGGGGATGTTTTAGTAATTGACCACCCAAGACCTAATTTGAAATGCCTATAAATTCATCACTATTTTCCTCTCTTGAATCAACTCTTGACAATCAAGAAACCTCCTTTCTTCCACCATTCCTAATCGCACAATTCTCCTCTCCAATAAACACCTAGATTACTTCACCACAAACACTCCTCTCTTTCCATCTTCTCCACCCCTTTCATTTGTCACTTTCCATATGACTCCACCTATCTAGACACATCATCAACACCCAATCTTTGCACTAGCCACAACAAGGAAGCTCAAGGAAGAATCAAGTTTACAAGAGAGACCCAATGGTGATTTCTCTCCATTTTACTTCCTTTCTTTGTTTGTGATTATGTGTAATTAAACCCCCATTCTAGGGGGATGATTTGAGAGACTTTTTAGACAGTGAGTATTTATTAAGGCTTTGAATATTATGTTTATTCAATTATAGTTTTATTCACTTTGCAATTAGATCTTGCACTTATGTGATTGATTGAGTATTGACACACTTGTTGATTGCAATATGTTGTAGGATTTATTTGTGATAAAATTGGTTGAGTTATTGACACACTTGATTGATTGTAGCACATAGTGAATAGGATAGGCTTTTGGAGGGTAGGCCTACCACAATTGCCTAGGCCTTTGATCGTCACTAACCGATCCCACCTTGACCCCGTTTCCTTAATCGGTTAGGCATATTGGTGGGAAATTGTTTAGGGTTCGTAGTGACGGTCTAAACAACACTTTTGAATGAGATCTGTCCTTGATTGTGTGAATAGTGCGTTAATGAAGCCATTGATGAATTGCTCAAAGTCCATTAGCTACTATATCATTTCCTAGACTTCGAATTAATTGTTTAAATCATTTTCTTGTCTAGGTTGTTGATATTGGATTCCTATCTATTCATATTCTATTTACATTTTGTTATTTTTATTTTCCATGTATGTTTGATGGTTTCTTAAATCATACACCATTCAAACTACCATGATTTACTTTATTTGCATTTTAGATTAGTTAAATAATTCAACTAATTACTCTAATTCCCTGTGGAACGATCCTTAGCTTGTTGCTTTACTAGTTTTTAAAACTTAGAGCACATTGCGTAGGAATTCCTTTATAAACATCTTTTGATAATCCGTAATTTGGTAACGACACAAAAAGCGGGTGATCAGACCCCAAAGATTCCAAACATATATGCCGATAAGGTGGAACTCTACTTACTTAATGCTGTAAAATTGTTTGGATTATGATACAACTATTTCAGGTTTTTATAACATGAAAATGTCCGAAATTGGCCGTCAAGTACTAGCCCGAAATGATTGGTATGTGGCAAAGATTTTTGTTGAATTTTTAAAAGTTTTTTACGATGCCACTGTAACTCTTTCCGAGGTCTATTACCCTACATCTTCCCAGGCAATCCATCAGATTGTGGAAATGTCTGAAATGTTAAACACTTATAGGAAAGATAATATCTTAGGCACTGCAGTTGTTGCCATGGAGACCAAGTTTAGAAAATACTGGTCTACAATTCCTTTTTTGTATGCCTTAGGTGTTATAGTAGATCCTATGATTAAATTATCTAGTTTAGAAGCTTTGCTTGAGTATATTGGTGGTAATTTGAGCATAGATAATTCTGCACAGGTTACTGACATTCGAAACAAGTTGTTTGAAGTTTTTAGTATTTATGAGCGCAGGTATGGATGCGTTGACACGCAACCATCAGCAGAACCGGACACACTCCTATTGCAGACAAGTTGGAACATTCTAAAATGCCAAAAAAAAGTCAGCTCATCAAGTTCTTCTTCTTCACAAGCTACTGCAACTTCTGGTGCTGAACTAAGCAGCTTCATTGAAGCTCAGTTCGATTCATTTGAAAACATAGAGGGATTTGATCTACTGCTATGGTGGAAAACCCATAGCTATAGATATCCGGTCATGTCACACCTAGCATGTGACGTACTGGTTATCCTCGTGTCCACTGTGTCTTCAGAACAAGCATTCAGCACGAATGGACAAATTATTAAACCAAGAAGAAGTTCTTTGTCTCCAAAGATGGTGGAGGTATTAACATGCCTTCGGGATTAGGAGCATGCTCGAAAGAGGCTGCAAAATGAAACAGTAGATGAAGAACTTATTCAAAATTTCTCCAATTTATATGTCGATGAGAGTTCCGGTAGTAACAAGGTCTAGGACTAGGTTATACGTGTACATTAATTTGTAAGATTGCACTCTTTTTCCCTTACCAATTTTTTATCTCACTGGGTTTTCTTTGGTAAGGTTTTTAATAAGACAATCATGTAATACGAAAAGTCCGAAATAAATAAATAAATAATTCTTCATTTCATATTTTCATAATTTCATCTATTTTTTATTTTCTTTAAACTTTTATCTTTATTTATTCTTTGAATTATTTTATTAAATAAAATAATAAATCTATCTATTTTCTACATTTTTTTATTAGACTAAAATAATAAATAAGATAAACAAATTACAATTAAAAATACATAAGTTAAATTGTTAAAACAATATTATAAGTTATAAGTTATAACAATTAAATTTAAATATTTGAATACTTATAAATTTAAATTTAAAAAAAAAAATGAAAATAGGCTTAGGCCTGGCCCCTTTAGGCCCGCCTGAGCCGACTAGCATGCCGTGCTGGGCCTCCATTTTCCTAAATGGGCCAGGCCTAGCACGGCACGACAAAGGTGCTGTGCCGTGCCAAGCCTGACCCGTTTAGGAAAACGGGCCTGGCGTACCGAGCCTATGTAGGCTGGGCCAACCCCTTTTGACAGCATTAGCATTGATTGACTACTCTATATATATTGTATTTTTTTTTCCTCAGTTAACTAGACCAGCCTAGATGGCAGCCAGTACCTAGTCGAGCGCCTAGTGCCACCTAGATAGGCTCCTGGGTGGTCAAACGCGGCCTAGGTAGCGTTGACCGTCTAGATCGTCATATTTTTATTTATTTATTATTATTGGATTTGATTGAGTTATGGACAGTACATTGAAAAGAAAAAAATTCCCACCGCCTAGGCGCTAGGCGGTGGCCGGTGGATCATCGCCCGACTAACGTTTAACGCATTCTGCAACACTGAACTAGATAGAAGGAAACAAAACAAAAAAGTAGAAAAACATTATAATAAAAAAGCTCACTACATTATATGCAATAACATCTATGTAGCCCGGGCTGCTTCAATGATAAATTTTCATTTCAACATTTTCATAACTGATGGATAATTGTCTATTAATTACTGAGCGGTTTTTTAAGCAGCTTTGGTAGAAGGAAGTGTTCCAAACACCCTGTCCCATAAGGAGGAAGTGATGCCAAATCCTTCGCTCTGACTTCTGAAGTGATGGTTCAAGTGATATCTCTATAGAAAACAAACATTAAAGATTGTAAAAGCATTCAAATGTTGGCTGGCTCAACTTCCAAGCAGTTAAAAGGGGATGATTGCAGTTACTTCTTTACCTTCAAATCACGACTATATCCTTTAGACGGCTTCCCATGGTGGAGGTAGTAATGAGTGCAATCATACATTACGTAACCCAGCAAGGTGCCTCCGAATAGAGCAGGAGTGATAGATGGAGGTATTAGAAGCTTAAACAGGTTCCACAACTGAAGTAACAAATCATGATGAGTGAAAAGCAGGGAAAGAAATCATTATAATTTGTCAAAATGCAACATTAACATGTGCTTTCTCTTTTCGAATTGTTAAACTCAACGAAATATCATAACTAGTTCCATTTGCATTATTCACAATCAATGCACACAGGTATTTGACCGGCAAAATAATAAGGCTGATATGAGTATTTATATGAAACAAAAAATATGAAACAAAGAAAAACTTCATTTGCATAATTTTGGTTGGTGGGGTGGGGCAAAATCATTGAGATACCAAAATTGAACATACCGGCACACATAAAATTGCTGTTGCAGCAGGAGGGAAAACAAGTCGTAGTCCATCCATAGGGTGCTTGTGATGACACCCGTGAAGAAGATAATGTAAAGTGTTAGTGCTGCAGAAATTTTCCAACCAGCTTTAGCACATGACACCACTTATATGCAAACACACACACACACACATATATACAGAGAGAGAGAGAGAGAGAGAGAGAGAGAGAGAGAGAGAGAGAGAGAGAGAGAGAACCAGTAGCTTTTAGTCTTTATGTGGAACAAAAATCGATGTAGAAGGTACTCCATCAATGTCCAAATGAAGATGCCACCAACTACTGTTAGGGCTGCCTGAGGAGGAGTAAGGCCCATTCGTATAGATAAAGAAACAAGCCAACATGTAACTGGTAGCCAAACCATTGGAATCACCCACCATTTTGTGCGAGTCAAGGACTGTTTCAAAGTGAGGAGTCAACTACGCTAGCTCATGTATAAAGTGGAAAGTTAATGGTAAAAAGGTAATATCTTAACAATATTAACACGAAGATACATAGCTTGAGTAATAGGCTTGCAGAAGGAAATTGAAGGAAGTCTTTGCAGAATTAAAACAAATCAACTCGTGTTCTTGTCACAATTACAAATGTTTAGAAACTTTGGCTATGGAGTTAACAAACTCTACATTAAATATGCTAGATTGTAGTTAGTATCGCTAAAATCTGTTCAGTATTACTATAATTCAACGTATATGAGAATAGGAAACCCCCCGACAATGTAGTATCTTCCCTCAAGAATTGGTGACTAAACCTGAACAACTGGAATCTGATTATATCACTGTTTCCAATACAAATTCTTAAACAGGATTAATAATAATATTTGAATGTGTCCCTCAAACAAATTTGGATTCTCAACTTTAACCCATATGGTTCATTTGGAACAAATAAATTCAATAACACATCTAATTCAAGGAAACAGTTTCTATCATGCACCATCATGTTCTATTATCTCAAATGATTTTGTGGGTGCTCTGAGTGAAGACGATTCGTTTTCTAATCCAAAGTACAACATATATGAGAATAATACCCAAACAAACCTTTTGAATGTGTCGGGATTCATTAAGCATAAAAAATCTGAATGATACTAATTCAACAGTGAGCCTACATATGCAGTGATTACTTTAGGTAAACATCTACACGATAACACTGTTATTATGCGTGCTTATTTATATAATAAATAAACAAGACAGCTTCTCACATGCAAACCCCCACATGTAATTTTCATGCGGAATCACTAATTGTCACAATCAGTTTGCAGTACTACAAAACTTATTGTCTCATGTGCAATCAGTTATCCCACACAAAATTAAGTCCAGGGGTTTGCACCTGATAATTTTCAAATAAGCTGTAACTTCTTTAAACTGACTGCAGAATCGCCTACGATAAAACAACACAAAACTAGTTAAGATAAATAATCTTAAATGCCAAAAATATCTAACTCATAAGTCATAGTGCTCACTGCCCAGTTATACTTTATTTTATTTATGTTATTTTTTTAATGCATTTAGGATCTTATTCTCATCAGTGACTCAGTATTATTGTCTTACTTCGCTAATAATATCTAAGATTCCTCAGTTTCAATTTTGTTAAATGTGATCCTGTTATTTCCGTTGACTACGCTCAGTCCTCAGAACACACACTTGTTAAAAAAAACTTAGAGGTCTGTGTTAAAAACATCCATGCCTGTTCATGTACATGTCCTTATCTACCGAGTACAAGTGTCGAACAAAATATATTTATAAGCAAATTGTACCTCTAAAAAGTCATTAGCAAAGAACCGGGGTCCTTCCTTGCTGACTATAGGTTTATGAACCCAGTCATCATAAGCTTTTCCAAGATGACCAACCTACAAAAATATCAACTCTTACAGAGATCAAGAAAATGTTATAAGAATCAAGTGTTCAAAACTCAATTGGAATAGACACAGGAATCTAGTGCAACGTCTACCATAGAAGAAGAAACAGAAATAAATGGACATAGCAAGTATAAACCTGGAAAACAAGTGGCTTATTCAAATCCACGGTAAAAGGCGTAGCTACCATCTTTGCAACTTAAGATGTGACTGACTTACTAGTTACTACATCATCAGCAAATGAAGGAACTTATTAGAAGCATAACAAAGGAATGCATAAATCATACAATCGTCTTATAACCAATGGTAGCAAAAGAAAAAGGGGTATTTAAGTGAAATTGATGAGATCATCCATGAAAAGGAGCAACCAAATTAAAACAAAAAAACAAAAAAAACAAAAAAACCCAGGAAAGTCAAATAAAACTGAAATGAGACGACATTACAATAATCATAATTCAATATATTTTCATAAAAGTAGTCCAATTCTCATTCATTCTCCTGTGATAGGCCATCAGACACAGAGTTGTGTTTTAGGATTTCATGAGCATGAGGATTCATTCAGTCTTTTAAGACATTTATATTATCAACAAAGTTAAGGAAATCACAAACAAAGAATAAAAGAATAAAGAACCAATAATAATTTTTAGCCAAATTTAACCAGTTTTGGAATTAAAAGAGAGAGAGAGAGAGAGAGAGAGAGAGAAAATAAATGAAATCATGAAAATTATCATTAAAGATCCTAAAAGCAAAAAATCATACACATTTCCAGAATTACATAAGATTCAACAAAACTCTCAAGTTATCTTTCAAACAATATATACAAAATCTTTAAAATAAGATAGAAATATGCTAGTCCCACAATACACATCAGAATTGAAAATATAAATGTTCAAATGTTCAATTGAGCCCATTAGTGTTTCTCCTCAATAAAATATGAAAAAATAAAAACACAAACCTAAGTTTGAATCAATGGAAGACCCACCAGAGAGTTGTTGAGATGCGGAGACCCAGAAAAGCTTAAGAATTGGATGTGTCTGTCTCCTCCTGTTAGACAAGAGAGACAGAGAGGGAGAGAAAGCCAACAGCGGCGATGGGAGAGTTGTGAGGAAAAGGCGGGTTATTTAGATGCCTCGCACATGCTTTCGAAATTGTAGGTGGGCCTAACAAATAATGTCAACAGTTGCCAACTATCAATTCTTTTAACTTTAGGCGAATTGCTCAAACATCCCCAAAGTTTAATACAATTGCACATATATGTATTAAACTTGAATGACGGTTTTGTTCGGCGGCCACGACCGTCGAATTCAACCGCCATTTTCTTCCTTCTCTGAAATTTGACCTTTTTGCCCCTAAGATCTCCTTCTTTCGCCTTTAGCCAAAAATCTACGAATTTCTTCATCAATTGACCTTGTTACACTAAATTACCTACACAATCTAAATTGAGCTATAAAATACACAAGTTTACTCGAAAATCTGAACATAAGCATCGGAAATAGGGGTTGTATTTTGATGTATGAAATGGCTTGATCAGCAGGTTCATCCAACTCTATAGGACACAAAACATTCTTTCTTTGCAAAAAGGAAAGCCATATTGACTAATTGCTAACGGCCGAGCTTAGTGCAAAATCATGACATTACAAGAGGGAAGTCATGTTGATTGCTAACAGCCCATTACGCCCGTAAAGATACAAGACATAACCATCTCGATAGATAAGAAAAAAAAACTACAAGGATAATTTTACAAGGTTTGTAAAAGTGAAAAAAAAAAAAAAAAAAAAAAAAACTAAATCCAATCCCATACTATAGCTAATATCTTTGTAAGGTTCCCAAGTGTTGATTGGCTCATTTCGTGGACAAACCACATGTTGGGGTACTTTGTAAGGGTAGCTTAGATGTTGTTAATGCTCAAGCCCTTTTGAAGACCTCGTCTTGATAAGCACCGAAGGTAAATTTCTATGTGCTTACTTTTCTTTAAAAAGAATAGTTGCACACACATACTTAACATACATTGCATATGTGTGCATTCTCTTCACATGTCACATTTCACACTTGCACTTATTTGCTATATTTTGTTGTGTGTAATGGTGTCTTGTTGTCTTGTAATTCGTTTCCCGATAGTTTTCGGAAACGTCCGTGCATGCACTAGAATGTGCTTGGTTTAGCGCGAAGACCACCTGAGAATGCCCTTGGCTTCTCCTTGGTTTTCACCTTTGATGGTGATCGGCGGTTATGATCGGCGGCCTGACCGCCGTTCGAAACCGCCGTTCAAGACCTGATTGATTTTATCTCTCGGTCTATTTCGGCGGTTGATTCGGCGGTCACGAAACCGCCGAATGAAACCGCCGTTCATACCTGATTGATTTTTTATCTCGGGTTTGTTTCGGTGGTTAGATCGACGGTCACGAAACCGCCGTTGGTCCCCTGTTCCTCTCGGGTCCAAATCGACGGTTATGATCGGCGGCCTGGCCGCCAATTGAAACCGCCGATCGGTGCGTTTCAGGGGCAAACTTGTCTTTTCACATGCTCTATTTTTCATGCCTATAAATACATCACTTTCTCTTGTTCTGAGTGTGACTCTTTAATCATCAAGAACCCTACTTTCAAAAGAGAGAATTTTAAGAGAGAAAGCAACCAAGTTTGCTCATTAAACACTCAAACCAAAATCCATTTGCATCAAAGTTCATCTAGCATTCTTTAGCATATCTAGGATGCTTGCTTGCATAGGTCTTTCATCATCACACTTGCTTTGGTAAGTTTTTCACTATTATCATACATAATTAGTGTTTAATTTATTATGGCATCTCTTTTATTACTTGATTGTTCTTAGATTGAATTCTAATATTCAAGATAGAGATTGTTGTGTTGATTTGATTGAGTGTTGTTTTTGTGATAGATATCTAGGTTTCTATAATCTATGATTATCTAAGCTAATTGACATGTCATTTAGCTTTAATATCTAGGATTGTTTTTAATTGCAAATTCATCATCTTAGATAAGCATATAGGGTTTCCCTTGCTCTATGTTGCATTTGAATATTCATATATTCACTTAGGGTGTTAATATCTTTTTAGAGAATTAAGTCTTGTGTTGTGACCGGGATTAGGTTGCTTAATTCGCAAGCAATCGGACTAGGTTCGCTTATACCGGGATTAGGTAGGTGTGTGATTACTTCCGGGATTAGGTTGTAATTTCATCACATTTAGTGGATTCGAGGTTCGGGTGTGGCTCACTTAACAGCCCGTGGTTTTTCCCGTGAGGGTTTCCACGTAAATATCAAGAGTTGTTTTAATTTCCGCACAATATTACACTTGCTATATCTTATTGACTATTAGGGGTATTTTCGTAATCTTGTCCTTAAACGAAAATTGGGTAAAATCAGTTAAAATCTATTCACCCCCCCTCTAGATTAATAGTTTACACACCGTGAGAACTTTCAATCTTCAATCATGATGTAGAGTGCATCGATTAATACAACATGAAAAATGTTCAAGGCTATGTTTGAGATTGTTTTGCTTAAGAAATAATCCATCTATAGCTTAATTTAAGAAATAATCAACTTAATATAAAAGTAGGGAGGTGTTTGGTAATTAAAGTAAATTTTAAAATTGCTTATATTTTGAAAAGATGAAAAATATATTGGACAAAATTATTAAAATAGGCATTATAATTGATTTAAAAAATAGGCATTATAAAACCATATGAAAGATAAAAAAAAAAAATAACTAAAATAATTCTTAAATATTAATAAATAATTATATAATTTTTTTTTTTAAAGTTTCAAACAGCCGGAGGTAGATTAGTCCACCTTTGGAGATGTCGACGACGTCGACATCACCGGAAGTGGACGATCCACTTGCGATGTTGGAGAAGGCAAGAGCCTCTGCATTGGAACTTGGAACCTTCCAACGTCGGGTGAGGCTGTCACCTCCTCCTTGGAGGATGATTGATCCTCCTCCGGTGACGCTGACGTCGGATCCAGTGTCGACAGAGGACTATCGTTCCTTCTCCAACGTTGGACATCGCCATCACCATTAACTAAGCAGGGTCGAGATTTCACAGATCTAGCAATCTCATTCCCGAAAACGAAGGAGGCCTTTCGCCTCCTCCATGGCTGGACGAGAATTGTCTTACACCGGTGACATCGACGTTGCTGGAGGAAGCCAATTCTCCTCCAGTAATTATTTCCAACGGTGGCCACCATGATTGTATCTCACCATTATCAAATTATTTATTAAATATTTAATTAAAAAATAATTATATTTTCATTTTGTTGAATTTAAATTTTAATCACTCGCAATTTCAGTTTTTTTAAATAATTACTAAACATGAGGGCATTATCGTCTTTTACATAAATGAGTGAGGGTATTATGGACATTACATAAGTAATAAGTTAGCTTCTCAAATAATCAACTTCGAAAAGCAACCCCCAGTCAACTTCTCAAAAGATGATTATTGGAGGTTCAGATTGTAAAATTAGCTGCTTTTGGGAAGTTTACCAAACTCCTATTTGCTTAAAACTTAAAAAATAAGTTATTATTTCTCAAGCAAAAGCAACCCCAAACATAGCCCAAGTTCAAAGTAAATTTTAAAGCAACAATATGGATTATCATCTTAGAAAGTATGAGAAACCAAGTTTTCATTCCATAGGTTACTCAAAATTGAGAAGGATGCCAACCATGCATATCGAAGAAAATTCTTATAAATCATTAAGATAGTAGACACCATTAAGCTAAATAAAACCAAGATAGAATGCCAATTTCATGTTTATTCACATCCAACAATGAGTATTAGAAGTTGTTGTCAAATAATTTGTTGTTAGATAAGTTTTAAATTTGTCCAAGTTACTATTTTGACCACTAATACTCCTTAATTACTATTTTGGCCTAATGTTGGTTTTGTTGCTGTAATAAATTGTATTGTTAAAGAAAAGGGGTTGTTATAACTTTTCTCTCTTTGATGGTCTTTTGTAAATATATTATTCTGTTTTCATTGAGAACAGATTCATCATTCAAGAAATAAGAAAATCATTTCTTTCCTTTCCTTTTGTAAAACGGTATCAAAGCAGTTTCATGCTCCATTGACTTTCATTCTTCGAATATGGCACGTGGTGGCGGTGCCAACGGCGCTGGCGGAAATCGATTTGTTCATCTTGAGAATTTGACTTCACCTCCAGTGAAATCGCAAATGGAAGATCCTAATAGCCCTTACTTTAATTTCTTTACCATGGAGATCACCCAGGGTTGAGTCTTGTCTCTCATCAATTGATCAGAGATAACTACAACACTTGGAGTAGAGCTATAAGTATGGCTCTTACTACGAAAAACAAATTAGGTTTTGTTGATGGTATAATTTTTCGTCCCTCAACTAATGATTTGCTCTGTAATTCATGGTCTCGTCGCATTTCCATGGTTACTTCGTGGCTTTTGAATGCTGTGAGTAAAGAAATAACTGATAGTCTACTTTACCTTGATTATGCTTCTGAGGTTTGGGGAGATCTACGTGATTGATTCCATCAGAGCAATGGACCTCATGTTTTTCAAATTAAGCAACATCTTCATGGCGTTTCTCAAGGGTCTAACGATGTCACTACTTACTACACAAAACTTAAGATACTTTAGGATGAGCTGAAAGATTTTAGGCCAGTTCTGTAAGGTTCACTATTTGTATTGGCTTAATTCCATTGCAAAACACTCTATGTATGTATTAGTTGTTGCTTAGGACATTCTTTGAAGAAAGGAAGCTTAAAAAGTGAAGAGCAACTTCTAGTGCAAAAGTCGTTTTCAAGAGGTGAAAAACGTCAAAGGTAAATCTTGACTTCTATCCTCTTGCAAGGCGTTAGCGCACACACACACAATTCATACATGTGTGTCCCTGCATCGTGGTTCAAACATTTGGTATAGCACATTCACACATCTCATAGTATGCTCATGCATTGATCTTGTATTGATAAACATTGTAGAATTGCATGCGTTGTGACTATCTCTTTGATATGGCATGCTTGTGTGAATTTGTGTTTGTTTGTTTCCGTATTTTTGTATTTGGACTTGAATATGTTCTATTATGATGCCTTATTGAGTTCCGGTCATTTCGGTTACTCATTCATAAGGTTTCGAGTCCAAATGATGTAACTACGCTACTTTTCGTTCTCATTCTTTGAGTTGACTTCATTGTCGTTTTCTAAGATGATTTCTCAACCATTTTTCAAAGTTGTGTAGTCTTTGTCATGCGTGAGGGAGTCACGGTTCGTAATCCGAAAACAGATTCGAAATCAAAGTTCGGATCCCCAAGATACGGGCTAAAGAACCAAAGGAGCGCGCAAGAGTGGTCTGGAGCGCGTGAGGCCACAAGGCCTGGCCGTGAGGGAGGCCGTGGTCCCCATGGCCAAGGGAGCCCTCTGCTCCCATGGGCTCCACGCGCCCCCCACGGGGAGGTGACATGGCACGCTCTGATTTGCTCGAAAAATCTCTCTCTCTCTTCCTTTTTAAACTCATCTCCTTCCCTCCACACTAGTTGAAGAATTTTGAAGAACACTCACAAAATTCTGCAGAATTCTCTCAATTTTAGTTTTAGTATTTTGATCATATCTCTCTCATACGAACTCGAAATCAATCGATTCAAAAACCAAAATTGTTGGTCTTGAAGAGAGCTACAAACCCCAAGTATTTCCAGAGGCATCTGACTTCGCCATGTTTCTCAGTTGATCCATTTTCAGTCCGTGGTCAGTATGTTTGTTTCAACTTCTTCTTTTTCAATTTCATCTTTGATCATCTCTTGATTCTTACTATTTGATTGATGAAATTTGTTGAGAAGTATGTTAGATCACATGCTAGGGTTGTTTGATCATTTGCTAATTGAGATTTAGCTTTGTGATTTGTCTTGAACATAAATGTGTTAAACTTGATTTGTCATGAAATTGATTCTAGAAAATGTATGTGTGATGTGCTTCATGTTATTTTCTATGTTTTATTTCATGATCTAAGAACTAGGTTTTTAGTGTGATATATTGAATATTCATACCTTGTTCTTATTGATTTGCATGTCTTGATTTCTAGATACTTTTGTGATTGATTGTTGAAAGCATATTCTAGACTATCATTGAACATGTACATTGAGCTTGATTGATCATCTAGCTTAATTTGATTGTGTGTGCATCATTTGCATCACTTAGATCATAGCCTTGCATTAGGTTGAAGTCTCTAGCAAAGTGAGTGAAGCTTTGTGGATAGAGCAAGGAAGTCTTGTCTAGGGTCGGGAGGATCCGGATAGGCAAGCAAAAGTCTTAGCTAGGAGTTTTTATACTCCGGATGGTTGAGCTAGAGAAGCTTGACTAGGATCATTGGATCTAGATAGCTAAGCAAGGGAATCTTCCTAGAGACGTGAGTGTCTTGGATATGAAGTTGCTTTCTAGAGGTGTAGGACACATCTCGGATAGGAAGTAGGCTTGGTGATTCACTAGCCCGAGGGTAGATTAGGAGCTGATAGCTTGAGCGGATATCATGAGTGATAGCTTGAGTGTGTAAGTCCTTTTTCACATAGTGGATTGCTTTGCCGGTGGTTGTGGTATCAACCCGTGGATGTTTCCTCTTTGAGGTTTTACCACGTAAAAACACTTGTGTTCATTTTTGCTTTTACTTTTCTTTATCTTCCATATCTTTCATTGATTGCATATCTTGTAAATTGATTAACTCTTGTATAAGTGAAATCAATTAATTTGTCAAATATAATCAAGTGTGTATTTTCATTGATATATTCCGCATTATTTTTAAATTGGAAGAATTTGGAGCCTATACCTATTCAACCCCCCTCTAGGTATATTTCACTACTACTTAAGGGAAATTTCATTTGGTATCAGAGCGGGTGTCTAGACGTACTTAGATAGATCCTTTCTTTGTAGTGTTTTGTGTTTTTGTTTGTGATAATCATGATTAAGGAAGTGTATTCCTATGTGGCTTCTTTTGTTGAACATATTGACTTAGATGAGAAAAAGATCAATGATCTTACTTTTGAAAATGAACGTTTATCCAAAGTCAATATGTCCCTCAACAAGAAGCTAGAAGATCATGATCTTGGCTCAAAGGAGTTCAATGAACTTAAAGACAAGATCCTAAGTCTAGAATTGAATCTAAAAGATAGCAATGATAGACTTGGTATCTTGAAGCAAGAAATTGAGCAAAGAGATTGTTCTCTTGTAAATGCTAAGAAACTTGAAAATGTGCTTAAATCTAAACTTAATGAGCATTTAAATCAAGAGAAAAAGTATGAACAATGGCTTGATAAATCACGTAAAGATGTTATGTTTAGTGATGACATAGCGGAAAAATATGCCATTGAACTTAGGATGCTTCGTGAGAAACTTGATGAGGCTAATAGGGTGATTAGCAAGATGTCATCTAGTTCTAACAAAGTTGAAACTCTCATTAAAAGTGGAAAGCATCCATGTGACAAAAGAGGTTTGGGTTATATCAATGAGAAGGAGACCCCTTCATCTAACAAATCTACTTTTGTCAAAGCAAGCATTAAATCAAATGTAGGTACACTCACTCAAGGTAAAGCTATGAAAGCTACCGGAGGTGCCTCTTCATTAACAAAGATGTTCAATGGAAGAACACAACAACATGAACATCAAGGAGCATCAACCTCAAATGCAAGAGGTGGAGCATCAAGGGTTGCACATCGAAGAGAAAATATTATGAGAAATCCAAATGAGTTGGAAGCAAATGCAAATGGTAAAGTTCTCAAATTTATTCCTATTTGTCATCATTGTAATATGATAGGACATATTCGACCTAGATGCTTTGAGTATATTCGAAAATGCAAACTTGATAATGCTTTTCATGATGTGTCTTTGAATGGACCTAGGTAATCATCCATGTATGGATATAGAAATAGACCTAGGAAGACCTTGGAAAAGCATGTTGTTGAAAAAGTTGTTGATGATTTGCTTGCTAAATCTTGTGTTGTGCCTCACTCTACTATGCATAAGAAAGTTGATAATGCTTTGATTGATATATTTGAAAATGTGACCAATGAGGTCAAGGTGCATGTTAAAAAGCCTAACATTGAGTCAAAGCATGTTAAAAGTAAGAGTGAGAGGCATGTTGTGAAAAATGTGTGGATTAGAAAAGACACATCTAAATGTCATGTTGCACAATATGCTTTACGTGCCAACTCCTCCTATTCTTGGTACCTAGATAGCGGTTGCTCTAGGAACATGACCGGGAACAAAGAGTTCTTTAAGAATCTTATTTTAAAGGATGGAGGTTGGGTTACTTTTGGTGATGGTACCAAAAAGCAAGTTCTTGGCAAGGGAACAATTTGTATCCCCGGATTGCCTAAACTTCGCAATACTTTGTATGTTGATGGGTTACAAGCTAACTTGATAAGCATCACTCACTTGTGTGAAATTTTTAAAGAAGTTAGCTTTAACAAAGATGTGTGCACTATAATTGATAAAAAGGGCGATGTCGTCCTAAGAGTCAAAATGTCTATAGACAATTGCTATTGTCTTGAGATAGATCCTTTAACATGCAACATGGCACATGAGTGCAATAAGCTTGATTTGTGGCATCAACGTTTGGGTCACATGAATTTTAAAGATTTGAAAAAGCTTGAAAAACATGGCATTGTTAGAGGTCTTCATAATCTTGGTAAAAAGCTTGAGGTGGTTTGTGAACCTTGCCAATTAGGTAAGCAAACCAAAGTGTCTCATAAGAAAAATTCTTACATAGCTACCAAGAGACCTTTAGAACTTGTGCATATGGACCTAATGGGGCCAATTCAAACCGAGAGCATTAATGGCAAAAAATACATTTTTGTATGCGTTGATGATTTCTCTAGGTTTACTTGGGTTTATTTTCTTAGAAACAAGACCGAGGCTTTTGATTACTTTAAAAAGTTTTGTAATCAAGTTCAAAATGAAAAAGGTTTTGATATCAAGAAAATATGTCGCATTAGGAGTGATCATGGGACGAAATTTGAAAATGTAAAATTTAGTGAGTTTTGTGATGGTCTAGGGATTTCTCATGAGTTCTCCGCACCTAGAACTCCTCAACAAAATGGTGTTGTTGAGAGGAAAAATCGTGTCTTGCAAGAGATGGCTAGGGTCATGCTCAATAGCAAGAAAGTTCCTAGAAACCTATGGGCCGAGGCGGTCAATACCGCTTGTTATGTGTCTAATCGAGTTTTTAAGAGGCCCGGCACAAAACAAACGTCCTATGAGCTATGGAAGGGCAAGAAGCCCAATGTGAGTTACTTCCACACTTTTGGGAGTAAATGTTATATTTTGAATGATAGAGATCACTTATGAAAGTTTGATGCAAAAAGTGATGTTGGTCTCTTTCTTGGGTATGCTATTAATAGTCGTGCATATAGAGTCTTTAATTTGACTACTAAGACTATTATGGAGTCTATCAATGTGAAGATAGATGATCTTAGCATGCTAAATTTGTGTGATGATAATGGTGTCAATGAATCTAAAGAAAACATGTTGAATGACACTAAAACACCTATTAATGTGGCTAGTAGTGTTTCTAGTCAAGATGATGAAAATGATAGTCATGTTGAAGTTGAAAGTCAAGGGTTGGAAAATGTTTTAAATGATAATCAACAAAATGACCAAGTTGTTGAACATTCTCACCCAAGACTTAGAAACTTACACTATCAAGAAGACATCATAGGTGATTTAAATGAAGGGGTTAGAACAAGAAATCAAATTGCTAACCAAATATCCTATGCTTGCTACACTTCTCAAATTGAACCCAAAAATATTAATGAAGCAATTGTTGATGAATATTGGGTTGGGGCTATGCAAGAAGAACTTAATCAATTTGAGAGAAATGAAGTGTGGTCCTTAGTTCCTAGACCCAAAGATATAAATGTAATTGGCACTAAATGGGTGTTTAGGAATAAGACCGATAAAAGTGGCAAGATTGTGAGGAATAAAGCTAGACTAGTGGCTCAAGGTTACACTCAAGTGGAGGGTGTTGACTTTGATGAGACGTTTGCCCCGGTTGCACGTCTCGAGTCCATTAGACTTTTATTGTCCATTGCATGCATTAAAAAGTTTAAATTATTTCAAATGGATGTCAAAAGTGCTTTCCTCAATGGATACCTTCAAGAAGAAGTGTATGTTGAACAACCTAAGGGTTTTGTAGACCCACACTCTCCTAATCATGTGTTTAAATTGAAAAAGGCTCTCTATGGCCTTAAACAAGCTCCAAGAGCTTGGTATGATAGGTTGACTCAATATCTTATTGACAACCAATATATGAGAGGTGGCATTGATAGAACTTTGTTTATCAAACATCATGATCATGATATTTTTGTTGCACAAATATATGTTGATGACATTGTTTTTGGGTCTACTAATAAAACCAAGGTTGATGAATTTGTAAGTGTTATGTCAAGTGAATTTGAAATGAGTATGGTGGGTGAGTTGAATTATTTTCTAGGAATGCAAGTAAGGCAAACTAGCATGGGCATAATGTTGAATCAATCTAAATATGCTAAAAATCTAGTTAAGAGATTTGGCCTAGAAAATGGAAAAGATTTTGAAACTCCCATGAGCACCGCTTTAAAACTTGACAAAGATGAAAAAGGGAAAAGTATTGACCAAAGCCTTTATAGAAGCATGATAAGGAGTCTACTTTACCTAACGGCTAGTAGACCCGACATTTGCTTTAGTGTAGGCTTGTGTGCTAGATTCCAAGCAAATCCCAAGGAATCTCACTTAAAAGCCGTCAAGAGGATCATTAGGTACATCAAAGGAACTCATAGTCTTGGTCTATTTTATTCATTTGATACCAATGATATCCTTGTAGGCTATTGTGATGCGGATTGGGCGGGAAACATAGATGACCGTAAAAGCACATCGGGCAGTTGCTTTTATGTTGGTAATAACTTAGTTTCTTGGTCAAGTAAGAAACAAAATTCGGTTTCCCTTTCCTCTTCCGAAGCCGAATACATTGCGGCCGGAAGTGCTTGCACACAATTACTTTGGATGAAACAAATCCTTAAGGATTATGAGATAGAACAAGGAAAAATGACACTTTATTGTGATAATTTAAGTGCCATTAACATCTCTAAAAATCCGGTTCAACACTCCCGCACAAAACACATAACCATTAGGCATCATTTTATTAGAGATCTAGTTGAACATTCTATTATTACTCTAGAGCATTTGCCTACTAAAAATCAACTTGCGGACTTGTTCACTAAGCCCTTGGACAAAGAGAGGTTTAAAACTCTTAGAATGTCCATTGGCATGATTTGTGTTAATTGATGTCTTTGTATAATTGTGAGTGGCTTGATGAGCAAAACTTTAATTGAATATTATTATCTTTGAGAGCTACTCACTTGAGAAGTAGTGATCTTTAACAAGTATCTTTTATTGTTTCTAGATCATGCACTTAAGCTTGAAAATCCTATTTTTGAAAAGTGCACTAATGCTTCTCTTATATGTTTTTGGTTTTGAGTATATGTGGTTGAATATGTGTAGATAATGGATGCATCTAGAAGTTTATTGTTAAGTACATGATAGATGACTTATGGTATGTATCCATTTTGCTTCGGCACTACATAGTAATCAACGAGCACCCTCATGGAAAGGGCTACACACCTTGGTTGTGAAGCCACCCAATGTAGGAAAGGGCTACGCCATTGTGATGAGTGAAAGCCGCCATGAGGAGTATATGTTTTTGTTAGTAAAATCAAATAAGTGTTGAAATGAATCATTAAAAAAAAAAATCTTTGATTCTAAGCCTAAAAGAAATGAAAAATAAAAGGCTTATTGGTGTATAGTTGAGAATTGTGAAAATGCTCGGGTTGACAAATAGAAACGGGAAAACGGGAAAACGAGCCACATGCACACACACGCTCATATGTTGATATCTATTCATTTTAAAAGCAAAAATTCGGATGAATATCGGTTTGACCTATTTTTGGAAAGGCTTTAGATGGATAGGTGTGGATAGAGTTTGCATGTTGATATCACAATTACTCCTACTATATATGTGAGAAGCATTCACACACACACATTTTGCTTATGTGCTTGATTTATTAGCAATGTGAGAATATTTTTGAGAGATTAATGAAAATCTATGATTCTCTCTTGGACTTTGACAAGTTATGAAATATTTTCTCTTATTGCTTGATTGTGTGATTGTGTGATGTCCCTTGTGAACAAATCTACTTGGTGATAATATGTGGAGCATATGTTAAGGGGGAGCTTTAGTTTATTCAACTTCGCTCTCTATACGATTTGTTTGCTTTATATCTCGTTCTTTATCTCTTGTGTCCCTTGTCTATTCCTTGACAAAAAGGGGAAGAAAATATATACCTCACCATGTTTGATATTGGGGAGATTGTGTATACTTCACACGAGATTGTGTATACTTCACACTTTGTGTTGTGTGATCATATTCCTCTTTGTGCTTAATTGTGACTTTGTCTTAAGGGGGAGAATTCTTGTCTTAAGGGGGAGAAAGAATCCTTTTTTGCTAAACGTTAAAGATGATTGGTCCTTGGGAATTAAGAAATTAAGGGAGTGCTTTAATATGAAAATATTTTGATCACTTGAGATAATACATTTTTGTATGAGATAAGAGATGTCTTCTATATTTTTTTTATGTTGATAACTCACCATTCTTCTTTAGAGAAGATCTCTTGTTTTGGATTGCTATTTTCTCTCATAGGTACTTTGAAGACCAAAAGAGGAATTCTTGAAGACTTGAAGATTTTTTAGTCTAGGAATTTCTTTGTAATGTGAGATTGAGAGTATGCTACTAACTTGAGTTTATTTGAGTGAAACATTGTATGGTGAGGTTGAGGTTTTGCCATGGAATAGCCAAAGGGGGAGATTGTAAGGTTCACTATTTGTATTGGCTTAATTCCATTGCAAAACACTCTATGTATGTATTAGTTGTTGCTTAGGACATTCTTTGAAGAAAGAAAGCTTAAAAAGTGAAGAGCAACTTCTAGTGCAAAAGTCGTCTTCAAGAGGTGAAAAACGTCAAAGGTAAATCTTGACTTCTATCCTCTTGCAAGGCGTTAGCGCACACACACACAATTCATACATGTGTGTCCCTGCATTGTGGTTCAAACATTTGGTATAACACATTCACACATCTCATAGTATGCTCATGCATTGATCTTGTATTGATAAACATTGTAGAATTGCATGCGTTGTGACTATCTCTTTGATATGGCATGCTTGTGTGAATTTGTGTTTGTTTGTTTCCATATTTTTGTATTTGGACTTGAATATGTTCTATTATGATGCCTTATTGAGTTCCGGTCGTTTCGGTTACTCATTCATAAGGTTTCGAGTCCAAACGATGTAACTACGCTACTTTTCGTTCTCATTCTTTGAGTTGACTTCATCGTCATTTTCCGAGATGATTTCTCAACCATTTTTCAAAGTTGTGTAGTCGTCGTCATGTGTGAGGGAGTCATGGTTCGTAATCCAAAAACGGATTCAAAATCGGAGTTCGGATGCCCAAGATACGGGCTGAAGAACTGAAGGAGCGCGCGAGAGTGGTCTGGAGCGCATGAGGCCACAAGGCCTGGCCGTGGGCCCCATGGCCAAGGGAGCCCTCTG
Organism: Acer yangbiense; assembly: GCA_008009225.1. Lineage (NCBI taxonomy): Eukaryota > Viridiplantae > Streptophyta > Magnoliopsida > Sapindales > Sapindaceae > Acer > Acer yangbiense. Next base: position 20,881,240 of record CM017773.1, on the reverse strand, counting down.
CTCCCGTGGGCCCCACGCGCCCCCCCACGGGGAGGTGATGTGGCATGCTCTGATTTGCTCGAAAAATCTCTCTCTCTCCTCCTTTTAAACTCATCTCCTTCCCTCCACACTTGTTGAAGAATTCTAAGAACACATCTCGGATTTCTGCAGAATTCTCCAATTTTTCGTTTTCTTATTTTGATCATATCTCTCTCATACGAACTCGAAATCAATCGATTCAAAAACCAAAATTGTTGGTCTTGCAGAGAGCTACAAATCCCAAGCATTTCCAGAGGCAGCTGACTTCGCCATTTTTCTCAGTTGATCCATTTTCAGTCCGTGGTCAGTATGTTTGTTTCAACTTCTTCTTTTTCAATTTCATCTCTTGATTCTTACTATTTGATTGATGAAATTTGTTGAGAAGTATGTTAGATCACATGCTAGGGTTGTTTGATCATTTTTTAATTGAGATTTAGCTTTGTGATTTGTCTTGAACATATATGTGCTAAACTTGATTTATCATGAAATTGATTCTAGAAAATGTATGTGTGATGTGCTTCATGTTATTTTCTATGTTTTATTTCATGATCTAAGAACTAGGTTTTTAGTGTGATATATTGAATATTCATACCTTGTTATTATTGATTTGCATGTCTTGATTTCTAGATACTTTTGTGATTGATTGTTGAAAGCATATTCTAGACTATCATTGAACATGTACATTGAGCTTGATTGATCATCTAGCTTAATTTGATTGTGTGTGCATCATTTGCATCACTTAGATCATAGCCTTGCATTAGGTTGAAGTCTCTAGCAAAGTGAGTGAAGCTTTGTGGATAGAGCAAGGAAGTCTTGTCTAGGGTCGGGAGGATTCGGATAGGCAAGCAAAGTCTTAGCTAGGAGTTTTTATACTCCGGATGGTTGAGCTAGAGAAGCTTGACTAGGATCATTGGATCTAGATAGCTAAGCAAGGGAATCTTCCTAGAGACGTGAGCGTCTTGGATAGGAAGTTGCTTTCTAGAGGTGTAGGACACATCTCGGATAGGAAGTAGGCTTGGTGATTCACTAGCCCGAGGGTAGATTAGGAGTTGATAGCTTGAGCGGATATCATGAGTGATAGCTTGAGTGTGTAAGTCCTTTTTCACATAGTGGATTGCTTTGCCGGTAGTTGTGGTATCAACCCGTGGATGTTTCCTCTTTGAGGTTTTACCACGTAAAAACACTTGTGTTCATTTTTGCTTTTACTTTTCCTTATCTTCCATATCTTTCATTGATTGCATATCTTGTAAATTGATTAACTCTTGTATAAGTGAAATCAATTAATTTGTCAAATATAATCAAGTGTGTATTTTCATTGATATATTCCGCATTATTTTTAAATTGGAAGAATTTGAAGCCTATACCTATCCACCCCCCCTCTAGGTATATTTCACTACTACTTAAGGGAAATTTCAAGTTCCTATTTGTAATTGTGGAGGAATGAAATCCTGGATGGATTATCAGCACCAAGACTATGTCTTTCAGTTTCACATGGGTTTGAATGAATCTTATGCTCAAACTAGAGCTCAAATTCTCATGTTAGATCCCTTACCTAACATCAACAAGGTTTTTGCTCTTGTTGTTCAAGAAGAACGCCAGCGTTGAATTCGATCAGGAAATTCTTCCATGACAGAATCCATGGTGTTCAGCATCACCAAGTGTCTATGCTGCTAGTAATGTGAAATCAAAAAGAGATAAGCCTATTTGCACTCATTGTGGGATCTCTGGTCACACCTTTGTTAGGTTGATAAATGTTAATATTTGAGACCCCTAATTCCTAGGTTTTATGTTATGTTCTTGAGTATAATTGAATATTTTAACATGTTTGTTGAGATTGTGTAGAAGATCGCTCTTAGAATGAGTTTGAAGACAAAAAGGTGGATTTAGAGAAAGTTTGGAGAAATGCCTCTACAGCATATCCTACTTGTGAAAACCATATCTCCCTCCTCAGATCGAACTAGATTGAGATCTACATATTTTCGGAAAGCCCTAGAAGTCTAATTTCCGATGCACTTTACGGTTCATCGATCAGAGTTTACTAAAGGAGGTTATAGTTGATTTAGTAATCGCGAGTAAGAGCTGGAAAAGTCAATTGCGGCCTTAACCGCGGATTGTGAACAATTGCCTATGAAGCGACTTGGGCAGTGGTACAAAGCAGAAGAATTCCGCTGTTTGGACCGCATCTGACCTATAGAGCGGCCCAGACCACGGTGTTACATATTTTTGGCAGATTTCCACCTCGAATTGGTCCAAAATTATCCCAAAGCTTTTCAAATCAAATCCTAATGACTTTAGAAGATTAAGACATGTTTGGGAAATTTCCTAAACTCAAATTATAAGTCAATCATCAAAAGAGGAAATCTAAGTTAGGAAAAGATTCTCATTCCTTATTTAAATCTTCTTTCCTACTTGGTCTGTTTCCTACATCAAAGCAAATTGGGAATCTATAAGGAGAATCACCAATAAATACCAAGAGCTTCTTCAAGAGTGGGGAGATTCATTGTTCAAGATTGAAGACTCAAACAATATTCTTTTCTTCTACCTTTCTTTAGATTAGATGTTTTTATTTATTTTTCTAGTTTTTATTTATTGCTAATTTCCTTATTAGTTAGGGCTAACTTGAAGCCCTAAACAAGAATTCAATTTCATAGTCAAGTCTTGTTTAATGAATCATTATTTTCTCAACATGGTGATTTCAATTTCTCCATAAGAATTGTTATTCTATTATTGTGTTTCTTTGATTGATCACCTTAGAGCATAATTATTTTATTAAAAAAAATCTATGTTGCAAGGATACAAGTCAGACATCATACGAATCTATCCTTGGTTGTAACAATTAATTGGAATAAGACCCAATTAAGGGAAATTGATTCATGAATTACCTATGATAGATACCATGTTTTAGGGTTCTTGTGATATTCATATTCGCTTTGTTCTTAATGAATTCCAATTATTAAATCTAAGTAGACACCATGCTAGATTATAATTTGGGATATAAGTATTTATGTAGACATCATGCAACTTACATGCCAACTAAGAGAGAATCATACGGCTTGAGTGAGATACCATCACCTTGTCGTGAATATCTTCAACATGTTTGATTATTTGTTAACTTCATTATTGTCTATGGATTGGATGATTGTTTAGCGGTGGATAGAAGGTCATAACTAGTGTTTTTCCATATATTTTTCCTCATTAGATTTTATGTTGCGTTTTATTTATTGTTATTCGGTTTTTCTTTAGTTTTATTAATCAATTCAAAAACCCCATTCGTGTGTGTGCATTTAGTGTCTTTGTTTTTATATTTTTAGTTAGATTAGAGTCCTAGAGTGTCATAGTTATAAACTCATTATTTTAGTTGGTAATTAATTCTTCGTGGGAACGATCCTTGCTTAACCGATGTGCTATCGTTTACGATTTGAGCACTTGCAAGGTTTTTATTATTTTTGTTTGCCTATTTGGCAACCAACAAGTTTTTGGTGCCGTTGCCAGGGAATTAAATTGCTTACTTTTATTTTGAGTTTATTTTCTTTTGTTTTATGTTATTTATTTTTATTTTTTATTTTTTTTTAGGTCTTTAATTCTTTTTTTTTCTTTACTTTTTTTTTTAGGTTCAACATGGCTCGTCAAGACCCACAAGAACCGGTGCTAGTCCAAGTGGCGCTAAACAATCTCATGAGGCCCCTTAAAGATTTCACGGTCCCTAAAGCATTGGACCAGCCCTCGTGCATCACTCTTCCACGTAACAACAACGATTTTGAGATCAAGAGTGGTACAATTCATCTTTTGCCACAATTTTATGGGAAACCAGGAGAAGATCCACATATTTATATCAAAGATTTCTTCGTGGTTTGTGCTATAATTTTGAATGGAGGTATGAGCGACGAAGAGATTCGGCTGAGGCTATTTCCGTTCTCACTTAAGGAAAGAGCCAAGGAGTGGCTCTACTCATTACCAAGTGGATCTATCACAACATGGGTTGATCTAGTAGCAAAATTCCTTTCAAAAATTTTCCAGCTCAACGAACAAACAAAATTCGGAAGGATATCATGGGAGTGCAACAACTCAACAATGAGCCATTCCATGAATATTGGGAACACTTTCAGAGACTTCTCAATTCTTGTCCACGCCATGGAGTACAAGATTGGTTGCTCATGCAATATTTTTATGAAGGATTACTTGACTCTGGGAGAATAATGGTGGATACAACAAGTGGAGGAGGTTTGATGAACAAGAATGCCTTGGAAACAAGAGAGATATTTGAGATTCTTTATGAGAATTCTCAACAATTCAACTACCAAAGAGCTCCTCTAAAGAAAGATGATGCATATGAGGTAAGTACGAATGATTATAGGCCCCAAATTGCTACTTGACTAATTTAGTGCAGCAATTAATTCCAAGAGCTCAAATGTGCGCGGTGTGCACAAATCATGGACATTCATCGGAACCATGCCCAATTTTAGGAGGCTACATGGAGAAGATGACACAAGAAAACTACACGCAAGAAAGGAATGACTCATTCTCCAACACTTACAATCAAGGATGGAATCAATTTCCACAGCCACCAATGCAATACCAATTCACGCCTCAACAATCCGCACCTCAACCACCTCCAAGACAAGGTAAGTCTCTTGAAGAACTAATAGAATCTTTGGCTCTAAGTACCCACTCTTTTGTGTAGGAAAACAAGAAAATCAATTGCTCAATTGTCCACATCCATAAAAAATGTTAAGAACCAAATTGGACAAATAACAATCTCGCTAAGCCAAAGAGATCAAGGAAGACTTCCGAGCCAAGTGATTCCAAATCTGAAAGGTAACATGGAGTCATGTAAAGAAATCACACTCCGAAGTGGCGAAGAATTGAGGAAGGAAGAAAAGAATAAGAGTGAGGCAAAAGAAGAAGAGAAAGGTTGTGGGAAAATTCCAAAAAAGTTTCACAAGCTACCCCATGATCCAAAGTCACACCGACACCTTGTTGGTCGATCCTGAATCCTAGAGGACTATTGAAACCATGCACATGGTTGAAGAAATTCCACCATTCTGAGTTAAGAGGGAGATGGATGAAAAGAACAATAAAGAGAAGCAAACTTTCATTGACGAGATTCACAATGAAAAGAAGGAGGATACATTTGAGGTGAATGATGTGAGCAAAATTCCTGAGCCGGATTGAAGAGATGAGCTAATTGAGTCGAGTTGAGATGTTAAACCAAGTGCTAGGTGGGAGGCAACCCATCCAAGTTTTTCTTTATCTTTGTGTTTTTGTTTTTAATTTTTAATTTTTTTTTGTCACTCCTCTTCCTTACCTTGTCGAACATTATACATATATTTCTTATTTAAACATTGAGGACAATTTTTAGATTAGGTTTGGGGGTGTGGGTTTATTTTTCGTTTTGTTTTTTGTGTGTTTTTGAGTTTTTGTGTTTTTGTGTTCTGCTGAAGATATTTTTGTGCAAACTTTCTCTTTAAAACTGTATCTTTTGGTAAGGAAATAATTTTTTTCATCCATACTGGGTTCTTCAATTTTTCAATATGAATCCAACGGTATAAAGAACATAATTATTTTGGCAGTATTTTGAAAGTTATGATCAATTCTTTGGCCGAAGGTCAGAGGCGATGCTCTATTTCATGAATCCGCGAGTAAGTTATTTTCATAGCTCGTTTAAATACTTTTCATAATCGATTTTTGAAATGTTTTCTGAATGAAAAGTGTTTGTTTACACGTCTATTTTCTTGTGTCAAAATATGAGAAAATATCTTTGAGTATTTTTAGAGATGCACACTTGAATGTAGACATAGGTCAGATTTGAATTTTAGCAGAATTTGTTTTTGTAAATTGAGTCAATTTTTGTGTTTTTGTATTTGTATTGTTTTTGACAAGTTTGCTATTGATTTGAGTCTAACTGCATGATATGAACATGAATTCTTGACTTTAGGATTGCATTGATAGTTAGTGTATCATGTTCTTAGTTAAAGCCTGAATCTTGATGATTAGTAAGTGGATGCCTTGCTTGTTTGCTTATGGAAGAATTGTGGAGACTACCCTAGTGAGTATCATAGCCTTAAATTGCGTAAAATAAAGGGGGTTTTTATTTGTTTTTACTCCTAAACACTCTTCATGTTCTTCATTGTTTTAGATTGATCTCATTATATTTTTGCATTGGATACTAATGAACTATTCTCTCTTAAAGGTATCACATATTTTGCTTTTGTTCTTATGTTGGATGAACCTTAAGAAGTAATGTTAGGCAATGTGTGCTAACCTACATAAAAGACCTTAAATTTCCCTACCCATGTGTGTGCTCCATTAGCCCTTTTGAAGCCAAACACTTATGAGACTTTCTTTCATCACCCACAATATCCATATCCCTTATACCCAATATATTAGCTGTACCCTATAGCTTGGGATCATGTCGAGTGGAAGAAGATGAAGTTCAAGTTCAAGATGAAGATGAAGAAAAGAAGAAGATGAGCATGGGTAAGTTCTAAAGCATGTATATACCAAGGCAAAGAAAGGAATCAAAAGTTCTTAAAAAAGAAAAATAAAAGAAAAGCAAGAATTGGAGAAGAGCAAAGCAAAGAAAAGAAAAAAGAAGAATGATGAAAAGAGAAGAGGAATTCAAGTTGAAAATTTACTTGAAAAAGAAGTTGAAGAAATAGATGAAAAAGCATAAATGCAAAGAAGATAAAAAGGAAAGATGTCCACACATCGACATACCACGATACATCTCTTGGCATGACCTTAGGCTCTTTGATTTTCCTTTTCCGTTCTTTCTATTAACCATTCACCCAATGGCCCCATTACAACAAAAAAGAAAGACCTAACTGATCTTTTAGGGATTCTAGCTTCGAAGTGGAGGTAAGTATGTGCTCTATCTTGTTCTTAGTATTTAATTCCCTTCATGAGATCTTTTGCATAAATCTTAGCATTCTTTCTACTACATACTCATATGCGATATATAAATTGAAATTTTCTTCTGCATAAATTCAATCGCATATGCTTGTTGAGAGTGTTGCCAAGGTTCCAAGTGAAAATTGAGTGATTTCTTGTGAGGACTTAGAATTAAGACGAATTCCCTCCACGACTTTTGAGTATGTTGTTTGCGAGTTGAGAATTTTGGTTAATGGCTGAGACATGAGATATGATGCATGTACTTGATCGCATGCTTTTAGTTTTGAGTAAGTGTGATGTGTGTGCTTTGATTCTTATTGGTATGCAAATTTGTCTTTTCGTTTTTGTTTTCTTTGTTTTTATTTTGACTCTTGTTGAGTCAAGTGTTTTTGTATTTTGTTTTTGTTTTTGTTTCGATTTTGCTCAAGGACTAGCAAAAGCTAGGTTTGGGGGTATTTGTTAGGTCGATAAATGTTGATACTTGAGACCCCTAATTTATATGTTTTATGCTATGTTCTTGAGTATAATTGAATATTTTAACGTGTTTGTTGAGATTGTGTAGAAGACAGCTCTTAGAATGAGTTTGAAGACAAAAAGGTGTTTTAGAGAAAGTTTGGAGAAATGCCTCTACAACATATCCAACTTGTGAAGACTATATCTCCCTCTCCATATCGAACTAGATTGAGATCTACATGTTTTCGAAAAGCCCTGGAAGTCTAGTTTCCGACGCACTTTACGGTTTGTCGATCGGAGCTTTCTATAGGGAGTAATGGCTGATTTAGTAACAGAAGGTCAGAGTTGAAAAAGTCAACTGCGGCCTTGATCGCGGTTTGTGCACAATTGCCTACGAAGCGACCTGAGTAGTAGTACAGAGCAGAATAATTCCGCGGTTTGGACCGTGTCTGACCTATGGAGTGACCCAGACTGCAGTATTACGTATTTTTGGCGGATTTCTACTTCGAATTAGTCCAAAATTGTCCCAAAGCTTTCCAAATCAAATCCTAATGACTTTAGAAGATCAAGAAATGTTTGGGAAACTTCCTAAACTCAAATTAGGAGTCAATCATCAAAAGAGGAAATCCAAGTTAGGAAAAGATTCTCATTCCTTGTTTAAATCTTCTTTCCTACTTGGTGTGTTTCCTACATCAAAGCAAATTGGGAATTTACAAGGAGAATCACCTATAAATACCAAAAGCTTCTTCAAGATTGGGGAGATTCATTGTTCAAGATTGAAGACTCAAACAACATTCTTTTCTTCTACCTTTCTTTAGATTAGATGTTTTTATTTATTTTTCTAGTTTTTATTTCTAGCTAATTTCCTTATTAGTTAGGGCTAACTTGAAGCCCTAAACATGAATTCAATTCCATAGTCAAGTCTTGTTTAATGAAGCATTATTTTCTCAACATGATGATTTCAATTTCTCCATAAGAATTGTTATTCTATTATTGTGTTTCTTTGATTGATCACCTTAGAGCATAATTATTTTATTTAGAATCTATGTTGCAAGGATACAAGTCGGACACCATACGAATCTATCATTGGTTGCAACAATTAATTGGAATAAGACCCAATGAAGGGAAATTGTTTCATGAATTATGAATTCCAATTATTAAATCTAAGTAGACACGATTATAATATGGGATATAAGTATTTATGTAAACATCATGCAACTTACATGCCAACTAAGAGAGAATCATATGGCTTAAGTGAGACACCATCACCTTGTCGTGAATATCTTCACCATGTTTGATTATTTGTTAACTTCATTATTATCTATGAATTGGATGATTGTTTAGTGGTGGATAAAAGGTCCTAACTAGTGTTTTTCCATATATTTTTCCTCATTATATTTTATGCTACGATTTATTTATTGTTATTTGGTTTTTCTTTAGTTTTATTAATCAATTCAAAACCCCCATTCATGTGTGTGCATTTAGTGTCTTTGTTTTTATATTTTTAGTTAGATTAGAGTCCTAGAGTGTCGTAGTTATAAACTCATTATTTTAGTTGGTACTTAATTCTTCGTGGGAACGATCCTTGCTTAACCAATGTGCTATCGTTTACGATTTGTGCACTTGCAAGGTTTTTATTATTTTTGTTTTCCTATTTGGCAACCAACATGGGATCTCTGGTCACCCCTTTGACAAATGTTACAAGTTACATGGTTATCCTCCTGGATACAAGTTCAAGTCCAAAACTGCACAGTCCAAGACCTATGTGAATCAAGCTAGCTTGAGTTCAGATGCTACAAATATATCTTCACAAGCTATTTGTTCAACACCATAAGTATCAGCTATGAGTACCTTGACACCTTCTCAATGCCAACAATTGATTAATCTGTTGAGTACTCAACTCAATCATGGATCTAGCCTTGGTGACTCTCATTCCATTGGACCATCTCACTCACACTTTACTAGTATAGCTTCTTTCTCTTCTAAGATTTTTTCCAATTCCATTCCTGTCAATACATGGATTTTGGATACTGGAGCTAGTCATCATGTTTGTAGGGATATATCACTATTTGATTTTACAATTCCTGCATTTCCTTCTCGGGTCACTCTACCTACTGCTCATTCTGAGTCTATCACTAAAGTAGGAACCATTACCTTGTCTAGTCATGTTAAACTTGAGAATGTCTTGTATGTGCCAAGTTTTCAATTCAATCTTCTCTTTGTCAGTTCCTTGTCTCAATCTTTGAATTGTTCTCTTATTTTCTCTCCTACTTGTTGTTTGATTCAGGACCTTACACATGGCACAACGATTGGGATGGGTAGAAGACTTGGAAATCTTTACTATCTAGATTTAGATCATTTTTCTTCTATTAAATCCAATGTAAATGCTGTTAGTAGTAAAGTTTCTATGTCTAGGAATGAGATATGGCATTATAGACTTGGACATCCTTCCAATGTAAAATTGCAAACTCTTCATATTGATTTGCAAATTCCTTTTATGAATAATAAGAATTTCCATTGTTCTATATGTCATCTTGCAAAACAGAAACAATTACCATTTTTTTTTATCACAATACCTTATCAAAATCTCTTTTTGATCTTATACACTGTAATGTTTGGGGACCATTTCATGTTGAAACTATTGAGGGTTTTCGCTATTTTTTAACCATTGTAGATGATTGTTCTCGAGCCACTTAGCTCTATCTTCTTCATGCTAAGTTTGATGTTAAGTAGATTATACCAAAAAATTTTGAGATGATTTTAACTTAATTTGGTGTTAAGATAAAGTTTTTTAGATCTGATAACGCTCAAGAGTTGTCTTTTACTGATTTGTTTCAATCAAAGGGTGTCATTCATTTTCATTCTTGTGTTGAAACACCTCCACAAAACTCTGTTGTTGAGAAGAAACATCAACATATTTTGAACGTTGCTAGAGCATTGCTTTTTCAATCCAAAATACCTTTAGTTTATTAGGGAGATTGTGTTTTGACAGCGATTTATCTTATTAATAGAACTCTTTATGTTTTGTTATCAAATAAGACTCATTTTGAGCTGTTATACAAGAAAAAGCTTGTTTATTGTCATCTTAAGTCTTTTGGGTGTTTGTGATATGGTTCTACCTTGTTAAGAGACAGAAACAAATTTACTCATAGGCCTAAGACTCCTATGTTACTCGAAATGTCATTTTTCATGAGACTATATTTCCTTTCATTGAATTACCTACTCAGTCTTCCTCTTTTGACATTTTCAATGATAGAGTCTTACCTCAGTCACTTGTTGACAATTCCACATCTTCCCCACACACTAGTCTTCCTTGTCCATCACATTATACTAGATCTACTCGAGTGTCAAAACCACCAAAATATTTGCAGGATTATCATTGTTATTTAGTAGCTTAACCTGCACTTTCAACTCTGCTTGCAACTTCTACTACCTTGGCCGTTGCTACCAGTTATCCTATCTCTCAAGTCATTAGCTATACTTCTTTGTCTCTTTCCTATTGAGCTTATGTTCTAGCTGTATCATCTCACAAGGAACCAAATCACTATTCAGAGGTAGATTTGGTCTCAAAATGGCAAACTACCATGCAATCTGAATTACAAGCTTTGGAAGCTAATAACACATGGTTCATCACTAGTCTCCCACATGGTAAACACCATGTTGGATGTAAATGGGTGTACAAGATTAAACATAAAGCTGATGATTCAATTGAGAGGTTCAAGGCTCGGTTAGTGTCTAAAAGTTATACTCAACAATATGGTATAGATTATTTCGATACCTTTTCTCCGATGGCCAATCTTGTGACTGTTAAATTGTTACTTTCTTTAGCTGCTATACATGGTTGGTTTCTCACCCAGCTAGATGCTAACAATGCTTTTTTGCATGCTGATCTCACTAAAGAAGTGTACATGTCTTTGCCACTTGGATATCACCATGAGGGGGAGTCTTTACCCCCAAATCCTGTTTGTCGATTTCAAAAATCTATTTATGATCTCAAAGAGGCCTTAAGACAGTGGTTTGCCAAATTTTCAGGTGTTCTAATTGAAGAAGGTTTTGTACAATCAGCCTCTAATCATTGTCTATTCACCAAATCTGTTGGTAAGGTCTTTATAGCTCTTTTGGTTTATGTAGATGACATAATAATTGCTAGCAATGACAAAAAGACCGTTGACAATTTAAAAAGATCTCTGGATAATAAATTCAAACTTAAAGATTTGGGAGATCTTAAGTACTTCTTAGGACTAGAAGTTGCAAGATCAGATAAAGGAATCTATGTCTCTCAGAGGAACTATGCCCTTCAGTTAGTTGATGATATGGGTTATTTGGGTTGTAAGCCTGTTAAAACTCCAATGGAACCTAACATGAAGTTGTCTCAAGAAGATGGAGAGCTTCTTGACGATCTTACTGTTTATAGAAGGATGATTGGAAAGTTATTGTATTTGACCATCACTAGACCTGATCTGACTTTTTCGGTCAATCAGTTAAGTTAGTTTCTAGCTTATCCTAGAGTACAACACTTGAAAGCTGCACAACACATATTGTAGTATGTCAAAGCCATTCCTGGACAGGGTATTTTCTTTTCTTCAAGCTCTGCAATACAATTGAAGGCTTTTTCAGATTCAGATTCAGATTGGGCAGCTTGCTTTGATAGCAGGAGGTCAATTTCTGGTGGTCCTTGGAGATTCTTTGATCTCTTGGAAGTCAAAGAAGCAGCATACAGTATCTAGGTCCTCTACAGAAGGTGAATACAGGGCAATGGCTAATGCAACTTGTGAAATCATGTGGCTGTTGTTTTTGTTGAAAGATTTTCGAGTATCTCATCATTTTCTTGCTCTTCTTTACTGTGATAACCAAGCAGCTATTCACATTGCTGCAAACCCGGTGTTCCATGAGCATACTAAACACATACAGATAGATTGCCATGTTGTTAGAGAAAAGGTTCAAGATGGGTGTTTAAAGACTATACATGTTTCAACTCAGCATTAAGTTGTAGACTTGCTCACTAAAGCCCTACATCCTTCTCAGTTTATTTTTCAACTTGGTAAGATGGGAATTCGAAACATTTTCCTTCCATCTTGAGGGGGAGTGTTAAATTTATCCAAGTTACTATTTTGATCACTAATACTCCTTAATTACTATTTTGGCCTGATGTCAGTTTTGTTGCTGTAACAGATTGTATTGTTAGAGAAAAGGGGTCGTTATAACTTTTCTCTCTTGGATGGTCTTTTGTAAATATATTGTTCTGTTTTCATCAAGAACAGATTCATCCTTCAAGAAATAAGAAAATCATTTTTTCCTTTCCTTTTCTAAAATTAGCGAAGATGTAGTAAAAAAAAAAAATCAACATATAAAGCATTTTCACATATGAACTTTAGGAAAAGACATTGTGTTTCTAGAAACTACATATGATTTCTAAGAATATACATGATCAGGTATAGAGAGCCTTCATGGAGAAAGATTTAGGGGTCGTTTGTTTTTTCCACTTAGCCTTGACAAAAGGGATTTCAAGCCTTATCTCAAGCCCTGTAAGCGATTGTGAAGTGTTGTTGTAGATGGTTTTTGTGATGTTATGTTATGAAGTGTTGGATTTGGAATTGGTGGATTTGACTTTTTATGTTTTTTTTTATGTTTTTTTGTTTTTTTTTTTTTTGTTAACATACACGTATGGCTAGGTATAGTGGAAATGGGAAGGATTTCCATTTAATATCAGTGGTTGGTTTGTCCAAATCAGAGCTTAAAATCCCTTTCTAGGGCTTGAAATCCCTTTGCTATGGCTTGATATTCCAGTACAGGGCTTAAAATCTCATTCCAGGGCTTGAAATTCTTTTTCCAGGGCCTTAAGTCCCTTTGCCATGGCTTCAAATCTCATTCCAAGGCTTGAAATCCCTTTACAGGGCTTGAAATTCCTTTTACAGGGCCTTAAATCGATTTGCCATGGCTTGATATTCCAATACATGGCTTGAATTTGTTCATGAACTTCTTTATAAAAAATAAGGGATTATCTTTGTTACTTGTTAATTAAATTTTGTGTTGTTGTAAACCAGATGCCTGCCGATAATTGTGGCGATATCTGGACCATAAAAATTGAAAATTGGAGACACGCTAGAATAAACTCGCAAAACAAGAAATATTTTATGCGAGATTTGAAGTCGGTCCTAACACTTTGTGGGGTGGCTGAACAGTTTAAGGAAGACCTCTTCAGCTCATACTTGGATCTTGTACAACCCGTTAAGGTTCATGGGATGCTAATTTATAATCTCCTAAAAAGAGAGATCCTTGTTCCAAAGTCTAAGCCGGACGATATTTGGTTTGGTTTGGTTTGGTTTGGGTAAGCAATGAGCTCGGTTTGGGAGAGAGGAGTTCTATTTATGCAGTGCCCTTAATATGGGCCTGCTGCCCGAAGGCTTCAAAGAAAAGATTGAAGTAAGTGATCAGCGTATTTTAAGTAAGTATTTTGAAGAAGAAAGGCTAACAGTTGAATTGTTGGATGCAACATTTCAAAAGCTCACAGCTGCGGATGGTGATGGCGCCTTGAAGATGGCGTACATATTAATGGTAGCCTAGTTCTTTAGGACCAATGAAGGACTGACATCCGTACCTACTTGGGTGTGGGCTTTAGTTGAGGATGAAAAAGAGTTTACAAGTTTTTCATGGGGCTCATACATCTTTGATGTGACATTATATTGGCTGAAGAATGTAGCCGAGAAACACTTAGGGAGGTTAAGAGAGAAGAAGGAAGAAAAGAAGAATAAGAACTTGAATGGAAAGAAGAAGAAAAAGGTTATGGACGAAGAAGAAGAGGATGTAGAAGGGGCAGACAAATTCAATCCAAAGCCTTAAAATGATGTTCAGCCGAATGATGCGAAGTACTTTACATTCCACATCTTCGGATTTCTGCTTGTATTTCAAGTAATATTATCAAAATTAATCCATGGTCATCTTTCAACCTTCTTTGATTTTTATGTCTTTAATTGTATGTTTTTAAATCGTATAGGTTTGGGCAGTTGAAAGGATTAGCCGTTTGGAAGGGAAAATCTAGAGGCGGATTGGAATAGGGTTCCCATGACATAATATGTGGGATTTTGATACTAGGGTGTTGAATGTTGAATCTTTGTTCAGTACAACGGTGCGTATTTCCTACTTCTATATTTCTATAGTTATATCTCTGTTAAAAACTGTAAGCAGTTAAAGGTTTTAACCTCTGATATGTTTGTTTGCGTCTGTGTTGTGCGTGGATGATGATTTGATCTTTTACTTGTGGCTTGTTGTTTATTAAGTGTTATGTATTTTATTTGAGAAATGGATAGGTGTTGGATTTGGATTTGGTGTATTTGGCGTGTTATGTTTGTTTTTGTGTTTGACTGCCTTGTTGACGTACATGTATAGGTAGGGTATAGTGGAAATGGGAAGGAAATGTCCCGTACTGTGGGTTGAAATTTAATATCAGTGGTTGGTTTGTCCAAATCAGGGCTTAAAATCCCTTGCCAGGGCTTGAATTCCCTTTGCTAGGGCTTGAAATCCCTTTATAAGGCTTAAATTCTCTTTACGGGGCATTAAATCACATTCTGCTTGAAATCCCTTGCCAATACAGGGCTTGCCAGTAAAATAATGTGTGACACTTGCACTATTACTTTAGATTAATACATATTGTATGACTAAGGCTTCCCATACTAGATTGCGTTTTTGGTGGTGTCGAAGTTCTAGGGTGTTGCCACATGTTGTGTAACAAATGCCATACAATCGGAAAAAAAAATTAAAATTGTCGAAAATTTTAAATTAAATGAAAAAGTATACCATCTAAGCCTTGTACAGTGATTCTAGGCTGCAATTCGGATTCCAGGGCTTCACCTGTATTGATTCTAGGCTTCAAATTCAATGCATTTTTGGAAGTTTGTGGAACACAGCTAGATCCCACTAGTCCTTTTTAGTTTCGGGCTTCACAAATTATTCCAAGGCTTGAATGTCTTTTGTTTATGCATTCGATGATGTGAGTCCCGTATTTTTCTTCCCGATCGAGACGGTCCAAAGTGGATGGGTCATAGGTGGGCAACTTTATAGAGTTTTGCGGCAGCACTGGACGGTCACAAAAATACCCTGTGACCAAGTCCATTACAATTGCTTAGTAACACTTCTAACCCTAGTAAAGTAATGTGTGACATTTGCACTATTACTTTAGATTACTACATATTGTGTGACTAAGGCTTTCCATACTAGATTGCATTTTTGGTGGTGTCGAAGTTCTAGTATGTTGCCACATGTTGTGTAACAAATGTCGTACAATCGGAAAAAAAATTTAAATTGTTGAAAATTTTAAATTAAATGAAAAGGTATACCATCTAAGCCCTGTACAATGATTCTGGGTTTCAATTTCGATTCCAGGGCTTCAACTGTATTGTTTCTGGGCTTCAAAAACAATGCATTGAAAGGAAGTTTGTGGACCACAGCTGGATCCCACTAATGAATGAAAGTGGACCACAGCTGGACCACAGCTGGATCCCACCGCTCCATAGGGTTATTAGGTATTTACGGATCTGGCCCCAACTGTTTCAATTATTCATTATCATCTTCTTATTTCTTCACATCTTTATCTTCATCTTCTGCACCACATTTGACGACCAGCGCACACGCCCATAGGTTATTTTGCACGATATCTTAATTTTTTTTTCAGATAAGCTTACTTCATTTTGTTTCGTTTTTTTATTTATAAACATTTCCACTAATTTAATTTTGTTTCAGGCTGATCTTAGTTCGAAATATGTGTTCAATGGGCATGGAGGTTTCGAAAGAAATCAAAGTTACAAGCAAGTATAGCTTCTACCTCTGATTTCTTTCGAAAGACTTCTATGCCCTATTAACCATAACTTGTGGTTTAGAAGTGAAGTGAGAAAAAAATGGCGTACATTGTCATTTTGTTTGGTTATCAGCAAAATAGGAAAGTTTAATGTCTTCTGTTCGAAGGATTTACTTTGTTGTTTTGTCATTATTAAAAATCAGATATTTGGTTTGTTGATTACTTGTTTGTTGAAGTGTTATTCGGTGTGTTGTATGAAATGGCAAAGAAATCGGTGTATGCCATTTTCAAAGGAAGAAAAACTGGTGTCTTCAACTCATGGCTTGAATGTCATGATCAAGTTGATTGATTTACGGGTGCTTCTTACCAGAAATTTAATATGGTGGATGAAGCATATCAAGCTCTCCGAAGCCGTGCCGTTCAACGTGAACTTTCAATTGATACTTCTGGTACCACAGAAGATAAGGTTTTTTACACTGAACCCGTACAAACCAAAAGACATTTCCTTCCATTTCCAATATACCTTATTGTTTTTTTTTGTTATCGTAGTAACAGTGGGCAAATTTCTATGAAACGGTATTTGTGTTTGACTATCTGTTTATGCTTATTATGTATTTTTTATGTTTATTCAAGGCATCCCCAGGCATCAGAGTAACATTATGTATATTGCCTTTTTATGAATTAAAGATAACTTTCATTGTGTTACTATTATATTTGATTCATTATAGTAGATATATTAGAGATATTGTGTCAGGGAAATATTATCTTCATTCATAATTGCGTTTAGATTTAAAATGTTGAAAGGTACACAATAAGAACACAAACACGAATAAATAACAGAAAATTCATAGTAGATAATTAACAGAAAATTCATAGCAAATACATCAAATTATAAGTTCTGTGAACACAATCATAAAGCATTTCTCTAGAGAGATGGTGGAATATTGAAGTCCAACATCTTCTTCTGCAATTTTTTGACAAGATTGTACAGTCCGTTAAGTTCATTGTCTCTTGCCTCCATATGAACATTTAAATTGATAATTTCTACTTCCAGGTTATCAACTTTTCCCATCAAAATTGCATTGTCAACAGTCAGGCGTCCAGCATTTGCTCGCTCTTCACGGATGGTGTTATCTGCATTTGCAATCCTTTGCCTCGGACATTCGAAGATAGATTCTAACCTGTCTATTTCATGCATTTTCCTGCCAACATTATTCCTTTTGTTGTTGTTTTCTACCATTGTATGAACAAAAAATGATAAACAAAGAGAAGTGAAGTGAGAAAAAAAATGTAATAGGGACAGGGTATTTATAAATGATGTATGAAAACGAACGTTCCCCATAAATGAAAAGTCACAATGGTTATTGTAAAAGTCTTTTTCGTTGAAAGGTTATCTTGATGCATTTGGTAATTGTAAAAGTCTTTTTTTCATTAAAAGGTCTTATGGATGCATTTTCACGACCCAATGCATGCATTTTTCAAATTGAAAAGACACCATTAATGAAAAAACTCTCTACATTTATTTCATTTAACAAATAAATATTTAAATTAATATTGTTAATTAAAATACATTGCCCCTTAGGCCTTAATGGCTTAACTACCACCAAAAACATTCAGTACCCGTAAGTACATTATAAAATAACCATGCTCCATAACTTGGAAATAATAAATAAATTCAAGTCCTGTCTTGCATGACCCCTGGGCTCAATAATATCTAGGGCTTAACAAATCAATGTTCTTCTAGGGCTTGACATACATAGGTCAGGGCTTGACATGCATATTCCAAGGCTTAACATTGTTAGTTCAGGGCTTATTAAAATAATAATAAATAAATTCAAGCCCTGTCTTGCATGGTTCCTGGGATCAATAATATCAAGGCTAGTATATACTACAAAGAACAGTATACAACAATATATACTACAAAGAAAAGTATATGTGTATGCTGGGCACACACGAATATATACTTAAACAGTAACATAAATACCAGTATCACAAGGCCACAACAAATATTCCATAATACACAATTATTCCATACAAGACCATCACCACAACGAGTTAAAAGCAATTGTAAATATTGTACAACTACTAGACCACCATAGCAAAAACATCCTCTGCAAACAACAAATACTACACCACCATCCCTCACAACTACACATGCTGGGTTGCTCCTGCTTTTCAACTTAAAAACAGTTGTAATAACTTAAAACCATAAACAACATCCCCTACAATTTACAACGACTACACCGCACCACCTAAAAAGAAGTTGTAAATATTGTACGACGGCACCACCACAGAAACAACATCCCCTGCAACTACAACACATACTACACCATCGTCATAGTAACAACTTTCTTGCACTCCTGCATCTCAAACATACAGTGAAGGTGTATGTGCATGCAACAGAAAAAATGTAAGCAACTACTGGCTCTCAAAGATTTTTTTTTTATAAAAAAAAATAGAAGGAAAGGATGAGTCTCACCCATACCTAACAATCAACTTCTTCATCGTCTGTGTCTATGTCAATGTCATCCAAGCTGAGGTGGGGTGCCAAACTGGGGTCAGGTGCGTTATCCCTATCCAGGCACTTAAGTTTGTTATGTCCTTCTTTCTTGCACACGCTACAAGCACGTGGTTTTTTTGCTGGTTTCCCTGTGCTATATGATGGGTTCATGCAACTTTTTTTATTATGTCCATTTTGCCTACAATTCCCATACGTTTGTTGCTTTCATTTCTCCCCAATAGAAGGCATCCGATTTTTCTTTGGTCTTCATGTCAATTGCTTTTCTTTCCATGGCAATACAACGCGATTATGAACATCATCAGCAATGTCCCACGCTTCAGGTTTTGGAACAGGGTTCACAGCTATGGCGTACGCCTGTTTAACCCTGTTCCAGCCATCCGGTTCTGAAAAAGTCAGAACATAATGCATTGATGGGCATACCTTTAAGCCTGATACAAAAGACATAAATAAATTAATAACAATTAGAAATTGAAGATTATGGTTGTTATTAAAAATGTAAATAAACGTTATGTAAGCATACGTTACAACAGCCATGGCATGGATACATGGTAGCTCATCTAGGTCTCATTCACAGCATGAGCATGAACATTGTTCCAAGTCGACAATTGGTTCATTCCATTGGTCTTCTACCTTGAATCTATTGAAGTTAATAGGGTGAATCTCACACCGTTACAATGCTAATACCTTGTCTTTGATGTGTTGGTCCGAATCATGAGTCAAGAATGTGGGTGTTTCTCTTGCATTACTTCGACGGTTGTGGAACCAATGTTGCAACAAATCTCTGATAAATTCGGTAATAGATGTAATAGGCAACTTCCGGATTGCAAGTAGACAAGAATTCATTGACTATGCAATGTTGGTGGTTATCATATGGTACCTCTTCCTGAGACTATGGACACGTGAAAACTTCTGTATCTTGACGAAAGCCTTTTTGTATGTCGTTTAAATCACTTTGTCAAACAATATTTATAAAAACCTTACAAAGCCCTAAATGGTTTAAAAAGCACAAGTATGGCTGTAAGTGGGGTGTCGTACATAAGGATCGGAGTTAACTAAAACTAGTTGATACTTAAGCAATATTAATGCGATAAAAGTAAATGGTTGATATTGTGAAATGTGAATAAGCATACAGCTTAAAACTAAACTAGAAATGCAAACTAAAATGGAATGCGAATGGAGTGAAAGATATATAAGATGGAAGCTAAGGTTGTAAAGTTCCCGTTTATTGATTGGTTTATTTCGTGGACAAACCACATGTTGGGGTTTATTGTGTAAGGGTAGTTTAGGTGATTGAGGATCAAGCTCAAAGACCCTTTTAAGACCTCAAGGGACAAGCACGCCAAAGGTATAATCTCTAGTGCTTAGTTTTCTTTGAAGAGATTTAGATTGCACACACACACTTAGCATACTTGCATTTGTGTGCATACTCTTCACATGTCACATGTCACATTTCACACTTGCACTTTGATGTTGTATTTTGTGTGTGCTTATGTGCCTTGTAATTCGTTTCCCGATATTGTTCGGAAACGTCTGCGCATGCACTAGTATGTGCTTCATTTTACGTGAAGTCCGCCTACGGAGAATGCCCTTGGCTTCTCCTTTGGTTCCACCTCTTTTGGTGAAACAGCAATTATGATCGGTGGCCTGACCGCCGAATGAAACCACCGTTTGTGTCCAGAGGCTTCTGGAGTAATTTTGCGGTTATGATCGGTGGCCACGACCGTCGTTCAAAACCGTCGATCATACCTGATTGATTTAATCTCTCGAGTTGATTCTACGGTTGTATCGGCGGTTTTGAAACCACCGATTGAAACCGCCGCTGTTCCCTTGCCTTTCTCAGGAGCCATTCGGTGATTGTAAATGACGGCCTGGCCGTCGAATGAAACCGCCGATCTTGCGTTTATAGGGGCAAACTTGTCTTTTCACATGCTCTGTTTTTGATGTCTATAAATACATCACTTTCTCATCTCTCTAAACCAAGCTCTTTCAATACAAGAACCCTAAAGTCTATAAAGAGATTTGTGAGAGAAAAGGCAATCAAGATTGCTCATTTAAACACTCAAAACCATTTTCATATGTATTAAACTTCATCTAGCATTTTCTAGCATATCTAGGATACTTGCTTGCATGGGTCTTTCATCAACACACTTGCTTTGGTAAGTTCTTCACTATTATCATATATAATTAGTGTTTTATTTATTAAGGCATCTCTTTTATTACTTGCATGTTCTTAAATTAATTTATAATATTCAAGATAGAGATTGTTGTGTTGATATGATTGAGTGTTATATTGTGATAGCTATCTAGGTTTTCATAATCTATATTTAGCTAAGCTTTATGATATGTCATTTAGCTCTTGATATCTAGGATTATATTAATTGTCATTTCATCATCCTAGATAAGCATCTAAGGTTACCTAGCTTTATTTGCTCTTTGAATATTCATACATATTCACATAGGTTTCATTATCTCTTTATTGAGAACTAAGTCTTGTGTTGCTATCGGGATTAGGTAGCTTAAATCACAAGCAATTAGATTAGGTCCACTCATACCGGGATTAGGTAGTTTTGATGATTATTGATTGGGATTAGATCATTAAACTAGGATTAGGTTGTAATCATTTCAATTAGTGGATTCGAGGTTCTAGTGTGGCGCACATATTAGCCCGTGGTTTTTCTCGTGAGGGTTTCCACGTAAATATCAAGTGTTATTTACATTCCGCACCATATTACACTTTTTTTATCTTTTTGACTAGTTAGGGGCATTTTCGTAAAATTTACATGTATGCGAAAATTGGGTAAAATCGTTTAAAATCTATTCACCCCCCCTCTCTAGATTAATATTGAACAAACCGAGTATTTGTTTCAATTGGTATTAGAGCGGGTTCCTAGATATACTTAGGTGATCCTAGCTCATTTTTGGTGTGTTTTGCATTGTGTGTGATTTTTTTATTTATTCATACATTTTGCATTCATCCATACACTATGAGTGATTACGGGATAAGCAAAGAGGGAGCGTCGAGCGTGAGGCCACTGTTGCTTACCAGTAATAATTACTCCTCATAGAAGGGGAAGATGGAAGCATACTTATGCCAAATCCATGATAGGGCGTGGATGGCGGTTGAAGATGGATATGCTCCACCTATAATGACTCCTACGGAGAGAAGAGGTTCTCAAGCCTAAGGCACAATAGAGTCCTAAAGAGTTTGTTGACTCAATGTGGAACAACAAAGCCATACATGCCATCCGATGTGCAGTGGATGAAAATCAGTACAAACTTATTCAAATTACTAGGATTGCCAAAGAGGCATGGGACATCCTAGAAGTTGCACATGAATGAACCGAGGTGGTCAAGGACTCTAAGCTCCAAGTCCTTCAAACTCGGTTTGAGACCATTAGGATGGAAGAGCATGAGCACTTCAATAACATCCAAGTGAGGCTAATGGATATTGTGAACCAAAGTCACCAACTCGGTGATCCTTACTCGGATAGAAAAATAAAGCAAAAGATCATGCGATCACTTCCCGAAAGGTTTGAACCCAAAGTGACGGCTTTAGAAGAAAATGACTCTTATAAGGATATGAAGCCGAGTGAAGTCATTGGAAGACTTCTAGCCTATGAATCAAGAAAGGCTACCACCTCACCTCCTAAAAAGAAAAAGAATCTAGCCTTGAAAACTTCTAAGGTAGAAGAGAAGGAGGATGACTCAAATGAAGACATGACACTCATTGCTAAGGGATTCAAGAAGTTCTTGAATCTACAAAAGAGTGGTTATGGCTCAAAGGGGAATGACTTCAAGAAGAAGAAGACCACAATCAAGAATGTCGAGCCAAATCATGAGATGTCTTCAAGAGAGAAGATTCAATGCTACAAATGTGGAGGATTCGGGCATATCTCCAAGGAATGTGCAAACTTGGAGAATGGTAGAATAGGAAAGGAAATGGTCGCCACTTCAAGTGAAAGTGATGAAGAGGATATGGCCAAGTTTATGGCGCTTGCTAGCTCTCACAAGCGGGACAACAAAGTGAAAATTGTTGAAGAAAGTCCCTCAAGCTTGAATAATTGTGAGAATAATTATTTTGCCCTTCTGATCTCCTACAATGAAGAAGAGAATGAGACTCAAGAAAAAATTGACTCTAGTGAAGATGACTCTTCATCTAACTCTATACATGGATATGTGGAGAAAAAAGTTGTAGATGAATTCCTCGCTGAGTTTAAAAACTTAGAAATGAAGACCAAAGAAAAGATGCGAAGATTGAGAGAAAAGAATCTAGACCTTTCAGTTCATATTGACCACTTAAGTGAACAAGTGGAAAGATCCAAGAAGATTGATGATAAGCTAAGAAAGGAGTTAGACTTATCTAAGAGGAATGAAGAAGGATTGAAGAGAGAGCTTGAAGAGGCTAAAGGGTCAAGGACTAGGATAGTTTCTAACACCGAAAAACTTAACCACATGTTAAGTGTTGGAAAGAGTCCTTGTGACAAGAGAGGTCTTGGGTTTGAAGATGGTAAGGAGTCTTCCACTCCTAACAAGACCGTGTTTTTCAAGAGCTTAAGCTACAAAGAAGCTTTACCGGTGCAAACTCCTAGGAAGAAGATTGATTTAGGACAATGCTCTCATAGTGCACAAGTGAAGGTAGCTCCAAGAAGACAACCTCAAGCTTAACCTACAAGAGTTCCTTATGCTAACTTCTATCAACCTCAAATCCATCAAAGGAAGAAATCGATCATGCAAACTCAACCGAAGAAGCAACCAAGTCTTGGTCAACAACAAATAAGGAGAGATCATATTCAACAACCAAGACAACCACAAAGACATGGGAAGGCTCATATGCATGCACAAGGACATGGTATGACTCCTAATTTCATCCATACATGTCATTTTTATGGTATTGATGGTCATATTAGACTAAAGTGCTTTCATTACATTAAATTATGTAGAGCTAAAAGCATGATTGAGAAGAAAAAGGCTATAGTTAGAATGCATGCTCATATGAAGAAAGAAATTCATTTACATGATCCTTTGACATCTAGATCTCTTAACCCATTGACCACTAGAAAGAAAAGTATATCACCTAAGTGGATTAAGAAAGATGAACCCGCTTGCTATGAGACAAACATGTCTCTAATAGGTTTAACTAAGTCCAATGAACTTAGTAGGTCTATAGGTACTCATGGCCTTCATTGATGAAGGGTGGTGTTTGACCCCATATGGGGAACTCAAGCAAAGAGAGCTATTTTGCATACTTGTCACATGCAAAAATTTGAAATATCTTATGCTTTCTTTTTAATTGCTTGAGTAAGCTTGGTTTTACATATGTATATATGTTTTCAATTCAATAAGTGTGAACCATGCTTTATTTACAATCCATGTCATATTTATGTTCAAACATGCATTTTTGGACTACGAGATCTACATAGGAAGTATGATTTGAATGACCTATAGTTATCTCCATAACATGATGATTCTTTTATAACATGCTAATGACAAATGAAAAGCATGAAATTCATATGACATACTCAAATGAAAAAGCATGAATTAATGATTGCATATTCGTAAAATGCAAAACTTGTGTGAAAAAGCTAATGAGACTCAAAATGAATAAAGGATCTTGTATCCGTTCAAAGGAATTTAAATTCCAAATGTCTCTCTTTCTTTATTAGTTGAACATGGCTACTATCATACGGGTATCATTCCCGGAAAAATCAAATAGGGTGCAAAGTCGCTCATGCCATGTTTCGCTTATAAAGTTGGATATAGTTGCTCTTAAATTGAAAACAATAAAATCTCTATATCCTTGCTTCTCCCATGACAATGGTGAAATTGGTTTGAATTCTTATTAGAAACCTTTATCATTTGCTTTGCCAAATACCATTGGATTTTGGACTTGAATGCTACATGTCTTATATGCAAAGCATTTTTTATTCACACATTTTCCTTAAATAAATCTCATGTTTCTCTCCAATTAATTGGAATGTATAAAGTGACTTATATGATTATGCAAATATCTTGTATGCTACTATCTCTCTTTGCTAAAAGTGACCTGGTTGGGGACTACTCATTTGCCTATATCATGACAAAAAGGGGGAGTAGAATGTGTGGTAAGGGGAGTTGCAAATTGTAGTAGCTATTGTGCATGTTGGGGAGAATATACATTGAGGGGGAGTAACCCAATGAGGGGGAGTATTGCATATACATACATTGCGTGATGTTGTGCGTAAATTCTTTATATGCAAATGCTTGTTTAATTTTCACTTGATCATCTCACATACAGTTGCTTTGGAAGTGTAATATTTTGTTTTGAAGGGTTGATAGTTCTACAAGAGATTGAAGACTTGAAGCTTTTTACATTTTTATATCTCTTTGTAATGTAGAATCTTTTTGTAATGTAGAATATCTTTGTTATCCCGTAGCTTCAATTATGATTGTGAGGATCAACATGTGTGATGGGTTTGTCATGAAATAGCCAAAGGGGGAGATTGTAAGGTTCCCGTTTAATGATTGGCTTATTTCGTGGACAAACCACATGTTGGGGTTTATTGTGTAAGGGTAGCTTAGGTGATTGAGGATCAAGCTCAAAGGCCCTTTCAAGACCTCAAGGAACAAGCACGCCAAATGTATAATCTCTAGTGCTTAGTTTTCTTTGAAGGGATTTAGATTGCACACACACACTTAGCATACTTGCATTTGTGTGCATACTCTTCACATGTCACATTTCACACTTGCACTTTGATGTTGTATTTTGTGTGTACTTATGTGCCTTGTAATTCGTTTCCCGATATTGTTCGGAAACATCCGCGCATGCACTAGTATGTGCTTGGTTTTGTGTGAAGTCTGCCTACGGAGAATGCCCTTGGCTTCTCCTTTGGTTTCACCTCTTTTGGTGAAACGGCAATTATGATCGGCAGCCTGACTGCCGAATGAAACCACTATTTGTGTCTAGAGGCTTCTAAAGCAATTTTGCTGTTATGATCGGTGGCCACGACCGCCGTTCAAAACCGCCAATCATACCTGATTGATTTAATCTGTCGGGTTGATTCTACAATTGTATCGGCGGTTTCGAAACCGCCGATTGAAACCGCCGTTGTTCCCTTACCATTCTCGGGAGCCATTCGGCGATTGTAAACGACGGCCTGGCCGCCGAATGAAACCACTGATCGTGCGTTTTCAGGGGCAAACTTGTCTTTTCACATGCTCTGTTTTTTATGTCTATAAATACATCACTTTCTCATTGTAAGGATTCCCGTTTTGTTGATTGGCTTATTTCGTGGTCAAACCACATGTTGGGGTTTTGAATGTAAGGGTAGTCTAAGTGTTTAATGTTGAAGATCAAAGGCCCTTCCATGACCTCAAGATACAAGCACGCCAAAGGTATAATCTCTTGTGCTTGGTTTTCTTTGAAGAGAATTAGTAGCACACACACACTTAGCATACTTGCATTTGTGTGCATACTCTTCACATGTCACTTTACACACTAGCACTTTGGTTGATATATCTTGTTGTGTGTATATGTGCTTTATAATTCGTTTCCCGACATTGTTCGGAAACGTCCACGCTTGCACTAATGAGTGCTTGGTTACGCGCGAAGACCGCCTATGGAGAATGCCTTTGGCTTCTCCTTGGTTTTCACCATTGTTGGTGATCGGCGGTTATGATCGGCGGCCTGGCGGCCGAATGAAACCGCCGTTTCAGTCCAGATTGGTCTGAAGCAATTATGCTGTCAAGATCGGCGGTCACGACCGCCGTTCGAAACCGCCGTTCATACCTGATCGATTTTAATCTCTCGGTCTAATTCGGCGGTTGGATCGGCGGTCACGAAACCGCCGAATGAAACCGCCGTTAATGCTCTGTTCTTTACGGGCTCAATTCGGCGGTCGTGGTCGGCGGCCTGGCCGCCGATTGAAACCGCCGAACGGTGCGTTTCAGAGGCAAAATTGTCTTTTCACATGCCCAATTCTTGATGTCTATAAATATCTTATTTTCTCCTTCTCTGATTAAGTTCTTTGAGACCTTAGAACCCTAAACATTCAAGAGAGATTTTTGAGAAAAAATAAAATCAAGAACTCAACTTTAAACACTCAAATCAAATCCTTTTTGCATCAAATTTCATATTTGATCTTCTATGCCTTCATAGAATTGATCCATGCATGGTTTTGAATCATCACATCTTATTTGGTATGTTCTTCACTAATTTCATATTACTTTAGTATTTTTCATATTAATACATCTCTTTAATTACTTGTATGCTTTTGATTATATGCTAGATACAAGTTAGAGATTATTTGTGATGAAAATGATTGAGTGTTGATTGTGATAGCTAATTAGGTTTTTAATTAATCTTGATTAGCTAAGCTATTTGACATGTCATTTAGCAATTGATATCTAGGGTTGATTAAATTGATTATATCATCATCCTAGATAAGCATCTAAGGTTACCTAGCCTTGTTTGTTATTTGAATATTCATATATATTCACATAGGTTGTTTCTCTTCATTGAGAAGTAAGTCTTGAGGCTAAGAGTGCTTAGGCCTCAAGCAAATTGGAATAGGGTTGCTAATAAAGGCCCGCTGGGTAGAAGTGAGGGGTTACAGACCGGAGTGTTAGACGAGGTCTACATAGGTTGTAAACTTCATTTCAATTAGTGATTTCGAGTTCCGAGTGTGGCGCACTATACAGCCCGTGGTTTTTCCCAGTGGTTGGGTTTCCACGTATACATCAAGTGTTATTTAAATTCCGCATCTTATTACACTTGTATGTATTTTTGACTAGTAGGGGCATTTTCGTAATATTGACTTGCATGCGAAAATTGGGTAATAATCGTTAAAATCTATTCACCCCCCCTCTAGATATTATATTATACACACCGAGTATTCTTTTCACTCATCTCTTTGAACCAAGCTCTTTCAATACAAAAACCCTAAAATCTATAGAGAGATTTGTGAGAGAAAAGGCAATCAAGATTGCTCATTTAAACACTCAAAACCATTTTCATATGCATTAAACTTCATCTAGCATTTTCTAGTATATCTAGGATGCTTGCTTGCATGGGTCTTTCATCAACACACTTGCTTTGTTAAGTTCCTCACTATTATCATATATAATTAGTGTTTTATTTATTAAGGCATCTCTTTTATTACTTGCATGTTCTTAAATTAATTTATAATATTCAAGATAGAGATTGTTGTGTTGATATGATTGAGTGTTATATTGTGATAGCTATCTAGGTTTTCATAATCTATGTTTAGCTAAGTTTTATGATATGTCATTTAGCTCTTGATATCTAGGATTATATTAATTGTCATTTCATTATCCTAGATAAGCATCTAAGGTTACCTAGCTTTATTTGCTCTTTGAATATTCATACATATTCACACAGGTTTCATTATCTCTTCATTGAGAACTAAGTCTTATGTTGCTATCGGGATTAGGTAGCTTAAATCACAAACAATTGGACTAGGTCCACTCATACCGGGATTAGGTAGTTGTGATGATTATTGATTGGGATTAGATCATTAAACCGGGATTAGGTTGTAATCATTTCAATTAGTGGATTCGAGGTTTGTGTGTGGCGCACATATTTGCCCATGGTTTTTCCCATGAGGGTTTCCACGTAAATATCAAGTATTATTTACATTCCACTTTATATTACACTTGTTTGTCTTTTTGACTAGTTAGGGGCATTTTCGTAAAATTTACATGTATGCGAAATTTGGGTAAAATCATTTAAAATGTATTCACCCCCCCCCCCCCCCCCCCCCCCCCCCCCTAGATTAATATTGAACATACCGAGTATTTGTTTCAATGGTGTTGACGAACTCGTATGCGAACATTTGGGCAAATGCAATAAACTCGTAAATAAGAGCGTTTTAACGAATGTAACCAACCTAAGGTGTATAGAGTTGGCTATTTATCTCTAGTAAGGGGCCAACCTAGGGTGTATAGCGAATGCCTCCTACTAGCGATTAATCCCTCCTAAGCAACCAACCTAGAGTGTATAGTGTTAGTTGCTCATTTAGGATTCTAACAATGAAAACTCGTTCATCTATCAAGGGCTCAACCTATTACTAATATAGCCAACCTAGGGTGTATAGTGAAGGCTTTTAATCCCCTCACAAGTGCCGACCTAGGGTGTATAGTGATGGACACCCGATCGAGGTTAGATTAAGAACGAGGTTATTGAGTCAGGATTTTGAAAATCCCTTCCATTCAATAAAGCAATAAACAACCAAATATGGTGTATACCTAGTTGTCTACACAAATAGAATCCAAAGAATACTTGCAAAGAGAGTGTATCCAAGACAAACAAATCAAAGGAAAACCATTCATACTCTTGAATAGAACAATGAAAGATAGAAAAATATATGAAATAGAGTTTATATACAAAAGCCCAATATCCAACAAACTAATCCATCAACCCCTTAGTGGGGATTTAGCTACTCATTACAATAATGAAAATAAGAGAAAGGATGGAGAAACAACCCTTGGAGATCATCTCCTTCCTTGAAGTTCCCTTCAATCTCTAACTCCTTTGAAGTTGAGTAGAAAGTGTATGAAATGAGAAGAAATGAATTCCTAGATCTAGATTTCAAGAAATCTATTTTTTTTTTCTAAGTGTAAAAGCTCCCTTAAAACGTTCCAAACACTTTCTATATATAGTCCCCTCAAAAATAGGTTACAAAATGACTTTAAAATGACATCTGGCGCACGTGGAGTGCGGGTGGAGTGCGGTTGGTACCCGCACTCACCCACACTTTATCACTTTCATCAACTTTTGGACTCCCAGATTTGGGCAAGAGTACGGGTGAAGTGCGGTTGGATGACCCGTACTCACCCACACTTTATCAACTCTGTAAATCTCAGCAACTAGGACTAGACAAGAGTGCGAGTGGAGTGCGGTTGGGAAACTCACTCACCTACACTTTATCACATCTTCAGAAATCAGGTCCCCGGATCTGGGCAAGAGTGCAGTTGAAGTGCGGTTAGGACCCGCACTCACCCGCACTGTTGTAGCCTCTGGTGCCTTTCTCCTTCTTTCTACAACTCTTAGTCCCCTTTTCGTCTGAAAGTCCCGCAATACGTTCTAAACACCAGAATTGGATAAACACCTGTAATTATGAACACAGAGCCCATAAGATACGCTAAAACGCACGAAAATGACATAAAGGATATGGAATTGAGGGTTGAAATATATAACATATTTGGCACGATCAAATACCCCCAAACCAAACCTTTGCTCATCCTTGAGCAAACATAAGATAAAACAAATAAAACAGACGCTCTAACAACTTACTCGACTGAAAAATTCCTAGACACCTAAGCAACAATTTCAAAAAGGCCGCAAGTCCAACTACTGATGTGATACAAAAATGTGTGATCAAGAGAAGTAAACATATGCACATAACCTAAAGCAACTTGGAGATACCAAAAGGAAACTTGCACGAACATGAATCCCACACCTAAAGGTACTCATGCATCAGAGACTGCTCACTCCCACACCTCGAGCATAATTCGCTTCAATTCTAAAGCTCACGTGGATTCTCTATTTTCTTTCCGCTTAGGGTCCTAAGTTCCACACACACACATATGCAAAGAATGATGCATAGAATTTAAACAATGCCTATCCTAGGAAAGAACCACTATGCCATGGACATGAAAGATCATGTGTCAACCGACATTCCCAATTTAGACTCATTATAAATCTAAAAGGTCTTTTCCTTGATTATAACGTGGCCATGGGGTTGAATGAGGTAATACAAAGAATATGGACATTTTGGAGTTCAAAATCACCAGTCATGCTAGAATATCCACACACTCGTACAATGCTCTTTTTTCTTTAAATATTCACACGCTAGCGTTCTATGCATTCATTTTACCCATATTTGTGCTTCCAATGTTGTACTCTACTTTGTGAGTACTTAGCATCAAATAATTCAAATCTTTTTTGCTTTTCTCAATTTCTTTTCTTTTGAGTTGTCCACATTTCTTTTATTTGACAATTAAGGCTCATAAGTACTGATTTGGGTACTTTTACATTTCTAGCCATTTGCTTAGCATATTTTCAATATTTTTTTTTCTTTTGTGCACACTTTTTGACAATTAGAGCTTAACTTCTTTCATTACCACCATTACCCATCCTAACATGATTAGTAACAAAGGTAGGCATGTGTTTAGGCTATAGGTATATAGCTGTACGTGGTACAAAATGAAGGAGTAGTGTTTGGCCTCAAGCTTGGCTTTGGAGCACACAATACGGATAGGAACATGTTTAGGCTATTGTAGGTAATTAAGTGCACACACATTGCCTAATATCATTTCCATAACCATCTATCAAGGGAATGACCGTATCCATCAAGCAATTCACTATATGATATGCATGTCCTATGGCATGTCACATAATATGACGAGAAGAGTGTTTAAGAATAATCAATACTAACACTCAAAATACGCAATTTGAAGGTTTGTGTTTGTGATCTCATGGAAATCTCCACTATTAGAACAAAGCGTGAAAGCGCCTTGTTCCTTCAACTTAACACCAAGGGATGGGACAAACCCATGAAGGTGCAAGCAAAACCCTAAAGTGGCACCAAGCTACATCACAAGATCTACTACGCATACAAAGAACTTGCCAAAAGCATACGCTAAAGGCATCACATCCAAACTAATTAAAGCTCAAAATTTTTGGCCAAGCGACAAAATTTGAAAAAATTGGACACTAAAAGATTAAAAAGACTCAATAAAAAAGACTCAAGACTCATAAAAAGACGACTACAACAAAGGCGTCTACACCCCCAAACCAAAACTCAACAATGTCCTCATTGTTGGAAACCAAAAGCATGGTCTAGCAGGGGGAAACACCTTACAAGACTAAAACAGGCTCTACTAATCAAGGCAATTCATACAACATGTCATAAAGCGTTTTTCAACCTAAATCAAGCATATTCTCAAAATTGGCGGAACGGGGGCACTACAACCCCTAAACCAGATCTTTTCATAAGATCAAAACCTATACAAGTATATGATCAATATGCAACAAAAATGTGTTCATCCATATCAACAAAATATTCAAAATCCACATTTAACAAAACTTGAAATC
Source organism: Acer yangbiense (assembly GCA_008009225.1). Taxonomy (NCBI): domain Eukaryota; kingdom Viridiplantae; phylum Streptophyta; class Magnoliopsida; order Sapindales; family Sapindaceae; genus Acer; species Acer yangbiense. The sequence goes on along the minus strand of CM017773.1, from coordinate 20,849,473 downwards.
AATTAAGCGCAAAATTTGAGAGGTAAAAACTCCCTTAGCAGGAAGATTGGTTCTTCACATGCAAGCTGTCATGTGTTTCCTAAAAAGATGAAGAACCTAGCTTAAACACAACACCTCTACCAAACAAATGTCAAATGCAATTCAAAACATAGTCAAGTCTTCAAAAACTACCATTATCGATAGAAACTACAAATAAAAAGCATCCTCGGTTCAAAACAAATGACAAGAGAAATAGAGGAAATGGATTATCAATCCTCGTCTGATGATTCCTTTGGTTCACATGATAATCCCTTCCCTTTGGGGTCCAGTTCTGCTTTGTTACACAAATTACGGTTGGAGTGCGGGTCAGTGACTCACACTATTACCCAGGTGTTGGCTATGAGTTCTGCCCTTGGTCCATCCTGCACAAAAACTACACAAACAACTATTAAACTTGACTTATCTACCAAATATGACCTAAGACCAGAACTAATTATCCGAAATGTAAAAATTTTAAAACTAACTCAAAAACATGGTTTCACAATGACAAACTCCAAAACCTAGACTTTCCAACCATTAGTCATGCAAAATGAACTCAATCATATAAGTGAAAGCCTAGTCAAACGAGAAAAGAAATGCACTCAAAGTGGGACATGGGTCAACCAAAGGAGGTTTGACCAGATTGGGGAGCACACTCTTCTTCACTACCCAAGTGGGAGCCAATGGCCTAATTAATGTATCTATCCCCATTTTCCTCACTTAACCTACTAAGTCCTTCCTAACCCAAATGGGTGTCAATGGCTTGTTTAATTTTTTTGCTCCCTTCGTTTTCCCTCGACTTACTAGGCCCTTCCTACCCACATCTGCTTGACTTTAGGTTGGTACATCCTAGACCTTCTTTGACTCATTCTTAACCTTTGAAAACTAAAATAATGGGCCTTAATGTGCCCTCTTTTGGCACAAAAGTAACAGGTCAAAGGACGGTCAGAAAAACTCCCTATTCGGTTGTGAATGTGGGGCCCTTGGTGTTGCCTAACTTGGAGGGATTTCATCTCTTTCTCCACCACATCAAGTTGGACTAGAAAATCACACTCTTTGACCTTAGCAAGCTTCAATTCCTTCTCTTTCTTATCCAACCGTGCTTGCAACTCCATCACGGCATTGGTTGACTTCTCAACCCCTATGAGCATCTTCCTTGACTTCCTTGAATTTTCTTCCTCAAACTCTTCAGAAAGCTTGGCCAAATCCTCTAGGTTCCTTGAGACTAACTTCTCCTTCTAGTCAAGCACCATGACTTGCTCTCCTAGTTCTTTGTTCAAAGTTGAGAATTCATGTACCTTCTTCCTCAACACCTCCTTCCTCAACACCTCATTTTCGGCCTTTTGCAACCTTACTTCTAGCAAGAGCTTGTCATTATCTCTTTCTAGCTTGCCTATCTCTATAAGAGGTCTTTTTGCCAACTCTTCGTCTTTAAGCTTAATTGCCTCATGTTCTAACAAGCAATCACGGTTGCCTTTTTCCATTTCGGTTACCATCTCAAAAGCTTGCACGAGATCAATTACTCAGCTCTTATTCTTTCTTGATTTAGAACCCTCTAACACTAGGCAACCCTCTTCCCACCTATCCTTGGTGTTAGGATTATGCTCAATAGCAAGAGTCTAATATTGTAATTTACAATCTTTTCATATTAATAAAGTGATTTCTGGTTTAACAAATCTTATAGCATTTATAGTTTAATATTATAATTGTCAAAGTAAATAATCATAAGGTGAAAAGACTATGAGAAAAGAAGAATTGTTCGTACATCTAGATATGTATGAGGTAGACACAATTCTTTAGTTAGTCTTGAATAATGTTCACAACTTAAGTTAAAGGTTGGGCACCTTTACCTTGTTAAAGTTGTAGAATTCTTTTGCTAGTGTAAGGTTCATGATTTGTATTGGCTTGATTCCATTGGAAAACACTCTATATTTGTATTAGTTTTTGCTTAGGATATTCTTGGAAGAAAGGAAACTTAAAAGGTGGAGAGCAACGTCTATTGCAAAAGTCGTCTTCAAGAGGTGAAAAGCGTCAAAGGTATATCTTGATTTTTATCCTCTTGCAAGGCGTTAGCGCACACACACACAATTCATACATGTGTGTCCCTGCATCATGGTTCAAACATTTGGTATAACACATTCACACATCTCATAGTATGCTCATGCATTGATCTTGTATAGACAAACATTGTGGAATTGCATGCTTTGTGACTATCTCTTTGATATGGCATGCTTGTGTGTATATGTGTTTATTTGTTTGTGTATTTTGTGTTTTGGACTTGAACATGTTCTTATTTAATGCCTTATTGAGTTCCGGTCTTTTCGGTTACTCATTCATAAGGTTTCGAGTCCAAACGATGTAGCTACGCTACTTTTCGTTCTCATTCGTTGAGTTGACTTCATCGTCATTTTCCGAGATGATTTCTCAACCATTTTTCAAAGTTTTATAGTTGTAGTCATGCGTGAGGGAGTCACAGTTCATAATCTGAAAACGGATTCAAAATCGGAGTTCGGATGCCCAAGATATGGCTGAAGAACCGGAGAGTGCGCGAGAGGTGTGTGTGGGCGTGAGGCCACTTGGCCACGCCGTGAGGGAGGCCGTGGGCCCCACGGCCAGAGGGGCTCTCTGCCCCCATGAGGCCCACGCGCCCCCATGGGGTGGTGATGTGGCACATGCTGATTTGCCCAAAAATCTCTTCTCTCTCCTCCTTTTAAACTCATCTCCTTCCCTCCACACTTGTTGAAGAACTTGAAGAACATTTCACGAAATTCTGCAGTTTTCTTCACAATTTTCATTTTCTTATTTTGATCATAACTTTCTCATACGAACTCGAAATCAATCGATTCAAAAGCCAAAATTGTTGGTCTTGAAGAGAGCTACAAACCCCAAGTATTTCTAGAGGCATCTGACTTCGTCATTGTTCCCAGTTGATCGATTTTCAGTACGTGGTCAGGTTGTTTTGTTCAACTTCTTCTCTTTCATTTCATCTTTGATCATCTCTTTGATTCTTACTATTTGATTGATGAAATATGATAAGAAAGATATTAGATCATATGTTAGGGGTGTTTGATCATTTGTCAATTGAGTTTTAGCTTTGTGATTTCTCTTGAACATATATGTGCTAAACTTGATTTTGTTTGAAATTGATTCTAGAAAAAGTATATATGATGTGCCTCATGTTATTTTCTAGGTTTAATTTCATGATCTAAGAACTAAGTTTTTAGTGTGATATATTGAATATTCATACCTTGTTCTTATTGATTTACATGTCTTGATTTCTAGATAAGTTTGTGATTGTGTGTTGAAAGCATTTTCTAGATTATCATTGAACATGTACATTTTGCTTGATTGATCATCTAGCTTAATTTGATTGTGTTTGCATCATTTGCATCACTTAGATCATAGCCTTGCTTTAGGTTGAAGTCTCTAGCAAAGTGAGTGAAGCTTTGTGGATAGAGCAAGGAAGTCTTGATTAGAGTCGGGAGGACTCGGATAATCAAGCAAGGGAGACTTGTCTAGGGTCGGGAGGATCCGGATAGGCAAGCAAGAAATCTTTCTAGAGACGTGAGCGTCTTGGATAGGAAGTTGCTTTCTAGAGGTGTAGGACACATCTCGGATAGGAAGTAGGCTTGGTAGTTCACTTGCCCGAGGGTAGATTAGGAGGTGATAGCTTGAGCGGATATCATGTGTTGATAGCTTGAGTGTGTAAGTCCTTTTCGTATAGTGGATTGCTTTGCCGGTGGTTGTGGTATCAACCCGTGGATGTTTCCTCTTTGAGGTTTTACCACGTAAAAAATACTTGTGTTCATTTTTTGTTTTTACTTTTCTTTATCTTCCATATCTTACATTGATTGCATATCTTGTAAATTGATTAACTCTTGTATTAGTGAAATCAATTCATTTGCTAAATCTAATCAAGTGTGCATTTTCTTTGTTATATTCCGCATCATTTTTAAGATTGGAAGAATTTGAGTAAATACCTATTCACCCCCCCTCTAGGTATATTTTACACTATATTGCTTAAGGGAATTTCAGCTAGCATTTGAGTGGGATCAAATGAGTTATGATGAGTCTAAAATCATCGGACGGTTTTCGAGTAAAAGAATCTAGTGCACTGGGTGCATTGAACAGGATCACAATGAAATACTTTATCTATAACCATCAGTAGATAAAAGTCTTTTCATTATCAGGACAATCGGAGAGTCTATCTTAATCCTGAGATAAATGATGGACTTATGGTTACGAATGATATCATTTCAGCTATCAATGAGTACGATTATATAGCATAGTCATCCTCGATAGTTTGGTGGTATTCATTTGCTAATCGATAGAGGACTTCATTTATAGATATGGACATCGTGGCTCCATTTATTAAATGAGAGTATAATATCATCATATGGATGTTTTTAGGTAATTGGATATTAAATCTCAACGTTGAGTTTTCGATAGCGACTATTGAAAACATGGCTTCTGGACAAGTCAAAGTATCCAAGTTCAAAACGTGGTCATATGAGTAAATATGGTAACTTGGAGAGTTATAGGCGGTCTATGAACTCTTGGCGATTACTTGTAAGGATTCCCGTTTTGTTGATTGGCTTATTTCGTGGACAAACCACATGTTGGGGTACTTTGTAAGGGTAGCTTAGGTATTGGTTTAATTGTTCGAAGCCCTTTGAAGACCTCGTGTTGATGAGCACCAAAGGTAATTTTCTTTGTGCTTACTTATCTTGAAGAGATAGTTGCACACACTCAACTCATGCATATGTTTTATCTTTGTATGTTGTGTTTCTTTTTGTTGTGCATCAATGCTTATTCTCATCTCTTCTTGCTTGTTATTTTGATGCATCTTGTGTTTATAATGTCATAGCATGTTAGGCTTTTATGATGCATCTTGCTTTTACCTTTTTACCCCTTGCATGAATTCTTGTGGGGTTCAAAGGAGTGTGCTGTGCGCTGGTCGTCAAGCGCCAGACCAGCGCAGCTCACCAGCGCTGATCGCCCAGTGGTCTATCGCTGGTCGTGCGCTGGTCCAGTCCAGCGCAGCTCCACCAGCGCAAATTGCCCAGTGGTTTGCCGCTGGTCGTGCGCATGTGCTAGCGCTGGTCGTCAAGCGCCTGTGCAATTTTTGCCTTTGCGCTGGTCGTGCGCCTGTCGTCCAGCGCAAGGCCACCAGCGCACAGAGCAATTTCTGGTGCGTTTTTCAAAACGACCACACTTCACTTATGGCTCCTATATATATAACACTTTGACTTTAGGTCAGCCAAGAGAGTTCATATTCATATTCTATACTTAGGATATTTTTCAAGAGAAGAAAAATACACAAAGAACTCATTTTTAATCACTCAAATCAAATCCCTTGTGCATCAAATTTCATATTGCATCCTCTATGTCTAGATGGAAAGCATCAATGATTGGGTTTGCATCATCACAACTTGCTTGGTAAGATTTTGATTAAGTTCATCTTATTTGAGTATTTTTATTATCAAGCTATTCTCTTTAATTTACTTGTATGTTTTGATCATATGATAAATACAAGATTAGAGAATTAATTGTGATGAATTGATTGAGTGTTGTATTGTGATAGCTAATTAGGTTTTTAATTAATCTTGATTAGCTAAGCTATTTGACATGTCATTTAGCAATTGATATCTAGGGTTGATTAAATTGATTACATCATCATCCTAGATAAGCATCTAAGGTTACCTAGCCTTGTTTGTTAATTGAATATTCATACATATTCACATAGGTTGCATAATCTCTTCTTAGAGAATTAAGTCTTGAGGCTAAGGTTGCTTAGGCCTCAAGCAATTGGACTAGAGCCACTTTTAAAGGCCCGAGTGGTAGAAGTGGGGGGTTATTGACCGGAGTGTTAGACGAGGTCTACATAGGTTGTAAACTCCATTTCGATTAGTGGATTTCGAGGTCCGAGTGTGGCGCACTAATCAGCCCGTGGTTTTTCCCAGTGGTTGGGTTTCCACGTATACATCAAGTGTTATTTTAATTCCGCACTATATTACACTTGCTTGTATATTTAACTAGTAGGGGCATTTTCGTAATATTGACTTGTATGCGAAAATTGGGTAATAATAGCTAAAATCTATTCACCCCCCCTCTAGCTTTATATTGAACACGCCTCTAATTTGTTTCATTACTGATATTAATCACGAGGATACAATATCTCCAATATGATTGTCTAGGGTATGAATACGGAACATCTTCTTATTCTATCTTTATTTAAGAGTTCAATTTTAGCTCTTTAGTGGAATGAATTAAAATTAATGGATTGGACCTAAGTGAATCATTTGTTGATTGTGAATGGGTTATGTCTATTGAAACTTAAATTTAGATAGCCCGCCAAGATCCCCAATCCACACGGACTTGCATGGATCACTTGATATATTCTACCGGACCAATTTATGGGTCCATCTAGAATTGTATTTAATATATTAAGAATATAATTTGCACATTATTTATTTAATGGGCTGATCAATTATATTAATATATTAATGAAAGGCATGTGGGCTTATTTCTTTTAGTAAGAATGGATCTGGTTCACATGTGGGCTTTTTATTTAAAGTCCAATGGATTAAATAAAAAAAGAAAATAATATTTGACTCATATATAAGTATGTGGGGCGGCAAGGCTAATATATTAGTCTAAGATATTATTTTATTTTATTGTTTGATTAAATGAGAATTAATTAATTTATTAATTAATTATTTAATTAAGAATCAAAATCTTTTTCTGATAAGGAAATATGTTTCCTAGATTAAATACTATTGGTAGTAGTATACTAAAGTAAAAGACTTATTTGGTAAGAAGGTAAATAATAAGTTTTATTTATCTAATCAAATTAGGAAGTCTTTTATTAAGTTAATAAAGAATAAACACTTATGAGTTGAATTAGGGTTAGGATTCTAAAGTTGATAGGAATTAGGGTAAAGCACAAACCCTCTTTAGTAGAGAATTCGGCCAACCCTAATTACATCATAAGGAGAATTCGGCCAACCCTAATAGAAAGAGAAGGAGAATTCGGCCACCCTATATAATACACATTATAGGGTTCGGCCACTTCAATCCTGTAATTGATTCACTTGATCAACTTCTTCTTCTTCTGGCTTGAATCATACTCATAGACAAGGGTTTAATTTTTGGCTAAGACACAAGAGAGAATAGATTGTTTTATTTCGATAGTATACTATTAGCTTATACATCAATAGGCTTTTGGTGTACAATTTCGAATAAGGTTCACGCGAGTTTCAATCACTAGATTGAGAACTCAAAAGTGACCGGAATAATCTTCGTTATCTTTTGGACGCTGAGAGACTAACAAATTCAGAAAAAGAAGATTTTGTTTTCCATCTTTCAGGTACGCAATTCAAAGAAAGGGAGAACACGCTCCTAGGTGATTCACGTTCGTGATAAGATTGAAGATCTTGCGGATTACCATCGACGCAAGTCAATCGGATGACGCGACAAAAGGTATTCTACTTTTATTAGTATATATATATGTTTAATTAATTTAAAGGGTTAAGGTTCATCAAAGGAAAAATTTTAAAATATACTAAACTCGCTTTTAGTCTCGTTTCCGCTGCGTTGACTGTATTTTTCCCTACAATTGGTATCAGAGTCTTGGTTGTACCCTTTAATTAATTAACGTATATATACGTGAATCTATTTCTTTTTATTGTGATTACGCATGTTTTAGAAAGAGATGGCACTCTAGGTATTCTCATATATAATTACATGTTGAATGTATGGATTTATATATGTTATTATAAAGTGAATTGTTGTTGCTCGATTTTGGTCCTAGAATTTCAATGTAATTTTTGTTTCGGAATTGTAACAAGAAGGGTGGCCTATTATCGCCATAAGTTCCTTCTTGGTAGTTGCTAGGTTCTCTATTTTTTTTTTATTGTAATAAATACTGCAGTTTTTAATGTATTAAAAATACTGCAGATTTTTTTTGTATCAGATAGTGCAGTTTTTTATTGTATTAAAAATACTACAGTGATTAAAAAAAAAAATACTGCAATAATTTATTATGTAAAATATGCTGTAATATATTCAAGATTTGAAGATTCGAAGAGTTAAAGAATTGGAAGTGGAAAAGGGAAGCAATGACACACCCTAGCACCCATGCGCACCCTTGAGTTGGTATGGGCTGCGCATGGCTTGCCCTTATGGATAAGGGCTGCGCATGCCCATGCCGGGCAGCCAAGGTGTGCGTTTGGGACAGCCACGTGTGGCTTCGGGTGCGCAAGTGGACGATGGCCGCTTGAAGACTTGATTGCCAAGTTAGGGTTTATGTATTTCAAACAAATGTAATTTACTTGTTTTTCTAGGATGGACCAAAATTGTGGCTATTTATTTTTGCATAAATATTACAATATTTGTTATTGTATGACAACATGTCATATAGAATAGGAGTGCCACTCATATATCTCTTTTGGTATGAACATGCATTGAATGATTTAGGTATCTAAATTGGCATCTAGATAACTTGGTAAATCATTCTATGGGATTTAATCACACGCCTTAAATAATTGAGTGGGAGAAGGTGTTTTGCAACACCTATGGCCTCCAAGGTTAGTTGAGCTTTATTATTTATTGGTAATCCCCCTAAGGGGCGTCCATGAATGGAATTTAGCAACATACTTCCTTACAAGGATAGACTAGACAATTGACTCAAACGAGATCTACTCCCCAAGGAGGGATTTTCGTGAGAGAAAATATTGAGGGTCAATATCTTGGTAACACATTCAATGTAATTTTATTGATATCCTCTCAAGAGTTCTTGTCAGTAAAATTGCAAGGCTAAAATTGAAAACGCTGGTTGTTATGTTAACAATTAGGTGCGACCTAGTCTAACTAGTAAATGGTGCGAACTCTCAAAGGAGGCGTAACATTTATGGGTGTTAGATCACCGTTGAATTTTTATGATTGAGTTATTCATTTAAATCAAGATAAATATTCGAAAGTGCTTTATCATGATTATTTACTCATATATATTTTTGTTTTATTCAGAAATCATGACCCCATCACTTATGAACATCCTGAAAGATAACACTTTAACTTGAGATAATTATATCACATGGAAAAGGAAAATTGGGTTGTTGCTGCAAAGTGAAAAACATAAGTTTGTTCTGACTACTCCTAAACCACCTGCTCCTAATAATGAATCTAGTATAATGCAAAGAGATGAGTATGAGCAGTGGAAGACTTCAGATGATATGGCCAAATGTTACATTATGTCTACTATCTCCGATGTGTTGCAACAGCAGCATGAAGGAATGGAGTCTGCTGCTGATATAATGATGTCTCTAGAGGAGATGTTTGCTATGAAATCCAGGACGACTAAGAGAGAGGCAGTGACTGCTTTTATGAATCTTAGGATGAAACCTGGACAGGCTGTGAAGGATCACATGATGAAAGTCATAGCATATCTCAACATTGCTGAACTACATGGCGCTGAGATAGATGGTTAGATAAAAATTGATATGGTTGTCAACTCACTGTCAAATTCCTTTGATTAGTTCAAATTGGACTACACTTTGAACAAAAAGGAATACACCTTGCAAGGCCTAATGCAAGATGTTCAAAGCGCTGAAAAGATCCTTGTGAAAAGCAAAGGTCAAGAGATTCATATGGTTGGTAAAGTTGCTACTGTTAAGACTCGTCAGAGGGTCAAGAAACAACAGAAGAAAAAGCAACTTGGGCCCACCAAGAAGGAGACCAAGAAAGTAACCAAGATCAAAGGGAAATGCTTTCTTTATGGTGAAAAGGGACATTGGAAAAGAAATTGCCCAAAGTCCCAGAATAAGAAGGAAAAAGGTAATGTTAATTATCTTGAAACATGTTTTCTGGCAGATTCTACAGATTCTTGGATCATAGACTCTGGAGCCACTAATCATGTTTGTTATTCCTTGCAGAGGTTCCAAGAAAGGAGAAGGCTGAATAAGAATGAAATCAATTTGCGCTTGGGCAACGGAACGTTAGTGTCTGCAAGTGCAATGGGAGATATTAGAGTTTACTTGGATTCTAAAAGGCATTTAGATTTAATAGACGTTTATTATGTACCTCAATTCAAGAGGAATTTAATTTCAGTTTCTTGTTTAAATAAATTCGGATATTCGGTTACTTTTAATAAAGTTTTTATTATTAGTAAGAATGACAAAATTATTTGCGAAGGTACATTGGAAAATGGTCTATACTTTTTGCATAGAAATATCTCTCATTCGTTAAACACAGAATTAACGGAACCTAATCATAAAAGAGTAAAATTATCAATAGATGAAACCTACCTATGGCATTTACGCCTAGGTCATATTAACCTTAATAGGATTAAAAGATTGGTAAGTGACGGACCTTTAAGTGACTTAAAGGTTGATGATCTACCAACTTGTGAATCTTGTTTGAAAGGTAAGATGACCAAAAGGTCGTTCTCGGCCAAAGGCGCAAGAGCCACTGAATGTTTAGGATTAATACACACTGATGTATGCGGTCCTATGAGCATTCAAGCTAGAGGTGGATATGAGTACTTCATCACCTTCACAGATGATTACTCGAGATTTGGCTATGTGTATCTCATGCGACATAAGTCGGATGCTTTTGACATGTTCAAAGCATTCAAAGCTGAAATAGAAAATCAGCTTGAGAAACACATAAAAATCTTAAGATCTGATCGTGGTGGAGAATATCTATCTTGTGAGTTTCAGCAATATCTTATTGATAATGGGATAGTTTCTCAGTTTTCTGCACCAGGTACACCTCAACAGAATAGGGTATCAGAAAGGAGAAACAGAACTCTTTTGGATATGGTTAGGTCTATGTTGAGTTATTCAACACTTCCTATTTCTTTTTGGGGATATGCTTTACAAACTGCAACATACATTCTAAACGATGTACCATCTAAGTCCGTTCCTCAAACACCGCATGAGTTGTGGACTGGGCGCAAGCCTAGTTTACAACACTTAAGGATATTTGGTTGTCCTGCGCATGTGTTAAAAGGAAAGACTGAAAAGATGGAGTCCCGTTTGGAAACATGCATATTTGTAGGGTATCCAAAAGAAACTAAAGGATATTATTTCTATAGTCCTTCAGATCTTAAAGTATTTGTTTCGACAAATGCTAAATTTCTGGAAAATGACTATATGAATGATTTTGTACCTAGAAGTAGAATTGTCCTGAATGAGATGTCAGGAGATACAGTTCCACGAGAGGTTACACGACCTAACCCAATTGTAAGTTCCAATCCAACACAAAATCAACAACCTACCATTCCTCGTCGTAGTGGGAGGGTTAGAACACAACCCGAAAGATACATCAGTCTAGGAGAATCAGTGGAGAATCTCCCGGACGACGATGATCCCTACACGTATAAGGAAGCAATGGAGGATGTTGATAGTCGCCATTGGCAAAAGGCAATGTAATATGAGATTGAATCCATGTTCGATAACAAAGTCTGGTCCCTTGTAGACTTGCCTAAAAGGATAAAACCCATTGGGTGCAAGTGGGTATACAAGAGGAAAAGAGGTATGGATGGAAAGGTGGAAACCTTTAAAGCTAGATTGGTAGCTAAAGGTTATACACAGAAAGAAGGTATCGATTACGAGGAAACCTTCTCTCATGTGGCTATGCTTAAATCCATTAGGATACTCTTATCCATTGCAGCATCTTTAGATCTAGTGATTTGGCAAATGGACGTCAAGACAGCTTTCCTTAATGGAAGTCTTGACGAAAGCATCTACATGATGTAACTAGAAGGATTCATTGAAAAAGGCCAAATGGAAAAGGTATGCAAGTTGCAGAAATCCATATATGGATTAAAGCAAGCATCCAGATCTTGGAACATAAGGTTCGATCAAGCTGTGAAAGGTTTTGGATTTATTCAGAATCTTGACGAACCTTGTGTATACAAAAGGATTAAGGGCGACAAGTTGGTTTTCCTAATTCTTTATGTTGATGATATACTACTCATTGGAAACGATGTAGGTGTATTGACATTAGTAAAAGAATGGTTAGCAAAACAATTTGATATGAAGGACTTAGGAGAAGCAAGTTTTATTCTAGGTATCCAAGTAATAAGGGATCGAAAGAATAAAACGATTGCATTATCCCAAGCTTCATACATAGACAAAATCTTGTCTAGGTTTTCCATGCAGGATTCCAAGAAAGGTATGTTACCTTTCAGACATGGAATCAAACTTTCTAAGGAACAAGTTCCTAAGAATGAGCATGAAGAGCAATTCATGAGTAGAGTTCCATATGCCTCGGAAGTTGGAAGTCTCATGAATGCAATGCTCTGCACTAGACAAGATATTTGTTTTGCGGTTGGCATAGTTAGCAGGTTTCAATCGAAACCTGGTCCTGATCACTGGACGGCAGTCAAGCATATTTTCAAGTATCTCAAGAGAACGAGAGATAATATGCTTGTATACTCTGGAGGGGATTTAATTCCCGTTGGGTATACAGATTCTGATTTCCAATCAGATTCTGACTCCAGAAAATCCACATCAGGAGCTGTGTTTACTATTGGAGGAGGAGCAGTCATATGGAGGAGTATCAAGCAATCTTGTATTGCTGATTCCACCATGGAAGCTGAGTATGTTGCTGCATGCGAGGCTGCCAAAGAGGTTGTTTGGCTCCGCCAATTCTTGATTGACTTGGAAGTGGTTCCTAGTGCGAATAAGCAGATCACTATCTACTGTGACAACAGTGGAGCAGTGGCTAATTCGAAAGAACCAAGAAGTCACAAGAGAGGAAAACACATTGAAAGAAAGTATCATCTTTTAAGGGAGATTGTTCAAAGGGGTGACGTGACGATTACCAAAATCGCGTCAGCAGAAAATCTAACAAATCCCTTCACAAAGGCTCTACCTCAGAAGAGTTTCGATGGGCACCTAGAGAACATGGGCATGAGAGATATGACACATTTGCTATAGCGCAAGTGGGAGATTGTTAGGATTATGCTCAATAGCAAGAGTCTAATATTGTAATTTACAATCTTTTCATATTAATAAAGTGATTTCTGGTTTAACAAATCTTATAGCATTTATAGTTTAATATTATAATTGTCAAAGTAAATAATCATAAGGTCAAAAGACTATGAGAAAAGAAGAATTGTTCGTACATCTGAATATGTATGAGGTAGACACAATTCTTTAGTTAATCTTGAATAATGTTCACAACTTAAGTTAAAGGTTGGGCACATTTACCTTGTTAAAGTTGTAGAATTCTTTTGCTAGCATTTGAGTGGGATCAAATGAGTTATGATGAGTCTAAAATCATCGGAGGGTTTTCGAGTAAAAGAATCTAGTGCACTGGGTGCATTGAACAGGATCACAATGAAATACTTTATCTATAACCGTCAGTAGATAAAAGTCTTTTCATTATCAGGACAATCGGAGAGTCTATCTTAATCCCAAGATAAATGATGGACTTATGGTTACGAGTGATATCATTTCAACTATCAATGAGTACGATTATATAGCATAGTCTATCCTCGATAGTTTGGTGGTATTCATTTGCTAATCGATAGAGGACTTCATTTATAGATATGGACATCGTGGCTCTATTTATTAAATGAGAGTATAATATCATCATATGGATGTTTTGAGGTAATTGGATATTAAATCTCAACGTTGAGTTTTCGATAGCGACTATTGAAAACATGGCTTCTGGACAAGTCAAAGTATCAAAGTTCAAAACGTGGTCATATGAGTAAATATGGTAACTTGGAGAGTTATAGGCGGTCTATGAACTCTTGGCGATTACTGATATTAATCACGAGGATACACTATCTCCAATATGATTGTCTAGGGTATGAATAAGGAACATCTTCTTATTCTATCTTTATTTAAAAGTTCAATTTTAGCTCTTTAGTGGAATGAGTTAAAATTAATGGATCGGACCTAAGTGAATCATTTGTTGATTGTGATTAGGTTTTGTCTATTGAAGCTTAAATTTAGATAGCCCGCCAAGATCCCCAATCCACACGGACTTGTATGGATCACTTGATATATTCTACCGGACCAATTTATGGGTCCATCTAGAATTGTATTTAATATATTAAGAATATAATTTGCACATTATTTATTTAATGGGCTGATCAATTATATTAATATATTAATGAAAGGCATGTGGACTTGTTTCTTTTAGTAAGAATGAGTCTAGTTCACATGTGAGCTTTTTATTTAAAGTCCAATGGATTAAATAAAATAAGAAAATAATATTTGGCCCATATATAAGTATGTGGGGTGGCAAGGCTAATATATTAGTCTAAGATATTATTTTATTTTATTGTTTGATTAAATGAGAATTAATTAATTTATTAATTAATTATTTAATTAAGAATCAAAATCTTTTTCTGATTAGGAAATATGTTTCCAAGATTAAATACTATTGGTAGTAGTATACTAAAGTAAAAGACTTATTTGGTAAGAAAGTAAATAATAAGTTTTATTTATCTAATCAAATTAGGAAGTCTTTTATTAAGTTAATAAAGAATTAAACACTTATGAGTTGAATTAGGGTTAGGATTCTAAAGTTGATAGGAATTAGGGTAAAGCACAAATCCTCTTTAGTAGAGAATTCGGCCAACCCTAATTACATCATAAGGAGAATTCGGCCAACCCTAATAGAAAGAGAAGGAGAATTCAGCCACCCTATATAATACACATTATAGGGTTCAGCCACTTCAATCCTCTAATTGATTCACTTGATCAACTTCTTCTTCTTCTGGCTTGAATCATACTCATAGACAAGGGTTTAATTTTTGGCTAAGACACAAGAGAGAATAGATTGTTTTATTTCGATAGTATAATATTAGCTTATACATCAATAGGCTTTTGGTGTACAATTTCGAATAAGGTTCACTCGAGTTTCGATCACTAGATTGAGAACTCAAAAGTGACCGGAATAATCTTCGTTATCTTTTGGACGCTGAGAGACTAACAAATTCAGAAAAAGAAGATTTTGTTTTCCATCTTTCAGGTACGCAATTCAAAGAAAGGGAGACCACGCTCCTAGGTGATTCACGTTCGTGATAGGATTGAAGATCTTGCGGATTACCATCGACGCAAGTCAATCGGATGACGCGACAAAAGGTATTCTACTTTTATTAGTATATATATATGTTTAATTAATTTAAAGGGTTAAGGTTCATCAAAAGAAAATTTTTAAAATATACTAAATTCGCTTTTAGTCTCGCTTCCGCTGCGTTGACCGTATTTTTCCCTACACTTGGGTCGGTTACCATTGAACTTTACACTCTTGCCTCCATGACTGAAAGCTATATCCACAGTGTTACAGTCGTGAGAACAAATTGCATAAGAGAGTGAGTCATAAATGTCTTGGTGTGATTTCTCCAACTTGGAGTTCTTCAAACTTCTAAGAAAGGGTATGGGTGGCACATAGGGATTTGGTGACTTGTGAAAATGTGGCCTTGGTTCCGGATTTGTCACCTCAACATCGTCTTCCTTTTCTAACTCCTTCTCCCTCATTCCTTCAATTTGTACAACGCCATCTTCTTCAACGGTAGCCTCTTTGTTGCTATCTCCCAAAACCTTTCCGCTTCGAAGGACTGCCATTGCTCTAACTTGCTCTGGTTGGCTCCGGAATCTCCCCTTCTCTCTTTCTTGTAACAATTCTGCCAACTACCCAATTTGGGTTTCGATACTATGAATGGAGGCATCCATCTCATTTGATTGTCTGTCATTTTCCCACATGTATATTTCCAAGTTTTCTGTGTTTGCTTGTTGCAAAACTTAGATATCTTGTGTATCCTGATGGTTTAACTGCATGAACTCTCCTATCATTCCTTCAAGTGATCCTTCATCTAGTTGATAGGAATCAATGCACTTTTGATTGTAATAACACTCCTCCTACATATTCTGTGACGCTCCCTGTTGAGTTGACATTGTCTCATTATTCTTCTGAAGATAATCACTTATAAGGTTCACAAGTTACTCTTCATCTGAAATGGTTCCAACCTCATTGCAGTCCCATTGGAAATCTTGATTATTCCCCCATTTCTGACTACATGGGTCATCATATGGCCCATACCCAGGCCTTAAATCTTGCCTAGAATAATCCATGAAACCTGAAATACCGAGAAGCAAAAACTACCCAACGCAATCACACAAATCCAACAAGCCAAATGTATTATCACAATAAAGAATAAGAAAAATACTACTAAACACTACTACTACTAAAGCAAAACTAATCAAAGCTAAACTCGCCGATCCCCAGTAGCGGCGCCAATTTGACGAAAGCCTTTTTGTGTCGTTTAAATCACTTTGTCAAACAATATTTATAAAAACCTTACAAAGCCCTAAATGGTTTAAAAAGCACAAGTATGGCGGTAAGTGGGGTGTCGTCCACAAGGATCGGAGTTAACTAAAACTAGTTGATACTTAAACAATATTAATGCGATAAAAGTAAATTGTTGATGTTGTGAAATGTGAATGAGCATACAACTTAAAACTAAACTAGGAATGCAAACTAAAATGGAATGTGAATGGAGTGAAAGATATATAAGATGGAAGCTAAGGTGTTGACGGACTCGTATGCGAACAGTTGGGCAAATGCAACAAACTCGTAAATAAGCGCGTTTTAATGAATGTAACCAACCTAGGGTGTATAGATTGGCTATTTATCTCTAGTAAGGGGCCAACCTAGGGTGTATAGCGAAGGCCTCCTACTAGCGATTAATCCCTCCTAAGCAACCGACCTAGGGTGTATAGTGTTAGTTGCTCATTTAGGATTCTAACAATGAAAGCTCGTTCATCTATCAAGGGCTCAACCTATTACTAATGTAGCCAACCTAGGATGTATAGTGAAGACTTCTAATCCCCTCACAAGTGTCAACCTAGGGTGTATAGTGACAGACACCCGTTCGAGGTTAGATTAAGAACGAGGTTATTGAGTCAGGATTTCGGAAATCCTATCCATTCAATAAAGCAATAAACAACCAAATAGGGTGTATACCTAGTTGTCTACACAAATAGAATCTAAAGAATACTTGCAAAGAGAGTGTATCCAAGACAAGCAAATCAAAGGAAAACCATTCATACTCTTGAATAGAACAATGAAAGATAGAAAAATATATGAAATAGAGTTTATATACAAAAGCCCAATATTCAACAAACTAATCCATTAACCCCTTAGTGGGGATTTAGCTACTCATTACAACAATGAAAATAAGAGAAAGGATGGAGAAACAACCCTTGGAGATCATCTCCTTCCTTAAAGTTCCCTTCAATCTCTAGCTCCTTTGAAGTTGAGTAGAAAGTGTATGAAATGAGAAGAAATGAATTCCTAGATCTAGATTTCAAGAAATCTATTTTTTTTTTTAAATGTAAAAGCTCCCTAAAAACGTTCCAAACACTTTCTATATATAGTCCCCTCAGAAATAGGATACAAAATGACTTTAAAACGACATATGGCGCGTGTGGAGTGCAGTTGGGGCCTGCACTCACCTGCACTTTATCATTTTCTTCAACTTTTGGACTCCCAGATTTGGGCAAGAGTGCGGATGAAGTGCGGTTGGATGACCCGCACTCACTTGCACTCACCCGCACTTTATCAACTCTGCAAATCTCAGCAACCAGGACTGAACAAGAGTGCAGGTGGGAACCGCACTCACCCGTACTTTATCACATCTTCAGAAGTCAGGTCCCCGGATCTGGGCAAGAGTATAGTTGAAGTGCAGTTGAGACCCGCACTCACCTGCACTATTGTAGCCTCTAGTGTCTTTCTCCTTCTTTATACAACTCTTGGTCCCCTTTTCATCCGAAAGTCCCGCAATACGCTCTAAACACCAGAATTGGATAAACGCCTACAATTACGAATACATAGCCCATAAGATACGCTAAAATGCACTAAAATGACACAAAGGATACGGAATTGAGGGACGAAATATATAACATATTTGGCACGATCATATCTCAACCTCTACGAGCTCATCATAAACCTTAGGATGGATGGATTTTAGCTCAGCCATTAAACGGTCAAATTCCTCAACAAGGTACACATATGTAGCACGATGGTAAAGATTAATTACGTCACCTCACTTCCTACAATGTTGTTTCAGATTTTTGGCCAAGTGGTATGCGCAAACCCCATGTGCTACATCGTGGAATATTGCTCTCATGCCATTAGAGATGCATGTGTGTCGATCCAAAACTATCATCACAAGTTCGGGTTGCAAGATCACGTCGTGAAGTTACTTAAAGAACCATGTCCACAACTTTGAGCACTCAAAATTGGCAAACCCAAATGCTAAAGGGTATATCATCTCATTACCATCCTTGCATACCACAACTAACAAAACACCCCTTGTCTTAGACTTTAAGTGGGTAGCATCGACGGTAATAACCGGCCTAATAACTGTATTGAATCCTTCTATACAAGCCCTAAGTGCCATGAATCCATATTTGAACCAGTTTTTCCTATCAGTTTCAATCTTGGTTATCATCCCCGTATTAGATTTTTCCAGCATGTGAAAGTATACAGGCAACATCTTAAATGACTTCCACGGATCACCGAAAACACTATGTAAAGTGTGGTCCTTAGATCTGTAGGCTTTGTTGTATGTGAGGTTTATGCCGTGCTTTTCCCTCATGTCAGTCATTATGTCTTTAGGACGGATGTTACATCCTGGATCGACAAACTTTCTTGAAAACAGTTGCCCTATGACATGGGAACTTACACGGTGAAAATCTACGTTGTAGTTTCCATTATCACCATATGTGTGCTCAGTGTCAACAGACGTAACATTCCAATAGGTCCCATTTCTTGACATCCCTGCCCTAAAAACCCATTGACAACCTCTCTTTTTACATATTGCGACAAATCGTGTATGATTCGATCATCGAACCCTGTAATCAAATCTCTTTTGCAATGCATTGAACCCTAGAGCCCCTTTCAAGGTTTTCTTGTACTTGAACATTTGTCCTTTGTATATTTCACTAAAGTCTCCATTGTCTTCAAACAATTCTTTTGATCTAACGAGCTGAATTGAGTACAGTTTTGACTCCAGTATTGTCCACCGTGTCGTCGTAGAGGGTGTAGAACTGTTAGGTACTCCATTTGTTTCAGCTTCTCTACAGCCTGTTGACGCTTGCCCGTCACTTCTAGACTCATCCTCCTCCTCTGTATCGGAGGTTTCAGAACTATCAGAATCATCCACCTCAGCCTCTGCATGCTTGGTAGTCGATGTTGGAGTCCCCTGATCTTTCTCGGTCGACGTAAATCCAGGGGAAGGCACTGGCCCAAATAGTTGGTTACTACCACTCATTGACGAGAAATATGGAGTACTAATTGGGGATTCTGAAATACTGGAGGGTTTACAAGCCGAAGGTATACATGAGTGGATTGTTGTATTTCTTGACTTCATCGGAGTTTGAAATACATTTTCAGTTGCCTTCGGCGGTACAGATCTTTCTACGACTTCGACCTTAATTTCAGTCCACGAGGATTGATTATGAAAAAGCAAACAGGATACTGTTAGGTCTTATATTTTGATTGGTTTGTTTCGTAGACAAACCACATGTGGGTTCATTGTAATGGTAGCTTAGGTATTGGTATTCAAGCTCAAGGCTCTTTCAAGACCTCATCTTGATAAGCACCAAAGGTAAATTTCTAGTGCTTACGTGCTTTGAAGAGATCTAGCCGAACACACACACAACTCATGCATAAATGTTATTCTTGTATGTTGTGTGTTTTTATATGTGTGCATTCATATCTCTTCATGTATGTTTTATTGAGTGCATCTTGTTCAATGACAATGCCATGACATGTTAGGCATTAGGATGCATTCACTTACCACACTTGCACTTCATGTTAGTCTTAAGTGTGGTGTAATTTGTTTCTGTTTGTGTGATCGGAAATGTCCGCGCTTGCACAATGGTGTGCATGTCTTAGCGTGATGATTGACCACTTGAGAAGGTCTCATTCTTCTCTTGGATAAGTGTTAGATTTGGTTAGGTTGTTTGGAGTAAAATGTCTAGTTTCAAGAGATTGGATTTTAATGATTTAAATGATTTTCAAAACTGACCTATGTATGGTCTTGTGGCCATAACATTTTACACAAAGCTTCAAAATGAGTTTTGAAAATTTCTATACAAACTAAACACTCATACCTTTCCAACAGTATATTATTCGTAATATTTCATGATCGTTTGGATTGGTTTTAAAATCTCCAAAGTTACAACCAAAACAGGGCAACTCTGTTGTTGTCCGTTTCTGACCTTTGGTCACTCAATTGACCATACCATTTTCTACAGACATCGAAATGTCATTCTGTAAAAATTAGTAGAAAGTAGATATCCATACATTTCCAACAATATATCATACGAAAGGTTTCGATGTCGTTTGGTCATGTTTCGAAGCGCTCGAATCTTGAGCCACTGCACTGACGTGTGTACCGCGAAAATGCCCATAATTTTTCCATTTCTTCCAAAACGACATAGTTTCACTTAGGCATTATAAATACATATCTTTCTCATCATTTTGAGGGCTGAGCCACAAAATCAAACCCTAGAGAGAGAGGCTCCATATTATTGAGAAAGAAAGAGAGACTTGAGAGAAAAAGCTTAAAGATTACATCTTTATCTCTCTAAACCCATTCCCACATGCACACATCATCATCTAGGCATCATCTAGGTTCATCTAGTATGTGCTAATGCATGGGTCTTCTTTAACACACATGGTATGATTTGTTAAACACTAATTTCATCTAATCTTAGTGTTTTTACTTATCAATTTATCTCTTTTATCGCTTGTATGTTCTTTGAGTATTTTCTACATACATGATTGAGATTATGTGTTGATTGGGTTATTTATGTTAGCTAGGTTTTCATGCCTATTTTATATCTAGCTAATTAATCTCATTATATGATTGAGATTATTTTTGATAGCTTAATTGATTAGGTCATTATTGCCTAAAAGCTATGCCATAAACATTCTTGTGTGATTTATTGATAACTAGGTTGATAGATTGTATTTTAATCAACTAGTTAATCTTTTGAATGTTTGTGGGTTATTTGTGATAGCTATTGTATTTAGGATTGGTTATCCTTAACATAGCTAAAGTTGTATGCCATGTCATATAGCTATATTTGATATCTATGATTGATTTTATTGTCATCATATAATCCTAGATAAGCATTTAGTGTACCCTAGCACTTATTGCATATTTGGATATTTGCATAATATCCACTTAGGGTGTTGATCTCTTCGGAGAAGTAAGTCTTGTGTGATGACCGGGATTAGGTCGTACATCGGGATTAGGTGGTCACATGAGCAAATTGGACTAGGTCCACTTTTACAGGCCTGCGGGTAGTGGTAAAGGGTTATTGATCGGGATTAGATCGTAAACCAGGATTAGGTTGTAAACGTTATCACAATTAGTGGATTCGAGGTTCGAGTGTGGTGCACTTGCCAGCTCGTGGTTTTTCCCGTAAGGGTTTCCACGTAAATATCAAGTGTTATTTAATTTCCGCACCATATTACACTTGCTATATTATATTGTCTAGTTTGGGGCATTTTCGTAAATTTGACTAAATGCGAAAATTGGGTAATAACGATTAAAATCTATTCACCCCCCCCCCCCCCCCCCCCCCCCCCCCCCCCCCCCTCTCCCCCTCTAGATAATTAGAACACACCGTTAATTTGTTTCAGATACATCACTGTCGGTCATAATGGATAATGTACAAACTCCTTTTCAATGTTAAAAGCTTTAAACGTAAGCTTAGCAAGAATCTGTTGTTACTAACCCCGATCCGGTCACATATTGTTTCCAACAATTTACTATATTTGTCTTCATTACATGTAAAGGAAATTGGACCCATCACCTGGTCACCAATCCAATGTCTATCGCAATGCATTATAAACCCATCCATCGTATCCATAAACCCTAGAAATGTTGTTAAAGTAACAAAGATATGAAATGAAGAAAAATAGCAAAATGGCATTCTGAAATATCTAGAACAAATTTCAAAACCTATAATGAAGACATTGACCTCTAAGGATAGAAACAATTGTCTTTCTAACCATTTAAAATCTGTAGTTGGGTAAGTAAAACAATTGATTTGAAGTCCTGTAAAAGGATTTGAAGCCCTATAAAATGATTTTTCAAGCCCTGCACAAGGCTTTCGTGACCGAGACTCAAACTTCAAGTCGTGGACATGATTTCCACCATGGTACTTGATTTCAAGCCCTGGACAAAGTTATCAAGCCCAAAAAAACACACCACACAGCATTTCAACAAAAATGTCATAGAAAACAACAATGGAACCCAGACACAGCCATTCATCCAAACCCATAAATGGTTTCAGCATAATCATCACAATCAAGCAACAAAGTAAATCTATTAAACCGTGATACTTGATTTTCTATATCCAACAAAAGGCAACACAAACAACAAGGTAAATCTAATAAACCGTGGTCCTTGTCAATTTAAACGACTAAAATACTAAAGTTTTTGAAAGGACCAGTTTGTTACTCACAAGAATGTTTAAGGATCCCTCTTTGACTTCCTCACACAGCTAACAGCTTCAATTTCCTTGCCTTCGATCTACAAGCCACAACAAGAAGGATATTCCTCTATCTCTACAATGACTCAAACTCGAGCTTAAACACGAACTTATAAAGACTAGAGAGAGAAACCCATCATCACCTGTCATTCCCGTTGCCTCTATCACTCTCTATCTCTTTATTTTTAGGGTTTGTAAATGGTTTTTGGAATCAGTTCAGTTGAAAAGAGTTAGAAGGAGTTTATTCGGAATAGGAGGAATAAGAAGAGATGAAAGAATCAAGAATCTGGAAATGCAGTTGAAGAAGGGGGATGAAACAAAGTTGGGGAAGAAAGGAAGAAGAAGAGATGATGGGGGCAACTGTGGTCAGAAAGGAAGTTGGGTATGGAGGGAATTCAATTCTCGTGGAAAGAAAAAGGGAGGGGAAGGGAAGGGTATTTTCGGGAAACAAAAATGTGTATGGGTATTTTTGACATTACGCCCCCTTTATGTGGGAAGGGTAATTTATTCCAACATGGGACATTTCATGCAAAGTAAACTTCAATACAAGACATTTTTGTAAGAAAAACAAAGGGGGGACATTTTTGCTCTTTCAAACATAGAAAGAGACATTTTTGCAAAGGCCCCAATAAATATTAATAAGAATATATTAAAAATTGTTTTAAAAAAAAAGGGCCAATTCACTACCCACTGTGGTTTTCCCAACTGTCTAGGTAATATCAAAACGTTTTGATTTTGTAAAGTTTTCACTATGCTATGCTGCAAAAAAAAAAAAAAAACACACCATCGAAAAAAAATAAAAAAAATTGGCACACATCGTCGACAGCAGGGTTCGAACCTGCGCGGGCGAAGCCCAACAGATTTCAAGTCTGTCTCCTTAACCACTCGGACATATCGACCTCATTGTTTAAATTACTTGTTGATATAATATATATTATATATAATATTTGAAAAATATTTGCAATGAATTTTCCTTGCAAGGTTTTTGTCAGTCATTTTCCAAACCAAAAATGATTGTTTGGGACTTCTTCCCAAACAAGACAAATTATTGGACAAGATTGCTATCAATACACCTCCACAATAAATAAAACTAAGCAGTCCTCACAAGTCAAGACTCAAGAGTTCTATTTTTACCATCACAAATTTAGATTAATAGTATTATATAACAAAATTGAAAAATTATTTTTTAGTAATACTCAAATTTAAGAGTCATCCTTAATATTTCTTAAAAAAAAAAAGAAAAATCTTCCTTAATATATTCATAAGACATGGTTTACAAAAAAATTTAAGCAATCGTTTAAAACGAAGTTCTAAAAAAATGAGATTAAAATTGCGTAATTTTTGGATAAAAGAAAGTTGAAAAAGGGTTTTTGAGGGTATTTTGGTACTTTTATATTTACGAAATAAAAACATAAAATATGAAATGTGAGTCATGTTCAGAACAAAAAAGTGAAAAGTTTTTTTATTTAGAGCAAGGAAGCACGGATACTCCGTTTGGTGGAGGTAACCCGTATCGAACTCGTATCCAGTTCGGATACACCCCGGATACACTAGGATACGTATCCGATACGCCAAATGGCGTATCCGTTGACTTTTTGACAAGTTTGACTGGCGGATACTTGGGGGATACGGCTCGGATACTTGGGGGATACGGCTAGGATACGCAAGGGATACGTTTGGGGCAAAATCATAAATATTTTAGTACAAAACGGGGTCAAATTATAATTTTAAAAATGTATAGGTCAAAACGAAAGTTTAAAGAAATATATCAGGTTAGGTCAATTACTCAATTGCAATTAGGGCTCGTTTCAATTTCATTCAACAGCCGCTTGAAAGAAAAATCAGAAAGGTGCTTCCAATTTTTTGGCTGATTTTCTGGCTAAAAAAGGTGCCGGTGGTGAGGTTGATGTGCTGAATTGGAGTTTCTCTTGATCGTGGCTTCGGTGGGCTGTGGTTCTTGTTCTTTTTTCTTCTCTTGTGAGCTTGCTTTCTCTGTTTCTGGGCAGTGGCTGGCTGTGTTGTTGTGTTTTGTTTTTGCTTGGATTTCTTTCTGCGTCTCTTTTCTCATGTTTGGCTTCCGTTGGCTATAGTAGTTTTGCTAAAGTTTTGCTAAAGATTGGCTTCCGTCTCTTCCGTTGGCTGCGTCTCTTTTCTCGAGTCATCTTCCTCCTAAAGATTGCCTTTCAAAAAAAAAAAAAAAATCAGAAAGAAGAAAAGAAGAAGGAGAAGAAAAGAGGAAGAAGAAGAAAGAGTTTTGTGAACTGGGCACAAAACAGAGCACAAAAACTTAATTTGGATATTGTAATATGTTACATTTATTTAGATGATTGGATATGAATATGTTTTGATTTTTGAATGAATTATCAAATATCCTTTTATATATTCTTATTTTAAATAAAATATAAATATATATTATTTTAATAAACGTATCCCTGCCGTATCCGTATCCTAGTTTTTTGAGATTTGCCGTATCCCCGTATCGTGCCGTATCCGTATCCCTATCCCGTATCCGTATCGGTATCCGTGCTTCCTTGATTTAGAGATACATTTTGTCTGTGGATTAAAAATAAATTTTAATATGTATTTATTGACGGATAAAACTTGTGGTAAGAACAAATTTCATATAATATATTCGGTGCTATTCTATCTTTCACCATATTAAAATAGGACAAGGATACTCTGCTGAGCTTGTGTTGAACTTTATAATCTGGTGACATCTGGCTTTAAAACAAATGAGTGGTCCAAATTAAACTTTTTTTGTTTTTTTTTTTCTTGAAAATTTTTTTTATTCTATTTTATTGATTACTTTTCCACACTCAAGATTGCATTTCGCTAGATTTCCTCTCTAAATTGATCACGAAACGAAACTACACAGAGTTGTCAATGTTTATTTTTTCAATGAATTAAAATTTCAGAACTAAATCAATTTAACTTAAATTCACAAGTTCATCTCTAATTCTTACATCTGACTTCATTTTACAAGCTCCTCTTTCAGATGTCCCATTTGGGCATTAATTCACAACACAGAGAAATCCAAGCTCTTTGTGGGTCTGGTGAGTTGGGTCTGAGTCAGGGAGTCCAAGTTTTGAGAAACCCAGTTCTTCAAAACACCCACGAAGATCGTAACTTGAGTCGATCTTTCTTTGTTTTCTGCAAAAAGAAGAGGTTTGAGTTTGAGAGGAAAGAGAAGAGATTTGAGTTTGGATTGGAAAATTCTGGAAAGTGGATAGAAACTAGAGAATTAAAACGTCACCGTTTTAATACTTGCATAAATGGTAAAAATTTAAATAACAAATTCTAGACCACTCATTTATTTTAATGCCAAATGTCATCAGATTATGAAGCTCGGTACAAGCTCAGCAAAGAAAGAGACCAGCAGAAGATCCTTGTCCATTCAAATAATGTTATGGCAATTTTATCCAATAATTGTCATGGTTGCTATCTTTGACCAAAAAGGCTACCAATGATAAATGAATTTTGAAAAGTGTTAGTTTGGCTGTGTATTCCTACTTCAATAACTCTAATTTTCTCCCTCCTTGGTTTCTTAGGAATGATTGGCTTGATTTTAAAGTTTTGATTAGCATGATGTGTTTTAAAGTGACTCATATATCGTGAAGGAAACTCAGTGGCGGATATTTTTTATTACGAGGGGTTGAATTTTTCAGATTTAATTTGGTGAGATAGACCGCCAAGATGTATTCTTAAACAATCACTCATTAACTCTTTGGGGGTTCCTGCTTTTAGATTCGCAAATCCCTTTTGTATTTCTTTCCTTCCTCAATAAAATTTTTCTTTTACCAAAAAAATAAATAAAAGAAAAATATAAAAACCACTTTTGGTATTTGACTTGTAGGACCGAAATCAGAGTAAACATGACCGGACATGTCGATGTTTCTTCTACGAGAAGAAGCAAAACCCCACTCATCAGAAAATAAAGTCCATTTCCCCAACAACATCAACAGCAACAGCAAAAGAAGATGAATTGATAGAGCGTAATGCATAGCAAGGACTTGCACAAAATTATTATATCCCTCCAAAAAACAGCTCATAATCATAATGCTAGAGTTATTGATCAAGTCCTATCTCATGCCATCACCAATGGTCTCACTACCCATTCCACTTCCACATGGAATTGCATTCTCAGAGCTTACTCTAAAAGTCCCACACCCATCAAAGCCCTTCGCATTTTTAATCAATTTTCACCTTCGATTTATCCGGATAATTATACCTACCCGCCTCTTCTCAAGGCCTGTTCTTCTTTATTTTCACTGTCTATGGGTACTGGATTACATGCTCGTCTCACAAAAACAGGTCTAGATGCTGATATTTATGTACAAAATGCTCTCCTTCAATTCTACGGTGTCGTCGTCGCTGATTTAACGTATGCACATGTTTTGTTCGATAGAATGCCTTATAGAGACATAGCTAGCTGGAATACGTTTCTTGGTATTTACAATAACAATCCGGATTTTGGGATTCAAAATTTGTTGATTTTGTTTAAAAGATTGATGTGTGAAGAGATTAAAGCAGATAAGATTACTTTCGTGATTCTGTTGTCCGCTTGTGCGAGAGAAGAGGAGATAGATTGTGGAAGAGCACTCCATTCGTTTGTAACAAAAGTTGGTCTTGAATGCAACCTCAATTTGGAGAATGCACTTTTGGAAATGTACACCAAGTGTGGAGATATGGATGCAGCGTTAACGCTGTTTAATCAAATGGTTTCGATGAGAGATTTAGTGTCGTATACTATTTTGATTAATGGTTATGTTGAGATGGGATCGGTAGATTTGGCTCGCCAGATCTTTGATAATATTTTGATTAAAGACTCCGTTTTATGGGGTTCGATGATACATGCTTATGTTAAAGCGAAACAGCCAAAGGCGGCTTTAGAGCTTTTCAAGAAGATGGTTGATGATGGAGTGATGATACCAGATGAAAACATCATGGTCAGTGTCATTTCGGCTTGTGCTAGTTTATCAGACCTCCAATTTGGAAGACTAGTTCATCAGTTTATCTTCCAAAACAACATAAGTCAAGATGCTTTCGTGAAAACGGCTCTTATTGACATGTACTCTAAGTGCGGAAGTCTAGAGGAGGCCTTGGTCACATTTTACAAAATGGATGACAAAGATGTATTCGCCTGGACAACAATGATCGAAGGGCTAGCGAAATCCGGTATTGGGGATAAAGCTTTGCGCCTTTTTAATCAGATGGAAAGACAAGGAGTTACACCGAATGAAGCCACGTTTGTTTCCGTGTTAGCTGCCTGTAGTCATTCTGGGTTAATTACTGAAGGCTGTCAATTGTTCACAAGAATAGCAACCGTTTACAGAGTTAAACCAAAAATGGAGCACTTTGGTTGTATAATCGATCTGTTGAGCCGAGCAGGACTCTTGTACCAAGCTGAAGAGTTCATCAAAAGCATCCCTTCTAAGGACAAGCTTATAGCTTATAAAACTCTATTAAGTGCTTGCATTAAGTATTCAGAATTTAATCTTGGAAAGAAGGTTGCAAATGAAATTATGAACTTGGGTTCCCAGAGCAATGCGACTTTTATTCTGTTATCCAATTTCTATGCTCTAACAGGTCAATGGGATGAAGTTACTGAGGTGAGAAGAAACATGAAACGATTTGATGCGAGAAAGAAGCCAGGTACCAGTGCTCTTTAAGCAAGCATTGTGTGCAAAAAACAAGAAAGGGAAGAAGAATCAGGTGTCTATTGTTCGTAAACTTCCCAAGAATTTCGATCACATTGTCGATGAAGTTCCTTTCAGTATCACATTAATCCTATTACCCATATCCAGATGAAAGAGATAGATCAGACCCTCAACTACGACAGAAGAAGCGAAAGCAATGAACACACAAATGGAAATGTAATTGCAGATAAACTGAAATGAAATTGAACATGGAAACTTGATGTAACAATTAGAAATCAAAGACACATATATAATAAAATTTTATGTATTATAGATTGTAATTTGTATATGTAAATTCTAAATTTACAGTTCAGAATACAACACCCCTCAAAAGTTGCCCAACAAAAAAGGTTGAACTTCCTTTCTCCCCCATCACACTAACACGACTGAACGTTCAATCAAATTTGCGTGAAAAGACTTACAACAACACTTGAAAGATCCATCATCGCTTGTACCATGGGATTGAAAAGGAGACGATCCTCAATTTTCCGACCAATTTGAACATCAAACACCAACCAAGTGTAAGCACAAGAGCTACAATTCGTCCCCCAACAAGTCCAGCAAGAACAATCAAAATCAGAATCAGATACCCAGATTTTCCTTCACTATTTCTCTCAACTTTCTCTTCAGCCTGGGATTGTCTATCGAAACAAGTCGTTTCATCGTAAAACACCGATCCTACGCTGCTCCTTTCATCTTCTAATGAAACAATTGATGATTCATTCTCATTATCTTGTTCTTGCTCAAGTAATCTGCCCAATTTGTCCTCTCTTGGAAAACAAGAAACTTGGTTGCTTGATGATTCCACCTGATCCTTTCCCTTCTTAGAACCACCGCGCAACTTCTTGGGGATTAATCTTTTCACAAGTTTTTCTTTGATTTTAGTTCCTCGACTTCGATTATTTTTATTAGTCATCAAAACATCTTCTCTCAACAATTCTTTCACAATTTTCTCTCTACTCTCTATATTTAAACATGACCTTCTGTCTTCGTCTTCAACCTGAATTTCTTCAAATGAAGGGTTGATTCCAATATCATCAACAGAATTTCGTGAACTTTCTTCACAAATTTCAGTCTTCTTGACAGATAAAACGTCGTTGTTAGACTTAATCTTCCGGAGAAAAGATGTTTTCTTGTAACAGAACAACCCACGAACCCCAACATATTCAAGCAACAGAAGCAAGATCGCAGACATTGTAACACCAACCGCCAATCTTTTGGTGCTCAAAGCAAGAACCAACACCACAAACATCTTCAAAACCGCCACCAAAACACAGTTCCGGTTCGACCCATCAACACCACCGCCACTGCCGCCGTCAAATTCTTCAACAACAGCAATTTCCTGAACATGGGTTGTGGTGGTTATCTCATCCCTTGGCTTCGATGATGACGACGAATCGACAGTCAAACTCAATACGGGGTTGGAGAATTCCATCTGGGAATGTGTTTGTTGTGTTTGCGATTGAGATTGTGATTGTGATTGTGATTGTGATTTCTTTTTGGAGTGTTTCTTCAAGCGGTCACGATTCTTGACGAAGAGATCGACAAGAGATGTGGGGAAGCCGGTTTGGACGACAAGTGAGCCACCGCGTTTCGGGGACTGAAGATCGGCCACGAAACGCGAAATTCTTGCAACCTTGTTCTTCTTCCACGGCAGAGGCATCCTCTTCTCTCTCTGTCGATTCTCCTATTGTCAAAAATATATAACAAAAAGTGAATGAATTGGGTGTGGTTGTTGGTGAGAGAATTGTTTACAATATGTAGTTGGTTTACATGTTAAGCTTTATAAAAGAAAGAACCCTAGAAAAAAGAAAAATCGACCGAGAGAGGAACTGTGAAGAAACGCGGGTCCGTGGCGGTTGTGTTTGTTTTTTAATTTTTAATTTTTAATTTTTTTTGTTTTACGGTTTCATCTGTTTCTATAATGGAGGAGGGAAATTGTTGTTTTAGGTAATTCACTAATTCTTGATCTTGATCTTGAGTTTTCATGACCCTTCTAACCCCACTTTAATATTGTCTGTTTTTATATTTCCATTTTTTTTTTAAATACATTTTCGGTCTAGTTTACATATATTCCGAATCGGAAGGCAGTTTAGTATTACTTTTAAAAAGTTAAAACTTTTAAAAGTGACTAATTGGTAATCTTACGAGTTTTGAGATAATGATTTTAAGAAGTAGTTGATGGTTAACTTTTTACAGTGATTATGGAATAATCTACTTATCTTATTATCCTTACGAAATCAAGTATTCTACGGGCCAGTTTGGTATTGCTTTTGAGAAGTTAAAATCAGCTTATTTCATAATTGTAACATAAAATGATGTTTGGTAAAACTTCCAAAAGTGATTATTTGATAATCTGACAAGTTTTGACAGTGATTTTGAGAAGTAGGTGGATGGTTACTTTTTGAAAGTAATTATGGAATAATCTATTTCAGTATTTAATAAATCTTTTAAAATATCATTATTATCCTTATGAAATTAAATTAAAATCATTTATATTCTTTATTTCATCTTAAAATTAAAGATTTTAATTAAATATTGATTTGATTTATAAAATCTTTTAAAAATATTTTTATTATTCTTATGGATTTTTTTTTTCTAATTTAAATATTCTACTTAAATATTGATTTAATATATATAATTAATGAAAAAAAATAAAATAAGGTTCTAAATCATGTTTATTTTAGTCATTGTAACTAATTTCAGCACTTTTGAAATAAAATTACCAAACATATGTATACTGCTTTTGAGCTACATAGTAGTTTTAAAAATACAATTAACCAAACATCTACTGATTAATTTCACAGCTGATTATTTCTTCAGCACAGATAACAGTGATTATTATAAAAGTTACAGCAATACCAAACTGGCCATACTTCAATATTGACTTGATTTATAAATTTTTTTTAAAATATCTTTTTTAAATATCTTTATTGTTCTTATAGAATGTTTTATTCTAATTTAAATATTCCACTTAAATATTTATTTGATTTGATTTATAAATCTTTTAAAAATATCTTTATTGTTCATATGGAACGTTTTCTTCTAATTTAAATATTCTACTTAAATATTGATTTAATATATATAATTAATGAAAAAAAAATGAAGTAGCTAAAATCATGTATATTTTAGCATTGTAACTAATATCGACATTTTTGTAATAAAATTACCAAACATATGTATACTAATTTTGAGATATACAGTAGTTTTAAAAATACTGTTAACCAAACATCTGCTGATTAACTTCACCGTTGATTATTCTTTCAGCACAGTTAATAGTGATTATTATAAAAGTTACAGCAATACCTTCTCTTTTTAGGAATTTCGTTTTTTTTTTACGAGGTTTGTTTCTTTGAGTTTGTTTATTTATTATTATTATTTTATTTTTTGGAAAGAACTAAAAGTTATCATTTGAGTAAGTTTTGTGATTTTCTATTTTAGTCAATTTAGGAATCCCAGTTCTAGAGGAATTTTTCCTGTTTAAGTAAAGACCTGATCGAATAGCTTTTGGAACTATTGATTAATTTTAATAAAAATTGTTCCTTTGGATTAAATTTCTCTAGTAGATTCGAGAATCACCACTAATGTGGAAAGAAATATGCACAAAAACGATTTTTTTTTTTTTTTTTTTTTTTTGAATAAAAGGATAGAATAACAAAATTAGACTTAAAAAAAATAGCAAAATTAGATTCCACATACCAACTTTAGTACAATTGGTTCTATACTTCCCATCTTTCTTGATCAAGGACATCTTACCGATTAATTAACAAGTGTGAGAAATTTTCTTTATTTTTGTAAGAGAAACCTTGGCTTTAACTCAAACTTTTCTTTATTTTTGTGAGAGAAACCAGGGCTTAACTCAAACTTTTCTTCATGTATGCCCCTAGCCCTAAAAAAACATGTCGTTTGGCATTGCTGTCAGGGTTTAGATTAATTTTTGTTACATGATATATAACAAATTTAATAATGGGTTTCTATTTATATATATATTATTTTAAAAATTAATTTTGATATGCTATTCTCAGAACAATTCCAAATAGAAAATAAATAAAACAAATTGCACACAATTTATGTGAGGTTGTCCTTTAACACATAGAATCAACTTTTACAAAATAGACAATTATCTTGTTGGTTTGACTATTTTAAATAGAAAATAAATAAAACGAATTGCACATAACTTATGTGAGGTTTGTCCTTTAACACATCGAATCAACTTTTACAAAAACAGACATTTACCTTGTTGGTTTGACTATGTTAAAACTAACTGTTGACTTAGTTTAACCATTAAAAAGATAAAAATACGGTTATTATTACAATGAAAAATATTGAAATGCCCCTAACTAATTAAAAAAAAAGTTTAAATAATTAAAATGAAAAAAATAACACCTTCCGAATAGGTATCCACCAAAAATTGAAAGGGATAGATTTGTTGAATGCTTGTGGAGTCGTGGGGGTTTAAGTGTTTAACTATTATATAGGAATATTAAAAATATCGAGTGGTTAATATCTTTTAGATTTCAATCTTTATTATATAATTAATAATGTTGTTATAGGTAGTTGGAATAATCTTTATGATATAATCACTAATGCTAGATAACCAAAAAAAAAAAAAAAAAAATTAGTTCAAAATCCAAACCAAACCGAATGAGGTGACAAATGATTTGTTCATTAACTATATCATTCCATGATTTGTGTGGTGATGGCAATTCACTTACCACATCATTTGGGTTGAATTTTGGATTAATTATTTAGGTTGTACTGTGTATTACTCTTGCATGATATTTAACAAATTTAATAATGGGTTTCTATTTTTTTTTTTTTCAAGATTTTGATATGCTATTCTCGTAACAATTCCAAATAGAAAATAAATAAAACAAATTGAGCACAACTTATGTGAGGTTTATCCTTTAATACAAAGAATCAACTTACAAAATCAGAAATTTACCTCGTTCTTTTGACAATGTTATAATTTTAGTTTAACCATTAAAAATATGAAAATACCCTTACTATTACTATGAAAAATATTGAAATGCCCCTAACTAATTAACAAAGTTAAAATAATTTTAATATATATATAATAAAAAATAAAAAATAAAAAAGTCTAAAATACCCTCTATTTTAATTTTAAATAAACTAAATAATTAAAAAATAAGATAAAAAATATAAAAAATATATTTTAGAAAACATGAATATATCTTAAATCTGAAACCTGAAAAAAAAATTCATCTTTACAAATAAAAAAAATATTTTTTTAAACAATTTAATAATAAATAAATTTTAAATTTTAGATTTACAAAAAAAAAAAAAAAAAATTATTTAAGATCAAGGGGGAATTGCACAAACTATATATATATATATGTATATGTATATATATTTTTTAAGATGAATTTTTTTTTCTAGGTTTCAGATTTAAGATACATTCATGTTTTCTAAAATATTTTTTAATATTTTTTTATCTTATTTTAAAATTTTTAGTTTATTTAAAATAAAAATATAGGGTATTTTAGACTTTTTATAAGTTTGACCATTGACTAACGGATCCATCTAACGATAGGGGATGTTTGTGTAACAATTTTTAAATGTTGAGGGAAGTTTGTGTTTATATGGCCAAAATTGTCATATCTATGTAATTTTATTAAACCGCAGGGGATGTTGAATATAAATTTAATGCATTTTAATATTTTATTTTACATATAAGTGAAATTTAATGTTAACTGACTAATAGCTGGGGAGTTAGAATCTTAGTTAGCTTTTCAAATTGTTGATTTAAAGTGTCCAAAGTCAAATTTCACGTAGATCGGGTGATTCGGGTGTAATTTCTTCAATATATATAGTAGAGCTATTAAAATGTAGGGTTAATAGCACCAATGTCCCTGAATTATATGCGAAGTAGCGATGTTCTCCATAAACCTTTTCTCTTGGCATTAAACCCCTTGTACTATCGTTTATTGGTAAAATTCGACTATAGATGCCTCCTATAATAGAGGGAATAAACTCAACTGTTTATCAATAAATGATAGTTCAGGGAGTTTAATGTCAAGAAAAAAAGTTATGAGACACATCGTTACTTCGCATATAATTCAGAGACCATTGGTGCTATTAACCCTAAAATGTAACCGTGAAGGGTCCTAATTTCTTTAGAACCTGCATTTATAATAATACAATAATGCTAAACATCCCACCTAAAATCCCACTTTTTTCATCCCACTACATGTGGCATGTGAGGTGTTAAATTGTGAGTGGATACACATTAATGACACCTACCCCATGTATCCACTCACAATTTGACACCTCACATGCCACATGTAGTGGGATGAAAAAAGTGGGATTTTAGGTGGGATGTGTAGCATTACTGATAATAATAATAATGCTAATAATAATAATTGAGAACCTCGTGATCATGATTATAAATTCTATAGAATTTATTTTACGCGGCAACGAAAGCACTTGGTAAGTTACCCAACATACAAAATATGCTTTCTCACAAAAAGATCAAATTTTATTTTTCGTGTTTTGACTTTTGACTAAGAAGTGAGAATTCTCGTTTACTTACTTTTATGAATTATTCTCATTTTCTCGGTTAAAACTTAAAAAGGAATCTTGCGCTGTTAAGTGTACGCTGTTAAGTGTACATATATAGGAAATAACTAAAATTTTAATCTATTTAAATAAATTAAATATGGTCATATTCTTTTAAATTTATTTTTCATAGCTATCAAATTATATGTAAAGGTTTTCTTTTTTTCTTTTTCTTTTTTTAACATGTAATTATGAGTTTAAGTGATGTTCTTCCTTCATCAACTCTCCTTCAAAATAAAAACATTAAATTTGTCTTTAAAAAGGGGTTAATATAAAAAACCTCCCCTCACATTCGAACTATTATTGGATATATAGTTACAAATGCTTTTATTTTATAAACCTCTCATATGGACTAACACCGTTAGCATTCCGTTTGTGTTGATGGAGTTTGACTGTTAAAACATCTAAAATGCCCTATTTAAATTTTAATTATATGAATTGACCATTATACCCTCGCATTTTTACTAAATAACTTAATAAAATGATACAAAATGCGGGAATGTTAACTTGCAAATGAAAAGTTATTTTATGGACAATTTTATCCCTAAAAATAACAAAATTACAAATGAACCAAAAGTATTGAAAATAAACCAGAATATATATATTTATTTATGTATTTATTTATCTTTTTTTATAAATTCAAGCAAATATTCATTTTCAATGCTTTTGGTTCATTTACAATTTTGTTATTTTTAGGGATAAAATTATCCACAAAATAACTTCATTGCAATTCTTATGTGTTATGAGATTATATGAGATAAGAAAAAAGATTAGATCAGCAAAGTATCCAAATTAAAAATAATAATAATAATGTTGTACATTACAACACATCAAAAGTAAAATCCAACTCAAATATAGTATAAAAACTTTTAAGTGAAGTGCTTTTACTAAACTCTCATTAATTGGTAAGATTAAGAACATAAAAAAGGATTAGCATGTCCATTTGTAGCTTAAATATTCAGCAAACTCTACCAATCATGGATTGGATTCAAATGAAAAAAAATACTTTTGTTGTTACAAAATGGGACCCGGTTTAGATATTAGTATAAAACAGTGGAAAGTGGAAACGTGTATGATAGCGGCACTGGACACGCCACACGCTATACTCATAGTCATCATAATGTGAAAGTGGGAGTGGGGGCCTGTCAGTCTATCACTCACTGCTTGTGTGGGTCAGTCTAAAATCATTAAATAAGAACAAAATTGAAAATTTGATCATGAAAAGCACTAAAATGAGAAGCACGTGATATTTGATGATGCTTCGGTGCTTCACACAGTATTTGACTTTTGGTCTCTACGACTGCTTTTTGAAAGCTTGTTTTTGTTTTGTTTTGTTTTTACTTTTTACAGCTGTTATTCCTCGTACACCCTTAAAAACAAAATCATAATCATAATCATCTTGTTTATGTTGTAAATAAATAAATAATAAATAATAAATAAAATGAGAGAGATAAGAGCTAGCTAGTATCAGATAAACAAAGATGATGAAGAAATAAATAAGACATGAGAGATGAGAGCAAACACTAAACCACTTGCAACACTGTTGCATCCATATCTTAATTGTGAAGTCAAGTGTATGAAGCCAAGTGGGAGAGCGATGGAAATCCCACCCAATTACAATACTCTTCTTTCGATTTCCACCATTGGTATTGTTATTTGTTAGGAAAAATCCAATGAGATAAAACCTAGGCAAAATATATACAATGATCCTCTGGATCTTATGGTGTTGGAGAAACTCCAAGTTCTCATCAGTTTTCAAAACCGTGCCAACTTAAATATCATAATTTCAGAAACTTTAAGTTCTGGTTAGTCGGTCTAGCCGATCTCATATATTGTGTATAAATAAATAAATACCAATATTGAAAAATCATAATAAATAAATATGAATACTGAAAAAGTATAATAAATAAATCCAGAACTATATATAGGTTTTGTCGACACAATCGTAGCCAATCTTTGTCGACACAGCCGCAGCTAGTCTTATATATTGCATATAATCAAATGCAAATATTGAAAAAGCATAATAAACAAATCCATGGGTATAAGCTCACTTGATACATTGCATATAAATAAATACGAATATTTAAGAAGCATAATAAATAAATCCAGAACTATAGATTCTAGTGACACAGCATAAGCCAGTCTTATACATTGCATATAAATATAGAAATGCGAATAATGAAATGTAAGTAAATCACTTCACTTAAGACCCCTTTTACTTACATACACAGTTCCGTTCTCATGCAGACGTTCTGTTCTCATTTCTATTTTTATTTATATAGTCCCTTTTCATGCAGACGTCTTGAAGGTGATTTATCATGTATTCGATAGATTATATATATATATACATAGTTCCGTTCTCATGCAGACGTTCTGTTCTCATGCAGACGTTCTGATATAACTTTATGAGGATATTGAATGTGAGCCACTGGTTTTGACAAGTGCATATACACTTGAGTCAAAGCATCTAAAACTAGTGGCTCACATTCAATATCCTCATAAAGTTATATCAGGACGTTCTCATTTGAAAATTTATATATATAGTTTTTCTATATATATAGTTTTTCAATTGTCACTATGTTTGGTTTGAAGGAATTGAGGAGAAAGGAAAGGAAAGGAAAGGATTTAGGGGAATTTCTAATTTCTTGTTTGAATGGTTAAATGAGAGGGAAAGGAAAGGAAAGGAAAGGAAATGGAGGGAAATGGAAGGAAATGAGTGGAATAATTTCTTTCTATTTTAAACACTTTGGTTTCCATCCAAATTTGGAAGGAAAGGAAAGGAAAGGAAAGGAAAGGAAAGGAATCCACTATTAATATTTTTTTCAAAATCCCAAAAATAACCCTATATATTGTTTGTATTTATATTGTTAAAAGAAGGGTATTTTCATAAATAAAATAAAACCACTACCCTTTCCTTTCCTTTCCTTTCCACCTATAACCAACCAAACAACAATCATTAAAACCACTATCCTTTCCTTTCCTTTCCTTTCCTTTCCATCAAACCAAACATAGTCACGTATATATATTAAGTTAAGTAAAATGTTATATCACTGTGTACAACCTGTATTTGACACTGGTTTGGATATCTTGATAAAGATATATCGGTGCTTTGATTTTTTTTTTTTTTTTTTTTTGAAATAAGTGTTTTGATTTTTTTGTATGTGTTATTTTGTTGCATATTGGTTTTGTTTTATTGGTATATAGTAATATAAGTATATATATATGGGTTGCCCTTGGGTGCAACGTTACATGATGCAACGGAATTTTTTTGACTGTGATCATGTCTTCTTTGGTACAACCACATCAGCTAATATGTGATTTTATGTTCTAACATGCGATCACAATAATTTAATTGTGTGATCACGTGCAATTCATATACGATAACATTATATATATTTATGATCACATGTAATCATATGTGATCACATACTATTTTTAAAAATTGTATAGTGTCATGTTGCACTCAAGAATGAGCTTATATATATATATATATATATATATATATATATATATATATATATATATACATATATATTTGTGGTTCTAAATATATTTGGTTTGGTTTTCCTAAGTGATAATGAATACTGACCGGGCGTCGTTGTACCCGGTAGAAAAGATATTTCTGTTCTAATTACCTCACAAATGCAATGAGTCAAAGGACTAGTATAACATGTAAGCAAGGGTCTCATTCCACAGGGAGATGGATTCGTTAATTGTATCTAGTTCTAGTGTTTATTTAAGCATGTAAAAGGAAATGCGGTTATGTGTGTGTGTGTGTGAACTAACTAACTAGGATAGAAATGTAGCCGAGTGTCTTGGCTATCTAATTAATCTACTCCTAATTAAGTTAATCTACTCCTAGAGGCAAGACACCCTAGCTACGAAAACAAAGGTGGCTTGGAGATAAGCAAGATATGCAACACATATGGAAAATCGGATTACCAAACACAATAAGCAAATCATGTGGATTGTTTAACATGTGAATACCAATTAATTCGAGTAAGGGGTTCGTTCTCTTGATTAGGGGATTACCGAAATCGTGATCTTGATTAAGGAATTGCCTCGAAATCAAATCACCACTCTCCAAGTCGGAAGAGTGATTGTGTCTAGGTCTAGACCCGTTAAGCACAAGAACAATGAACCAAGGCTATCATAACAAAGTCATGCATAAGCCTTTCCCATTCTATAGAGCTAATAGCCAAATTCATACCCGGAATGGTAATCCGAGCACAAACTCAACTCTCAATCTCTCTAATCACTCTAAGCATAGCATGATGAATCTTCTACCAACATACATACATAAATGAGATATTTGATTACAACTACTCCTACATCATTAGTTAATCTACTCCTAATCTCATTCATATATACATATCAATATACAACTCTATATACACACGAATATCATAATAAGAGATTATAAATGAATAGCATAGAATAGAACAATACATGAATCAAATCTAAGAAACAATACAAACATATATTATAGCATAAGTGTTGGTTACAAATATTCCCACATGAAATTACACATCAATAGATTACAAAGATGAGCAAAGGGATTACCCTTGAAGACAAGCCTCCAAAGCTCTCCCTATCTATGAAACTCCTATGGCTCGGTTTCGACACACAAGCCTCTCCTATCTCTGCATATCTACTCTCCATGGAAGGCTTTCCATGGAGGAAAATCCCCCATGGAAGGCTTGGAGTTGCTATCTCTCTTTTGTGGTGTAAAAGCAAGCTCTAAGTGTTTGTTGGTTGGTTAGTCACTTGGTTCACTTGGTTCACTCTTTGAAAGAGAAGCTAAAGATGTGTATATATAGTTGGGCAAGTTTAGGCCTGAATGGGGTGTGAAAAGACATGAATGCCCCTGAAAATATCACGATTTTGGCTCGGACAGGGGTCTAGCAGGTTCGTGCGGCGGGATATGTCTAGCCACACGAACTACCCAGAATCTTGGTGGGTTCGTGCAGCGGGACATGTCTAGCCAACCTGAAGGTACAAGCTAGCGGGAATCCTGGTGACTTTGGTTTCGCGGGACATATCTAGCCAGCCCGAAAGTCTGAACTAGCCATGGTGCTCCGCGGGTTCATGCTCTTCATTCCGGCGGGTTCATTCCAACGGCACGAACCAGCCGTGGTCTTCTTCACACATAATTGCCCTATTTTGCCCTATTTTGCCCTCATTTGGCACAAACACCTTCTATGTTGGATATTTACCTGCACATAGCTAAAACACACATTATATACACAAAAGTGCTCGGAAACGAACACAAAAGATAGGAAATGGGAGCGCTAAATGTGAACATTTGGAGCGCGATCAAATACCAAAACGAATTCCACCGGAAATTCTATTGTGAACCAAAGTGTGGGTTAAATGGTAAATCCAATGGTGAACCCTTTTGTGGGTTAAATGAATATCCCAGCTAGTGGTGTAAATATGGGTCGGGTTTGGTGGGCCCGGCACGGCCAGGCCAGGCCCGTCAAGGCCAGGCCAGGCCCGTCAAGGATGGCGGGCCGTTTCCAGCACAGTTCGCCTATGGCGCGGGCCAAGCCAGGCACGACCCCCATGCCTAGCATGTGCCGGGTCTTGAGTTGAGGCCCGCTGTGCTGGGCCGGCTCGACACGCAAGGTCGGTGTGTTAAGCCCAACGGTGGGCCCGCATATATATATATATATATTTTTTTTCTAACGTTAGATAGTTTTTTTTTTTTTTTTTTTTGAATTTTTTGACCGTTGCTGACATCAGAAAACGGTCAAAATTTTAAAAAAGGGCCAAAAATTACAATTTGCCTCATCTCTTCTATTTTATTTTTTTTATCCACATTTTAAATTTTTCTATAAATACCCCCACCCATTCCAACTTCCATACACTTTCTCTCAATCTCTCATTCTCTCCATTACTCTCTCTAATCTTTATTCTCTACACCATTTCATATTTTCATAATTTCATTCTCTCTCTCTCTCTCTCTCTCTCTCTCTCTCTATACACTACTAATCTACTATTCTAATACTATATTACTAATTTACTATTATTCTCTAATCTCTCCACCAAAGTTCAAAGATATCTTTTTCCTTTAAATGTTATTATTTAATTTTATGTTTTAGTTTTTAAATTTTAAATTTATACTTAATATATTTAAGCTTAGTTATTAATTTTGATATTTATTTTTATGTTTTATGTATATTTTTTAATATTTATGGCTTTATGCTTAGCATATTATGAGTTTATATTTTTATGCTTTGTTATAAATTTTAATATTTATTCTTAGAATCTTAGATTTTAGTAAATTTATCATTTTATGAATTTATGTCTAGTAATTAATTGTAATATTTGTATATTTTAATTTATGCTTAGTATATTTTTGTTTAGTTAGTAAATTGATGATTTTATGTTTAGTAATTAATTTTAATATTTATTATTAGTAAATTGATGATTTTATGTTTAGTAATTAATTTTAATATCTTAATGCTTAGTAAATTGATGAATTTATGTTTAGTAATTAATTTTAATATTTTTATGCTTAGTAAATTGATGATTAAATGCTTAGTAATTAATTTTAATATTTTTATACTTAGTATATTTATGATTTTATGTTTAGTAATTAATTTTAATATTTTTATGCTTAGTATAGTTATGATTTTATGTTTAGTAATTAATTATAATATTTTTATGTTTAGTATATTTATGATTTTATGTTTAGTAATTAATTATAATATTTTTATGCTTAGTATATTTATGATTAAATGATTTGTAATTAATTTTAATATTTTTATGCTCAGTATATTTATGATTTTATGTTTAGTAATTAATTTTAATATTTTTATGCTTAGTATATTTATGTTTAAATGCTCAGTAATTACTTTTAATATTTTTATGCTTAGCATATTTATGATTAAATGCTTAGTAATTAATTTTAATATTTTTATGCTTAGTATATTTATGATTTTATGCTTAGTTTTTAATGACTAATGAGTTAATATTTGTATTGTAGGAAATTGATCATAATCATTCTCAATTTATGGACGGTCTTAACATGGAGGACGATTATTTTGATCTTTTCGGGCTGACGGAAACGGCAGTGGGACTTTCTAGTTCCAGTGCAACACCAACATCATGTCCTCCCAAACCTAAAAAGCACACATCAAATGTATGTCAATGTTTTGACGTAATACAGAAGATTATGCCAGACGGTCAAGTCATGGACACAGCTCAATATAAGTTTTGTCTTAAGCACTATGTCATTTCTAGGGGGGACCGGTCATTTGTGAAGGCATATGGAGAAATGCATGCCTGCACACGGACAGGTAGATACTACAACCCAGACACAACTACAACGGCACCCAGACGGGTCCGTTACAACATGGCGTTACGACGCCGCGCATGCTAGAGAGTGCATGTCATGTTACATTGCATGTACTGATCAAACCGATTAATTTCTGTGACAATGTTTTTTATGAAGAATTTATTCAAAGTGCATACAACCCCCAATTTAAATATGTTTCTAGAAACACTACTAGGAACGATTTGTTAACATGTTTTCAAACCCAACGAGATGAGTTGAAGGCTAAATTATAGTATTTAACTGTTTCTATTGCATTAACTTCCGATATTTGGAACGCATGTTCCAAACTTGACTATTTAATTGTCACATGACACTATTTAGACTCTAATTGGAGGTTACCAAAAAAAAAAAAAAAATCGTGGTTTTCGTCCTATGGATTTTGCACACACCGCATGAAATATTTTTAATGTCATTCTTTCTGTTTTAGAAACTTTTGAAAAACTCATCGCATCACTTCTATCACATTAGATAATGCATTTGCAAATACTAGCTCTATTGCATTTTTTTGAAAAAAGTATCCCGCAAGATGGGGGTTATTTCTTCCATCAATGGTGTGCATGTCATATTATCAATTTAGTTGTATAGTCTGGTATGAAGGTAGTAAGAGATTGTATAGATCACATCAAAGATGCCCTTTCTTGACTCAGTAGTTCTAATCCAAGATTAAAAGAATTCGGTAGATATTGTAAAACTTAAAGTTTACAACCTTGAAGATTTCAAACAGATATGCCGGTAAGATGGAACTTTACTTACTTAATGCTGCAAAATTGTTTGGATTATGATACAACTATTTCAGGTTTTTATAACATGAAAATGTTTGAAATTGGCCATTCAGTACTGACCCTAGACGATTGGTATGTGACAAAGATTTTTGTTGAATTTTTAAAGGTTTTTAACGACTCCACTGTAACTCTGTCCGGGATCTATTACCCCACATCTTCCCAGGCA
This sequence comes from Acer yangbiense, assembly GCA_008009225.1. Taxonomy (NCBI): domain Eukaryota; kingdom Viridiplantae; phylum Streptophyta; class Magnoliopsida; order Sapindales; family Sapindaceae; genus Acer; species Acer yangbiense. The sequence continues at coordinate 20,806,352 of CM017773.1, read as the reverse complement.
ATCCATCATATTGTGGAAATGTATGAACTGTTAAACAATTATAGGGCAAATAATATCTTAAGCACTACAGTTGTTGCCATGGAGACCAAGTTTAAAAATACTGGTCTACAGTTCATTTCCTTTATGATTTAGGTGTTATGGTAGATCCTAGGATTAAATTATCTGGTTTAGAAACATTGCTAGAGTATATTGGTAATAATTTGAGCATATATTATTTTGCATAGGTTACTAACATTCGAACCAAGTTGTTTGAAGTTTTTAATATTTATGATTGTAGGTATGGCGGCGTTGACGCGCAACCATCAGCAGAACCAGACACACTCCCGAATCAGACAAGTTGGAACATTTTAAAACGCTAAAAAAAAGTAGGCTCATCAAGTTCTTCTTCTTCATGAGTTGCTGCAACTTCCGGCGCTGAACTAAAGATTTGATGATACAATGATGCAAAATGGATATCCTACTTTCCTAGAAGGATACAATGATGCAAAATGGATATCTAATATGAAAGATTTGAAGTCTACTAGTGGGTATGTGTTCACACTAAGAGGTGTAGCTGTATTCTGAAAATCCGCCAAACAAACATGTATAGCCATATCCACAATGGAATCTGAATTCATTGTTTTAGATAAATGCGGTGATAAGGCTTAATGGCTATGCAAATTCTTAAAGGATATTCTAAGGTGGCCAAAGCCTATGCCAACAATTTGCATCCATTATGATAGTCAATCTGTAATAGGAAGGGCATAGAGCAATATGTATAATGGTAAGTCTAGACATATATGTCGAAGATATAATACCATTAAACAACTACTCTCCACTAGGGTTATCTCTGTTAACTATGTTAAGTCAAAGGATAATATTGCAAACCCGCTAACCAAATGGTTAAATAGAGAGTTAGTTGAGAAATCATCAAGAGGAATGAGACTAAAGGTCTAAAGCCCATGAAATAATAATTCTATATAATTGAAACCCAACCTCGTTGACTAGAGATCCTAAGATCTAGGTTTTATGGGACAACTTAATTGTAAGACTTAGTTGGATCACCGTGGGGGTTACCTTCATGTCCATTCCTATGATGAAACAATGATGCATGGAGAGAAAAATGTTAAGCTATGCTTTTAATGATTCTTATACGTCGAAAATTTAAGCGGAGTAATGCAGATTACTCTCAATTAAGAAATCACCTATGTGAAATAGAGTGGGGCCGCTTCTAAAGAGAACGTGTGGGACTAAATTCTTTAGTAACTTTCATAGAATTAGACATATGTTTATGGCCAAAACAAACATAACAATGAGAACTGAATTAGGTCAGGAAAGATTCCTGTGTGAGGTATGTTATTGTTTACACAAACTGTAGAACAGTTCAAAGACATCATGTTTGCTGATTAGAAAGTAAAATAAACATATTTTTACAAGAGAAGGTTCAAAGGTTAACACCTACCTATCATATATAGGTTTCGACCGTTGAACTTTATCACTAGATTGGAAAAAAAATCAATGAAGCAACAAAACTGTACTAAGTCACGAAGGCACACCCGCAGTTCGAACCGTTGCAACATTCCCGCACACAAGTCATTGAACCCGCGATCCATGAGAGAGCCTCTATGCTACACATGCTTGTAAGCTACTATACAATTGATTGTGTGCGTGTATATATATATATATACTTGACTAAGCATTTGTTTCCCACCAATGTAAGACTCATTATTTTTCCAACTCATCGGGTGCACTTTGAGTATTAATTTCTCATTCACCCGAACACCATTTTTCTAACAAAATATACTAACCTCTCCTAAAGATGGGTTTAAATGCCCATAGAGAATAAATATTCATTTGTCTACATAGATCTCCACTGCTCTTAAAATTGAACTAAAAAAAAAGAGATCAAATTGTCCATTGTTATCGAAATTGAAAAATGAAGATAATCTTTTTATAAAAATAATTAAATTAAATTAATTAAAGACAATCATTTCAATGAGATATAAATAAATAAAAAAAGAATTTTAAAATGAAAAAAAAAAAAAAACTATTTTAAAATTTTAAATTATCTTCATTTATATATATTTTTTTTTACTATTTTTAAAGTAAATAAAATGTTTTAATTTTTTAAAATTATCTTCATTTTTAAATTAAAATGTTTTTACTGTCTTTTAAATTTAAATTTTTAATAATGTTTTTTTTTTCTAAATTTTAAATTATTTGTACTAGCTTTTACTATTTTTTTATATATAAAAATAATCTTCATTTTTAAATTGTAATAAGTAAGGTCAATTTGATATTTTTATTAATTTAATTTTCAGAACATGAGAAGTCTAAGTAGATAAATGCATATTTGCTCTCTATATACATTATGCTAATTTCAAGGGAATTAGTGTATTTACCCCTTTTAACTTTAACATGTATTTATAGGGTTTATTGCACTAACTTACCCATAGTTTATTGAATATAACAAGATTTTAAAAAGATGTCATAAATTAACTTAAACATCCATTGCCATCAAGTCAATCCAATAACTTTAACGATTGACTAGCCTTGACTTATGGAAAGCTAAAATTGTAGACGCTCGAACCTACAATTGAATTTGTAACAATGGGCACTAACAACTTGCAAAAAGAAAGTAAAGAAGTAATAGTAGAGCTAGGGTGACTAGGGTGGTGTTAGTCGGGGTCTATCCAACGCTCAAGTCAGATATTGTAATAAGAAGTGAAGAGAGCAACCAAAGGCTGTAAAAAAGCAATTAAATCAAACTAGATTGTAGCTATTGCTGTCATGTCGAGTGGAAGGATAGAACTCAACTGGATATTCTATTCGACTCGATTGGCACAAGTATGTTATTAGCAAGGAGTATCAGAGCTCTCGACTCTCGCGTGAGTAAACTGAATAAAAGCCAACCCCCTTCTTGAATGAGAGGTTTGGTATTTATAGGCGCAAAGGTGAGGTAGCCAAACGTGGCTATCCTGTAGCGAGATCTTTGGGAATATCTTGCAATCCTCGGAGATCAGATATCTAACATGTGAATATCTCCTATCTCAGTCTATTGGCTAGCTAACTGATCAACTTCGTACTAGACCAAGTCAAACTGTATCTTGATCCTCGTTACAGGCCTTGATGGGCCATTTCAACCTATGGCTTCGAATTGTAAACGAATTGGGCCTTAAGCCTAAATTTAAGGATGAAAATATCCATGCCAACGAATATATCAATACTACGATTTGACGGAAATATCGATATCGACAGATATTGACGTAAAATTTACGGAAAGTATGAAAATTTGACTAAAAATATTAACTTTCTCAATCAAACTTGAAAAGAAGTTAGAATAATCAATAATCAAAAGGAAAAAAAAAAAAAAAACACATTTTATTCAAAGACTTATAATATCTAACAACTATATGATATAAATATGAATATAATGCACACAAGTAGTATAAAATTGAAAAATGTTCCATTAAAATTTCATTCTCTAATATTTTTCTTTATACATGATATAGAAATTTAATATTAAAAGGAAGATCTAGGTGGTTCAAACATAGTTTGACTATCATCTTGATTCATACAATATTGATACCATGTCATAGAATTTGAATGGTGTTCTATATAATCATGAACATTCCACACGTAGAGCTATGTGAGAAGAAACTTTCGAAATGAAAATGAAAATTCTTGACCATATATCCATCATTATGGATATTTTAATCATTGGTTTCCATTTGCCACCATGACTAAGCATTTATACCAATAGCTTAAAAATTATATTTTATGTCCTTTTTGTACTCAATTTTCATGTCATGGAAATATAATACATCAAATTTAAAATTTGAAACGAAAATATTGTAGATAAAACATTTGAGAATATCATCAATTTTTCACTTTACATTGACAGATATATCACCGATATTTCACGGAAATATAATATTTCCTGGATATATTTAGAGGTGGACTCGATCGAAAACCGAATTAAACCGCCATATATATATATTTTTTAAAAACTAGAATCGGCTTGAACCATATTAGACCTTAAAGCAGAACTAAACTAAACTGAAACAAACACTTTTATCTCTGTTGGGTTCAATTCGGTTTGGTTTTAAATCTATTGGGCCTTGAGATTTTTTATTTTATTTTATTTTTTGTGTTTTTTCTTTTTTTTTTGGGCATTTTATCAATATTTTTCCTTTTAGGCTTTTGGACAGCTGATTATGGGCTGTATGATTAGCAATCCATTACATTTAAAACATATCTAAATTACATAACATTCAAAACATCACTAAATTACCAAGGTTTTGAAAGGCTAAATTGAGCATCGAGGCATTTTACCTTAAGCTCATGAGGAGTAAGCCTCCAAAGGATAAATAATAATAAAAAAATTTTAAAAATTGATATAAAAAAATTAGAAATTCATAAAGGTCAATGATTCAATAACATCAATATCAAATAAAGACACATCATGATGTAATTCATAATAGAGAAAAATAATAACAAAACAACTAAAAACCATGAATCCTCTTAACACTTACTAGAAATTTAGAACAAGTTTTAGAGTTCAAAATCTATGACTCAATCTAATCATCTTTCTCATAAAGACTATGGAGAAGTCATTTGCACCTAATAATTTTGAATATGATCTTCTTCCAAATAATCGCAATCTCAATAGCTTTGATGAGAATGATGATTAAGATGATCCTATTCAAAATTATTAAGTCTAATCTCCATCAACATATCAAACATTCAAACCCAATCTTATTGTCTTCGTCTCTAAAGTCATCTTCACCTTCATCAATCAATTGTAAACTCCCTACATAAAGAGAAATATGCTACGCCCCCTTTGTTGAAGAAGAAGAGAAACCAGCTATTTCCCTTATGCGTTTCTTTGTTTGAGCAGCTAGGGTTTCTTTTGTTGTTTTATTTGTGTTTTAATGATGTCTTTTATACTTTTTTACTAACTAAACCTAAAACTAAAACCCAAAACTGCAGCCCAAAACCTTTTTAAAAAATAAAAGAATTTGTTCTTTTTTTAAGGTTACAGTAAGTCTCGAGATATACACCTCAGAGAGCTGAGGCTTAAGCCTCCAGCAACCCATCGAGGTTAGAGCCTCGACTCTCGAGGCGTATTATCATAATCAACTAATTCGATCACACTTAAAAGATATCAAAATTACTGGTTACACAATCAATTGCCCAGGAGATGTATTCATCTACTGGCTACTGCAACTTAGGGAGGAGATCGGATGTTAAAAGCATGTTGAGGAGTGTGCATCAGAGTCTCGGTGATATATACTGAGAATGTATTCGATTAGGTCAAATGATCATGTGGGACCATGATTGTGCTCTACATGTTAACACAAGAGTATGGACTCAATTGAATTGAACATTTGTGCATCAAACAAGATAAAATGTTCATCATAGTTTAATTATGCAGAGATGGCAAAGACAACAATGGATGCCTGCAATTGACAAATACAGTGAACATAGCATTTCAGGTCCCAATGTGTTGACTATTAGCTAGAGATAGATAGGTAAAAGTGTAAAACTATATTCTAAAACAAAATACAAGAAAAAATAAAATAAAAAATAACTCAAAGCAAAAGGAGGCCTCAGAGATCTTGGTGGATAAAGAATCATCATATGGAATTTCCATGATCAAGAGTAGCAAATATTTTCTAACATCACTGGCCACCAGCAAAACACAAATCAAAACTTTGAAATTAGAAAAACACAAATCTAAAAGGGCATGAATACAACTAGTGTCAGTCAAGGGGTTTTTAATCTCACGGAAAAATCAATGGGAATCCGTCTGATTTCTTTCATCATTCACTTTCTTTCATGCCCGAAAACCAATAAAAAAAAAAATTCAAAATTTGAAAGCGAAAAATAAGATTTTGAAGACAGAAATAGATGTGTGTCTACCTTGTCACCGCAGAATCCTGTCAAGAGAATAAAACGGAGCTAAAGGTAGAGTATACATACACGAGTTGAAGTATGTATACATTCTTCAATCTGGCCTAATGATAGATTCTTTGATTCACTTCCCGAGATTCGTTTCTCGGTTTTAGATCAAACAATTGCAATATTAGGCAAAATCTAAAACAGAGATCGATTGAAGATTTTGAAAGAAGAAACAGTAGAATAGATGGACAGAGTCACAGAGAGGGAGGCAAATATTTTTGCAATGAAGAAGAAGATGTATGATTAGGGTTTATATAGAGGAAGAGTACACAGAAACCCTAACAAATTATTAGGGTCTGCTGAGAAAAAAGCGTAAGAAAAAAATGCTAGGGTTTTTTTAATTTATGGGTCGGGTCTGAAAATTTGGATAAAAGCGGGTCTTGACTCTTGATTGATATGGTCCGGATGTATACCCGGATTGTCTCATACGGGTAAGGATCGGGTCTGTTGGACCCGACCCATTTTGCCATCCTATTTCAAATCTATGTTTTTAAAGTATTTCCAAAATTACCATAGGAAATTTACACTTTAGTCCTATCTATTTGTAAATTATGGTTTAGTCCATTTATTTTCTATTTACTACATTTTTTTTTATTGTTGACTTTTAATTTCAGTTTCACCCCTTTTGAAAAAAAAAAACCCTGAAATTCGAAACATTTTCCCATTAGACCAAAGAACGGAAGAACATAACACTACCTCCCAATGAATTGCACCAACAAGTTGGGTTTCATAATAACAGCAATCACATAGAAAGAAATAAACTACAGCTTTTTTTTTTTTTTTTTTTTTTTAAACTAAATAAAATACAACTAAGTCCACTAAACCAAGTCTAAAAAAAAAAAACTTGGGGGTGTATTCAACTTAGAGTTTGTTGGATTTGATTGGATTCTATTGGACTTTAGAAATCTAGGTGTATTCAACTAGGATTTCATTGGATTTCAAACAAATCCAATGAAGTCCAGGTGTATTCAACTCAGATTTTGAAGGATTTCAAACAAATCCAATGAAATCTGGGTGTATTCAAAATCCCATGGATTTGGATGAATTTGTTCAAGTGATGGATTTGGTTAGATTTGGATGGATTTGGAAAGGAAAACTATATAGAGAGAGGTAATTCACAAATCTTGCCATTTATGCAAGGATTTGGATGGATTTCCTATGAATCCAATTTTAGTCCTCTCTGCTCAAGAACACCACCATTATTTGACTCTCTCCCACCATTCTCTCATCACCGCCTCTTTCTCACGACCGTCTCTCTCCGTTGCCTCTCACCCTCTTTTGTTTGATTAGATATTTTAGGGTTCGAGTTCGATGTGAATCGGGTCGGTTTGTAGTTCAATTTCAATTTGTGTTGTGTTTGGTTGATGAGAAAGTGTAGAAAATTGGGGCTTTTGTGATTTGTATTGTGTTTGGTTAATGAGAAAATTCGAGAGAAAGAAGGAAAGCTAGAAATATCTCTGACAATTAGGGGACATGAAGAGAAGAAACAATCATACCTTTTGAGGGCAAATCAAAGAGAGAAGAAGAAGATTTGGGGTTTTACTTTAGGGATTTTGGTTTTCGACGAAGAAGAAGTCAAGGATTTGGATTTGAATTTGAAAATTTTGAGTATTTTTTGGACAAGTTGCGATCAAAAGATAAAGCAAGGGAAATCCAAATGGGTCATTAGCAGACTTGGGCCAAATGGGAAATCAAAATCCATTTTAAGACACATCCATCCATTTAAACTTCATTTTTTTTAAAGACAAATCCATCCAATTCTACATAGCGAATTCCAAAGAAATCCAACAAACTCTTTACACAATTCTTACAAAATGTTATGAAATCTGTGGAATTTGTGAATTCCACCGAAATCAATCACTTAAAACAAATCCATCAAACTCCAATGAAATCTGGATTGAATACACCCCCCACCCCCCTAATAAATTAGTGCTTCAAAGAGAAAAACCCTCAAAAAGCTAATCTTTTTACCATTTAAAACCCTTAAAACAAAATAATCTCTACCCAACTAAGCCGAAATGTATTGCAATAAATTTAGCTCAACTAAACTACCAAAAAGATTATATATTTCATTTCTTTATATTCCTCACATTTAAAAAAAAAAAAAAACACACACACAAAATATTACACTATGTTTGGTTTGATGGAATGTAAGAGAAATAGAATATGAGAGAAAGGAAAGGAAAGAAAATCGGTGGATTTCTTATCTTATGTTTGGATTATTAAATGAGAAAGAAAAGAAAGGATAATGAGGGAAATTGAGGAATAGTTTCTTCTTATTTCATCCAATTTGATTTCTCTCCAAAATTGGACGGAAAAGGAGGGACAAAAATTAAAAGTTAAGGAATTTTTTTCAATATCCTAAAACTAACTCTGTTAATACTACATTTGATTCCTTTCCTTTCATTTCTATGCATAATCATCCAAACAACAATCTTTAAAAATACTATCATTTCATTTCCTTTCCTTTCCTCCTTAACTTATCATTTTCTTTCCATCCTTTTCCATCAACCCAAACATAGTGTTAAAGTTTAGCTTACTTTAGTTCTCAAAAGGGGTCACACTATGGTATGAATAAGAAAGTGGTTCGCATCATACGAACACCACTTTTTAAAAAAATTCAACTAGAGTAATAGCTAATATTACAACTAATCAGTAATATCGATTTATTTCTCAATCCAAAATTCACGCTCTTTCTCATTCTCAACCTATCATTCTCTCTCTACTCCCTTACTCTACATCTTTTCTCCATCTCTCACGTTGACCCTAATTTTCACTCAAAATTTCAATTTCTTTCAATTTATGGGAGTGGGCCTCAAAGGGCTTCAAGGGAAAAGGGAAGGGATGAAGTCGTAGGCTAGGTTTGGAAGGTTATTTTTTTAGAAACTTGATCAGACTTCTAGATATCGAAAAAAAAAAGGGATTTTGTTCAATGATTTTCTTGAAACTTAATCAGACTTCTAAAGATCGACCAAAAAAGGGATTTGGTTCAAAGGTTTTCTTGAAACTTGACCAGACTTCTAGAGATTAACCAAAAAGGGATTTGGTTCAGAGCTATAAGGATTTCAAACCTGGTAAAGAAAAAAAAAATTGTTCAATTAGGGTTTTTGTTGTATAATTTTATTATTTATTGTTTTTTTTTGTTTAGATAAATGTAATATTGTTTGTAATGGATTTTGTTCGATGATTTGCCTGGAAGGCAATAGTAAGTTAGTAACCACCAAGTGTACGACCAGGATTTATTTGATGCTATGCTGTGGTGAAAAATCTTATCAGGTCATGTGTATGAGCAGGTTTGACATGGGTACTGGCTTGGTGTGCGTAAATATTGTGGAGATGAAATAGTTTAATTGTGATGGAAAAGTATAAAGTATTGTCAAGTTTCATTATTTCATAGAGGTTAATTTCATGGTATTTGATATTTGGTTCTTGTTTCATTGTTTATTTATTTATTAATATTTCGAGATCATTGATTGGTAAATTGAATTAATTTTATATATTAATTCATTTCCTTATCCATGTTATTGATCGAATACTTGTTACCATTGATGTACAGACTGAAGATGGTTAAAAAAGTAATCCGTGAAAAGAAGAATGGTGGTTCTGATAAAACAAAATCCATGAATAACATGACAAAACCGAAGATTGGCAAAATGGGATGGATTAATTATTAGTATGTAAACATTATCATATGCTTAATAAAGTTTTTTAACTTGCTAACTTGTCCATGTAAACTAAACATCTCGCTGTCATCTATCTAGTAAATTGGAATGCAAAAAGAAAGATGTTGATGGGAACTTGCAGGTTATATACATTTACAACAGTTAATACCATCCTTTTCTATGTTGATATTTCTCTTTATCAATCTAACATTCTTTCATGTTATGTTTTTGTAGTCATGAAGTAAAATTGGAAATACATGGCGTTTGTACCAATAGAAGAGAAGGCAGAGTTTAGACAACTTGATGTGGTTAAAATTGCTGCCACAAATCTCACACGTGAGCAACTTTACCATTGTGATAATGACATCCCTAATCCCATCGACTTGCCTCCAACAAATGAAGAAATCCTAGCCACAAAAAATCATCTGGACCATGAAGATCAAACCATCAACACAAGGTGTACGCCCTCTCGGTGATGTCAAGCCAAAGAGTAAAAAGAGATTGTTCGTGCCTTGGGTTTTGGATACTTACTTGCCCTCAATTGAGGACGTCTTTGGCTGAAGATTTGTCGATGGCTTGTTGATAATTTTGACACAAAAGCTTGTTCAATTCATATCCATGACAGGAGATTTATGATAAACTCTTATGTATTTGCTCGTGTTATGGGGATTACTGACCATGGAGATTCAATAGCTATATATGGAAATGTCCTTAACAAAGAATTTAGGGAATCAAAGTTTGTCATGACATCTCGTGGCATCTTCTTGAAAGACATAGAACATTGCTTGGAGGAGATGACCACAGTTGATGATGAATTCAATGCTACATTATGCTTATTTATGTTAGGCACCATCCTCTCTCCTTGAACTACAGATTATGTTCATACGAGGTACTTGATTCCTTTAAGCGATGTTGCAAATATTTGTACAAAACATTGGTCTAATTGGTGCTTGTCATCACTTTGTGAAGGCATTGAGAAGTTTAAGATTAATAGGCAAGGAATGAAGAAATGTTGCATTTCCGGGTGTATGTTGTTTCTTAAGGTAAAAAATTTAGATTTTTATTCTTTCTATTATTATGATATTTCACTGTACCATTTTATATTTAACTTAGTCTTATCATTGTTTTTATGTTCTAGTTGTTTTACTTGCACTCACTACAATGGGACCCTCCGATCGTGGATAAAGCATTAATACTCGTCGTTTGTTGGACAGATGTGAAGATAAAGAAGTGCTTAATCTGATTGCACACCAAAAGCGGTGTCAGGAGTAACTAGGTTTACGTTACAATTTATCTACCTTTTTCATATGTACATTATTTCCTTTGAAGTGCATGCATAGTTACACATCTATTTTGATATTATGATGCAGATTTCTGTTGGTGAATTTTTCTCGCAAGCATCACAATCAACAGAAGGTCAACGTGATGTTGCTGAACTTGATTCGAATGCTGCACATGGAGTAACCGGTGGTGCCAATCAAGAACCTGTTACAACTAATAATGCGAACACAAAAGGTATTGATGATGTGCTATGGGTGGTTAAAGAAATCCAAACTACATTACAAACCAAACTTCATGATATCAAAACGAAGATAAATTTTCTATATGAAAAATTCAGTTTGACGGAGGACAAGAACTTGGATAAGGACTTAAATAATACAAAAGACCATCATAATTTTGTGAATCACACGCCTCCTCCATCCCATCCACTTCCTCGACCATCACGACCTCTTTGTCCTCGTACAACACAACATCCAACTGCTAAGGTTTCATCAAACAACACCCGAACATTACCCCAACATCTACAGGCCAATTCTAATTTCACTCCAAGTTGGATGAATGCATCTATTGAAGCAGCAGTAAAAGAACGGAACACACTTGATTTACCCATGGAAGATCAGTGATGATCTCTATCACGTGCCTCCGGTCCTCAATAATCCTTTGTTATTAGATGATGTATGGAATTTTTTTTTTTTAATGAAATAGAAATATCTTTTTTATTTAACACATAGACAACAATTCCATTTGACCATTAACTATTATGTAGGATAACTTCAATGATGATACTCTCGAACAAGAGTCACAATCTTCTAGCAAGAGAAGATGAATCAATACACAATCAACCTTAAAATGAAAGCCTAACTGCTATCAAATTTCGCCTTACATTCCTGGACCTATTCATGCATCGACAAAGTACTGATATGGCCCTTTCCGAATAGAAATTATGCTCAATGAATTTGATGAGCAAAACCTACCATCAACATAAGCATACATTATGTATATTATAATCCTCAATTTACAATGCTATGCATTTATAGGTATGTTATATCCACTTTTGGATGTTATTGTTGACCTTGGTTATTTATGTGTAACCCGCAAAAGTTTCAGAATGTTAGAACCTGAAAAATTTGTTGATAGTGAGGTTAATTAATATTATCCTTCTCAACTCATACCCTTTGACTTTTGTACATTGTATATATATATATAGTTCACTATGTATTATTGTTGGTAACTTAATATTAATTATGCACAATTTTCTTTTTTCAAATTATTAATCTTATTCTTGAGTTCAAATCAATAATATTGAAGTAAAAAATATCACAACTTAGCTAGTTCTTGCCCACGAACTATATGGTATACTTTTGTTGATTTCTTTGCTAAGTTGTATATAATTGTACATTATTTTTTATATGGAACATTTAACCCATATTTTCTCACGTTTGCCTATACAGTACACTGTTTTGATTTATGTAAATGGTGAACAGTATTCTTTGAAGAAATCTCTCTCAAAATTGCGGGAGTCTTACATGTACGATCTTCGTAGATATGAAAAGGTGAGACCCCATGATTACCATTGTTTTTTTTTTATTATTCTACACCTAATTGTTTGATGTGAACACACAAATTTTCTTATGTATACTTATAATAACATACTCGTGCACATATTAGATTTACATTCATATCCATGATCTACGCCACCATTGGTATCTGGCACTAGTAAATCTTAAAAAACATGAGTTCAAAATTTGGGACTCCGATCCACCTCGTAGGAAGGATGATCTAACGTGATTCAACAAAGTTTCTAAATTGGTATGTCCATAACATATGTTGTTTTACCCTCTTATTGATCACCATTTTTTTCACTGTCATCTTGATATGTTATTAATGTACATATTGTTTTTCATCTAATTTGTTCAGATGCAGTCGCTTGACATTGTTCTTGCTGACGAAGTTGCTGCTGCCTTCCTAACAACTTTCTCATTCATGACATTTAATATGTCATATGCAAAAGCACCCGAACAACCCAACGACTTTGATTGTGGCCTATTCCTTTGAATATTCATGGATGACAACCACCCTCCACCGCATTATATGAAATCAATGTTAAACTTAATATTCTTATAACTTTTTTTTAGGGCTGCAATATATTTGGGTTTACATACAATTTGAAATTTATCATTTTTGTTACAGTTTTAGTCTTAGTGTCAACATTTTCTATTAGCTCGTTTCCTAATACTTTTCCCCGGTAACAACAACCTGTTATCTCTAAAGAAAAATGCCTATGAGCACTATAATAAATTAGTGTCCAATAATGAATTAGTGTTCAATGCAAAGAAGAGACCTCCACCCATAAAGAAGTTGAGTAGTAAAGCGGCTGCTCTTATGGATTAAATATTATATGGGTTGCATGCAATGATATTTGCATTCTTTTTGTAAATGGCATGTTAATGTTTTGGGTTGAATCACTGGACAATTGCTTTTGCAAAAAAAAAAAAAAAAATTGTAAATGTTCCGGTAGATAGGAGACCCTGCAAAAGTGTGGGCTATGTGCTTGTAATTTTATTTCAAGTTTAATCTAAGCACATACTTATGTGTAAATGGCAGTAGCTGGGTATAAATGAAAGTTATCAGGTGTTCTTGTTTCTCTGAATATCTGTACTAATTTCAATTTCAGCTGTAATTAAATTCAAATTACTATTTTCCTAGTTGTTTTCTCACCCTTTACTTTATCTCCTGGATTGTGTTTTTATTCTTTAACTATCTTTCAAAGTTTAAACATAAGTCACCCCTGAAAGAATTGAATTAGAACCCAATTGAATTCTGGGCAATTACCATTTCTATATTAGATTGGTGAATTGCTCCATAGTTGTCAATAAAACCAAATACCAAGTCAAACTAAAGTTTCTATGTGAATTTTTTTTGTTAACTGAGTGATTCAATGCATGAAAAACCCATTTTATGCCTTCAATTAAATTCAATGATAATAAGTTGACCATATTTCTGTATTGGACTGAATCCAGGATACGGTAACAATTGTTTTTTAAAACAGTTTTCTTGTGTGTGCTCAATGTAGAACTCTTATTCCAAATCGCCTTTCATTATCTTATGAAGGTAGTTCTTTTGCAGCTTAAGCCTTAAAACTAATCAAATGCAATTTCTTAAAAGTCTCTTTTAATGGTTCCAAATTTTGCAAGTCATTATACTTTTTCATTTTCAGTCCAACAAAATTCAAGTGACTGTAAAGGTTCTAAATATATTTTTCATGCCTACCACCATATTGCAAAATTGGTTATTTATGGAAGCAAAAATTATTTAGTTCACACCGGTCACAAAAAGTAGGTCACGTATTTTTGATATGTCGTCAATTTGTCCCACGAATCTATCACATGAAGTTATACGGCCTCCACCATTGGTTCTGTTGCATGTACATAGCAGGTGTTGAGTTGTTCATGGAAAATACATCGTCATTCAATTGATTCATAAATTGTGCCGTTGAAACTTCATTATTTTCAAAAGTGAATGGTTGACAATGACCATCACTTTCCAAAATATATTGAGAGTCGTAAGTCGACATGAAGTTTGCATACGCGGTTGGTTGTATTGTAAACCTTATTCTCGTAGCTCCATTGCTTGCCATTGCGCTCATGTTATTTTGAACATGGGCATGACATGTCTTCACCGTGTGCTTAGTGTAGGGAAAAACACGTGCACGCAGTGGAAGTGAGACTAAAATAGGTTTAGTATATTTCAAATTTTTTTCCTTTTTAAAGATGAACCTTAACCCTTGCTTAATTAACATATAACAAAAGTATCATACCTTTGTAGCATGACGATTGACGTTGCGTCGATGGTATTCCGCAAGAGCTTCCAATCCAATCACAAACGTGAATCACCTAGGAGCGTGGTCTCCCTTTCTTTGAATTGTGTATCTGAGGATGGATAATAAAAAAACTTTTCTTTTTCGTTAGTCACAAAAACTTCCAAGAAATAACAAAGAACGTTCCGGTCACTTTTGAATTCTCAATCTTTTGATCGAAATTCGCGTGAACCTAATTCGAAGTTGTGCACAAAGCCTTTTGATGTAAAAGCTACTAGTGCATTATCGAAATAAAACGTTCTCTTCTCTCTTTTTCCTTTTGGCCGAATTCTCATACTAGTCTAAAAGATGAATTCTATTTTTCAAGCTAAAGAATAATAACTCTCAAGCAAGCCTTAGGGTTGGCTGAATTCTACATGTAGGAATATATAGGTGACCGAAATCTTTTCCTAAAAAGAAAAGGGGTGACCGAAATCCACACCCTAATTCTTTTAGGGTTGGCCGAAATCCTCCTTGCTAGGAGATTTGTGTTTCACCAAAATTCCTATCAACCTTAGAATCCTAACCCTAATCCAACTCTTTAGTGTATTATTAAATTATGACTATATCAAAAAACTTCCTAATTTGACTAGATAAATAAAATCATTTTATTTATCTTCTTATCAAATAAAGTCTTTGATTCTCATTATACTACCAACAATAGTATAACACTAAGAAACATATTTTCTAGTCAAAAAAAGATTTTGATTCTTAATTAAATAATTAACTAATAAATTAATTAATTTCCATTTAATCAAATAATAAAATAAAATAATATATTAGACTAATATATTAGCCTTGCCGTCCATATAAAAAAATATAGGCTAAATATTATTTTTCTACTTTATTAAATCCATTGGACCTTAATTAAAAAGCCCACATGTGGACTAGGCCCATTCTTACTAAAAGAAACAAGTCCACATGCCTTAATACAATTCTAGATGGACCCATAAATTAGTCCGGTAGAATATATCAAGTGATTCATGCAAGTTCATGTGTATTGAGGATCTTGGTGGGCTATCTAAATTTAAGCTTCAATAGACATAACCCAATCACAATAAACAAATAATTCACTTAGGTTCGATCTATTAATTTTAGTTCATTCCACTAAAGAACTAAAATTGAACTCTTAAATAAAGATAGAATAAGTAAATGATTCTCATTCATACCCTAGACAATCTTATTGGAGATAGTGTATCTTCGTGAATAATATCAGTAATTGCCAAGAGTTCATAAACCACCTATAGCTCTCCTAGTTACCATATTGATTCATATGACCACATTTTGAACTTGGATATTTTGACTTGTACAGAAGCCATATTTCAATAGACACTATTGAAAACTTAACGTTAAGATTTAATGTCCAATACCTTAAAATATCCATATGATAATATTATACTTTCATTTCATAAATGGAGCCACGATGTCCATATCTATAAATGAAGTCCTCTATCGATTAACAAATGAATACCACCAAACTATCGAGGATAGACTATGCTATATAATCATACTCATTGATAGCTCAAATGATAACATTTGCAACCATAAGTCCATCATTTATCTCAGGATTTAGATAGACTCTCCGATTGTTCTCATAATGAAAACTTTTATCCACTGACGGTTGTTAGATAAAGTATTTCATTGTGATCCTATTCAATGCACCTAGTGCACTATATTCTTTTACTCAAAACCTCTTTGATGATTTTACACTCATCATAACACATTTGATCCCACTCAAATGCCAACAAAAGAATCTACAACTTTGACAAGATAAAGATGCCCAACCTTTACCTTAAGTTGTGAACATTATTCAAAACTAACTAAAGAATTATGTCTACCTCATACATTTCCAGATGTATGAACAATTCTTCTTTTCTCATAGTCTTTTGACCTTATGATTATTTACTTTTGACAATTATAATAATTAAACTATAAATGCTATAAGATTTGTTAAAACAGAAATCACTTTATTAATATGAAAAGATTGTCAAATACAATATTACATTCTTGCTATTGAGCATAATCCTAACAGGCTATCGACACTTCCCACATTTATGCGTCTTCCCACTAGATTTTTTTGTTCTGCCTCATCGACCCCTTCATTGCTACTATGACTGGATCTTTCACATGAACAGTTGATTGCATACTTCTACGATGTACATTTTCTTCCCTTGTTTTTACTTGATGATGACATTAATCCCTTCATTTGAGTTGTTAACTTATCAATCGTCACGTTTGCTTCTTTGTAATTTTCTATTGATTTTGATGCAAAGTAGCATATTTTGCTACATTTTGAACTCTATGCCCCATATCTACATCAACATGAAATTAAAAAAAAAAAATTGATTTTTTTATATAAAAATCTTTAGAATCATCAAAATATATTGAATCAATTGAGTGGCATAGCAAGATATTTTTTCAAACCATGCTAGCTAGCTTAATTAATCATTTATATTAACACAATGTTTACACATAGATGTTTTCTAAACAAACATAAAGTTAAATAATGTAAAATTTAAGATTAGTTTGTGCTAATAAAATCAATAATTAAAAAATATTTTAAACTAAAATAAGGTTTTTATAAAAATAAAAAAAATAAAAACGGGTTCTTCGAAAGGAAAAGTGTTAGGTTCTTGATCCTACAAAGAACCTTAAACACCTTCCTGTCAATCACTTAGAAGAGCTGTAAGATTCACTTACAATAACAGGCAAGAATATATTTTACCAACAACCGAATCAATAGCAGTATACTGGGATACAACCTATTAATCCAATACACAACTTAAACCAATTAATCTGCTATTCTGTCTCAAGAATCTGTAGAGACTAATCAAGAAGAAATCTGAACCGAATAAAAGGTCAGAACACAAGAATCAGATTATCTATTTATTCAGCAGAATAAAAGATAAACAAGAACTAAATTGCAGATATCAGTAATAAGAAGAACTGAGGAGAGGAGAAAGAAGAACACACAAATTTATCGTGGTTCGGCCTGATAACAGACCTACATCCACGTTGAGCAACACAGAGGAGGCTCTTCACTATATGAGTATTCTTACAGACCAAATCAAACACAAAAACAACCTAATACAACACCAGAAAACCTAAATCTATCCTGATCAGTCACCATAAACAACCAGATCAGAAAACCCCTTTCTCGATCTACAACAACTCTCTATAATCACATGAACCCCAACTACAAAGAGAATCAGAGACACTCAGGTCTCTTAGATTACAAGAATACACACCCTCAGCAAGAGATGAAACCAATTACACAAAGATCTCACCAAGAACGCACACTTCTCAGTGAAACCCTAGCAGAGAAAAGCTCTCAGTTTGAATCCCTAGAAAGAGAAGAAAATATCACGTAAATGAATGAATATATGTTTCTCTCTTTTGATCTTCTCTTATATAGCCTTATCATCTGATTTAGCCCATGTGATCTACTGAAGCCAATAATAAACCTCCGCATCATATCAGCCATCCGTGACTCAGCACAACAATTTGAAGGGATAAAATTTACACCAAAACGTCACCGTTTCTGTTATGTTTCAGTTGGGCCTAACTGATGTTGTAGACCATGAATTCAGGTTTTCTTGGGCTTGCATTTTGGGCTTGTGTTTGGGTCACCAGCTGATGGACTAAAATATCAACAATTTCCACCTTAGTCCATCATTACTCATACAACTGAAGAATCTCCTCTGAGTTACCTACTCAAGACACAACAGAAAAAATCAGCCATAATCACTTATCTTCAGCAAGTTCAAGCAATGCTTGAGCTTACTATAGGGAACCACATAAGTCCCCATATTTGTTGGATTTTCTACACTGGGTATTATTTCCACCCCAACAATACATACAGAGATTTCATCTCTAATAAAATGGTATTTGACATTGTAATTACTCTCCTCTAAGGATCTAAAAGACAGGGCAGCAGATAACACAAAATTTGCACATAAAAGGATTTTAGTAGGTTTACAATTTCTCATTGAAAACCTACCAATCAACTTATTCAAATATCTGGGCTGCTTCAAGCACAACCCATTACCATCCCTAAATCTAACAATTTTCATGCTTAAAAACAGTTTTGCATTACTCAAGTCTATCATATCAAATTCAGATATTAACTTCTTCTTTAACTCTTTAATCCTAGACATTTCCTTACTAGCAATTAACATATCATCAATATATAAAAGCAAGAAGATATTAATATTGATATTTTCACTGCTGAAATAAAAACATGCATCAAACTTGCTTTTAAAGAAACATATGCTAGTAATAAAGCTATAAAAAATTTTATTCCATTCACAAAGAAGAATTTTCTGTTTTTCAGATTTAACAACAAAGACCCACACACTGTTTTCCAGAAGAGAATTCATCTCTTCTCTCATAGCACTAACCCATTTCAGCCTATCAAACGAATTGACGGCTTTCTCATAAATCCTAGGTTCAGCTTTTTCAAGTTCCACCTGAATCTTGTCACCATCATCCTTTAAAGGATATGGATCAGATTCAGAAAATCTGTCACTGCCTTTATAAGGCATTTTAGTCCCATCAAAGATCATATCTCTATTAATAATGACTTTAAAACATGAAAATAAATAATAAACGTGTCCTAAAGTAATCTAGAGGGGGGGTGAATAGATTTTAAACAATTTTACCCAATTTTTCGAGATTAGTCCAAATTACGAAAAAGCCCCAATCTAGTCAATATACAAAAAACATACAAGTGCGGAAATTTGAGGACACACAATATTTACGTGGAAACCCACACGGGAAAAAAACCACGGGCTGTTATGTGCGCCACACGAGAACCTCGAATCCACTATTTGCAAATACGATTACAAATTCGGTTGACCACATCACACCTAAATTTACTAATCCGTCTTTGCTACCCGCGGGCCTTTAATAGTGACTCTAGTCCCTTGCTTGCAAACTACCTAAGAGGTAAATACAAGACTTGTCTCTAAAGTGAAGAGATAGCACAACCTAAGGTGAATATGTGAAATACTCAAGATGCTAAAAATGCAAGGTTAGACATTTTAAGCTTATCTAGGCAAGGATGAACATGTTAGACAAACCTAGATATCATATTACTAGATGACATGCATAAACCAACACTAAATAAGCAACCAAAATCCTATATGCATTATCTATCACAATACAACTCACAAACCACAATAAAACAATCTTGAAACTAAGTCAAGTCATAAAGATGCAATCTTGAATCAATTCAAGTGATAAAGAAGCTATCTTGTAAAGCAAGAACATATAGATATGAGAATGATGTTCTAGATACAAGTCATGTGAGCAAAACTAAAAACCCTAGATGAAATCAACCTAGAATTATGCTAGATGATAAATGAAAGATGCAATATGAAGGGTTTTATGATTTGGAAGCTTAAAGATGAAGTCTTGATACCTTGGCTTGAAGATACTCAACCATGCTCTCAAAAGTGTAATTTTTTGCTCTTGAAACCGAGCCAAGACTATCAAGACATATATAAATGGGATCCAAGTGAAGTGACATCGTTTTTGAAAACAACGCTTCAGATTCCCGTCAGCTGCGCTGGTGCAGCGCTGGACGACCAGCGCAACTCACCAGCGCACGCCCTTTAACTGGCAGGGGCGCTCGACGAGTGGCGCGCCTCAAGGGCGCAAGACCAGCGGCAACATTCTGGACGAGATGCGCTGGTGGTGCTTGCGCTGGTGACGACCAGCGCACCAACAGCGACAACCTACTGGAGAAGTTGCGCTGGAGGAGAGCGCCGGTGCAGACCAGCGCACGACCAGCGGTAGTCCACTGGACTAGTTGCGCTGGTCAGCTTGAGCTGGTGACGACCAGCGCATGACCAGCGCACACACTCCCTTAAGCACACAAACAAAAGTGCAAGGGTCAAAAGAAATGCATCCTAAGCCTAACTAGATATGCCATTATAATCACAAGATGTAAGAAGAGAGATTTAAATACCCAATGATGCACAAAAACTTCAAACACAACATACAAGTAAGAGTTATGCAAGTGTTGTGTGTGTGTGTAACTACATCTCTTCAAAGTAGAGTAAGTCAAGAAATCTACCTTCCTTGAAGCTCTTGATCATGCAATGAGGTTTTCTTCCATCCTAAGCTATCCTTACATATAGAACCCCATTGTGATTTTGCCAACGAAATACGCCAATAAAAAATGAGGCACTTACAAAACATATTTGGTCCCTTAACCAAATTCTGAATCCTTTAACACCTGAAGGGTAACCTAAGACCACACCTTTTAGAGACTTAGACTCTAATTTCCCTTCCGATTCATAAGCATCGGCTGTACACCCAAACACCCTCAAATGGTTCAAACTAGGATGTCTCCCAGCCCATTTTTCCTTAGGTGTTATTAGGCTTATAGCAGTAGAAACAGTGACTGTCTCACCCTTCAAGACATAGAGACAATTTCTCTTTTCACCTTTAAGTATAACTAGAGAACCTCTAGATACTTTTAGGATTCCTCTTTCAGCTTCATAACAGTAGCCTTCTTCATCCAAAACACCAAGAGAAATCAAGTTTCTCTTCACATTAGGCACATACCTAACATCCTTAAGAACCCTCACTAACCCATCAGACATCCTAATAGCAACTGACCCTATTCCTTCCACTAAACACTGCTGATTATTCCCCATCAGCACACTATCTCCACTGAGTTCTTTGAACTCTGTGAACCACTCCATTCTAGGGCACATATGGAAGGAACAGCCTGAATCTAAGATCCACTCAAATTTTATATCCTCAGTGCTAACAATTAGGACTTCACTAGGTTCAAAAGAATTAAAAGCCACAGCTGCATTACCATCATTATTAGACTTTTCTTGATTTTTTCTTTTAAGTTCATAACATTATTTTCTTATATGTCCCTCTTTCCCACAGAAATAGCACTTTCTAGTGCGATTTTCATTTCTAACAGGCTATCTTCCCCTAACAAATAAATTTTCACCACTGTCATTCTTTTCCATTTTCAGCTCTAGGTCCTTAGACTTAAGAGCTGAAATACACTCATCAGGTGACAAGAAAGTTCTACCATATTTAATGGCAGCCTTGACATCCTTGAAAGAGTCAGGAAGAGAATTCAAGAGGATGATAGTCTCATTCTCATCACTTAACTTCTCATCTACCCCAGCATTAGCCAATTCAATTATCATTTTCTTAAAATCATCCAAGTTTTCACCTAGGCCTTTACTAGCATCCATTTTAAAACCAAACAACCTTTCTTTAAGATAGATTTTATTAGTTAAGGATTTAGTGAGATACAAGCTTTCAAGCTTCTTCCAAACATCACAGGCAGTTTTCTCATCATTAACCTCCCTAAGAACATTATCAGATAGACTCAATATAATAGTGCCTAAGGACATATCAAGCATGTCATTTTTCTGTTCTTTAGTTAATGAAACAGGTAATTTTTCAGGGCCTTCAATGGCTTTAAGGATTTTCTGCTGGGAGAGAAGGGCTTTCACCTTTCTTCTCCATATGCCCAAATCCCCAGAGCCATCAAATTTATCAATATCAAATTTCATGTTAAAACACGAATTAAAAGAGTTACTGAGATTACCAAGCTCAGTAGGGATTACCTCCTTGCAACTGCTAGCAGCTTCACTGCTCGTTCCTTCTTTTCCAGTTGAGACTTCAAGATCTGAAGCCGCTGCAACCGGAGGAATCTGGTCCTCTTCTCCCGCCGTTGGTACTGCTCCAACCAAGCTCTGATACCACTGTTAGGTTCTTGATCCTACAAAGAACCTTAAACACCTTCCTGTCAATCACTTAGAAGAGCTGTAAGATTCACTTACAATAACAGGCAAGAATATATTTTACCAACAACCAAATCAATAGTAGTATACTGGGATACAACCTATTAATCCAATACATAACTTAAACCAATTAATCTGCTAATCTATCTCAAGAATCTGTAGAGACTAATCAAGAAGAAATCTGAACCAAATAAAAGGTCAGAACACAAGAATCAGATTATCTATTTATTCAGCAGAATAAAAGATAATCAAGAACTAAATTGCAGATATCAGTAATAAGAAGAACAGAGGAGAGGAGAAAGAATAACACACAAATTTATAGTGGTTTGGCCTGATAACAGACCTACATCCACGTTGAGCAACACAGAGGAGGCTCTTCACTATATGAGTATTCTTACAGACCAAATCAAACACAAAAATAGCCTAATACAACACCAGAAAACCTAAATCTATCCTGATCAGTCACCACAAACAACCAGATCAGAAAACCCCTTTCTCGATCTACAACAACTCTCTATAATCACATGAACCCCAACTACAAAGAGAATCAGAGACACTCAGGTCTCTTAGATTACAAGAATACACACCCTCAGCAAGAGATGAAACCAATTACACAAAGATCTCACCAAGAACGCACACTTCTCAGTGAAACCCTAGTAGAGAAAAGCTCTCAGTTTGAATCCCTAGAAAGAGAAGAAAATATCACGTAAATGAATGAATATATGTTTCTCTCTCTTGATCTTCTCTTATATAGCCTTATCATCTGATTCAGCCCATGTGATCTACTAAAGCCAATAATAAACCTCCACATCAGATCAGCAATCCGTGACTCAGCACAACAATCTGAAGGGATAAAATTTACACCAAAACGTCACCGTTTCTGTTATGTTTCAGTTGGGCCTAACTGATGTTGTAGACCATGAATTCAGGTTTTCTTGGGCTTGCATTTTGGGCTTGTGTTTGGGTCACCAACTGATGGACTAAAATATTAACAAAAAGTTTGAGAGGAAAAAATAAATAAATAATTGATTGCAAACGGAAGATGACAAAAGAAGTTATAAATATAGTCTATGTGTTCTATAGACATTTCAAACACAATCATATTACTAGCTATAATTAATAAGAAATGAAAAATCAATAGTAAACAAGCATCAATAAAATAAAAAAAATACAGAATTAATGATATATAAACAATGAGAGGATCCAAACCTAGCAATTTCAATTATATTTGTAGAAGTTATGGTAGAAGACGATTCAACTTCGGAGACATCCTTCGCATTCATTGTCCAATGCTGCATTATGAGTGTCTTAGGTATGTGATGCATGTTCATGGCTTTGATGGCACTAAATGAATGACAACACATAATACATATTATCTTAAACATATTGCATGAGCATTTAAAAATGTTTTTAGATGGTGTGTACCTCACGTTCTAGGTTTTATCACCGCCATCAAACTTTTTGAATGTATACATCACACTCTCCACATCATCAACACAATTCACTATGCTTAGTTTTGCCTCGTATTTAATTTCATCTCACACCCTACCAAATGTGTTTCGAGTATAAACTTCGGCAGCATGTTTTTCCAATTGTACCAAATGGGTTACGAGTATTGGATGCTCATTAATGCTATCAAAATCATCCTTCAATTTGTTATTTCGTAGGCATGACATTGCTCTATCGATATAGTTCATGAATTCATACAATTTCAGCATACTATGCAAAAATCGATTAAGGAAAGAATTAATACTCTCGAACCATTATGTGCTCCGCAAACCACTATAGAATGTACTTCTTAAAAAGGTTTCTGCCTATAGCTTCCGTTTAGAATACATCATTTTCACCCATTCATTATGTTGCAAACCAAACATGTCAATGACCTTCAACCATTGAGTCTCAAACTCTGACTCCGTCATGTAGGTCAACATGCATGGCGTGTTTACTAATTAGGAATCCTACTTAGGAAAGAGAATTAAGTTCCTGATTTCTGAATTCTACTGTTTACTAAATTTTCAGGGAATTAAATTCCATGGACCCCACTCATAAATCAGGAATTAAGTTCCTAATGGAAAAGGAACTTGATTCCTCCCACACACCCTAGGAATCAAGTTCCCTTTCCTAATTGAAAAAGGAATTCATGATTTATTTACTAAAATCTCCTCATATATATATATATATATATATATATATATATATATATATAATCGTCTTCTACATGATTATTGACTTTTGTTTTTAATTTATGTAAATCATATTGGTTTACTTTTTTTTTTTTTTTTGAATCTTAATATTGGTTTCGTAATTAATAATTTATATTATTCTAGGATTCTAGCCGTGTGATTTATAAAAAAAATCATCTTTATATATACATATTACAATACAATTTATGAACTAAAAATAATTACAGCACTTTTCAAAATAATAATAATAATAATAATAATAATAATAATAACTACGGCATATTCATATCTCTAATATATATTACCGCGACTTCCTTTTTTTTAATCAAGTTATCTCAATGGTTCTTATCTAATTAGTTCGAATATTACAAGATGTTAATTATTATATTTATAGTGTTATGAGCAATGTAAAATATATTTTTTCATAATAAATTTTATATATATATATATTTTATCATGTTTATACACAAGGGTATTTTTGTAATCAATTATGTATCATTCTGATTCCTTAGTTTAAGTAAACATTAGAAATGGAATAAATTTGATTTTGTTTCCGATTCCTGAATTGTTAGTAAACACTGGAATGTAATTTAGTAACTTGATTCTGATTCCCCTCCATTCCCTTTCCGGTGGAACTTAATTTCGATTCCATTCATTCCTGATTAGTAAACGCGCTCGCAATGGGTAAATGCTTGAGTAAACCTGCTATCACCTAATTTCATATGCATATTCCGCTCAAGTTGCCAAGAACAAAGGTGGCATACAACAGTAGGCATTACTAACTTTATGGCCTTACCCATAGCTTTATCACCATTAGTAATTACCGATATTGGACATTTACTGTGCATAGCTTCCAAGAATGTCTGCAGTATCCAAGTATATGTATCGACCGTCTCATCCACCAACAACTCGAAGTCGAAAATCATCGTTTTAGTATGATTGTTTACACCGACAAAAATCACAAGCAGCCTCTTGTAAGCATTAGTTTTATACGTTGAGTCGAATGAAATTATATCACTAAAGTATCTGTAGTCGATCGTGACATTGCATCAGACCAAAATAAGTTACCAATGCTACCATCTTCATGAATAGCATACCAAAAGAAAAATCCTGGATCCATTTTCGATTTCGAAGTCATGTAAGAGAAAATTGAATCAGCATCAGAATTCTGGGATGTAGACCTACAAATGGTGTCGAGTCGGTTCTACTAGTCTTTCCTGGTGTGCCCAACAGCCGCATAACTACCAGACTGATCCAAAAGATGGTCCATCACTTGAGAGGTTTTTATTCCAATTGTGCTATATCATAATTTTTAACATTTCGATGTGAACGAAGGAATTGTCTATGATTCCTAGGTGATAACTTATGACTATGCTCATTGACAAATGCTGTAACCACCCATAACATTTTCTCCCTGTCAAAATTAATTTTCAATGATGCGCAATAACCTTCCTAAGTCAGCCCTCTAGGTTCACGTACCCTATAAGTTATGTCAACATACTTTTTTGATCTATACCTTTCTTTTGAACAAACTCACCTACGAATTGTAATTAATCCATGTGTGTCCCGACGTAACCTGTCCTTGCGCATGCTGAACCCAATATTGTACAAGTATTTCTTGTAAAACTCCTCAGCATCAGTAACGGATATAATCTCCTTCACCAGAATATCACTGACTTGTAAACTCATAAGTTCACTCGTGTAAGAGATCATTGGCTGGCTATACCAAATTTTTCATTAGACAAATCCGGGACTATTGAAACATCGTCGTGTGAAAAAGGCACATGATACGGCCATTCATTGTTGTTGTAAGTGTCATTTGGATTATACTGCTCATTGTATGTATGTGTTGTGTCTGCCTCGTGCCACCTTGAGTGTCCTTCATTGTTCAAATCTAGATGTCCAGTTCTATTGCTATATATTTGATTTCTCATATCCATATTACTACCTACAAGCCATGAACATTGAATATTTTGAGTGGAAATATATAGAGATAAACAACAATAAAATCCTTTGAAATTTTTTTGTCAATTATTGTGAGGATAGATATCTAGAAGAAATAATGATATATTACTTATCAATTTCACTTGGAGAAAGTTGAGAGTCTTCTCAAATGTTAACTGCTTGGGAATCAACTGGTGAAGGATCCATGTTTGAAAGAATGGCATTTACCTCTGGATTTGAGTCATGAGCCTTACTTGGAGAAAGATGAGAGTCTTTTGAAAGACTTATAGAAACTCCAATAGACTATAATAAACTCGTTAAATAGTATTCTTCAATTGAGAAATTCATTCTCACTCTTCAATATTGCCGAGTGATTTCTCATTCTTCAGATTTTATTTTATTACTTTTTATAACCATCATTACTATACCAATTGTATCTTAACAACTTTGTCTGATTTTAAAATTTAAACAACTCTTTCTAATTTCAAACAATTTCAAACAACTCAATTTTAATAGCTATATTTTAACGGCTCTATGGAATATTTTTCACCCAATAAATATTATTAAATCTGACTAAAAAATTTACCATAATTTTTATTATTTCAAATTTACTCATTTTTTTCACTACATCTTATCAAATGGATCAATTTGATCATCCAAAATTTTTACACAATATCCAAATTCATCCCAATTTATTGAATCATCTTTACCACCAATTCCACCCAGTTTTATTTCACAAAAAAAAAAAAAAAAAAAAAAAAAACGCGGAGATGATTTTTCAGTGGAGGAGGATAAACTTCTTGTTTCATCATGGTTGAATATTAGTTTGGATGCTGTACAAGGAAACGATCAAACTCACAAAAGTTTTTGGGTTCGAGTATGGGAGTATTTTCACAAATACAAGAATTTTGAATCGGATCGGGATGACAAATTGTTGATGCAACGTTGGTCAAAGATTCAACAAGCCACAAACAAATTTCATGGTTGTTTCACCCAAATTGAAAATAGACAACAAAGTGGCGTGAATGAACAAGACAAGGTACGCTTTTTTTTTTTCCTTTTTTTTTCAAGAACATTATTGTTCACGACATCGACGTTCATGATATTTGGAAGCAACATGAGGTATGAGTGGAATGGTTTACAAGCCTTATTTCTCAAAAGTTGTCAATATGCCTATTATATACATTGTTTTGCACGTAGACTTCAACTTGCTTTAGTTGTAGTAGCTAAGGAAGTGCATGATATTTGGCTATTTTTTTCAAAATTTAATTCGACTGTCAGCTTTGTGAGTGATTTTTTCAAGCATCACTCAGAGTTGAAATCTATTCGAGTAGGTGAAATTCAAGGGTTGACCGCTTTAGGGGAACTTGAGATTGGTACAGGGACGAATCAAATTCGGACTTTACAACGACTTGGAACTACCCGTTTGAGTTCTCATTTTACTTATATTAGTAGATTGATTAATATGTTTGGTTCAACTTCTACTCTTCTTGAAAATTTGATTGACAAGGGACTGAACAGTAATATACGTGGATAAGCCAAAAGTGCGTATAAAGATTTGAGATCCTTTGAATTTGTATTTATCTTGTTGTTATTGCACAAAGTTTTAGGAATCTCTAATATGCTTTGTCAAACTTTACAATTGAAATCTCAAGATATCTTAAATGTTATGAATTTAGTGTCAACTACAAAAATGTTTCTTCAAAAGTTAAGCAAGACTGAATGAGATATTTTTCTTGAAAGTGTAGTGTCATTTTGTGAAAGGTATGAAATTGATATACCTAATATGGATGCACGTCATGTGGAAGGAACAAAGCGTTCTTGCCAACATAAAGATAATGTCACAATTGAGCATTATTATCACTTTAGTATATTTATTACTGTGATAAATTTTCAATTGATGGAATTGAATACTAGATTTCTAGAGCAAACAATAAAACTTCTTACTCTTAGCATGGTTTTGAGTCCTGTTGATGTGTTTAAATCCTTTGATGTTGATGATATTTGCACTCTTGCCAAGAAGTTCTACTCATTTCAAAGTTGAGTTTAAAAAAATTAAAAAAAAATGGATGAGAGAACAAATTGAGAGAGCGGAAAGAATTATGCTTTGTGAATGTAACCAGTTGAAGGTTTGGACTAGGATTCTCTGCTAAGCTATTTCTCCATTGAGCTATACTGAGCTTTTAAGGATCTGATGACACATGTACATTAAAGTTTTGGACAGTTTAGATTTATTTTAGTCTTTTTATTTTTTCTCCTCAATGCCAAAACAACATCGGTTTCTACCTTTCAACTAAACCACTAAATCACCTCTTCTATACCTAGAACGACAACTAGTTAACAAATTCTATCTTCTTCATTTTGACCCACCCTGTTTCTTCTCCGCCAACGACATCAAGCCAAAGACTTCACACTCTCCAGCCCTCAAGTAAGAATAATTCTTTTAACCGTTAAGTAATTTAAAAGACATCATTTTTATGATCCACCACCACTCTCATTTCCTTTCAGCTCATCTCAGAAATTTTACCCACAAATTTGATTGACTAGAAACAATAAAATGTCAGCAATGGAAAATTAAATTCCACCCAAAAGAAAACTCACATAATGGATGTTAAATCTATTTTCCTACAAAAAAAAAATCACTATCATTGTCACAATTTCATCATTCAAACTTGAACCCCAACAATCTTTGCTTGAAGTGTGATTTATTTTCCAATGTATAGGAAAAAAATAAAATCAGATCTGGTATTTTTTCTACGCCTATTGTTGGGCTTCATGTTTTGTTTTTGGGATTATATGCTTCGTTGGAAAAGAAAATTTTTATATAATTAATTTGTGAGTTGATTCCGTTGAAACGATTGGAGAGAAGTGAAGTTTGGAAAGAAGTAGGGGTGGGCATGGTTCGGTTCGGTTCGGTTCAGTTCGGTTTTAGCCAAAACCGTATTGAATCGACATATATTCGGTTTTTAAAAATGTGAATCGGTTTGAACCATTTAAACCTGAAAACCGAATTGAACCGAACACCTTTATCTCGGTTCGGTTCGGTTCGGTTCGGTTCGGTTCAATTTGGTTTTGGGCTTATTGGGCTTTGAAGTTTTTTTTTAATATGTTTTTTAATTTTTTGGGCCTTTAAGTTGCATTTTTGGCATTTAGGCTTAAACTTAAGAAAACATAATATGTAAAAAATAATTTAAACGAAATAAAACCCAATTTTCAATCCAAATCTAAAATTTCATTCATATTAAGTCTACATACTCAATTAAAATATAAAATCTTCATAACTTCTATAAAATAGAAGTAAAAAAAAATGTAGTACATAATCTAGTCCAAAATAAAACATTATCAACAAACATTCCATTATAAAATTGAACCTTACAAAAATAATTAATTAAGACAATTCGGTTTATTCGGTTCGGTTCGGTTTTGTATGTCTAAAACCAAAACCGAACCGAATTCAATTCGGTTTTTAAATTTCAAATCGGTTTGAACCAAATAGAAGCTATGAACCGAACCAAACACCTTTTTTTGGTTCGGTTCGGTTTAGTTTAATTCGATTTCGGTTTTTGAGCCCACCCCTAGAAAGAAGTGAAGTTTCATGCCAAGTTTTGCTTGTAGGTACTTTGTATTTTGTGAGAAAACGATGCCATTTTGGCATTGAAGAGAGGAAAAAATAATAATAAATCTATACCGTCAAAAATTTTAATATACATGTGTCATCAGATCCTCAAAAGCTCAGCACAACTCAACAGAGAAAGAGCTCAGTAGAGAGTCACGAGCTCTCGTCAATGCCCCGTTGTGGTTCTTACATTGATCGAGTGAAAAAAAAAAAAAAAAAAACCCTAGGAATTTCAAAGTTGCATTTACAAAAAATGTTACAAAAAATGAAAAAATTAAATTAAATTAAATTAAAAAGGGGAATTATCATTTTAGTCCCTATGTTTTTAATTTTTGACACTTTTTTAATTGTCTTTCCCTTTTTCGGTGGTCCCTATGTTTTAAAAAATCCATCAATTTTGTCCCTCAGTTAGTCAACCGTTAGTCAAACTTAACGAATCCAAGGGCATTTTTGTCCTTAACCATGTAATATGCCACGTGTCAGACATAAAAAAACAAAAAACAATTATAAAACACAAAAAAAATTAAATTAAATTAATTTTAATATTTAATTACAAATAATTTTATTTTTATTTAAAAAAAAATAACAATCCAATTTAAACCAAATGTTCTTAAAAAAAAAACAAATGGAGACCTAGATCTGGGTCTCCATGGCAAATGAATGGAGACCCATCACACATCATAGAATATTGGAGAACCAGCGATGGATGGTTTCCATTGACTGACACCAGCAATGGATGGTTTCCATCGACTGGCGAATGGTTGAGGATGGAGATGGGTCTCCATCAATCGGCGAATCGCCGAGTATTGAGACCCAACGATGGGTCTTCAAGGAAGATTCGTCTCCATCATTTTGAGTTATTGTGTTGGAAGTTTTGGGAATCAATGGTGTTCGGGTGGGAAGAAGAAGAAGTCGATGGTTTTGATGATGATTGGGTTGAGGAAGAAGTTTGCTATTTTCATATTTATTTATTTTTTTGTCTTTTTTTCTCGAAGTTTGTTTGCAGGCAATGTTCAACCATGATTCCTGGTTAGTTTTTTGTTCTAATTTTGGTTGAATATCTGGAATACACTCACATTCGTTGGTGGTGAGGTTTTGAGAATTTATGGGTTGGAATTGTAGTTTGGGATTCAATTTCTTATTGTGATTTTGGGGATTTGCTCCCTTTTGTTGGCAGTGTGGTTCATAGAATTTCTAGGTTGGGTTTGGAGGAGGCTTCGCCAAATTTTTGGGTTGAATTTCTATGGTTTAGTTTCTTCTGCTGTGATTTATAGGATTCAATTTCTTTTGGGATTCCATTTTTGGGCAGAACAGACGAAGGGAAAGAACAGACGAAGAACAGATATATATATATTCCATCTCTTTTAAATTCAATATATACTTATCCATATTCGATATATATATATTCCATTACAAAAAATCAGAAAAGGAACATATGTTGAAGAAAAAGCCAGAACCCAGTTTATATTAATTTTGTTTGCTTTCCTCTGTTCTGATGGGCTTGGGGGTTTCGTTTCTGCTTTTGCTGGTGTGGTTCTATTATCTAGTGTTAGTTGCACCTTTTGCCCATTGTGGCATTAATAAAACTGCAGTTTTTCAAAAAAAAAAAAAATCCACTAAAAAAAAAACTCACTCAAATTATCTCTGAAATCATGAACTTTTTATTTTTTTTTAAAGATATAAATATTTTATCTTAATTTATTAAATAGTTTTTTTTTATTTTTTAATTTTTTTTTAATTTTTTTTTTAAGTTTCAATATTTACGGATTCATTTGAACAAATTAGTTTAATTTATTTTAGTTTTTCTATTCTTTTTTTTTTAATGATATATTTTAATTTTTACTCAATTTTCTTGTCTTAAATTTTTTTTTTTTTTTAAAGAAATTAAATGGACAAGGGTAACAATGTCATTTTGTTTTTTCTGTAAGGGTTGACCGTTAAAAATCCGGTCAAAGGAATCAAATTGATGGGTTTTTTAAAATATAGGGACCAATCAGCGAAAATGAGAAAGACAGTTAAAAAATTCATTATCGGCCAAAACCTAGGGACAAAAATGATAATATCCCAAATAAAAATGGATGAGAGAATAAATTGAGAGAGCAGAAAGAATTATGCTTTGTGAATGTAACCGGTTTAAGGTTTAGGTTGTTTTGAATCTTTTCCTTTTTTCAGCCGTTGGATGAGCTTTTTCTTCATCCAACGGTTGTTCTAATTTCAGGAGATGGTCAGCTGTTATGATAGTTTTCCAGAAGTGTCTTGTTTTAAACTATGACAAGAACAATCTAAAAATAGTCATCCAATTTCCAATTTCCAATTTCCAAACTCCAAAACCCCCCATCTCTATAATTATTTATATATATAAATAAAATCTCTTACAACTAATCCTAATTCTTGCCCCTTCATTTTCCATCAACTTTCTTTCACTTTCCCGCGAAAAAAAATGAGAGAAATCCTGCACATACAGGGTGGACAATGCGGGAACCAGATCGGAGCAAAGTTCTGGGAGGTGATCTGCGACGAGCATGGCATCGATGAAACGGGAAATTTCAGCGGAGACTCTGAACTCCAGCTGGAACGCATCAATGTCTACTACAACGAGGCCAGCGGTGGCAGGTACGTCCCTCGTGCCGTCCTCATGGATCTCGAACCGGGTACCATGGACTCCCTCCGATCCGGCCCTTTCGGTCAAATCTTTCGACCCGATAACTTCGTCTTTGGTCAGTCCGGTGCCGGCAATAACTGGGCAAAGGGACACTACACCGAAGGAGCCGAGTTGATCGACTCTGTTCTTGATGTTGTCAGGAAGGAAGCCGAGAATTGTGATTGCTTACAGGGTAATAATAATCAATTTTCTTTATTGGGGATTTTTATTTTGACCTAGAGTTGACTTTGCGTTTCAATTCTATACTGGGTTTTGCTTATAACTCAATATTGTATGTTTTCTTATCTTGCCTTTGGCCTTCTACAAGTTGTCAAATATTTCTTCAAATTGGAAATATTTCGTCTCACACACACACACACACACACACACACACACACACACACACACGCACTCTCTTTTCTCTTACATTTGTTTTTGTGAAATTGTCATACTTGTTAGTATGCTATTGTGTTATACTGTTATTCATTGATATATTTACTTATTTCTTACCTTTTATCTTTAGAATGTGGGATTCATCCCATTTTTGTATCTTTCAACATATGTTTGTTCACATGTTGATCCTCTGACACTACCCATTTGTGAGTCCTTTGGGATTCATCTTTCTTTTGTATCTTTCATATCTGAGTTCACATATGGGTCCTCTAACACTGCCCCTCATATGTGAGTCAATGTATATTTTGGTGGATAGCCTTACAACCAAAAGACTAGCCTATTGGTTTGTAGCATCCATTGATATATATATATACCCTTCTCTTCCCTTTTATCTTTTCAATGTCGGATTCATCCAATCTTGTTCGGATTCACATGTGGGTTCTCTTAACAGTTTTTGGCTTCAACCCTTAAATTTATAACCTTGTTTTTGTAATTTTCCTTGTTTAGTTTTGTTGTGCTCGGTCAAGGATTTCAGGCCTTTGTTAGGGCATCATTTTATTTGAAGTGTGTTCCATTCTTGTTCTTTGTTTATTTGATGATTATTTCAACTTCATGAATTGTATGGATCTGAAATTGCTATAAAATTTTGGTGCTTTTTTCCCTATATGTCGTTGTCACATTTATATATTTTTCTTTTTGTAATGGTTTACTCTTACATTTGTTTTTTCTGTAATCCTTAGATTTGTAAACTTGTTTTTGTAATTTTTCCTTGTTGTGTTACCTCAAGGATTTCAGGCTTTTGTAAGGCATCAAAAGTGGATTAATTCATCTTATGTGGGAGAACCAAATTTTAGTCTAGTATTAACTATTTCTCGTAATCATATGTTATGATGCAAGTGTTCTTTTTTAATTTTGTCTGGATACCTTGTGCCTGGCTTAAACAATCTCTTATTTTATAAATGTGTACTGGAATATTCAGTATTCACTTAAAAGAACTTGTTGAAATAACTAGCAGGATTGACTTAGGCTCAAAATTTTGTAACTGTTAATTCTGTATTTTCTTGATATGCAATGCAGGCTGTGTGTTTTGTAGTTGATTATTATCTTATTTTATACATGGCTTATTTTCTTGATTAGTGCTACAGGCTGTATGTTTCTGTCTTGATTATTATCTAGTAATATACATAGCTAAAATATGTGGTTCCCTTTTCAAAATTGCAGCTTTTTTGTCGTTTTGTTATAACAGTATGTTTGTTTTGTGATGGTTAGTTGAATCACTTTTTTTTTTTTTTTTTGAATATTTTGACTAGGCTATTACGTTCTTGCACATAAATATTATGTTTTTGTTGACCTTTGTTCAATCTAATGCAGATTTCACCTTTCCTGTCTGTTTCAAATCTCACTTGTTAATTTTTAACAGGATTTCAAGTATGTCATTCTTTGGGTGGAGGTACTGGCTCTGGCATGGGAACCCTTCTGATTTCCAAGATAAGGGAGGAGTATCCAGATCGCATGATGCTGACATTTTCCGTCTTTCCTTCTCCCAAGGTATCTGACACAGTTGTTGAACCATACAATGCTACCCTCTCTGTGCATCAGCTTGTAGAGAATGCAGATGAATGCATGGTGTTGGATAATGAAGCTCTGTATGATATTTGCTTCCGGACTCTTAAGCTTTCCACCCCCACTTGTAAGTAAAACTTTTTATTCTCCTTTATGCACGAATTAATTTGAAAAATGTTTGTTCTCTTTTCAATATCGAAGTAAGTGCTTTTTTATAATTTGGTTTATCTTCCTATTTTGTTTTTCCTTGGACAAAGATGAAACTGGAACACCTCTAACAGAGGAACAAATAGTTAATTTTGAAAGAACCTATTGTCAACCTCTTTCAGATATGAATCTATCTAATTAAGAAGAGAAGAACTTGCATCAGTATCTCAATTTCAATTCAAACATGGGTTTGATTCACACTCCATGTTATAAGAAATATTTACCATCCGAAAAGATGAAAAAATGGAGTCTTTGTTTTGTCTAAAGAAATGTGTTGAGAAAGGGCATTTTAATCCACTGATGAAGAATGTGGTTTCCATATGGGTTTCTCACTACTCACTAGTCATTCTCTTTGGTGGTAAAATAATGAATATGTTGCTTGAGTCTCTTTCCTTATTGGGTAGTTACATGGTTGGTCTGGTGGTCCTTCTCTGGCTGATTCATTCTCTGGCACAGTGGCACCCAGATACCTAACAATTTCTTTATGCTTCACTAATAAAGACCATAATTACATTTATACTTTGTATGCTCTTTACTGCTTCTTTGTTTTGGTATTCTAGAATTACTATGAAAACAATATATCTTGTAGATCTTTATCTTAGTAAAGTAATTAATGACCCATTTTCTTTATGATACTCAGAAAGTCACATGAGCTGACCATTTGTTGTAATTTTGTCTGTTTTGCCTGATCTCAGTTGGTGATCTTAACCACCTCATCTCTGCTACAATGAGTGGTGTCACATGTTGTCTTCGGTTCCCTGGGCAGCTGAACTCTGACCTTAGGAAGCTTGCGGTTAACCTTATTCCGTTCCCACGTTTACATTTCTTCATGGTTGGGTTTGCACCATTGACATCCAGAGGTTCACAGCAGTACCGATCCCTGACTGTGCCTGAACTAACCCAGCAGATGTGGGATGCCAAGAACATGATGTGTGCTGCTGACCCACGTCATGGTCGCTACCTAACTGCTTCAGCAATGTTTCGTGGTAAGATGAGTACTAAAGAGGTTGATGAACAAATGATTAATATCCAGAACAAGAACTCTTCGTACTTTGTTGAGTGGATCCCAAATAATGTCAAGTCCAGCGTGTGTGACATCCCTCCTAAGGGTCTAAGAATGTCATCTACTTTCATTGGAAATTCAACATCTATTCAGGAGATGTTTAGGCGGGTTAGTGAGCAGTTTACAGCAATGTTTAGGAGAAAGGCTTTCTTGCACTGGTATACTGGCGAGGGAATGGATGAGATGGAATTCACTGAGGCCGAGAGTAACATGAACGATTTGGTAGCAGAGTACCAGCAGTATCAGGATGCAACTGCCGATGATGAAGAGTATGAAGAGGAAGAAGAAGAAGAAGAGGACATTGCAACTTGAAGTATCTGAAATTTGTATCTTGTTGGCTCTCTTTCAGTGAGTGGTTATATTTCTGTTAACTTAGATTGAAAGTTGATGTGTATATAATGTGTGGGTCCTTGTATCATAGTACTATGCTTTTCTTTTTTGTTGGAAAGTTAATGTTGTCTAGCGTTTTTGTTTGTTTGTAATGACTAATGAGGCAACTTATGATATTATTAGTTTATTTGTAAGAGTAACGATATTGACACCCCTCTAAAACTGTATGTGCACCCCTAAATTAGTATATTTTCAAAATTACAATATTACCCTTATTTAAAATGATTAATATAATTATATCTTGTACCATATAAACACAATATTTAATATTTTGATTATTTTATCAATTATTATAATTAATTTTAAAAAATTGATAGTGATTATTTATCTAATATTATTATTGTCAAAAAAATTAAGAAGAGAAAACCATTGATTTAATTTAAAAAAAAAAAAAAAAAAAAAAAAAAAAAAAAAAATAAACTAAAATCAATAAGTTAAAAGAAAAAATGAAAATGGAGGCTGTGACCTCTTCCGTCCCGTTATCCCAAATAGTCGAACACAAATAAAAGAAAGGAAAAAGGGAAAAAAAAAAACGGATGCGGTAGGCTGTAGCCTCTTTTATCTGAAATACATAATTTTTATTTTAAAAAAATAAAAAATGAAGAACTTCAATCAACTGGAAAATATATATCATCATCCATGAGCTTGTAAAGCCAACCAGTAAAATTAACAATCCACACAACAATACATCCCGAATCCGATGGACTTGTGCTCTTCCATTGTTTTTTTTTTTTTTTTTTTTTTTTTTTTTTTTTCTGGTCGCATTTTAATTATATTATAAGTGATTAATTTATTATATTATTCAATAGAAATTACATTAAAGGGCATATTTGGTAATATGCGGGTGTGCTTACAAATTATAATATTTTGAAAAATTTTAATGGGGTGTAAATACAAAGAGGGGTGCATATAGTTTTTTAGGGGTGTAAATATCGTTACTCTATTTATAATCTGGGAATTTGTTAAATGAATCCAACTCAAAAGGGCGGCCCATATTTTTAATAATAATAATAATAATAATAATAATAATAATAATAATAATGGGAGAATTGCAAATAATATGACATTTTAAATCAAATCTTCTAGTTTGAGCGATCAGTAAGTAAAAAAAAAAAAAAACCCTTTGTCATTAATTGACTTTATCTGAAACTAACGAAATATGATAGTTTATTATAAACTGAATATAAAATAACATACTTATAGATATCTTATGAATTGAAAAATAAAATTTATAACTTAATACAAAAAAAAAAAAAAGTAAAAAATATTTAATATAAAAACAAAAGCGGAAGACATGTATATTATATATATAGATATATCCTTTGACAGAACCAGAAACACGGAATGAAAAACTCTTAAAATATAAAGCTAATTTCATAAAATTCTTAAACTTTTTTTTTTTTCTAAAAATGTGAATACTTTTTAAGGGAAAAGGGCCATGGCCTCTATGGGCCCCACTCCCACTGCCTCCGGATATATTTGTCTATAAGCATCTCCTTCATATATTTTTAATATTTTAAAATATATATATATATTTTTATGATTTTTTAATAAAATTTTAATTTTATAATTTTTTATTTTCTAAAGTATTTTATTTTTGAGTATTTAGCAAAAATGCCCTATTTTAGGGGGGCACTTTCAAATCTACCCTAAAATAAAAATCAATTGCAGAAATGCCATATTTTTCCTAAAATGCCCCACTCATCAGTATTGATATATCAATATTTGATGAAAACCAAGAAACAATGATAATTGTGAAATATCAGTGGTTTATATCATTGTATATTTGTGTTTATAAAATATTTGGTTTGTCTTTCAAAAAAAAAAAAAAAAAATTGGTTTGGTTTATCTATGTAAGATGACCACCAAATAAACTGTGAACCTGAGCGTGGCTCAAGAGACTCTGGTGGTCATCCCAATTGTGGGTCAGCTGACCGACTTGATGGTAAACCCTTTTATGGGTCAAATGAATACCACGATGGTGAATTCGTTTGTGTCTCCGATTTCGGTTCTTATGAACCATATGGAGAAACCAGAGAAATTCAATGATCTGAATTTCAAGTTATGGCAACGAAAGATGTTAAATCTTGAATGAAGCAAGATTCTTAACTCGTGAGACTCCTAAGGTCAACAGCGGTAATGAGTTGGATGTGTAAAATGGTGATTAGTGTCAAAATCAATTTTTGAACTTCAAAATTGTAATTATCAATTTAATGATGATTTATTTCTATTAATTCCGGATTAATAGAAACGTTAAATTTTGAATTTAAAACAAAACCGATTTGACTTTAATATTACCTATTTTAATGAGAATTAATTACAAAATTAATTCAGTTGATTTCCTCCTGATATTGTGGTGGATAAATCAAATGTGAACACAAGTGTTCCACTTGAAACTCCTAGTGCTAATCCAACTGTCGGACTAGACACTTCAGTTGTTAATTCAATGCTTGTGGGAGATGTGCCTATCTTGGGGCCAAGTGTGGCAACATCGACTCCAGCCATCAACTCATTTGTAAGAAACATGGGAGATCCGGTGATGAGCCAATATGTGAGTCATGCGAACCTTGAATGGTGGAAGCAGAAGATGCTGTTCTAATTAACCACGCTGAATCTAGCTAGGTTCTTGAGTAGATGCTCTTGAACTCAATAATGGTTAAGAGCGAGATGTTCAGATATGAAATGCTATTGACGCATGGAACCTTTCGGATCTTTCGTGCCGAAACTACATACTGAACGGGCTGTCAGATTCGCTATATAACGTATACTTTACAAAGAAAAACAGCTAAAAGAAGAGTAAGAGTCGTTAGACCAGATATACAAGACTGAGGATGCTGCATCCAAAAGGCTTGTTGTGGGCCGGTTTCTTAGTTATAAGATGGTGGACTCTAAGACACTTATGAGTCAACTCCAAGAGCTTCAAGTGATTCTGCATGAGAAAGGATAACCCCAAGTGAAACCTTCCAGATGACTGATATCACTAAGAAGCGTCTGAGGTGGTGAGTATGAAACACCATTTGGTGAATTATGTGCATAACATGGAATCATACATCAAACCACTGTGCCATATTTCTCTCAGCAAAATAGAGTTGCTGAATGGAAAAATCATTCCTTGAAAGAAATATAAAATGTTGATAAGTTCTTGATTGCCTCAGAACATGTGGGGTGAAGCTTTATTGTCTAGCAATTACCTTTTAAATAAGGTACCCCGAAAGAAAGAAGACAAGACCCCATATGAGCTATGGAAAGGAAGAAAGTCTTCCTATAAATTCTTACGAATGTGGGGGTATCTTGCCAAAATGGCCGTACCTATGCCTAAGAAGGTGAAAATAGGTCCGAAAACTGTTGATTGCATTTTCATTGGATATGCACAAAACAGTAGTGCTCATCGATTCTTGGTCTATAAATCTGACATACCAGATATACACAAAAACACGATAATGGAATCTAGAAATGCAACGTTCTTTGAACATGTATTTCCATGTAAATCCAACGATGAAGCAAGTTTGTCAAAACGAACACATGCTGATAGTTGTGAGGACCAAGAACAAGGAAATGAAGTTGAGGATGAACCTAGATGTAGCAAAAAAGCAAGGACGGACACGTCTTTTGGTCCAGATTTTATGACCTACTTTCTAGAAGGTGAACCTCGAACTTTCAAAGAAGCAGTAAGCTCTTCAGAAGGACTTTCGTGGAAAGAGGCTATTAATAGCGAAATTGATTCCATCATTCAAAATCATACTTGGGAATTAGTGGATCTTCCTCCGGGATGTAAACCGCTAGGATCCAAATGGATTTTCAAGAGGAAGATGAAAACAGATGGATTAATTGATAAGTATAATGCCAAATTTGTAATTAAATGTTACAATCAACCAGAAGGCCTAGACTACTTTGATACATATTCTCCTGTGAGGAGAATAACCTCCATTAGGATGATACTTGCAATCGCAGCTCTGCGAAATCTTGAAGTACATCAAATGGATGTGAAAACAGCTTTCTTAAATGGAGATCTAGATGAAGAAATTTACATGGAACAACCTGAGGATTTTTCTGCTCCAGGACAAGGAAAGAAAGTCTGTAAACTGGTGAAGTCTTTATATGGTTTAAAGCAAGCACCAAAACAATGGCATGAGAAATTTGACAATGCTATGATATCAAATGGATTTAAAATCAACGAATGTGACAAATGTGTTTATGTCAAGGACTTAGAAAATGGCTATGTCATTGTGTGCATTTACGTTGATGACATGCTCATTGTTGGTAGTGATGATAAAATGATCAAATCTACCAAAGATATGTTGAAATCAACATTTGATATGAAAGATATGGGACCAGCTGATGTAATGTTGGGAATGAAAATCTCAAAGACATCTAACGGACTCATACTAAGTCAATCACACTATGTTGACATGATTCTTGAGAAATTCAACAGGAATGATTCTGGAATTTCCAGAACGCCAGTAGATACAAACCTACACCTATCTAAGGATAAGGGTGAGAGCGTCTCTCAACTAGAATATTCTCGAGTGATAAGAAGTCTGATGTACTTAACAAGTTGTACAAGACCAGACATAGCTAATGCAGTCAGCAAATTAAGCAGATATACGAGTAATCCAGGAACTGATCACTAGAAAGGAATAGTAAGAGTACTAAAGTACTTACAATTCACTCGTAATCATGGACTGCATTATACCAGATATCTTGTTGTCCTAGAAAGATACACTGATGCAAACTGGATATCTGATATGAAAGATTCAAAATCCACTAGTGGGTATGTGTTCACACTAGGAGGTGCGGCGGTATCCTGGAAATCCTCCAAACAAACGTGTATAGCCAGATCCACTATATTAGATAAATGTGGTGAGGAGGCTGAATGGCTATGCCAATTCTTAGAGGATATTCCAAGATGGCCAAAGCCTATGCCAGCGATTTGCATCCACTGTGATAGTCAATCAGCAATAGGAAGAGCACAGAGCAACATGTATAATGGGAAGTCTAGACATATACGTCGAAGACATAATACCATTAGACAACTGATCTTAACTGGGGTTATCACTATTGACTATGTAAAGTCAAAAGATAACATTGCGGATCCACTAACCAAAGGGTTAAACAGAGAATTAGTTGAGACATCATCGAGGGGAATGGGACTAAAGCCCATGAGATAAAAAGTCGATACAATGGACACCCAACCTAGTTGACTGGAGATCCCAAGATCTAGGTTCAATGGGACAACCAAGTTGTAAGACTGAGTTGGATCACTATGGGGGTTACCCTCAAGTCCATTCCTATGATGAAACAGTGATGCCTGTAGGGAAAAGGTTAAACCATGTTTTTAATCATTCTTATGAAATTCTAAGCTATGGAAATCCGAGCAGAGTAATGCATGTTACTCTTAATTAAGAAATCACCTATGTGAGAGAGAAGTGGGGCCGCTTTTAAAAGAGAATAGCGAAGGGCTATATTCTCCAGTGACTCTCACAGAACCAGGCACATGTTCATGGCCAAAACGAACATAACAATGAGAACCAAATCGGGTCTGGAAGATACCTGTGTGAGGTGTGTGATCATTTACACAAAACGGCAGAACAGTTCAAGGATATCACATCTACTGATCAGCCAGTAAATTAAGCATACCTTTACAAGGGAAGGTTCAAAGGGTAACACCTACCTATCCTATGTAGGTTTCGACCGTTTAAACTTACCAAAATTCATCTTTCATGTCTCCTAGGTCAATTTCATTCATGTGGGGGATTGTTGGAAAATTTTGTGATAAACTCTTAATTTGAGAGGACAAATTGAGTATGATTAATTCCATGAAAATGGAATATTAAAGTGTATTCGAATTCTCCTCCGTGAGAGCTTTGAAATGATATACTCAAACTCACAAAATGGTTAATGGGTGAGTGAGAAATTGAGTCTCAAGGTCACTAGACTTTTTGCCA
Organism: Acer yangbiense; assembly: GCA_008009225.1. Taxonomy (NCBI): domain Eukaryota; kingdom Viridiplantae; phylum Streptophyta; class Magnoliopsida; order Sapindales; family Sapindaceae; genus Acer; species Acer yangbiense. The sequence goes on along the minus strand of CM017773.1, from coordinate 20,763,881 downwards.
CTTCCCTAAGTCAACGTTTTTGTGTGAAGAATAAAGAAAGTTTTAATTGTCTGAATTCTGATATTCTTGCTTGATCACCAAGAATATAGAATTGGGTTTTTAATTAAATTATTTTCCTTATTAAAATCAGAAACGTGTTCAAGAAGCTTCGGTCTAGAATCGTATTCAAGAAGCTTCGGTTTGCTTATTCACCAAGAACCAAGCATCGTATTCAAGCATCGTATTCAAGAAGCTTCGGTTTGCTTTTTCACCAAGAACCAAAAATCGTATTCAAGAAGCTTCGTGTACCAAGAATCGTATTCAAGAAGCTTCGGTTTTGCTTATTCATCAAGAACCAAGAATCGTATTCAAGAAGCTTCGTTTTTGCCTATAAATACCCTAGTGTTCTTTTTATATCAATAATCCAAAAAGAACACACATAGCAGCCGGAATTTCTTATCTTCATCTTGGTAAGTTTGAGCTCGGTTTGAGTTCGTTGAGAGTGGCTTGTGCTTCGCACTTCCACTGTTAAACTGTTGTATCCTAGGAAACGATCGCTGATACACATACGGTGTTATATACGGCGAAATCGTCTTAAGGACACCGTATGAAACACGGGCCTCGGTTTTTCCCTAACTGGTTTCTAACGTGTTGGTTTGTGTTGTTGTGCTTTCCGTTTTTCTACAGGTTCTGACCAGATTGTTGAGTTACAAACAACAATATGTTTCTCGAATTGATATGTTCTTCAATAATATATTATTTGTATAAATTTAGAAAGGAAAAAAAAAAAAAAAAAAACACTTAAAGATAAGAGAAAGAGAATTAAATTTCTCAATTTTATTTTTCTTCTTCTACAGTAATTTCTATTACAGATGACAACGAATCACACAGTGGATTGTGCGTTTGTGATTGTTCTCTAACCAGTGATATGATACATCTTCAATTTTACTTCCGTTTGAATTTCTGAGGAAAGGTAAACTGTCCGAAATTCGTATCTTTTATATCCTTTAAAATCAACAATATAAATCTGGAATAAAATATTGCACTTATAATTCTTGACGGCCACGTGTCTGATCAACATCTCTAGTGGATGTAAAATCCCACTTAATTTTTAGCATAACACATTTCTTTGTAATTAACGAAGAAGAAGGGTACTCTCTAGGAGGTTTATAGTTATTAACGCATAGAATATACGTACGATAAAAATGAAATAATGAAGCATCTTCTTTTACAATATCAGAGAATTGAAAATTTGTCCCTAAATGGAGAATAGCTTTGGCTTCTTCAACTTATTATATACTTTGAAAGCGATCTGGCTTGGATAACATTATAAGATTTGATCGAGTTGCTTACATCGATCGAGTTGAAGTGTTTTGACAGAAAATGTCTATATCTCCTTGAGGTATTACCAAAATCGATTAATATTATAATTGTTTCAACAATTTTATAATGAGATGATAAATTAATCAATTCTACCAATTAGTATCAATAAGAGATCATATTCATATAAAATTATTTAACTAGCTAGGCATTGAACGGCAGCTTTTGTAAACATCCTCACTAGTCATTACTATAAAAGAAATCATTGTATTCATGTTGATTCATAAAAAATAAATTGTATTCATGGAATACTTAATGGCGGTAAAAAATTTCCTACTAGGACTCATTTTATTGACTTGTTCTGGGGCATTTGCTTCTGATGATCCTAGTCCTCTTCAAGATTTCTGTGTGGCAGACCTCAAAGCACCAGGTACTACGTACGTTTGAATTCCATGTTCTTCAATCTTGTAAAAACATGTTATTGACTTTATTTATTGTGAGTAACCATCAAACCAAATAAACAACCATCTGTTTCTGTATTTATTCTGCAATTTGCATCTTTGTTTGGGATTGGTTCACAGGACGAACTCTTAAATAAAGTATCACATGCTCCCACCGTACTCTAAAATCCTGTTTCCAAGAAATTTTTTAAAGTTTCTTACTCTAAATTTAGAATATCAAATATGAAACTCTAAACTTACTTTTAACATTTTATATTATATTTTTACCATCATTTTCATAGTTTTTATTTTTTTTATTTTTGAAGCTTTTGTCATTAGTAGGATTCGAGCCGCTGACTCGGGAGTCATTATCATATTCATAGTTATAAACAAATATTTGACATTTATATCTTTTTTACCTTTTTAATTAAATTCAATTAATATATAAAAAGTTTTAATTTATTTCTAAATTTATTATCATAAAAGTTATATCATTAATTAGAAGTGTCTCATCTAGCTCTTTAAAATGATATTAATTATATTGAATATTTAATAATAATTTTTTTATTTATCAATACTTACTTATACTTACCGTACTTTATATTAGTTGAAAATTGTTACACCGTAAAAATTAGGTAGAAAATTGTTTGATGAAAAATTTTAGATAAACATATATGAGAGATGAGTTAAAAATTATAACATATTCAAACACTAATAAAAACGTTATATTTTTACGAAAAAAGGTTATCGAAGAAAGTAAAAAGTAATAAAAATATAAGTTATTTGAATATATAAATAGAAATAGAAATAGAGATAGAGATAGAAATATTTCCCTTTAGAGAGTGTGGTGGGAGTGAAAGAAATCTAGAGATGAAATCTGGGGAGAATATATATTGCCTTTTAGAACTCTATTTTAAAGATAAAGATAGAGTATGTTTGGAAAATGCTTATATAGGGTATTTAAATACTATTATTAGGCTCTTTTTTCTATCGGGTTAAGCTTTTGGATCTGAAGTTACTAATATTTATAAATTTAATGGCAGTGCTGGTAAATGGTTATGTTTGCAAGGATCCGAAGCTGGTTATAGCGGAGGACTTTTACACAAGCGGACTTCACTTAGAACGTAACATATCAGACTCTTGTGGTTCTGGGTCAGACAGTATATCAGTAATACAAGTACCAGGACTCAACACTCTTGGCATCAGCATGGGCCGTGTAGACTTAGACTCATGGGGTGTTATTGCTCCACATTATCACCCTAGGGCTAGCGAGATCATAACTGTATTACAAGGAACCATTGAAACAGGATTTGTCACTTCGAACCCCGAAAACCGTTTGATATCCAAAGTACTTAAGAAGGGAGATGTGTTTGTGATACCAAAGGGACTTGTTCACTACCAAAGAAATATTGGAAATGGTCATGCAGTTGCCCTTACAGCTTTTAATAGCCAAAATCGGGGAGTGGTTACAGTTGGAAATGCGGTGTTTGGTTCAAAACCGAGTATCTCAAGTGATCTTCTAGCCAAGAGTTTCCAAGTGGATGAGAATGTCATTCATCAACTGCAGGCCAAGTTCTAGACTAGACAACTGATGTTTGTTTGTTTTTTTTTTTTTTTTAATATATTAACTGCGGTGGCAACAACTCAAACCTGAAAACATTTCTTGACTCAATGAATGCCCTTACCACCAAGCAAATATGAATGATTCAATATATATGTGTGTTGGTCATTTTATGATGTTTTATGTTAATTTCTCGTGTCTTTCCATTCCAATTTGGTTAAGTATCCTTTTAATTTTACTTACAAGTAAGTGTACATTAATTAATGAGTTAATTACACCAAACTCCCCTGAGGTTTGTTTTTTTACACACGAAAACAACTTTATTATTAATTGACACTTACCTCCCCTCCCGTTAGTCAAACTTAACAGTTAATTGTCCAAAATAAGGGTATTTTCGTCATTCGTAATTTCAAGCATTTAAAAAAATAATAAATAAAAAACAGATTAATTGAAAATTTTTAATGTTGTTAAAAAAAATTGAAATTAAAAAAAAAAAATCAGAAAAAAAAAATCTCCACCGTCCATCTGAAATTAATCCAATATGGATCTCCATCGAAGGAGATCTCTGATTTCCAAGAACTGCCGAGAACCTTCAATTCTCCACAAAGAATGGATCTTTATGACCATCAAGTCCATCATCTTGGTTCCCTTAGTGATCATGCATTTCAGGAATCGTAAAGAACAGCTTTGGAATGTATCTTTTATGCTCAATTCATGTACCTATGCTGATTTTGACCTGCAAAATGAAAAATAAACATAAAAAGAACTAAAAAAAACAAGGACGTGAAGGTTATTTAAGGCATGATTGATATAAAAAAAAATAGGGAAATTATGGCACTTATCATATAGAAAAAATGATTTCACGTAGTATAGCAATGATAATTTCACACAGTATTTAAAACTTCAGGAGAAATTCATAAATAACCATTTTAGTTTCATAAAAATCGTTTATACTCATAAACTTCAGGAGAAATTAATAAAAAATTTTACTTACACATTTGGAACAATGCTGTTATGATTTTCGAATTGAAACTCTAGAACCTTCAACAATGCTACAAAATGAAGTTATTTTATTATTTGTTTTTCTTCCAGTGTATAGCAACTTAATGTTTTGTTTCAGACAAACTTGGTTAGTGATGGCTGAGAAATTAGAATGATAAGAGAGAGATCTTAAGAGAGAGAGAAGAGAGAGAGAGAAAAGGGAGAGAAAGAGGAAGAGGAAGAGGCAGGAGGAAGATGTAAATTATGTTTGAGGGTATTTCGGTAATTCTATTGGCTATAGGGTCAAAAGAAAGAGAGTTTAAAACAAATTTCATAGAACTTATGTGGTCAAAATTGATAATCCCCTCCTCTCTTTCTGGAAAGGTCAAAGTTGCTCCAAATTTGAAGTTCCTTCCTGAACAAAAATCTAAACTTGGATTGCCTACCAATCGTTTAGTTCCAAATTATATTTGCCGTTTAGTTTTCGCCGGCTTAAAATTGTCTATTTCCGGTTTAACAAGATTCTATTTCTGAATCTCTCCCCCCTATATAAATAAACTTGGATTCATGCATGTTTCTCTCACAAACTCAAACATAATTATTTTCCCATTTTACACCAATTGAACATGGCCACTAATAAGATGCTCTTGCCATGTATCCTAGCTCTTTCGTTCTCGGTTGCATTGGCATCTGTGGTCCCTGTTCAGGATTTCTGCGTTGCAGACCCAAATGGGGTGGCTTGCAAGGATCCAAAGCTAGTCAAAGAGGATGACTTCTTCTTCTCTGGATTTGACAAACGTGGTAACACATCAAACCCAATGGGGTCCAAGGTAACACAATTCAATGTAGCCCAAATTCCTGGACTTAACAATCTTGGTGTTGCAACGGCACGCCTTGATTTTGCACCATGTGGCCTCAATTCTCCTCACATACACCCTCGTGCCTCCGAAATCATAACCGTCCTGAGAGGCACCCTTGAAGTTGGATTCGTCACCTCCTACCCCGAATTACGTCACTTCAAAAAGGTGCTAAACAAGGGTGATATGTTTGTTTTCCCAATCGGTCTCATCCATTACCAGAAAAATGTTGGCAAAAGACATGCCGTAGCAATTGCAGCTTTCAACAGCCAAAACCCAGGTGCGATCCCAGTTGCTACCACAGTGTTCCATGCTATTCCTAATATTGATTCAGGCATTGTTGCAAAGGCTTTCCAATTAGACAAGGTCTTTGTCGAATCCATTCAATCAAAGGTATAAATCAACAACGGTCACTATATTTAAAAAGAAGAAGGAGCAATTAATTTATGTAAGCAGTTGGAATGTTGTAACCATTATATTCTTCAAATTTTTATAAGCTATATATAAATCCATGAAGGTGGTGTAAGAGTTTGTCATGCTATACATTTTCTTTTATTTTCTAATTACAAAAGGAACCATACAATGTTTAGCATATTTCGATAGGCAAGTTGAATAAACGATAAGCTTCTCGGTTAACAAATTAAATATGCATAATAAATTTGATGAGCTAGAACATTGCAAAGCTAGCTGAAACTTCTGCTGAGCAAGAAGCACTTGATACTCCTTTACATTCCTCAAACGAAACTTGATTTTGACATCAATATAATAAATGGAAAGCAAGCAAGTATATCTCAAAATACATTTGAATATCTACCTACCGTATAAAGTTATGATTGAAAAATCATGCAGATGTCAGTTTTGAAATCTCTAAATTAAGACATTGAAAACATTTTTCGAAACTAGACAAAATGTAATGAATGGACTTCGCACCTCTCTAATATGAAACTCCACATGCACACACACACAAAATAAAAAAAATAAAAAAAATCATATGACATTACAACCGGGGGTAGACCCATCTTGAGGGATTTGGATCTTCTACTGATCTGATCTTTTTAAAGCTAAGCATGATTGATAATAAAGTGGTTGTGAAAACTAATCACATCTTAACCACTCATTCATTGCAATGCTTATGTGTTATGAGATTATGTGAGGTTGGAAAAAAAAATCAGATCGGTAGATGATCCAAAGTCCACCTTGAGACTAGGTGGGGCCTGTGCCCTACCTTAATTCTTTTTTTTTTTTTTAAATAATAATTGATTTTACTGTTTTTTATATATATTTATAACAACAATAATGCCACTTTGTCCAAATTTGGTGTTCAAATCTGGTGCCCAAAAGATTTGGTAACACTCTAATTTATTCATTTAAATTGAATTAGATTTGCATTATTTAAATTAATAGATTAGAGTGTAGCCATATCATTTTGACACCAGATTTGGACACCAAATTTGGACAAAGTAAAATTACTCTTATAACAAATAACACTCACCATAACCAGGGGCGAAGCCAGGATTTCGGCTTTGGGGGGGCCAAGACATATTTTTTTTCGAATTAACGCTAGACAAATATGCTAAAATTTAAAAACTAATTTATTAAAAAAAACGAATATAATAGCGTCTAGTCTCATATGTAATGCTAAAATAAATAAATTAATAAACAAAATAGACACCTACTTTATAAATCAAAATGGAACCCGTCGCTGTTTTAAATCTCTAAAATCATCTATAATTGAATCTATACTAAGTTTCCCTGCGATTTCCCTTTCAATATACATGATTAAAGAGTTTGTAAGATAGTCATCTTCCATTTTGTTGTGAACCCTAATCTTGATAATACGCATAGTTGAAAACGAACTCTCAGTAGTTGCAGTTGACACTGGAAGAGTAAGCACTACAAGCACAATTATTCTATGAACAAATGGATATATTGTTGATCTTCTAGTCCTTACCAACCATTGACACAAGGAAGAAAGAGTTAACAAATTTTTGAATTCTGAATGTTGAACTACATTATATTCATAATGTTGAAGTTATGTTTTCATTCGCGTTTTGAATTCAGAATGTTAAACTACATTATGAATCAAAAGGCAGCAACAAAAGAACAAAACCAACAACCACCAAAAAGCAAACACGCCCAGAATTACAATGTAACACAGAAGAACCAAAAACAAAAGCAAACTGACCAAGAATATATATATATATATTAAAAAAGAATTCATTAAAGAAATCATATTAATAAGGGAAAATTGCACAAACTTACCCTAACGTTTCCCATTATGGCATAATATTCAACTAATACCTTTAATTACACAAACAACCCCTCCTTTTAGTCCACTTCAGTTAAAAATAGCCATTGACCATGATTTTTTTTTGAAAGCCCAAAATTACCCTTGCACTTTATTACAAAAAAATCTTAATTGTCCTTTATTTAAAACATTATCTACTTTAAATTATTATAATATAAAAAATAAATACTAAACATAATCCTTTTTAAATAAAAAAAATCAAAAATAATATATTAAAAACAAAACAATTTAAGAAAACGTTATTTTGAGAAAATACAATTTAATAATATATTAAAAAAAAAAAAACGTTATTTTGAGAAAATATAATTTAAAATGAATATTGGTAATGTGCTACATATTTTTAAAATTTAAAACATATATTTTTTTTTATTTAAAAAGGATTATGTTTAGTATATTTTTTTTTTTTAATTTTTGAACCAAAATATAATGCGTAATTTATATTGAGTCAAATTATTTTGTCTTATAGAGATGAACATTGAACAAATTTTTGGTGCTACTGTATTTTATTATGACAAATGATTATATTTTTATTTCAAACTCTTGATGATTTTATTTATATTTGTGTTTAGAATACTAAACATAATCCTTTTTAAATAAAAAAAAATTCAAAAATAATATAATAAAAACAAAAAACAATTCAAAAATATGTAACATATTACCACTATTCATATTGGACTTGCATAATTTTAAATTATATTTTCTCAAAATAACGTTTTTTTTAATATATTATTAAATTGTATTTTCTCAAAATAACGTTTTCTTAAATTGTTTTGTTTTTAATATATTATTTTTGAATTTTTTTTTATTTAAAAAGGATTATGTTTAGTATTTATTTTTTATATTGTAATAATTTAAAGTAGATAATGTTTTAAATAAAGGGCAATTAAGATTTTTTTGTAATAAAGTGCAGGGGCAATTTTGGGCTTTAAAAAAAAATCATGGTCAATGACTATTTTTAACCAAAGTTGACTAACATGAGGGGTTGTTTGTGCAATTAAAGGCATTAGTTGAATATTATGCCATAATGGAAAACGTTAGGGTAAGTTTGTGCAATTTTCCCTATTAATAACCTAAGAAAGTTACAAATATAAAAAAATTGAAAAAACCTAAAATATTTATTGATTTGTAATATGGTACCTGAAATTATTCTGATAGATGAATCGAAGGATACGAAGAATTTAATTGCAGTAGTAAGAATGAAATTGCGTAAGTGAAAAACTAGAAAAGAAAAAAAAACTCAAGTATATATAGGTTAGACTAGTTTATGATGTATAGGAAATCAAATCCTAAAATGTTTATATTTTATCATTTAAAAGAGGGTGGAATAATATTTTTTAATTTAAAACTAACCTATACCTACTTATATACAGTAGACAAGCAATCACGTTTTTTAAAATAAAATTTATAGATTTTTTTTCTAAAAAGTGACAGACAACATTCATGTAGCCATATAGGGGTCATTGCCTTTTTTAAATATATAGTATATTATATAAAACTATTAAAAGAAGTTTCCAGTTATGAATTTTTTTTTTCTTTAGGGGGGCCATGGCCCCTATGGCCCCCCCCCTAATTTCGCCCCTGACCATAACATATTAGCACATATGCCACTGCTCTTCCAGTATTTGTTGAGGGCCCCACTACTTGCATTCTTTTAATGTCTTTTTTATTTTAAATTATCTATTATAAATTTTAATTTTTCTTATTTTTAATAGTTTTAGTTTGATATACCTAAGTCCTAACATATCCAATCAATAAACCCTAAAATCTCAAATTTAATTAATTGTATTAATATAATTAATTTATTATTATGATTTATTTTATTTTATTATCTGTATTTTTCTTTATTTTATAGTTTTAAATTATTTAGAATCAATAAATCAATAATTTACCAACAATTAGAAGAATAAAAATACAAAATATATATCTATTAATATTTATTAATCAATTTTTTTTTTTGTATAAATTTAAAGTGAATTCATTACAAATACAAAACAAAATTTCTTATTTAAAAATTATATTGTAATTTTTTTTAAGAATAAAGATTATAATTTTCCATTGTTTATGTTATTTTTCTTGTTATTATTTATTTTTTAATATTGTGTTTCTTGTTTTTATTTCCTTTTCAATGTAAGATCATTCAGTTCATCTTGAGTAAGTATTTTATTTATTTTATTTTATATCTAAACTTCATTATACCATCATTTTTTTTTATATAAAAAAACTCATTTTATTATGATCTTAAATTTTCAGTATTTTTTTATATAATTGTTATTTTGTGCAAGTGCCTCATCTCGTAATAATTTATGGGTCCGCCACTGATTCCAAATGCAATGCATAAGTATGTATGTGTGTGTGATCATCCTATTATTCTCTCAATCAACATAGAGATTAAAACCTTAACTTTGAATTTCCAATTGAGATCTTCGTAGCTTGTCATGTGCTCAATCCTTCAAGATCTTCACAATGACACCAAAGCTGAAATTACATTAAATAATATTTTTTTTTAACGAAATAAAGCCAACTAAATTTATTGACCTTACAATTCCCTTTGGCTATTTCATGACAAAACCTCAAAATCCTCACCATAGAAAAAAAAAATTCACTCGTTCTAGAATCTCTTGGGAAGAACACTAAAAATGTGTCAATTACTACTATGGTAAACCAAGAGGGGGTTAAAAGGTTTCAACAATTTTGCAGAATTTCAACACTTAAAACAAAATAATAATAAAACACCCAGCTAAGTAGATATATGAATAAAGAAAAGAAGAAAGATACACACGATTTTACATGGAAACCCAAAATAAGGAAAAAAACCACTAACCAATCTTTTGATCAATACGTCACAAAATTAACTACTTAATAGTTTGTCTATGATCACTTCCGAACTGTAACCCAACATATCTAGACCTGGCACGGTTCCGGTTGGAACCGGCGGAACCGGCCGGAACCAGAACCGGAATCGGAAAAACCGGAACCGGAACCTGAACCTGAACCGGTGGAGACCGGTTCCGGTTCCGGTTCGAACCGGGGGTTCGACGAATTAAAAAATATATTTTTTTTGTTGGGCTGCCGTTGGAGCCCAACGGTCTGCTGACGTCAGCAGGCCGTTGGGGTCCAACGGCTACCCCTTTTTTTATTTTTTATTTTTTTTTCTTTTCTATAAATACCCCCACCCCCCCCCCCCCCCCCCCCCTTTCATTTTTCCTCACACCAATTTCTTCTCAATTCTCCCCCCTTTCATTTTTCCTCACACCAATTTCTTCTCAATTCTCTCTAATTTCTCTCCAACACTCTCTCAACTCTCAATTCTCAAGTGATAAGTCTCTCAATCTCCAAGTTTCCAAGGTTTTTAATATTTATTTCATTTTTTAATTATTTTATTTGAAATTAATTTTATTTCCAATTTGCAATTTATTTTATTCCCAATATATTTTATTTTCAATTAATTTTATATCCAATTTATTTTATTTGCAATTTATTTTATTTCCAAATTCCAATATATTTTATTTTCAATTAATTTTATATCCAATTTATTTTATTTGTAATTTATTTTATTTTTAATTAATTTTATTTCCAATTTATTTTATTTGCAATTTATCTTATTTCCAATTTATTTAATTTCCAATTAGTCAATTATTCTTCTAAGTTCTAAGTTTCCAATTCTCTCCCAAATTTATTTTTAAATGGCAAGTGGAAGTGGTGGAAATGGAAGGGGTCACGGCCGTGACGGTCCTAGGCGTTCGATTTCAATGAAAGGTAAGGGTACTATGATCAATAATCTCGATCATAACAACCCCACCTATCATGAATATCTGCAACGTCGGACCTATGCTGAAGACCTAGGCCTAAATATTCCTGATCCCCCTCTTACAATTTCTGAACCCGATCCCAATGAAACCACCCCCAACAATTTGACAAGCCAGTCAGAAAATATGCCTAATATTGATACACCTCCGGATTTTGGTTTTGATACACCGGAAGTGGATCTAGAAAGGGAGGAAGATCTGATACAGAAGCAGAACAAATCTGATCTCTTCGTCAAACATATGAAGAAAATTAGGAATGAAGATGGAAGCTTTACAGCAGCTTGCAATTACTGCAACAAAGTATATAAATGGAGCAAATCCGGAGGATATGGCACTTATTGGAAGCATATTGAAGTCAAACATCCAGACGCAGTGGTCAGAATGAGGTCACAAACACAAATTCCTAAGTACGCTACTCCTAACCAACAATTATTTCGTTATAATGATGAACAAAATAGAGAAGAATTAGCTAGGATGGTAGCAGTAGAACATTTATCATTCAGTTTTGGTGAGAGGGTTGGCTTTATTAACTATTGTCGACGAGCATTAAACCCTGCTGCATGCCGTGTCCCTAGATCCACGCTCACACAAACACTTGAAAAGATTTATGTGAGAGACAAAAAAAAGTTAGAAAAATATTTTGAAAAATATAATGGTCGTGTTACCGTATGTGCCGACATATGGACTGACCATTGGCAATCGCATTCATACTTGGGTGTCACTTGCCATTTTATGGATAATGCATGGACAATCCAAAAAAGAATTCTTGCTTTTAGAGTTTTTGATGATTCACACAATGCTCAAAATATTTTTAGACAGCTTAGAATTATTTTTTCAGAGTATAATATTGAAAACAAAATTTTTACAATTGGTTTTGATAATGCTTCTGCCAATACCGCTGCTATTCCACTTTTAATTGATTTATGCAAACCCTTTCTTGGTGGTACATTTTTTCATCAAAGATGTGCATACCATGTTTTAAATATATGTGTTAAAAAAGGATTAGAAACTCTTCAATGTTTTATTGAACCTATTAAAAAAACCCTAATGTTTTTATGGAGAAATCCTTCTACAATGAAAGCATGGGCAAGATATTGTAAAAAAAATGGTAGACGTGCCATTAAATTTGCTCGTGATGTTCCAACATGTTGGAATTCTACTTATAAATTGCTTGCTCAAAGTTATGAGTATAGGGATTTATTAGTTTCTTTTATTCAATTTCATGTTCCTAACATTCAACTTTTTGAATCTCATTGGGATGCTTGTTACAATGTTTTCAATTTGTTAAGAGTTTTTTATAATGCTACACAAAATTTTTCTAAAATTTATTTTCCTACAACACATTTATTTGTTATTGAGAGTATTAATATTGCTGGTGCATTTTTTTATTGTGAATCTGACCAAGCAATAAAGGAAGCCGTTAGTTCTATGAAGCAAAAATGGTTAAATTATTATACGGAATTTCCAAATATTTATTTGATTGGTATGGTTTTTGATCCACGACACAAATTACAATCTTTGTCTTATTATCTAGATGGTTATTATGGCAAAGAAGGTTTAAATATTGAATATGATATTGAAGCATGTTGTGGTAGAGTTAAGAAATTATTGTATGATTTATATGATGAATATGTTACATTTTATGGATCCGGTACTCCGAACGTAGATGTTGCACGAACAAAAACTGCATCTCAGCCTCCATCCTCCTCCTCTGGATTTATGAATTTAGGGTATAGTATGTTCTAAAAAAAAAAAAAAAAAACCAAGATGTTCTTCATCAAGCTCCGATTCACATGCCGAGCTTGAATCTTATCTAGCTTCTTCTTGTGATTTTCCTGAAGAATTTGACCTCTTAAAATATTGGAATGATGCTACGAAGTACTATCCAATTTTGGCTATGATAGCCAAAAATATTTTTTCAACACCGGTTTCTACTGTGGCGGTGGAACAAGAGTTCAGCGCCGGGGGCAATATTTTGGATGAAAAACGTTCGTGCTTGACTCCAAAAGCACTACAGATACAGGTTTGTGTTGACGACTGGACGAAAGCGGAATACAGACAACAAGAAATCCAACAAGAACCGACATATGATTTCTTTAAAAGTGACGAACCCGAAGCGGGCGAAGGCTCTGGAGTAAGCTGAGCACCGGAACCGTAAATCTGTAAATCTGTAATAAAAGGTATGAGAACTACGTGGCATTTGATTCCTCTAAACCCCCCTAAGAGGATACGTAGGCAACTTAATTGTGGTAAAAATTAAGTGCAAGGCTAATAACTTTACATTTTTTTTAGTTTTATTTTATTTTAATTTAATTTTGTAATTTGTCATTTATTTATTTTATGTTATTTTTGAAATTCGGGTGACTCAATTTCCAAATACCCAATGAAATGTAAATTGTAATTTTGTTTACTTTTATTTTAATTTAATTTTGTAATTTGTCATTTGTTTATTTTATTTTCGGTTGGATACTCGGATGACGATGATCTAACTTCCAACATCCAATGAACTTATGAACCCAATGAATTTTATTTTGTAATTTGTCATTTATATATTTTATTTTATTCAATTACAATCTACAACTTATAAGTTACAAGTTAGAACTTAGAATTTTTTTTTTTGTTTGTTAAAAAAAAAAAAAAAAAAAAAAAAAATCCGGTTCAAAACCGCCGGTTCCTGTAGAACTGGAACCGGAACCGGAACCGAACCGGACCGGAACCGTGGCACGTCTACCTTACATATCTATATGGCAGGCCGTTTACTAATGATCCTTAATCTTGTTGCTCACAGAAGTACAATCTCTGCAAGTCTTCTTCATTTGCTCACCGATGTAAAGTTTCAGTAAGTGTTCTCCATTTGCTCACCGGAGTACAGTCTCAACGAGTCTTTTTCCTTTGTTCACGAAAGTACATTCTACGATCCCTTCAAGAATCCAAACTCTAATAACATAAGAGAATGAACTAAGTGCTTATGAATGTAAACAAGAATAATCAAATAGTGTGTACGAGATCAATGACACATTATGAAAGGCTAGAACAATGAAGCACAATGAAAAAATAAAAATAAATAACTAGCCTTAACACTCTCAAATAGTCTCACACGAGAATAAGCTTTAAGAAATATGTGAGCACAAATCAATGTAGAGCAATTGGTGTAGAGAATGGGTTATCTATAAACAATGAGAAATCTCGCTATTTATAGGCTCTAATATCCTATAATAAACCCAGTAAGAATAGGCAATCTTTGTCCAAGAGGGTTTAAAAAAACCAATTTAGGAATGAGAGTTATTTCCAAAATTGAATGAAACACTAAAAAGAGCTTTCCAAAAACCAAAGATTAAATCAAACACAAATAAGTTTTTCCAAGTTGAAAACATTTTAAATAGATAGGAAAATCAATTATGGAAAGTTTAAAACAAACGTGAGGTTCTGATGAGGTCATTTTGGTACTCAACAAAATACAATATTTATGTATAAATGTGATATTTAGAAAACAATGTTTTTACCGCTAGAAAATCCTTTTAGGATGTAAAGATTAGTATAACGGTAGATAAGGATTCGTTCCACAGGGAATCGGAGTAATGAGTTGAATAAATTAACTAGTCCTAAATGCAATTAAGCAAATCATAGTAGGTGGATAGTGTGTGGTTTGATAAACCACCAAAAATGCATAAAAAAGTAAATGTAACTAAAATGTGATAGGGAAAATAGAATGCTCAACAATCTATGATAAGAGAAATGGATGTAAACAATTAATATAGATGTTAGGAAATACATGGATTAGCAAGTGAGTATGGGTAGTGCTTATTGAGCCATTTTAATGGGCCAATCTCTACATGTTAACCATTTGAGATTTAGATTAGTGTGGTTGATATACCATCCACTAATCTATCCTAATTATTGGGTTCTTAATCACACAAGTGTGTCAATCCAAGGATGATTGCATAACATGTTATTCTAACAAGATTGTAATTAACAAGTGGATATACAAGTCAATCACATAGTGAATAAATTCTAATGAATAAATAAATAGAACACATATAGAGATTCATTACAAAGTTTAAGCAAATACCCACAACCAAATGTTCCTCAAATCCATCCCCTAATTTAAGGGTTTAGTTACACATAGTTACACTCAAATAGAAAGCAAGTAATATATAAGGAAATTACCCTTAGGTCTCCTTCTTTAGTGCTTGCTCCTTCCTTTCCAAGAGTACTCCTAGTGCAAAGAGTGGTAGAAGAGGATGTGTCTAGATAGGTGGATGGCTAATGGTGAGTGACAAAGGTATTGGGATGTAGAGAATGGTAAGGGAGGAATGATTTAGGGAAGTAATCAAGATTTGGTGTGAGTTTTTGGATGGAAAGATTAGTTCAAGTATAGAAATGGAGGAGTTTGGGAGATGATTGATGGTGATCCTAGGTTGAAGAAGAGATAGGTAGAAGAGAATATGATGGGTTTCAAATTGAAAATAGGGATGAATTTATACTATTTTTGAATTAGGTCACGAATGTCTAATTACCAAAATATCCCCCTGAGTTTGCGAATTACCATTTTGGCCCCTCAAAGGGGGCTTTTGGTAATTTTCAGACCAATAAGAGATTGACATAGTTGAGGTCGCTATTGAGGTTTCATGGCGACACAAGGGCGAAGCAATCAGGTGCCAAAATTGGTTCCCTGTCGCCGTGGCGACATCGAAAAGCAAATGGCGACAATTAATGTCGCTGTGTGGTTGCCATTTGGGAAGGAGGCGACAAGGGAGCGATGTGGGGAGATTGAGTGGTTTGGATTCTAGCAATTTGAGCGGCCACGAAGTTGACAACTGGGTTGCCGCTGAGTTCGCCGTTCTTTTGGGACCGATCTCGGCCAGAGGTAGGCCGGATTCCGGCGTCTGCATGGTGGCTGCTGCATGGTGGTGGCGGCTGCACTAGGGTTTGGTCGGTGTGCGTCAGTTAGAGGAGAAGCTGAAGGTTGAAGATGAAGATGAAGTGAAGTTGGGCTGGGTTACACCCGGCCTGTTGCTTTGACTTCACTGGGGTACGTTTAAAGGTGAAATTGGGTGCACTCAGAGGTCCAAATTAGCGCCTAAACGCACCGTTTAACTTATCTGACGTGGCGTGTTGTTATTGATTTTCTTGGCGAATTACAGAACGCCCCCTCATCTCTTCCAATATTTTACGGAATCTTTAATCTTCTCCATAATTTTACACATTTGCCCTCAGTTTCTCCAAATTACTTCAATGCCCCTGAACTTGTAAATTCCTGAAAATACTTAATTAACAACATTAAAACACGGGGAAATGCCCGGGAATTAAGCACAAAGAATAGGAAATAGGGGTACAAAATCGTACCATATTTGGTCCGATCAAATACCCCTAAACCTATCTTTTACTCGTCCTCAAGCAAAACAATCACAAATCAACCCCTAATGAAGAGATTTTCAAAAAAGTTCTAACTCACTCTAGGAAGGATCTACTATCCGATGATTAACATGCGAAACCAAAATGAAGAGATTAATACAATGATGCACTAGTGAGGACTTATACATGTAAGTGAAAGTTCTCAAAATACTCGAGGCGTGTTCTTTATAAAGCTAGAGGGGGGGGGGGGGGGGGGGGGGGGGGGGGGGGGTGAATAGATTTTAACTAATATTACCCAATTTTCGCATGCAAGACAATTTTACGAAAATGCCCCTACTAGTCAAAAATACATACAAGTGTAATATAGTGCGGAATTTAAATAACACTTGATGTATACGTGGAAACCCAACCACTGGGAAAAACCACGGGCTGTATAGTGCGCCACACTCGGAACTCGAAATCACTAATTGAAATGAAGTTTACAACCTATGTAGACCTCGTCTAACACTCCGGTCTGTAACCCCTCACTCCTACCCAGCGGGCCTTTATTAGCAACCCTATTCAATTTGCTTGAGGCCTAAGCACTCTTAGCCTCAAGACTTACTTCTCAATGCAAGAGAAGAGAAACAACCTATGGAATATAAATGAATATTCAAATAACAAACAAGGCTAGGTAACCTTAGATGCTTATCTAGGATGATGATATAATCAATTTAATCAACCCTAGATATCAATTGCTAAATGACATGTCAAATAGCTTAGCTAATCAAGATTAATTAAAAACCTAATTAGTATCACAATCAACACTCATCATTTTCATCACAATAATCTCTAACTTGTATCTAGCATATAATCAAAAGCATACAAGTAATTAAAGAGATGTATTAATATGAAAAACACTAAAGTATATGAAATTAGTGAAGAACATACCAAATAAGATGTGATGATTCAAAACCATGCATGGATCAATTCTATGAAGGCATAGAAGATCAAATATGAAATTTGATGCAAAAGGGGTTTGATTTGAGTGTTTAAAGATAGGTTCTTGATTTGATTTTTTCTCAAAAATCTCTCTTGAAAGTTTAGGGTTCTAATTGCTCAAGAAGCTTATTCAGAGATTGAGAAAACAAGATATTTATAGACATCAAGAATTGGGCATGTGAAAAGACACTTTTGCCCCTGAAACGCACCGTTCGGCGGTTTCAATCGGCGGCCTGGCCGCCGATGACGACCACCGAATTGAGCTCGTGAAGAACAGAGCATTAACGGCGGTTTCATTCTGCGGTTTCATTCTGCGGTTTCGCGACCGCCGATACAACCGCCGAATCAAACCCGAGGGATTAAAATCGATCAGGTATGAACGGCGGTTTCGAACGGCGGTCGTGACCGCCGATCTTGACCGCATAATTGCTTCAGACCAATCTGGACTGAAACGGCGGTTTCATTCGGCGGCCAGGCCGCCGATAATAACCGCCGATCACCAACAATGGTGAAAACCAAGGAGAAGCCAAGGGCATTCTCCATAGGCGGTCTTCGCGCGAAACCAAGCATTCATTAGTGCAAGCGCGGACGTTTCCGAACAATGTCGGGAAACGAATTATAAGGCACATATACACACAACAAGATATATCAACCAAAGTGCTAGTGTGTAAAGTGACATGTGAAGAGATGCACATAAAAATAAGCAAGTATGCAATCATAGCAAGAATGCTAAGTGAGTGTGTGCTACTAGATCTCTTCAAAGAAAAACAAGCACAAGAGATTATACCTTTGGCGTGCTTGAATCTTGAGGTCATGGAAGGGCCTTTGATCTTCAACACTAAACACTTAGACTACCCTTACATTCAAAACCCCAACATGTGGTTTGACCACGAAATAAGCCAATCAACAAAACGGGAATCCTTACAGTAAGAAAATGTTAAGTAAAGATTAAGAGCATGCCACTCTAAATATGATTGTACGTAATGCAACCTTACATTCAAAATGCCAAAGCTTCAAAGTAAATGTGCTATTCAGTTTAGAATGTAATTTGCCTTGATCTAATCCTCACTAGATTCTCTCTTTTCTTCTCTTTGATTCCTAGGTTTCGCTCAAGAAAACATATGCAATATGAGTTTATGTCATGGATATCTAATTGATTGCATATGATGACATTAAAAATGCAATTTATGAAAAGTAAGTCTCATGAATGGAATTGCAAACCATGAATTAGAAAGAACATGCATCAACAACATTTTACAATGTGGACACTCCTAAAGATCATGAAGGTCTTTCTTTTGGTTGTAACGGGGCCTTAGGTGATGGTGAAACAAACAATGGGGCAATGGATAACAAAAAAACCCAATGATTACACCAAGACACACATTCTAATTATGAGTTCCAATGCTTCACACATATTGCTCACACACTAGGCATCCAAGCTTACAATTTCAATTTTCTTGTGCATTCTACTCTAGTTTTTCATTTGAGTAGCTCATTCCACTTTTCATTTCCTCTCTAGGTCAATTGTTCCTCATTCTTGGTTCTCTTTACCTCATTTTTTTTTCTTTTCTTTGCTTTGCCAAACTTTTTCTTCTTTTCACTTCTTTTTCTTTGCTTTTCTTTTTCTTTTCAAGCTTTCATGCTTTGCAAAACTTTTTGCACACATTTACATGCCTAGGTACACACCTCTATATTTTCAAGTATAAGATCTTATATTGATTTCCTAAGCCTTAGTAATCATTTGGTCAAGGTAAGTCAATCATGCAGGCTATAAGGTTCATGTAGATGTGGTTCATGAGTGAAAAGCTTAAGACGTGTTTGGCTTCAAAGGGGCTTGAGAGCACACACATTAGAGGTTGGAAGTGTTTTTAGGCCAAGTAGTGGTTTACACATGCATTGCCTAAAATCATTTCTAAAAGCTTGTCCACAAAGCAAAATAAAGCATCCCA
Organism: Acer yangbiense; assembly: GCA_008009225.1. Taxonomy (NCBI): domain Eukaryota; kingdom Viridiplantae; phylum Streptophyta; class Magnoliopsida; order Sapindales; family Sapindaceae; genus Acer; species Acer yangbiense. The sequence goes on along the minus strand of CM017773.1, from coordinate 20,744,344 downwards.
AGTAGTCCATAATATTATATGGCAAGCAATATTTAAGTGCAAATGAGACCTATACATGCTTGAATGAGTGTTTGAGAATGAGTGTTTGAGAGTGAGTGTTTAAAGAGTGAATATATGACAACTCAAAATGCGTTTTTTAATGCCGTGTTTGTGATCCTCACGGGAATTTTCACTATTAATTCTTAGCCTTCAAGCAAAATTGATAATTCACCATAACATTATGAGAAAAAGATTAACACACTTTGTTCAATGACACCCTAAGTGGCATGACATTAATCTAAACCAAACAATGGCAAAGATGTGCAATTCCTCACTACTCATGTAAAGCAGAATCTCAACAAGCAAAGTATGCTTAAATATGGCATTATCGTAAGAGTTTGAAAAATTCGGCTCAAGTTTTAAAACCAAGCAAAGTAAGTAAAGTGGTGTTGCACAAATATACCCCCAAACCTAAATTGGACATTGTCCTCAATGTTCATGGGAGGCAAAATTTGTTAAAAGGTGCAACCCAACAAATCCAAAGCAAATGATGCATATATGTCCATAAATAATCAATGTATTTTCAAAACTTTGGCAAATTGCCCTCTCAACCTAATATGCACAAAATCATCTAAAAAGATGCTCAATCACGCATGACATATTCCTCAATATTTCTATCATTCAAAAATCATTAATTAAGCACATTCATCCTAAATCCACTACCAAAATTCATCTCACACCCTTATTCTAAGCAAAAACAAAATAAAGATAAAAGAATTAAAAAATGATGCGACTAATTAAAAACAAAATTTAAACAATTAAAGAAATGTACCTAGGTGGGTTACCTCCCACCAAGCGCTAGATTTAACGTCTCGGCAAGACGTGGCATGGTGCTTCGGCACTTCGAACTTCAAAATGTTGCCTTTCCTATAAGGATAAGGTTCTCGCTCTTTTTATAAGCACTCTTGGCTCGCTCGTCCCTCCAAGACTCGCAAGTTATCTTTGTTTCCACCCAAGAGATAAAGAACCTTGCTTTATCATACAAGCAACACAGCATGCTTCCTTAAGAAGCAATAGAAAATCTACACACTCACAAAGCATATTAGAAAGTTCTTGGCAAATAAAAGTATACACAATATATGCAATTGCCATCAAAAACTTGAAACACCAATTATTCAAAGAAACAAATTAAATAAACTAAACTAAAAGCATAACGATAAAATGCAATAATATTTTCAGCATTGTGCATTTTGGGTGGGGTTAGGATTAACTAAGGGTGGTTTGACCAAGTTGGGAAATTCACTCTTCTTTACAATCTAAACAAATGTGGATGACCTCCCCATCGTTTCCTTGCCTTTCTTTCTCATTTGGTTCATTGGTTCTTTCCCCACCTAAATTTTCTTTATCCTAGGTGGATTCTTCCTATTCCTAAGCTTATCAACCCATACCTTCCTAACATGCCTATACATCTCTCTATGTCTAAAATTCCCTCGTGTGCCTTGCCTCTCATATTCTTGGTTTAGTGGTCTAATGTGACCTATCTTATGGCAATGGTGGCACATGGTGATAGAGTTAGGAATGATACCTTGTTAGTGGTTCTTTATTGGAGGTGGAGGTGAAGGTGGAGGTGGAGGTAGAGGTGGAGGGTTCTTATTCCTCTTTTTTGCCTTCATCCTCTTTGCTTTGATAGGATTCGGCTCCTTGACCTTGGCACTTGAAGAGGCTTGACTCAAGTCGGGCATTTCTTCTTTTTCCTGCTTAGACCTTGCAAGTTTCGCAAGGTGGTCAATTTCCTTCTTCTTCGTAATCTCCAAAGCCTTGTCCCGTGCTTGAATTTTGGCTTGCATTAGCCGCATCTTATTTGCAAAGTCCTCATTGATCTCTTCAAACTCCTTCAATGTTATACTCTTTTCGGCTTCAAGTCTCTCAATTTGTTCTTCGAATTCTTTGTTCTTGTATAAGACTTCGCCATTATGTCTCTTGAGAGTACCATTTTCGGCTCTGAGCGTCTTTACTTCAAGTATGAGTTTCTTGTTCAATTCTTGAAGCTTATTCTCCTTTGTCGTTTCCAAGGCTTTCTTGCCTTCTAACTTCTTCTTCAAGAGTTGTACCTTCCTTTCGTAATCCTTCCTTATTTCTTCTTGTTGTAGGGAAGTTGTCATCATTTTTTCTTGAAGTAGAACATTCTCTTTTTTCAACATATCCATCGCCATCCTTAGCTCTCCACTCATACTCAGAAGCTTCTTGTTCATCTCTAGCATGATCTTGTATAGATCTTCTTCTTCTTATTGATACGAGTCTTCTTTGTAGTTTTGAGTTGTGGCCTTGATGGATTTGTTGAAATTTCCTTCAAATGCGGACTCTACTCCTTGCTTTAGCCAACAAGGTAACATATAGTTAATTAAATTCTATGTGATGTCCCGTTTAAAGGCTATAGCATCTTGCATGAGCTCTCCCATCCTATCTTCCGATGACATGCTCATTGGCGGGTAGCTTGGCCTTGAGTTTTACATGAGGAAATCCATAGAGTCTGAAACACAAAGAAACAAAAGCTACCCAAGCAATAAAAAGGAATTAAAGAGACCAAAAACAAATAATAAACTAAAAATTATTAAAACTATACTAACCGTTGCAAAGAAAAGTTAATATATTCAACTATTGCTACCAACTCCCCGGCAGCGGCGCCAATTTTGATGAGGTCGTTTTGGTACTCAACAAAATATAATATTTATGTATAAATGTGATCTTTAGAAAACAATGTTTTTACCACTAGAAAATCCTTTTAGGATGTAAAGATTAGTATAACGGTAGGTAAGGATTCGTTCCACAGAGAATTGGAGTAATGAATTGAATAAATTAACTAGTCCTAAATGCAATTAAGCAAATTATAGTAGGTGGATAGTGTGTGGTTTGATAAACCACCAAAAATGCATAAAAAAGTAAATGTAACTAAAATGTGATAGGGAAAATAGAATGGATGTAAACAATCTATGATAAGAGAAATGGATGTAAACAATTAATATAGATGTTAGGGAATAGATGGATTAGCAAATGAGTATGGGTAGTGCTTATTGAGCCACTTTAATGGGCCAATCTCTACATGTTAACCATTTGAGATTTAGATTAGTGTGGTTGATATACCCTCCACTAATCTATCCTATTTATTGGGTTCTTAATCACACAAGTGTGTCAATCCAAGGATGATTGCATAACATGTTATTCTAACAAGATTGTAATTAACAAATGGATATACAAGTCAATCACATAGTGAATAAAATCTAATGAATAAATAAATAGAACACATATAGAGATTCATTACAAAGTTTAAGCAAATACCCACAACCAAATGTTCCTCAAATCCATCCCTTAAATTAAGGGTTTAGTTACACATAGTTACACTCAAATAGAAAGCAAGTAATATATAAGGAAATTACCCTTAGGTCTCCTTCTTTAGTGCTTGCTCCTTCCTTTCCAAGAGTGCTCCTAGTGCAAAGAGTGGTAGAAGAGGATGTGTCTAGACAGGTGGATGGCTAATGGTGAGTGACAAAGGTATTGGGATGTAGAGAATGGTAAGGGAGGAATGATTTAGGGAAGTAATCAAGATTTGATGTGAGTTTTTGGATGAAAAGATTAGTTCAAGTATAGAAATGGAGGAGTTTGGGAGATGATTGATGGTGATCCTAGGTTGAAGAAGAGATAGGTAGAAGAGAATAGGATGGGTTTCAAATTGAAAATAGGGATGAATTTATACTATTTTTGAATTAGGTCACGAATGGCTAATTACCAAAATATCCCCCTAAGTTTGCAAATTACCATTTTGGCCCCTTAAAGGGGGCTTTTGGTAATTTTTAGACCAATGAGAGATTGACATAGTGGAGGTCACTGTTGAGGTTTCATGGTGACACAAGGGCGATACTAGGGCGAAGTAATTAGGTGCCAAAATTGGTTCCCTGTCGCCGCGGCGACATCGAAAAGCAAATAGCGATAATTAATGTCGCTGTGTGGTCGCCATTTGGGGAGGAGGCGACAAGGGAGTGACGTGGGGAGATTGAATGGTTTGGATTCCGGCAATTTGAGCGGCAATGAAGTTGATGACTGGGTTACCGCTGAGTTCACCGTTCTTTTGGGACCGATCTCGGCCGGAGGTAGGTCACATTCCGGCATCTGCATGGTGGTGGCTGCACTAGGGCTTGGTCCGCGTGCGTCAATTAGAGGAGAAGTTAAAGGTTGAAGATGAAGTGAAGTTGGGCCGGGTTGCACCCAGCCTGTTGCTTTGACTTCACTGGGGTACGTTTAGAGGTGGAATAGGGTGCACTTAGAGGCCTAAATCAGCGCCTAAACGCATCGTTTAACTTATCTGACGTGGCGCGTTGTTGTTGATTTTCTTGGTGAATTACAGAACGCCCCCTCATCTCTTCCAATATTACAGAATCTTCAATCTTCTCTATAATTTTACACATTTGCCCTCAGTTTCTCCAAATTACTTCAATGCCCCTAAACTTGTAAATTCCTGAAAATACTTAATTAACAACATTAAAACATGGGGAAATGCTCAAGAATTAAGTACAAAGAATAGGAAATAAGGGTACAAAATCGTACCATATTTGGTCCGATTAGGATTAACAGACGTAAAACGACCAAGATACGATGAAAATACTAAAGTTCATGCAAGTGGCATCACGTGCCACCACTGGGAGTGGAGAGCCATCGTTGGCAGCGGTGCTCTTGGGTCTCATCGTTTACAGTGGTGAGATCCCAGCTTGATCGAGCCAAATTTGGTATGATTTTGTACCTCATTCCCGTCTCTTTATGCTTGATTCTCGAGCGTGTCCCCATATTTAATAGTGTTAAATTGATCATTTCAGGTTTATTTAGGTCTCAAGAGCTTTTGTGAAGAAGATGTGAACTTTGGTTCAAAAGGTGCACAAGTTGGCAAAACAAGGCATTGTTGCCACAAAGCGTCGCCATTTGTGTCATCATGGCGACATAAGGTTTTATTCCAAGCTAATTTAATCAGGTGTCATCGTCATTTGATGTCGCAACTTGACATATGGCGACACAGAAAGAAGTCAAGCGTCGCCACTTGGGAAGTGGCGACATAGAAATGACGCCACAAGGGTCGCCATGGCGACAGAAGTTCTTTGTAAGCATCAGGGGTTGTCACCACTTTGTGTCGCCATGGCGACATACAAGAGGAAGTGGCGACACATACAAGTTTCCTCATTGTCACCAGTTGCAATATGGCGAAAAAGATGAAGATTATGGCGACATATGAATCTTAGAAGGCATAATCACCTGTCGCCACTTGTGTCGCCATGACAAATGGCGACAATGGAAGTGGCGACATCTTGCCACATCGGATTTTCAAGCAATTATCCGTACATTTCAAGGCCACTATATATATTCCTCTCCTTCCAAACTTGAAAAACACACCATTCTTAGAGAGCACAAATTCCTACTAAATCTAACCCTAGTTTCTCATCCATTTTTCACTTTTCAACCTCCTCCATTCTCTAAACTTGAACTATCTTTTTCATCCAAAACCTCAACACAAATGTCTTGATTACTACACTCAACCATTCCTCTATTTCCATTCTCTCCATTTCCATACCTTTGTCACTTACCATTAGACACCCATCTATCTAGACACATCATCTTCTACCATTCTTGACACTAAGAGCATCAAGGGAAAGGAAGGAGCAAGCTCTAAAGAAGGAGGCCTATGGGTGATTTCCTTAACTATTACTTCCTATTCATTTGATTGTAACTATGTGTAACTAGACCCCTAATCTAGGGGATAGATTTGAGGAACTTATGGTTATGGGTATTTGTTTAGCTATTTGTAATTGAATCTCTACTTGTTTCATATTCACTTTATATTTAGATCTTATGCTTATTGTGATTTGCATTGTATATCACTAGTAAATTATAATATTGTGTGGGATAAATTGTTGTGAAACCAATCTTGGATTGACACCCTTGATCGGTTGAAGAACTTAATGAATAGGATGGATTAGTGGTAGGTATATCAACCCCATTAATCCAAACCTTGATTTGTACCCAACTAATCCTACCATGACCCCCTCTCCTTAATTGGTTAGGCATTGAGGTGGGAATGTGTTTAGTGTTCATAGTAATTGTAGGGAAAAATCGTAGTACACACAGCGGAAGCGAGACTAAAAAGAGATTTAGTATATTTTAATTTTTTTCCTTTGATGAACCTTAACCCTTTAAATTAATTAACATACATATAAAGTAACAAAAAGTAGAATACCTTTTGTCGCGTGATCCGATTGACTTACGTTGATGGTAATCCGCAAGATCTTCAATCCTAGCACGAACGTGAATCACCTAGGAGCGTGGTCTCCCTTTTCTTTGAATTGCGTACCTGAGAATGGATAAACAAACTTACTTTTTCTTTTTGTTAGTCACAAAACAACCAAAAGACTACAAAGATTGTTCCGATCACTTTTGAGTTCTCAATCTAATGATCGAAACTCGCGTGAACCTAATTCGATGTTGTGCACACAAGCTTATTGATGAACAAGCAATTAGTGTACTATCAAAAGAATAATCTCTTCTCTCTTTTTGTCTTGTCAGAATAATCAAACACTTTTCTATGAGTATGAGAAGAAGAAGAAATTGATCCAGTAAACACTAGGGGTGGCCGAACCCTATATGATTGTTTATATAGGGTGGCCGAAATTCACTTCTCTTTTCCTTTAGGGTTGCCGAAATCTACTAGTGATTCTATTAGGGTTGGCCGAAAATCCTCTACAAAAAAGGATTTGTGCTTTACCCTAATTCCCATCAACTTTAGACTCCTAACCCTAATTCAACTCATAAGTGTTTTTATTCTTTTAATTGACTTAATAAAAGACTTTCCTATTTGATTAAATAAATAAAACTTATTATTTATTTTCTTACCAAATAAGTCTTTTACCTTTAGTATAACTCTAGGAAATATATTTCCTGATCAGAAAAAGATTTTGTTTATTAATTAAATAATTAATTAATAAATTAATTAATTCTCATTTAATCAAACAATAAAATAAAATAATATTTTTGACTAAAAATTTAGCCTTGCCGCCCCACATTATATATATGGGCCAAATATTATTTTCTTATTTTATTTAATCCATTGGACTTTAAATAAAAAGCCCACATGTGAATCAGACACATTCTTACTAAAAGAAACAAGCCCACATGCCTTTCATTAATATATTAATATAATTGATCAGCCCATTAAACAAATAATGTGCAAATTATATTCTTAATATATTAAATGCAATTCTAGATGGACCCATAAATTGGTCCGGTAGAATATATCAAGTGATCCATGCAAGTCCGTGTGGATTGGGGATCTTGGCGGACTATCTAAATTTAAGCTTCAATAGACATAACCTAATCACAATCAACAAATGATTCACTTAGGTCCGATCCATTAATTTTAACTCATTCCACTAAAGAGCTAAAATTGAACTCTTAAATAAAGATAGAATATGAAGATGTTCCTCATTCATACCTTAGACAATCATGTTGGAGATAGTGTATCCTCGTGATTAATATCAGTAATCGCCAAGAGTTCATAGACCGCCTATAACTCTCCAAATTACCATATTTACTCATATGACCACGTTTTGAATTTGGATATTTTTGACTTGTCCAGAAGCCATGTTTTCAATAGTCACTATCGAAAACTCAACGTTGAGATTTAATATCCAATTACCTCAAAACATCCATATGATGATATTATACTCTCATTTAATAAATGGAGCCACGATGTCCATACCTATAAATGAAGTCCTCTATCGATTAATAAATGAATATCACCAAACTATCGAGGATAGATTATGCTATATAATCGTATTCATTGATAACTCAAATGATATCACTTGCAACCATAAGTCCATCATTTATCTCAGGATTAAGATAGACTCTTCGATTGTCCTGATAATGAAAAGACTATTATCTATTGACGGTTCTAGATAAAGCTTTTCATTGTGATCCTGTTCAATGCACCCAGTGCACTAGATTCTTTTACTTGAAGACACTCCGATGATTTTAGACTCATCATATCTCATTTGATCCCACTCAAATGCTAGCAAAAGAATTCTACAACTTTAACAAGATAAAGGTGCCCAACCTTTAACTTAAGTTGTGAACATTATTCAAGACTAACTAAAGAATTGTGTCTACCTCATACATATCCAGATGTACGAACAATTCTTCTTTTCTCATAGTCTTTAGACCTTATGATTATTTACTTTGACAATTATAATATTAAACTATAAATGCTATAAGATTTGTTAAACCAGAAATCACTTTATTAATATGAAAAAAATTGTTAATTACAATATTACACTCTTACTATTGAGCATAATCCTAACAGTAATGACCTAAACACACCTTAGAAAACAAATGGTTAGCATTAATGAGATTGGTCATTATTAAGGCTTGAAAGCATTACCCAAATCTATGAGTAACTCAATCTATTCCCTAGCTTCTATTAATTGTTTTTATCTTCTCTCTTATCAAGATTATTGAGTCTTCTATTTTTCATATCACTTTTGTATGTTTATTTTAATTGTAATTTTGTGGGTTGTAAAACCCAAACAACTATCCATTTTCAATGATTTATTTTATTGTTTATGATTAGTTAATTGATCCAATACATTCTCCATCTCCCTGTGGAATGAATCTTGCTTACCACTTGCTGAGAAATATTATCTTAAAGGATTTTTAAGTGGTTAAAATACGGTTTTCAAAAGAACATAAAACATCATTTTGTTGAGTAACAAACAGCCTCATCACAGCTGGCAGCAGTGAGATCCCAACTGGGAGCGGTGGTCTCGGTTTTTGGTTCCCCTGCTTCAGCTTTGACTTTGTAAGTTCCTCATATTTTGATTGGCTTATTTCGGTGACAAACCACAATTGAGGTTTGATATGAAAGGGTAGCTTAGACATTTAATTGTTGGTGATCAAGCTCAACAAATGCCATCTCAAGACCTCAAGATGATAAACACTTCAAAGATAAAACACTTATGCTTAATTCCTTTGAAGAGACTTAGTTGCACACACATACTTCTCATGCTTGCATATATGTTCATTGCTCTTGTGTGCATTCTCTTTACACTTCACACTTGCACATCTAGCATATAGACTAAGTGTGAATTGTCACTTTGAAAAGAGAAATTTTCTCTTTACCACTGCCTGTATACACTTGTATGGGCAGCGGTCCTTGTCAGGTGCATCGCCTGCTGTTTTATGCTGCGCATACCGCGGCTGAGACATGTGCCTCTGAGGCGGTCTTCATAACGGTAGAGTCCAGAGCCTACACGTTCTGTGTACCGCGGTACAGACACTTGCTCATACCACGGTACGCATAACGGTTATGACAGCCAAGTGTTTTAAAAATTGACCAAAACGGTAGAGCTTTGAAAAGACCTTTTATATAAGTGTCACTTTGTCTCTAGGTCAGTTTGAGTGAGTTCAAAATCATATTTTTAACTTAGAGTATTTACCAAGAGAGAAAATCATCCGATAACTCACCTCTGATTACACAAACTCATTTCCATGTGCATCAAACATCATCTGGCATCATCTAGGATCATCTAGGATCATCTAGCATGCATCTATGCATGGGTCTTCTTCAACACACATGACTTGGTAAGTTGTTCATTAATTTAATCCATTTTAGTGTCTTACTTAACAAAAAATCTCATTTATTATTTGTATGCATCTAGATTAGATCTTATATACAAGACTGAGATTATGTGTTGATTGATTGAGTTGTTGTATTGCGATAGCTAGGATTTCAAGTTTATATAACATCTAACTAGTTTATCTCATTGGTTGATTGAGATTGTTTGTGATAGCTATTGTATCTAGGATTGATTATCCTTCACATAGCTAAGTTGTATGCCATGACATATATCAATATGATATCTATGATTGATTTTATTGACATCATTTAATCTCTAGATAAGCATTTAGTGTAGCCTAGCATTAATTGCATTTTGGATATTTCATAATATTCACATAGGTTGTTGATCTCTTCATGAGAATTAAGTCTTGTGACTAAGTTGCTTAGTGCACAAGCAAGTGTGTCTAGGTTCCCTATTAAAGGCCCGCAGGGTAGTAGTGGTAGGTTAGTGACCGAGAATGGTTGAGGGCAACCTAGGTTGTAAACATCATTACAAGTAGTGGATTCGAGGACCATGTGTGACTAGCATAATAGCTCGTGGTTTTTCTTTGTTGAAGGTTTCCACGTAAAAATCAAGTATTCTTTAATTTCCACACTTTACACTTGATTTTATTGTTTGTTGAATTGGGTTTATTTTTTGAATATTGACTAATCCGAAAAATTTGGTAATAATCGGATTAACAACCCATTCACCCCCATCTAGGTTGTTTTAGACGCACGCGCTATAATATTTGTTTCAGACTTCAAGCTCTTTGAAACATCCAAACGATGTCCACATGTTTTATGTAATATACTGTTGAAATGGTACATATGTCTAGTTTCTCAACGTGTTTTCATAACACATTTTGAATGACTATATAAAAAGTTTGATTGAAAAACTAAGCAAAGATCAGTTTTGAAAATTCTAAAAACTTTGAAAATAAAAACATTTTCGGAACTAGACAAAATGTAATGAATGGAATTCACACCTCTTAAACATGAAACTCCACTTGTAAACAAACATCTTACGAATTTCCAAACGTATTCATGAATATGTATGTGTGTGCGTGAGAGATCATTCAATCATTCACTCAAGTAATATAATGATTAGGTTCTTTCTTCGTGATGATACAATCAAGCACCTAAGCTAAAATAGCATCATAGAGAATTTTGTTCACAAAATAAAGCCAACTATACTTATCATGGTCATCAATGGACATGAGGTGAGCTCTCATCCCTTATTTCCAAAAGGAATAATTTGTCCCAGTGAGTAATAGCAGCCTTGAATGCAAAGTACGCTTTCTCCACATCTCGCTCATGATATGCAAGACACAATATGCAAGGAACAACTTAAGTATGTCTAGACACCCGCTCTGATTCCAATTGAAAGTGTGTATATATGCGTCAACTATTAACTTAATGGGGGGTCAATATGTTGTTTTCTAAATTTTCCCGATTTTTTGATTAAACACAATATGGCAAACATACACTACCAAGATGTAAATGTGGAAAATATAGCACACTCGGACTTTTACGTAGAAAACTCTTGACGGGTAAAAATTCACAAATTCACTATATGATGGATTAATTACAACTTCTAGTTGATCACTCACTTAGTCATACTACTGTTAAACTAATAACAATCTCTTCTACCAATCAAGCCTTCTGTAGTGGTTCTTGACAATGCTTGCTCAAAATACCTTTCACAACAAGGCTTGAAATCTAAGTGAAGAGAATTATGTCTATGTGAACACGTATTAATATGCAACAATATATAGAATGCATGACAAAACAGTCTATACTTGACTAGAAAATGCAAGAACAAATTAAGTGAAATTCCCTTAATCACTTATAGTGTACAATATACCTATAGAGGGGTGTGAATAAGTATAGACCCAAATTCTCCTACTTCTTTTTAATACAACAAAGTTATACACACTTAGAGAGCTTAACAAATAAATTGCTTAAACAAGTTAATATGAGTTCGATCAAACAAGTGTTATAAGCAATAAAAGGTAAAGTAAGTAAAGAAGCTTAAAATACAAAATCAACATAAGAGATTTTTACATGGTAAACCTCCAAAGATGAAGTATCCACGGGTTGAATCCACAACCACCAGCAACACAATTCACTAGTTGGATAAAAGTACAATCTCAAGGTGATCAAATCACATGAAACACACACTCTTGAATATCAATAATATCCTACCCTTTAGGCCTTTTACTAATGAAAAGATTGCCTTCACTTTCTAACCGAGACAAATTGCATGCCTCTAGAAAGTCACATTGCTTGACTATCCAAAGCCTCGTGCTTCTAGCCAAGACTTCCTTGCTTGTCTATCCGGAGCCTCGTGTTCCTAGACAAGACTTCCTTACTTAGCTATCTAGGGCCTCTTGCTCTTAGCTAAGACTTTCTTGCTTGACTATCTAAAGCCTCGTGCTCCTAGCCAAAACTTCCTTACTTATCTATCCAGAGCCTCTTGCTCTTAGCTAAGACTTCTTGCTCAATGTTGAATAATCACACTCCAACAACAGACTTCCACCTTATGTAAGGCAAATTGATCTAAGTGATGCAAATGATGCAAACACATGCAAATAGAGCAAGTAGATCAAACATACTCTATGAAGAATTAGATTTGCACAAATCAAGCTCACAAGCAAACACTACTGAAACAAATTATAGCACGGTGTGTATAAAGCTATCTAGAGGGGGGGTGAATAGATTTTACGCTTTTTACCCAATTTTTCGTGTTAGTCAAAATTACGAAAATGCCCTCAAGATAATATAAACAAGCAAGTGTAATATGGTGCGGAAATTAAAACAACACTTGGTTTTTACGTGGAAACCCTCACGGGAAAAACCACGGGCTATGTAAGTAAGCCACACTCGAACCTCGAATCCACTAAATGTGCAAACGATTACAACCTAATCCCGGAAGTAATCACACACCTACCTAATCCCGGTATGAGTGAACCTAGTCCAATTTGCTTGCGTTCTAAGCAACCTAATCCCGGATGCTACACACAAGACTTACTTTCTCTATGAAGAGAATACAACCCTAAGTGAATATATGTGAATATCCAAAATGCAACATAGAGCAAGGGAAACCCTATATGCTTATCTAAGATGATTAATATGCAATTAAGAGCAATCCTAGATATCAAAACTAAATGACATGTCAATTAGTTTAGCTAATCAATATTAAGCACAAAACCTAATATGCAAGCACAATATAAAATCTCAAACATACATCATACTCATCTCAATATTGTATCTAAAGCATACAAAATAACAAACAAGTAATTAATTGAGATTGCTAGATAAGAGAAACACAAAACATGTAAGATATTAGTGAAAAGCTTACCAAGCAAAGTATGATGAAGATTCCATGCTAGATGACATCTAGATGATCTAAGATGATGCTAGATGATGATTGATGATCATGAAAAAGTGTTTGAGAATCAAGAATGGAGTTCTTGGAATTTTTCTTCTCTTTGAAAAATATCCTAAGTATGAATTCTGAATATGAACTCTCTTTATTGACCTAAAGTCAAAGTGGCATATATATAGGGGGCCAAATCAAAGTGAGGTCGTTTGAGTAAGTTTCAAAGAACCGCGTCAATGACGGTTTCAATCGGCGGCCAGGCCGCCGTTCATGACAGCCGAATTGAGCTCGTGAAGAACAGAGCATAAACGGCGGTTAATTCGGTGGTTTAGTGACCGCCGATTCCAACCGCCGAAACAGAACAGAGAGATCAAAATCAACCAGGTATGAACGGCGGTTTCGAACGGCGGTTTCATGCCCGCCGTTTCAACCGCCGAATTAGACTGAGAGATAAATCAATCAGGTCTTGAAACGACGGTTTCGAACGGCGGTCGTGACCGCCGATCTTAACCGCAGAAATGCTTCAGACCAATCTGGACTGAAACGACGGTTTCATTCGGCGGCCAGGCCGCCGATCATAACCGCCGATCACCTAGATAGGTGAAAACCAAGGAGAAGCCAAGGGCATTCTCCATAGGCGATCCTCGCGCTAAATCAAGCACATTCTCGTGCATGCGCGGACGTTTCCGAAAGTTATCGGGAAACGAATTACACAACAACATGACACAATTACACATAACAAAATATAATAAATAAGTGCAAGTGTGAAATGTGACAAATGAAGAGAATGCACACATATGCAATGAATGTTAAGTGTGTGTGTGCAACTAATCTCTTCAAAGAAAAGTAAGCACATAGAAATTTACCTTCGGTGCTTATCAACACGAGGTCTTCAAAGGGCTTCGAACAATAAGACCGATACTTAGGCTACCCTTACAAAGAACCCCCGCATATGGTTTGATCACAAAATAAGCCAATTAAAAACAACGGGAATCCTTACAATCTCCCCCTTTGGCTATTTCATGACAAAACCATCACTCACAATGATTCCTCACAAAAAAAATAGAAACTACGGGACTATAATGATATTCTACATTACAAAGAGATAAGCTAATGCAACTTGAAGTCTTCAATCCTCTTGTAGAATAATCAATCCCTGAAAAGAGTTTCTAACATTTCTAATACAAGAAAAGTGTGAGATTAATCATGTGAGAACAATACCAAGCATTTGCATTTTTAGAATTTAGGCACAACATTACCAAATGTATGCAATGTATGATAAATGCAATGCTCCCCCTCAACGGGTTACTCCCCCTCAATGTATGATCTCCCCAAAGTGTACAATAACTTCTATATTTTGCACCTCCCCTTACCATATCCTACTCCCCTTTTTGTCATGATATAGGCAAAGGAGTAGTCCCCAACCGGGTCACTCATAGCAACGAGAGATAGAAGCATGCAAGATTTGCATATACATATAAGTCACTTTATGCACTTCAATTAATTTGAGAGAAACAAGGAGATTTATTTTGAGAAAATGTGTGAATCCAACATGCTTTGCATACAAGACATATAGCATTCAAGTCCAAAATACAATGGTATTTGGCAAAGCAAATGACAAAGGTTTCTAATAAGAATTCAAACCAATTTCACCAATGTCATGGGAAAAGCAAGGATATAGAGATTATTGATTTCAATTTAAGAGCAACTATATCCAACTTTATAAGCGAAACATGGCATGAGCGACTTTGCACCCTATTTGAATTTTCCGGATAAAATTATCCGTATGATAGTAACCATGTTCAACTAATAAAGAAAGAGAGACATTTGGAATGTAAATTCCTTTGAATGGATACAAGATCCTTTATTTATTTTGAGTCTCATAAGTTTTCACACAAGTTTTGCATTTTTAAGAATATGCAATCCTCAATTCATGCTTTTCATGTGAGCATGTTTTATGAATTTCATGCTTTTTCATTTGTCATTAGCATGTTATTAAAGAATCATCATGTCATGGAGATAATCATAGGTCATTCAAATCATACTTCCTATATACATCTCCTAGTCCAAAAATGCATGTTTGAACATAAATATGACATGGATTGTAAACAAGCAAGGTTCACACTTATTGAATTGAAAACATATATACATATGTACAACCAAGCTTACTCAAGCAATTAAAAGAAGAGGCATAAGATATTTCAAATTTTTTGCAAGATACAAGAATGCAAAATAGCTCTCTTTGCTTGAGTTCCCCATATGGGGTTAATCATAGAACATCACTCTACAAGACATACCCCAATAGATCTACTAAGAGTTTTAAATCGAGTAGCATCTAAGGGTTTAGTAAATAGGTCCGCAAGTTGATCATTTGTACCTACATGTTCAAGTACTATGCATTTATTTTCAACAAGCTCTCTAATGAAGTGATGGCGGATGTCAATATGCTTAGTTCTAGAATGTTGCACCGGATTCTTGGAAATATTAATGGCACTCATGTTATCACAAAAGAGAGTGAGAGTACCTTGGTTGAATCCGTAATCTACTAGCATTTGCTTCATCCATATAAGTTGAGTGCATCCACTCCCCGCGGCTATGTACTCGGCTTCCGCCGTGGACAAGGAAATCGAGTTTTGCTTCTTGCAAAACCAAGACACCAAGTTGTTGCCTAGAAAGAAGCAACCGCCCGATGTGCTCTTCCTATCATCACAATTTCCTGCCCAATCCGCATCACTATATCCTACAAGACTAGGATTAGTGTCAAATGAGTACCAAATCCCATAGTTGGAAGTCCCATTCACAAAGCGAATGACTCTCTTAACCGAAGAGAGATGGGACTCCTTGGGATCGGATTGGTACCTAGCACAAACTCCTACACTAAATGATATATCGGGCCTACTTGCGGTCAAATAGAGCAAGCTCTCTATCATGCCACGATATAAGGTTTGGTCCACACTTTTACCGCTAGCATCCTTGCTTAGCTTCAAAGTGGTGCTCATAGGAGTGTCACAATGTTTGGCTTTTTCAAGACCAAACTTCTTCACAAGGTTTTTGGCATATTTGGCTTGGGTTATGAAGATCCCATTATCAAGTTGCCTAATTTGCAAACCTAGGAAGTAATTAAGCTCACCAACAAGACTCATCTCAAATTCATGAGACATAACATCAACAAATTGTTGGACCTTGGTGTTGTTGGTGGAGCCAAACACTATGTCATCGACATATATTTGAGCTATGAAAAGCTCATCATTGTCTCTCTTGATGAATAGTTTCTTGTCAACACTACCTCTTGTGTAGTTATTGTCAACAAGAAATTGAGTGAGGCGCTCATACCAAGCCCTCGGTGCTTGTTTCAACCCATATAGAGCCTTCTTGAGGCGATAGACATGGTTGGGGTGGTGAGCATCCACAAACCCCTTGGGTTGTTCAACAAACACTTCCTCTTGCAAGAAGCCATTGAGGAAGGCACTCTTGACATCCATTTGGTGCAATTTGAACTTGTGCACACAAGAAATGGACAAGAGAAGCCTAATAGACTCTAGACGGGCAACGGGAGCAAATGTCTCCTCAAAGTCAATACCCTCAATTTGAGAGTACCCTTGTGCTACAAGTCTAGCCTTGTTCCGCACTATGTTGCCATCCTCATCGGATTTGTTCCTAAATATCCATTTAGTGCCTATGACATTAGTGGTCTTAGGCCTAGGAACTAGAGTCCAAACCTCATTCCTTTCGAATTGGTTTAGCTCTTCTTGCATGGCAATAACCCAAAATTCATCATGTAAGGCTTCTTCAACCTTTTTGGGTTCAATTTGAGAGGTGTAGCAAGTATAGCTAATAAGATTAGCAAGTTGACGTCTAGTCCTAACACCCTCATTTACCTCTCTAATGATATCTTCTTTATCATGGAGTTTCCTAACCCATGGAGCGGGTTCTTTAGAGTCCAAGAGAGGAACTCTAGTAATGGGTTGTGTGACTTCATTAGATGTCCCAACATTGGGAGTCACCACAACCCTCTCCAAAGGAGAGTCATCCTCTAGAACATCCTCCTCCTCATGGTCATTAGACTTGAGCCTAGTATCATCAATGACCACATTTGATGATTCCATGACGGTTCGAGTCTTCAAGTTGAAAACTCTATAGGCTTTACTATTCAAGGCGTAGCCAATAAAGATACCCTCATCACTCTTAGCATCAAACTTGCCAAGTTGATCACGGTCATTTAAAATGTAGCATTTGCTTCCAAATGTGTGGAAGTAGCTAACATTTGGCTTCCTACCCTTCCATAGCTCATAGGAGGTGTTTCTAGAACCGGGCCTTAGGAACACACGATTTCCTATATAGCAAGCCGTATTGATGGCTTCGGCCCATAGGTTCCTAGGGACATTGTTGCTAAGCAACATCACTCGGGCCATCTCTTGGAGGACCCTATTCTTCCTCTCAACAACTCCATTTTGTTGAGGTGTCTTAGGAGCCGAAAACTCATGGGAGATGCCTAAGCTATCACAAAAGCTTTCAAAAGAGGCATTCTCAAACTCTCTCCCATGGTCACTTCTAATCCGTTTAATGCTTCTAATGTTAGATTTCATTTCATTTTGTAATTTAGTACAAAGCATTTTAAACTTATCAAAAGTTTCGGATTTTTCTCTAAGAAAGTATGTCCATGTAAATCTAGAGAAATCATCAACACATACAAAAATGTATCTCTTTCCACCCAAACTTTCGGTTTGCATGGGACCCATGAGGTCCATGTGGAGAAGCTCAAGAGGCTCCTTGGTGGTGAGATACTTACCATTTTTGTGCATGCTTTTAGTTTGCTTTCCTTGTTGGCAAGGTCCACAAACACCATTGGCTTTCTTCCCAAGCTTAGGGTGGCCACGCACACACTTGAACTTTCCAAGGGTCCGTAGATCCCTAAAGTTCATGTGGCCAAGTCTTTCATGCCACAACTCAATTTGCTCATCCATGGACACATTGTTTGAGACTATTCTAGCTTCAAGACAATAGCAATTGTCGCTAGATCTCATACCTTTCAATAAGGTTTGTCCATCGGGCTTTAGGATCGAGCAATCATCTTTACAAAACAAGACGGAATATCATTCATCACTTAGATGTGAAATGCTTATTAAATTGGCTTTCAAGCCATCAACAAATAAAGCATCGGATAAGGAGGGTAATCCGGGAACGGAAATGGTTCCTTTCCCTACTACTTTCTTTTTGGATCCATCACCAAAAGTGACATATCCACCTTCCTCCATAACAAGAGTCTCGAAGAAACTCTTGTTTCCCGTCATGTGCCTAGAGCACCCACTATCTAGATACCAAAAATTAGAAGAATTTGCCTTCAAGGCTATTTGAGCAACATGGCAAACAATATCATTCTTTCTAATCCACCTAGAAACAATCTTAGCTTTCTTAGTGGTCTTTGGTATATGGGCTTTAGATGTCCTAGGATCATGCATAATAATATTATCATTCCTAGGAACATGCATCATGGCTCTTTTCTTTTTCTTCTCTATCATGCTTCTAGTTTTGCACATTTTTATATATCGAAAGCAATGTGGTCTAATATGACCATCAAATCCACAAAAATGACATATAGGAGTGAAATAAGGAATCATACCTTGTCCTTGTCTTTGTGGATGAAAGGGTTCAATCCTATTTCGTTGTTGAACCGATCTTGGTTGCTTCCTAGCTTGAGGTTGCATGATAGGTCTCTTTCCTTTGTGAGCCATTTGAGGAGGAATGTTGGCTTGAGAGACCCTAGGGGGTTGAGCTTGAGGTTGCCTTCTTGGCCCCATCTTCACTTGTGCATTAGAGCATTGTCCTACTTCTAATTTCTTTCTAGGAGCTTGCACAAATGAAGTTTCTTCTCTCTTCAAGCTCTTGACAAACACGGTCTTGTTAGAGGTAGAGATCTTCTTGTCATCTTCATACCCAAGACCCCTCTTGTCACATGGACTCTTTCCAACACCAAGCATATGGTCAAGCTTCTTGGTGCTAGAATCCATCCTAGTCATAGAATTTCTAACTTCTTCAAGCTCACTCTTTAGACTTTCTTCATTCCTCCTAGATAAAGCTAACTCCTCTCTTAGCTTATCTTCTATCTTCTTGAATTTTTCAACTTGTTCACCTAAGAGGTCATTATGAGATGCAAGCTCAAGATTTTCTTCTCTCAACATCTTGATCTTTCTTGTACTCTTGATTGCTAAATCATTAAACTCGGCATGGCATTTAGCAAGCACCTTTTTCTCCACAAAACTACTTATGGAGTTAGACGAGGAATCACTTTCTTCTTCACTTGAGTCATTTTCCTCTTGACTCATTTCCTCTTTCTCACTACCACTTTTGCTCTTATGTGAGGAGGCAAAAGCTAGGAGGTTAGCCATGAGCTCTTCTTCACTTGAAGACTCATCTTCCTCATTGGAGTCATCACTACTCCCACTCCAAGTGGCGGCCATCACTTTGCTCTTCTTCTTTTCATTGTGATTAGCACATTCGGGGGCAAAGTGACCAATCCCACCACATTCAAAGCATCGGACCCCTTTCCTTTCGGTCCTCTCTTGTCTAGGCTCAAACTTCTTGAAGGAACTCTTTTTCTTCAAATCTTGTCCTCTTGACCCAAATCCCTTCTTCTTCTTGAACCCCATAACCTTGTTGAACCTTTTCACAAATAAGGCAAGGTCTTCATCCGATTCATGCTTTGCCTCATTTGCATCCTTAGATGCTTTCAAAGCTATTCCTTTAGACTTCTTAGGAGGAGTAGTGGTGCTAGGAGCCTTCCTAGACTCATATGCAAGGAGACGCCCAATCACCTCACTTGGCTTCATATCCATGTAGCCACTATTTTCTTCTATGGCCGTCACCTTGGATTCAAACCTATCGGGGAGAGATCTCATAATTTTTTGCTTGACTCTCCTATCCGAATACGGGTCTCCGAGTTGATGGCTTTGATTTACAATGTCCATCAATTTGATTTCGAAGTCATTAAAGCATTCATCCTCTCCCATCCTTAGTAGCTCAAACTGAGTTTGGAGGACTTGAAGCTTGGACTCCTTCACCACATCGGTTCCCTCATGTGCAACTAGAAGGATGTCCCATGCCACTTTGGCAATCTGAGTATTCTGAATAAGCTTGTACTGATTCTCATCCATAGCACATATAATGGCATGCATAGCCTTCCTATTCCACTTAGAAGCCTCAAACTCTTGCGCGTTCCATTGCGCCTTAGGCTTCAAAACATCTTGTCCTCCACCCTCGGGAGTCATCATAGGGAGATCATATCCGTCTTCCACCGCCATCCAAGCACGGTCATGAATTTGGCATATGTAGGATTCCATCTTCCCTTTCCATTGGGAATAGTTCAATCCGGTAAGAAGTGGAGGCCTTGTGCTAGAAGCTCCTTCGTGGCCACCACCATTTCCACCGTTTCCACTCATAGTGTTTATGAATGAATGAAATGAATGCAAATGTATGAATGATCAAAAATCACACAAAATGCAAAACACACCAAAATAAGCAAGGATCACCTATGTATGTCTAGGAACCCGCTCTGATACCAATTGAAACAAATTATAGCACGGTGCCGTCTTCCACCGCCATCCAAGCACGGTCATGAATTTGGCATATGTAGGATTCCATCTTCCCTTTCCATTGGGAATAGTTCAATCCGGTAAGAAGTGGAGGCCTTGTGCTAGAAGCTCCTTCGTGGCCACCACCATTTCCACCGTTTCCACTCATAGTGTTTATGAATGAATGAAATGAATGCAAATGTATGAATGATCAAAAATCACACAAAATGCAAAACACACCAAAATAAGCAAGGATCACCTATGTATGTCTAGGAACCCGCTCTGATACCAATTGAAACAAATTATAGCACGGTGTGTATAAAGCTATCTAGAGGGGGGGTGAATAGATTTTACGCTTTTTACCCAATTTTTCGTGTTAGTCAAAATTACGAAAATGCCCTCAAGATAATATAAACAAGCAAGTGTAATATGGTGCGGAAATTAAAACAACACTTGGTTTTTACGTGGAAACCCTCACGGGAAAAACCACAGGCTATGTAAGTAAGCCACACCCGAACCTCGAATCCACTAAATGTGCAAACGATTACAACCTAATCCCGGAAGTAATCACACACCTACCTAATCCCGGTATGAGTGAACCTAGTCCAATTTGCTTGCGTTCTAAGCAACTTAATCCCGGATGCTACACACAAGACTTACTTTCTCTATGAAGAGAATACAACCCTAAGTGAATATATGTGAATATCCAAAATGCAACATAGAGCAAGGGAAACCCTATATGCTTATCTAAGATGATTAATATGCAATTAAGAGCAATCCTAGATATCAAAACTAAATGACATGTCAATTAGTTTAGCTAATCAATATTAAGCACAAAACCTAATATGCAAGCACAATATAAAATCTCAAACATACATCATACTCATCTCAATATTGTATCTAAAGCATACAAAATAACAAACAAGTAATTAATTGAGATTGCTAGATAAGAGAAACACAAAACATGTAAGATATTAGTGAAAAGCTTACCAAGCAAAGTATGATGAAGATTCCATGCTAGATGACATCTAGATGATCTAAGATGATGCTAGATGATGATTGATGATCATGAAAAAGTGTTTGAGAATCAAGAATGGAGTTCTTGGAATTTTTCTTCTCTTTGAAAAATATCCTAAGTATGAATTCTGAATATGAACTCTCTTTATTGACCTAAAGTCAAAGTGGCATATATATAGGGGGCCAAATCAAAGTGAGGTCGTTTGAGTAAGTTTCAAAGAACCGCGCCAATCGGCGGTTTCAATCGGCGGCCAGGCCGCCGTTCATGACCGCCGAATTGAGCTCGTGAAGAACAGAGCATAAATGGCTGTTAATTCGGCGGTTTAGTGACCGCCGATTCCAACCGCCGAAACAGAACAGAGAGATCAAAATCAACCAGGTATGAACGGTGGTTTCGAACGGCGGTTTCATGCCCGCCGTTTCAACCGCCGAATTAGACTGAGAGATAAATCAATTAGGTCTTGAAACGGCGGTTTCGAACGGCGGTCGTGACCGCCGATCTTAACCGCAGAAATGCTTCAGACCAATCTGGACTGAAACGGCGGTTTCATTCGGCGGCCAGGCCGCCGATCACCTAGATAGGTGAAAACCAAGGAGAAGCCAAGGGCATTCTCCATAGGCGGTCCTCGCGCTAAATCAAGCACATTCTCGTGCATGCGCGGACGTTTCCGAAAGTTATCGGGAAATGAATTACACAACAACATGACACAATTACACACAACAAAATATAATAAATAAGTGCAAGTGTGAAATGTGACAAATGAAGAGAATGCACACATATGCAATGAATGTTAAATGTGTGTGTGCAACTAATCTCTTCAAAGAAAAGTAAGCACATAGAAATTTACCTTCGGTGCTTATCAACACAAGGTCTTCAAAGGGCTTCGAACAATAAGACCGATACTTAGGCTACCCTTACAAAGAACCCCCACATATGGTTTGATCACGAAATAAGCCAATTAAAAACAACGGGAATCCTTACAACTACTACAAAATTGTTAAAAGACATTGGTTTTTTTACATACATTACATCGGTTTTTCTTAATTTTACAACAGATGTCTATTTAAGCGATGTTGAAAAAAACATGATAACTACATCAGTTTATAATCGATGTAAATGATTTTAAAACACATCGGTTAAATATAAAACCGACGATGTATAACTGATGTATTACAAAAATTAATCCCACCGTCCAACCGCCCGACTTATGATAATTGTCATTATGAGAAATTGAACTTGAAATCTCAAGTCAAAGTGGTAAGCCTTTACCGCTTGACTACAAGATTTGATTTGTTAACAATTGCACAATATTTATATATAACCTATATGAGTTGTTGGAAATTAAAAAAAAAAAAAAAAAAAAAAACCTTGTTAAATAAATTTAAATTTATTCAACTAATCAAGATTCTAATTTCTATGTCACACATTTATTAAAAAATATTTATTGGAACATTTAATAAAATTATATATTTTTTTAAACATATATAGTCGAGTTAGAGGTATACACTCTATAGGAGACTAATGACATCAATTGTAATAAGCAACTACAGGGGAGATATTTCTCTGTATCTTGTAATTTAATGAACAAATGTAAGACTCAAATTCCTAATTTATATGGTAATTGAATTATTAACATGTCTTTTAGTATGAAACAAGAGGGTGCAAAATAAATAAACAATTTTGTTAAAATTATTATTTTTTTGAAAATTTTTAAAATAAATGATTTAAAAGTAAATTTATTAAATTTAAAATTTTACTTATCCAAAAAAATAATAATTGTAATAATATAACTACTAGTAATTAAATTTATTATTTTAAAATTAATGATATTTGACAATGCACAGACACTGGTTATTTAAAAAATGATATAACAAATTTAAACTTATACATGTCGGTTTATCTTTAACCAATGTCGTAATTTTTAACTTATTTAAGAGATGAGTTTTAAGCGAAACCGATATCTTATTGTAAAATAAATCCATATCGTTTTGCCCAAAAAACGTTACCCTTTCAAACCGCAATATTTAAGACATCGTTTTTGTATAAACCCATGTCTAAAAGTTTTTTTAAAATCGGTTACCTAAAAACTAATGTTATGCACCAATGTCTTTTAACATTTTTTTAGTAGTGAAATGTAACTAATTCTTATGAACATGTGATTAGAGATCTAGATTAGGTAGTCAAAATCATTCACCAAAATATCTAGAAACCTAAACATGTCAATCAAAGCTAGAGTAACAAATTTTCAATAGAAATCACAAAACTAGCTTTGAAATCAAGTGAACAAGTTAACACTTGAAATCCACAACATATTCAATCCAAACAAGAACTAGATTTAAATGATAGGTAGCACAATCAAAAATCCAAGTTCATGAACATGTGACAAAAACCTAGAAATTAACAATCAAGATCAAATCACAAATTAAGTTATTCTAGAATCAAGTACATGTTCTTCTAAATTAGCTAAAATCATATTCAATCAAAAACACAAGAGCTAATTTCGAAATCAATCAAACAAGTCTAAAAATGGAATCAAAAGCATTCTAAACATTTTTTATCAATCAAATAAAAAGATCCATCAAGTTGATCATAAGAAAAATGGAGAGAAGTTGATTCACATACAAAAAGATGATCCACGAATGAAGATCAGATTACTGCGGAAAAGCAGGACATCTTTTTACCTTGAAACTGCTTGGAAATTGTTCCTCTCTTCATAACCAGCAATTTTGGCTTTTGAATCACTCAATTTGGATTTGATTTGAGAGAGATATGACAAAAACAAAAATGCAAAAGTTCTTAGAGATCAATTTCAGCACGAATTTGAAATATATAGGAAGGGAAAATATGTGGAGAGAAGAAGGGTAAAACGAGAATCAGCCACCACCCAACCTCTTGCATCCCATGGAGGCACGTGCCACCACAGGGGTAGGGAGGTGTTCCTCCCGTGGTGGCCACGCGCCTCCACGGGAAGAGAGGGTTGGTTGGCCTTTGCCACCTTTCTTTTTCCTTCGCTCCCTTTGTGCATCTCACGCGTTCTTCGACCGTTCTCCGACCTCCAAACTCCGAATTTGAATCCTCTATCGGATTACGAACCGTAAATCAATAACACATGAGGAAAACTATAAAACTTTGACCAAAGGTTATGAATTCGACTCGATACCCGAAGACGAAGACAATGCATTGTAAGAGAATGTAAAGTTTCATAACTTCCTAGTTTGAACTCGAAAACTAATGAAAAAGTAACTGAAATGACAAGAACTCAATAAGGAATCATATGAGAACATATTTAAGTCCAAAACAATAAAACACAAGCAAATAAACATAAGATCACACAATTATGTCATTTCCTAGAGATAGTCCTAGAACATACAATTTTACAATGTTTGACAAATTAAGTCTAATGCATGTGCATACTTCAACAAGTGTGTGAATGCATTATACGTTTTTGGTGCAACGATGTAGGGACACAAATGTATGCAATGTGTGTATATGTGTGCACTTACGCTTTGCAAGAGGAAGAAGAATATCGATACCTTAGCATCCAAGAAAGCGCTTTTCCTCTTGAAGATGAACTTTGCATGAGAAGTTGCTTTCCTTCTTAAAGCTCCTTTGTAACACAAATCACCTAAGTAACTAATCATTACAAATAAAGAGAGTTTTGCAATGGAATCAAGCCAATACAAATCCAAAACCTTACATTAAACAAGTGAAATTTGTACTTACATAAATAATGGAGACCAATGGAGACTTATAATCAAGAAGACAACATGCAAGATCTTGGGTTGAGGGATGAAGGGTTAGACATGATGAGTTGAGAGCTTATCTCTCTTGCTATTTTTGTTTCTCTGTCTAAAATTTACTAACTCAAGGTGCCTTGAAAAAGCGTCATGTGAGGGCGTATTGCGACCTTAATCAAAAGGTACGACATCGCGCTAAGACAAAATAACCTGACGCGACTCAACTCAGCAACAACCATCGTCGCACTATCTCATTGTGATGTGACATGATCCAAGCAAATCCAATCATTGATCTCTCCTTGCAACCAACCTTGGTCATGCTATATGGATGTCGTGGAGGCGTAAGGAACACAGAGTGACCACCATCTTACAATAATATGTCGCAATAAAGAATGAGAACATATTTTACAAGCTCCGTGATGAGAGCATCGTGCTAGTGCGAACAAAAGTTACTTCCAAGTTTTAACAACTTTTACAAATTCATTCTGCAATCACCAAATCGCAGTAAACAATTGAAAGTTACTGCCAAGGAAATGACCGTTTTGCAATCTACCATCATGATTCCAACATTACAGTAATACAACATGGTTGATAACAAAACTTACTACTAAGGAAAGGACACTACAACAACTTGCCTCTGCGACGACGGACATCATGTCCCACATCACGGTAGAGAATGGAAAAGCCTTTTCTAAGGAACACAGACCATCATGCAAAGAAACAAACGACAAGGTGCAGACATTTCTATATCAATATTAGAAACGAATTACGTATGGACAGACACATAAGTATGATATGCATGAAGTGAGTGTATAAAATCCTATCTCTTCAAGAGTACAATGAGGACATTGATTTTAGGTTGGCTCATTCTTATGTTAAAACTCCCAATTTCTTGTATTTGTTTAGTTTTATAGGTTGTTCATTCCGGGATTGAGATTCATGTTCAAGCCATTTGATAAGCATCATTGATAGCTTCAAGAGATCGTGCGTATTAGTAAGCTTCCAATTTGACTTGGACACTTCAAGATAATAATAGGTGCACACATACCAAAACTCATTCATATGTGTCCTTGTATCAATTGTACAAAATGTTACACTTGCATCCTCGCATTACATTTTATATTGTCATATTTGTATGTGTTTCAACGCTTAAGTTCTGTAAACTCATTTATGTTGTTTCGTGTTTGTTATTCAGACTTACTGTTGTTGTGTGGTGTTATTGTTTTTTTATTGGCTTTATGAAAACGAGAATCATTCTTTTATACGGAAGATTTTTGGAATCCTTCATTTGTTTGTCGTTTCGTATTTGCTTTTGAGCAAGTGCTATATATTTTGGTGCTCATTGTGCTATTACGTAACGAGACATTATCGTCACATACGTCGTCATGGTTCCTAGATGCGGATCTAGGATAAAAAGTTTATGTTCCATTTTTGTGAGACATTACTGCGAGATATGTCATCATCACGGTTCATTGTCGCAAACCTTCACAATTCCTGATAGATGCAATTAGGTTTAATGCACTTAGTAGATCTATTGGGATTTGTATTGACCCCATAAGGGAAACTCAAGCAAAGAGAGCAAACTTGCATGCTTGTCATATGCAAAAATTTGATAAGCATTATGCTTCTTCATTAATTACTTGAGTATCTTGGTTGCACATATGCTTATATGATATTTTCTTCAATAAGTTTGAACCATTGCTTTAATTGCAATCCATGTCATATTTATGCTCAAACATGCATTTTTGGACTAAGAGATTTTCTTAGAAAGTACTATTTGAATGACCTATAATTAATCTCCATGTCATGATGATTCTTTAAGTGACATGCTTAAAAATTGAAAAGCATGAAATGCTGATTGAAATTCTTTAAATGCAAAACTGTGTGTGAAAAGCAAAGTATGAGACTCAAATGAATAAAGGATCTTGCATCCGTTCTAAGAATTTTAAAATTCAATGTCTCTTTTTCTTTATTTGTTAAACATGGCTACTATCATACATGTATCTTACCCGGAAAAATCAAATAGGGTGCAAAAGTCACTCATGCCTTGTTTTGCTTATAAAGTTGGATATAGTTGCTTCTTGAAATTGAATTCCTTATAATTTCTATATCCTTGTTTTAATTCATGACAAATGGTGAAATTGGTTTGAATTCTTTTGGAAACCTTTGTCATTTGCTTTGCCAAATACCATTGTCTTTGGACTTGAATGCAACATGTCTTGCATGCAAAGCATTATTATCACACATTTTCATAAAATAAATCTCCATGGTTCTCTCCAATTAATTGAATTGCATAATGTTCTTGAATATGACTATGCAAATATCTTGTACGCTACTATTTCTCTTTGCTAAAGTGACCCTGTAGGGGGATTACTCATTTGCCTATCTCATGACAAAAAGGGGGAGTAGTATGTGGTAAGGGAGATTGCTAATTCAGAATAGCTAATTCGCATATTGGAGAGATTGCAAAGATTGCAAATTGAAGGGTAGTAACCTGTTGAGGGGGAGCATTGCATTACACATTCATTGCATGATGTTGCTTGTTTTCTTAATGCAAATGATTGTTTATTTTATTTTCACTTGATCACCTCACATACACTTATCTTGGAAAGTGTAGTCTTTGTTTTGAAAGATTTGTTATTCTACAAGAGATTGAAGACTTGAAGTTTTAGCTTTTTGATATCTCTTTGTAATGTAGAAAAACATTGTTAACCTTTAGTTTTATTTTCTTTTGTGATGATCAATTGTGAGTGGTGGTTTTATCACGAAATAGCCAAATGGGGAGATTGTAAGTTCCTCAATTTTGATTGGCTTATTTCGGTGACAAACCACAATTGGGGTTTGATATGTAAGGGTAGCTTAGGCATTTAATTGTTGGTGATCAAGCTCAACAAAGGCTCTCTTAAGACCTTAAGATGGTAAGCTCCTCAAAGGTAAATCACTTGTACTTAATTACATTGAAGAGAATAGTTGCACACACACACCTCTCATGTATGCATGCATGTTTATTGCTTTCTATGTATACTCTCTTCACACTTCACACTTGCACATCTTGCATATAGACTAAGTGTGATTTGTCACTTTGAAAAGAGAAAATTTTCTTTTTACTGCTACTTGTACTGCGCCTAGTACACTTGCATGGGCAGCGGTCCATGTCAAGTGCAACGCCTGTTGTTTTACGCTGTGCATACTGCGGCTGAGACATTTGCATCTAGAGCAGTTCCCACAACGATAGTCTCTAGCACCTACACGCTTGGCATACTGTGGCACAGACACCCTGTCCGTACCGTGGTACACACAGCGGTTATAACGATGTGTGTTTTTAAAACATGACTAAAACGGTTTTGCTTTGAAGAGACCACATATATAAGTGCCACTTTGTCTCTAGGTCAGTTTACAAGAGTTCAAAAAACATATTTTTTAACTTAGAACTTTTCTAAGAGAGAAACTTATCTAAGAACTCACCTTTGATTACTCAAAATCATCTCAATATGCATCAAACTTCATCTAGCATCATCTAGTTTCATCTAGGATGTTTTCTTGCATGGTTTTTCTTCAACACATGTGACTTGATAAGTTGAACACCATTTTAATCCATTTTTGTGTTCTTCCTTAGCAAGAAATTTCATTTATTACTTGTATGCATTTAGATTAGATTTTATATACAAGATTGAGATAATTGTGTTGATTTTTTTAGTATTGTATTGTGATAGCTATTACATCTAGGATTGTTTTATCTTAAATAGCTAAGTTTACGAATGATATGTAGACATATGATATCTAGGATTGATTATTGACATCTTTAATCCCTAGATAAACATTTAGTGTAACCTAGCATTATTTGCATCTTGAATATCATGATATTCACATAGGTTGTTGATCTCTTCTTTATGAAGTGAAGCCTTATGACTAAGTTGCTTAGTGCGCAAGCAAGTAGGTCTAGAATCGCTAATAAAGGATCATTGGGTAGTAGTGGTGGTTTAGTGACCGAGAATGGTTGAGGTCAATCTAGGTTGTAAACATCATTACAAGTAGTGGATTTGAGGACTGTGTGTAGCTAGCATAGTAGCCCGTGAGTTTTTCCCAGTTGTGGGTTTCTCACATAAATCAATCAATGAATGAGCAATTTATTGTTTTCCGCACTTAAAATTAAGTTGATTGAATTTTGCTTAGATTGGGGTTTTTATTGAATATTGACTAATCAAGAAAAATCGTTAATTAACTTGATCAAAACCTATTCACCCCTAGGTATATTTAGAAACACCTATATTTGTTTCACTCTAACAGTAAGTTTCTTATCCATTATCACTACATTGCGTTTTTGCTTGACACTCTATTTTAAAGGCTATTTTGCCTTAGCGAGACATCGTGCTTTTTGGTAAGGTCACGGTGTGCATCTCGCAGGACGCGATTTTTCAAAAACTATTTAAAGAACCTCCTCTCTCATTTGTTCAACAACACTTCCATTTATTAAATTCTAGAGAGGGAAATACAAATAGAAAAGGGAGAGAAGCTCTCAACTCCTTATCTCTTAATCCATCCCAGAACCCTAGAATCCACTTGTGTTAGAGTCTCATCATCTCAGGTTTGTCTCCATGTGTGTTCATTGTCAAGTAAATATTTAATTTGTCTTTAGGTTTTTCCTTAGATTATATCCATGCACGTTGTTATGGATATATATATATTAAATACTTTCTAGAGATTGCGTTGGAGATTTGTGATGGGTTTTGTTTGTGACTAGGGTTCCTACTTTAGAACATTGTATTTTACTAGTCTTTGTAGTTTGTTGGTCTTGCATGCTACACTATTTGTTCATGTTGCATTGAGCACTTAGACCATATTATTCTCTTTGTGAGACATGTCCATGTCTCGCTATCCAAAGGTGTCAGATTAAGTGAGCACATATTTTGTGAAAGTATTACTATTCAAAGTTGTTAGATTGAGCAAGCATTGGGTCAAGGGTCTCTAAAAATGGCTTGCATGGTAAATAGATTTAGGCTACAATACAAGAGTGGTGTGACTAGGTGAGTAAACCAGAGGGTGTTACTAAATTATCATATAGTGGATTTCTATGACGAAAGTGGTTGATAGTGGTTGGTTTTGTGATTATTTCCTATTGAGGTTTCCACGTAAAATCAAGTGTCAAATGTCTTTATCCCCAACTTGGTTTTAATTGTGTTTATTCTGATGGGGTGTAATAAAAAATATTGGGTATAAACCTATTCACCCCTACCCTGTAGGTTCGCAAAGTGTTGAGTGACACACTTTCAAGTTCGAGACTTACCATACACATAAAACTTTTGAAGACGTCGAGATTCTTGAAAAGTTGTTGATCCTTGACGAACAAATCCAGAAGGACACAAAAAGGCAACCGACTTAGTACACACGCCTTTTTCGTTTAAACACAAGAAAGAAAGTCAATACAAACAAATGTCCTCAAAGTAATAATAATATTATTAGTTATAGATTCTTCCGAGGATTTTATGCCAATCTATCAATTAGACTAAAGACATTACTAATTATATAGATTATTAGTTTTTTAGGATTGTGTACTAAACTGCTAATCATTCATTCGTATTAACCTACTTTATTTATGTTGTTAAAGACAAATTTTGTCAGACCTCAGAAGAACACCTATACATGACCTCACCTCAGATGGGACTTCTCTCAAAATATTTTGAGGTTCATTTGCCACCAAGTTCGGGGCTAGTCGATGCTACATATTGATGGTTTGGGACCCTCCCACCTCCTATATTGACGTATTGATATGAATAATGTAAGGATTCCCTTTTGTTGATTGGCTTATTTCGTGGTCAAACCACATGTTGGGGTTTGGTTGTAAGGGTAGTCTAGGTCATTAAGGTTGAAGATCAAAGACCCTTTCCAAGACCTCAAGAGGACAAGCACCAAAGGTATATCTTGTGCTTACTTTGGCTTGAAGAGATATAGTTGCACACACACACAACATGCATAACTCTTATTCTTGAATGTTGTGTTTATATTTTGTATGCATTGTGCTTTATTGTTTATTCAATGTCTCTTCTTGCATAAGATTGTTTGCATCTTTTTATATGAAATGCCATGACATGATAGGCATTAGGATGCATTCAATACCCACACTTGCACTTCATGTATGTTAGCTTTTAGTGTGGAGTAATTCGTTTCCCTAAGGATGTTCGGAAACGTCTGCGCGTGCACGGTAATGTGCTTTGTTTTGCGCGATGATCGCCGGTGGAGATGCCTTTGGCTTCTCCTTGGTTTCACCATTTTTGGTGAATCGGCGGTTACGTTCGGCGGCTTGGCCGCCGTTCGAAACCGCCGAATGAGACCTGATTGAAATATATCTCTCAGCTCCAAAACGGCGGTTGGGATCGACGGTTTACAAACCGCCGAACGAAGTCGCCGAAGTTCCCCTGTTCCACTCGGGAGCCATTCGGCGGTTCAATTCGGCGGCCTGGCCGCCGAATGAAACCACCGATCGGTGCGTTTCAAGGGCAAATTTGTATTTTCACCTGCCCTGTTTTTGGTCTCTATAAATACATCCTTATCTCTGGTTCAGAATACAAGTCTTTGATCATAAGAACCCTAGAGAGATATTTAGAGAGACTTGAGAGAGAAAGCTTAAAGATCATATCTTTATCTCTCTAAACCCATTCCCACATGCATAAATCTTCATCTAAGCATCATCTAGGATCATCTAGCATATGCTAATGCATGGGACTTCTTCAACACACATGGTATGATTTGTTGAACACTTTTATTTTACATAATTAGTGTTTCTACTTATCAATGTTATCTCATTTATTACTTGTATGTCATTAGATTAATTTCTACATACATGATTGAGATTATGTGTTGATTGGGTTATTTATGATAGCTAGGATTTTCATGTTTATCTAACATCTAGCTAATTGATCTCATTTGTTGATTGAGATTATTTTTCATAGCTTATTTGATTAGGTCATTATTGCCTAAAAGCTATGCCATGAACATTCTTGTGTGATGTATTGATAACTAGGTTGATAGATTGTCTTTTAATCAACTAGTTAATCCTTTGAATGTTTGTGGGTTTTATGTGATAGCTTTGTATCTAGGATTGGTGATCCTTTACTTAGCTAAAGTTATATGCCATGACATATAGCTATATGTGATATCTAGGATTGATTATATTATCATCTTATAATCCTAGGTAAGCATTTAGAGTACCCTAGCTCTTATTGCATTAATTGAATATTCATACATATTCACATAGGGTTGTGCATCTCTTTTGAGAGATTGAAGTCTTGGGGCTAAGTGTGCTTAGGCCTCAAGCAAATTGGACTAGAGCCGCTATAAAAGGCCCGCGTGGTAGATTAGAGGGTGCTCACGCCAAGAGTAGTGTATCAGGGGATATCACTAGGGATTGAACCAAGAGTGGCGATTGGTAGTGTCCATAGCCTGAGGTTATCTAGGGTGAGGGTCCGAGAATCACTTGAGGGTGTAACCGTCTTTTCATATAGTGGATTTCGAGGTCCGAGTGTGGCGCACTTAACAGCCCGTGGTTTTTCCCAGTGGTTGGGTTTTCCACGTAAACATCAAGTGTCATTTATTATTTCCGCATCTTATTACACTTGTTTGTATTTTTGACTTGCTAGGGGTATTTTCGTAAAATTGACTTGCATGCGAAAATTGGATAATAATTAGATAAAATCTATTCACCCCCCCCCCCCCCCCTAGCTTTATATTGAAAAACACACTTTGAGAACTTTCAAATAACATGCCAAAATTGTTAATAATCCAAAATGGGCACCCGTGCTTAAGAAAGCACATCTAATAACAACATCGACCTAGAATAAGAAAAGATGAGGTCAAACCCCTTAGGTATGATATATGCAATTTGAAAGCACCAGAAATGAGTGCATATGGGTCTAATGGGTATGGGAAGATCTCAAACTGTTGTACATGAACTTAGAAGACTTAGGGTGACCTAGGTCGAAACCTAGGTCACCTGAGAGTTTCCCTAGCTAAAGAAAAGGTGTTAAACGCAGAGTTTTTGCTTCAAATACAGTTAAGGAAACGTGCAGGGACATGATGCTGATATTTTGGAGGAGTTGGCAAGTACACTGTACATAGAAGTCTGCAACATACCACTCTTATCCAAATAGTGGATAAGAGTCCAATTTCCTTAAAACTGGGAAATGGTTAATTTGAGTTGAGATAT
Source organism: Acer yangbiense (assembly GCA_008009225.1). Classification (NCBI taxonomy): domain Eukaryota; kingdom Viridiplantae; phylum Streptophyta; class Magnoliopsida; order Sapindales; family Sapindaceae; genus Acer; species Acer yangbiense. The sequence goes on along the minus strand of CM017773.1, from coordinate 20,710,772 downwards.
TGTAGAAGCAAGACTATTGGCACTCACACCCTTTTTTTCATCCATCAATAAGCACTTGAAACATCAGAAGTTCACCTAGTCCAAAACAAGCTCAGTTAGCATCCATGTCCGCCAGATAGCAGCTACATCAGCTAGTCAATGTTTTGATGACAAAATATTTTCAACCTTCCCAACCTAAGAATTTTAGAAGTATCAGGTACCTCGTAGGAAAGCTCCTTTCTCGAGCACTTTCCAACGTAGAACTTCAAGGTCATTTGCCTACAAATTTAGAGGTCAACTGAAGCCCTTTTTTTTATCAATTCATGATCCCTCTTGTTTATAGTTTGGCACTCAGTCCACATCACCGGTCAAATTCAACCACATAACATAGAGGCTACCTTTCCGACCTAGATAAGCTTCCTATTTTGAATGAAGCAAGTAACCTAGGTCAACATCTCCAAGAGTTACAATGAATCTAGATAACATTTAGTCTAGATACAATGCAGAGTTCAAGCTAGAAGAAAGAAGAAAAGTAAGTTGAGAGTTTGTAGGAACATAGACTTTATCCATTCTCTTTGAACTACAACAGAGTCCTAGGGTGTGAAGACTTCTGTTTGAACCAAATCTCTTCAAACCCGCAATGTTAATACATGTCAAAATCACAAAGAAGAATCCTGTTACAACTCAAATACATGATAGCTGGATTTATTACATGTATAAAGGCTTTACACGTTTGTCCAAGTTTTCAAAGTAGAATTCCACGACTATAACCGCTTCAGAGATGGACAAGAGGGTTATTGGTAGTTACTACATGATGAAGAAAGAGGTAAGGCACTCTAGTCATGTTCTCAGAGAAAAAGATAATGACATCCACCATGAAAGAAGTGGGAAAAAAAATTATAAAACAGTTTGTTGTAACTTAAACATGTATAAAAAAGGATTAAAAGACTCTGTGTACAAACTACAATCAATCAAATAAAAGAACACTAACAACTTTCAATGTTTACTTTTTAATTTTATCATTCTTTTCTTTATTTGGATCGATGAATGAATGTTGGATATACATGTCTTGATCAACTTTTACTTTGAAATAACATCTATTTATGCAAACACTAGTTGAAAACGTAATCCTTACACATTTCTATCACAATTGCAATTCGGCTAGCCTTCGAACTTACTACAAGGTCTGAATCAAAAGTTTTCTAGGTTGATTCGAGGCTGTTCTCTACAACGGCCACCTCGCAGAATCTGGTTAACGATTTTTTGTAATTAACATATGTGATTTAAAAAAAAAATAAAAAAAAATTACTACAATGGTATGTATCAATGTATGCATAGTCTCATTAAAATTATCTAATAGTAAGATCCCTCCCAAATTATTTTACATTATCCACAAGCATTACATTGCTAGTTACACATATTTCAAAGGATCTCATGTGGATCGGTCAAGTTTTACTAAAGTGACATTACTAATTATATCGATCCTTTTTTAAAATCGTGTTGCGATCGATCAGTCTCATTTACCTTCCATATAAAAATCATTATTGGGATCAAGAAATTCAATAATTATGTTATCCAATAGCATGACATTATTAGTTTAGATTATTTTAGGATCTTATCTTGATCGATCAATCGTACTAAGCTAACATTACTCTTTATATAGATTTTCTTAAGATCTTGCAATAATCAATAAGTCTTATTGATCTTCCTTTTTCACGTGATTGTAAAATACCATTATTATCTCGCAAATGATCAATGACCTTTTATATGTGAGTCTAACAAATCGTTATTAGGATTTTGTGTATACGTAGTCGTATTTTAATGATCCAACTGTCAACGTATCAAGAAAAGAACCTTAAATGTATTATTATTTTACATTATTTGCAAGCATAATATATTGTGGGCATTGATTATTGTTGGTACTTGGTAATTCGTAGTTATTAATAATTACAATTACGACACACACAAGTATGAATTCACAAACGCTTACCCTAAAAATAATACAAATGTACATATTTATATATGAGATTAGTGAACATAAAAGTAGTTGAATGTGCATATCAGTCGTGGCATGACAACTACTCATGTGATGGATATTTACTCTTACATACATTCAACTAAGTCTCATTGAATATGACAACCCATGGGAATGAAAATAAATTTACATTAGATTTAGATGTAAAAGTTAGTTAGGTCTTATCTGTCCAAATATATAAATATATAGAAAATTCTATTCTGGAATTCCATAATTTGAAAAGCTCAATTAAGGATGTGAGTAGGACAATGAAAATTAAAAACCCAAAATTAATTACAATGAATCATCATACCATAAAATGCCACAAATAAATTTCCTAATTAGTATAGTTTGCACTCAAAAGTTTTGATATTATCCCAAACCCTCCTCCCATGTTTACTTCCCATTTCGCCTTTGAGGGAGCAATATGTTTCCCTATATATGGCCATTGATGGGTATTGCAAATATCATACAAAGAGAGACTTGGAAAAAATTGCCAAACATGACAAGGAAGAAGGTGACTCTTGAGTGGATTGTGAACGACACCTCTAGGAAATCAAGCCTAAGGAATAGAAGAATTGGGTTGTTACAAAAAGTGAATGAATTAAGCATTCTTTGTGACGTTGGTGCCTCTATTATCATCTACAGCCCAGGTGATAAACAACCGATGATGCATCCCTCTCCGTCAAAAGTGCAAGAAATACTTGCTAGATTCAACAACATGCCAGAGATAGAGCGGAACAAGAAGAAGACAAATCAAGAGACTTACCTTACAGAAAGGGTGAAAAAACTACGAGAACAAATCGAGAAGCATCAGAGGAAACACAAGGAAATAGAGTTCAACAATCTAATGCAATATGTTTATCAAGGTAATGGCCTTGATGAACTCAACGAAACCGATCTTCAATATCTATTATTTTTCGTTGAGGAGAAGCGTAAAGAGATCGATAAGAGGGTTGAATATTGTCAACGTTCTCCTCTCTCTCCTAGTTCTCTTCTGGTAGCTCCTCCCCCACCTCCTCCTGCTTTTTCTTCTGATCAAGCAGAAGCGTTTGTATCAGGCCTAATGGATCCCAACTTTGGAGACAATATTGATGGATACAATCATCATAATAAAGGGAAAGCTCCAATAGAGTCTACTGAGTGGGGTCAGTGGTCCAGCGATAATATCTTTAGAAGCAGTAGTAGCTCTAAGATTGATCATATGGCTGGGCTGGGTGATTTTAACCAACAATCTATTCAAAGTTCCATTAGTGGAAACCAGTTGGAGTTGGTGGGTCATGGGAACTACAAACCCTATTTTGGTGGTTTTACTAGTGTTGAAACTACTATGGGCTTGCAACCTTTTCAGGGTTTCGGAGGCCTAATAAATACTGTTAGGACTAATATGCCCATGTTGCCACCACTGTCGTCCCTGCCTCCTCACATTGGAGTCTGTAGTAGCAGAAGTAATTTTTCTCTAGGGTTACAGCCTCGTCATGCAGGTTTTAAAGACGTACAGGGAACTAGAGAAAGTGATACGACCATGGCTATTCCGTCATCTCCTTTTGAAAGAAACAACAGTGAAATAGATAATTCTCTAAGCATGCAGCCTTATGGAAATGTCGAAACTGGTGGAAATGTCAATGGTGCTGGCATGGGGCTCCCTTTCGAGTTGTTCGAAGGTAACATTTCTGCAAACGAAGTTGGATTTCCCTATAATGTTACCAAACAATGGCCTGCTAATTTCAATCCTTGAGATTATAAGTATTGATCTAGTTAAAATGTCTTTATTATTCTTATCGAGTTGGTTTTTAGTTTTTAGTTTTAATCTATTCTTCATTTTGAGTCGTGTTTTGTTCATGATTGTCGCAGAAGCTCTTATACGTTATATTGTGAAGTTTGTTTGAGTCATTTCAATAATATTTTTATGTGTTTCTCTTGCTTGCAAATGATTGTATTACTTCTTTTTTTTGATTCACAGTCATGGATCACAAATAAACTAAGAAAACTAAAGAGCAAAGATAATCATATTACTAAAGCATAATCTATGTACCTTGGTGGAGATGGAGAACTAAAATATATGTAACTAATGTGTGATGATATATCAAAAAATTCATTTTAAATGATGTGACAATTGATTTCATTGTTATATTATTCACCACAACATTTCATTATTTGTACATCAATGGTAATTGTCACATCATTCGAAATGAGTCTTTAGAAAATATTTTGAGCTATTTAACATTACTGATCTACTAAATTATAAACTATAAGAGTATAATCTTACAAAATAAAATACTAAATTGTATTTTTAAATACTCTTTTTAAATAGATTAAATATCAAACTATTGTACGTTCAAAGAGAAGAAAGAGATAAGATTTTCCATTTGAGGAAGATTTGGACATTTGGTAACTTCAAAGAACTAAAGTATATTCAATTAGGATTTAAAAGACTTTTAATGAATTTTATGGAATTAAAAAATTAGGTGTATTCAATGTAGACTTTTAACAACTCTATAAAAGTCATGGAGTATTCAATACAGACTTTTATAGACTTTTAAAAGTCTTTAAAAGTCATGTGGTATTCAATCAATACTTTTTAACGATCTATGAAAGTTAAAAGGTATTTAAAATCTCACTGACTTTTAACAACTTTAAAATATCAATGACTTTTAGTTATAATAAATCTTACAATTTGTCTTCCATTCCTACCAAAGACTTTGAATGACTTTTTTTTTTTTTTTTTTTATTTAATGACTTTTAATGATTTTTGGTTATAGTAAATCTCACAATTTGTCTTCCATTCCTACCAAAGACTTTGAATGACTTTTTTTTATTTTATTTTATTTTATTTTTTTATTTTTAAATAGAAAGAATTTCACTTTAAAAGAAAAACATAAAACCCCTTGAAAAACATCAACCACCAAACATATGTTCTATTTTCAAATAAAAGCACACTCATTCTTAACAAATTTCATAAATAAAATAAAACGAATAACTTTAAAATGAATAAACATTATTAAAAAAAAAAACAAAAAAACAAAAACACACACACATTAACAATCTATAACCAAAAAAAAAAAAAAAAAACTAAAAAATAATATAAAACAACTCTTCATCAGCTATGCAATTAAGGACGAAAGATTTCATATTTTTTTTACCTATATTTTCAAAGCAACTAAACAACACCGAAACAAATCAAATTAACTTCATTTATGTAAAATAAAAATAATAAAGGACAAAAACCACTACTTAACCATGCCAATATGCCATAATCAAAGTCGCATATAAGCGTGACTCCATATAATTATGATCAATATCAAACTACACACTTTTAGGCATGGGTCTTATTCAAAACTAGATGCGGTTTTTATGTTTTATCTTTAGTAACTTAAATGAATTTTTGGTAGATTTTTTATACTCATTGTCATACTTTCGTATAGATATGTAAACGTTAATATTATTGTCGGTTTGCCAACTATTAAACAACTTATTAGAAACCCAAGATAGCCAATTAGAAATGTCACGAAATCCCCCGCTCTTAGGGGATGCCCTTAGCGTCGAGGAACATGTACGAGGGTGTATGTGCGACTCGTTTAAATCATGGGCTGAGACAAAACAAAAGAAAAAACAAATTTTCCAGCATCAATGTTCAGTACCGGTGAATCGGATAGAATGGAAGAACTCCATTCACAACATTTATTCTAAAAGAAAATTTATAATATTTTGACTAATTATAAAATACAAATGAAATTTTGTTTCTACAAAGTACAAATTACAAAGATAATTTCTTTTTTCTTTAAATTTTATTATTTATGCTTAGTTTTTAAATTTGATATTTATAATTAGTACATTTATGCTTAGGATTTATTTTTAATATTTTTATTCTTATATTTTATATTTAATATTTTTACTTAGTATATTTATTCTTAGGTTTTATATTTAATATTTATTTTAATGATTTATGCTTAGTTTTTAAATTTAATATTTATGCTTAGTATTTCTTCTTAATATTTATGCTTATTATATTTATGCTTAGTTTAGTTTTTAATAATTATAATATTTATGCATAATTTTTAATTTTAATATTCATGCCTAGTTCTTAATTTTAGTATTTATACTTAGTTTTTATATTTAATATTTATATTTAGTATATTTATGCTTAGTTTATAATTATAATATTTATGCTTAGTTTTTCTATTTGATATTTATGCTTAGTTTTAAAATTAAATATTTATGCTTAGTTTTTAATTTTAATAGTTATTCTTAGGTTTTAATTTATATTTAATATTTATGCTTAGGTGGTTAGGTTTTATATTTGTGCTTAGTTTTTAATTTAAATATTTATGCTCAATTTTTAAATTTATATTTTTATACTTAATTTAAATTTATGCTTAATATTTACGTTTAATTTTTATATTTATGACTATGAATTAATATTTTTTTAACTTAATGAGTTAATATTTATATTGTAGGAAATGGATCCTATTTTTAGGGACGGTTTGAATATGGACGATGATGAGTTCAACATTTTTACACCCGAACACGAAAGTGTTAACAATACGATAGCGGGAGCAGGTCTTCTTCCTCCACATCGGGGTCGAGGACATCAAAACCCAGAAAGACGACATCTAGCATCTAAGGTATGAGATTGTTTTGATCGAGAAAACAATGAAAATACACTAGTCTAGTGAAAAACTAACCTAGGGGAGGGGGGGGGGGGGGGGGGGGGGGGGGGGGGGGGGGGGTGGTTGGGGTTTAATTAAGTTAATTACCAACTTTCGATTAATCAATATTATCAAAAGTTAAGCCATATCACCCAATCACAACATACAAGCAATCAACAAAATATAAGTGCGGAAAATAATAAAAACATATTGATTGATTTACGTGAGAAACCCTCCAACTGGGAAAAACTTACGGGTTATCTTTTTAGCCACTTTCGATCCTCAAATCCACTATTTGAATGAAAATTTACAGCCTAGGTTAATCTCTAGTCACACCATTCTCAGTCACTAACACATTCCATTATACCCGCATGCCTTTAATAGTGATTCTAGACCAATTGCAATGCACTAACACTCTTAGTCACAAGACTTGACTCAAGAAAAGACTAAACAACCTAAGTAAATATATTAAAATATTCTAAATGTAATTAATACTAGTCAAACACTAAATGCTTAATTAGGAAATTAAATATGCAAGCAATAACACCTAATTATCAATGTCTAAATGCAAAGCAAAAAGACTTAGGTTGCGTTTGATTTTTAGTCTGAAGACTGAACAGTGCTGAATTGTACTGAAGATTGAATAGTGACTTAAAACTAAAAACTAAAAAACATGTTTGTTTTTTTCACTGAAAACTAAATATAAGTGATAATTTGTTTGTTTTTAAAGTTACAAATATATGAAAATAAATACGTTTACATCTATACCCTTTCAAATGTTATTTGTTACATATTTACATTTTAATTTATTAAAAGACAACTATCAATAGTTATCGTAGTATGTCGATGAGAGAGAGGGTGAGTGAGAAAAGCTCTGTCAGAGAAAGGCAAGAAGTAAGAAAATATTTCAGGGAAAGATTGGTGTCCAACTTCGTGGATAACTTGAATCCAATGGTGGATAGCGCTTGTTTGTGGAGGACTTTCAAGCCTCTTGGCTGTGTGAGAGATGTGTATCTCTCACCCAAATATGATGGATGAAGATACAGGTTTGCGTTCATTCAATTTGAGTCCTTAGATGAGGCTTTAAGAATGGCAAAGATAGTGGATGGCATGCTTGTTTATGGGTGGTCTATAAGATCGAAGGTTGCAGCGTTTGGATGGAGTAAGCGAAGAATTTTGGGTTTGGCAAGAAGAGCTAATAGTGGGGAATCATTCAATGGTGGCAACAGTTGGTGTAAAGGCAAGCGAGAAAAGATGCGAATGTAAGATCGTATAAAGGTGTTAAAAGAGGTTATGTGCAGCAGCAGAAGGGATCTCAATACCTCGGTTAGAATTCTCATGTGGAGAAGGTAACTGGTTTTCAGAAGAGAGTAAAAAAAATGATAGCAAAGAGAAGGAAAAGACGATGACGATGTTTTGGGAGGATTGTAGAGACAATGTTGAATGGTTAGATAGATGTGTTGTGGGAGTTATGAATGTTTTTTCTAATTTGTCTTCTGTTGATAACAGACTAAAGTCGAGGGGTGTTGTTTTTATGTCTAGTTATTTGGGGGATAGCTTCATTGTTTGGAGCTTTAAGTCTAAAAATGAGAGGGAAAACTTCATTAAAAACATATTTCTTTGGGATGATTGTTTCACTTCCATGTCAAGGTGGTGTGAAGTTTTTGTCCCTCAGAATAGGCTTGTGTGGGTCGATATTTTAGGTGTCCCTTTGAGTGTTTGGAATCCTTCTTTCTATATGAAGGTGGGCAAATTTCTTGGTGAACCATTGATGATGGAAGAGGATTCTACTGATAGAATAAGGCTGGACAGAGGTAGATAGCTCATGTTAATCCTGTTTGATAAACCCGGCTCTTGCAAGATTATGGTAAAGATGGATGATGCTTCTTTTACGGTGAGGTTAGAGGAGTCCTCGGTGCCGGTAGACCACAATTGGTTGTCCAGTGTGTTGGGTTTGAGGTCTAGCTTTTATAATGAGAATTTGAAATGTTTACCTGGTATAGTAAGGCTTGGCCCTCTATATTTAAAAGAGGTCTGCAGTGACCACTCTTTAGTATTATTGGGTGAGGCTGACATCTGTGGAAAGCTAAAATTAGAAGACAAAGAAGCCTTGAAATGTGATGGGGGTTAGAAACTTTATGAGAAAGAAAATGAGGGATTGAGAGAAGTCATTGACAGCCATGACAAGCTTGTCTTGGATAGAGCTACAGCAGCTGCTTGTGATTAGAAGAGCATGCAAATTGGCTTGGAGCGCGAGTTCCTAAGTCTAAAAGTCAAGACAACTTCACTGGCCTCTCATAAGGCTATGTTGAGAAAGGAAAAGAAAATGAGGGTTAAAGGCTATGAAGAGGAGGGTGGTACAGCTATTTTCAGCTCGGTAGTCCAGATCTTGGATTCTGGTAAGGGGTAGTTTTCAAAGTTTCATCAGTTGAGAGGTATTGGTTTGAATAAGAAGTCTTCTGATGGGCTTGAAGTTTGTAATCAAAATGGGAAGGGTTTGGAGGACCCAAATTCGGGTGTGAATCTCGAATTGTCAGATTTTTTAACAAGGATGGGAGCCCATCTAAAGTGGACAATTCGATCACTGATGAGCCTGATATGTACAATCAGTCTAAAGGGGGCTTCGAAGGCCCAGTTTCGGGTCTGGATGTTAGTTCTGGTCTTAAAATCAAACACGGTGGTTCTTGTGCTATTTAGGATGGCATTGAGGAAGTGGACAGTGGTCATGTCCTTGAAGATCGTGAATCAAGTGATATAAGATATAATCGGTTCGGTCTGGACAAAGCTTTAGCAGTGTCTTCTCCAAACATTTAGAAGAAAAAAAGTTCTCTTGTGTTGAGAAAACATCACATGACAACCAGGAGCTGTAGCATGGGTGGTACAAAGATGCATCAGAAGATAAAGGTCATGGACGATGGGTGGTGGAACCTTGAGGATGAGATCGTGAAAGTAATTGAGAGAGGCTTGGCCCTTGGTTTTGATTTCAACGGAAGAAAGAAGGAAATTTTAGAGATTATTGCTAGGAGGGATGAGAATAACGACAACAGTTTTCGTGAGTTTGTGAAAAGTTTGGTAGTTAATCACAAGTCTTTTAGGTTTTGAGGCTCTTGTCAAGTGGTTCTTTTGGGTTGGCGCTTTACAGCTTACTGGTTTTTGTTGTTTTGTTTTACTTTGTGGGGTTTTGCAGCTATTTGTTGTTTTCTTCTCGATGCTTGTTTGTTTGCTTTTGTTTCGCTGGGTCTGTTGTGGGTTTGTTTTGGTAGTGTTGGGTTTTGTGTGTTTCGGTTGTTGGGCTTCCATTAAGTTGGTGTTCGATGTTGTTTGTTTCTTTGGTTTTCTGGGTGGTGTGGTTCCTCCGAAATCAAGCTACCTTTAAGGGTGGCAAGCCTATTTTTACCGATGCTCTTTCCTTGATTTGGTGTTCCGTTCGCGAGGCAGACTCCCTTCAGTCTGGCACTATGAAGAATTCAGTGGATGAGCTTCAGACTCTTCAACGGCTTCATGTCTTTAGTTGTCCTCCCAAGGCTCCTCGCATTTTAGAGGTTAATTGGTGCCCTCCGCCGCCAGGTTGTCTTAAGGTTAACACGGACGGGGCTGCTTTTGGTAGTCCTGGTCTTGCTGGTTGTGCAGGGGTTTCGTTAAAGGTTGTTTTGCTATTCCTCTTGGTGTCTGCTTTGCTTTTAAAGCTGAATTGGCTGCTGCCGTTCATGCTATTGATTATGCTTGGACTTTTGGCTAGCGTCGGTTATGGTTGGAGAGCGATTCGACTTTTGTAGTGAATATCCTTCGTTCTAGATCTCGTAAGGTTTCTTGGCATTGGCGCCCCGCTTGGGATAGGTGTTTAAGCTTAATCTCTCAAATGGACTTTGCTGTCACTCATATTTATCGGGAAGGTAATCAAGTTGCAGATAGTTTAGCTTCCAAGAGCCTCAGTATCGTCTCTCATACATAGTGGTGGACCGCTCCGAGTTTTTGCAGCCATTTTATTTTCAATGATTTTTGTTGCAGACCTTCTTTTAGGTTCTGTTAATCTGTTTTCTTTTTTTGTTTTCCGTTCTCTTTTGTTCTCTTTCTTTTTTATTTAATAAAATGTTGGGCTGGTCCCCAACAACCTTATCAAAAAAAAATAATAATAATTGCTGTTCAAAAAAAAAAAAAGCTATCAATTGTTAGATTTATCTACTTTTGTTTAGTCGATATATTATAATGTTTAATTAATTGCTCAATTCTCATACTAAATTTATTGAAATTCGGTGTGCACTTTGGAGAAAACTCTTGTGATTTTCTTCCTCAATGCATATTAATATAATAAAGTTAGTGCAATACATGTGAGACATTGATTAAGAATAAAAAAGTTTCTTATATAATTTTTGATGAAAGTATTTTTTATTTTTTTTTAATAATAAGATAACACCGATTCAATAATGGACCACTCAAAAATATGAAATACATTATAAAATTTATGCATAAACAATTATTTAAACATGGAATTAAAGAAAAAAAATCATTTAAAGTTAAAAAAATGGCTTAATTCTATAATGTTAGAAGCTGTAATATTATTTGTATTTTTTAAACTTACTTTGAACAATAAAATATTTATATTATATTAAATTTAGACAAAAATATCATATGTTTATAATATTATAAAAACTTAGGGGTACTCTAAGCAATTATCCCTTTATACATTTTTTTTTTCTCTAGAGGGCTGTCTGGGCTACAGCCCGGGGCAGCCCTCTTGTACATCCGCCTCTAGGTCTGGTGGTATACCCCTCACACATACACCACGGGGTTATAGGTTCGACTCTCACTCCCTCCCCAAAACCCTGAATTATTGCAATATTTCAAAACAAAAACAAAACAAACAAAAAAAAGTTTTAAGCTATTACTTTTGATTTGAACTTAGTTATGTTTCGTTGGTTTATATTGATTGTTTTCATTGTCTTACTGACGTTTATTTGGCAAAGTTTACCTTTCGAATTTAAAAGATGTGATAAGTGGTGTTATATGATACTTATTGATAATAAATGAGTACAAAATCAATTTCTTTTATTATAATTTATTTATTTAATATCATTATTTATATTTTTATATTTTATTATTTTTAAACCAAGCCCCCGGTGAATGGAATTTGTCTCGACCACTGGCTTTAATGAGGAAGTTTTTATCACTTCCAATATTATTTTTTTAGATACATATGAATAATGTATTGTTTTTCTTTCACTAGTATTTTTTCCCATTGGGTTTTTAGTATTTAGGATTTAACGAGACATATTTTATATACGATGGGTATTCAAGGGGGACTGGTTTGAAAATTTAACTTAATTAATGTCTATTCAATCTTCCAAAATAACTTGTGATCATTTACCTTCCTCCATTTATCCTTAAGTTTATGGTTCAATTTGTTCTGGTTATTGTCCTTTTCAAGTTCTAACTGCTATATCGTAAAATTGTGAGCATATAAAAAGAGGTCCCATTAAGTTGTAGCTACAATTGAAAGTTGAATAAAATATCTTATTTACATGTGTATTTCTTTTCATGTTTAATTTCTCATTGTGTTCTTGTTATTTTGTTAATAAATTCATATCAATAAAATAATTATTTTTATTTAGATATTATTTAAAAATAAAATATAAGTACTTCAATTTACAATAATTTGTTTCATTAATAATAAAATGTTACAAAGTTACATAATTTGTTATTTAAAAAAAAGGTGCAGATCACCATCATCACCTATGGAGATGGCCTCCTTCAACGATTTCCTTCGTTGCACAGGAGATATCCGCGCAAAGGACGCAGAGGACATCGAACAACTGGTCCACCAATAATTTTTAGCAAATCTCCGTTAACAGAAGTGGCCTTTTGTAAGCAGACGGAATTTTTTTTTTTTTTTTTTTTTTTTTAAAGTGACTTCAATAGAACAAGAAGAACGAAAACAACAATAAAACCACAGCTTTTTTCGCATACTGTTATAATTTATTTTTTTCTATAATTAATTTAGTTTTAATTTGTTTTTGAAATATTACGTAAGGGTTTTTTTTTTTTTTTAGAAAGGGAGGACTCAAACCAACAGTCTTATAGTGTAATTGTGAGAGACCGAGAGATATACTGCCAGACTAACCTCATCTAATAATTTTAAATTTTGTTAATAACTCATAAAACACCAACACATTCATTTTTCAAGTCAAAATCATAAACAACCAACTACAGGTACATACAGGGCATATAAATATAAAGTGTTTGGCACCCTACACTATACAGTAAACAGCAAAATTTTCTTCTGTCTGTTAAAAAGACTGTTAGTTTCGATTTATCTGTCACGGAGAAGATCTTGATTGATTGTTGCTATCCCACTCCCATATAACTTTGTAATTGTGAGCTAAATCTTCGTCTTTCGGATAATTATCTTCCTCAGGTGGAAGACGACTCCTAAAGACAGCAATCTGAGAAGCAAATCCTGGTTCTATGTCAACAGAACCACCAACCCCACTGAACTCAACACTGTAATTGTGCCTTGCTGCTAGTTCTGATGCCCAACTATTGAACTGCTCTCGAGTCCATTCAAACTTGTGATCATGGTTGCGAAACTTACAAGATTGCGACTGGATTTTATCATCCGGATCATCTTCTTGGCTTGTTAGGCTAGATCTCTGGAGTATCACATTGTATTCATAGTTTGGGGTCGAAACAATAAGAATCCTTGGCTGAAAATAACTTAACACAATGTTGCCAAAATTACAGGCTTCATCCTCCTCCATATGTTCAATTACCTATAATTTTTCAAAACGTTAGCCACGTAAACACTGCAAATTGATAGATAATATAAAATTAGTACAGGTCTTATTTTGACTCAATGTTTATGGAATGTCATCATGTAGGCAACCCAACCCTACCCACAGGACCTTAGCCTTTTTTCCTATTTAACATTTATAGCGGTATATTATATCAAACCTAATCAGTCTTTCAAATTCTCTACTGTTTGACATCTATTTTCAACATATTTTAAATTTATTTTTCCCATAGAATGCAATCAACTATGAAAAACCATAGAATTTTAAAATGCTTACATATCATTACAGCATAAGAATAGATTGGAACAGATGAAGCATTAATAAGCAATAAACTCCTGACCATATATAGACAATGTGATAAATAAAGGTAACTTCACAAGTGTAAGGTTCAAAAGGGTTATGGAATACCTCTAAACAAGTACCAATATTGAAACCACGCAATCGAGAATCAAACTCTGTTATAGAACCATCATAAAGAACTGCAGATTTGACATCATTATAAGGTACACCATCGGATTTCTTGCTTAGTTTGGAATGAAGTATCTGCAGAATTAACCAAGTCCAAACTATTAGCTAAGCAAGTGTTAATTCATAAATAACAAGAAAAATTGAAATGAAATATCATAATGTTGTAAAGAGTTAAATAATTCTCTCTCCTAAACTACACCTCATCAAAGATGCATGGAATTATTTTATTTATTTATTTATTTTCTGAAATAAGAAACAAGTAGGAGATCCAACAACCAAAGAGGATCTTGTTAGTCAAAAGCAACATAGAGCCAATTATTGCAGCAGTCATTTGAAATCCGTTTAACCACAAGGACAGAACATGATCACTGTAACATAGCATGGACAACTTTTCTGCACTGAAAGTAACAGTACATCAGGAAATCTTCCTGGTAACTAAAATTCCAAAACTGTACAACAACATCCATCTCTCTGGTGTATCATTATGTATTGTTTTACTTCCTGTTAACAAAACATTACCCATGATTAGACCTATCAAACACATATTCTGCCCCCATACTCCTTTTTACATGCCCATATATCAAACACATTCACCAAGGCCACACTTTGAACACAAAAGACATCCATGATTGAACCTGTCAAACAATAGAACCAGCTCCCATGCACATGTTACACGCTGAAAAGATTCCAGTTCCACATAATGAACACCTCAAGGCAAATCCCATGTTTGATAGAGAAATAAAAATAACTTGGAGAAACCTTCCATATTAGCATATAATACATAACTAAATAAATATACAAGTAGAAAAAACTCAAATTGAAAACTTCAATTGCTATAAATGGTTCAAACCTTAGCTGCCCGACTAAGACTCTTCAGAGAAATATCAACACCAACAACTTTTTCAAGGGATGTTGGGTAATCTAATAAAGAATCCAATAAACTTCCAGAGCCACACCCAAAGTCAACCTGCAACAAGAACAGAGATTTAAATACTACTTGACATATCGACATTAATAATATATGGCGAACTTAAAAAATATACCAAAGTAGTAGCACAAGAATGTCTAATGTGCTGTACTGCATATTCAACACGTTGCTTAGAAAGTGGAGGGCTGAAAAAAGCCTGCTCCATTCTGTCCTCCGGAGGTTCTGTTGTCCGCAACAAAGATATAGAATATTCCAACCAGCAAACTTCTGCAAAATAAAAAAATATAAATATGCAATTCACAGTAAATTAGAAATTGGAAACAATATTCAAAGTAGAAATGGAAGGAACATTAATAGCTATTTATTGCCACTGAAACTACAAATCACTGAGATTTTAAATGTCAAAAAGCATTTAGATGACTGAAAAATAGTAATAATAACTGTTCAACATTCAATGCAATGCTTTCTTCTTTCCTTCATAGATAATAAACATCCAACAATGTAAATCAACCAATAAACCACAAGTATAAAATCACATGTCTTCAATGCATTTATCAACAGAACTAACAAAAAAACCGATTCAAGATCTAGATTATAGGGAATTTTATTAACCATGTATCATGAATCATAGTCCCTCACTGCTTCATAAAATTATCTTCATAAGTTGAAATAAAATGAGAGAGTAACTCACTTGACAATAACAATGGAATAAGTCTGGCAGAATCATCAGCTGCAGATAAAATCAACTCTTGAATGGGCAACTCCGTATTGAAACAAGCGGACTGACCAATAGACATCTGTGTTACAACTGCCTCTACATGAGGAATAACAGCTCCAGACCCTATCTCAAACTCAAACTCCTCTCTGCTTTCAAGAAGATCTTTCGTATTTCCACCTTCTGTCACCAAGGATACAGAATAACTAATAAACAATAAACACCCATTAGATGGATAGACACCAGAATCTGGACCTCCTGTGCTTAAACAACAAACTCCATTCTCTGGCATAGTATTCTGCGTATTCATAGAGTTCGATCTTAGAAAATTGCCTCCTTGAGTTTCACTTTGCTGAATATTAAGCATAGATAGATACAATGAAAACTTTTTGAAGAAGTTTTCAGGATAAAATTTAATGTCAAGAGCACTAGCAGAATAGTGTAGCTTCTCTGAGGACATATTTGGGTCCTTAAAATACTGATTTAACCAAGAGAGAACTTTCAAAGAAGTATTCTGTATGGAATCACTCTGCTTTTTATAAAATTCTTTAGGTGAACACTCCAAGATTAAATCTTGAGACTTGGAAAATAACTTTACTTCACATTTAAATGCACTTTCGGATCCAACTGACTTTAGGTCATTAGTGGCAGTGCCGCCACCACTCACACATTCTTTATCTTGTTCAACTGACTCTGAAACTTTCAACTTCTTGTCTAATCTTGATGTCTCTGATGATGCTTTTAAGGAGATACTTGAGGTAGAAAAGACTGGTTCGGACAACCAGTGTTGACGACAGAATGTACTGAGAATCTCTCGTGGAAAGGAACCTCTCCAGTTTGTTCTTGTAGTGAATGCCACTGGCAACTCTGCTGCAAGTATTGCCTCTCTGGACAACTTGTAAACTCCACTGGGCATCAAATTTACAAGCATCCTGGACAAGCAGATCTAAAATGATTATGAAATCCAAGGCTGCAAGATTATTTTATTTTTTTTATTTTTTTGGTATTTGTTTTTCTTACTAAATACCTGAACAGATGCATCATGCAAGATATACCACCTAAAGAAGAAACCTTAAAATAAATAACTCATTAAGTGGGCTTTCGTGCACTCAGATGTTAAACTGATGTAATTATTTTCCCTTCACACTGGACCAGGGAAAGGAGAAACTAAGTAAAATTGCAAAACTTCCTAGCTTTTCCAAAAGCAACTGCAACAGATTAAAATGATTTGATCTCCAGGCAATTCTACAAACTAATGGTCACAATTATATTCAGGGAACATGTTGTAGCCCCATGATCACGGATGTTATTACATTATACGAGGACAACTAACTAAAAAGTTTGACACAAAAGCATGATGATGGAAAAGAGAAGTAAAAAAAAACATAGATTTGGATCAAACATGTTGCTAGCAGAATTCAGATCTTACACAGCCACTTCCACATTTGAACCAAAATTGAGCAACAGCAAATAAACAGCAGAGAATTTTGCACACATAAAGATTCAAGTAACATTCTGAAGAAAATGTAAAAGGGTAAAACTGTTAAAACAAGAAATACAATAATTACATCGGGTTAGAAGAGACCTGTAATATGATTGCAAGGTAATATCTTCATGGAAAAGGTCTTTGGACTTCCATGTGTATCCAATGGATGCCAAAATTGCATCACCATATATATCTTGACCACAGAAGCAGCTTGCCCTTGAATTCAGCAAACCTTCAATGTGAACTTTAACATTTACAAAATCAGATGACTGATCCATAAGATATGAATTGGGAGCAGCAAAGTACAATCTCATCTCTGAGGAAGCTTTACCAATAGTCCTGAACGAAGCCAATCAAAAGAAAACTATGACAAAGTAGCACACAATGTACAGAAATTAATAACAAACCTGCTTCACAGATCAAAAAAAGGAAAAAAGAAAATAAGAAATAACCTCCCAAGCTTTTCCAAATAATAATTCTACGTACCTTGAGATCATAACCTTGTTGCCATCTGCTAAACCAAGTTTTAGTGCAATAACATCCAGGTAGTACTCAGTTGAGGAAATATTAAGAGTCACTGGCTGAACTTCCTTCTCCACTGAACATGGAATGTGCATGCCTGTAATGCATATGCTGTCTACCGTATCAGATTGTTGAAATAGTGGCGATTCTATGATTTCAGGTCGATATGAATTTTTCCTCCATATGGAAAGCTGCCCCTTAGAAGTAACAACAAACTCTGGTAATCTAGCAGCAGCGCTCATGATATATGATATAAGCAGGAAATGATTTGTCTCCACCTTTGGATTAATTAATTTACAGATATTACAAAGCTTCGAATCACATGCAGCAATGACTGAAGTAGGAACTGAACCATAAAGATCACCGTCTCTCCGTAAAGATGCTCTAAAGTGACCACTCAGGGGATGAAGAGATGAAAGGAACTTTAATGACAAAAAAGATGAAGGCCAAAAATAAACAAATGAGAACAATTGAACTCTGTGACAAGTAACACAAAAGAACATGACAAGATCCATATATATTAATTGACCTAACAAACTCACAGCATCATAAGAAATGATCAGATATGTCAACCTTGGTCTTTGCATAGGTTAAAAAGAACTTCATGAATGACAAAATAAAAGGCACAAAAGTGTTGAGAGAGGAAAATTCAAGTGCAATTCATACTATCAAACGAGAGCACAACAGGAAAGCATCCATTGCTTGAAAGTTTGGATTCTCTAATGAAAAGCATTCCCTCATGAAACTTAATAAGCAGGGTCATTCAAATAAACATATACAATTTATATTTTAGCCAGCTCTTCTATTCTATTAACAGTTTCACTATTCAGTAAAAATTAACCTATGGTTCAATGCCAACAAACAAGGAAAATATAGATGCCTTCTTTATGTCAGTTTCTTAACTAACAAAGCTAAAGGTCCATCGTCAATTTTGTGTTAAGTATCCAAATGCTGAAAATGCTAATTACATCTTATAATAAAATTAGGCTGGGAAGACTTTCATCCAAAGGGAAAAGCCAGATAAAAACTTGACATCATTCAATGTTACCTCATGGAAAAAAAAAAAAAACAATAACAACAAAAGCCAAAATTTAATTGATTAAAATTTTTATCAATATAAATGAATTTCGGCCATCATTGTGGGCCTGTGGCATATAGATTCCAGACACATTAGGGAAGCCTTAGTAATCATCCAACTAACCATATCAAATTATTATTATATATGGATGTGAAGAACTGTAAACCTAAACATTTATTATAATAAAATAAGGATGTGTCATCTTCCCATTCTCTCTCAAACACACACACACATGCACTCAAACACAGTCACAGAGATTCATTTCATTTAAGAAAAGTAACTAACCTCATCGGAAAAAAAATATTTGACACATGCTATTAATTTGTCACAAGCTTCTTCTGCAGAAGGCTCATCTGTTGAAGGATGGATGCCAAGCTGCAACAAGGAAAATAAGAAAACAGATTATAAATAATATAATAAGGAAAAGCCAAGAATTTTAAAAAATAAAAAATAAAAAAATGATAGTTTCACATGTTTAAAAAAAAAATCCTCATTTATAAAGCTTGAGTGAAAAGTGTATTCTTTCAGTGTCAATGCAAAAATAAGTATCTGCACAGCCATGTCTTGAAGAGGACAAACAAGGAAGACAATTAGATAATAGGGAGCATACCATCAACACACTAGTAATCAGACAAGGTAATTAAAAAACCAATCTCACTTGGCAACACACCGTCGTAGTTGACTTATAATTAATACTTCTTTTCGAATATACTATGGTACAGAAGGAAGAAAGCTAAGCAGTTGCACCTTGAATCTAACTATCTGCTTCTGCATGCAGTACAAGACCTCTAAAAGATGGAAAACCAAGAAAATGTAGAAACCTAAGCAATTTTTTTTGGTAAAGAGGAGGGCAACAGCCCAGAACACAGAAGCTTAAAATAAAGGAATAGGCCTAGCAGTAGCTAGACCATTAAGATCATCGGCCAAAATGTTGAGAATTTGAGGAGGAGGGTCTTCAAAAAACGTGATCCCCAAGTCGAGAGAATGTCCCAGCTTAGCCAAGCCATCAGCAACTCTATTGCCTTCTCTATAAACATGGTGAATGCTGCAGCACTAGTTTCTTTCCATCAGCCCTTTACAAGCAAGAATGATGCTGTATAGGGGATGGTTGACAGGAGTGTCATTGGACAGCAGACAAACCGAGGTTTGTGAGTCAGATTCAACCATGATTTTCTTGAAACCAGCCTTCCACATGAACTGTAGACCTTCAAAAATCCCCCAGAGCTCGGCTTCAATAATACTGCCTATACCCCTGTTCAGAGCAAACCCACCAAGCCACTTCTTCATATGGTTCCTCACCACTCCTCCTGCAGAAATATTACCCAGCTCAATATTTAGACTACCATCAACATTTAGCTTGACATAGTCACACTCAGGAGGAGCCCAGACTATGGGACAATTTCTCAACATGAGTGCGTGGGGTTAGGCCGTTTGAACGCGCTTGGTGTGTTCTGAGAGTAGATCTACTTTCTGCGAGGTTCTTGTGCACGCGCCGCCGATTTTTTCTTCTGATTTCTTCTGTTTTGCTTGCGATTTCTCTTGATTTCGTGATTTCTTCCTGTTATCTCTTTGGATATGGAGAATCCAAATGAGGTTTTCTTTTTCTCAGCCCAACAAACACTTCGTAGCGAGGTTAGCAAAGGAGATGGAGTGAATCTGGGTACTGAAAGCACTTCTAAACGTGCTAGAGCTGAACCTGATTTTCTTGGTCGACATGAAATCCCTAGGAAAGAAGATGTGGGAAGCTTCAAATCCAAGCTAATGAGTATGTCTTGCCTGAATTCTTGGTCTGGATTTGAAACGAATAGTGGTAAACTGATTATAGAACAAGATGACATTACGGTTTCTGAAGGTCCTACTGGTCCAAGGATGAATTTGTCTTCTCAGTTGAAAGAACAATTGCATAAACCATGGGCCAATGCGCTGATTTTGAAAAACATGGGTAGATTTCATTCATTGAGCTTCATGACTACGAAATTGACACAGAAATGGTCACTTATAGGTAATTGGCATTTGACTGATCTGGGAGATGGGTATTTTGTTGCTTGTTTCCAGATGAAAGAAGATTTAGACTATGTCCTCACAAATGGTCCTTGGGTTATCACTAATGAATATTTGGCGGTTCAAAGATGGAAGCCTAACTTTGTTCCTGGCGAGGATGTGATTCAGAGTATGCCTATTTGGGTAAGGCTCTCTAAACTACCTATGGAATGGATGGTCTCTGAGTTGCTATGGAGTATAGGTGGTATGCTAGGAAGGATGTGTAAGGTTGATCCAATTACAGAGAACCAAGCCCGAGGAAGGTTTGCCAGAATATGTGTGGAAATCGACATTACTAAGCCTCTGGTAGGTTGTCTCAACATTGAGGATAGAGTCATCAAAGTGGAATATGAAAGTCTTAGCTCCATTTGCTTTAAGTGTGGGAGGTATGGGCATAGTAAGGAAGGTTGCAGGGTTGGTATGGAGGAACCAATACTTGAGGAGGCAATGTGTGATACTCAAACAAATACTGAAAAGGAGGACTCTCCATATGGTCCGTGGCTTCTAGTCACATATGTGAAACAGGGTAATAGAAATCATAGAGGTAAATTTGGTAATGGTGCTGGTGGTTATACTAAAAATGGGGCCAATACAGGGGCTAGGAATGGTCCTAGTGGTTATGTTAAGAATGGGGTAAGTACTGTGGATAGAAATGGTGCTGGTGGCTATACCAAGTATAGGGCTAGGAATGGTGCTGTGGATGGTATTAGTAATTCTAGGAGTGTGGAAGGAGTGGCTGTTGAGGTTGGGCTTGGTAAGAAGAATAATATGAAGGCTGGAAAACATTTTAAGAATCATATTGGAAGTGCCAACCCTGCAGGTAACAGAGATAGTGGATCTAGATTTGAAATTCTGGGTGAAGAAATGGAAGAGACCATTAATTCTAATGTGCAGGGAAATAAGCTCAAGGAGAAACATGTCCTGTCTGAAATCACTAATGTTACTGGAAGTCAGAGTTTTAAATCAAGTAAGGGGAACAAAACGGCCTTGAAAAAATTAGAAAAAATAGGTGTGAAGAAAGTTGCATTTCAAGGAAATGCTAGTTGCTCTAAAGGTAATATGGGTAGCAAAGATATATTACATAACATACACACTCCTGCTGCTGCAACAGATGGTGAGGGACAGGATAGTGTAGATGCTCTGCGCCATTTACATAAAGAAGTTCTACAATTTGAAAATAAGTGTAGGGAGGCGGTTGATGGATGCTCAATACAGGACAACTTGAACAAGGTTGGGTTGCAAAATGATAGCATGTTTGTTGAAGTAGCCTCTAATCTAGAGGAGGCTATGGCTATGATCTCGGAATAGAGATTTCCCCCTTTCCACTCTCTTATTATGAGTTGCATTTGGAATGTGAGTGGTGCGGGTAGGCGGGGTTTCGCTAAAATCATAGCTGATTTACGAAATATTTATCATTTTGACATTTTGGCCATTCTTGAACCAAGAGTTAGTGGTTCTAAGGCCAGAAATATTATCAAAAAATTAGGATTTCCCAATAGTTTTGTTGTAGACGCTGAAGGGTTTTCTGGGGGTCTATGGCTGCTATGGAATGGTTGTAATGTTAGGCTTCAGGTTATTGCTAAGTCTAAACACAGTATCTCAACGCTAGTGGCTGATCAGGGGAAAGTTTGGGTTTTCACTATTATATATGCTAGCCCTTGTGTCACTGCTAGAAAAACTTTGAGGAAGTACCTTGACGCCATTAGAAATTGTTTCCAATTGCCTTGGTTGCTTGCTGGGGATTTCAATGAGATCACTTGTAGTTCTGAGAGGAGAGGAGGTCGTAATAAGTTCTCTAATAGTGGTTTTGGTAATTGGATTGACAAGAACAATTTGGTGGATATGGGGTACATAGGTTCGACATTCACGTGGATGACAAAAAGGGGTATTGGAGAGGAAATATGGGAGAGGTTGGATAGCTCTATGCTCTATGGATTGGAGGCTTTGCTATGAGGATGCCTTTGTTAAGCATCTCCCAAGAGTAGTCTCGGATCATTGCCCTATTCTTATCAATTTAGACAGTAAACATATTCCTAAGGGTGGTCTCAAACCTTTCCGGTTTGAAGCCATGTGGTTGAAGCACAATAAGTTTGATGAGGTGGTGCAGAATTTCTGGGGTTCCCATTTGTTAAGCATGGGTGATATGCTGTAGAACTTTGCTACTACGCTTAGTGTTTGGAATAAGGCTGAATTTGGTAATTTATTTCACAATAAACGTGGACTTTTGGCTAGAATTCAGGGGGTTCAGAAGTGCTTAGGTTTCAGATTTGTTCCTCAACTTGCTAACCTTGAAGAGAAGCTTGTGAAAGAGTATAATGGCATCCTTGAGCAAGAAGAAGTTTTTTGGCAACAAAAGTCAAGAAATTGTTGGTTGAAAGGAGACAAAAACACTAGGTTTTTTCACCTATCAACCGTGGTTAGAAGAAGGAGAAACAAGCTTGAGGGTCTTAAAAAAGAGGATGGTAGTTGGATTGATGATATTGAGGAGATGAAGCTAGAAGCTACCCAATATTTCCTAAATCTCTTTATGTACAAACAAAGTAAAGAGAGCTATTCTCAACTACCAGCTATGTTTCCTCCTTTGGGTATATGCGAGGTGGAAGCCTTGAATTCGAAAATTAGTGAGCAAGAAATCAAGCTTTGCCTTTTCCACATTGGCGGTCTAAAGGCACCTGGGCCAGATGGTTTCCCTGCAATCTTTTTTCAGAAGTATTGGAATGTTTGTAAAGAGGAATTGATAAATTTGGTGTCAGATTGTTTCTTGAAGGGACTGTACCAGAACACATCAACCAAACCTACATCACCCTCATACCAAAAGTCCCTAGTGCCTCTTGTATGTCCCAACTTAGGCCAATCAGTCTATGCAACACATCTTACAAAGTTATTAGTAAGGTTATTGTTGCTAGACTAAGACATCTCCTCCCTAACCTAGTTAGCCCAAATCAAGTTGCCTTTGATCCTGGAAGGCAAATTCAAGACAACATAGTTGCTCAAGAAGTGTTTCACAAATTCAAAAAGGTGAGGGGTAAAGGGGGTCTCATGGCTTGGAAGATTGACTTAGCTAAAGCCTATGATAGGCTCCAATGGGACTTTATCAAAGAAGTTTTAGATGAAGTTGGCATTGAAGGTAGCCTTAATAGGTTGATTATGAGTTGTGTCTCTAATGTTCAATACAAAGTGATTATGAATGGTGAAATTTCTGATAGCTTCCGGCCTAGGAGTGGTATTAGGCAAAGTGACCCTTTATCTCCCTATCTTTTTGTGTTATGTATGGAAAAACTATCACATATTATCACCCAAAAGCTTGGAGAGGGTAGTTGGAAACCTGTCAAGATTTCTAGAAATGGCCCTATGATTTCTCATCTGTTTTTTGTAGATGACCTCATCCTCTTTGGCCAAGCAACTATGAAACAAGCTCAAGTTATGAAGGAATGTTTGGATATTTTCTGTGACATTTCCGAACAACAAGTGAGTTTCCCTAAGTCTAGAATCCTTTGCTCCAACAATATTAGTAATGGTTTTGCTAGAGAGCTTGCAGCTATTTGTGGTTCCCCTGTTACTAATAATATGGGCAAGTACCTTGGTGTCCCTCTAATTCATGGACGTATCACGAAGGATACGTATAAGGAAATTCTAGAGAAGACTCAGAGCAGACTTGCCTCTTGGAAAAGCTCCACCCTATCTCTTGCTGGAAGGTGCACTTTGATTAAAGCTGTTTCTTTTACCATCCCTATATATGCCATGCAATCTATTAAGTTCTCTGTTGAAATTTGCTCTAAACTTAACAAGCTAAATAGGGACTTTTTATGGGGTCACACAGAAGAGAGCAAAAAGCTGCACCTTGTGAAATGGGATACTGTTTGTCTTCCAACTTGTAAAGGTGGGTTGGGTATCAAAAAAACCAAGCAGATGAACCAAGCCTTGTTAGCTAAAGTTGGGTGGCGGCTAAGTCACAATGAGGTTGGTCTTTGGGGAAACATGCTCAAGCACAAATATTTGAAAGAAGATAGGTCGGCTAACATTGGGTGCAGTAAAGATTGGGACTGCTCCAGTACTTGGAGAGGTATTCTTTATGGGGCAAAAATTGTGCGGGAAGGTTTGAAATGGAGGATTGGTGATGGCTGTCAAGTTGAGTTTTGGAATGATGATTGGGTTCCCACTATAGGTAGACTCATGGAGCATGCCACTCTCCCTCTCTCTTCTACCCAAATTTCTGAGAAAGTTTGTGATTATATGTCCCATGATGATTGGGATTTTCAGAAGCTTAAGATGGTCCTCCCTTTGTACATTGTTCACAGGATTGTTAGTATACATGCTGGGAGAGTTCAGAGTGGAGCTGATAGATCTATTTGGGGATTGACCAATAATGGGGAATTTTCGGTTAGAAGTGCTTATGAGAGCTTGGTTATGAGTGAAGAGGTGTCCAACTGGAAATGGAGCTTTATGTGGAAGCTAAGAATTCCCGCTAGAGTGCAGAAATTCCTTTGGATTTTGTTCCATGGTAAGTTGCTCACCAATGAGCATCGAGCTACTAGAGGTATTTCTACAGATACTACTTGTTTTAGATGTAAGGAAAGCTGTGAGAACATTAATCATGTGTTTAGGAAGTGTCCTGACTCCCTGATGATTTGGGAGGATGTTTGCAAAGGTAGCACTAAATCTGGGTCCTTCAATCTGGACTGGTGTGATTGGCTGCTACAAAATTTGAAGTGCAGTACCATGATTTTGGGGAGAGTCCCTGCTTACATTCTTTTTGCGGTAACCTTATGGTTTATTTGGAAATGGGGGTGTAAGTGTGTGTTTGATACCAGTTTTAAAGTGCCTTTGTGTGCTGGGAAAATTATCATTACTTATGCTGAAGATTGGTTAAAAGCAAATAATGATTGTAGTAGCAAAATTGCATTGAGAAACCTAAGCAATTTAACTGGATAATACTAAGCACTAAAATTTGATGTCAAATGCAATCACATACCCTTAAGCAACCGCTAAATAGATGCAAATTTCAGTCATACAACCCTTTTTCTTTTGAGACAAACAATAATTGCATTAAAGATGCCAGAGTTTCAATATAAGACCTCAACTTTAAAAATAAATATATCAACAACCCAATTATCAAACTAGTCTCCCATTTAAACCAACCCAACCCCTTACTTTAATTGCAAACATCAATCATATCGTCAAGGTGCAGAATCATAGTAATTTTTTTGGCTATGTTTATAAATACAAGAAATCAAATCAATCATATCGTCAAGGTGCAGAATCATAGTAATTTTTTTGGCTATGTTTATAAATACAAGTAATAAAAGGTAACACAAGAAAGCAGCTAATTTCCTCAAGACAATCGAATTTGAAAGATAATCGCAATAACTTAAAATAAGATAAAGCAAACCTTTTCCAAAGCCTTTTCAGCAGCAGATTGCTCAGCATCCTTCTTCTTCTTAAATATTCCTGAAGAAACAGTAAAATCCGGAAGCTGCAAGCTGCAACGATAGAGGCATGGACCCTTCTGAGGGATTGCCAATCCAGGGCATTCGTTTTGAGCAACATCCTGTACTTCTTCTACCGTGTAGAGAGCCTCCTTACCAAACTTTTGAAATATAATAGACTTAGGAGTAAGACTCAGCTTTCTCACAGCAATAGTTGAGGACCCTCCAGTTTCCATCAGCAATCACCAGCCGATAAATAAATACAATAACAAAATGTACTAAAATAATGCTAAACAACTTATCTCCTGCATTAGGACAACCACAGTTGTCAAAATTTAGAATATGGGATAGGTTAACCATTAACACAACATGATACGTATTTTTTCATGGAACAAAGTTAACTACATAGACTGTATCTTGTAATAGGCGACCTGTGGTGCATGGAAACTTTACTCAAGGTAGTAATAAGAAAAATCGGTTTATACTATTTTTCCTTATAAATTGATTTTATTTTATCTGAAAAACGTATTGTACAAACAAGAAAACAATTATGGTGCACGTAATTGACTACCATTTATGTACATTCCTCAAAACTGTCAGAAGTGTAGTAAAATGTACTAACTTCCATATGCTGAAAGACAGAAAAAAATAGAGGGTGAAACCCTAGAAACGAAATATTATACTAGAGAGCACCAAAAACATGAAGTAGAATTTATAAATTAAATCTAAAATGTCAATGAACTTCACGATTGAAATAAAAAATTAATTAATTAATTAAAAAAAAAAAAAAGATATCCATATCTTAGAAAGCTATGAGAATAGAGACAACGAAAACTCCAGTTTAATCTCAAGTATAGAAATGGGAATAAAACAAAAAAAAAAAAAAAAAAAAAGGTTGCTTTTTAATTAGCTGCTTAATATTTATTTTTCACATTCGAATCAAAATTTAGTTCACATTTTCAAGCAATTCGAAGTTATTGAAAATCAATTAATAGAACAACAAAATGTGAGAAGCCAAAACTCAAATACACATATAAGGCTTTAGCAAATTACATTACTTTTGTAAAGAAAACAAAATTTGGGTCTGATAAAGAAAAATGAAAAAGAACGGCAATACATGCAATTGATACAGATACAGTAATGGAACAAAAATCGTGGAGGAAATTAACAAAGAAAACACCATGATTGTACCTTTTCATCACCAATGCCATTCCAAGTATATATAACGAGCGCTGTGTCTGTGTGTTGTGGGGTTTAACTGAGACGGTTCGTTTTATAAACCAAGGGAGGGAAAGGTAGGGGTATTATTGGAAATCTGTTCAGTTCGGGACCAGTGGAATATTGTTGACTCTTGTTTGACTTGCGTTGTACTTGTACTTTGTAAGTAACTTGCTTGTTAAGGTCCTTCAAGGGAAAAACACAAATACTTGCTTGATAAGGTCTCCTCCTTTTCATTTTCCCTTTTTTTTTTTTTTTTTTAATTTATTTATTTATTTATTTATTTTATTAAAAACCTCCCCTCACCTTTGAACTATTATTGAATGTATAGGTACAAATACTTTTATTTTAGAAACATCCCATTTGGTCTAACACTGTTAGCATTCCGTATTTGAACTAACACTGTTAGCATTCCATTTGTGTTAACTGAGTTTGACCATTAAAAAGTCTAAAATGTCTTTATTTACGCTTCAATTATATGAATTAACCATTATCCCCTCATACTTTTACCAAATAAATTAATAAAATTGTACAAAATGCGGGAATGTTAACATACAAAGGAGAAGTTATTTTGTGGACAATTTTATCCCTAAAAATAACAAAATTACAAATGAACAAAAAACATTGAAAATAAACCATAATATGTATTTATTTGTCTTTTTTATAAATCCAAGCAAATACTCATTTTCAATGCTTTTGGTTCATTTGTAATTTTGTTATTTTAGACTTTTTAATAGCCAAACTCAGTCAACACAAACGGAATGCTAACGGTGTTAGTTGATAGGGGAGGTTTCTAAAATAAAAACATTTATAACTATACATCCAATAATAGTTCAAAGATGAGGGGGGGGTTTTAATATTAACCCTTTTTTTTTTCTTTTACTTTACTTTTGTAATCTATTTGAGGGACAAAATTAACAGGGATATGGACTGGATTTGGTTGGCCCACATCAGCCCAGTTCAATTCTTTTATGTAAAAATTAAGGATAACTTGGGTAAATAGAACCTTTTAATGAGCTGTTTGTGGGGGCTAATATTGAGTTAATAATTTAAGTTTTTATAGCATCAAAGTATAGTAAACGATAAAAATACCATTAACTTCGCTTTTCCCTCTTCTTTCTCTTTCTCTCTAGAAAAAACAATTTTTTCATTCATTTTTTCTCAAGAAAAATGAAGAATCTCTCAAGAAAGTTGTAGAGGAATTGTGATTTTATCTATTTTGTAAGTGTTTGAGACGAAAAAGAGAAATCGACAAGAAGAGGAAACAAAAAACAAAACCAAAAAAAAAAAAAAAAAAAACAGTGAAAGAACATAAATCAGAAGAAAAAACGAAGAAACGGATCTGAAAAAATTTATAGAAAATTTCCAGAAATGGATTTAGAGCAGTGCAATTATAATTACACTCCAATAAAAAAAAATTTTAATATTATTTGAATTTATATTTACACCCATTTGCTTCTTAATTTGTCCACTAAACATCCTTCTTTATCATAATTTTAGTAGGGTATGATCATTTCTTTTTCAAAAATAAAATAAAAATAATTAATATATTGAATATGATTGAGATTTAATTCTAAAACCTATTGCATAATAATAAAATATATAGCAAGTTGTAAATGAACTTTTATGCAAAAATAGAAATGATTGTAACATGATTTCTCCATGGGAATTTCGGGTGCATTTGTTACACGGGTTTCACTAATCTCAGTCCAATCTCACGTTTATGGTATATATAGTATTGAATTTCTCAAATCCCGTGTTGACAAATAGTCTCACTGTGGTGGGACTATTTTGTCCCGTCTCAAAGGCTGGGACAATATTTTGTCCCAACCTTTTGTTATACATTTGTTTTTATTTAATTAAATTATTTATATATAAAATATTAAATTCATTTAATCCATTTTAAAATTAATTTAATTCTTTTATATTACTATATTTTATTCTAACATTTTAAAATATTTTTTTAATATCAATTAAAAAAAATAAATGTTAATGTATTTCAAATTAATTTTAAATAATTTTTTTAACCAAATTTTATTTTAAATAATTTTATTTTTCTTTGAATTGAATTGATTTGAAAATTAATTTAATGCAATTTTTTGTCATGTTTATTACTATATTCTTACAAAAGCACTAGTAATACATGTGAAACTGATATTGTTTTACAAAGGTACTAGTTTCATACACCTGAAACCGGTATCGTTTAAATACTAAGAGTAGGAAACAAAAACAAATAAAGAAGAAATCAATTGGGGAATTAAGGAAATTGACATTTAAAATAAAAATAATAATTTTTTTAATCAAATTTAATTTAAAATAATTTTATTTTTCTTTGAATTGAATTGATTTAAAATGATTTTATTTATTCAAAAATTAATTTAATATAAATTTATACTATCTCTCACAAAAAACAATTATTTTCAACTTATTTTTTATCCAATCCTATGTTATACCAAATAAGAGACAGTATTATTTTAGTCCAATCCATACTACACCAAACACATCACAGACTCACGGTACTAATTTAGTCCAATCCAATCCCATTTAATCCAATCCCATAAAAATAGTCAAATCATATATATTCCAATCACGCACACCAAGCATAACCTCTATGTATATTAAAGTCTTCAAAGAGTTGCTTCGCTACCCGGCCATGCAATAGCATATTTGTTTTATTAAGATTTGCTTATTAAACAAAAATAATAATTTAATTAGTTTCAAATTTAGATTTAAAAAACCCCTATAAATAGAGATTTTTATAGTTTGCGATTTTAACTAGCTTTTAAACTTTGTGTTATTGGTAAACAATAAGGGGATTTTTAACTAAATCATAAACTGAATAATTGTTTTTTTAAAAAGTATCAAAGCTTAGATGGGTTTTTGCAAATCTCCCCTAGCTATTTTATGTCTCACTGATCCTGTTAAAATTATCGGGGCATTTCTTAAGTTTCGCTTACTAATTATAAGTTGATAATTCACATGGTATTACAAATGGTGTTTTTTACTAATTAAGTTTTTATTATTACTAATATAGTTATATCTTTTGAGTTCTTGTTTGTATCATCTTTATACAATAGTAATATCAATTTTTCAACATTCATATATTAGTATTATTATATAGTTTCTTGTAATTTATCTTTATTCATTGCGAAGAAAAATACAAAAAGATAAAATCTCAAAATTTTCCCACACTTGAAAGCTATTGATTTAATCATAATATGTTTTTTCAAAACTAAATATATAATTTTGCATTAAGATAACAAAATTTGATATCACTTTACAAGTAAAAAATAAATAAAAATCGCTGTTTTCATATTTTAATTTAATTTTTAATATTGTAACGAAACAATTTTGGTCATGAAAATTCACGCTTTTGTGATGTTGTAACTTTTTTTTTTTTTTCGTTTTCTGAAGGAATTTGTTATGATGTTACTTGTAACTTGCTTGTGAAGAGAAATTGTTCATTGACTTCATTGTAACTTTCTTGTGAAGGGAAATTGTTCTTCGACTTCCTTCTCTCGATCTTTTTTCATTTTAATTTCTTTACTTTTAATTGATTATGAGGGAATACATCAATTACACTCCAACGAACAAACCCATAAATTTATAGTCCAAAAATTTTCGCCTTACTCCCTCCATCCATCTATTAAAATTTTAAAGTCAGAATTTAATTTGTATACTCTAAAAAATTCCAGATATATCCTCAAAAGCGTAGCAATCTTATTAGTTTTTAACTCTCTAAAATGAATTTTTTTTAAAAAAAAAAAAAAGAGTAAATTGCAATAAAATATGGGCAAATTACAATTTAGTCCTTATATTATAAAGAAACATTACTTTTTGATTCGACATATGTGCATTAGAGTCTTTGGTCCTCATCTTTTCATAAATATATCAAAATGGTTCATCTGTTAGTCAAAGTTAACGGGAGTAAGAGTATTTACGTCTCTGCACATGTAATTGTGCAAAAGTGACAAATGTACCAATAACAATTTTTTTTTTTTTTTAAATATTCAGAAATTAAAAAATAATAATTCAATATATATATATATATATTCTTCTGGAAACCCATAAACCCATTCATCACCAATCTTATTTTTTGTTCTTAAATCAGTATACAAAAAAAAAATATCTCTTCAATCAAATTGCACCAAAGAAAATCAAACACACATATCTTCATAGATTGATGATCGGTGACGAACATGTTTTGATATTCATGGATTTATAGTGTAGATACCGTATCATGATTATCTATATACATGAGAATGTTTGTTTAAATTGAATTAGGCTCAGTTTGGCATTGCTTCCCCAGCTGTTTTTGTGGCCAAAAGTGATTCCGGACCAAATATAGGGTGTTTGGTAAAATCGTGGGGAAGTGCTTTTGGTTACTTTTAGCTTCTCCCAACTGAGTTTTTGAGAAGCTACAAATACATGCTTTTGGATTTCGGCTTCTGCTTTTAGAAAACGCGCTACAGTGATATTAAATGAAATTTTATGAACTTTCCAATTTTGTCCTTGCCTTTAACGAAATTTACCAAAATCAGAAAGCAGCCTCTCATTCGTTCAAGCATTCTCCATTCTCATCTGATTGTTCAAGCTTCGATTTCTTTCCTCTCTCTTGCAAATCAAAGCAGCCACGATTTCTCGTTTATCTTCTTCTCTTTCTCGTTTCTATACTCAATTTGTTCTTTTACATCTGATTAACAACATTCATGCTTATTATTGCAGGACGAGACATTTGAAATTCGAAACGAGACATACGGTGGTCAACAATACAGTCAAATCTACTTCAATCGTCTACACTTGATGAGAACTCTGATTTATTCTCTTGTTCCCAACCTGAAACCCCATTTGCCAGGTACTAATTTCTTTTTTCCTCTTTTTGTCATAATTGGTTGCATTAATGTTGCTAATTCAAGCGTTTTTCAGTTTAAACACGTTGTTGGTACTCTAAGTTTTGAGTTTGAGTTGGCTACTTTTGGAGAATTATTTAGGTATTTTGTGTTTATACTTTACTTGGGGATTTATTTTAGTTGTTTTGCTGATCACGGTTTGGGTGTGAAGGATTTTGTAATTTACCTTGATTTGAAGTATTTAAAGGTTAGTTAGGGTTTATGCATATGGGGCTGTGTGGGTTTGTCATAGAATGTGTTGTATTTTTTTTTTTTCAACTTTAAGATGTTTAGCATTTTGAGAAAAACGTTTTGATATAGATTTACCAATTATGGGTTGGATAAGAAATTATGCTAATTGCTAAATTGGTGCTTGGACTGCTTCTTGATGGTTTCTTCTTCACATATTTAGGAGTATTTGATCTTTTATTGATAGAGGTGCTTTTTCAAAGAATTGGCAAAAGTTTTTTATGTTGTGATTTGATATTATTTAACATTTTCGTTTTCCAGTTTGTAAGATATTGGGACTGGAAAAAGGCAAGGAATGCATTATTGTTGGAACCCTGTACAAGCATATGAAACTCAAACCTTCAATTCTTGATGAGTACTCCAAGATGGAAATGGACTGAGTATAGTTGACTGGTTTCACATAGGGTGGGTTCAGTTATATTTGGGGTTTTCTGAAAATCTGACAAGTTATTGGCTGTATGACATCTTTCCCTTCCAAATACTTTGGTGTGTATGCTCTGTTTTTTGTTGTTTCTGTGTTGCCTGTGGGCTGTGTTGAAAAGGGTGTGCCATTTGAAAAGGGTGTTAGGTAACCTTGGTTGTTTTTTGTATATCTTTTGATTTGTTCTCTTTGCAGTTTGCAATGCTATTACGAGAGCTGTTACATTGAAGACAGTGCATGTCAATTTGGCAAGCATTTGATGTTAGTGTAATTATGTGCATGATCTACTCCAATTCTATGCTTAACTATCAATTTGTCCAGTGTTTGCGTAATTATGTTTTATGTGTTCTGATTGTATATTTGTATGTGCAAATTACAAACTGCTGTTTACTTACGTTATGGCTTTTAGTTATGTACGGCATTAGATGGTTTATTGTTATGTTTTGTGTATGGTTGTTGAATATGCTTGTATGTTGCTCTATTGCTCAAGATCATTTAAGTTCAGTGGTGTCCCTCTAAGACGTGTTAACCAGTCGTACGTGATTGGAACTTTTACCAAGGTCAACATCTCTGGGTGAATGTGGAAAAGTTTGATGACAAGTACTTTGCCAAGGAATCTGAGGTTGGTTCCTTGCATATATTTGCTTCTGCTGCATATCATGTTCTTTTTTACCCTATTTTAATTGTCTATTCTTGAAATTTGTAGGAAAAGAAGTCACTTCCACAAGAGAAGAGGGACAATCAGAAGGCAGTCAACACACCATTGATCAAATCTATCGAGGCTGTTCCAAAATTGAAGGCTTATCTGGGATCAAGGTTTTCACTCAAGGCCGGCATGAAACCTCACGAGCTTGTCTTCTAGAGTGAACGTGTTGAAAAGTTATAGGATTGTGCTGCTTTTGCTACTTATTATGTTTTGTTTGAACTCAATTTTAGCAATTGTACTCTTTCAGTTTCATTGGTATCAGACTTCAAAATTTTGGTATGGTTTTAGGCAATTTAATGTGCAAGAATTTACTTTAGTGAAGAGGTTAACGAAGAAATGGAGGTCATTCTGTAGTGCCTTCCAATTTGTAATGAACACATCATGAAGTGAATTATTTGTATAGGCGGCCGAATTAAAAATTAAATGCTTGGTCGTATAAATAATCGAGAAATAACAATGATAATTTTATTATATTATTATTATACTTTGCAGGAAAGGAGAAATAATAATAATTATTATTATTATTGTTTTAGTTCTAAATATTAACCTTCATTTTCGGTTATTAAAATCCCTATAAAAAAAAAATCTATTGAAGTTCATCAAAGAATTATAGTGGACATGACAAGTTTCATTACAATGGTGTCCTTTTAGTAATTTTACACACTCACAACACTTTTAACTTCAGTTTACCAAACACATTGAAATTGCTTTTGGTTCTCACAGCATTTTTGAAAATCAATTTACCAAACACTCAACTGATTCTTCCCACAACAATTTCAAAAGCAATTCCCCCCACAGCAGATCCAAAAGCAATTCCCCCCACAGCACAGCAATGCCAAACTGGGCCTTAGTCTGTGAAATCCAGCTTTCAAAAATCGGATGGACGTGGATTGAAAAAAAAAAAAAATCAGATCTCCTTCCAACTTTTGAAATGTTTTTTAAATATATCTCAAAAACTTTCCAAATCTAGAGTAATGGTCAATTGCTGGAGTTAGTTTTTTTAATTTCTTTAAAAAAAAAAAAAATTCAAATCCCAAAAAAAAAAATAAAAAAAAATTGAATTTTCAATGGTGGAGATTGATTGATTGATGGATGGAGGAGATCAGATCTCTTTCATCCATTCTTTTTTTAAGATAATTAATTAAATGAATACTATATATATATTAAGAAACGGCCTCCACTTTTTTATTACTATTTTCTTATTTTCTTATAATTATTAAATAGTTTTATAATTTAATTTTGAAAATGTAAATATAATATTGTAATTTTTTTATTTTTGAAAATGTAATTAATTTAAACCAATGGTAAAATAGTACTTTCATTGGTTATGTTAAGTTTGACTGTTAGAGGTCGTTTGTTTTTTTATCTGAAAACTAAATTGTCCTGAATTTTACTGAAGACTGAATAGTGACTGAAACCCGAATCTGAATGACATGTTTTTTTTTTTTTTTTCTCACGTCTGAATGTACTGTCAACACGTTTATTTTTTAAAAATAAAATTGTGTGAAAAGAAGTAATTTTACATCTATACCTATACTAATTAAAAGAAGTAATTTAACATGCAACACTCTTTATAAGATTTTGCATGTTCTTCCGCAAACAAAGTTTAATTTAACAAAATAAAAAATTCATCCAGGAATATAATTTTGCATGTTATTTTGCAAACAAAGTTCAAGTTCAATTTAAATTTATTGTAACAAAAAAAAAAAGTTCAAGTTCAAATTCAATTTTAATTGTCCAAATATCCAGTATATAATTCTAGAAACAATTTTTTTTTTCTTTAAAGGTTCCTAGATACCTTTTTTTTTTTTTTTTTTTTGAAATAGGTCCCTAAATTACATACACCGGTACACACATATATATAAATTATTATTCTATAACTTCTTCAAGCCACGAAATCTACTCAATATCGAATACAACCACAAAAAGAATATTTGATAAATTATATAACTGCAACTATGACAATCATAACAAATTATCATTCTAGATTATATTTAAAGAGTTCTATAACTGCCACTACACATAGACAAAAAAAAAAAAAAAAAAAAATTAAAGAGTTCTTATCAGGATTTGGTTTGAGAGAAATTCAATTGTTTAATCCCAGGAAGATTTCAATATAAGAAGTGATTAGGGTTTTTTCTTTCTTTCTTCCTAAAAGCCTTTTAAAATAAGAAATATGTTAAAAAAAAGAATTCTATACCATATGAAATTAAGATAAATTTAGAAATATATCTTTTCTTAAAGGATAGACTTGGAAGAAAATATTTTAATTATAATTCAGTGATTTGGAATTAAGTTAAAAGTCAGGATTTCTTAGGGGGCGTTTGTTTTTTTCACTTAAAATTTAATGGGTCTGAATCATAATTATTAAATTGTTTTGTTTGTTTTTTCAAGTGGTCAAACAATTTAAAAATACCAAAAAAATAACTTAAAATAAAAAGTAAAAAATCCTAACTTTTAACTTAATTGTAAATCACTGAATTGCATTAAATGCAATCTAAAATCTTTTCTTCCAATACTATCCTCCATATATAACATATATCCAATTTCATCATAATTATATATGGTATAGAAATCTTTATTTTAATATATTGCTTATTTTAAATAGCTTTAAAAATAAAAAAAAACCCTAATCACTTCTCATATTGGTGTTTAATATCAATACTTTATTATGATATTAGATTGATGTATTTATATATATTTTTTTTGAGTGTTTTGTGTGAGTTTTTCTGTTGTCCCTTTTATTTTTTGAAAAAAAAAAAAAAACCTTTTCTTTTCTTAGTAAAAATAAAGTTTGTTTGTAATCAAAGAAGAAGATCATGATCATATGTGTTCATATATAATTATTATTTTTTATTGTTTTTATTCTATATTATATGTATAATTGTTTAACATGGGTATAGATGTAAAATTACTTATTTTCATACAATTTTATTTTTAAAAAACAAACATGTTGACAATATATTCAGATGTGAGGAAAAAAAAAAACAAACATGTCATTCAGATTCAGGTTTCAGTCACTGTTCAGTCTTCAGTAAAATTCAGGACTATTCAGTCTTCAGACAAAAAATCAAACGACCCCTTACTCTTTTTTTTTTTTTTTTTGAAGTTGTTTTTTGATATTTTTAAGTTGTTTGACCACTTAAAAAAACAAACAAAACAACTTAATGAGTTCAATTCAGACCCATTAAGTCTTAAGTGGAAAAAACAAACGACCCCTTAGTTTTTTGGTGAAAGAACCATATTTTGATGTATTTATGAAAAGATGAGGATCAAAAACTCTAATACACATAAGTGGAGTAAAAAGTAACGTTTCATCAAAACATCGGAACTAAACTGTAATTCCTCGATAAAATACCCTTACGTTTGCTGATATCACTATTAGACCAAACTTTTGCTTTAATTATGAAAAATGCCCTTGACCGCTTTGACCACTGTCAGACTTAACAATGCAAGGACAAAATGGGCCTTTTGACAATAAAAAAAAATATATATTTAATCATAAACTTAAAAATGAAAATATTTTGTGCAGCAACGAGTTGATGGACGGCATAACAGTGGTGGGAGAACATGGTGACTGTTGGTGAAATCTCCATGGAGGGGATCGCTCCACGTCTCCTCCATTTTGCGGCGGCAGTGTTGCTTTGGTGGATGGCATCGGCTTGGCGTAGTGGCAATTGGAGGGCACGACAGTTGTGGTTGGTGATAGAGGTGGAGTTGGAGATGGAGATCTAGATTATTCTTTCTGTAGGAAAAAAAATATAAAATAAAAATAAAAATAAAAAATAACAAAACAAAACTATCCTTATGATTACTAACTTGCTTTTGAGATGATGAAAGGAATAATCTTTACTTGAAAAAAAGGTGAACTTTATTTTGATCCGATATTAGATGCTTTAATGATAAGATTTTGTTATTGGTACTGTGAATTCCTTTTGTTATTTATCAATTTTTTTTTTTTTTTTGGTAATGGTGTGGGTGAATGACCGAATGTGTTGGTGATCTGGTGTTGATTGATGTGACTGTGTGATGTAGATTTGTTGAGGATAACTGATGGTGGCGTGTCGAAGATCTAGAGCCCGCCCTATAAGTGTTTTTCATTTGCTGTTTTTCGAAAATAAAAACAGTGTTTTTATGTTTCAGTTTTGAATTTTGAAAACGCGTTTTGTAGTAAATACTGAAAGCTGTAATCTGAAAATGAAAACAGTAAAAACTCGTCTGGTAACTTCACTGAAAGCGGAATTCTAAAAATAAAAACAGTAAAAACACGTTCGGTAGATTAACTAAAAACATCAAAAACTGAAGAACTTTTACATACATAATTTGACTGTTTCATCTCTTTAAAATATTTTCATAAGGTTGCAATATTTATTTTCATCCACTTAAATTTATAATTTAATATATATATATATATATGAAATAATTATACAACTGTTCATAATATAATAATTTGAATTTAATCATTTTTTACAGACTATTCAATCATTTTTAATTGAATTATAAAAAGGAATTGTATGATATTTGAATTTTTTTTTTTTTTGAAACAAAAGATTTATTACTCAACCAAGAGAAACAGAACAAACACTTTGGCAATCAGCCAGGACAAGGTGTGCCACACAAGGAGGGCACTGAAAAAGCAAAACATCATCCTCAACACAAGAGAGGGAGAAATGAGCCAGGCTATGAGTCACAGAATTGGCAAGCCTTGGGACAAAAGACATAGAAATAGGGTAACTCCTAATAAAAGATAAAATAAATCAATAATCAACCCAACATCAGCAAGAATAGCCTTCCCATGAGAGATAAGGTCCATTACAGCTTCCACACTAGATTCAACAATAGCAAGTAGGAAATTTGAAGCAACAACAACTATGATGCCCTGATTCAAATTTAGAAAACATATTTTAGATGTTTTTCAAAATTTTAACTTTTAACACTGGTTTTGTTTTTCATTTTGTTTTTGTTTTTCGAAAATAAAATAAAAAACGGTTAACGAACACAAATTCAAAATCATTTTTGAAAAACAAAAACGAAAACGGACTGAAAAACAACTGCAAGACAAGCCCCTAGAATCCCTAAATTCTTTGTTTCTACCTTTTATTTTATTTTTTTATATACTTTTTTTTTTTTGTTTTTTATTTATTTTCTATTTGTGATTTCTTTTTCTTTTTTTCCTGTTCTTATTGCTACTTAAAAAAAAAAATTGTTTGTATGATTTTTATTTCTTAATTATTTATTGTTTTTATTTTTATTTTTATCATTTATTAAAATAATTGATAAGATATTCAAGAAGGCAAATTTAGACATTTTATTCTTAAAGTTATTCCCTCCGTCAACTTTAACTATGGTCAAACCAGTCAAATGAATCTTTTTGTAATTAAGGCAAAATTTCGATCTATTAGTAATATGAGTAAAAATGAGGGCATGTTGTTGCTATTTACCCAAACAAAATCTCTACAATGAAAATTGAAAACCATTCCTATCCAAACGTGTATATATAAATGAACGTGTAAGATATATATATTATATATATACAGATTTTCTATTATCAGTTGGTCCTGACAATAAATATATCAGGATGAAAAATGTGGACCACTAGATTTACATACTTTGACTCAAAGTATATGCACTTGTCAAAACTTCTCCATAATCTATGGTCCACATTCTTCGTCATGATATATTTATTGTCATGACGAACTAACAATAGAAAGACTGTATATATATATATATATACAGTTTTCTATTATCAGTTCGTCCTGATAATAAATATATTATGACGAAGAATGTGGACCATTAGATTTACATACTTTGACTCAAAGTGTATACACTTGTCAAAACTTCTTCATAATCTATGGTCCACATTTTTCGTCCTGATATATTTATTGTCAAGACGACTGACAATATAAAGACTGTATATATATATATATATATATATATATATATATATGTTGGTGCCCTCATTTTATATGTTGAACGAAGACAATAAAAGGTTGATGAGACTGCATTTTAAGATTAACTTTTATGCAGTGTTGTAAAAGTCGCTAGGCGCCAGTCGGGCGGTGACCCACCGCCTAGCGCCTAGGGGCATTAATCAGGGACTAGTCGGGGACTAGGCAGATGGTCGGAAGTCGGCCGTCGGCCGGTCAACGGAAAGTTGGCAGCCGGCCGGAATTTTTTTTTTAGTATTTTTTTTCCTATAATTCAAAAAAATCATAATATTTCATATATTTTCATATTTTGAACCTAAAATTGAAAATCAAATTCTAAAAAACTCAATATTGACTATTGATAATCAAAATTCCATAAACAACTTAATAAAATCCAACAAACTAAATCAAATTCCAACTAAAGTAAATCAATTTCCAAGTTCCAACCAAAGTAAATCAATTTCCAAATTCAAATTAACAATGAATTTCTAATTCAATTCAAGATTTCAAACCCTAAAATCCAAAAAATTGACAATTTGTAAGTTGTCAGTTGTACTTGTACCCACCTCACAAATTGAAGACCACCAGTGAAGAAGAAGAACTGGAGGCCGACGAGCTGGACGACGACCGGCGAAACTGGAGCAGACGAGCTGGAAGACACGAGCTGGGCGTCGATGAGCTGGAGGCGACCAGTTGGAGGCCGACGGCGACGAGCGACGAGCGACGGGTGATGACGACGAGCTAGAGGCGACAGCGACGGCGACGGCGATTTGCTTGTTCTCACTTCTCACTCCACTTCTCTGATTTCAATTTTTTTTTAAAATGAAAGTGAAAGTGTGAAACTGAGTCTGAAACCAACCTTACCAAACTCAAAACAGCGTCGTGTTTGTTCAAGTCGGTCAAAATCGGTTTGACCGATTGGAACCGACTTGGACCGACTCGCCGACTTCCTCCGCCTAGTCGTCGACTGCCTTGCTCCCGCCTAAGCTCGCCGACTGACCTGAAATCGCCGCGGTTGGGCACCGACTACCGCCTAGACGCCGACTAGTCGGGCCTAGGCGGCGACTTCTGCAACACTGGTTTTATGATCCTTTCGTGCTACACATTATCATTTTTTCTTTTTTTGCCTTTGTCGATTAACATCCTTTAAAATGTCTTCTGGGCAATTCACCATGTTTACTTCTTTTTCTCACGCCAATAATGACTCAATAGCAGCTCTTGCTATTTTTTTTTAATTCAGATAAAACCCCTGGGTATATCTCTCAGGGGGAGAACTCGAACATGTAACCTCATGGTGCTGGTGTAAGAGATATACCCAGGGGCGAAGCTAGGATTTTGGTTTTTTTTTTTTTTTTTGGGTGGTGTGGGGTGGAAGACAAAACCAAATATTCAAGTTAAAAGAAGACAAATATACCTATATTTAAAAAATAATTAGTAATTAAAAAACCAAATGTAATATTGTAATAGCGACTACCGACTAGTCTTATATGCAATGATATAACAAGTAAATTAATAAATTAAATAGACTCCAGCTTTATGATTCAAAATGGAACCCGACACACATTAAAATCTCTAAAATCATCTATAATAGAATATATACTAATGTTTCTATGTGATTTCCTTTGTAAGAGTCATACTTCAACTTGTTGCGCAACCTAGTCTAGCTTGACAATAAGCATAGCCAGGGACGTAACCAGGATTAAACATTAGGGTGGGCTAAAATAAATTTTTTTTTTTCGATCATTAACATTATGAGAAAATTGTATTAATTAAAAATAAAGATACACCCAGTTAAGAAGACAAAGCGGGGATTACTCTATAAATGTATATTCTAAATAAATTAATTAAAAAAATTAATACAAAAAATAAAGTCAAAACAAATTATAAAATAAACATGAAATGCAAATACAATCAAATACTAAAAACTTATCAATTATGATATCAGGATCAATAGCACTAGCAATTTCTCTTTCAATGTAGACAATCATGGAGTTTGTTAAAAATTCATTTTCCATCTTATTGTGAAGTGATGTCTTAATAAGCTTTATTGTTGAAAAAGTTAGTTTTGTTGTTGCTGTGGAAACAGGGAGAGTCAAAACTTATCAAGTATTGATGTGAGATAGAGTTTGAGTATCATCATTTGAAGTTGTGAACATCACATAGGGCATTTTTTATCGAAATAATTGAATAAGTTTCTTTTTTGTATTACGACCTATATAAATAAAAAAGACACAAAAATAAGTCATTAAATTAATTCTTATTTTATTACTTCTATATACGTCAAGAAATAAGAAATTATTTACATAAACAGTGTTCTTATATTATAATATTAGTTGATTTATTTAAAATATACAAATATAATGTTAAAGGAAATCTAATTCATTACTGTCTAAAAAAAAGTATAATTTATTTAATTATTAATTTAGTTTAGTTTAGTTATGATGGAGCATTCACATCACATAGAAAAATAAATATACATTTATATTACTATTTATTAACAAATCTTAAAACAAAATAATAATTAAAAAAAATATTAACAAGCATATATCTAAATTTCAATCAAAACAAAAAGAAATTTATTAAACAATAATGTTAATTTATAAATTAAAATTAGAATAACTAATAATTAGATTAATCCTAAAATTTAATTACAAAATAAAATATTTAAATTTATAATATTCATAAAAATATATCTAATTGGAAGATAAATTATTGATATTGATAAAGAGGTTGGAGTAAAATTTAGAAAAAGATGAGAGAGAAAAGAATTATTAAAGAAAAAGAATTCTTTTTTGATATTAATGAACTGTTGTTTGTTGCTTGTTGCCTTTAATCTTTATGTCTCGTAACTCGTGAAATATTGAAGTAGGTAAAAGTCCTCGATACCTGTTGGTATATATAGAGCTGTTGTTCCTAGTTCTACATGATTTTAATTGATATCGATTGCAAATTTTTTTTATTTTTTTACTTTTCAAATTTTTTTAAAAAGGCTAGGGTGGGCTTGAGCCACCCTAGCCCAACCCAAGGTCCGTCCTTGAGCATAGCTGAAAACGACCTCTAAGTAGTTGCAGTTGAAAATGTTTAAATAATAAATGTAGCAAAATCATATTAATAATCTAAAATATTTATTTATTTGTAATCTCATACGTGAAATTATTTGGATACATGAAACGGAGGATAAGAAGAATTTAATTACAGTAGTAGGAATAAAATTGCTAAAGTG
Source organism: Acer yangbiense (assembly GCA_008009225.1). Lineage (NCBI taxonomy): Eukaryota > Viridiplantae > Streptophyta > Magnoliopsida > Sapindales > Sapindaceae > Acer > Acer yangbiense. The sequence continues at coordinate 20,668,046 of CM017773.1, read as the reverse complement.
AAAAATTGGAAAAAAAAAAATTAAGTGTGTATATATATATATATATATATATATATATATATATATATATATATATATATGACAGTTAGGGGTGGCAACATGAGTCACGATATGAACACGACACGATATTTACAGATTTTGGTTAGGTCTTATTGGGTTCGGGTCACTAACGGGTCAACACGTTAAACCCGTTAAGTCGTGTTTGAGTTTCGACTTATGATACAATAAAACATGTTGTGTTCGGGTTGAGTAAAAAATTAACGGATTGAGTTTATATAAACACGACATGATAGCCCATATTTCCACCCCTAGTTAGACTAGTTCATGATGTATAGGAAACCAAATTCTAAGAAGAATATATTTTCTCTTCTAAGTAATTAAAGAGGAATACATAAAATTGGATATAATTAGAATTTTCTTTATTTATTATAATAATGGCGTAACTCAGTTGGTAGATCGACGAGTTTAGGGCTTGAGCAAATGACTCTCAAGTTAGTGGTTCGAATCCTACCAATTGCAAAAAGCTTCAAAAAAAATACATGATCTAGATATGTGGATATATATGAATTTTGTTTTTTGGGGGATTGCCCCTGTCAGCCCTCCTCTACCTCTGTATATGTATATGGTATACGGTATACCATCAAACTAATCTCATCTTGTAAGAGGCACTGTTTATTTATTTAGAGAAGAAAAGATGTAGGGATATTATTATTTTCCCCCCTGAGGTTTACCCTATTGTTAAGACGAGGACAGGGTTTAGGCTTATTGGCCGTTCTTCCTCCTAAAATCAAACTTATGTTAACTGACCCCCTTCTGGCACCTTTTCCATCCATTTTGACCGTTGACCGTTAAATGGGAAGGGCATTAACGTCATTTACCATCTGAAATTCAATTTACAATTAAAATAATAATAATAATAATAATAATAATCATCATCATCATCATCTTCTCCACCATCATCCACAATCATCCACCATCATCACCAAACCAGCAAACCCAGATTATCATTACCAAATCTCTTCAATCTAAATTCATCAACAACAACAAACCAAAAAAAAATTCTTCATCAATTCTTCTTCTTCTTTACCTGACCAAACCCAGAAAACTCAATTCAACAAAATCATACCAGAAAAAAATCCCCCCATTTCATCATCAGTTATCATCGATACCCATTCAACAACCCAATCGAACAACAAAATCCAAATCATCATCAACAACAAAACCTTAAGCACCCACTATCTCTCTAACCAAATCATCATCACCGATACCCTTCTGGACACCCATTCGAATCCCTCTCTCTCATTTCATCATCACCGATACTCATTCAACAACCCAATCGAACAACAAAATCCAAATCATCATCAACAACAAAACCCAAAGCATCCACTGTCAAACCCAAACCCAATCAAACCCCAATCGGCGCTGGTGAGAGAGAGATCGAGAACGAGAACGAGAACGAAGAGAGCGAGAGAGAGAGAAGGCGTGGGTCAGCGTTGTCGCTGCGATTGTCCGTGCTGGTGAGTTCGAGCACCGATCGACGTGGTGGCGGCTTCCGGTCGTGTCGCAAGAGGACAGATCGCGGCTTCCGGTCGATTTGGGTCGATCGTGTTCTGGTTCATGTTTTGGGTGGTGCCGGTGGTGTGGTTTGCCATCTGGGTTTGGTTTGGGTTATGGGTTTGGAGTTTGGTGATGATGATGATGGAGTTTGGTGTGGTTTGCCATCTTGTTCATGTTTTTGTTCTGGATGATGATAATGTTGATGATGATCTGATCATCCTTTATTTAAAAATAGATAATAATTGAATTCATATTTTTCCTTTAAAAAAAAGATAAGAATTTAATTTATATTTTAAAAATTTAATAAATAATAATAATATATATATTGAAGTAAAGATTTTTTATTATTATTAAATTTAAATATAAAAAAAGAGATCTCCACCGTCCATAAGATGGACGGTGGAGATCCATATTTTTTTAATTGTGTTTTTTATTTTAGTTTTTAGTTTTTTATTTTTTTTTTAGTTCATTAATTCATCAAGGGTAAATCGGTCATTTCCTTCCCATTGAACGGTCAAAGGGGGCATAAAATACATTGACCGGATGGAAAATGTGCCAAAAGGGGGTCAGTTAACATAAGTTTGATTTTAGGGGGGAAGAACGGCCAATAAGCCCAAACCCTGTCCTTGTCTTAACAATAGGGTAAACCTCAGGGGGGAAAATAATAATATCCCAAAGATGTATTATTAGTTGGAATTCAAATATTTATTAAGAGGTGTATGTTACCGCCGGTCTATACTTGTGATCCCATTTAATTTGTAATTTATCCATTAAATATAAGTTTTGATTATATTTCAAGTAGGGTATAAATAGTTTTTTTTTTTTTTTTCTAATTATTATTTTTAATATATATATATATATATTATTACAATAAATTTAAATCAAAGCTATGAAACTAAAGTAATTGAGAGATTATGTGAACAACAAGAAGAGACTTATCAATCGACAAGAGAAATGACTCCATCTTTCATTTCCATGAGGAATAATTGTCTCAGGTGAGCAATGGTGGTCTTATGCTCGAGGCTCCCTCTTGACCCATTCCGCTTCCACTTATAGTGTTTGATGCAATGAATGAAATGCAAGATGCAAGAAACAAATGAGAGCAATGATCTACCTATGTATTGTTGGGATTTATGCCATAAAGCTTGTAATTTATAAATGTTATAAAAACATTAATAAAAAAAAGTAGTTTTTTCATTCAATAAATATGACTCATACGCTTATATCATATGTGCTAAACATCCAAGATTGCTACATGTAATCTCAAACTGAGTATATAAGTGTTATATGTAGAGGACTTCAGTTTAAGACATGTAATCTAAAGAGTTTGTAGAAAACAAATAAAGCTGGGTACTTTATTTGTGGTTAATTTACAACTACGGTCCATTCCGTAATGTACGGTGGTCTTTTTCCTAGACTACTTATATGGTGATATGAGAATTGTGGCACCTTATATGATGTGATCATATATGATTGTGCCACGATTTATATGAATCTATCACTAAGATTCGTTACATGAAGAGATTCATATATATCGACAAAAGATGGTTGTATATGGGTCCTTCAAGTTAGATTGTGGTTTTTGACATACCATGGGTGAGATTAGAGTAGCATTCCCGATCAATAACTCCGTATCTTGGAATCACGATTTGGCTTGTGGCTAGGAAGGTTTGCATACAATAGAGGAATCCACTCATTCTTGCGAGAAGTAGAGGAGTAGTTCCCTTAAGGGTTGATTCATGGCTTGAACGATTAAGAGCGATCTCCTTCTTTCGTAAAGGAAGAAAGGATGTAATTATTCATTAGAGAATCAATGGTACTTAAAGGAAAAGATATAATTAGAGAGGTATAACGAAATTTGTAAGGATTCCCATTATTGATTGGCTTATTTCGTGGTCAAACCACATGTTGGGGTTTGGTTGTAAGGGTAGTCTAGGTGTTTGTTGAAGATCAAGACCCTTTCCAAGACCTCAAGAGGACAAGCACCAAAGGTATATATCTAGTGCTTACATTGGCTTGAAGAGATATAGTTGCACACACACACACACACAACATGAATAACTCTTATTCTTGTATGGTGTGTTTATATTTTGTGTGCATTGTGCTTTATCGATTTATTCAATATCTCTTCTTGCATGTTGAATTGATTGCATCTTGTTATATGATAATGCCATGACATGTTAGGCATTAGGATGCATTCAATACCCACACTTGCACTTCATGTATGTTAGCTTTTAGTGTGGAGTAATTCGTTTCCCTAAGGATGTTCGGAAACATCCGCGCGTGCACGGTAATGTGCTTTGTTTTGCGCGATGATCGCCGGTGGAGATGCCTTTGGCTTCTCCTTGGTTTCACCATTTTTGGTGAATCGGCGGTTACGTTCGGCGGCCTGGCCGCCGTTCGAAACCGCCGAATGAGACCTGATTGAAATATATCTCTCGGGTCCAAAACGGCGGTTGGGATCGGCGGTTTACAAACCGCCGAATGAAGTCGCCGAAGTTCCCCTGTTCCACACGGGAGCCATTCGGCGGTTAAGTTCGGCGGCCTGGCCGCCGAATGAAACCGCCGATCGGTGCGTTTCAAGGGCAAAATTGTATTTTCACCTGCCCTGTTTTTGGTCTCTATAAATACATCCTTATCTCTGGTTCAGAATACAAGTCTTTGATTATAAGAACCCTAGAGAGATATTTAGAGAGACTTGAGAGAGAAAGCTTAAAGATCATATCTTTATCTCTCTAAACCCATTCCCACATGCATAAATCTTCATCTAAGCATCATCTAGGATCATCTAGCATATGCTAATGCATGGGACTTCTTCAACACACATGGTATGATTTGTTGAACACTTTTATCTTACATAATTAGTGTTTCTACTTATCAATTTTATCTCATATTTTACTTATATGTGTTTAGATTAATTTCTACATATAAGATTGAGATTATGTGTTGATTGGGTTTTTATTTGTTAGCTAGGCTTTAATGTTCATATGCCATCTAGCTAATTGATCTCATTTGTTAATTGAGATTATTTTTCATAGCTTATTTGATTAGGTCATTATTGCCTAAAAGCTATGCCATGAACATTCTTGTGTGATGTATTGATAACTAGGTTGATAGATTATTTTTTAATCAACTAGTTAATCCTTTGAATGTTTGTGGGTTTTATATGATAGCTTTGTATCTAGGATTGGTTATCCTTTACTTAGCTAAAGTTATATGCCATGTCATATAGCTATATGTGATATCTAGGATGATTATATTGTCATCTTATAATCCTAGGTAAGCATTTAGAGTACCCTAGCTCTTATTGCATTAATTGAATATTCATACATATTCACATAGGGTTGTGCATCTCTTTTGAGAGATTGAAGTCTTGGGGCTAAGTGTGCTTAGGCCTCAAGCAAATTGGACTAGAGCCGCTATAAAAGGCCCGCGTGGTAGATTAGAGGGTGCTCACGCCAAGAGTAGTGTATCAGGGGATATCACTGGGGATTGAACCAAGAGTGGCGATTGGTAGTGTCCATAGCCTGAGGTTATCTAGGGTGAGGGTCCGAGAATCACTTGAGGGTGTAACCGTCTTTTCATATAGTGGATTTCGAGGTCCGAGTGTGGCGCACTTAACAGCCCGTGGTTTTTCCCAGTGGTTGGGTTTTCCACGTAAACATCAAGTGTCTTTTACTATTTCCGCATCTTATTACACTTGTATGTTTTGTTGACTTGCTAGGGGTATTTTCGTAAAATTGACTTGCATGCGAAAATTGGGTAACAATTAGATAAAATCTATTCACCCCCCCCTCTAGCTTTATATTGATAAACACACCTCGAGTATTTTATGAACTTTCAAAATTTATGACCTAACTCTAATTATGAACTAATTGTGGAGGATCATACCATATGTAATAGCTTTATCAATGGACACTGATATTTTGGTTTGTGCTACAGTTACGAGAGTGCAACCTCAGGTTTTTAGTAGAGTAACTCCGAGGTTAATAATCATGAAATATTAATTAAAGAGTTTAGTTAATTTTTTCTAAGTATTATTGGAGCTCAAAACTGTGGGTCCATTAGGTTCCTTTGCTAGCCCTCACGATTATTGGTAACAAGGGTCACGGTTAATTAATTGGATAGTCCAATTAATAGTGTTACGAAAGTGACATGAATTTATTCTAGGAATTAATTAGATAATATGATTATTTAATTAATAAATTGATTAATTAAATAATATGATTATTTAATTGATAAATTAATAATTAAGAAATATTAATTATTTAACTGTTAATCGGAGGTTACAAGTTCGAACCATGACCAATGCAAAAGGATTAAAGATAGTAAAGATTATTTTAAATCTTAGAGGTCACAGGTTCAAGTCCAAGTGGTGACTAAATTAAAATAGGATATATAATCTTATTTTGACTTGGATAATTGAACCCTAGGCCTAGGACCCTGATATAAATAGATACTTATCAGAACAAAACCTAAAACCTAATACATAGAGAGAGAGAGAGAGAGTGCGGCAACAAGGAAAGAAAAAAAGTATATTAAACTTCTTTCTTCTTCAAGGTGGTCGAACCCTAGAGAGAGGACAAGGAGTTGTCTTATCCAATCTCTGCATCCTCCATTCAGTACTCCCAGAATCCGTGATGTACCTAGAGAAGAACTTTAGACTGGGCTAGGGTGGGCTTGAGCCCCCCCTAGTCTTTCCTAAAAAAATTTCAAAGTTAAAAAAATACATAATTATTAATTAATCCATGTCTTTCTTAACATAATTAGAAAAGGATTGACCAGATTTTTAACTTTGTTGTTTTTTCAGACATCACGACTCACGAGTCACGAGCAGTGAGGGTTTTTTTTTCCTCTTTTTTTCTTTTTCTTTAATAACTATTATCTCTCTTACCATTCTTCAAATTTACTTAAATTTGACCCAATCTTTTTATCAACATCAAGAATTGATCTTCCAATTAAATATGTTTAAAAAAATATATATATTATGAATATAAATATTCTGTTTTGTATTGAATTTTTAGGATTACTATAATTTTTAGTTTATAAAATTTTAGGATTAATATAATTATCAGTTATTCTAATTTTAAATTTGCAAATTGACAATATTGTTTAATAAATTTATTTTTGTTTTGGTTGAAATTTAGAAGCGCTTGTTAAGTTTTTTTATTTTATTTTTTTTTTATAATTATTATTTGAGTAATTCTACTTCGCCCAAATTTGTTACCTAAATATGGTGCCCAAATGATGTGGTAACTTTGTAATTCATTTACCCTAAAGGGTGGTGCCGCTGGTCACCGGAGCAAGTCGTAAACTCGGATGTCCTGGGTTCAATCTCTGGCAGCTACGTTTCTCTTAGGGCCACTAGAGGTTTACCCGGCTGTTAACTTCAGGGTCTCGTGGGATTAGTCAAGATACGCGCAAGCTGGCCCGGACACCCATGGATACCCAAAAAAACATTGTAATTCATTCATTTAAATTATGCACATCTAATACAATTTAAATGAATGGACTATAGTGATGTCATATCATTTGGACACCATATTTGGGTAAAGTAGCACTATTGTTATTCTTTTGGTTTTAGATTTGTTAATAAATGGTAATATAAGTGTATATTTATTTCCTTATGTCTCATGAATGCTCTTTCATAACTAAACTATTATAATAATAAAATAAATTAGAATTTTTTAGAAATTAATAAATTATATATATATATATATTTTAACATTGTATTTATATATTTCAAATGAATCAAACTAATATTTTAATATAAGAACATTATGTATGTAAATCGTAGGATACAACTCAATTAGTATTTGATTGTATATTTCATGTTTATTTTATAAGTTGCTTTGATTTTATTTGTTTTATTAATTTTGTTTTTTTTTTTGTTTTTTTAACAAAGAATTATATTAAAGCTACCCAGGGGCCAACAGAAAAACAGGGAAACAACTTACAAAAAAACAACCAGGGCAAAACACACCTGGAGTGCACCAAAAAGAACCCAAAGAGAAGAAACCCCAAAACACCAAAACAGAGTAACAACTGATCCAAGAAACACCCAAAAAAAACCTTGAAAAACAGCAAAAAGAACCAAAGGAAAACCACCAGAAATGAAACAAAAATAAGAAAACATCACTCCATTCAACAAAATCCCCACTCATTCTAGCTCCTATCTTAGCTAAATTATCAGCAAAGCCGTTTTTTGTTAACGTATTTATTTAGATTATACATTTAGAGGGTAAGTCTCGCTATGTTTTCTTGACTAGGTGTATGGACGAAGCTATGGGTTGGCCTCCAATCTTTTGGAAAATCTCTTTTTAATACTCATATTTTGTCTAAATTTTTATATTTACTTCTTAAAAATGAAAATGTTACTGGTTGGCCCCTCAAACTTAATTAAATTTGAAACTCTATGGCTTCGCCCTGACTAGATGTATCTTTATTTTTTAATTAATACATTTTTCTCGTATTGTTAATGATCGGTAAATATATATATATTAATATTTTAGCCCACCCTAATGTTTAATCATAGTTACGTCCCTGGATGTACCCACACACATTTGTTAGATAGCGGGTCATAGCTCGGAAGACTTTGTGGTAGCGAATCGAAAACAAAGGAAGGAGAAAACAATAAAGGTATTTTTTAATCCTTCCTTATATTCATGTATATATGAAAAAGGCCAGAAATAAATTTTAAAACCTATATTTTTCTGCTGCGTTGATTTTATGAAATCAAAACCTATACTTTTATTTCACATGGGACTTACAATTGGTATCAAAGCCAATTTTTTGATATACATGAATATATTAAGATTGTTTAAGAAGATTATATTTTTGGCAATTACAAATCACTTCAGATTGTACCCTTCAAAAATTATGAAACTTCACTTGTACATTGACCAACAAGGCTATTGATCTATCTCCAAAATTCTATAATTTTATCAAACACTTTTTAAAATGAAGCTCTACCACCGGGGTTCAAACCCTATTAATATTGTAAACATATGTCATTGAAAATATATATTCACATTTGCCCATTAAACCGCGAAGTGTGGGGAGACTCTCCCCTAGTGGGAGTTGTATTCCGGACCGTGTTTATGTAGCTTAATATGGCTAATATGGCTGTCAGCTTTGAAAAAAAAAAAAAGGTGATTTCATAGTTGACATATATGGCAGACTTTGATAGTTTCAATTCACATATGTATCCTATTTTTCTTAATTAATTGACTTCCTCGCACGATTAATTAATGGTAACTTCCATGAAAGCAATGTATCTCAAATATCAAGTAGTTGGTCATTTTGCCTATTCAAAGTACTTGTAGCCACATCAAACTGACTGCTTTGCAGCTCTGAATGGCTAGGACGTGGATCAGAAATGTCTTGGAACTTTTTCCTTACATGGACTTTTTTTTATTGATATACTGCTTGCAGTGGCAGCAATTCAACCTGGATTATTACCAGGGTAAATGACAACTTTGAGCCATATTACGCGGTGATATTGCCTTACATGGACCGTAGCAATTTTGAACCAGATCTCAAGACCGTAAATCACACCCAACAACTTTATATCTCTCAACCACTCCCATCATGGTCGTCTTAGTTTTCGTTAGATGACTTTTGACTAAAAGATAAAAGTGGAACTCTAGGTCGGTTGAACTCAATGTAGAGACTTTGAAATTTTCTTCTTTTTCCTGGAAATTTCACAGGTTTTTCCCTGAGAAAAAGAAATTTCATGCATTATAAAAAATATATTATATATAATATATATAAACCGTACTGTAAGTTCTAGCACCAAAAATATACTCTTCTAAAAATTCAAGCCCAAATACATGACTAAATTTAGTTTAACAAGCCCAGCCCACCAGAATTTTTAAATAAAAAAAAAATGACCCAAGTTCAATTGAAGTTTAGATTCGGCCCAATCTTTACAACCCAAGCTGGCCTAATTCAAGTTTGAGATATATATATATATATATATATATATATATATATATGGTGGTTCTCTTGTATGGACGTCCTGAAATTATAAGTTAAAGACGTCTAACCACATCTACACATTTATATTGGGTTTGAGTATTTGTTAATATAGGGCTGTGGGCCCACTGTACGTGTGACTGTGGTTGAACGTTATGCAATTATAAAGTTAGGACCACCCTGAAATTTCTAGACGACCAACCACAACCACATATTTTAATAAAAGGCTATTTTTTATTTTTAACAAACATTTGAACTTATTAAATTATGTGACTATGGTTGAGACAGACCTGACACTACTCTCTTCTCAGCTTGACAGGCAGCTATCTGTATAAGGATGGCACTGCTGTCAAATGTTTATAGATATAAAAAAAAAGAGGGGAAAGAGAGAGAAGAAGGAAAAACAGAGAGAAGAGGGAGACCGAGAGATTGATAGAGAGAAAACATAGATTCAAGAGAGGGGTTTGAGTGAAGAATGAAACAAAATAATAAAACAAAAATAGAGAGCAGAATCTGGAGATGAGAGAGAAAAGAGAGAGTGCTGGGTGATCAAGAAACAAATTGAGAGAAATTAAGGGCGCGTTTGGTATCGCTTTTAAAATGGTGTTTTTAAAAACTTTTTTTGAAAATAGAAATCATGTTTTAAAAATGATATTTTTAAAAATGTAATGTGTTTGGTTGTATTTTTTAAAAGTAGTTTTTTGAAACGGAAAACGATATAAAAGTGTTTGGTTGTTGTTTTTAAAATGGTTAAAGTAGTTGTTTGGAGGGAAAAGTTGATTTGTTTTGAAATGATGTTTTTGAAAATGATGAAAAACAATAAAAAGTTGTTTTTAATTTTTTAGTTATAACTTTAAAAAAGTTGTTTTTTGTTTTCAAAAATAATTTTGTAAAACAAGAAACCAAACAACATTAAAGTTGTTTTTTGTTTTTAAAAACAGAAAATGGTTTTTAAAAACACTTCCAAACAGCACCTAAGAATTAAAACAGTGAATACAGAAGGAGAGAGAATCAGATTTAGTAGAGAAAGACAATTAAGTGTTTTTAGACGAATTCCCAGATCTTCAGATTCAAGCTACTATAATATGTATACAGAGAATTTCGAGTAAAAAAAAAGAACATTTATTTATGTTCTTAGAAAAGTTACTTGTAAATAATTATATATGTATATTCAGAAAGCTAAGAAAAAGAGTATTAGTTCCTATTTTCATATAAGAATTTATAACAGCTATATATATTATTAATATATTAAATAATATATAATAATAATATATTATTTTTGGAAAGGAGCTGAGGGTATTTTTGGAATGGAGTTGGGACATATGAGGGTATTTATGGAATAAAATTTTTAGTTTGGAATGGAAAGGCATTCCATTGGTTTTTGGATGGAATGCCTATTCAACCAAAATGGTCGAATCCCTATTACAATGGAATCACTATTCCATTGCATTTTAACAAACCAAACGAATGGAATGACTTTCTTTCCATTCCATTCCATCCAACCAAACATGGCCTATAGAAGACTTGTGACATCAATTGTAATAAGCATGATTTGGAATACAACTCTCATTACATGGGAGATATTTCTCAACATGCATCTTGCAATTTAATGAACAAATGTAAGATTCAGATTACTAATTTATATGGGTAATTGCATTATTAACATGTCTCTTAGCATGAAACAAGAGAGTGCAAAATAAATAAACAATTTTTTAAAAATTATTTTTTTGAATTTTTTGAAAGTAAATGATTTAAAAGTAAATTTATTAAATTTAAAATTTTACTTATCCAATATCGGTTTGCCCAAAAACCGATATCTTACTGTAAAATAAATCCATATCGGGATTTTGTTTGGTGTTGAAAATAGGAAGTAAAAGTTTAAAAAAATTATTAAAGATAAAAAAAATTATATATTATGAATGTTTTATAATATAATATAATAAATATATATAATATATATTATTATTATATTATTATTATATATTAATAAATATGAATCAGAATACCAAGAACACAAAAAAATAAAAAATATATACATATATACAAAAACTTAATCAACATTTTTGCATTTTATAAAGAATACTACTAGAAAAAAGATGATTTATGACACTTATTTATGATTTTTTTTTTCAACCGTTAAACCTATATGATGGTTTTTAAAAAACATCATAAAAACTTGATGGTTTGTTTTAAATGTTAAGATTTAATGACACTTGTAGATAATATCATTAAATGTTGATGGATTTTAACAACCATCAAGGATTATTGACATTCAAAAACCGTCAAGAATGGTTGATATTTAAAAACCGTCAAGAATTATTGATTTTTAAAAACCTCAAGAAGGGTTGAAATTTAAAATGAATGAATTGTTAATAAGAAATATAAATAAAATTTTTAGTATTTATATCTATATATTTATTAAAAAAATATATTCTTATTGAAAAAAAAAAAAAAAAAAACTTCAAATGTTAGTATTATAGTTTTTATATTCTAATTTCAATTGAGAATTTTGATTATGTAATTTTTATTTTTGGTAAAGATTATGTAATTGATATTATTTATTTGTCATGTCATTAGTATTTGTGCACAAATGTACTTTTTATATTTATTTTGTAATTGGATAAATATTTAAAAAAAAAAAAAAAAAAACATTAGACAACAACAATGTGATGTTGTCAATAAAAAAATTGACTACTTTCTTTACTAGTTGTAAAAGAGGAAGAATGTTTTAGCAATATCAGCATAGACAACATGCATATGTATGTTGTGGCACACTAACAATATGCATTTTTTGTTGTTAAATGGTTGTTGTGTTTGCAGCTAAACCTGGAGGTTGCGAGGAAGACGATGGGTGGCTTGTCTCTTTTGTCCACAATGAGGAGACTAATGTCAGTCAAGTAAGTGTATATATACAGCTCTGAAGCAAAGATGTTTAAGACTTGTATATCTATCTAACCGAATTGTGTTACTAGGAAGTCTAATTTAGGACATGAAAATCTTTGGTTGCAGGTTCATATAATTGATGCAAAGAAAATGGAAAGTGAACCAGTTGCCAAAATTGCACTGCCACAGAGGGTTCCATATGGTTTCCATGGAAGTTTTGTGCCACTTCCCAGCCATCCTAATTAGTAATGTCATGTTCACTTGTGATGAACAAATTCATAGCATAACTTGGCTAATGTTGTCTCATTTTTAAGTATCTGGGTACACTCCTTGTCATGAATTTTACAAAAACTGAATGTATAGTTGTTTATGGAACCACAAACAGAACTCCAAAAGCTGAAGCTGTAAGTAAAATCCAGACAGATTCAGAAAAATACAAATTCAACCACGTGTAAGGACCGGAATCCTGATGCCCCATGTAAAATTAATCCTAATACATGATAAATACCCATTGGACTTGCAAACTTAACATCTGTATACGTAAGGTTCCGAATAATAGTAAAATAACACTCCAACAACCACAACACAGTCTAAATTAATTAACGTGCGGACGTATGCATTTTGGCAGGAATATTTAGACAGTCAGCCATCCAAGTTTGGTTGTCTTTATGCCTTTGGGATCATCTAATGCATTCTTGGTAAGTACAAATGAGAGCTGAAGTTCCTGTCAACATATCAGTCAACCATGGTGGTTGGTAAGCATAAGTTGGTCCTCTAGAAGATAAATGAATGTTGAATGTTGTAATTTCTACAGATTTAACTGAATTACCTGCCAAATAGAGCATCAAATTCACCAGAGTCACAATCTAATGGATTCGATTAACTCGGATTCACTGTATAATCTTGATGGATGAGTTTTGGGATGCCAATTCAAGATCTAACACAACCCGCTAAGCAGACGTTCGGATTTTAACATTCATTTTTCAAGTTTTATGATGATATAAAGGATGAATGTTGAAATTCGGAAGTATACACCAGAGATACATAAAAGCTCTCAATTTCATTAAAAGAAAGAAGTGATTTGGCCTGCAAAATTTAACTATTGGCATTCAGGGAAGTTTAAGAATCATTGTGGAGCTGTCCTTCCGAAAAAAAATAAAAAAAATTTCGTTGACTTAAATCCACAAAACAAAGGATCAAGACTTGACAGAATCTTCCATTCTCATAGGACAAAATATCTATTTTAATAAGCTTTCTGATAAGAAAACCAAACAAGAGATTGGAGGTTACAATAGTACATCAAATTGGATCAATCCGAAGACATTGCTACAAAACAAGCCTAAAAGATCCTTTACAGGGACCCATTAGACTTAAAAAATAACATCAAATGAGAACAAACCCTTCTGAAATACTGTATCTTATGAACATAGAATCCATTCGATTCCATTCGCACGAAAGTTTCTAGGCAGAATCTTCATTGGAGAAGATTATATATATATTATGAATGTTTTATAATATATATATATATATATATATATATATATATATTATAAAACATTCATAATATATAATTTTTTCATTATCTTTAATAATTTTTTTAAACTTTTACTTCCTATTTTCAACACCAAACAAAATCCCGATATGAATTTATTTTACAGTAAGATATCGGTTTTTGGGCAAACCGATATTGGATAAGTAAAATTTTAAATTTAATAAATTTACTTTAATTTTAAATCATTTACTTTCAAAAAATTCAAAAACATAATTTAAAAATAATTGTTTATTTATTTTGCACTCTCTTGTTTCATACTAAGAGACATGTTAATAATGCAATTACTCATATAAATTAGTAATCTGAGTCTTATATTTGTTCATTAAATTACAAGATGCATGTTGAGAAATATCTCCACTGTAATGAGAGTTGTATTCCAAATCATACTTATTACAATTGATGTCACAAGTCTCCTATAAGCTATGTTTGGTTGGATGGAATGGAATGGAAAGAAAGCCATTCCATTTGTTTGGTTTGTTAAAATGCATGGAATAGTGATTCCATTGGAATGGGGATTCGACCATTTTGGTTGAATGGGCATTCCATCCAAAAACCAATGGAATGCCCTTCCATTCCAAACTAAAATTTTTATTCCATAAATACCCTCATATGCCCCAACCCCATTCCAAATATACCCTCAGCTCCTTTCCAAAAATAATATATTATTATTATATATTATATTATTATAATATATATAACGATATATAAACATATATATATATATATATATATATATATATTATTATTATTATTATTATTATTATATGTATTATATAATATATATATGTATTATATATTATATTATAATAATAAATAATATATATTATATAAATATATTATTATATATATATTGTATAATATAATATATTATATATTGTATATTATATATTATATATTATATATTATACTATACATAATTATATATATAATATACTTTTATATATTTTTTATTATTATCCATAATATATTTGTGTTGCGAAATATTAGATGTTTTCGCAACGCGCATGACATGCGTGTTGCAAAATATTAGATTTTTTCGCAATGCACAAATAACCGGTTGCTAAATAGACTCATATGACAATGTTCATGATGTGTGTGTTGACAAACATTAGTTTTTTTTAACAACATACGCGTTTGTACATTGCTAAAAATACACTTATAGCAACGTGCATAAACTTAATGAAAAAACAATGACAACGTGCATCCGTTGTGCGTTGCCATATGTGCTCAATTATTGGCAACAATCGTATGTACGTTGCCATAAATAGTTTCACCAACACACATTGTTTACGCGTTGCGATAAATGACTTTTGGCAACATGATTTACCTGCGCGTTGCGATAGATTACTTTTAGCAACATGCGCAGCTCGCACGTTGTTTTTTGAGTGTTGCTAAAAGTGAAATTTCTTGTAGTAAATACACAAACGTCGTGCGTGTATGTCAAAAGATTTATAAGTGATTAATTTTGATTAAGTTTGGTATACTGTAAAAATTATTAGATTACCCGATAATTCTAATTGAGTTTCATGTGATTTTAGAATAGATATAGAAGGTGATGAATCTAGACTCCAGAAGGAGACCCGGTCCCAGAACTGATTTAAGCATGGAGTATAGTGAGTAGACAGTTATTATTTATAATTAAGTTAATTATATGTTAGAAATTAGTAGTTAAGATATTCTTTCTAGAAATAGAAGCATCTTATTAAATTAAATCTAAGAAACAATATGATTTTAGGGTGTTTATTAAAAAGAATCAGACAAAGAAAGAATAAAGATTTATTTTTAGATCGAAACATGAAAAGAATCTGTATAAGTGTTTTTAGACGAATTCCCAGATCTTCAGATTCAAGCTACTATAATATTTATACAGAGATTTTCGAGTAAAGAAAAAGAACATTTATTTATGTTCTTAGAAAAGTACGTTAACTTCTTGTAAATAATTATATATGTATATTCAGAAAGCTAAGAAAAAGAGTATTAGTTCCTATTTTCATATAATAATTTATAACAGCTATACAAGTATAGTTTACTCAAAAAGTTTTCAAAAGTTATTCAGAATTCTAGATACCAAATATGTACCCATTCCCAGAAGTATCAAATTAATATTATTGGCCTTTGAGGCTTCTCTGCACATGTATGTGAGATTACTCTGCACGATCGATCAGATGACGACGTGTACGTGAGATTACTCTGCATGCTCGATCAGATGACGACGTGTACGTGAGATTTCTCTGCACGTTCGATTAGATATCGACGTGTACGTGAGATTGCTTTGCACGTTCGATCAGATATCAACGTGTATGTGAGATTTTTGCTCTGAAAGGATGATCAGATATCGCCATGTATTTGAGATGTTTTCCCCTTCTCTGCATGTGCATTGGGATTTTTTGCCACGTACGTGAGATATTCCCCTAGGTACCAGTTTGGTAATGAATTCCAAATTATTTATATATTTACTAATTATGATCGGTATAGAAAAGATTTGAGATTATCAGAATATAAGAATTTAAATTAGAAACTTTATATTTTATAAAAGTGGAAAGTATTTTATTGTATTATATAGAATTTACGGGAATATATGGTTCATTCATATATAGAAAATATATTAAATTAGCTCTACAGCTCATATGTCAGTGTTGGGGATAATCCTCTAGAACGATGAACGTGGAAACGCCGTGCCTAATATACGCCCATAACTCATAGCAAATAATAACGTCAATAAGCAGAAAAATAGATGAGAGAGAATAAAACAATCACAACACAAGATATACGTGGAAAACACAAAACGGGTAAAAAACCACGGGCCGTCAGGACGACAGAGAAAGTTCCACTATATGATAAATTGTTACAACCATATACTCTAGGATTCTCTCTCACACCTAACCCCAAACCACACTCATAAGATCCTCACCAAGAACCCCACAATATCCCCTAGGTCTCCCCTAAATATCACCCATGGATCTCTAACTTGATCCACCGATATTCCCTTGGATCCCTATTCAGATATTCCCATTGGGTCTTCCCGGATCTCACTCACACTCTCTAATGTTTACATGGTGTTCTTTTTGCTCCACACAAATAACCTAAATACAAGGTCTATTTATACTAGTTACAGGGCGTATAATATAAAAGGAAATCCTACTCCTAAACGTACAAGACTTACTTGTTCCACATAAATACTATTTCCTTTTATGACAAGTCTTCTTGTAAGGAGTAAATCCTTTTCCTTCAAGCACAAGAACTTCCAGAAACAAACTACTTCCTTTTCCATTGAAGATTTCCCGTTTCACGTATGCTTATTATTGACTACGATTCGGGTCACGGTTGTACACCCGCTTCCTAAACCGTTACAAGTCACCTTAAATTACATCGCTCAGAAAACCGCGATCCATACAATGAAACAAACCATTTATTCAGTTCTTTATGATCTTCAAACCTCCCTAAAACACCGCCTTCAACTTCCAAACGTTATCCCACGTCTTCTAGGAAGTACCACATCAGTTCAGTCTTGTTTGGTTCACATTGGGTTCGCTTAGGAATACAAGTCAAAACCTAACAGTCAGAACTCATAGTATGGTTCCATATTTAAATTTAAGTTGAAATCAGAAAGAGATACACCAGATACAAATAAGTTTCCTATTGTTAATCGTTTTCATATTGTATTTTAATTGGCTAGTATAAAGATAAATGAGTATGAAATGAATAGTTTAAGGAGAAGAGGTTCAGTTTTAGAAATGTAAAGAAGATAGTTGTAAGTTCAGATTTCTTTAGAGATAGTTATTGTTAGTAAAGTTTTATTCTCTCGATGGGCGTTAGCGCTTACTTTTTATTTTTATTTTTCCCAGGTGATCACCAAGTTTGTGTAGATTCTTTAATATCATGAGATGGGTCACATGTGATGATAGAATTTGTATTTCATGAATTTAATTAAAACATGTTATGCTTATGTGCATATTTCAAAGTTTCAAGATTTTTCATAATTAGCTTTCAAATATCTTTTATGCTTTTGAATATGTAAATATTCAGTAGTTGTGTTGAACACTAGTAAAACAAATTTTCTTATTTTAATTGAATGATGTTATTTTTTTGATGGGCCATAACCCACATATTTAAACCGTACTTTTAAATTACAAGGTGGGGAATTTTGAAAAGCCAAAGTGATCCCATCAAGAATTTTATTAGAAGCCACCTTGAGTTTCATTCAAGTTGCTGTAAAGTTTTTGAAAAGATTTAGTTTTCAGTTATTATATGAAATTTTTCACAGGATTCCGTTGTACTCAGGATAGGAGTCGGGGCGGTCTTGTCACCTATAATATAGATAAGTTACATGAGAATGTATAATAATGCATAATCACTACAAGAAATTTGGCCTTTTGCAACGCGCAAAATGCGTTGCGAAAGGTTTTCGTATCGCACGCCCGTGCGTTGTTGATGCACTTGTTGCCAAAAGTCTAAAGACTTTTCGCAACGCGTAATGTGCATTGTCTTAGAACAACGACAATGTACTAAATGCGTTGTGAAAGAGACGTATGTTGTCGTAGACATTTAACGCAATGCACAATAGATGTTGCGTTAAATGTTTAACGCAACGTGTATTGTACGTTATTTTAGAACAACGACAACGTACTAAGTGCGTTGCAGAAGATACTTACGTTGTTGTAGTCATTTATCGCAATGCACATTGTATGTTGCTTTAGGCCATGGAAAAAAAAATTAACGTAAATGATCCCCTGTGATCCCCCATTGGACTCCCTCTACTAGGCCCTAACATCATCGGGCCTTCGACCATATAGGACCAATGTTTATTAAATCTCACCATTATTTGTTTGGGTTAGGGCTTGGGAGTTGAACTGGAGACAATGAAGACTTTGAGGAGTGACTTTGCCATCTAGCTGGAAGTTTAACTTTGTTAAATAATGCATAACAATTTATATATATCATATTTATGCTACAGATTTGCTTTTTATTTTTTATTTTTTTTGGAATTAATATTTTATTAAAAATATATTAATTAATTCTATGGAATTATCTCTAATTTTTATTATTTGCCAATGTAAACTCATTCTAGTAATCTTTGTAATTATATATTTTGTATGATAGAGACATAGATATTAAAAAATAAATAAATTAGTGTAGCATTTAATTAAAGTATTTATTTAATTTGAAATTAAATACAATTGGGTTAGAGTCTATTGAAACTTGATAATAACTAACGTTGCAAACTTAGGACTCAAAATGAATTCCCACTACATAGAAGAGGTCTCCCCCACATTTTACGAATTGATAGTCAAAAGTGAGGCTCAAATCATTATCACAAAACAGAAGGGGATGGGTCCAACCACTTTGCTTATAGTTTTTGTGTATTTTTAATATTTATGAACATGTTCATGATGTTTGGGTTTCTAAACATTAGTTTTTTTTTGAAACGCACAAGTCAATAATTGCTAAAAATGTTCTTACGACAACGTGCATATAATATGTGTGTAATAAAATATTAGTATTTTCCGGAATACACAATCCAATAATTGCTAAAAGGGCTTTTACGGCAACATGTATGACATGTATGTTGCTAAATATTAGCCTTTCACAATGTGCATGACATTTACAGTAATGTGCATGACATTTACAGCAATGTGCATGACTTGTTTGTTGCTAAAATATTAGTCTTTCACAACGCGCAAAACAGGTGTGTTATTAAATATTAGCTTTTCGCAACGCGCATAACATCTATGGGAACGTGCATGACTTGTGTGTTGCTAAAATATTAGTTGATCATTTGCAATGCGTAAACCGGAACGTGCAGTACATGCACGGTATGTGTATTGCAAAATATTAGACTTTTCGCAACGCGCATAATATGTGTGTTGCTAAATATCAGCCTTTAGCAACACGCAAACCAATAGTTGCTAAAGAGTCTCCTACAACAACGTGTATGCTATTTGTGTTATGAAATATTAGACGTTTTCGCAACGCGCATCACATGCGTGTTGCAAAATATTAAACGTTTTCGCAACGCATAAATAACCAGTTGCTAAATAGACTCATATGGCAATGTTCATGATGTGTGTGTTGACAAACATTAGTTTTTTAACAACATGCACGTTTGTACGTTGCTAAAAACACACTTATAGAAATGTGCACAAATTTAATGAAAAAACAATGACAACGTGCATCCGTTGTGCGTTGCCATATGTGCTCAATTATTGGCAACAATCGCATGTACGTTGCCATAAATATTTTCACCAACACACATTTTTTACGCGTTGTGATAAATGACTTTTGGCAACGTGCTTTACCTGCGCATTGCGATAGATTACTTTTAGCAACGTGCCAGCCCGCGCGTTGTTTTTTGAGTGTTGCTAAAAGTGAAATTTCTTATAG
Source organism: Acer yangbiense (assembly GCA_008009225.1). Taxonomy (NCBI): domain Eukaryota; kingdom Viridiplantae; phylum Streptophyta; class Magnoliopsida; order Sapindales; family Sapindaceae; genus Acer; species Acer yangbiense. Next base: position 20,647,696 of record CM017773.1, on the reverse strand, counting down.
TGAATACACAAACGTCGTGCGTGTATGTCAAAAGATTTATATTTTGTTCTACCTCGCAATTGTATGAGTCAAGAGACTAGTATAGCAACAAGCAAATGTATCATTCCGCAGGGAGGTGTTATCCGTCAACCGTCTCAAATTTTAGAGTTTATTTAAAGCAATATAAATAGAATACGAAAGTGGTGAGAATTGTAAGTTCCTCAAGTTTGATTGGCTTATTTCAGTGACAAACCACATTTAGGGTCTGTGATGTAAGGGTAGCTTAGGCTTTTAATTGTTGGTGATCAAGCTCAACAAAAGCCCTTCTCAAGACCTCAAGATGATAAGCACTCCAAAGGTAAAACACTTGTGCTTATTTGCATTGAAGAGATTTAGTTGTACACACACACAACTCATGCATATCTATACTTCTTGTATGTTGTGTGTTTTATATGTGTGCATTCATGTTCTTGAACTCTTTTCATGCATGTTGTGTGTTTTATATGTGTGCATTCATGTTCTTGAACTCTTTTCATGTATGTTTAATTGATTGCATCTTGTTTATTAAATGCCATGACATGATAGGCTTTAGGATGCATAGTTTTTGTATGGGCGTTGTACACCCACTGTTGGGTCGCCTTACGTACAACACCTATGAAAGGCATTGAGCAATTTTGCTCTTACCCGTTGTACACTCGCCCTACGTACAGCGGGTCACCTGGTCGATTATAAAATCACTAGTGTATCGCTGTTCAATCGCTGTACATACAGCGGGTGAACAACGACTCTCCAAACCTGAGAGCAATCGCCTTTAAGTCGCCCATTTATTGCCCCCATGTACAGCGGATTATGAAGAACATATTCTTCATTTCCCATGTGAACCACTATACAACCGCCCTACGTACAGCAGGTGTACAACGACCAAGGCATTTTTTGTGTCAACTTTACAAAACGTTGTAGTTTCATTTTGACACCACATATATATACCTTTTTGTTCTTAGGTCGTTTCTAAGAGTTCAAAATCATATTTTTTACTTAGAATATTTTCCAAGAAAGAAAATTTCACAAGAACTCACATTTGATTACTCAAACCCATTTCCATGTGCATCAAACATCATCTAGGATGCATCTATGCATGGTTCTTCTTCAACACACATGATTTGGTAAGTTGAACACCATACTCATCCATTTTAGTGTTCTTACTTTTGTATGCATTTAGATTATATTTTATCTATAAGATTGAGATTATTGTGTTGATTGATTGAGAGTTGTATTTTGATAGCTATTGCCTATGATTGCTTTATCTAAGATAACTATGTTGTATGTCATGTCATATAACAATATTGATATCTAGGATTGTTATTATTAACATCTTTAATCCTAGAAAAGCATTTAGTGTAACCTAGTATTACTTGCATATTGAATATCATGATATTCATTTAGGTTGTTGATCTTTTCAGTAAGAATTAAGTCTTGTGGTTAAGTTGCTTAGTGCACAAGCAAGTAGGTCTAGAATTGCTATTTAAGGTCCACTGGGTAGAGTGGAAGGGTTAATAACCGTGTATGGTTTGACGTGGTCAACATAGGTTGTAAGCTTTTATTCAAGTAGTGGATTTGAGGACCGTGTGTGGCTAGCATAGTAGCCCGTGAGTTTTTCCCTGTTGAGGTTTTCCCATGTAAATCAATCAACGAGCAATTTATTGTTTTCCGCACTTATAATTGGGTTGATTGATTTTTGACTAGATTGGGTTTTTTTTTTATTATTATTTTTTTATTATTGAATATTGACTAATAAAGAAAAATCGGTAATTAACTTATTAAAATTTATTTACCCCCTCTAGATATATTTAGACACACCGTCATATTTGTTTCAAGAATGGTGGGTGTGAGGTGTATACATAATGCGGTTTTGTCTGAGAGAAATGAAATGGAAATAATTTAAAACTAAAAATAGAAAAGTAACCAGGTGCTTGCCTTTCTAAAATATACTACTCCTAAGCTAAATTAATCTACTCTTAAAGGCAACACACCCTAAGTTACAAAAACAAATGTGGTTTGGAGAGATGCAAGATAGTGGTCACACAAGGGAAATGAGTTCACCAAACACAAGTGCATATCTAGTTGATTGTTAAATATTAAGCACATTCAATTCAAATCAAGGGTTCGTTCTCTTGATTAAGGAATTGCCAATCAATGTGTTGAGAAGTGGGTGAGTGTTAGACACTGAAGTTGTTGGTGAGCAGAAGCAAGAGGAAATCGGGGGATCAGAAAATGTTAGTGAAAAGGAGACTAGAATAGAGGAAGAAGAGGTAGTTGTTGAATCAACACCCAAAAAGACCTCAGCTTTACACAAGTCACCAGACCCTTACATTCCACCAGTTCCATTCCTTGAGAGGCTTAAAAGGGACAAGTTAGGCAGGGCATTCAAGGAAATTTTTGATGTTCTTTCCAAGGTACATGTTAACCTACCTTTACTCGAGATGATAGAGAAGATGCCTGCGTATGCTAAATTTTTCAAGAGTCTTCACACCAATAGGCAAAAGTTTGGGCCAAATCATCAGAAATACATAGCATACAGTGCTAGTTCAGTTTTGCAAAAGGAACTCCCATCCAAATTGAAAGATCTGAGTAGTTTCTGTATTAACATCACAGTAGAAGGTACCTAGCTCAAAAGGGCAATGCTAGATTTAGGTGCCAGTATTAATTTGATGCATTTCTCCATTTACAAGCAGCTAGGGTTGAATGAGTTGAAGCCTACAACAATGTCACTTCTATTAGCAGATGGTTCAGTAAGATATCCGAAAGGGAATGTTGAAGACCTGTTGTTTCAAGTTGGGAAGCTTATCATTCCAGCATATTTCGTGGTATTAGACATGGAGGAGGTGAGTATGGAAACTAACATGAGACCTATTCTTCTTGGTAGACCATTCATGGCCATAGCAAATGCATTTATTGATGTGCAGTGTAAGTTCCTCAAGTTTGATTGGCTTATTTTGGTGACAAACAACATGTGGGGTTTGATGTAAGGGTAGCTTAAGTTTTTTGATGGTTGGTACCTTGCACAACCAAGTCCCTCTCAAGACCACAAGAGAAGAAGCACCAAAGGTAAATTTCTAAGTGCTTACTTGCTTTGAAGAGATGTAGTTGTACACACTCACAACTCATGCATATCTTTAATACTTGTATGTTGTGTGTTTTTATATGTGTACATTTATGTCCATTAATATCTTTTCATGCATGTTTATTAGATTGCATCTTGCTTGTTTTGCCTTAACATGTTTAGGCATCAGGATTGTAAGGATTCCCATATTTTGATTGGCTTATTTCGTGGACAAACCACATATTGAGGGTTCTTTGTAAGGGTAGCTTAGGTATTGGTGTTCAAGTTAAATGCCCTTTGAAGACCATATCATTGATAAGCACCAAAGGTAAATCTCTATGTGCTTGATTTGCTTTGAAGAGATTTAGTGCACACACACACATTCCATGTATTTCCATACTTTGTGTATTTTGTGTGTCCTTATGTGTGTACATTCATGTTTATATAATATCTCTTCTTGCATATTTTGTTGATTGCATCTAGTAGTTCAAATGCCATGAGATGATTAGAACTAGGTTGCATTGTGTAAAAGTATGGGCGCTGTTCACCCGCCCTACAGGCGCCCTACGAACAGCGCCCATAGAGGGCTTTCAGAAATTTGCTCTTAACCGCTGTACACCCGCTCTACGTAGAGTGGGTGAACAGCGGTGCCACTGGTGATGTTTTTCACACTTGATGGTCCGCCTAAAAATCGCTCTACGAACAGCGGGTGAAGGGCGACTCTCCAGACTCGAGAGCATCCGCCCCTAGGTTGCCTGGAATCCACCTTACGTAGGGTGGTCACGAAGAACTTTGTTCTTCATTTCCCAGGTGAACCGCTGTTCATTCGCCCTAAGTAGAGCGGGTGAACAGCGGTCAAGGCAATTTTTCTGCCAGCTTTTCAAAACGACCCCATTTCACTTAGAGGCCCTGTATATATGCCTCTTTCATCTTAGGTTGTTTTTAGAGAGTTCAAAATCATATTTTTACTTAACATATTTTTCCAAGAGAAAATTTCACTAAAGAACTCACCTTTGATTACTCAAACACTTTTCCATGATCATCAATCATTATCTAGCATCATCCTTGATCATCTAGATGTCATTTTGCATGGGTTTTTCAACACACTTTGCTTGGTAAGTTTTTCACTAATATCCTACATATATTGTGTCTTTCTTAACAAGCAATCTCATTTATCACTTGTATGTTATTCATATATATGTTAGATACAAGATTGAGATTAGTGTATTGATTGTTTGAGAGTTGTATTGTGATAGCTATCTAGGTTTTCATAATCTATGTTTAACTAAGCTATTTGACATGTCATTTAGCTCTTGATATCTATGATTGATTTAATTGTTATATCATCATCCTAGATAAGCATCTAAGGTTCCCTAGCCTTGTTTGTTATTTGAATATTCATACATATTCACATAGGTTGCATTATCTCTTCATTGAGAATTAAGACTTGTGGCTAAGAGTGCTTAGGCCACAAGCAAATTGGACTAGAGCCACTTTTAAAGGCCCGTGTGGTAGAAGTGGGGGGCTATTGACCGGAGTGTTAGACGAGGTATACATAGGTTGTAAACTCCATTTCAATTAGTGGATTTCAAGGTTCGAGGTTCGAGTGTGGCGTACTAAACAGCCCGTGGTTTTTCCCAGTGGTTGGGTTTCCACGTATATATCAAGTGTTATTTAATTTCTGCACCATATTACACTTGCTATATTATATTGACTATTAGGGGTATTTTCGTAATCTTGACTATACACAAAAATTGGGTAAAATTAGTTAAAATCTATTCACCCCCTTTTGATAATATAGAACACACCGAGTATTTGTTACAATTGGTATCAGAGCGGGTTCCTAGATACACTTAGGTGATCCTAGCTCATTTTTGGTGTGTTTTGCATTTGTGTGATTTTTGCTCATTCATACATTTTGCATACATTTCATTTCATTTCATTCATTATACACAATGAGTGGATACGGTGGCAACCATGAGGGTGCTTCAAGCACACGACCTCCTCTCCTCACTGGTGTGAATTATGCCTCATGGAAAGGCAAGATGGAAGCATACTTGTGCCAAATCCATGATAGGGCATGGATGGCTATTGAAGATGGGTATGCGCCTTCTAAGATGACTCACATGGGTGGAGGAGAAGAAGTACTCAAGCCTAAGGCTTAGTGGCCTACTGAAGAGTTTGACACTTCAAAATGGAATAGGAAGGCATGGTACACTCTTCTATGTGCAGTGGATGAAAATCAATACTAGAGGTTGCACACGAAGGAACCGATGTCGTCAAGGATTCCAAGCTACAAGTCCTTCAAACGTAATTCGAGTTGCTTAAGATGGAGGAGGACGAATGCTTCAATGACTTTGAAGTCAAGTTGATGGATATTGTCAATCAAAGCCATCAACTCGATGATCCTTATTCGAATAGGAGAGTTAAGCAGAAAATTATGAAGTCTCTCCCCGCTAGGTTTGAATCAAAAGTTACGGCTTTAGAAGAAAATTATAGATATAAGGACATGAAGCCGAGTAAGGTAATTGGAAGACTCCTCGCCTATGAGTCTAGGAATGCTCTTAGTACTACACCTCCTAAAAAGGAAAAAGGGATTGCTTTGAAAGCTTCCAAGGTTGAAAAGGAGGACTCGAACGAAGACATGGCTCTGTTGCTAAGATGATTCAAGAAATTCGACAAGTTCGAGAAAAAAGGGCTTTGGATCCAAAGGCCAAGACTTGAAGAAAAAGGTTCCTTTCAAGAGTTTTGAGCCTAGGCAAGAGAATAGTGAAAAGAAATGGGTAAAATGCTATGAGTGTGGCGGTATAGGACACATCTCACCCCGATTGTGGGAATTTGAAGAACAAGATGGCAAAAGTGATGGCCATCACTTGGAGTGAAAGTGATGACTTCGGAGAGGGAGACAAGTCATCAAGTGATGATGAGCTTACCATCAACTACACGGCATTTGGAGCCACTTGTGTAGAAGATAAAGTTGTTGGTAAGAATGCCTTGACTAGTGATCCCATAGAAGAAAGAGATGAAGAAGTAGCTCTAGAGGAGATAGGTGTAGCTACTCATTGGAACATGGCTCTCATTAATTCAAGAGACCAAGGTGAAGGTCTTAATGAGGGAAATGACTCCATAGGTGAGATGGAAAGTGAAGGAGATAACTCAAGTGAAGATGACTCCTCATTTAACTTTACAAATGGAAATGTAGAGAAAACGAATGTTCATAACTTTATAGTCATGTGTGAAAGTTCATTGAAGAAGAACAATAGAAAATTGAAGATGTTAGAGGATGAAAATCTAGAGCTTTCAACACACAATGACCACTTAAGTAAACAAGTGGAAAGATCCAAGATGATTGAAGACAAGCTAATAGATGAGCTAGCTTTGTCTAAGAGGAATGAAGAAGGGTTGAAGAGGGAGCTTGATGAAGCTAAAGAGTCATTGACTAGGATGACTTTAAACACCAAGAAGCTTGACCACATACTTGATGTTGGAAAGAACCCTTGTGATAAGAGAGGTATTGAGTATGAAGATAGCAAGGAGATCTCTACTCCAACCAAGACCGTCTTTGTGAAGAGTTTGGGTAAGATATAAGCCTCGCCGGTGCACACTCTTAGGATGAAAATCGATCTAGGACAATGTTCAAGAAGTGCACAAGTGAAAGAAGCCTCAATGAGACAACCTCAAGCTCAATGCATTAGAGTCTCTCAAGTCAACATTCCTCATCAAATGTCTCTAAATGGAAAGAGGCCAATCATGCAAAATGAACCAAGGAAGCAAGCTATACCGGTTCAACAACAAAGAAGGATTGAACCCATTCAACCACAAAGTCATGGGAAGGCTCCTATGCATGCACAAGGACATGGTATGATTTCTAAATTCATCCCTACATGTCACTTTTGTGGTATTGATGGTCACATTAGACTAAATTGCTTTCATTTTATTAAATTATGTAGAGTTAAAAGCATGATTGAAAAGAGAATGACAAGAGCTAGAATGCATGTTAATAGGAAGAAAAAAATTCATGTTCATAATCCTATAATTTCTAGAACTCTTGAACCATTAACCACTAGGAAGAAAAAAATTATACCTAAGTGTATAAGGAAAAATGAACCCTCCTACTACGAGACAAACTTGTCTCACATAGGTTCAACCAAGTCCAATAGACTTGGGAGGTCTATAGAACCTCATGACTTTCTTTGATGAAGGATGGTGATTGACCCCATATGGGGAACTCAAGCAAAGAGAGCTATTGCATACTTGTTGCATGCAAATATTTGAAAAATCTTATGCTTCTTTATTAATTGCTTGAGTAAGCTTGGTTGCACATATGTATATATGTTTTCTATTCAATAAGTATGAACCATGCTTGTTTACAATCCATGTCATATTTATGTTCAAATATGCATTTTTGGACTAGGAGATTTACATAGGAAGTATGATTTGAATGACCTATAGTTATTTCCATGACATGATGATTCTTTAATAACATGCTAATGACATATGAAAAGCATGAAATTCAAATAACATGCTCAAATGAAAAAGCATGAATTGATGATTGCATATTCTTAAAATGCAAAACTTGTGTGCAAAAGCTTATGAGACTCAAAATGAATAAAGGATCTTGTATCCGTTCAAAGGAATTAAAATTCCAAATGTCTCTCCTTCTTTATTAGTTGAATATGGCTACTATCATACATGTATCATTCCCGGAAAAATCAAATAGGGTGCAAAGTCGCTCATGTCATGTTTCGCTTATAAAGTTGGATATAGTTGCTCTTAAATTAAATCAATGAAATCTCTATATCTTTGCTTCTCTCATGACAATGGTGAAATTGGTTTGAATTCTTATTAGAAACCTTTGTCATTTGCTTTGCCAAATACCATTGTATTTTGGACTTGAATGCTACATGTCTTGTATACAAAGCATTTTTAATTCACACATTTTCATAAAAGTAAATCTCCTTGTTTCTCTCAAATTAATTGAGTTACATAAAATGGCTTATATGATTATGCAAGTATAAAGTATACTACTATCTCTCTTTGCTAAGTGACCCGGTTGGGGACTACTCCTTTGCCTATATCATGACAAAAAGGGGGAGTAGAATGGTGGTAAAGGGAGTTGCAAATTGCGGTAGCAATTGTGCATGTTGGGGAGACAATACATTGAGGGGGAGTAACCCTTTGAGGGGGAGCATTGCATTCATCATACATTGCATGATGTTGTACTTAAATTTCTAGAATGCAAATGCTTGTGTTTATGCTCTCACTTGATTAATCTCACATTTTACTTATATTGGAAAGTATAGAAACTTTGCTTTAAGAGATTGATTGCTCTACAAGAGATTGAAGACTTCAATATTTTTTTTAATATCTCTTTGTAAAGTAGAAAATCATTGTTGACCTATAGTTTCTATTATGTTGTGAGGAATCAATGTGAGTGGTGGTTTTGTCACGAAATAGCCAAAGGGGGAGATTGTAAGGATTCCCATATCTTGATTGGCTTATTTCATGGACAAACCACATATTGGGGATTCTTTGTAAGGGTAGCTTAGGTATTGGTGTTCAAGTTAAATGCCCTTTGAAGACCTCATCATTGATAAGCACCAAAGGTAAATCTTTATGTTCTTGATTTGCTTTGAAGAGATTTAGTGCACACACACACATTCCATGCATTTCCATACTTTGTGTATTTTGTGTGTCCTTATGTGTGTACATTCATGTTTATATAATATCTCTTCTTGGATATTTTGTTGATTGCATCAAGTAGTTCAAATGCCATGACATGATTAGAACTAGGTTGCATTGTGTAAAAGTATGGGCGCTGTTCACCCGCCCTACAGGCGCCCTACAGGCGCCCTACGAACAGCGCCCATATAGGGCTTTCAGAAATTTGCTCTTAACCGCTGTACACCCGCTCTACGTAGAGTGGGTGAACAGCGGTGCCACTGGTGATATTTTAACACTTGATGGTCCGCCTAAAAATCGCTCTACGAACAGCGGGTGAAGGGCGACTCTCCAGACTCGAGAGCATCCGCCCCTAGGTTGCCTGGAATCCACCTTACGTAGGGTGGTCACGAAGAACTTTGTTCTTCATTTCCCAGGTAAACTGCTGTTCATTCACCCTAAGTAGAGCGGGTGAACAGCGGTCAAGGCAATTTTTCTGCCAGCTTTTCAAAACGACCCCATTTCACTTAGATGCCCTATATATATGCCTCTTTCATCTTAGGTTGTTTTTAGAGAGTTCAAAATCATATTTTTACTTAACATATTTTTCCAAGAGAAAATTTCACTAAAGAACTCACCTTTGATTACTCAAACACTTTTCCATGATCATCAATCATCATCTAGCATCATCCTTGATCATCTAGATGTCATTTTGCATGGGTTTTTCAACACACTTTGCTTGGTAAGTTTTTCACTAATATCCTACATATATTGTGTCTTTCTTAACAAGCAATCTCATTTATCACTTGTATGTTATTCATATATATGTTAGATACAAGATTGAGATTAGTGTATTGATTGTTTGAGAGTTGTATTGTGATAGCTATCTAGGTTTTCATAATCTATGTTTAGCTAAACTATTTGACATGTCATTTAGCTCTTGATATCTAGGATTGATTTAATTGTTATATCATCATCCTAGATAAGCATCTAAGGTTCCCTAGCCTTGTTTGTTATTTGAATATTTATACATATTCACATAGGTTGCATTATCTCTTCATTGAGAATTAAGACTTGTGGCTAAGAGTGCTTGGGCCACAAGCAAATTGGACTAGAGCCACTTTTAAAGGCCCGTGTGGTAGAAGTGATAGGTTATTGACCGGAGTGTTAGACGAGGTCTACATATGTTGTAAACTCTATTTCAATTAGTGGATTTCGAGGTTTGAGGTTCGAGGTTCGAGTGTGGCGTACTAAACAACTTGTGGTTTTTCCAATGGTTGGGTTTCCACGTATATATAAAGTGTTATTTAATTTCCGCACCATATTACACTTGTTATATTATATTGACTATTAGGGGTATTTTCGTAGTCTTGACTATACACGAATATTGGGTAAAATTAGTTAAAATCTATTCACCCCCTCTAGATAATATAGAACACACCGAGTATTTGTTACAATGATGCAAAGCTAAGGGGATTTTTGTGCCCTGGTTCGGTGGTCTGTGGCCGTAGAATCAGGCTGCTGAATTGAGACCAGTTGATCTGGTGTCTTTTTGGCGCCCTTGGTTCGGTGTTAAGGGGCCGCATAACATGGCCGTAAAATTCAGACCAGTGGGTCTGATTGTAATTCTGCACCCTTGTTCGGCTAGCAGGGCGCAGAATGAGGCCGCATAATCCAAGTCAGCGCGTCTGTTGGGATTCGGCACCCTTGTTATGCGGTCATTGGCTACAGAACTAAGGGCGCAAAATTGCCTATTTATGGACACTTTTCCAAAACGTTGTCACTTCATTTTGGCTCCCTATATATATGCCTTTTTGTCTTTAGGTCGAGTTCAAAAATCATATTTTTCCCTTAGAACATTTTTCAAGATAAAAAATTCACAAGAACTCACATTTGAACACTCAAAGTCATTCCTTTGTGAATCAAAGTTCATTTAGCATCATCTATGACCATATAGGATGTATCCATGCATGGTTTTGCAACATCACTTCTTGCTTGGTAAGGTTTTCACTAATTTCATCTAATTTTAGTGTCTTTCTTAACAAGTCATCTATTTAATTACTTGTATGCTCTTAGAATACATTCTAAATACAAGATAGAGATTGTTTGTGATGTTTTGATTGAGTGTTGTATTGTGATAGCTATACCTAGGATTGTTTAATCTAAGTTAGCTACGCTTTATGCCATGTCATTTAGCATTTGATATCTATGATTGATTTAATTGTCATCTTATAATCCTAGATAAACATTTAGTGTTCCCTAGCTCTATTTGCATTTTGAATTTCATATATATTCACATAGGCTATTTAATTTCTTCATTGAGAAGTAAGTCTAATGGCTAAGGTTGCTTAGACCTCAAGCAAATTGGACTAGGTCCACTTTTATAGGCTTGCGGGTAGTAGTGGCGGGTTATAGACCATGAGAGGTTAAGGTCAACCTAGGTTGTAAACGTCATTGCAATTAGTGGATTCGAGGTTCATGTGTGGCACACATAACAACCCGTGGTTTTTCCTTGTTGAAGGTTTCCACGTAAAAATCAAGTGTTATTTAAATTCTGCACTTTACACTTGATTTATTGCTTTAACTAGATTGAGGTATTTTTGTAATATTCTTTAATCGTGAAAATTGGTAATAATAGTTTAAAGTCTATTCACCCCTTCTAGATAGTTTTATACACACCGTGCATTATTAGTTTCATGCAGAATGGAAAACTTTCAATGATTGTATTAGATAAGACGGTAGAATTCAAGCTTTTCGATGCCTCATCATATCTTGTAGGAGCTGATGATCGTTCATTCATCGAGGTTTTAGACCCTGGGATTGATGGTATATTCAAGGATGAAGATTTGGAAGAATTGTCAGTTTGGGATTTAGTAGATCAAGATGAAGAGATGGAAGAGAATTCCGAATCAACTGAAGAAGAGATTGAAGATCTTCACATTTCAACGGTTAGTATTGCCAAAGATCCACCACCAAAGTTAGAACTCAAGGAGTTACCAACAACATTGATGTATGTGTATCTTAGTGAGAATGAGACATACCCGGTAATTGTTGCTTCGGAATTGAAGAATAATGAGGAAGAAAGACTCATAGAGGTACCACAGAAACATAAGTCAGCTATAGGGTGGTCGATTGAAGATATCAGAGGAATCAGTCCAATAGTTTGTATGTACAAGATTTCCCTCGAAGACGAAACTAGACCAACAAGAGAGGCTCAGAGGCGGTTAAATCCAATTGTGAAAGAGGTAGTGAAGAAAGAGGTCATAAAACTTCTAGAGGTGGTGATTATCTATCCCCTATCAGACAATAAGTGGGTAAGTCCGATTCACGTGGTTCCTAAGAAGTCAGGTATAAGCATTGTCCACAATGAGCAGAATGAGTTGGTTATACAGAGGCTTCAGACAGGATGGAGGGTGTGTATTGACTACAAGAAGATGAACACGGCTACCAGAAAAGACCACTTTCCCCTTCCGTTTATTGATCAGATGTTAGAACACTTAGCAGGGCACAGTCACTGTTATTTCCTTGACGAATATTCAGGGTACAATTAGATTGCCATAGCATCGACAAATCAAGAAAAAATTACATTTACCTGTTCATTTAGGATGTTGGCATATAGACGGATGCCTTTCGGCCTCTGTAATGCACCGAGTACCTTTCAGAGATATATGATGTCGATATTCTCGGATATGATAAAGGAAGTCATTGAGGTATTCATGGATGACTTCTCTGTATTTGGGGACTTGTTTGATTTGTGTCTGAACAATCTTACAATGGTCCTTAGGATATGCAAAGAGAACAACTTGATATTGAACTAGGAAAAATGTCATTTTATGGTACAACAGGGGATAGTTATCGGGCATGTGATCTCGAAAAAAGGAATTGAAGTGGACAAAGCCAAAGTGGAAGTGATCAGAAGTTTACAGCCTCCAAAATCTGTGAAAGATGTGAGATCTTTTCTTGGACACGCGGGTTTTTACAAAAGATTTATCAAGGACTTTTCAAAGATAACAAGACCCTTGTGTTTGCTCCTACAAAAAGAAACAGATTTTGGGGTAAGTGATGAGTGCATGGTAGCTTTCAACACCTTGAAGAATGCATTGACAACTGCACTAGTTATAGTCCCACCCAATTGGGAGTTGCCCTTTGAATTAATGTGTGACGCTTCGGATTATGCTATCGGAGCAGTTTTGGGGCAGAGGGTCGATAAGGTTCCGCACATGATTTATTATGCTTCTCGAACCTTAAATGAAGCCCAATTAAACTACTCAACAACTGAGAAGGAGCTTCTGGCCGTAGTGTTTGCATTAGAGAAATTCAAGACATATTTGGTGGGTGCCAAAGTCATTGTGTTTTCAAACCATGTAGCCTTTCGATATCTTCTTCAGAAAAAGGATGCCAAGCCTAATTGATTCGATGGATCCTCATACTACAAGAATTTGACTTGGATATACGAGAAAAAAGGGAAGTGAGAACGTGCTTGCGGATCACTTGAGTAGGTTAATGTAGGAAAATCTGGATGAAGTAGATAACTTGCCGTTACAGGAGAATTTTCCGGACGAACATTTGTAGGCTATGCATGATAGTGAACCATGGTTTGCTGATTTGGCTAACTATTTGGTAAGTGAAGTGATCCTAAGGGATTTAAGCTCACAAGGAAGGAAAAGGTTCATCTAAAAAGCAAAGAAGTACTTTTGGGATGATTCGTATTTGTACACTCAAGGCCCCAATTCAGTTATAAGAAGATGTGTTCCGAAATCAGAACAGAGAGACGCTATGAAATTTTGTCATGAGCTACAATGTGCAGGACATTTCGATGCAAGAAAGACAACTTTGAAAGTACTGCAATCTGGATTCTTTTGGGAATCATTGCATAAAGATGCAGTCTGGTTTTGTTTGGTGTGTGATAGGCAAACGAAATGAGATGCCTTTATTTAGGAATTTGGTAATAGAGCTTTTTGATGTATGGGGCATCGATTTCATGTGACTATTCCCATCATCTTGTGGTTACAGTTACATTCTAGTAGCCGTTGATTATGTATCGAAATGGGTGAAGGCGAAGACTGCGAAGAATAACGATAGTCAAACTGCCGTAAAATTTGTGAAGGAGACGATATTTGCAAGATTTGGGACTCCTAAAGCTATCATTAATGATGGGGGAACGCACTTATGCATTAGATCCTTTGCCGCACTCTTGAAGAAATATGGTGTGAAACATAGGGTTGCCACACCATACCATCCATAGACTTCGGGACAAGTCGAGGTCAGTAATAGACAGATAAAGAGTATCCTAGAGAAGATTGTAGATTCTACTTGGAAAGATTAGGCTTTGAAGTTAGATGACGCATTGTGGGCGTACATGACAGTTTTCAAAACGTCTATTGGGATGAGTCCATATAGGTTGGTCTTTGGAAAGGCGTGCCACCTCCCGGTCGAACTTGAGCACAGAGCCGTGTGGGTAGTCAAGAAATTGAACTTTGAAAAGAATACGGTGTGTTCTATATATAAAGCTAGAGGAGGGGTGAATAGATTTTAAACGATATTACCCAATTTTTCGTGTGCATGTCAATTTTACGAAAATACCCCTAACAAGTCAAAAATACATACAAGTGTAATAAGATGCGGAAATTAAATAACACTTGATGTTTACGTGGAAACCCAACCACTAAAAAAACCACGGGCTGTTTAGTGAGTCACACTCGGAGCTCGAATCCACTAAATGTGCAAAACGATTACAACCTAATCTCGGAAGTAATCACACACACCTACCTAATCCCGGTATAAGTGAACCTATTCCAATTGTTTATGTGACCACCTATTCTCGGTGTCCGACCTAATCCCGGTCAATCACACAAGACTTAAATCTCTCAAAAGAGATGCATAACCTATGTGAATATAACATGATATTCAAATAACAAAAAAGGCTAGGTAACCTTAGATGCTTATCTAGGATGATGAATTTGCAATTAAAACAATCCTAGATATTAATAGCTAGATGACATGTCAAATAGCTTAGCTAAACATAGATTATGAAAACCTAGATAGCTATCAAATAACCTAATCAACACATAATCTCAATCATGTATGTAGAAATTAATCTAAACACATACAAGTAATAAATGAGATAAAATTGATAAGTAGAAACACTAATTATGTAAGATAAAAGTGTTCAACAAATCATACCATGTGTGTTGAAGAAGACCCATGCATTAGCACATACTAGATGAACCTAGATGATGTCTAGATGATGATTTGTGCATGTGGGAATGGGTTTAGAGAATTAAAGATGTGATCTTTAAGCTATTTCTCTCAAGTCTCTATATATATCTCTCTAGGGTTCTTGGGATGCAAGACTTGTGTTCTGAACCAGAGATAAGGATGTATTTATAGAGACCAAAAACAGGGTGGTGAAAAGACAAGTTTGCCCTTGAAACGCACCGATCGGCGGTTTCAATCGGCGGCCAGGCCGCCGATCATAACCGCCGAATTAAACCCGAGACGAATAGGGGAACAACGGCGGTTTCATTCGGCGGTTTCGTGACTGCCGATCCAACCGCCGAATCAAACCCGAGAGATAAAAATAGATCAGTTATGAATGGCGGTTTTGAACGGCGGTCGTGACCGCCGATCGTGACCCGCAGAATTACTCCAGACACTTCTGGATGCAAACGACGGTTTCATTCAGCGGCCAGGCCACCAATCATAACCGCTGATCACCAACAATGGTGAAAACCAAGGAGAAGCCAAGGGCATTCTCCGTGGGCGGTCTTCGCGCAAAAATGAGCACACCAACGTGCACGCGCGGATGTTTCCGAACATCCTTCGGGAAACGAATTACTCCACACTAAAAGCTAACATACATGAAGTGCAAGTGTGGGTATTGAATGCATCCTAATGCCTATCATGTCATGGCATTTCATAGAATAAGATGCAATCAATTTAAAAGAAGAGATACTAAATAATCAATAAAGCACAATGCACACAAAATATAAACACAACATTCAAGAATAAGAGTTATGCATTGTAAGGATTCCCATTTGTTGATTGGCTTATTTCGTGGACAAACCACGTATTGGGGTTTGTATGTAAGGGTAGTTTAGATGATTGAAGATTATACTTAAAGGCCCTTTCAAGACCTCAAGGGACAAGCACTCCAAAGGTATACTTCTAGTGCTTAACTTTCTTTGAAGAGATTTAGAAGCACACACACACTTTGCATTCTTACATTTGTGTGCATTCTCTTCATATGTCACATTACACACTAGCACTTTGATTGTTATATCTTGTTGTGTATTTATGTGTCTTGTAATTCGTTTCCCGATAGTGTTCAGAAACGTCCGCGCATGCACTAAAATGTGCTTGGTTTTGTGCGAAGACCGCCTACGGAGAATGCCCTTGGTTTCTCCTTGGTTTTCACCTTTATTGGTGATCGGCGGTTATGATCGGCGACCTGGCCGCCGAATGAAACCGCCGTTTGCTTCCAGTAGTGTATGGAGCAATTCTACGATCACGATCGGTGGTCACGACCGCCGTTCAAGACCTGATTGATTTTATCTCTCGGTCTAATTCGGCGGTTGAATCGGCGGTCACGAAACCGTCGAATGAAACCGCCGTTGGTCCCTGTTCCTCTCGGGCCAATTCGACGGTTATTATCGGTGGCCTGGCCGCCGATTGAAACCGCCGATCGGTGCGTTTCAAGGGCAAACTTGTCTTTTCACATGCCCTGTTCTTGATGTCTATAAATATCACACTTTCTCATTTTCAGAATTGATGTTCTTTAACTCTAAGAACCCTAAACTTCAAAGAGAGACATTTGAGAGAAAATCAAATCAAGAACACCTTTTTAACACTAAAAAACCATTCTCATATGCATCAAATTATCATCTAGCATTTTCTAGCATAGTTAGGATGCTTGCTTGCATGGGTTTTGGTCAACACATATTCTTTGGTAAGTTCTTCACTATTATCATATATAATTAGTGTTTTATTTATCATTGACATCTCTTATATTATTTGTATGCTCTTAGAATATATTCTAGATACAAATTAGAGATTGTTGTGTTGACATGATTGAGTGTTGTATTTTGATAGCTATCTAGGTTTTCATAATCTATGTTTAGCTAAGCTATTTGACATGTCATCTAGCTATCAATATCTAGGATTGAAGTTATTGCAAAATCATCATTCTAGATAAGCATATAGAGTAACCTAGCTCTAATTGCATTTTTGGATATTTCATATATTCACTTAGGTTGTATTATCTCTTTTTAGAGAATTAAGTCTTGTGTTGCTATCGGGATTAGGTAGCTTAAATCACAAGCAATCGGACTAGGTCCACTTATACCGGGATTAGGTATTTATGATGATTATTGATCGGGATTAGATCATTTAAACCGGGATTAGGTTGTAATCATTTCAATTAGTGGATTCGAGGTTCGTGTGTGGCTCACATAACAGCCCGTGGTTTTTCCCGTGAGGGTTTCCACGTAAATATCAAGTGTTATTTACATTCCGCACCTTATTACACTTGTTATATTATTGTGACTAGTTAGGGGTATTTTCGTAATTGACTTGTATGCGAAAATTGGGTAAAATCTATTAAAATCTATTCACCCGCCCTTTAGATAGTTTTATACACACCGTGCTATAATTTGTTTCATGCATGTTGTGTGTGTGTGCAACTATATCTCTTCAAGGCAAAGTAAGCACTACAAATATACCTTTGGTGCTTGTCCTCTTGAGGTCTTGGAAAGGGTCTTTGATCTTTAACCTTAATCACCTAGACTACCCTTACAACCAAACCCCAACATGTGGTTTGTCCACGAAATAAGCCAATCAATTAATGGGAATCCTTACAAACTTTGATGATGACAAGGCCAGTAAAGAAAGGAAGCTTCAACTCTGTGAACTCGAAGAATTTCGCTTGGATGCGTATGGAGGTTGGAGAGGTCGTTCGAATGGAAGAATTAGCGCTTATAGAGCCATAGTGCTCTCATACGTCTTACCTAGACACTAAATAAAGCACTTGGTAGGAGGCTGTAAGGACCTCAAGTTTTGATTGGCTTATTTCGTGGACAAACCACATGTGGGGCTTGATGTAAGGGTAGCTTAGGCTTTTGATGGTTGGTGATTTGCACAACCAAGGCCCTCTCAAGACCTCAAGAGAAGAAGCACCAAAGATATATGAGAATGTGCATGTCTTTTTGAATACGACATAGAAGGTGTGAAAAAGGGTTGTTAATCCGTTATTACCAAATTTTTCGGATTAGTCAATATTACAAATATAACCCAAATTCACAAAACAATAATCAAGTGTAATATGGTGCGAAAATATAAACGACACTTGATTTTTACGTGGAAACCCTCAACAGGGAAAAATCTCAACAGGGAAAAATCTCAACAGGGAAAAATCACGGGCTAGTAAGTGTGCCACACTCGAACCTCGAATATACTAATTGTGATAGCGTATACAACCTAATCCCGGTTTGACGGCCTAATCCCGGCCAATATCCTGCTACCATTACATGCAGGCCTGTAAAAGTGGACATAGTCTAATTTGCTCATGTGACCACCTAATCCTGGTGTCCGACCTAATCCAGGTCTATCACACAAGACTTACTTCTCCGAAGAGATCAAACCCTAACTGAATATGCAATGATATCCAAATATGCAAATAATGCTAGGGTACATTGAATGCTTATCTAGGATTATATGATGACAATAAAATCAATCATAGATATCAAATATAGCTATATGTCATGGCATAAAGCTTAGCTATGTTAATGATAACCAATCCTAGATACAATAGCTATCAAAAATAATCTCAATCATTTTAATGAGATCAAATAGCTGGATGTTAGATAAACATGAAAATCCTAGCTATCACAAATAACCAAATCAACACATAATCTCAATCATGTATGTAGAATTTAATCTAAACACATACAAGTAATAAATGAGATAAAATTGATAAGTAAAAACACTAATTATGTAAGATAATAGTGTTTAACAAATCATACCATGTGTGTTGAAGAAGACCCATGCATTAGCACATACTAGATGATCCTAGATGATGCTTAGATTATGATTTATTCATGTGGAAATGGGTTTGGATGATCAAAGATGAGTTCTTGGGCGAATCTCTCTCTTTGAAAATCCTCTCAATAAAAAATATGGGTTTTTTTAGTCATTAAAGTGACGTAAGGTCAAATAGGCATATATATATGATGTCCAATTGAAGCTATGTCATTTTGGAAATTTTCCAAAAAGTTTCCACGCAAACCGCTCTACGTAGGGCGGAGTTTGGGCGGTTGTAGGGCAGATTGAAAAATCAATTAGGTGCCCGCTCTACGTAGGGCGGGTGAACAACGGTTTGGGCGCGACAGTGTATCAGCTTCAAATTTAAGCACCTCAATACATGACCAAACAATATTGAAACCTTTCATATGATATATCGTTGGAAAGGTATGGAAGTCTACTTTTTATTCCAACTTATGGAATGACATTTTGATATCTATAGAAATAGTTATGGTCAGTTGAGACCAAATGTCAGAAATGGACAACAACATAGTTACCCTGTTTTGGTGGTCACTTTGGAGATTTCAAAACCAATCCAAACGGTCATGCAATATTACAAATAATATACCGTTGGAAAGGTATGGGTGTCTAGTTTGTCCAGAAGTTTACAAAACTCAATTTCAATCTTTTTATAAAAAGTTATGGTCACACGACCATACAAAGGTTAGTTTTGAAAAATATTTAAAACATTGAAATCCAATCTTTTGAAACTAGACACTTTACTCCAAACAACCAAACCAAACTACCACTTATCCAAAAGAAGAATGAGACCTTCTCAAGTGGTCAACCATCACGCTAAGACATGCACACCATCGTGCAAGCGCAGACATTTCCGATCACACAAACGAAAATGAATTACACCACACTTAAGAGTAATCATGAAGTGCAAGTGTAGGAAGTGAATGCATCCTAATGCCTAAACATGTCATGGCATTTCAATGAACAAGATGCAATCACTTAAACATGCATGAATAGAATTCATGGCTTTGCATCCTAATGCCTAAACATGTCATGGCATTATAATGAACTAGATGCAATCAAATAAACATGCATGAAGAGATATTCAATAACATGAATGCACACATATAGAAACACACAACATACAAGTATTAGAGTTATGCATGAGTTGTGTGTGTGTGCAACTAGATCTCTTCAAAGCAAGTAAGCACTTAGAAATTTACCTTTTGTGCTTCTTCTCTTGAGGTCTTGAAATGGCATTGGTTGTGTAAAGCATCAACCATCATATGCCTAAGCTACCCTTACAACAAGCCCTAATATGTGATTTGTCCATGAAATAAGCCAATCAATAGATGGGAATCCTTACAATATATTCTAGTGCTTACTTTCTTTGAAAAGATCTAGTTGCACACACTCACAACTCATGCATATATCTAATTCTTGCATGTTGTGTGTTTTTATTTGTGTGCATTCATGTTCATTGAATATCTCTTCATGCATGTTTATTTGATTGCATCTAGTTTATTGAAATGCCATGACATGTTTAGGCATTAGGATGCAAAGCCATGTGTAAGGATTCCCATTAATTGATTGGCTTATTTCGTGGTCAAACCACATGTTGGGGTTTGGTTGTAAGGGTAGTCTAGGTGTTTGTTGAAGATCAAGACCCTTTCCAAGACCTCAAGAGGACAAGCACCAAAGGTATATATCTAGTGCTTACATTGGCTTGAAGAGATATAGTTGCACACACACACAACATGCATAACTCTTATTCTTGAATGTTGTGTTTATATTTTGTGTGCATTGTGCTTTATTGATTTATTCAATATCTCTTCTTGCATGTTGAATTGATTGCATCTTGTTATATGATAATGCCATGACATGTTAGGCATTAGGATGCATTCAATACCCACACTTGCACTTCATGTATGTTAGCTTTTAGTGTGGAGTAATTCATTTCCCTAAGGATGTTCGGAAACGTCCGCGCGTGCACGGTAATGTGCTTTGTTTTGCGCGATGATCGCCGGTGGAGATGCCTTTGGCTTCTCCTTGGTTTCACCATTTTTGGTGAATCGACGGTTACGTTCGGCGGCCTGGCCGCCGTTCGAAACCGCCGAATCAGACCTGATTGAAATATATCTCTCGGGTCCAAAACGGCGGTTGGGATCGGCGGTTTCGAAACCGCCGAATGAAGTCGCCAAAGTTCCCCTGTTCCACTCGGGAGCCATTCGGCGGTTCAGTTCGGCGGCCTGGCCGCCGAATGAAACCGCCGATCGGTGCGTTTCAAGGGTAAAATTGTATTTTCACTTGCCCTGTTTTTGGTCTCTATAAATACATCCTTATCTCTGGTTCAGAACACAAGTCTTTGATGATAAGAACCCTAGAGAGATATTTAGAGAGACTTGAGAGAGAAAGCTTAAAGATCATATCTTTATCTCTCTAAACCCATTCCCACATGCATAAATCTTCATCTAAGCATCATCTAGGATCATCTAGCATATGCTAATGCATGGGACTTCTTCAACACACATGGTATGATTTGTTGAACACTTTTATCTTACATAATTAGTGTTTCTACTTATCAATTTTATCTCATATTTTACTTATATGTGTTTAGATTAATTTCTACATATAAGATTGAGATTATGTGTTGATTGGGTTTTTATTTGTTAGCTAGGCTTTAATGTTCATATGCCATCTAGCTAATTGATCTCATTTATTGATTGAGATTATTTTTCATAGCTTATTTGATTAGGTCATTATTGCCTAAAAGCTATGCCATGAACATTCTTGTGTGATGTATTGATAACTAGGTTGATAGATTGTTTTTTAATCAACTAGTTAATCCTTTGAATGTTTATGGGTTTTATATGATAGCTTTGTATCTAGGATTGGTGATCCTTTACTTAGCTAAAGTTATATGCCATGTCATATAGCTATATGTGATATCTAGGATTGATTATATTGTCATCTTATAATCCTAGGTAAGCATTTAGAGTACCCTAGCTCTTATTGCATTAATTGAATATTCATACATATTCACATAGGGTTGTGCATCTCTTTTGAGAGATTGAAGTCTTGGGGCTAAGTGTGCTTAGGCCTCAAGCAAATTGGACTAGAGCCGCTATAAAAGGCCCGCGTGGTAGATTAGAGGGTGCTCACGCCAAGAGTAGTGTATCAGGGGATATCACTAGGGATTGAACCAAGAGTGGCGATTGGTAGTGTCCATAGCCTGAGGTTATCTAGGGTGAGTGTTCGAGAATCACTTGAGGGTGTAACCGTCTTTTCATATAGTGGATTTCGAGGTCCGAGTGTGGCGCACTTAACAGCCCGTGGTTTTTCCCAGTGGTTGGGTTTTCCACGTAAACATCAAGTGTCATTTACTATTTCCGCATCTTATTACACTTGTATGTTTTGCTGACTTGCTAGGGGTATTTTCATAAAATTGACATGCATGCGAAAATTGGGTAATAATTAGATAAAATCTATTCACCCCCCTTCTAGCTTTATATTGATAAACACACCTCAAGTATTTTATGAACTTTCAATTGGTATCAGAGCGGGTTCCTAGATATACTTAGGTGATCCTAGCTCATTTTGGTGTGTTTTTGCATTTTGTATGATTATTATTTTTTACATACATCTTGCATTCTTCTCATTTGCATTCATTAAACGCAAACACTATGAGTGAATTTATGAGAGAAGAAAATGACTCCGATGAGGAGATGTCCCTCTAAGGAGAGAGAGGAGACGAAGATGAAAGGGCGTTGCTCACATCACCAAAGAGCTTCAAGCCCAAGCCTTCCTCAATCTTGGTCTAACCAACCAAGAAGGCTATCTTCCCTCAACCTACGATCTTAATAGGGAAGTGTTCAATCATGCAAGCTCAACCGAGCAAGCAACTTTGTCTTGGTCATCATCAAAGGAGGAGAGATCCTATCCAACTACCAAGACAACCACAACGACAAGGGAAAGCACTTTTGCATGCTCAAGGGAATGGTATAATTCCTAACCTTATCTCCTCTTGTCTTTTGTGTGGTATTGTTGGTCATGTTAGACCAAGTTGCTTGCATTACATTTAAATATGTAATCTTATATGCATGATTGAAAAGAAAAAGGCTAGAGCTAAGATGCATGTCCTTAAAAAGGAAGAAAATCATTTGCATGATTCTTTGCCATCTAGAACTCTAGAACCTATGACCACTAGGTATGTTATTGAGACACCTAAGTGGATTAGAAAAGACGAACCCGCTTGCTACGAGACAAACATGTCTCAAATAGGTTCAACTAGGTCATATGGACTTGGTAAGTCTTTTAGACCACATGCCCTTCATTGAAGTGGTGTGGATATTTGACCCCATATGGGGAACTTAAGCAAAGAGAGCTATTTTGCATCTTGTCACTTGCAAAAAATTCGAAATATCTCGTGCTTCTCTTTTTGTTGCTTGAGTAAGCTTGGTTACACTATGTATACATATTTTCTATTCAATAAGTGTGATCAATGCTTGTATTGCAATCCATGTCATATTTATGTTCAAACATGCATTTTTGGACTAGGAGATATATACATAGGATAAAATTTGAATGACCTATAATGATCTCCATGACTTGATGATTGCTAAAATGACATGCTAAATGCTAATCTTGAAAAGCATGTTTTGATGATTGCATTTCTTAATTGCAAAAAATGTGTGAAAAAGCTTATGAGACTCAAATGAAAAAGGATCTTGTATCCATTCAAGGATTTTACAATCCAAATGTCTCTCTTTCTTTATTGGTTGAACATGTCTACTATCATACGGATATCTTATCCGGAAAAATCAAGTAGGGTGCAAAGTCGCTCATGACATGTTTAGCTTATAAAGTTGGATATAGTTGTTCTTAAATTGAAATCAATGAAAACCTATATCCTTGCTTCTCTTTTGACATTGGTGAAATTGGTTTGAATTCATATTGAAAACCTTTGTCATTTGCTTTGCCAAATACCATGATATTTTGGACTTAAATGCTACATGTCTTGTATGCAAAGCAATTTTTTGATTCACACATTTTATTTAAATAAATCTCCTTGTTTCTCTCCAATAAATTTGAGATTGCATAAAGTGACTTATATTGATTATGCATATACTAGAATGCTACTATCTCTCTTTGCCTTGAGTGACCCGGTTGGGGACTACTCCCTTGTCTATATCATGACAAAAAGGGGGAGTATGTTGTGGTAAGGGGAGTTACAAATTGTAGTAGCAATTGTGCATGTTGGGGAGAATACTAATTGAGGGGGAGTAACCCTTTGAGGGGGAGCATTTGCACATTCATACATTGCATGATGTTGTACTTAAATTCTTAAATGCAAATGCTTGTTTTATTTCACTTGATTCATCTCACCTTTTCTTATATCGGAAAGTATAGAAACTGTGCTTTCAGGGATTGATTGTTCTACTTGGGATTGATTGTTCTACTTGAGATTGAAGACTTCAAGACCATTTATCTTATCTCTTTGTAAAGTAGAAAATCATAAGTAGACCTGTAGTTTCTATTATATTGTGAGGAATCAATGTGAGTGGTGGTTTTGTCACGAAATAGCCAAAGGGGGAGATTGTAAGGATTCCCATTAATTGATTGGCTTATTTCGTGGTCAAACCACATGTTGGGGTTTGGTTGTAAGGGTAGTCTAGGTGTTTGTTGAAGATCAAGACCCTTTCCAAGACCTCAAGAGGACAAGCACCAAAGGTATATATCTAGTGCTTACATTGGCTTGAAGAGATATAGTTGCACACACACACAACATGCATAACTCTTATTCTTGAATGTTGTGTTTATATTTTGTGTGCATTGTGCTTTATTGATTTATTCAATATCTCTTCTTGCATGTTGAATTGATTGCATCTTGTTATATGATAATGCCATGACATGTTAGGCATTAGGATGCATTCAATACCCACACTTGCACTTCATGTATGTTAGCTTTTAGTGTGGAGTAATTCGTTTCCCTAAGGATGTTCGGAAACGTCCGCGCGTGCACGGTAATGTGCTTTGTTTTGCGCGATGATCGCCGGTGGAGATGCCTTTGGCTTCTCCTTGGTTTCACCATTTTTGGTGAATCGGCGGTTACGTTCGGCGGCCTGGCCGCCGTTAGAAACCGCCGAATGAGACCTGATTGAAATATATCTCTCGGGTCCAAAACGGCGGTTGGGATCGGCGGTTTCGAAACCGCCGAATGAAGTCGCCGAAGTTCCCCTGTTCCACTCGGGAGCCATTCGGCGGTTCAGTTCGGCGGCCTGGCCGCTGAATGAAACCGCCGATCGGTGCGTTTCAAGGGCAAAATTGTATTTTCACCTGCCCTGTTTTTGGTCTCTATAAATACATCCTTATCTCTGGTTCAGAACACAAGTCTTTGATGATAAGAACCCTAGAGAGATATTTAGAGAGACTTGAGAGAGAAAGCTTAAAGATCATATCTTTATCTCTCTAAACCCATTCCCACATGCATAAATCTTCATCTAAGCATCATCTAGGATCATCTAGCATATGCTAATGCATGGGACTTCTTCAACACACATGGTATGATTTGTTGAACACTTTTATCTTACATAATTAGTGTTTCTACTTATCAATTTTATCTCATATTTTACTTATATGTGTTTAGATTAATTTCTACATATAAGATTGAGATTATGTGTTGATTGGGTTTTTATTTGTTAGCTAGGCTTTAATGTTCATATGCCATCTAGCTAATTGATCTCATTTATTGATTGAGATTATTTTTCATAGCTTATTTGATTAGGTCATTATTGCCTAAAAGCTATGCCATGAACATTCTTGTGTGATGTATTGATAACTAGGTTGATAGATTGTTTTTTAATCAACTAGTTAATCCTTTGAATGTTTGTGGGTTTTATATGATAGCTTTGTATCTAGGATTGGTGATCCTTTACTTAGCTAAAGTTATATGCCATGTCATATAGCTATATGTGATATCTAGGATTGATTATATTGTCATCTTATAATCCTAGGTAAGCATTTAGAGTACCCTAGCTCTTATTGCATTAATTGAATATTCATACATATTCACATAGGGTTGTGCATCTCTTTTGAGAGATTGAAGTCTTGGGGCTAAGTGTGCTTAGGCCTCAAGCAAATTGGACTAGAGCCGCTATAAAAGGCCCGCGTGGTAGATTAGAGGGTGCTCACGCCAAGAGTAGTGTATCAGGGGATATCACTAGGGATTGAACCAAGAGTGGCGATTGGTAGTGTCCATAGCCTGAGGTTATCTAGGGTGAGTGTCCGAGAATCACTTGAGGGTGTAACCGTCTTTTCATATAGTGGATTTCGAGGTCCGAGTGTGGCGCACTTAACAGCCCGTGGTTTTTCCCAGTGGTTGGGTTTTCCACGTAAACATCAAGTGTCATTTACTATTTCCGCATCTTATTACACTTGTATGTTTTGCTGACTTGCTAGGGGTATTTTCGTAAAATTGACATGCATGCGAAAATTGGGTAATAATTAGATAAAATCTATTCACCCCTCTTCTAGCTTTATATTGATAAACACACCTCGAGTATTTTATGAACTTTCACCATGAAGTTTCTTCATGCATGTTAAATGATTGCATCTTATCTTGTTCATTGAAATGCCATAACATGTTCAGGCATTAGGATGCAAAACCATGAATTCTCTTCTTATGTGTTTTAGTTGAGTGCATATTATTCATTGTCTATGCCATGACATGTTAGGCATTGGGATGCATTCACTTCCCACACTTGCACTTCATGTATGATAGTTTTAAGTGTGGTGTAATTCGTTTCCATTTGTGTGATCGGAAATGTCCGTGCTTGCATGATGGTGTGCATGTCTTAGCATGATGGTTGACCACTTAAGAAGGTCTCATTCTTCTCTTGGATAAGTGGTAGATTTGGTTTGGTTATTTGGAGTGAAATGTCTAGTTTCAAAAGATTGGATTTCAATGTTTCAAATGTTTTCAAAACTGACCCTTGCATGGTCTTGTGATCATAGCGTTTTGCTCAAAGTTTCAAAATGAGTTTTGAAAATTTCTAGACAAACTAGACATCCATACCTTTCCAACGGTATATTATTCATAATATTTCATGATCGTTTGGATTGGTTTTGAAATCTCCAAAGTGACCACTAAAATAGGGCATCACCGTTGTTATCCGAATCTGACCTTTGGTCACTCAAACAACCATAACTTTTTCTATAGTAATCCAAATCATTTTTTATTAATTGGAGTAGAAAGTAGACATCCATACCTTTCCAACGGTATATTATATGAAAGGTTTCGATATCGTTTAGTCATGTTTTGAGTTGCTTGAAAATCAAGCTTTGTGCTGTGACGCTTCGCCGCGGTTCAAGTGCCGCGGTTGGTGACAGTGGCACGCTAGCGACAGCAATTTTCCACGGTCCAAGTGTCATCTTGGCTGACCATGGTACCTATACCACGGCAAGCCTGATTCCTAACCCTGTTTCGTAATTTGGCCATATCTCACTCATTTGGAGTCCGATTTGGCTCATTTTTGTTGGGTAAGTCATGAAATTTATAGGGCTATCATCTTAGCACTATAAATACATCTTTTTCTCTCATTTGTATTCAAGGAACTAAAAATACAAAACCCTAGAGAGAGATTAAGAGTTCTTTAGTGAGAGAAAGCACCAAGATTGTTTCTTTAACTCTCCAAACCTAAAACCCATCTCCATCTTGCATCATTTAACATCATTTGAGCATGGGTCTTCATGGTTTCATGACTAGGTAAGTTAGAACTTCATTGAATATCATTTAATGTTCTTCTTACTCTAGATTAGGTATTTATTGCATGATTAAATACCTAGACTCTATTTATTGCATATATTTATGAGTCTTGATAACATGATTGGGTTTGTATTTTGATAGCTTAATTGATTAGGTCATTTTTGCCTAAAAGCTAAGTCATAAACATTCTTATGTGATTTATTGATAACTAGGTTGATAGATTGTCTTTTAATCAACTAGTTAAGCTTTTGAATGTTTATGAGTGGTTTGTTGACAATTAGATAGCTAGAATCATCTTGCATCTAATCGAGTCCTCATGTGTGTTCATGTAGGATTATTTTGTGATAGCTAGGCTTTAATGTTAATATGCCATCTATCTAATTAATCTCTTTAAAATGATTGAGACTGTTTTTGATAGCTATTGTATCTAGGATTGGTTATCCTTAACATAGCTAAAGCTGTATGCCATGTCATATAGCTGTTTTCATATCTAGGATTGATTTTATTGTCATCATATAATCCTAGATAAGCATATAGTGTACTCTAGCTCTATTTGCATATTTGGATATATTTGCATATTCACTTAGGGTGTTAATCTCTTCATTGAGAAGTAAGTTTTGTGTGGCTACTGGGATTATGTTGCCTTGGACACAAGCATTTGAAGTCTTGATCTATGATTGCTATTACAGGCCTGCGGGTAGTAGTGGTGGGTTACAGACCGGGATTAGGCTGTAAACATCATTGCAAGTAGTGATTGCGAGGATCAAGCAATTGGACTAAGTCCACTTTTACAGGCCTGCGGGTAGTGGTAGTGGGTTATAGTCCGAGCATGGTTATTGTCAACCTAGGATGTAAACGTTATCACAATTAATGGATTCGAGGTTTGAGTGTGGCACACTTACCAACCCGTGGTTTTTCCCTGTTGAGGGTTTCCACGTAAATATCAAGTGTCATTTTTTATTCCGCACATATTACACTTGATTTATTGTTTTGACTATTTGGGGGTTATTTTCGTAAATTGATTAAATGCGAAAATTTGGTAAAAAGGGTTAAAATCTATTCACCCCCCTCTAGATAATATTAGAACACACCATGCATTGTTTGTTTCAATTGGTACCAGAGCGGGTTCCTAGATATACTTAGGTGATCCTTGCTCATTTTGGTGTGTTGTGCATTTTGTGTGATTGTTGATTTTTTCATACATCTTGCATTCTTCTCATTTGCATTCATTTGATTCAAACACTATGAGTGAATTTGAGAGAGAAGAAATTGACTCCGATGAGGAGGTGACTTTCTTAATAGAGAGATTTAGGAGATTTGCGAAATCTCAAAAGAAGATGACCTCAAAGTGAAGGAGGAGAAAAAATATGACCTCTATGGTAAAAGATGAGAAAAAGATTACACCTCCTAAGAAGAAGAAGAATATTGCTTTGAAGACTTCGAAGCATGACAAGAAAGAGGATGACTCGGATGACTCGGATGATGAATACATGGCGCTAGTTGTTAAAAGATTCAAGAAGTTGTTGAGTCTACAAAAGAAGGGTTTTCAAGAAGAAGACTAAGGTCAAGAATGACGAGCCGAACCAAGAGGTGTCTTTAAGAGAGGGGATTCAATGCTATGAATGTGGAGGATTCGGGCATATCTCCTTGGAGTGTGAAAACTTGAAGGATAGAAGGAAAGGAAAGGCGATGCCACCTTATTGAGTGAAGATGGAGAGTATAGAAGATCTTTCAAATGATGAAGAGCTTGCCATTAATTACATGGCATTTGGAGCCACTCGTGTAGAAGTTGAAGTAGATGGCAATGATGCCTTGACTAGTGATCCCAAAGAAGAAATAGATGAAGTAGTAGCTAAAGAAGTTGCTAGTGTAGCTACTCATTGGGATAAGGCTCATATAACCTCAAGTGACCAATGTGAAGGTCTTGATGAGGAAGATGACTCCATTGGCAAGATGGAGAATATAGGAGATGACTCAATTGTTGAGAATTTGTCATCTAACTCCATAAATGGATATGTGGAGAATATGGATCTTAATGACTACAAAGTCAAAGTTGAAAGCTTTAGGATAAAAGATGAGAATGAGATTCAAAGATTAAAGGAAGAAAATCTTGAGCTTTCAACACAAGTTGACCACTTGAGTGAAGAAGTGGTGAGATCCATAGAGGATGAAGATAAGCTAAAAGTTGAGTTAGATTTATCTAAGAGGAGAGAAGAATGGTTGAAAAGAGAGCTTGAAGAAGCTAGAGCCGCAATGGCTAAGATGGCTTTAAGTACTAAGATGCTTGACCATATGTTGGGAGTTGAAAAAGGCCAAGTGACAAGAGAGGTCTTGGCTATATTGATGACAAGGAAGCTTCCTCCTCAAGCAAGATTACCTTTGTCAAAAGCATGGACTTCAAGAAGTCTCCTCCTTCTCAATACCCTAGGAAGAAGATTGACCTAGGAAGAAGATTGACCTAGGAGAGTGTTCAAGAAGTGCCCAAGTACTTGTGGCACCAAAAGGTCAAGCACAAGCTCAACCCCAAAGGGCTCCTCATGCTAACTTCCCTCAACGTAAGATCCATAAAGGGAAGAGTCCGATCATGCAAGCTCAACCGAGCAAGCAATATTGTCTTGGTCATCAACAAAGATGAAGAGATCCAATCCAACAACCAAGACAACCACAATGACAAGGGAAAGCACCAATGCATGCTCAGGGGAATGGTATGATTCCTAACTTTATTCCCACTTGTCATTTTTGTGGTATTGATGGTCACATTAGACCAAGTTGCTTTTATTATATTTAAATGTGTAGAGTTAAAAGCATGATCGAAAAGAAAAAGGCTAGAGCTAAGATGCATGTCCTTAGAAAGGAAGAAACTCATTTACATGATCCTTTGCCATCTAGAGCTCTAGAACCTTTGACCTTTAGGATTGATATTGTATCACCTAAGTGGATTAAAAATGACTAACCCGCTTGCTACGAGACTAACATGTCTCACATTGGTTCAACTAAGTCCATTGGACTTGGTAGGTCTTTAGGACCTCATGCCCTTCATTGAAGCGGTATGGAATTTGACCCCATATGGGGAACTCAAGCAAAGAGAGCATTTGCATACTTGTTGCATGCAAAAATTTGATATATCTTATGCTTCTTTATTAATTGCTTGAGTAGCTTGGTTGCACATATGCTTATATGTTTTTACTTCAATAAGTGTGAACCTTGTTTGTATTGCAATCCATGTCATATTTATGTTCAAACATGCATTTTTGGACTAGGAGATATATACAGAGGAAGTACTCTTTGAATGACCTATAGTTATCTCCATGACATGATGATTGTTAAATGACATGCTTAAAAAGTGAAAAGGATGAAATTCAAATGACATGCTCAACTTTAAAAGCATGAATTGATGATTGCAATATTTAAATGCAAAATTGTGTGAAAAGCTAATGAGACTCGAATGAATAAAGGATCTTGTATCCGTTCAAAGGATGTTAAAATCCAAATGTCTCTCTTTCTTTATTGGTTGAACATGGCTACTATCATACGGGTATCTTACCCAGAAAAATCAAATAGGGTGCAAAGTCGCTCATGCCATGTTTCGCTTATAAAGTTGGATATAGTTGCTCATTTAAAATGAATCATTTGTAATTTCTATATCCTTGCTTTATTCATGACAAATGGTGAAATTGTTTTGAATTCCTAAAGGAAACCTTTGTCATTTGCTTTGCCAAATACCATTGATTTTTGGACTTGAATGCAATATGTATTGTATGCAAAGCATTTTAATCACACATTTTAATAAAAATAAATCTCCTTGTTCTCTTCAATTAATTGAGTTGCATAAAGTGCATTATATAATTATGCAAATGACTTGTATGCTACTATCTCTCTTTGCTACAAGTGACCCATTTGGGGGATTCTCCTTTGCCCATCTCACCCTTACATCAAGCCCCACATGTGGTTTGTCCACGAAATAAGCCAATCAAAACTTGAGGTTCTTATAATCTCTCCCCTTGGCTATTTCGTGACAAAACCACCACTCACATTGATCTTCACAACAAAATAGAAAACTAAGAGTCAACAATAGATTATTCTATATTACAAAAGAGAAGCTTAAACAAACTAGATCTTTAAACATTCCATCTCTTGTAGAATAAACCATCCCTGCAAAATAAGAACTACACTTTCTAGACAAGTGTGTGTGAGATGATCAAGTGAGATAAAAACAAGCATTTGCATTAAAGAATTTCACATTAAAGAAAACATGCAACATCATTCAATGACTATCATGTAATGAAAGTGCAATGCAAATGCTCCCCTTCAACGGGTTACTCTCCCTCAATATACAAACTCCCAAATCATGCGAATTAGCTACTATAATTTAGCAATTAGCATTCTCCCCCTTACTACATACTTCTCTCCCTTTTTGTCGTAAATTGACTAAATGCAAAAATTTGGTAAAAAGGGTTAAAATCTATTCACCCCCCTCTAGATAATATTAGAACACACCGTGCATTATTTGTTTCAAAGGCAACCCAACTAGGTACTATTTTCTTTCTTTTCTTTTCCTTTGTTTCATTTGAGTTGGTAATTAGTGTGAGTCTCATACACTTTTTGAACATAAATTGAATATCATTTAACATATAATTTTGAGCTATATTGAAGGATGTTATTTAATTAATGTTTGGGGATGTGCAAAAATTTTAGTATTTTAGGTTGAGGGCAAATGTGTTTTATGTGTGCTTGTTGAAATTGATCAGAATTAGGTCTGGGCTATATAGTGGTGCATTACCGCGGCATAGACCACTCCGTAGACATATGAATGGGCCGCGAAAATTGAAAACCTGACTCCTCTAGAGTTTTTTGTTGCATAGACCGCTTTAGAAGCACATGTATGGGCCGAGGTAATTGAAGGCTTGTAATCTCTGGAGTTTACCGCTGTATAGACCGCTACATACTCACATGTCTAGGACGCGGTAATTGAAGACCTAACACCGCTGGAGTTTTCCGTGTTAGGGATCGCTCCCAAAGCACCTGCTTCCATAGCGGTATGAGCAGCATCGGAACCTCTGGAGTTTACCACCATATAAACCGCTCCCTATGCAAAGTGTCCGCAAAGCAGAACTAACTTGGAGCAACCTCTGGAGTTTTTCACAGTATATGCCGCTCTTGGTGTAAATGTCTGAACTGCGGTATGCATATCGGTCCCTTGAGTAAAACGGTGCGTTTTGACCAACTAGGAAAGTAAAAATGTGCATTACTGCAATCCGGACTACTACACAGGCAACGTGTCTAGACCATAATAGGGCAAAATCTCTAACGCCCTATTTAAAGGAACACACAGCAGGTGGGACTCATTCGTCCCACCGTTGCTATGATTCTTCTTCCTCTCTTCTCCTCCGAATTCTTCTCTTTTCTTCTCTATAGCCTCCATTGCTTCCATCCTTCTCTTTTAAGGACAAAGGTATGTACTCTTCTCCCTTATATCTTGATTATATTACTTCATTTGATCAAGCTAAGCTTCTATGTTTTACACGGTGAGTAAGAGAGGTGTAAGGTGATTTTTAGTGCTAAAACTTCGAATTCTATGTTTCCATAGCCAATGGGCTTTGTTACATTATGTTATTTAGTGTGATTAAGTTATTTTGATTGAGTTTTCACTTAGTTTAATTGGAATTCCGAAATTCATGTTTAATAAGGAGAGTTGGATGATTTTGTTTGGTTATATTGATGCCATGGAGTATTTGAATGCTAAGTTATGTTTAATAGAGTTAGATGGACTATGAGTTGTTGATAACTTAGTTGTGCTTGAGATTATTTGACATATAGTGTTGATGTGAAATTGGGTCCGATTTTGAAACGAATTGTTGCCGGATTTTGTATAAATTTGGTATCCTTATTGGGTTGTTTTGTTTGCATATGGCAAAGACTAACTTGGGGAAACGCCCTCGGATAAGTGCGGCCGATAAAGGGAAACAAAAGGCATTAGCATAGCAAGCACAACACAAGGATTTTAGGGGTCATCTCTGTACGTTCCAAGCGCAGCCCTGGATTATTGAGAGGGGAATTGATGTCCCCAGTTTAGCACAGATGCCTATCTTAGAGGCAGTGGCTACCCGCCGGTAAAGTGGGTACGTGACACGCCCGTCGAGACCGAGCAGAAGTATTGTGGTGGAATTCTATGCCAATGCTATTCCAGAGAGGCTTATATATGGGGGCCCAGTACTAGTTCGAGGCATCGAAGTCTACATTACCTCGGAGGCCATCAACCACTACTTTGAGGCTACAGATGTTTTTATCAGGGGGGTCATGGCATTGAGGTTCTTGATGATATTGATCCTTATAGGGGGAGATTAGCTGTTATCCTTAGACCAGATGGGTCGGATCAGTGGGATCAGCTAGTAAAGCTATACCAGTGAGATTTGTATGTATATGTGGCATTTTGGAACATTTTCCTGACATCCTCTCTGATACCCTCGCAGCACCGCACAGAGATATTTTATGATTAGGCACGTGTGCTGCACCGCTTGAGGGCGGGTGGTCCGATTAACATTGGTTGGGTGCTTTTCAATGCCATTCATGATGCTAGTGAGCATGATGACCAATCCATGGTCTTTCCATGTTTGATCACTGCTTTCTACAGACAGGTCGGTATTGATGTGAGCAAGTGGTTAGATGAGCATGTTTCGAATTTGATAAACTTGACAAACTGGAACCAGCAGTCAGTTTTTCGGGGTTTACCTTTCATTGGTAACTATAGGGAAAGGAGACGTCGCCGAGAGGCACGGGAGGCCCTAGCCCCCCAGATACAGGCTCAGTCATATGATGCTCAAGCAGATGACGCTCAGCCAGAAGGAGCCCAGCCAGGTGATGGTGATCCATTTAACACTTTTTTACAGGTGATGCAGACTCACATGGATAGACGCTTCGGTGAGATCGAAGGTCGGATGAACACTAGGTTTGACAGGGTCGATATGAATATTGAAGAGTTGCGTTTGATCATGGTTAGCTGGTTTTCTATGGCTAGCGGCGGTGGAGCGCCATTTCAGACCCTATTCCCTACCCAAATCCTTATGCAGCAGGTAGCTCTGGATTCCAACCACAACACTCAGATCAGGGGACCTATGTAGTGAAGTTTGATGACATTAAGCAGCAGTATGATAGCTAGATACACTCTGACCAGAACATAGACATAGTTCAGCATTCCGATGAGGATGGAGGAGATTAGTAGGATATGGATTTTCTTTTCTTTTCTTTTTGAACTTTTATTTATTTTTTATTTATTTCTTTGTTTAAATGTCGGATATCTATGTTATTTCTTTGGATATTGTAGATTTACTCCCAGTATTATTGTAGTTCAGTTTTTGATTGTGTCTTTCACCACCTATCTTTTATTGATTGTCAACATTGAGGGCAATGTCGAGTTTAGGTTTGGGGGTGTGACGTCTTGAGTCTAATTTTTGTTTGATTTTTAGAGTCTGTCGTTCTTGCATTATCCATGATGATATTCTTTGATGTGTGCCTTAGAAATGATATATTTTAATCATTGGGTTTAAACTAATGTCTTATCGTTTAGAGTATTGCATTTTATTTTCAAAAACTTATGACATGCTCTTGATATGATAGTGGATAGGATGTTTAGTTGGATAGTCATGATTAATAGTGGAGACTACTTCTGTGAGTTTCACTAAGCCAAAAAAGCGTACATAAATGATATGATATGAGGGATATTTTATTTCCACTCTTTAAACACAGTAGGTTCTTATCATTAAATTCGATCTCTATACGTTGAACATTGAGCATTATAGAACATTCATCATAAAAGGTTTCAGCACATAGTGGTAGATGGACAATACTCTCCTAATTCTTGATAGGAAAGGCCTGCCCAGGATAGCATTGTAGGTGGACGGGGTATCAACCATAATGAAGTCTATCATCATGTTCTACTGGAGAGGCACTTCTCCGATTATCACTGGTAGGATCTTTGACCCAATTGGCATTAGTGAGTCACCTATGAACCCGTACAAGGGTGTGGTGTAGCTGTTAGAGAAAGAGTTCTTTAGGTTGAACTTCTCGAGTGCTCTTTTGAACAAAATGTCAACACTGCTCCTGGTATCAATTAGGACGCGGTGAACCTGGCAATTGGCTATTTGCATTGTGATCACTATCAAGTCATCATGTGGCTGCACCGTGTTGTAGACATCCTCTTTTCTGAAAATGATCTGACTTGCATGAGGGGGGTCCTGGGATCCTCTAGTGACCCGGAGTACATCAAGACCGGTTGTGAGTCGAGGGATCTTTCTAGCGTGGTTCTTTCTTGAGCTATTGGAGGTTCCTGCTAGAGTAGGTCCTCAGC
Organism: Acer yangbiense; assembly: GCA_008009225.1. Taxonomy (NCBI): domain Eukaryota; kingdom Viridiplantae; phylum Streptophyta; class Magnoliopsida; order Sapindales; family Sapindaceae; genus Acer; species Acer yangbiense. The sequence goes on along the minus strand of CM017773.1, from coordinate 20,611,813 downwards.
TAATGGTGTGAATGATCTGGATTTGCTGCATTAGATCATTTCCCTTATCTCTCATTTTTTCTTCTACTTCTTGAATTTCTCACTACACCTCCTTCCCTATATTGATGCTATCCCGTACCTATTGCAAAAATTCAACCAATAAACCACCCCTTACCAATCCTTCGATCTAGTTATGGAGGCTGTAGCATTCCGATGTGTTATGTCCCATATCCTCATAGAAGTTATAGTACTTGTAGAGGTTCCTCTTATCAGCCGGGACCTTCATAAGACCGGGCTTCTTGAGCAAATCCTTGTCACGGATGGCGAGGTATATGGTCTCCCGGGATTCGTTGAAAGGGGTATAATGGTTGTACCTATCCTCTTCTCCTGTTATCTATGCTACTTCCCTTGGTAGGGGTGTTGTTCTAGGAGGGGTCCTTCTTGTTGGGTACCACTCCCGATGTAGGGGAAAATGAGGTGATCGGTTTGGGGGTTGGTTCTAGAACTTCTTGATTGGTCACTTTAGAACCTCTTTCTTTGGACGTTTGGTGGATCGGGCTTCATCATACTCAACCTTGATTCAGAGTTGCTTGTCTATCTCTACCTGCTACAAAGCCCTGTCGTAGGCCTCCTGGTACGTTTCAGGTGGGTGTTTAACGAATGATCAGAATAGCTTGTCAGCCCATAGGTTTCTTTGGAAGTTAGCCAAAGTCTCTTTCTTAGCGAACACTCATATTTGGATCACCTCTTTGTGAAATTTTTCCACATTGGACCTCAGCGTTTCACCATGCTCTTGGATCATGTACTGGAGCAGGATGGGGTCTTTGGGACGAGGCTTGATTCCTTGAAACTGAGCACATAAATCCTTTTTATGCTGTGTAAAAGAATTTACACTACTTGGGGGTAATTTCCTGAACCAAGTCTTGACACAATCTGTCAGGGTTGACGGAAGCATCCTGTACATTGCTGATCGGGTAGCATTCTGAATCTCCATCTGGTGTACAAAGCTCTCTAGGTGACTTAAAGGGTCTTCTAATCCAGAATACTTCGCGATTGGCAATTTGAACTTGAAGGGTAGCTCTGCCTCCCTGATCCTTCTTGTGAATGGTGCATTCATCTCTCTAAAAGGGTTCTTCTGCATCCCCTAGTGCTTTCCCTTTCTCAACCCCTCGATCTCCTTTGCCATCCTGGCCATTTGGTCTTCGAGGTGTCTGGATCCACCATTCATGGATTGGGCTTCTGAACCTTCGTTGTCTGAGGTTTTTGACACAACGGTTGCTCCCTTATGCTTTTCTCGAGGATTCCTTCTTGGTCCGATACTTCTACTGGTATCGGGCTATGTAGCCCTCTCCTCCTCTACTAGTCTTGTTGTTGGCCGGTTCCTCTTGGAATGGACATCAACTGTAGAATTTACTTGTTGGGGTTTGAAATCCGTGAGGTGGTTTGGAATAGGGAGTGGTGGTCCAAGTTTGTCGAAGACCAGTACTCGGGTACCCAGTCCAGCCTCTCTTGTGTTCTTGGGTACTTCAAAAGGTATTCCTTGGGCGATCATCCGGAGATGAATACTTTCCACAAAAGCAGCGGCCTGCTGTTCCATGGTATCCCGATTGGTTTCCTGGAAAGTTAGGGCCTAAGGCCCGGAGCCCGAGTTTGGTGGAGGGACTAGTGTCGGGTTTTGGTTCCTCAATCCCTTTCCATGCTTTTGGACTCTTTGGGTAGAGCCGAGGGATTAGGCCCTGATGGGTCGGGCTGCCCTTGAGAGGATCGGAGTCTTATCTCAGTGCCTTTTAGGTAGAACTAGGCAGTTTCTTTGAAAATGGATGGGAAGATACTTCCCACAGACGGCGCTGAAAAGTGTTAATGGAAAATTGCTGGAGGGTGGATTTCCAAATAACAACTTTTAAACCATGACTAGGGTAGGTCATAGTTGGAGAGATATCACGTTTGATACCTTTATGTTCTTAGTAAAAACAAGTTAAATGCAAAGTTGATGGAGACAAACTAGTAAGTACATGTATATCATGAAGACATAAAAATAGTTCTTTTCTATTGATAATAATATTACAGTTCTAATGATACAATAAGGGTTTAGGTATAGAGTTCTGACAAAATTGGCTATGGCGATCTCGTGCTAGTCAATAAGTGGAAAATATGTGATCAGAATTTGATCCCCTCTCTTTCGAGAGTCTTGTAACATTTATAGGTATATTTTCTTGTTGTCCATTCTGAAAATTCAGTCAATCAATTCAGCAATCAAAGGGACGTTGATGGTGGCTCTATTTAGGTGTGGGAATGATCCCAAAATCAAGTGATTTGTTTCCCTTCTTAGGGAAATTGACAGAGTTGACCAATCCCATTTTAAATGGAGTTTACAAATGGCGGGAAAGGTTAACTTTCCTTATGTTCAGATGTTAACGCGTACTGTTCTTCTTGTAGCACGGTTCTAATCCCTTGGTGTATCGGTCCTCCTTCCCTAGATAGCCTTCTTTTTTGATACATCGTAATCTTTGCTGCTTGGTAGACCGGTTATAAGAGGGAATCGTGATACCAGGGTATAGAACATCACTAGATTATGGTACTAGTATTCTCCGAGTATCAAGGAACTAGGATGGTGTGGTAGCGGGGTCTTCTGAACCTTGACTTTAATGTTTCCTGGTACCTAAGGGTCTGGGTGACCCCGATCCCGATCCTGATCCTGATTCCGATTCGCAGATGGTGTATCTGAGTATACTGGTATTGGCTTCTTCCTAGGGTAGCTGGATGCTTCCTGTAGTGTTCTTCTACTTCATGCGATCTTGGCAAGGATGGAAAATTTTTCTTTAGACCCCTGCCTCTTTAGGCGGTTAACATAATTCATCACTCAACCAAAGCCATGGAAGAGCAATTGTGTCTTCAACCATCACTCACCTATGTCCATAGAATGAGCATTAGCCAAAGACCCATTAATGCACAAGAACATAAAACCAAAGCTTGATCTAACATGTCCATGCATAAACCAAATTCATTCAAATCATTCCAAACATAGCATTTCGAATCATCCATTAACAACATACAATCATAGGATGTTACATTACACTACTCCTAAATTAAGTTATTCTACTCCTAATCTCATTCATGAATACACATCAAAAACTAACATACATATGCACTCACTATAAAAGATTAAATTATAATTATAGCAAAGAGTAGAACAAGACCTAAATGAATTAAGAACAATCATCAAATAAATAAGCACAAGTGTAGATTTATAAATATTCCCAAGTTAGGGATTACACATCAAGATAGAAATACAAAGGAGAAGAGTGATAAGAGAAAACCCAAGTGGAGAAGCCCCTCAAGACTGTGTTGATATCCATTGTTACATGCTTGGCTCAAATTTGACTTGAGAGCACTCCTTTCTCCTTTGGATCTCCTCCAAAGATGGGTGGAAGAAGTGTAGAAGGTGATGGTGGTGAGGCATCCATGGAGGAGAACCCTCCATGGAGCCTTTGGAGCTCCTCCCTTTCTTTTGTTGTGAAGAAGAAGTGGTCTATAGGAGAGAATGGTATAGTGTTTTGGATGTTGTGGAGGTGTTTGGTTTCAGAGAAGATGGTGTATTTATAGAGTGGAAAGGTTAAGACACGAAATTGGGGTGAAAGAACAATAATACCCTCTAAAAATGGCTGAAAAATGCCCCTCTACTGATTTAGAGGAATTCGGCGCCTGAAACGGCGGTTAGGGGCCGCCGAATTTGGGGGCTAAAATTTGCCCAAAGAATTCGACTCCCTGAAATCGACTCCCTTAGGGGCCGAATTTCTCATATGGTGAAATTACTCTTATGCCCTCCAATTCTCTCCTTTCGACCATAATTGATAACTTCAGTTTAAGCTCAAACACCTTACTTTAGGGAATATGACCTACACAAGGCTCACACACATGTTATATACACAAAATGCTCGAAAACAAGTACAAATGATAGGAAATGAAGACCTACTTGACGTGCAGAAATGGTACGATCAACTGTCTCTCCATGATGCCATTAAAAATTCAACAGTCATGATGGATCTGCTAGGCATGCATGCTTCTTTGAATAAAAGTAATAGCTCCTCCACCAAATTTGTAAATTCACCCACTCTACATACATGATCATCTCTATTGGTGATCTAAATGGCAATCATCTTTTCAAATACTTAAGGGTAGTCAAAATAATGTATACCATAATTCACGGTATTATTATTATTTTATACTTAAAATCCTACACACTATTTCTTAGTGTAGATTATAACATGTATACATAATTTGCCTTTTTATAGCAAAACATTACCACACCTAGTATATGTCATGATATATATAAGAACCGATGAGCATACTTAATTTGACATATCACTATCCTTGTATTATAATACAGCCTATGTAATTTCTAGCTTGCAATGTATATGAATAGTGTGATTGGATAAACACTAGGATATTATCATTCTGATAATATCAATACCCGAAATCACAAACGCAAGCCACATGATCATGTCTTTCATATACAAATTGAATGACAATAGTAATTTAGTGAGTTCCTTCTCCTCACTATTTCTAATATATAACATGTCATTCACATAAAAACATATAATTGCATATATTTGCACTGAATCTATTATATATACATACATTTAGTTAAATTCATGAATTCAAACTTCATTATTTCATTACTTCCTCATAGGTGAGGGAATCTAACTTTTTTTTTGAAAAGCAAGCTTTATTAGAAGCAGAACAGCCAAAACAGAACCAAAACAGGGCAACCTGACACAACCAAAACCAAGCACCCCACCGAGCAAAGCAACCCAAAAGAACAAAAGCAAACAAAGCAACACTACCCACTCCCCACAAACAACGCAACCCTCAAACAGGATAACAACCTAAACAGAAAAACAAAAGAAAAAACGAAGCCCCAAAACTAAGCAACAAAAACAACCCCTTCTAGGCAAAGCCAGCAGCTCCAATAAACGAAACTCAAGAAGCAAAGATTCCAAAGACACCATCTTCCACCCAAAAATACCACCCAAAACTACCACCCAATGACGCCAACTTTCAGCCAAGCTAACTTGAGACTATATAATATGTCTCACATGTGTATTTCTAGTTTAATCTACTAGATACACAATAAAGTCTGGGCTGAAGGATTTTCCTTCTCTTATATATCACGATGTTCATCAGTGGTACTCCATTATAATGTTACCACAACTTCCACAAATGTATATATATTCATAAATCTCTAGATTCTACAACAATATAATCCCAATATATATTAGGTTCAGTCACTAAAACCTATATATTAATTGTTCCGCATATCCTAAATGCAATATGCGTTATATTTCAATTTTACTTCGAAGACTCTAATCTTAGAATCACATGGGTTTCCTATTTAATGTTATCAATTTGCATTTTACTTGCAACATGGTTAAAAATAGTGCTAAGCAGCAAATAAACTAGGCATGTGCATGTAATAGTGCCAAATAAAATGAAAATAAATAATTGAAACATTGGAAAATTACAAAGTAACTTACAGTATTTTACTGTTTAACTCACGGTTGCATTCTCCCAATTTAGATCCCAGCAATGCATTAAACTAGTCTAAATACTGTGGAATGCCAAATTACACTAAAGTCTACATATCCATTTGACCCGAGAACTAAATTTTGATCAAACTCAAATAAGTTTGGTCAAACCGGTTTCATGTCAATTTGGATATCATTCAATTCACCCCTTTGCTGAAACTTGATCTAAAACAGAGGGTGTTTGAAAATTGGGAGTTTACAACGTCTGACTGTTGACGTCATCTACTTGATTAGAATGCATGTTCTAATCCTCCACAAGCATATTATAAAACGGTCACTCCTTTCATTTGAAAGAGAAAAAGAGAACATTATAGTTTTGTTGACTACTCTCTCCACATTGGTATAATGACCTAAGCCTACACGGATTTACTATTGGAACTCTACTCAAAAGGCCTCATACCAATGGAGGTTGTTTCTATACTTATATGCCCATGATCATCCCCATGTTTAACCAATGTGGGACTTCGGTCGCACACCCAACATCTCCTCTCTCATTTTTACATTTTCTACATAATAAATTTCTCATTCTTTTCTTGCATAAAATTTCAATATTCTATTAAACTACAGTAACATAATATTGTTTCTTTATTGGTTTGTCATCAAAGGTGTTCATGGTTTAAATCGTTTCTGCACAACAATATTAAACAAAGAGGCTTCATTGTATCCTAGAGGTATATTTGCTCAACCCTGTACATCACTCAATTGGTGGGGGCAAATAGTGTCTTAAGTTTAGCGACATTTGTAACGTGACTTGAAGCCCACTATTTTACGGCAGTATTTTTCAGTTTGTCAACAAGTTTGGTTCAACACAATTTTATTATTGCAATAATATTCCATTCGATGCAAGTTTTAGTTCGATGAAGTTTCTAATTCAATTAAATAAATCTCAATATAAGGTACACATATTCTGAAATTTTTTTCTAACACAAGTATCTCCATCATTCAACATTTCTTTAAACTGTACAATATACATAAGTTACATTACATGAGAATGCATAATAGTGCAATGAGTTATAGAAATCTGTTTGTTTTCCTTTCGTTCTATATGCTCACAATTAGCGTGATCAGTAGTACTCTTGCCATTAATTGGATGCACTGCTACGACACTAGGAACTTCACAGCTGATAGCATATATGCTACAAACCGTAATCTCCTCCTCTCATCTCTTGCTTCTAATATAACAGTACTAAAAAGTGGCTTCTACAATACCACCATTGGCCAAGAACCCGACAAAGTTTATGGTCTCACACTCAGCAGAGGCGATGTTTCTTCAGAAGATTGTAACAGTTGTGTCAATCCTAGATCACAATATATTATGTCTACATGTCATAACCAGAAAGAACCATCAATGTGGGATAGGGATCCAGATCAGTGCTTTGTGCAATATGCAGTGTTGTAGAAAATTCGCAATCCACAGTTTACGTAAATAACAATCACACACGCAGATGATGAAAGCAATAAGAAGAAAAAGAAATGACACCAGAAATTTTAAGCGGTTCAGCAATTTGCCTAAATCCACGGAGCGCACCTGCATTCAATCCAATATCAGAGTTGATTACAATCTCTCTGTCATTCTTTCTTAATCTCTCATACAATTTTTCTCAGTCTCTCTTGCTATTTTCAATACACCCCATCACAATGGGAAACAATAGTATTTATATGGGAGCTCTATGGTAAGTTAAAACCCTAAATGAGTCATTTTCTTCCCGCACAAGATTTCCAATTTCCCATAAAATTCATCGTCACCGCGGTTTGGGCTGCGGAAAGCATCCCGTGCCTGAATTGCGGTCTTCCTTTGTTTTCCATCGCTTAGAAAACTGTGGCGTGTGTGCGCCACGCTCATGCCACGGTAAAACCTCTGGAATCTGTTGCGATATGTACCACAGTTTGTGTACTGAGCTCTCCCCGTGGTTACACCTCTGTAATTGACCGTGGAATGCACCACGGTTGGTGCCTTGCAGTCTATGCCAAGGTATTCCACGGACTTCACTTCTTCAGCTGTTTTCAGGCTTCACAAAACCCAACAATCTCCCACTTGAAGATTGAAACTCGAATCGGCATTCTACCTCATTCCTAGATGACTAGTGGATAGTATTGGTATGCTTATCTTTCTCTGTCTTCAACCTTGAAGACCCATTGAAGCTACGTATAGCTCCAGCTTCTCTGTCATGACTGGCTTGATTAACATGTCAGCCGAATTCTTGCTTCCTGCGATTTTCAGAAACTTCAACACCCCATCCTTGATTAACGACCGAATGAAGTGGTAGTGCAGGCCTATATGCTTTGTCCTAGAATGGAGCACCAAATTCTTGGCCAAGTGTATCACACTCTAACTATCATTGTGCTACACATTTATTACCTGCTTGAATCCCAACTCTGCCAACAACCCTTGTAACCAAAACAAAATAAAAAATAAAAAACAAAAAAAGTAAAAACAATATAAAAAGAAATAAAAAGAAAATGAAAAAAATATATATATTTAAAAAAAAAAAAAAAAAGAAGAGCAATGATCTCCTCCTAGCCATTGATTTTTTAAAAAAGATAACTAATTTAATTTATATTCATTAAAAAACTGGATTGTTCATTTTTTAAGTTTTACATCTAAACCGTTCATCATCCTTATCCTTTTTCTTTTAAGCTTTTTCAGTAATTTAGACTTTTCATCCAAAAAATCTTGTCAATAGTTTTCTTTAACGATTGTTGACTGACGTAAGAATATGCTTGTGTAATTAAGGTTAAAGATTGAATATTAAGCATTTTAGCCATACCTCAAGGTAAGATTATGTAATTTGCCATATATATATATAACTTTCAACTGAGGGGTCACTCACTTTAATTTTAGTCCACACCTTCATGAAATCACATTGATTTGTATAAATATTGATATTAATTTTTGTGTGGATGATAAGTTCATTGAAATATATCTACAAATAAAATTTGGGAATTTTTCAAGCACGATAACTATTTATCCCGATTTTGTTAAATATATAGGCATCGGAAAAATAGGAGATATATAGGAAAATTCAGAAAACTAGTTTTAGTACTTGAAAATTTTTCAAATTTTATTTATAGGTATATTTCAATGAACTTATCATCCACAAAAAAATTCATAACAAAATTCATACAATTCGATGTGATTTCATGAAGGTGTGGACCGAAATTAAAGTGAGGGATCCTTCACTTCAAAGTTACTATATGTCTACATATATATATATATATATATATATATATATATATATATATATATATATATATATATATGAGGCTGATTTTAAGTTTTAACTTAGAACATCTCCAATGCAACCGTGGCTTGTGAAAAAAAGAGATATCACGTAGGATAAATAGACGTTATGTTAATAATTGTGTCTCCAATGCAACCGTGTATATTCAACCTCAAGTTGACATAGCAAAAACAATATTAGACATTGTCAACATGACCGTCAACTTTCAGACGGTCTGTTGCACAACTATTTTTTAGGTTGACTTAGCAAACATTTAAAACTGACATTAATTTTTCATATAATTTTAGTAAGGAAATAAAATAAAAAATAAAACAGGTAAAAAATATGGACACCTCATTAAAAAAAGGGAGAATTACAGTTTGGTCCTTATATTTTAAGGAAACATCACTTTGTTACCTGACTTATGTGTATTAGGGTCTTTAGTCCTCATCTTTTTAGAAATGTATCAAAAAGGTCCCTCCGTCAGTTAATAGTTAGTCAAAATTAACTGGTCAAGGGGTAAAACGGTACTTTTAGTAATGGTTTAATGTTCAGTGACACATGGCTTTTTTTTACAATTTATTAAGTGTGTAAATAAATTAATTAACATGAAATATTATTAAAAAATCTGATCTAGAGTCAAAATAAATTGACTCTCTCACTGACTAAACCCTAGATCATCGTACGAAGGAGACTAGGCTGAAATCACACCCGTCGGCTGTCGCATGAAGGAGACTGATCATTGGTATTTCGATTTTTTTTTTCAATAGAGTGTTACATTGGTTCGTAGAGTTTTTTTTATTCTGTTCCGTATAACTCATATAGGTTTTGTTTTGTTTAGGTTTCTGTTTGTTTTTGCTATGATTTTGCTTGTTGAGACAGTGGTGGGGTCAAACTTATTAGAGTTACGGTATGGGGGGACCGAATCTATGCACTTTGTTGGGTTAATTTCAAGATTGTTTTTACGGACTTCGTTGTCTGTGTATAAACTGATAGGGTTTTGTTGCCCCTGTTTGTTTGCTTTTGTTTGTTGCCTATTTACTCTGTTTTGAGCTGTTAAAAAAAAAAAAAAAAAAAAAACTGATAGGTTCAGTTGTTATTGGGATTCTGCTTGTGTATAAAATGGTAGGGTTAGTATTTTTTTGGGATTTTGCTTAGTGTTGATTTCTGACTATTTACAATAACAGTGGTAATGGTAGGGTCAGTATTCTGCTGGGCAGTCTGTAATATTCTTATGTGTTGGGTGATAAATATTTAATAAAGTTGTCAATTGCTTTATTCACTTTATAAGTTTTTTTTTTAATGCATAAACTGTAGTCTAGTCTTTAATAAAATTGATTTTTTAAATTTATTTCCTAGGTTAGTTTTTGTTGGGATTAGTTTTTGTTTGTTGTTAAGTTATGGGATAACATTAAATATTATGTAGTTGTTTAGTAATAGATAACTATGCAATATTATGTTATTTCTTTGGTTGTTGTTGAGTTATGGATAAATATTGACTATTCTTTCTTTCCTCAGTGACTATGCTTTAATTAATATAATATTTTTGAATAAGAAATTAAATGTTGCCCTTCAGAGTATATGTGAAAAATGGCAACGAATTGTGTGATATGGGTTTGGTGGAACCTGGAGAGTTCTCTGTTATCTCAATAATCAATGATGCAAAGAAGGAGTTTTTGGGAGATGGTAATCAAACATTGGAGAAGTGGGAGTTGCGTATTGTGTTTCCTTGGAATGGACTGGAACATACAATCTTCTCTGGAATACACGTAAGTCGGGTAAAAAAGTGATGTTTCCTTAAAAGATAAGGACCAAACTGTAATTCCCCCTTAAAAAAAATTGTGTTTTAGACAGAAGCATTGGAGACCAAATTTTAAGTTAATTGTTTATCAAGTCTATTTTTATGTCATATAAGAAGCAAGTCTCTTGACATTGTTGCCATGTCAACAATTATCAGTATACAAGCCACTTTTGTATTGGAGATGCTCACGATACTTGTGCTTAATTACCTCAACTTTTTGGTCAATCCAAACCTTTTTTTTTTTTTTCCTTTTTTATTTCACACCCACTTGCTAATATGATCATATTCTTCTCTTCCACATTTCATAGAAAAGTAGAAAATTAATAAAAATTTCAGTCAATTTTTGACACCTTGAAGGGCGTTTAGTATATAATTCAACGAACTCAGACTAGTGTCCACATTTGGAAGGCACCCTAAAATTTCCTTGCTTGTCTTTTACCACTCAATTCCCAATCAATTATTATTTATTTTTAAATTCATAGTGGAAATCCTTCTTGGTCTCCGCATTTGTTTTTTTTTATTTTTTTATATATATGTTTTGGCCTATCATAAGTTCATGATCAACTCAACCAAATTGTAGGACCCAATATACGTGCCGAACTTGTACGTAAATCCTGCAAAAACAAATTAAATCAATTCACATGGCATATAAACTTTTGACAAGTAGAAAGGTTGGTTGATTTTTCATAGTTCCAACATGAAATTCTTGGAAAAATTCGGTTTATTAAATTACCACTCGCAATTGCACGAGAATCGTTCGATTAGCATAGCATGCAAGTAAGGATATCGTTCCATATGGAGGTGTTATCTGTCAACGGTCTCAAATTTTAGAGTTTATTGAAAGCATGTAAATAAGAACATGAAGATGGTGAAAATGATGTGTGTGAAGTGTAAGCATAAATGCGGTTTTAGATAGCATGTGAAATGGATGTATGAATGTTGTAGAAAATCCTCAATCACAGGTTACGCAAATCACAATCATACACAAACAGATAAAGAACAATAAAAGAAGAAAAGAAATGACACGAAAGATTTTACGTGGTTCAGCAATTTGCATACATCCAAGCAGCGCATCTGCACTCAATCCACTATCATAGTTAGATTACAATATCTATGCCTCTCTCTTTCAATCTCTCATACAATTGCTCTCAGTCTCTCTTGCTATTTTCTATTCTTTTCTGCACACCCCAACATAATGGGAAATAGTAATATTTATATGCACTACAACAGATTGGGTCTTTTACGGCTTGAGTTTTACGGCGCACATAAATAACGCATCGTAAATGTTATCATTCACGACTTATGTTTAGTGCACGTCGTAATTTTGATGCATAATTTCTCAAAGACGGCGCGCATTTGATGAACACCGTAAAAAAGAGATTATTTATGGCGCACCTATGAGGAACGCCGTAAAAAAGAGATTATTTACGGCGTGCATTTGAGGAACGCCGTAATACATAGTTTCTCAAAGACGGCGCGCATTTGAAGAACGCCGTAAAAAAGAAATTATTTACGGTGCGCATATGAGGAACGCTGTAAAAAAGAGATTATTTACGGCATGCATTTGAGGAACGCCGTAATACATAATTTCTCAAAGACGGCGTGCATTTGAAGAACGCCGTAAAAAAGGATTATTTATGGCTTACCTATTACGTGTCTTATTTGAAAGTCTTTTAAGGCATACTACTCATGCCGTGTATACATTTTTCAGAAACAAGTGAATGACTATTTATGGCATTCAGTGCAAGTCGTAATAGCGACACATAATTTCTCAAAGACGACGCGCATTTGATGAACGCCGTAAAAAAGAGATTATTTATGGCTTACCTGTTGCGTGTCTTATTTGAGAGTCTTGTAAGACGTACAACTCATGCATGTATACATTTTTCAGAAACAAGTGAATGACTATTTACTGCATTCAGTGTGCAAGTCGTAATAGTGACACATAATTTCTCAAAGATGGCGTGTATTTGAGGAACGCCGTAAAAATGGATTATTTATGGCTTCCCTATTGCGTGTCTTTCCCAAAATGATGCAATATATGGATCATTTTGTTCGACAAAAGTGGTTCTCGTGATGAATTTTGTTTTTTTCCCAATAAATTGTTTATAAGGTTCAATAACTATTAGTCTTGAAAGGTTTTCTATTATTTTAAAAAAAGAACCGAACCGTCGGAACCGGAATTGGAATCGGAATCGAAATCGTTGGTTCCGAATCAAAAACCGAAACCGCTGGTTCTAAATCAAAAATCGAAACCGCTAGTTCTGAATCGAGAACCGAAACCATCGGTTCCGAATCGCGAACCGAAACCAGGGTCATGTCTAATTCCGAGTACGATTAATGATTGACCCTTTGATCTGACAATATATGATTTTAACAAAATAGTTTAATTAAATGTTATAATAAATGTTTTTTAGTATCAATTTGTTTATCATATAAAAATAAAATTTAAATTAGTGGAATCGATCTACAAATAAAATTTTGATTGAAAAATAATCAATAAAAATTTAATAACAAGTAGAGGTTATATATAAAAATTATGCTTTTATTAGCACATTCAAAGTAGCAGCAAGGTGGATAAGGCTTGGTTGATCACTCATGAGTGTCAGGTTCAATACACCATGAGGACACCAATTAATTGTGATTTATGTGTGATGAGCTAGTGGGTGGCTGGGTCTGTGTGCGTGGGTGGGAGTGGGCGTGGGCGTGGGCGTGGGTAGGTGGCTGCAGGGTCGTAAATACAATTTTTTTTTTATAAAAAAAAACATATTGATGACGCGTTTAGACGCCGTAAATGAGTTTTTTTTAAAACATATTAATGGCGCGCATTTGAAGAACGCCGTATTTGAGGGATATCATTCACGAAATACATCTGAACGCCGTAAATAGTCATTTAAGGCGTTCTTTGTGCGCAGTAAAAGGGGTCATAATACAATTACGGTATTTTTTAAAACATATTAACGGCACGTTTTGTACGCTGTATTTGAGGGATATCATTCACGACATCATCTAATACGGCTTGTAGCTGAACGCCATAAATAGTCATTTACGGCGTTCTTTGCGCGCTGTAAAAGACCCAATCTGTTGTAGTGATAGGAACACTAGGGTAAGCCAAAACCCTAAAGGAGTATTTTTCTTTTCACACAAGTTTTCCTAATTTGCATAGATCCCGCCATGACCGTGGTCTGGGCTGGGGTCTGTAGCCCGCGCCCTATACCGCGGTTATCCTTTTGTTTTCCATCGTTTAGAACACCGCGATCGATGCACTTATCTACGCTGCGGTCTACACCACGCATCACCCTTTGGAAAACTTCGCCCCCTTGGGTCGCGGTATGTGTGCCATGTTTGCCCCGCGGTCTACACAACACCAACTCTCTAGAATCCACCTCTGTGTATGCTGCAGCTTGAGCTCCTTGTCCGCTCTGCGGTCTGTGCCGTGCTACCTACCGGAAATCGATTCTTAGGCTGGTTTCAGGCTTACAAAACCTAGCAATCTCCCACTTGAAGATTGAAACTCGAATAGGCATTGTACCTCCTTCCTCGATGACTAGTGGATAGTAATAGTGTGCTCATCTTCCCTGTCTTCATCCTTGAAGACCTACTGAAGCTGCGCACAGCTCCAGTTTTTCTATCGTGACTGGCTTGGTTAACATGTCAGCTAGATTCTTGCTATCTGTTATCTTCATAAGCTTTAACATCCCATCCTCGATCAACAACCGAATGAAGTGGTAGTGTAGGTCTATGTGCTTGGTCTTGGAATGGAATGCCGAATTCTTAGCCAAGTGTATCGCACTCTAACTGTCATTGTTCAGCACATTCATCACATGTTCGAATCCCAACTCTGCAACCATATCAGCTCTTTGCTTGCTTCTATAGCAGACACATACTCTACTTCAGTTATAAATATTGTAACTATCTTCTGTAACAGAGAAACCCAATTGATAGCGGTACTCTCCATTGTGAACACATATCCAATGGTATTTCTCATGTGATCCACTTCTCTGGCAAAATTGGAATCCACATATCCTTCCATCTTGAGTTCTTCTCTCCTGAAAGTTAGACACTTCTCTGTCATACCCTGTTGGTACCTTAGGATCCACTTCACTGCCTCCTAGTGTTGCTTTCCTGGATTGGACATATATCTGCTCACAACTCCCACTTCATGGGAAATATCTGGTCTTGTGCAAATCATGGCGTACTTGAGACTTCTAATGGCTGAGGCATATGGAACCCTAGCCATAAAGTCCTTCTCTTCATTTGTCTCTAGACTCTGCTCCTTGCATAACCTAAAGTGACTAGCCAACGGTGTTCTGAATGGTTTTGCATCGCCCATGTTGAATCTCTGTAACACCTTATGAACGCACTCTGCCTGAGATAGCTGCAAAGTACCCATATGTTCGTCTTTACTAATCCTCATACCAAGAATCTGCTTTGCTGCACTAAGGTCCTTCTTGAAGTAACATTAGTGGTCGGTAATGCATCTGAAGTAGCCATTCCTTTGCATAAACCCATCAAACTTCTTGTACCACTATCGGGGAGCTTATTTCAAACCATACAAACTCTTCGTCAACCTGTAAACCATCTCTTCTCTACCCTGTTCCTTAAACCCCTCTGGTTGTTACATGTATATCTCTTCCTCTAAATCTCTATGAAGAAAACCAGTCTTCACATCCAACTACTCAAGATATAACCATTTTGTTGCGACAATGCTTAACATTAACTGGATCGTAGTTAGTTTAACAACAGGAGAAAAAATATCGGTGTAATCAATACCTTCCTTTTGCTGAAAGCCTTTGACCACCAGTCTCACTTTGTATCTCTTGGAACTATCATGTTCTTCCTTGATTTGAAACACCTACTTGTTCTTTCTCCCAAGTCTGATTTGACAAGTGACTTCATTTCATCTTTCATTATGAGCATCCATTTGCTTGCATCTTCACCCTAACATGCTTCATCACAGCATTCAGGTTTTCTTGCATCCGTCAGCAACAAATATTGCAAGTACTTTCTATTCAGTACATGTGGGCGAGTGGATCTTCATATTATACTTTAGGCCTATTGGGATCTTCACATAGCATTCCCAATCTACGGATTCAGAATTATCTGACCAATCGGACTCTATGGTAATGGAACCTCCCGTTGTATGGTTTCTTCAACCTGGGGCTACACGCATTACTCATTATCCTTCTGTCTACCACGTTCCACAATCCTACCATCCGATAAATCTTCTAGCCTAAAGTAGTTTGGCTATTCTTGCTCAGACATCTATGTGTTCCTATTCTTATCCATAACCTTCTCGTTGAAGACAACATCTCTACTCATGATCATCTTACGGTTTTAGTCATCCCAAAGTTTATATCCAAACTCATCTTCACTATAACCCACCAAGGTGCACTTTACTGATTTGGCGTCCAACTTTCAAGTGAGAAAGTTTTACCTCCTTCCTAGTCCAGATCTCTTCTAGTATAGCGAGGTTCTGATCGGACCAAAATTGATACGATTTTGGCCCTCACTTTCTTCTCATTTTGCTTGATTTTTGGGTATTATCCCGTGATTTAATGGTGTATATTAAGTGTTTTCAGGTATTTATTAAGTGCAGGGGCATTGAGGTAATTTTGGAGAAATAAGGGCAAAAGTGTAAATTGTGAAGAAGGTTTGGTGTTATCGTAAAATCAGAGGAGTTCAGGGGGCTGTTCGTAAATTCGCCAGGTGAATCCATCAAGGACGCCACGTCATCTAGAGGGATAGTGGGCTTCTGATTGCACCCCAGCCCATTTCTTTGCACATCCTATCAGCCCACCATTTAAATGAAACAGTGAGTTTCATTAAAGCTAAGCAAATCGGGCTTTGGGCGTAACGCGTGGGCCAAACAACAAGCCCAAAATGCTGCCCATTTCTCCTCACGTGTAGCTTATTGCACCCCACCTCTCTGCTAAGCGCCCCCACAATAGACAATGAAGAAGGCTGTTGCGTACACTCTGTAAGATTGCTAAATGCACCCCATATGTCCCCAACACCTGTTCATCTTCTTCCTTATATGAACCAGCCAAGGCGTCCTCTCCAAACCCTAGCGCTGCCGCCTGAAGTGCCACCTTTTTCGACCTACCGTCGGCCAATTCTGGTGGCAAAACAATGACCATATCAAAGGTAACCCAGTCGGCCACCGTGTAGCGCCCCAAATCGTCGGAATCTCAAACCCCCAATCATGCCTATGTCGTCCCTATGTCGCCATTTCTTGTTCGATGTCGCCATGGCAACATGGAGTATTATTTGGCACCTAATGGAGCCATTTGTGTCGCCAGATCCGTCGCCATTTGAGAAGTAGTGACCATCACTGTGTTCATGTCTAATTGGTTGAACTTTGATGGAAACTTTCAAGAAGGCCCCCTAGAGGGGCCAAAATGGCAAATTGGCAAGTTCAGGGGGTGTTTTGGTAAATTGATCACCCGAAACCTATTTTAAAAAACCTATAAATTCATCACTATGTTACAACTCTTGGCCATTCTTGACAACCAAGAAACCTCATTTCTACCATTCCTAATCCCTCAACTTCTACTCTACCTAAACTAAACATCTAGATTATCTTCCACAAATCATTCCTTTCTTCCCATCTTCTCCACATATCTCCTTAGTCACTTCCCATTTGACTCCACGTATCCACCTATCTAGACACATCCTCATCATCCACTCTTTGTACAAGGAGCATCAAAGGCAAGGAAATGATCAAGCTTACAAAAGGAGACCCAAAGGTGATTTCCTAATCTTTTACTTGCCTTCCCTTTGATTGTAATATGTGTAATTAAACCCCCTTTCTAGGGTTTTGATGTGAGAACATTTGGATTGGGTTTTGCTTAAGTTTTAATATATATTTAATCTCTATTTGTGTTTTATTCATTTTATAACTAGATTATATGCATTATATAATTGACATGTATGCCACTAGTTGATTATACTCTTGCTTAAGATAATTTGTTATATAATCTTGATTGGATTGACAACCTTGATGGATTGAGAACATAGTGACTAGGATAGATCATCGGAGGGTATATCAACCGCGATTATCTAAACTGTTAATTGTAACAAACCGATCCCGCCGTGACCCCCTCTCCTTAATTGGTTAGGCATTGCGGTGGAAGTTGTTTAGGGTTCATAGTAATGGTCTAAACACATTTTAGAAATCAATTGGTTAACATTTATGAGGTTGGTTCACTAAGGTAGTTTGAGAAGCACTTCCAGTAATCCACTTGTGATCCCATTAATTCCCTAGCAATTCTCTTAATTGTTTATCCCATATATCTCTTATCTATATTTCTATCTATTTTATTAGGTTTATAAGGTTTATTTTACATGTATGTTTGATGGCTTGACAAACCATACAACCATACAACCATCCATTGCTTATGTTTTATTTTATTGCATTTAGGAATTGTTAACTTACTCAACTATTACTCTAATTCCCTGTGGAACGAATCCTGCTTGCCACTTTACTAATTTTACATCTAAGTGGTGAAATCGGTTTTCAACAAGAATGAAAATAAATAATAAACGTGTCCTAAAGTAATCTAGAGGGGGGGGTGAATAGATTATAAACAATTTTACCCAATTTTTCGAGATTAGTCCAAATTACGAAAAAGCCCCAATCTAGTCAATATACAAAAACCATACAAGTGCGGAAATTAGAGGACACACAATATTTACGTGGAAACCCACACGGGGAAAAACCACGGGCTGTTATGTGCGCCACACGAGAACCTCGAATCCACTATTTGCAAATACGATTACAAATTAGGTTGACCACATCACACCTAAATTTACTAATCCGTCTTTGCTACCCGCGGGCCTTTAATAGTGACTCTAGTCCCTTGCTTGCAAACTACCTAAGAGGTAAATACAAGACTTGTCTCTAAAGTGAAGAGATAGCACAACCTAAGGTGAATATGTGAAATACTCAAGATGCTAAAAATGCAAGGTTAGACATTTTAAGCTTATCTAGGCAAGGATGAACATGTTAAACAATCCTAGATATCATATTACTAGATGACATGCATAAAACAACACTAAATAAGCAACCAAAGTCCTATATGCATTATCTATCACAATACAACTCACAAACCACAATAAAACAATCTTGAAACTAAGTCAAGTCATAAAGATGCAATCTTGAATCAATTCAAGTGATAAAGAAGCTATCTTGTAAAGCAAGAACATATAGATATGAGAATGATGTTCTAGATACAAGTCATGTGAGTAAAACTAAAAACCCTAGATGAAATCAACCTAGAATTATGCTAGATGATAAATGAAAGATGCAATATGAAGGGTTTTGTGATTTGGAAGCTTAAAGATGAAGTCTTGATACCTTGGCTTGAAGATACTCAATCATGCTCTCAAAAGTGTAATTTTTGCTCTAAAAAAATGAGCCCAGACTATCAAGACATATATAAACGGGATCCAAGTGAAGTGACATCGTTTTGAAAAAATGGCCTGAAAATGCCTTGGGCGCTGTACAGGTCGCTGTACGTAGAGCGACCTGAACAGCGCCTGAAGGAGAAGATGAAACGTCTTCTACATGGGCGCTGTTCAGAAGAGCGCTTTTGAACAGCGCCTGAACAGCGCCAAGATTCTGAACTTGCTCGGCCAAGGTAGGGCGCTGTACGTACAGCGCTTTCGTACAGCGCCTGAACAGCGCCAAGATTCTGAACTTGCTCGGCCAAGGTAGGGCGCTGTACGTACAGCGCTTTCGTACAGCGCCTACAAAAAAATGCATCAGGTCTGATGCAAAAATGACCCATTCTCATCGGGTCTGAAGGGGGTGCTGTTCATACAGCGCCTTGTAGAGCGCTTTGAACAGCGCCCTTTGCAACAAATGTACTCCTAGAAATAATGCATGGCAAGGCTTTGGGAATACAAAATGCAATCATCAAAATATGCAAAATGTGAGTGTGTGCAACTACATCTCTTCAAAATAGAGTAAGTCAAGAAATCTACCTTCCTTGAAGCTCTTGATCATGCAATGAGGTTTTCTTCCATCCTAAGCTATCCTTACATATAGAACCCCATTGTGATTTTGCCAACGAAATACGCCAATAAAAAATGAGGCACTTACAATCTCCCCCTTTGGCTATTTCGTGACAAAATCACCACTCACATAGCATCCTCACAAAACAAAAGATTGGTCAACAAAAGTTTTCTACATTACAATTAAGCTCCTAGTCTAAGTCTTGAACATCTTCAAGTCAAATCCAAGCTTGTAAAAAAAAATCCAACCTACACACAATCAACAAGAAGAATACCTTCCAAGAACAAGTGTGGGAGAGATGCTAATAACAAAAGAAATGTCATTTCAAAAGGTTTAAAAAAAAATCAAACAAGCAATGCAACTCCCACTCAATGCAATCATCTCCCAACATGGGTTACTCACTCTCAACTCCCCAACTCCCCCTAAATGCAATGCCTAGAAGCACAAATTCTTCCCAAACCTTACTCCCCCTTTTTGTCATGAGATAGGCAAAGGGAGTCTCCCTTAATAGGCAAGCATTAGCAAGGAGAGCTTGTAGCACGAACACATATGCAATCAAATAGGCAATTTTATGCACCTCAATCAAGTAAGAGAGATTCAAGGAGTTTTATTTTATGAGAAATGTGTGACAATAATGCTTTGCATGCAAGACATGTTGCATCTAAGACCAAAACAATGGTATTTGGCAAAGCAAACAACAAAGGTTTCCAATAGAATTCAAACCAATTTCACCCTTTGTCATGGAAAAAGCAAGGATATAGAATTTTAGTATTTCAAAACAAACAACTATATCCAACTTTATAGGCAAAACAAGACATGAGCGACTTTGCACCCTATTTGATTTTTTCGGGTGAGATACCCGTATGATAGTAGCCTTGTTCTACAAATAAAGAAAGAGAGACTTTGGATATTAGGATCCTTTTGATTTTAGTCTCAATATTGCTTTTGCACACATATTTGCATTTAACATTTGCAATCAAACATTTCACATTTTCATCCCATACTTTTCAACTTAGGTATGTTATTTAAAAAGAATCATCATGTCATGGAGATCAATTAAAGGTCATTCAAAAAGTACTTCCGAAGTACATCTCCTATTCCAAAAATGCATGTTTGAGCATAGATATGACAAGGATTGCAAGCAAGGCAATGTAGCACACTTATTTAGAAAAATACATATAAGTATGTACAACCAATCATCTCAAGCAATTAACTAAGAGGCATAAAATATATCAATGTGGCACAATGTATGATCATGCAACTTTGCTCTCTTTGCTTGAGCTCCCCATATGGGGTCAAGACATACCAAATCAACCCAATTGACAAATCCCAATAGACTTGCTAAGGTTCCCAAATCTAATGGTGTCTAAAGGCTTTGTAAACAAATCCACTAGTTGGTCATTTGTTCCCACATGTTCCAATGCAATGGTTTTGCTCTCAACTAGCTCTCTTATGAAATGGTGTCTAATGTCAATGTGCTTTGTCCTAGAATGTTGGACGGGATTCTTAGAAATGTTAATGGCACTCATGTTATCACAAAATAAGGTAAGAGTACCTTGCTCCAAGCCATAATCGGCTAGCATTTGTTTCATCCACATCAATTGAGTGCAAGCACTACCGGCGGCAATATATTCCGCCTCGGCCGTGGATAGGGAAATTGAGTTTTGCTTCTTGCAAAACCAAGAAACCAAATTGTTCCCAAGGAAGAAGCAACCGCCCGATGTACTCTTCCTATCATCACAATTTCCCGCCCAATCGGCATCACTAAATCCAACAAGACTTGGATTAGTGTCAAAGGAGTACCATATCCCATGATTTGAGGTACCATTCACAAACCGAATGATCCTCTTCACCGCCACAAGGTGAGACTCTTTGGGATTAGCTTGGTACCTAGCACAAACACCCACACTAAAACAAATATCGGGCCTACTTGCGGTCAAGTAAAGCAAGCTACCTATCATGCCACGATATAGACTTTGTTCCACATCCTTTCCACTAGCATCTTTGCTAAGTTTCAAGGTGGTGCTCATGGGTGTGTCACAATGTTTGGCATTCTCAAGGCCAAACTTTTTCACTAGGCTCTTAGCATACTTAGCTTGGGATACGAAGATCCCATCATGCATTTGCTTGATTTGCAAGCCTAGGAAATAATTTAGTTCACCAACCATGCTCATTTCAAACTCATGAGACATGACATCAACAAATTGTCTAACTTTGGATTGGTTGGTGGAACCAAATACAATGTCATCAACATAAATTTGAGCTATGAATAGCTCATCTTTAGTGCACTTGATGAACAAAGTCTTGTCAACACTACCTCTTGAGTAGCCATTGTCAACAAGATAAAGAGTGAGGCGCTCATACCAAGCCCTCGGTGCTTGTTTCAACCCATATAGAGCCTTCTTGAGGCGATAGACATGAGAGGGGTGGTGTGGATCCACAAACCCCTTGGGTTGCTCAACAAACACTTCCTCATGCAATAAGCCATTGAGGAAGGCACTCTTGACATCCATTTGGTGTAACTTGAACTTGTACACACAAGAAATGGATAAGAGAAGCCTTATGGACTCAAGACGGGCAACGGGAGCAAAAGTCTCCTCAAAGTCAATACCCTCAATTTGAGAGTATCCTTGTGCAACAAGCCTTGCCTTGTTTCGCACAATGTTGCCATCCTCATCGGATTTGTTCCTAAACACCCATTTAGTTCCTATGACATTGGTGTTTTTGGGTCTAGGAACAAGAGTCCAAACCTCATTTCTCTCAAATTGGTTTAGCTCTTCTTGCATGGCAAGAACCCAAAACTCATCTTCCAAGGCTTCATCAACCTTTTTGGGTTCTATTTGAGAGGTGTAACAAGTGTAGCTAATTTGATTAGCTATTTGACGCCTAGTCCTAACACCCTCTCTAACTTCTCCAATGATATCATCCTTATCATGGAGCTTTCTAACCCAAGGAGCGGGTTCATTAGAGTCCAAAGGGGGAACTCTATTAAGAGGCAAATCATCCTCTTCATCTTGGTTTGACTTCACACCACTAGAAGTCTCACCACTTTCCTTCAAAGGAAAGTCATTTACCTCACAAACATCCTCCTCATGGTCATCATGTTTGGGCCTACAATCATCAAAGACAACATTTGATGATTCCATAACACTTTGAGTCTTTAGATTAAAAACTCTATAGGCCTTGCTATTAAGTGCATACCCAATGAAAATACCCTCATCACTCTTGGCATCAAACTTGCCAAGTTGATCCCGGTCATTTAGTATATAGCACTTACTCCCAAAGATGTGGAAGTAGCTCACATTGGGTTTTCTACCCTTCCATAACTCATAGGATGTTTGTTTAGTCCCGGGCCTAAGGAAAACTCTATTCCCTATGTAGCAAGCCGTATTGATGGCTTCGGCCCAAAGATTTCTAGGGACTTTGTTGCTAAGCAACATCACACGGGCCATCTCTTGGAGGACTCTATTCTTCCTCTCAACAACACCATTTTGTTGAGGAGTCCTAGGGGCCGAAAATTCATGGGAAATGCCTAAGCTATTGCAAAAATTTTCAAACTTAGCATTTTCAAATTCTTTCCCATGATCACTTCTAATTTTCTTAATGCTTTTAATGTGAGAAGTTTTCTCATTTTGAATTTTGACACAAAGCATTTTGAATTTCTCAAAGGCTTCGGACTTTTCTCTAAGGAAGTAAGTTCAAGTAAACCTAGAGAAGTCATCAACAACAACAAGAATGTACCTTCTACCACCTAAACTTTCGGTTTGAATGGGACCCATAAGGTCCATATGGATGAGCTCTAATGGCTCTTTGGTGGAGAGGTATTTGCCTTTCTTGTGCACACTCTTAGTTTGCTTTCCTTGTTGACAAGGTCCACAAACTCCCTCAATCTTTTTCCCAAACTTGGGAAGGCCCCTAACAACATTCAACCTATCAAGGACTTTCAAGTCCCTATAGTTCATATGGCCAAGTCTTTGGTGCCACACCTCAATTTGCTCACTAGTAGACAAGTTACAAGAGATGAGATTAGACTCAAGACAATAACAATTGTCACTTGATCTATTGCCTTTCAACAAAACTTGCCCATTTTCCTTAAGAATAGAGCAATCAACTTTTCCAAACATAACCGAAAGCCCTTCATCACTTAAGTGTGATATACTAATGAGATTGGCTTGCAAGCCATCAACATAGAGAGCATTGGGCAAGGAGGGTAAACCGGGAATAGATATATTACCTTTCCCTATGACCTTTTTCTTAGATCCATCACCAAAGGTGACATACCTACCATCCTCCATCACAAGAGATTCAAAGAAAATCTTGTTTCCGGTCATGTGCCTAGAACACCCACTATCAAGGTACCAAGTGTTAGAGGCATTTGCTTTTAAGGTAACTTGGGCCACATAGCAAGAATAGTTATCATGTCTACTCATCCTAGGTGAAACATGGTCATTCATAGGAGCCATTGGTCTATTAGCTCTAAAATTCCTAGGTGCATGCATTGTGGCTCTTCTAAGCATATTTTTCTCAATCATACTTTCTCTTCTACACAATTTAATATACTTAAGGCAATTAGGCCTAATATGGCCTTCAATTCCACAAAAATGGCAAGTAGGAGTAAAGTAGGAATTCATACCATAGCCTTGAGCAAACATTTGTGGCCTCCTTCTATTTTGAGTTGCTATTTGATGTTGAGGCAACTCTCTCCTTTGTGGTTGAGCCAAGTTGGCATGTCTTCTAGGTTGAGCATGAAAGACCCCATGTTGAGCTTGTGGGATCCTTTGTTGTGGAGGTCTTGGTAGTGGAGCTCTAGGTTGAGGAGGTCTTGGTTGTGGAGCTCTAGGTTGAGGAGGAGCTCTAGTTGGAATCCTTGCTTGTGCTTGCTTAGAGGATTCACCGACTTCAACCCACTTGGTTGTTTGTTGAGGGGTTTGAACATTCTCAACCTCCTTGCTCTTGACAAAGGTTGTCTTCTTCAAGGATGTGGCTTCCATTTCTTCCACATATCCTAACCCCTTCTTGTCACTAGGACTCTTCCCACAAGATAGCATCTTGTCAAGCTTCTCGGTTCCGGAAGTCATCTTAGCAATCAACTCTTTTGCTTCCATGAGCTCTTTCCCCAAGCTTTGTTCACTTTTCTTGACCAAGACTAACTCCATCTTCAACCTTTCTTCTATCTCTTTTGCCTTACTCATTTCCTTGCTCAAATGAGTCACTTTGGATGTCAACTCAAGCTTCTCCCCTTTCAACTTTTGTATCTCCTTTTTCTTCTTCAATCTTGAGTTCTCAAAGAATCTCATGAAGTCATCATAGTCCATATCTTCATCAAACTCAAAATTTGACGTTGAGGAGTTACTCCCACCATTTGAGTCATTTTCATCCACATCTTCTTGCTTGTCATCTTCCTCTTCTTTATCACTCATAACTTCATTGCTATTGTGAGAGGATGAGAAAGCAATGAAGTTGGCAACTTGGTCTTCCTCATCATTCGAAGACTTGTCTTCATCTTCTAGGTCATCACTATCACTCCAAGTAACCGCCATGGCTCTTCCTTTCTTCTTCTTCAAATTTGCACATTCGGGAGCAATGTGTCCAAACCTACTACACTCATAGCATTGGACACCCTTCTTATGGTCTTTCTCTTGAGCTTGCTCCAGTTTCTTGAAAGGAGCCTTCTTCTTTACAAACTTTCCCTTGGAGCCAAACCCTCTCTTCTCAAATCTCATAAATTGCTTGAACTTTTTTGCCATCAAAGCAATTTCTTCATCCGAGTCTTCTTCATCTTTCTCAACCTTGACACTCTTCAAGGCAAGACTCTTTTGCTTCTTTGGAGGTGTAGTTGTAGGACCTTTCCTAGATTCATACGCCAAGAGCCTTCCAATGACTTCACTTGGTTTCATTCTTGAGTAGTCACTATTTTCCTCCAATGCCGTCACTTTGGATTCAAACCTCTCGGGAAGTGACCTTATGATCTTTTGCTTAATTCTTCTATCCGAGTAGGGATCACCAAGTTGGTGACTTTGGTTTACTATATCCATGAGCTTCACTTGGAAGTCATTGAAGCACTCATCATCCTCCATCCTTATGGTCTCAAATTGCGTTTGGAGAACTTGAAGCTTGGAATCCTTAACCACATCGGTTCCTTCATGAGCCGTCTCTAATATATCCCAAGCTTCCTTTGCTATCCTTGTAGTTTGAATGAGCTTGTATTGGTTGTCATCCATGGCACATAGGATTGCATGCATGGCTTTGTTGTTCCATTTTGAAGCCTCAAATTCTTGTGGAGTCCATTGTGCCTTCGGCTTGAGGACTTCCTCTCCACCTCCCGTAGGAGTTATCATAGGTGGAGTGTATCCATCTTCAATCGCCATCCATGCCCGGTCATGAATTTGACTCACATAAGCTTCCATTTTGCCCTTCCATGAGGCGTAATTTACCCCGGTGAGCAAGGGGGGTCTTGTGCTAGAGGCACCCTCACCTCCCATTCCATTTCCACTCATTGTGTTTGGGTTTGAATGAAATGAATGCACACAAACAAACTAAGCACACACCACAATGCAAACAAATGCAAGAGACTCTAACAAGAGCAAGGGATCTCCTAATTATGTTAAGGAACCCGCTCTGATACCAATTGAAAATAAATAATAAACGTGTCCTAAAGTAATCTAGAGGGGGGGGGGGGGGGTGAATAGATTATAAACAATTTTACCCAATTTTTCGAGATTAGTCCAAATTACGAAAAAGCCCCAATCTAGTCAATATACAAAAACCATACAAGTGCGGAAATTAGAGGACACACAATATTTACGTGGAAACCCACACGGGGAAAAACCACGGGCTGTTATGTGCGCCACACGAGAACCTCGAATCCACTATTTGCAAATACGATTACAAATTAGGTTGACCACATCACACCTAAATTTACTAATCCGTCTTTGCTACCCGCGGGCCTTTAATAGTGACTCTAGTCCCTTGCTTGCAAACTACCTAAGAGGTAAATACAAGACTTGTCTCTAAAGTGAAGAGATAGCACAACCTAAGGTGACTATGTGAAATACTCAAGATGCTAAAAATGCAAGGTTAGACATTTTAAGCTTATCTAGGCAAGGATGAACATGTTAAACAATCCTAGATATCATATTACTAGATGACATGCATAAAACAACACTAAATAAGCAACCAAAGTCCTATATGCATTATCTATCACAATACAACTCACAAACCACAATAAAACAATCTTGAAACTAAGTCAAGTCATAAAGATGCAATCTTGAATCAATTCAAGTGATAAAGAAGCTATCTTGTAAAGCAAGAACATATAGATATGAGAATGATGTTCTAGATACAAGTCATGTGAGTAAAACTAAAAACCCTAGATGAAATCAACCTAGAATTATGCTAGATGATAAATGAAAGATGCAATATGAAGGGTTTTGTGATTTGGAAGCTTAAAGATGAAGTCTTGATACCTTGGCTTGAAGATACTCAATCATGCTCTCAAAAGTGTAATTTTTGCTCTAAAAAAATGAGCCAAGACTATCAAGACATATATAAATGGGATCCAAGTGAAGTGACATCGTTTTGAAAAAATGGCCTGAAAATGCCTTGGGCGCTGTACAGGTCGCTATACGTAGAGCGACCTGAACAGCGCCTGAAGGAGAAGATTAAACGTCTTCTACATGGGCGCTGTTCAGAAGAGCGCTTTTGAACAGCGCCTGAACAGCGCCAAGATTCTGAACTTGCTCGGCCAAGGTAGGACGCTGTACGTACAGCGCTTTCGTACAGCGCCTGAACAGCGCCAAGATTCTGAACTTGCTCGGCCAAGGTAGGTCGCTGTACGTACAGCGCTTTCGTACAGCGCCTGTACAGCGCCTACAAAAAAATGCATCAGGTCTGATGCAAAAATGACCCATTCTCATCGGGTCTGAAGGGGGCGCTGTTCATACAGCGCCTTGTAGAGCGCTTTGAACAGCGCCCTTTGCAACAAATGTACTCCTAGAAATAATGCATGGCAAGGCTTTGGGAATACAAAATGCAATCATCAAAATATGCAAAATGTGAGTGTGTGCAACTACATCTCTTCAAAATAGAGTAAGTCAAGAAATCTACCTTCCTTGAAGCTCTTGATCATGCAATGAGGTTTTCTTCCATCCTAAGCTATCCTTACATATAGAACCCCATTGTGATTTTGCCAACGAAATACGCCAATCAAAAATGAGGCACTTACAAAGAACACATTTAAAAACAATCATTTTGTTGAGTACCAACAACGACTCATCAGGTCCAAAGGTTTTGATGGTTCTTTGTTGATCAAGTATGCTGACGTATTGATTGCTTCTGCAACCCTGATTGTAGTCGCATGCTTTTGGCTCTATCAATTAATGTCCTGTTCATCCATTATGCTGTGGTGTTCCAGGAACTGTCCGTATGAGTTTTATCCCGCTCTGGTAGCAAAACTTCTTGAACTTGTTGTCTTTGTACTCTCCACCATTGTCTGATCGTAGCTTCTTGATCTTTAACCTTGTCTCATTTTCAACCCTAGCTTTCCACCTCTTGAAAACTTTAAACACCTCATACTTGTGCTTTCGAAAGTAAACCCACATCTTCCTGGAATGATCATCAATGAACGTGATGAAATATTGTTTACCTCCAATTGATGATGAAACAAATTATAGCACGGTGTGTAAAAAACTATCTAGAGGGGGGGGGGGGGGGGGGAATAGAATTTAAGCTTTTTACCCAATTTTTCGTGTTAGTCAAAATTACGAAATTACCTCTAAATAGATAATGCAAAAAATCAAGTATAAAATGCGGAAATTAAATAACACTTGATTTTTACATGGAAACCCTCATGGGAAAAACCACGGGCTAGTAAGTAAGCCACACTCGAACCTCGAATCTACTAAATGTGTAAAACGATTACAACCTAATCCCGGAAGTAATCACACACCTACCTAATCCCGGTATGAGTGAACCTAGTCCAATTTGCTTGCGATCTAAGCAACCTAATCCCGGAAGCTACACACAAGACTTACTTTCTCAATGACGAGAATAAACCCTAAGTGAATATATGAATATTCAAATGCAACATAGAGCAAGAGAAACCCTATATGCTTATCTAAGATGATTAATATGCAATTAGAACAATCCTAGATATTAAAAACTAAATGACATGTTCAATCAAATAGTTTAGCTAATCAAGATTAAGCACAAAACCTAATTAGCTATCACAATACAACTTCTCAAACATACATCACACTAATCTCAATCTTGTATCAAAAGATATATGAAAATCATACAAGTAATAAATTGAGATTGCTTGTTAAGAAAAACACAAAATATGTAAGATATTAGTGAAAAGCTTACCAAGCAAAGTATGATGAAGAATCCATGCAAAGAGACATTTAGATTATGAAGGATGATGCTAGATGATGATTGATGATCATGAAAAAGTGTTTGAGTAAACTAAAAATGAGTTCTTTGGAATTTTTCTTATCTTTGAAAAATATCCTAAGTATGGAATATGAATATGAACTCTTGTAATTGACCTAAAGTCAAAGTGGCATATATATAGGGGGCCAAAACAAGGTGTGGTCGTTTTGATAAGTTGGCCTCATATTTGCCTTGGGCGCTGCACGTAGAGCGCCTCTTGTACAGCGCTTGTACAGCGCCCCAACTCTGTTCTCACGGGAAAACAGAGTGGCGCTGTACGTAGAGCGCTTTGTACAGCGCCTGTACAGCGACCCAACAGCGACCGAATTAAATCGATCAGGTCTGAACAGCGCTCAATGGGCGCTGTTCGTACAACGCTTCTGTAGAGCGCTTTTGGGAGCGCCCAATGCAAAAATGCAATCCTAAGTCTAAGCATGACAAGGCCATTGGATATGCAAGATGCAATCAAACTAACATGCAAGAAGAGATGTTAATGAACATTAATGCACAAAAAATAAGACACACAACATACAAGTATTAAACAAATGCATGAGTTGTGAGTGTGTGCAACTATCTCTTCAAGACAAGTAAGCACAAAGAAATATACCTTCGGTGCTTATCAATACGAGGTCTTCAAAGGGCTTCGAACACAAAAACCCGATACCTAGGCTACCCTTACAAAGAACCCCAACATGTGGTTTGTCCACGAAATGAGCCAATCAACAAATGGGAACCTTACAATCTCCCCCTTTGGCTATTTCGAGACAAAACCACCACTCACATTGATTCCTCGCATTAAAATAGAAACAACGGGATAACTATGATATTCTATAGTACAAAGAGATAAGAAAATAAAACATCAAGTCTTCAATCTCTTGTAGAATAATCAAGCCCTGAAAAGAAAGTTTCTAACATTTCCAATACAAGTAAAAAGTGAGATGAATCAAGTGAGAACAAAAACAAGCATTTGCATTTAAAAAAAAAAAAAGGCACAACATGATAAAATGTAGTGTATGCAATGCTCCCCCTCAACGGGTTACTCCCCCTCAATGAATGTTCTCCCCAATATGCACAATTGCTTCTATATTTTGCAACTCCCTTTACCATATACTACTCCCCCTTTTTGTCATGATATAGGCAAAGGAGTAGTCCCCAACCGGGTCACTCATAGCAACGAGAGATAGTAGCATGCAAGATTTGCATAATTAACATAAGTCACTTTATGCATCTCAATTAATTGGAGAGAAACAAGGAGATTTATTTGTGAGAAAATGTGTGAATCAAACATGCTTTGCATACAAGACATGTAGCATTCAAGTCCAAAATACAATGGTATTTGGCAAAGCATATGACAAAGGTTTCTAATAGGAATTCAAACCAATTTCACCAAAGTCATGAGTAAAGCAAGGATATAGAATATATTGATTTCAATTTAAGAGAAACTATATCCAACTTTATAAGTGAAACATGGCATGAGCGACTTTGCACCCTTTTTTATTTTTCCGGATAAGATATCCGTATGATAGTAGCCATGGTCAACGAATAAAGAAAGAGAGACATTTGGAATATAAATTCCTTTGAATGGATACAAGATCCTTTATTCATTTTGAGTCTCATAAGCTTTCACACAAGTTTTGCATTTTAAGAATATGCAATCATCAATTCATGCTTTTCATGTGAGCATGTGATATGAATTTCATGCTTTTTCATTTGACATTAGCATGTTATTAAAGAATCATCATGTCATGGAGATAATCATAGGTCATTCAAATCATACTTCCTACATACATCTCCTAGTCCAAAAATGCATGTTTGAACATAAATATGACATGGATTGTAAACAAGCAAGGTTCACACTTATTGAATTGAAAACATATATACATATGTGCAACCAAGCTTACTCAAACAATTAAAAGAAGAGGCATAAGTTATTTAGAATTTTTTGCAAGATACAAGAATGCAAAATAGCTCTCTTTGCTTGAGTTCCCCATATGGGGTCAATCATAGAACATCACTCCACAAGACATATCCCAATAGATCTACTAAGAGTTTTTAATCGAGTTGCATCTAAGGGTTTAGTAAATAAGTCCGCAAGTTGATTATTAGTACCTACATGTTCAAGTACTATGCATTATTTTCAACAAGCTCTCTAATGAAGTGATGGCGGATGTCAATATGCTTAGTTCTAGAATGTTGTACCGGATTCTTGGAAATATTAATAGCACTCATGTTATCACAAAAGAGAGTGAGAGTACCTTGGTTGAATCCGTAGTCTACTAGCATTTACTTCATCCATAGGAGTTGAGTGCATCCACTCCCCGCGGCTATGTACTCGGCTTCCGCCGTGGACAAGGAAATCGAGTTTTGCTTCTTGCAAAACCAAGACACCAAGTTGTTGCCTAGAAAGAAGCAACCGCCCGATGTACTCTTCCTATCATCACAATTTCCTGCCCAATCCGTATCACTATATCCTACAAGACTAGGATTAGTGTCAAATGAGTACCAAATCCCATAGTTGGAAGTCCCATTTGTAAGGATTTCCATATATTGATTGGCTTATTTCGTGGACAAACCACATGTTGGGGTTGATAATGTAAGGGTAGTTTAGGTGTTTGAACTTCATGCTCTAAGGCCCTTTCAAGACCTCAAGGGACAAGCACGCCAAAGGTATAATTTCTTGTGCTTGATTTTTCTTTGAAGAGATTTAGTTAACACACACTCACTTAGCATACTTGTTCATGTGTGCATTCTCTTCACATGTCACTTTACACACTAGCACTTTGTTTTATATCTTGTTGTGTGTATATGTGCTTAGTAATTTGTTTCCCGATAGTGTTCAGAAACGTCCACGCTCACACGTATGTGTGCTTGGTTTTGCACGAAGACCGCCCACGGAGAATGCCCTTGGCTTCTCCTTGGTTTTCACCATTGTTGGTGATCGACGGTTATGATCGGCGGCCTAGCCGCCGAATGAAACTGCCGTTTCAGTCCAGATTGGTCTGAAGCAATTATGCGGTCAAGATCGGCGGTCACGACCGTCGTTCGAAACCGCCATTCATACCTGATCGATTTTAATCTCTCGGTCTAATTCGGCGGTTGGATCGGCGGTCATGAAACCGCCGAATGAAACTGCCGTTGATGCTCTGTTCTTCACGAGCTCAATTCGGCGGTCGTGATCAGCGGCCTGGCCGCCGATTGAAACCGCCAAACGGTGCGTTTCAGGGGCAAACTTGTCTTTTCACATGCCCAATTCTTGATGTCTATAAATATCTTACTTTCTCATTCTCTGAATAAGCTTCTTGAGTAATTAGAACCCTAAACTTTCAAGAGAGATTTTTGAGAAAAAATCAAATCAAATCAAGAACTCAACTTTAAACACTCAAATCAAATCCCTTTTGCATAAAATTTCATATTTGATCTTCTATGCCTTCATAGAATTGATCCATGCATGGTTTTGAATCATCACATCTTATTTGGTATGTTCTTCACTAATTTCATATTACTTTAGTGTTTTTCATATTAATATATCTCTTTAATTACTTGTATGCTTTTGATTATATGCTAGATACAAGTTAAAGATTATTTGTGATGAAAATGATTGAGTGTTGACTGTGATAGCTAATTAGGTTTTTGCTTAATCTTGATTAGCTAAGCTATTTGACATGTCATTTAGCAATTGATATCTAGGGTTGATTAAATTGATAATATCATCATCCTAGATAAGCATCTAAGGTTACCTAGCCTTGTTTGTTATTTGAATATTCATACATATTCACATAGGTTGCATAATCTCTTCATAGAGAATTAAGTCTTGAGGCTAAGGTTACTTAGGCCTCAAGCAATTAGGACTAGAGCCACTTTTAAAGGCCCGAGTGGTAGAAGTGGGGGGTTATTGACCGGAGTGTTAGATGAGGTCTACATAGGTTGTAAACTCTATTTCGATTAGTGGATTTCGAGGTCCGAGTGTGGCACACTAAACAGCCCGTGGTTTTTCCCAGTGGTTGGGTTTCCACGTATACATCAAGTGTTATTTAAACTCCGCACTATATTACACTTGCTTGTATTTTTGACTAGTAGGGGCATTTTCGTAAAATTGACTTGCATGTGAAAATTGGGTAATAATAGTTAAAATCTATTCACCCCCCCTCTAGATAATATATTTAGAACACATCGTATTCTTTACAATTGATATCAAAGCGGGTTCCTAGACATACATAGGTGATCCTAGCTCATTTTTGGTGTGTTTTGCATTTGTGTGATTCTTTGATCATTCATACATTTTGCATTCATTTCATGCATTCATTTCATCCATTCATTATACACTATGAGTGGAATCGCTGGTTCAAATGAGGGTGCTTCAACCGTAAGGCCACCGCTTCTCACCGGCATAAATTACTCCCAATGGAAAGGGAATATGGATGCATATGTGTGTCAAATCCATGATAGGGCATGGATGGCCATTGAAGATGGATATTCGCCTCCTATGATGACTCCCACGGGTGGAGGAGAAGAAGTGCTCAAGCCTAAAGCACAGTGGACACAACCCGAGTTTGAGTTGTCCAAGTGGAATCAAAAGGCGTGGCACGCCCTTATATGTGCAGTAGACGAAAATCAATACAAACTGATTCAGAACACTAAGATAGCCAATGAGGCATGGGACATCTTAGAGGTTGCACACGAGGGAACCGAAGTAGTGAAAGACTCCAAACTTCAAGTCCTCCAAACTCAATTTGAGACACTTAGGATGGAGGAGAATGAGTGCTTCAACGACTTTGAGATTAGGTTGATAGACATTGTTAACCAAAGTCATCAACTTGGTGACCCTTACTCGGATAGAAGGATCAAACAAAAGATAATGAGATCGCTTCCCGAGAGGTTTGAGTCTAAGGTGAAGGCTTTAGAAGAAAACAGTGATTTTAAAGACATGAAGCCGAGCGAGGTAATAGGTAGACTTCTCACCTACGAGTCTAGGAAGGGTCCTAGCTCCACTCCTTCAAAGAAGCAAAAAGGAATTGCTTTGAGTGCTTCTAAGGTAGGGAAGGAAGAGAAAGGTGACTTGGACGAAGACATGATTTTGATGCTTCAAAGATTCAAGAAATTTGTTAAGTTCGAGAAGCGTGGCTTTGGATCCAAAGGCCAAGTCTTGAAGAAAAAGGCTCATTTCAAGAAGCATGAGCCTAGGCAAGTGAAAGGGGTCCATTGCTATGAGTGTGGCGGCATAGGTCATATCTCACCCGATTGTGGGAATTTGAAGAACAAGAAAGAAAAAATGATGGTTGCCACTTGGAGTGAAAGTGATGACTCCGGAGAGGGAGATAAGTCATCAAGTGATGATGAGCTTATCAATAACTTTAAGGCATTGGGTGTCACTAATGAAGAAAATGAAGTTGTTGGTAAGAATTCCGTTGCTAGTGATCCCATAGAAGAGAAAGT
Source organism: Acer yangbiense (assembly GCA_008009225.1). NCBI lineage: Eukaryota > Viridiplantae > Streptophyta > Magnoliopsida > Sapindales > Sapindaceae > Acer > Acer yangbiense. Next base: position 20,577,346 of record CM017773.1, on the reverse strand, counting down.
CGAAGAAGTAGCTATAGAGGAGATAGTTGTTGCTTCACATTGGGATATGGCACTTATTGACTCAAGAGATCAAGGTGAAAGTCTTGATGAGGATATTGGATCCATAGGAGAGGAGGAGAGTCTAGAAGATGACACTAGTGGAGATGACTCCTTATCTAACTCTACAAATGGAAATGTAGAGAATATGGATGTGCATGACTTTATAGTCAATGTTGAAAGCTCCATGAAGAAGAAAGATAGATTTCTAAGGATTTTCGAGGAAGAAAATCTAGAGCTTTCAACATACAATGACCTCTTAAGGAAGTGAAACAAATAATAGCACGGTGTGTATAAAGCTATCTAGAGGGGGGGTGAATAGATTTTACGCTTTTTACCCAATTTTTCGTGTTAGTCAAAATTACGAAAATGCCCTCAAGATAATATAACCAAGCAATTGTAATATGGTGCGGAAATTAAAACAACACTTGGTTTTTACGTGGAAACCCTCACGGGAAAAACCACGGGCTATGTAAGTAAGCCACACTCGAACCTCGAATCCACTAAATGTGCAAACGATTACAACCTAATCCCGGAAGTAATCACACACCTACCTAATCCCGGTATGAGTGAACCTAGTCCAATTTGCTTGCGTTCTAAGCAACCTAATCCCGGATGCTACACACAAGACTTACTTTCTCTATGAAGAGAATATACAACCTATGTGAATATATAAAATATCCAAAATGCAATTAAGAGCTAGGTTACTCTATATGCTTATCTAGGATAGTGAATATGCAATTAATTCAATCCTAGATATTAAAAGCTAGATGACATGTCAAATAGCTTAGCTAAACATAGATTAACAAAACCTAGATAGCTATAAAAAATACAACACTCAATCATGTCAACACAACAATCTCTAATTTGTATCTAGAATATATTCAAGAGCATACAAATAATATAAGAGATGTCAATGATAAATAAAACACTAATTATGTATGATAATAGTGAAGAACTTACCAAAGAATATGTGTTGACCAAAACCCATGCAAGCAAGCATCCTAACTAAGCTAGAAAATGCTAGATGATATTTTGATGCATATGAGAATGGTTTTTGAGTGTTAAAAAGGTGTTCTTGATTTGATTTTCTCTCAAATGTCTCTCTTTTAAGTTTAGGGTTCTTAGAGTTAAAGAACATTAAATCTGAAAATGAGAAAGTGTGATATTTATAGACATCAAGAAAAGGGCAAGTGAAAAGACAAGTTTGCCCTTGAAACGCACCGTTCGGCGGTTTCAATCGGCGGCCAGGCCGCCGATAATGACCGCCGAATTGAGCTCGTGAAGAACAGAGCATAAACGGCGGTTCATTCGGCGGTTTCATGACCGCCGATCCTAACCGCCGAATCAGACCCGAGAGATCGAAATCGATCAGGTATGAACGGCGGTTTCGAACGGCGGTCGTGACCGCCGATCGTGACCGTAGAATTGCTCCTAGAAGCAAACGGCGGTTCCATTCGGCGGCCAGGCCGCCGATCATAACCGCCAATCACCAACAGAGGTGAAAACCAAGGAGAAGCCAAGGGCATTCTCCGTGGGCGGTCTTCGCGCAAAACCAAGCACATTCTAGTGCATGCGCGGACGTTTCCGAACACTATCGGGAAACGAATTACAAGACACATAAATACACAACAAGATATAACAATCAAAGTGCTAGTGTGTAATGTGACATATGAAGAGAATGCACACAAATGTAAGAATGCAAAGTGTGTGTGTGCTTCTAAATCTCTTCAAAGAAAGGTAAGCACATAGAAATTTACCTTCGGTGCTTATCAACACGAGGTCTTCAAAGGGCTTCGAACATTAAGACCGATACTTAGGCTACCCTTACAAAGAACCCCCACATATGGTTTGATCACGAAATAAGCCAATTAAAAACAACGGGAATCCTTACAATCTCCCCCTTTGGCTATTTCGTGACAAAACCATCACTCACAAAGATTCCTCACAAAAAAAATAGAAACTACGGGACTATAATGATATTCTACAATACAAAGAGATAAGATAATGCAACTTGAAGTCTTCAATTCTCTTGTAGAATAATCAATCCCTGAAAAGAGTTTCTAACATTTCTAATACAAGAAAAGTGTGAGATTAATCATGTGAGAACAATACCAAGCATTTGCATTTTTAGAATTTAGGCACAACATTACCAAATGTATGCAATGTATGATAAATGCAATGCTCCCTCTCAACGGGTTACTCCCCCTCAATGTATGTTTTCCCCAAAGTGCACAAAAGCTTCTATATTTTGCACCTCCCCTTACCATATCCTACTCCCCCTTTTTGTCATGATATAGGCAAAGGAGTAGTCCCCAATTGGGTCACTCATAGCAACGAGAGATAGAAGCATGCAAGATATGCATATACATATAAGTCACTTTATGCACTTCAATTAATTTGAGAGAAACAAGGAGATTTATTTTGAGAAAATGTGTGAATTCAACATGCTTTGCATACAAGACATATAGCATTCAAGTCCAAAATACAATGGTATTTGGCAAAGCAAATGACAAAGGTTTCTAATAAGAATTCAAACCAATTTCACCAATGTCATGGGAAAAGCAAGGATATAGAGATTATTGATTTCAATTTAAGAGCAACTATATCCAACTTTATAAGCGAAACATGGCATGAGCGACTTTGCACCCTACTTGATTTTTCCGGATAAAATTATCCGTATGATAGTAACCATGTTCAACTAATAAAGAAAGAGAGACAATTGGAATGTAAGTTCCTTTGAATGGATACAAGATCCTTTATTCATTTTGAGTCTCATAAGTTTTCACACAAGTTTTGCATTTTTAAGAATATGCAATCATCAATTCATGCTTTTCATGTGAGCATGTTATATGAATTTCATGCTTTGTCATTTGTCATTAGCATGTTATTAAAGAATCATCATGTCATGGAGATAATCATAGGTCATTCAAATCATACTTCCAATGTAAATCTCCTAGTCCAAAAATGCATGTTTGAACATAAATATGACATGGATTGTAGACAAGCAAGGTTCACACTTATGGAATTTTAAAACATATATACAAATGTACAACCAAGCTTACTCAAGCAATTAAAAGAAGAGGCATAAGATATTTCAAATTTTTTGCAAGATACAAGAATGCAAAATAGCTCTCTTTGCTTGAGTTCCCCATATGGGGTCAATCATCAACCTTCAACAATGAAGGTCATGAGGTCCTATAGACCTCCCAAGTCCATTTGGCTTGGATGAACCTATTTGAGACTTGATAGTCTCGTAGCAAGCGGGTTCATTTTTCCTTATCCACATAGGTGTGACATTTTTCTTCCTAGTGGTCAATTGTTCTAGAGATCTAGATGTCATAGGATCATGTAAATGAATTTCTTCCTTCCTATGAGTATGCATTCTAGCTCTAGCTTTCTTTTTCTCAATCATGCTTTTAACTCTACACATTTTAATGTAACGAAAGCACTTTGGTCTAATATGACCATCAACACCACAAAAATGACATGTAGGGACAAAGTTAGGAATCATACCATGTCCTTGTGCATGTATAGGAGCCTTCCCATGTCTTTGTGGTTGTCTTGGTTGTTGGATAGGATTTCTCCTTCTTTGTTGTTGACCAAGACTTGGTTGCTTCCACGGTTGAGTTTGCATGATTGGTCTCTTCCCTTGATGGATTTGAGTTTGAGGGAAGTTAGCATGAGGAACTCTTGTAGGTTGAGCTTGAGGTTGTCTTCTTGGAGCTACCTTCACTTGTGCACTATGAGAGCATTGTCCTAGCTCAATCTTCTTCCTAGGAGTTTGCACCGGTGAATCTTCTTTGTAGCTCAAGCTTTTGACAAACATGGTCTTGTTAGGAGTGGAGGACTCCTTACTATCTTCAAACCCAAGACCTCTCTTATCACACGGACTCTTTCCAACACTTAACATGTGGTCAAGTTTTTCGGTGCTAGAAACTATCCTAGTCCTTGAACCTTTAGCCTCTTCAAGCTCTCTTTTTAATTCTTCTTCATTCCTCTTAGATAAGTCTAACTCCTTTCTTAGCTTATCTTCAATATTCTTGGATCTATCCACTTGTTCACTTAAGTGGTCAACATGAGCTTCAAGGTCTAGATTCTCTTCTCTCAATCTTCGTATCTTTTCCTTGGTCTTCATTGCTAAGCTTTTAAACTCAGTGAGGTGTTTATCTAGAACCTTTTTCTTCACATATCCATGTGAGGAGTTAGATGAAGAGTCGTCTTTATTAGAGTCACTTTCTTCTTGACTCTCATTCTCTTCTTCATTGTAGGAGATCGGAAAGGCAAAATAGTTGTTCTCACAATCATTCAAGCTTGAGGGACTTCCTTCAACAACTTTCACTTTGTTGTCCCGCTTGTGAGAGCAACCTAATGCCAAGAATTTTGCCACAATCTCTTCATCACTATTACTTGAAGTGGCGACCTCCTCTCTTTCATCTTCCAAGTTAGCACATTCCTTGGAGATATGCCCGAATCCTCCACATTCGTAGCATTGAATCTTCTCTCTTGAAGACATCTCATGATATGGCTTGACATTCTTAATAGTGGACTTCTTCTTCTTGAAGTCATTCCCCTTTGAGCCATAATCACTCTTTTGAAGATTCAAGAACTTCTTGAATCCTTTGGCAATGAGTGCCATGTCTTCATATGAGTCATCCTCCTCCTCTTCCATCTTGGATGTCTTCAAGGCAATATCCTTTTTCTTCTTAGGAGGAGATGTGGTAGCCTTTCTTGATTCATAGGCTAGAAGTCTTCCAATGACTTCACTCGGCTTCATTTCCTTGTAAGTGTCATTTTCTTCTAAAGCCGTCACTTTGGGTTCGAACCTCTCGGGAAGTGATCGCATGATCTTTTGCTTGATTCTTCTATCCGAGTAAGGATCACCAAGTTGGTGACTTTGGTTCACAATGTCCATTAGTCTCACTTGGAAGTCATTGAAGTGCTCGTGCTCTTCCATCCTAATGGTCTCAAACCGAGTTTGAAGGACTTGAAGCTTTGAGTCCTTGACAACCTCGGTGCCTTCATGTGCAACTTCTAGGATGTCCCATGCCTCTTTAGCAATCCTAGTAATTTGAATCAGTTTGTACTGATTTTCACTCACTGCACATCGGATGGCATGAATAGCCTTGTTGTTCCACATGGAGTCAATAAATTCTTGAGGACTCCACTGTGCCTTAGGCTTGAGAACTTCTTCTCCTCCATCCGTAGAAGTCATCATAGGTGGAGCATATCCATCTTCAACCGCCATCCATGCCCTATCATGGATTTGGCATATGTATGCTTCCATCTTCCCCTTCCATGAGGAGTAATTATCGCCGGTGAGCAACGGTGGCCTCACGCTCGACGCTCCCTCTTTGCTCATCCCGAAACCACTCATAGTGTTTGGATGAATGCAAATGAGATGAATGCAAAATGTATGAATAAATCAAAAATCACACAAAATGCAAAACACACCAAAATGAGCAAGGATCACCTATGTATGTCTAGGAACCCGCTCTGATACCAAATGAAACAAATAATAGCACGGTGTGTATAAAGCTATCTAGAGGGGGGGTGAATAGATTTTACGCTTTTTACCCAATTTTTCGTGTTAGTCAAAATTACGAAAATGCCCTCAAGATAATATAACCAAGCAATTGTAATATGGTGCGGAAATTAAAACAACACTTGGTTTTTACGTGGAAACCCTCACGGGAAAAACCACGGGCTATGTAAGTAAGCCACACTCGAACCTCGAATCCACTAAATGTGCAAACGATTACAACCTAATCCCGGAAGTAATCACACACCTACCTAATCCCGGTATGAGTGAACCTAGTCCAATTTGCTTGCGTTCTAAGCAACCTAATCCCGGATGCTACACACAAGACTTACTTTCTCTATGAAGAGAATATACAACCTATGTGAATATATAAAATATCCAAAATGCAATTAAGAGCTAGGTTACTCTATATGCTTATCTAGGATAGTGAATATGCAATTAATTCAATCCTAGATATTAAAAGCTAGATGACATGTCAAATAGCTTAGCTAAACATAGATTAACAAAACCTAGATAGCTATAAAAAATACAACACTCAATCATGTCAACACAACAATCTCTAATTTGTATCTAGAATATATTCAAGAGCATACAAATAATATAAGAGATGTCAATGATAAATAAAACACTAATTATGTATGATAATAGTGAAGAACTTACCAAAGAATATGTGTTGACCAAAACCCATGCAAGCAAGCATCCTAACTAAGCTAGAAAATGCTAGATGATATTTTGATGCATATGAGAATGGTTTTTGAGTGTTAAAAAGGTGTTCTTGATTTGATTTTCTCTCAAATGTCTCTCTTTTAAGTTTAGGGTTCTTAGAGTTAAAGAACATTAAATCTGAAAATGAGAAAGTGTGATATTTATAGACATCAAGAAAAGGGCAAGTGAAAAGACAAGTTTGCCCTTGAAACGCACCGTTCGGCGGTTTCAATCGGCGGCCAGGCCGCCGATAATGACCGCCGAATTGAGCTCGTGAAGAACAGAGCATAAACGGCGGTTCATTCGGCGGTTTCATGACCGCCGATCCTAACCGCCGAATCAGACCCGAGAGATCGAAATCGATCAGGTATGAACGGCGGTTTCGAACGGCGGTCGTGACCGCCGATCGTGACCGTAGAATTGCTCCTAGAAGCAAACGGCGGTTCCATTCGGCGGCCAGGCCGCCGATCATAACCGCCAATCACCAACAGAGGTGAAAACCAAGGAGAAGCCAAGGGCATTCTCCGTGGGCGGTCTTCGCGCAAAACCAAGCACATTCTAGTGCATGCGCGGACGTTTCCGAACACTATCGGGAAACGAATTACAAGACACATAAATACACAACAAGATATAACAATCAAAGTGCTAGTGTGTAATGTGACATATGAAGAGAATGCACACAAATGTAAGAATGCAAAGTGTGTGTGTGCTTCTAAATCTCTTCAAAGAAAGGTAAGCACATAGAAATTTACCTTCGGTGCTTATCAACACGAGGTCTTCAAAGGGCTTCGAACATTAAGACCGATACTTAGGCTACCCTTACAAAGAACCCCCACATATGGTTTGATCACGAAATAAGCCAATTAAAAACAACGGGAATCCTTACAGGAAGCAAGTGGAGAAGATGGATCTTAAGGACAACTTTGAAAGTTTTGAAAGCTCTAAGTTAAAGAATGAAAAATAGATTAAAAGGTTAAAGGAAGAACTACTTAGGCTTTCAACACAAGTTGATCACTTGAATGATGAAGTGGTAAGATCCATGGTGGAAGAAGATAAGCTAAAAGATGAGCTAGCTTTGTCTAAGAGGAATGAAGAGGGTTTGAAGAGAGAGCTTGTTGAAGCCAAAGAGTCATTGACTAGAATGACCACAAGCACCAAGAAGCTTGACAACATACTTGGTGTTGGAAAAAGCCCTTGTGACAAAAGAGGTCTTGGATTCGAAGTGAGCAAGGATTGCTCTATTCCTAAGAAGACCGTCTTTGTGAAGAGTTTGGGTAAGATAGAAGCGTCTCCGGTGCAAACTCCTAGGAAGAAGTTAGAACTAGGACAATATTCGAAAAATGCACAAGTGAAGGTGGTGAAAACAAAACAACCCCAAGCTCAACGGATTAGAGCCTCTCGAGTCAACTCTCCTCAACAAATGACTCACTATGAAAAGAGGCAAAACATGCTACCTCATCCAAGGAGGCAACCCATTCCGGTTCAACCACATAGAAGACATGAACCGATTCAACACCAAAGGAGACAACAAATGCATGATGAGTCTCCAATGACTTCACATGGATATGGTATGAATTCTTACTTTGTACCAACTTGTCATTATTGTGGTGTTTATGGACATATTAGGCCTAAGTGCTTTAAGTACATTAAGCATTGTAGGATTAATAGCATGATAGAGAAAAAGAAGCTAAGAAGAGCCCACTTGCATGAGCCTAGGAAATCCTTTGTCAATAATCCTAGGTTAGTGAATGACATGCAACCCTTAACCACTAAGAAGAAAAAAATCATATCTATGTGGATAAGGAAAGATGAACCCACTTGCTACGAGACTAACAAGTCTCAAATGGGTTCAACTAAGTCCAATGGACTTGGTAGGTCCATAGGACCTCATCGCCTTCTTTGATGAAGGATGATATTGACCCCATATGGGAAACTCAAGCAAAGAGAGCTTATGCATACTTGTTGCATGCAAATATTTGAAAAATCTTATGCTTCTTTGTTAATTGCTTGAGTAAGCTTGGTTGCACATATGTATATATGTTTTCAATTCAATAAGTGTGAACCATGCTTGTTTACAATCCATGTCATATTTATGTTCAAACATGCATTTTTGGACTGGGAGATTTACATAGGAAATATGATATGAATGACCTATAGTTATCTCCATGACATGATGATTCTTAATGACATGCTTAAAAATTGAAAAGCATGAGTTGTTTATAACATGCTAATGTCAAATGAAAAAGCATGAAATTCATATGACATGCTCAAATAAAAAAGCATGAATTGATGATTGTAATTTATAAATGCAAAACTTGTGTGAAAAAGCTTATGAGACTTAAAATGAATAAAGGATCTTGTATCCATTCAAAGGAATTTATATTCCATATTGTCTCTCTTTCTTTATTTGTTGAACATGTCTACTATCATACGGGTTTCATTCCCGGAAAAATCAAATAGGGTGCAAAGTTGCTCATGACATGTTTGGCTTATAAAGTTGGATATAGTTGCTCATAAATTAAAATCAATGAAAACTCTATATCCTTGCTTCTCTCATGACATTGGTGAAATTGGTTTGAATTCTTATTAGAAACCTCATGTTGGGGAGACAATACATTGAGGGGGAGCATTGCATTCACAATTATTGCATGATGTTGTAGTTGTGCTTAAATTCTTAGAATGCAAATGCTTGTTTTTATTCTCACTTGATTCATCTCACTTTTTACTTGAATTGGAAAGTATAGAAACTTTGCTTTAAGGGACTGATTGTTCTACTTGAGATTGAAGACTTCAAGTTTATTTTTATATATCTCTTTGTAAAGTAGAAAATCTTAGTAGACCCGTAGTTTCTATTATGATATAAGGAATCAATGTGAGTGGTGGTTTTGTCACGAAATAGCCAAAAGGGAAGATTGTAAGGATTTCCATATATTGATTGGCTTATTTCGTGGACAAACCACATGTTGGGGTTGATAAAGTAAGGGTAGTTTAGGTGTTTGAACTTCATGCTCTAAGGCCCTTTCAAGACCTCAAGGGACAAGCACGCCAAAGGTATAATTTCTTGTGCTTGATTTTTCTTTGAAGAGATTTAGTTAGCACACACTCACTTAGCATACTTGTTCATGTGTGCATTCTCTTTACATGTCACTTTACACACTAGCACTTTGTTTTATATCTTGTTGTGTGTATATGTGCTTAGTAATTCGTTTCCCGATAGTGTTCGGAAACGTCTGCGCTCACACGTATATGTGCTTGGTTTTGCGTGAAGACCGCCCACGGAGAATGCCCTTGGCTTCTCCTTGGTTTTCACCATTGTTGGTGATCGGCGGTTATGATCGGTGGCCTGGCCGTCGAATGAAACCGCCGTTTCAGTCCAGATTGGTCTGAAGCAATTATGCGGTCAAGATCGGCGGTCATGACCGCCATTCATACTTGATCGATTTTAATCTCTTGGTCTAATTCGGCGGTTGGATCGGCGGTCACGAAACCGCCAAATGAAACCGCCGTTAATGCTCTGTTCTTCACGAGCTCAATTCGGCGGTCGTGATCAGCGGCCTGGCCGCCGATTGAAACCGCCGAACGGTGCGTTTTAGGGGCAAACTTGTCTTTTCACATGCCCAATTCTTGATGTCTATAAATATCTTACTTTCTCATTCTCCGAATAAGCTTCTTGAGTAATTAGAACCCTAAACTTTCAAGAGAGATTTTTGAGAAAAAATAAAATCAAGAACTCAACTTTAAACACTCAAATCAAATCCCTTTTGCATAAAATTTCATATTTGATCTTCTATGCCTTCATAGAATTGATCCATGCATGGTTTTGAATCATCACATCTTATTTGGTATGTTCTTCACTAATTTCATATTACTTTAGTGTTTTTCATATTAATACATCTCTTTAATTACTTGTATGCTTTTGATTATATGCTAGATACAAGTTAGAGATTATTTGTGATGAAAATGATTGAGTGTTGACTGTGATAGCTAATTAGGTTTTTGCTTAATCTTGATTACCTAAGCTATTTGACATGTCATTTAGCAATTGATATCTAGGATTGATTAAATTGATAATATCATCATCCTAGATAAGCATCTAAGGTTACCTAGTGATCGAACTATTTTATACCTATTTGAGGTCCCCCATTTCCGATCGTTTGTCTCGTTTTCGAGCGTATTTTTGTATATAATGTTTTGTTTGAGCTTTGTGTAGGTACATATTCCTTATGATAAGGTTTTGAGTTTAAAGATTAGTTTGGGAGGCAAAATGGAGCAAAAAGAGCTGAAATTGTATATACGCGTGCAGAACGTACAACTTACGGAGATCATATCTTCCTTCTCAGATCAAACCACATGGATATCTTTATATATTCGGAAAGCCCCGGAAGTCTAGTTTCTAGAACATTTTACGGATTGTGATTCCGAGCTTTCTGCAGGAAGTTATACCCATTTCCGTAACGGTTCGCGATGCTGAAAACGCTGAAAGGTTGTCAGGTCTAAACGGCTACTTCAAACGGCGGCCATCATAAGGAATATCAGGGACAGTTTCGTCCTTTCATCCCCAATTCGTGCCCTAACCTCCCAACAATATATAAACACCTTATTCTCTTCTCAACCATCATAACACACTCCCCAAAAAACTTCCTCTTCTTCTTCTTCTTCATTTTCTTCACCAAATAAGAGAGAGAGAAGCTTCCAAGAGCATCCATAGAGGTTTTTCCTCCATGGATGCTCCCCATCTCACCTTCTACCCATCTTCCACCACATTTAGGAGTAGATTGCATAGAGATAGGAGTGGGCTTTGGTCAATTTCGAGCTAGCAAAGGAAGGAGATCTTGGAGGAGGTTTTCGTCAAGGGTTGTATCTATTTCTCACTCTCTATGTATTTCTTGCTTTCTTGAATGTGTAATCCCCACTTGGGAATATTTGTAAACCTATTTTGTGCTCAATATATATGTGGTTGTTTTTATATCCAATTTGTGTTTTGATTCATTCTTGATTGTTATTGAATATATCTCTTATCTTGAAATGCATTTTTATGGATGATTGGAAATTGATATGTGTTCATGGATGGGATTAGGAGTAGATTAACTTAATTGTAGGAGTAGTTGTAATCAAATATCCCATTTGTGTATGTATGTCTTTGGAAGGTCGAAATTGCATGTCATGAATTGGTTTGAGTGAATTAGAGTTAGGATTGTGCTTTAGGAGGGGCTCTCCGGGCATAGTTTTGGCTAATTAGCTAGGAAGAGTGGGTGAACCTATAAATTGTCATATTAGAAGGGTTTGGTTCATTGTTCTTGTAAACAATTGGACTTTAGCTATTTCTCACTCTAGGGGCTCTAGGTGAGTTATGGTCGGAGATACAATCACTCTTTCCACATTCATTAGACTTTCACGTTGCCATTTTACATTACGAGTCTATTATTGGGGCTCAATGTAGTTTTGTTTGTAGAATCGGTTCACATATGTTGGTTGCGGTTTCGTGTTTGAGAGGTTCTCGGCACACTTTTCAACCGTTAGCTCTATGAATGGGTATAAATCGGATTGAGGCAAGAACGAACCCTTAACTAAAATTGGATGTCCGTAATGTCTAACAACCAACTATTTGTGCACTTAGGTATGGTGAACTTGTTGAACCTTGTGTGACCATTTTCATGCATCTCTCCTATCCATCATTTTATTTATCACTTTAACCACCATTCTCACCCTTCCATATTCTCTTTGTTTTTATTTATTTTCATTTTTATTCTCTACACACACACACACACATCGCATTGTACATACATTTCACACACATCATTCTTACCTTTCCACATTCTATTTACATGCTTACAATAAACTCTAGAACTTGATACGGTTGATGAATCATACCTCCCTGCGGAACGATACCCTTGCTTGCCGCTTTACTAGTCTTTTGCTAGTTTAGAGCACATTGCGTAGGAAACCCCTATTTTAAATATAAACAAATCTTTTGATCCTCGCATTCTTACAACGACGGAAAAAGCGAGTATCACCTAGCCTTGTTTGTTATTTGAATATTCATACATATTCACATAGGTTGCATAATCTCTTCATAGAGAATTAAGTCTTGAGGCTAAGGTTGCTTAGGCCTCAAGCAATTAGGGCTAGAGCCACTTTTAAAGGCCCGAGTGGTAGAAGTGGGGGGTTATTGACCGGAGTGTTAGACGAGGTCTACATAGGTTGTAAACTCCATTTCGATTAGTAGATTTCGAGGTCCGAGTGTGGCGCACTAAACAGCCCGTGGTTTTTCCCAGTGGTTGGGTTTCCACGTATACATCAAGTGTTATTTAAATTCTGTACTATATTACACTTGCTTGTATTTTTGACTAGTAGGGGCATTTTCGTAAAATTGACTTGCATGCGAAAATTGGGTAATAATTGTTAAAATCTATTCACCCCCCCTCTAGATAATATATTTAGAACACATCGTATTCTTTACACCATTCACAAAGCGAATGACTCTCTTAACCGAAGAGAGATGGGACTCCTTGGGATCGGATTGGTACCTAGCACAAACTCCTACACTAAATGATATATCGGGCCTACTTGCGGTCAAATAGAGCAAGCTCCTTATCATGCTACGATATAAGGTTTGGTCCACACTTTTACCGCTAGCATCCTTGCTTAGCTTCAAAGTGGTGCTCATAGGAGTGTCACAATGTTTGGCTTTTTCAAGACCAAACTTCTTCACTAGGTTTTTGGCATATTTGGCTTGGGTTATGAAAATCCCATCATTTAGTTGCCTAATTTGCAAACCTAGAAAGTAACTAAGCTCACCAACAAGACTCATCTCAAATTCATGAGACATAACATCAACAAATTGTTGGACCTTGGTGTTGTTGGTGGAGCCAAACATTATATCATCAACATATATTTGAGCTATGAAAAGCTCATCATTGTTTCTTTTGATGAATAGTGTCTTGTCAACACTACCACGTGTGTAGTCATTGTCAATAAGAAATTGAGTGAGGAGCTCATACCAAGCTCTCGGTGCTTGTTTCAACCCATATAGAGCCTTCTTGAGGCGATAGACATGGTTGGGGTGGTGAGCATCCACAAACCCCTTGGGTTGTTCAACAAACACTTCCTCTTGCAAGAAGCCATTGAGGAAGGCACTCTTGACATCCATTTGGTGCAATTTGAACTTGTGCACACAAGAAATGGACAAGAGAAGCCTAATAGACTCTAAACGGGCAACGGGAGCAAATGTCTCCTCAAAGTCGATACCCTCAATTTGAGAGTACCCTTGTGCTACAAGTCTAGCCTTGTTCCGCACTATGTTGCCATCCTCATCGGATTTGTTCCTAAATATCCATTTAGTGCCTATGACATTAGTGGTCTTAGGCCTAGGAACTAGAGTCCAAACCTCATTCCTTTCGAATTGGTTTAGCTCTTCTTGCATGGCAAGAACCCAAAATTCATCATTTAAGGCTTCTTCAACCTTTTTGGGTTCAATTTGAGAGGTGTAGCATGTCTAGCTAATAAGATTAGCAAATTGACGTCTAGTCCTAACACCTTTATTAACCTCTCCAATGATATCTTCTTTATCATGGAGTTTCCTAACCCATGGAGCGGGTTCTTTAGAGTCCAAGAGAGGAACTCTATCAATAGGTTGTGTGTCATCATTGTTGACATTAGATGTCCCAACATTAGGAGACACCACAACCTTCTCCAAAGGAGAAACATCACTAAAAATAACCTCCTCCTCATGATCATTTGACTTGAGCCTAGTATCATCAAATACGACATTGGATGATTCCATAACACTTATAGTCTTTAAATTGAAAACTCTATAGGCTCTACTATTCAAGGCATAGCCAATAAAAATACCCTCATCACTCTTAGCATCGAATTTGCCAAGTTGATCACGGTCATTCAAAATGTAGCATTTGCTTCCAAAAGTGTGGAAGTAGCTAACATTTGGCCTCTTGCCTTTCCATAACTCATAGGAGGTGTTTCTAGTACCGGGCCTTAGGAAAACTCTATTTCCTATATAGCAAGCCGTATTGATGGCTTCGGCCCATAGGTTCCTAGGAATATTGTTGCTAAGCAACATCACACGGGCCATCTCTTGAAGGACCCTATTTTTCCTCTCAACAACTCCATTTTGTTGAGGTGTCCTAGGAGCCGAAAACTCATGGGAGATGCCTAAACCATTACAAAAGGTTTCAAAAGTAGCATTCTCAAATTCCCTCCCATGGTCACTTCTAATCCGTTTTATGCTTTTAATATTAGAGTTCATTTCATTTTGTATTTTATTACAAAGCATTTTAAACTTATCAAAAGTTTCGGATTTTTCTCTAAGAAAATATGTCCATGTGAACCTAGAGAAATCATCAACACAAACAAAAATGTATCTCTTTCCACCTAAACTCTCGGTTTGCATAGAACCCATGAGATCCATGAGGAGAAGCTCTAGGGGCTCCTTGGTAGAGAGATACTTGCCCTTTTTGTGCATGCTTTTGGTTTGTTTTCCTTGTTGGCAAGGTCCACAAATACCATTGGCTTTCTTCCCAAGCTTAGGGAGGCCACGCACACAATTGAACTTTCCAAGGGTTCTCAAATCCCTAAAGTTCATGTGGCCAAGTCTTTCATACCACAACTCTATTTGCTCATCCATGGACACATTGTTTGAGACTATTCTAGCTTCAAGACAATAACAATTGTCACTAAATCTCATACCTTTCAACAAGGTTTGTCCATCGGGCTTTAGGATCGAGCAATCATCTTTACAAAACAAGACGGAATATCCTTCATCACTTAGATGTGAAATGCTTATTAAATTGGCTTTCAAGCCATCAACAAATAAAGCATCGGATAAGGAGGGTAATCCGGGAACGAAAATGGTTCCTTTCCCTACAACCTTCTTTTTGGATCCATCACCAAAAGTGACATATCCTCCTTCCTCCATAACAAGAGTCTCGAAGAAACTCTTGTTTCCCGTCATGTGCCTAGAGCACCCACTATCTAAATATCAAAAATTAGAAGAATTTGCCTTCAAGGCTATTTGAGCAACATGGAAAACATTTTCATTCTTTCTAATCCACCTAGAAACAATCTTAGCTTTCTTAGTGGTCTTTGGTACATGGGCTCTAGATGTCCTAGGATTATGCATAATAATATTATCATTCCTAGGAACATGCATCATGGCTCTTTTCTTTTTCTTCTCTATCATGCTTCTAGTTTTGCACATTTTTATATATCGAAAGCAATGTGGTCTAATATGACCATCAAATCCACAAAAGTGACATATAGGAGTAAAATAAGGAATCATACCTTGTCCTTGTCTTTGTGGATGAAAGGGTTCAATCCTTCTTCGTTGTTGAACCGGTCTAGATTGCTTCCTAGCTTGAGGTTGCATGATAGGTCTCTTTCCTTTGTGAGCCAATTGTGGAGGAATGTTGGCTTGAGGGACCCTAGGGGGTTGAGCTTGAGTTTGCCTTCTTGGCCCCATCTTCACTTGTGCATTTGAACATTGTCCTACTTCTAACTTCTTCCAAGGAATTTGCACATATGAAGTTTCTTCGTTCTTCAAACCCTTGACAAACACGGTCTTGTTAGAGGTTGAGATCTTCTTGTCATCTTCATACCCAAGACCCCTCTTGTCACATGGACTCTTTCCAACACCAAGCATATGGTCAAGCTTCTTGGTGCTAGAATCCATCCTAGTCATAGAATCTCTAACTTCTTCAAGCTCCCTCTTTAGACTTTCTTCATTCCTCCTAGATAAGACTAACTCCTCTCTTAGTTTATCTTCCATCTTCTTGAATTTTTCCATTTGTTCACCTAAGTGGTCATTATGAGATGCAAGCTCAAGATTTTCTTCTCTCAACATCTTGATCTTTCTTGTGCTCTTGATTGCTAAATCATTAAACTCTGCATGGCATTTAGCAAGCACCTCTTTCTCCACAAAACTACTTATGGAGTCAGACGAGGAATCACTTTCTTCTCCACTTGAATCATTTTCCTCTTGACTCATTTCCTCTTTCTCACTAGCACTTTTGCTTTTATGGGAGGAGGCAAAAGCTAGGAGATTAGCCATGAGCTCTTTATCACTTGAAGACTCATCTCCCTCAATAGAGTCATCACTACTTCCACTCCAAGTGGCGGCCATCACTTTTCCCTTTTTCCTCTCATTGTGATTTGCACATTCGGGGGCAAAGTGACCTATGCCACCACACTCGAAACATCGGACCCCTTTCCTTTCGGTCCTTTCTTGCCTAGGTTCAAACTTCTTGAAAGAGCCATTTTTCTTCAAATCTTGACCTTTTGATCCAAAGCCCTTTCTTCTAAACTTCATAACCTTGTTGAACCTTTTTACAAACAAGGCAAGGTCTTCATCCGAGTCAACCTTCTTTGCCTCCTTTTCATCCTTGGAGGTTTTTAAAGCAATTCCTTTTTGCTTTTTAGTGGGTGTGGAGATAGGCCCTTTCCTAGACTCATAAGCTAGAAGGCTCCTAATCACCTCACTCGGCTTCATATCCTTATATCCACTATTTTCTTCTAAAGCCGTCACCTTCGATTCAAACCTATCGGGTAGAGATCTCATAATCTTTTGCTTGATTTTCCTATCCGAATATGGATCACCAAGTTGATGGCTTTGGTTGACTATATCCATCAACTTGATCTCGAAGTCGTTGAAGCACTCATTCTCCTCCATCTTAAGCATCTCGAATTGAGTTTGGAGGACTTGAAGCTTAGAGTCCTTCACCACTTCGGTTCCCTCATGTGCAATCTCTAGGATGTCCCAAGCCTCCTTAGCTATCCTAGTATTTTGAATCAATTTATATTGATTTTCATCTATAGCACACAAGATGGCATGCATCACCTTCCTATTCCACTTTGAAGCCTCAAACTCTTGCACGTTCCATTGCGCCTTAGGCTTCAATACTTCTTCTTCTCCACCATCGGGAGTCATCTTGGGTAGATCATATCCGTCTTCCACCGCCATCCATGCACGGTCATGAATTTGGCATATGTAGGATTCCATCTTCCCTTTCCATTGGGAATAGTTCAATCCGGTAAGAAGTGGAGGCCTTGTGCTTGAAGCACCTTCGTTGCCACCACCATTTCCACCGTTTCCACTCATAGTGTTTATGAATGAATGAAATGAATGCAAATGTATGAATGATCAAAGATCACACAAAATGCAAAACACACCAAAATAAGCAAGGATCACCTATGTATGTCTAGGAACCCGCTCTGATACCAATTGAAACAAATTATAGCACGGTGTGTAAAAAAACTATCTAGAGGGGGGGGGTGAATAGATTTTAAGCTTTTTACCCAATTTTTCGTGTTAGTCAAAATTACGAAATTACCTCTAAATAGATAAAGCAAAAAATCAAGTATAAAATGCGGAAATTAAATAACACTTGATTTTTACGTGGAAACCCTCACGGGAAAAACCACGGGCTAGTAAGTAAGCCACACTCGAACCTCGAATCCACTAAATGTGTAAAACGATTACAACCTAATCCCGGAAGTAATCACACACCTACCTAATCCCGGTATGAGTGAACCTAGTCCAACTTGCTTGCGATCTAAGCAACCTAATCCCGGAAGCTACACACAAGACTTACTTTCTCAATGAAGAGAATAAACCCTAAGTGAATATATGAATATTCAAATGCAACATAGAGCAAGGGAAACCCTATATG
The DNA here is from genome assembly GCA_008009225.1 of Acer yangbiense. Lineage (NCBI taxonomy): Eukaryota > Viridiplantae > Streptophyta > Magnoliopsida > Sapindales > Sapindaceae > Acer > Acer yangbiense. The sequence goes on along the minus strand of CM017773.1, from coordinate 20,559,382 downwards.
CTTATCTAAGATGATTAATATGCAATTAGAACAATCCTAGATATTAAAAACTAAATGACATGTTCAATCAAATAGTTTAGCTAATCAAGATTAAGCATAAAACCTAATTAGCTATCACAATACAACTTCTCAAACATACATCACACTAATCTCAATCTTGTATCAAAAGATATATGAAAATCATACAAGTAATAAATTGAGATTGCTTGTTAAGAAAAACACAAAATATGTAAGATATTAGTGAAAAGCTTACCAAGCAAAGTATGATGAAGAATCCATGCAAAGAGACATCTAGATGATCAAGGATGATGCTAGATGATGATTGATGATCATGAAAAAGTGTTTGAGTAAACTAAAAATGAGTTTTTTGGAATTTATCTTCTCTTTGAAAAATATCCTAAGTATGGAATCTGAATATGAACTCTTGTAATTGACCTAAAGTCAAAGTGGCATATATATAGGGGGCCAAAACAAGGTGTGGTCATTTTGATAAGTTGGCCTTATATGTGCCTTGGGCGCTGTACGTATAGCGCCTCTTGTACAGCGCTTGTACAGCGCCCCAACTCTGTTCTCACGGGAAAACAGAGTGGTGCTGTACGTAGAGCGCTTTGTACAGCGCCTGTACAGTGACCCAATAGCGACCGAATTAAATCGATCAGGTCTGAACAGCGCTCAATGGGCGCTGTTCGTACAGCGCTTCTGTAGAGCGCTTTTGGGAGCGCCCAATGCAAAAATGCAATCCTAAGTCTAAGCATGACAAGACAATTGGATATGCAAGATGCAATCAAACTAGCATGCAAGAAGAGATGTTAATGAACATTAATGCACAAAAAATAAGACACACAACATACAAGTATTAAACAAATGCATGAGTTGTGAGTATGTGCAACTATCTCTTCAAGACAAGTAAGCACAAAGAAATATACCTTCGGTGCTTATCAATACGAGGTCTTCAAAGGGCTTCGAACACAAAAACCCAATACCTTGGCTACCCTTACAAAGAACCCCAACATGTGGTTTGTCCACGAAATGAGCCAATCAACAAATGGGAACTTTACAGATGAGACTGAAGCTGGACCTCATACGTAAGTGTGCACTAGTTCCAGCTTCTCCTTTGTCGGCACTCTTTCGGTTTTCTTAAAGCTTACTCGCTTCGTCTTTCCAAGAACACTGTTCTCACCGAAATCAACCTCAATGGACTTCAACTCTAGCAATTTACCTCTCGAAAGCAGACACTTTAACCCTTGACTACTCATGTGCACAAACCTCTGGTGCCATAGATCTGGATCCTCTCTACCCTTCGTCATTGCGGTCAAACCATACCCATCTGTAGTTGTGTAAAGAGACTCATTATTAATTCCCCGGGCGATTGTCATAGCTTCTTTCGAGATTTTCCACTTATCACCTGTGAAAATCGTCACATAACCATCTGACGCTAACTGCCCTATTGAGATTAAGTTCTTCCTCAAGTTTGGTACTTGCCTCACATTGTCGAGCTTCCAAACAGAGCCATTCAACTGACTCTTCACATCTCCTTTCCTGGTAATGTTGCAAGCTTGATCATCACCAAGATACACCTTACCTAAACTTCCAGAAACATAATTCTCAAACAAATCCTTATGAAAGGTGGTATGGAGTGACGCCTCTGAGTCCAACACCCAAGATTCCGTCATGCTTTCCAATGAGTAGATAAGGCAGTTATCTGACTCCTCTGAAATACAATTTGCACCACTCTTGCCATCATCCTTCTTGGAGAACTGACATTCATTTGAGTAGTGACCCATCTTGCCACAATTCTAGCACTCGATGCCTTCTTGCTTCGCTGCTAATTACCTGAATTATTGCCCTGATGGTCCCTAGACTTGGATTTACCTCTTGACTTTGATATACCCCATTGATTCTTATTCCGATTTTTGCCTCTGCCTTCTCTACCTTCCATATTCAAGACTGAAGAGGATGCCCCTGATCCTGTTTCACGCATCCTAATTTCTTCTGTCATTATCATATTCATAACTTGCTGGAAGTTTATCTTCTCTTTTCCGAATAAGTTGGTGATCGATTGACACGTCGTTGCCCAACTTTCTAGCATCTGGGTGAGTAGAATGCTGCCTAAAAACTCATCGTCAAATACCATAGATACCAAACTTAACCCATCCTTAACTTCATTGAACTGGTTCAGATGATCCTTGAAACTCTAATTCTTTGACATCTTCAGATTTACCAGCTTCTTGATTAGATGGACTTTCCTCACTACAGAAGGCTACTCGTATAGGTATGATAAGGTCTTCATAAGATCTGCGGCTGTTTCCTGATCTTTAACATTGAAGGCAACCGATTTCGTCAAACTCAGACGAATCACTCTTAGTGCTTTGTGGTCAAGGAGTTCCCACTCCTCGTCGTCCATGCCTTTAGGCATCCATTTTACCATCCAATCTATGTCGAATACACTTTTCAGCTTCTTCTTTATCAGCCAATGGAGGTTTTTCTAGTACAGATAATCCTCTATCTACATCGTCAAGAAGCTAAAATTTGTACCATCGAACTTCTCAATCCTAATAGAATCATTTTCTGATCCCATCTTCACTCGACAAGAAATGAAAATTTTAGCCACACGAAACCCTAGATTTGCATAGAACCCTAAATCCTCTTGACCTAGGCTCTGATACCAGTTGTTATTGAAAATTCGTAATCACAGGTTACGTAAATCATAATCGCACACACGTAGATAAAGAACAATAAAAGAAGAAAAGAAACGACATGAAAGATTTACGTTGTTTAGCAATTTGCCTACATTTACGGAGCGCACCTGTACTCAATCCATTATCAGAGTTGGATTACAATCTCTCTACCTCTTTTTTTCAATCCCTTATACAATTGCACTCAGCCTCACTTGCTATTTTCTACTCTTTTCTGCACACCCCAACATAATGGCAAATAGTAGTATTTATATGGGAACATTACGGTAAGCTAAATCCCTAAAAGAGTACTTTTCTTTTCGCACAACTTTTCCTGATTCGCACAGATCCCGTCATTACCGCGGTCTGGGCTACGGTCTGCAGCCCGCGCCTTATACCACGGTTATCCTTCTATTTTCCACTGCTTAGAATACCGCAGTGGGTGCACCTATCTACGCCGTAGTCTACATCGCGCATCACCTTCTGTACTTCGCCCCTTGGGCCGCGGTTTATGTGCCATGTCTGCCCCACGGTCTACATAGCACCAAATCTCTGGAACCCACCACTGTGTATGCCGCAGCTTGAGCTCATTATCCGCACCACGATCCACGTCGCGCTAACTATCGGAAATCAATTCTTTGGCTGGTTTCAGGCTTCACAAAACCCAACAATGAAGATATGAGAATATAGAGGAGTGAGAATGGTGAGTAATGTGTGGTAATCTTATGCGTACCTTCTAAATTAAACTACTCCTAAAGGCATAACACCTGAATCACCACACACCCAGATGGAACTGGGCGGAGTGGAAAGATGCAAGGGAATGGACACACAAGGTACTTAAGTTCACCATGACATTCATACTAATCATAATAATCAACCTTACTAACAATACAAGTTTCGGTTAAATCTTCTCTTTTATGTAACTTCTATCGTATGATGGGACAGACACATCGTTTAGGTGTGTCAAAAGATTTTATATTTTATATTCAACCTCGCTAGTGCACGTGTCAAGAGACTGGTATAGCAACAAGTAAGGGTATCGTTCCGTAGGGAGGTGTCATCCGTCAACTATATCGAGTTCTATTGTTTATTGAAAGCATGTAAATAAGAATGCGGTGTGGTAAGAGTGGTGTGCGTGAAGTGTAAGCACATCGCGGTTGTGTGTGAGGAAATGTAAATGAAAAGAATGCGAATAAAAATAAAGAATATGTAGAGGTGAGAATGATGTTCAAAGAGACAAATAATAAAAAGGTGGCTAGGAGAGATGTAGGATTGTGGTCATACAAGGTAAATGAGTTCACCATACATAAGTGCACACCTAGTTGATTGTTAGACATTAAGTTCATCCAATTCAAGTTAAGGGATTCAAAAACACTAATCACTCCCCAAAGGTCATGGATAGAGCAATTGTGCCTCTAATCCCAACCATTAAGCACATGAACATATAGCCAAAACCTATTCTAGCACGGTCATGCATAGAATAAGTTTCACCTATTCTTTAGAGCTAAGTAGTCAAGATCGTACCTGGATGGTCATCCATGGAGGTACAATCCTAACTCACATACACTCAAACCCCTCTAAACAAGGCATTTACACACCCATGCATATATCAAGATAAGAGATTATCAATAATAACAAGAACAAATAAAAACCAAATTGAAATTAAGAACAACCACATACATAACTGAGCAAAAGTTAGGTTTACAAATATTCCCAATTGGAGTTACACATCAAAGAAAACAAGATATACAAAGAGAAGAGTAAAAAGGAGACAACCCTTGAAGATGACCTTCTCCAAAAGCTCGATGAATTCCTAGCTTGAAATTAGTCCAAGACCACTCTTTTTTCCTTGCAATCTACTTCCAAATGTGGTGGAGGATGTGTAGAAATGGTGGTGGTGAGGAATCCATGGAGGAGAACCTCCATGGAGCCTTTGAAAGCCTCTCTCTCTCTCTCTCTCTCTCTCTCTCTCTCTTATTTAGGTGAAGCAAAATGAAGAAAAAGATGATGGAGTGTGGGTTGTTGTTTGGGTTTGTGTTAGGTTGTAGAGAGGAAGAAAAATGATGTATTTATAGTGTGGGAAGATTAAGGCTCGAATTAAGTGCGAAAGGATTCATTTGCACCTAAAAAATGGACTGCCATGGTCAGGTTTGAAGGTGTGTCACGGTCTGGGACAACAGTGCAACCACGATAGTGATTTTTGCGGTTTAAGTGCCGCTGTTCAGTAAAAAGGCGTCTCGACCGCGGCACAGTTTCCAACCTCACGCACCGTTACAAACACGGGCATAAATCCCTCTAGAAAACCCAAAATTGTGATCCGTAAAATCCGCTGGGAACTAGAATTCTAGGGCTTTCTAAATATATATGAAGCTCAACATGGTTTGATCTAAAGAGGGAGATATGGCCCCCGAAAGTTGGGTGTTTTGCACAAAGCTCTCTGCCGTGGTCGTGTTTCCAACCTCACACACCGTTACAGAAATGGGCATAACTGCCTCTAGAAAACTTGGAATCACAATCCATAAAAACTACTAGAAAGTAGATATCTGGGGCTTTCTGAAAATATGTGGTACAAAACCCAGTTCGATCTGAGGAGGGAGATATGACCCTCGAAATTTGAGTGTTCTGCATGGGCAATTGCAAAGTCAACCTTTTGGAAAGCAGAGTTGACCAGTGCTGCAGTCTTAATGTTGCCTTTTGGCTCAATGGCAGATCCACCATGGAATGTCTGATTTTGCTTGTCGTGGTTGAACTCGAATCACACCACGGTTTTGGTCAACAGCGAGGCCGTGACAACTCTGCATGGCTTCCATTCTTGATTTCTTTTTGCTCATTTTTACTTCCCAAGCTTGGCTTTAAGCTCAAACACTAATTGTAAGGAATGTGTACCTACACATGGCTCACAAAACACATTATATACAAAAACACGCTCGAAAACGAGCACAAAAAGCTAGGAAATGGAGATCTCAATTAGGTACTTTTATCGTCTGATTATGATGGCGGAATTAGTCACTTAATGCTTAATTACTACTCACCTATTGTATTTAGTGTAAGCAACAACCAAGGATGTCATTAATCATAAAGATTTAAGAACCAAAATCCAATCAAGCATGGTATTTACTTTCATGAATTTCATCAACCGATTAAGAGCTACAATCAAAGCTAAGCATGGTATTTACTCAACTATAATTCTCAAATTAACCTAATCATATAACTTGCATCAAGAGTGGTATTCAATCAACGCGAATCAAAAATCAAGCTATGAAGAAATTGTATTGAAAAAAGACTTGAATAGATCAAATGCAAATCAATCATTTATAAAAATCACTAGTGTTAGGTTTACAAAATTTTCTAATAGGGATACACATCAAAGAAGAAAATAACAAAAAGAAGAGTAGATAGAGAAAACCCAAGTGATATTCAAGAGTCTTCAAGCTTCCATTGATGTGCTTCCTACTCATAGACAAGCAAGATGACTTCTTTCTCTTGAATCTTCCTCTAAGATGGATGGAAAAAGGTTTGGTGATAGTGGATGGTGAGCTCCCATGGAGAAAAAAACTCTATGGGAGCTTTGAAGCTTCTCTCTCCTTATTGAGTCTTTATGGATTCACAGAAATGGTAGAAGATTGGTTTTGGTGGATGGGGTTGTGTGTTAAGGAATATGAATGTTGGGTATTTATATGGGTAGGAATTTAGTGCAAGATTCTCGTCACTATGATGATTGAAAATCTCTGGAATGATTCGGTGGTCTATAACCGCCGAATGTCGCGACCGTCAAATCTTCTGCCTTAAATCTACGAGCTCTGACCGCCGAGTGTAGCCGTTGAATTCTCTAGGTTAAATCGGTGGTCACTAAAGGTAGATTGCATTGCATGCCGAATTCTTCTAGACTGAAACGTCGGTCTTTAACTGTTGAAGAAGGCAATCGATCACGACATGGGGAAATTTACTCTTTTGCCCTCCAATTCTTTACTTTTGGCCCGAATCTTCTCTAAAGAGTCCTACACCTTATTTTAGGGAAATTACCTACACAAGGCTTAACAAACCTATCAAAACACCAAAAATACCAGAGAAACGAGAGCAAGAGATCGAAATTAGGGACCTAAAATAAGTATTAAAATGGCACGATCAAAAAGGTTGGATGATTTTTCAAAGTTCCAACATAAAATTGTCGTTAATAACAGGTTTTTCAAAATTCCAAAATGGAATTGGTAGTAATACCATGGGCCTCCCAAGCTTGGAAGATGTTAATTTAAGCCACATATTAATAGTGAGACACTTTGCAAATGATATGTATTGACTTCCTTGCATATCATAAGTAATGTAAAACTTGTTTTTGTAATCTCTCACAATTTCCTTGAAATTGTGAATGGCATGACATGCTTTCCAATAGACAATCAATAGATGTTAAAAGACTGTCTATGAATTTTAAAAAGGAGACCTAGAATTTAAGAATGAGGTCTTGCTGTTGGCTAGGCTTCAATATAGGAATTTGGTTAAGCTGCTAGGCTTTTTGCATGGAACGATAAGAAAGGATTATTATTGTTTACATGTTTTTGCCTAATTCAAGCCTTGAATGTACAGTTCATATTCGGTATGGTTGCACTTATGATTATTGACTGCTTCAGAATGGGAGCTCGCAATAGTACGAGGCCGTTGGAGTAGCACAATGATAAGTTAAGTTCGTTCCTACGAGTAGGTGTAATCCGTCGACTCTTCCTAGCTTAGCTTTATTGGACAACACGAATGGAGGTGTGTATTGTGTGTGCATTAAATGTAAATATTGCTATAAAAATGTAAATTATATACAATAGTATTTACAAGGATATAATGGATTGGAGAGATCCAGGAAATGTATGGTTACACTAAAAAGATGATTCCACCGTAACAATCCTTTTAATTAAGTGTTAGACTCACCTAGTCTCTTAAGTGTGCAAGTATATGTTATAAGATCGTGTCCCTAAACTAATCTCTATTATCTCTCAAGTCGTAGAAATCACACCCACACATACAAAATATGCATGGATTCATTAAGTGCTTTGGAACAAACACATGAGCCGTATATGTCAGCCTCACGTATCTCTACCTTACTGATCATATATAGTGGATATCTCGTTGAGCATGTTTAGTACGACACCGCGCGGTCCATAGCACACAACCAATATATCATTTACAAGATGGCTAACCAAGTAAAAGCATTAAGCATACAAAATACCCATATAACAACACAAGCACAAGAGAAATTCAATGGTCATTATGAAAAGATCAAGGATTCGGTTTCATCAGTCTTCCTAGAATGTCTAAAGAGGGAAACAAGTTCACCAAACAAGTATATGCATCAGAGATGATTGTTTATCATTAAGAACATTCAATTTAAGTTAAAGATTCATTCTCTTGATTGAGGTTTTCACCAAAATCAATTCATCACCCAAACTCAAACCATGGGATGAGTAATTGTGTCTTAAAACAAAGACCTATTAAGCATAAGAATACAAAACAAATGTCTAATTTAGCATATCAATGTCTGAACTAAACCTTTCCCACTCTTTTGAGCTAATACTCAGACACTCAAATCATTCTAAACAAAGCATTTTGGATCATCCACCAACACACAAACAATCATGGGATGCTAAATTAGACTACTCCTAAATTAAATTACTCTACTCTTAGTCCCATTCATGCATACATATCAATTTCGAGCCTTCACACAGATGAATATCACAATAAGGGATTAAATCATGGATATAGCAAAGAATAGAACAAAACCCAAAGAATTTAAGAACAAACATACATATATAGCATAAGTGTAGGTTTACAATATTCCCAAATTGGTGATACACATCAAAGAAAACATGAAATACAAAGAAAAGAGTAAGTAAGAGACAACCTTTGAAGAAATCTCCTCCAAAAAGCCCTGTAAGTTCCTTAAAGTTCGATTGGCTTATTTTGGTGACAAACCACAATTGGGGTTTGTATTGTAAGGGTAACTTAGGTGCATGATGATCAAGCTCAAAGGCCCTCTCAAGTCCTCAAGACGATAAGCACTCTAAAGGTATATTTCTAGCGCTTAGTTTTTCATTGAAGAGATTTAGTTGCACACACACACAAACTACAATTGTTTGCATATGTATGCTTTACTTTTGTGTGCATTCTCTTCACATGTCATATTTCACACTTTCACTTTGTTGTTATATTTGGTTGTGTGTTAGTGTGTCTAGTAATTCGTTTCCTGTATATTGTTCGGAAACGTCCGCACATGCACGATGGTGTGCTTGGTTAGCGTGAAGATCGCATTAGGAGAATGCTCTTAGCTTCTCCTTTGGTTTCACCAATATTGGTGAAACGGCGGTTTAATTGGCGGTCAAAGCCACCGAATGAAACCGCCGTTTATGTCCAGAAGGTTCTGGAGCATTTCTACAGTTATGATCGGTGGCCACGACCGTAAACCGTCATTTTGACCTGGTCGATTTAATCTCTCGGGTCTATTTCTGCAGTTGTGATCGGCGGTTATGAAACCGTCGATGTTCCCCTATTCTCTCGGGATCAATTTGGCGGTTGGATCGGCGGTTTCGAAACCACCGATCGTGTGGTTTAGGGGCAAACTTGTCTTTTCACATGCCCTGTTTTTGATGTCTATAAATACATCGCTTTCTCATCTCTCTGAACCCAACTCTTTCAATACAAGAACCCTAAATTCAACAGAGAGATTTGTGAGAAAAAAAGCAATCAAGATTGCTCATTTAAACACTCAAAACCATTTTCATATGCATTAAACTTCATGAAAATTCACAAATAAACACTCGGTGTGTTCTAAATATATCTAGAGGGGGGGGGGGGGGGGGGGGGGGGGGGGGGGGGGGGGTGAATAGATTTTAATCGTTATTACCCAATTTTCGCATGCATGTCAAGATTACGAAAATATCCCTAACTAGTCACAAAAAAATAGCAAGTGTAATAAGATGCGGAATTTAAATAACACTTGATATATACGTGGAAACCCAACCACTGGGAAAAACCACAGGCTGTTTAGTGCGCCACACTCGAACCTCGAAATCCACTAATTGAAATGGAGTTTACAACCTATGTAGACATCGTCTAACACTCCGGTCAATAACCCCCCACTTCTACCACGCGGGCCTTTAAAAGTGGCTCTAGTTCTAATTGCTTGAGGCCTAAGCAACCTTAGCCCCAAGACTTAATTCTCAATGAAGAGATTATGCAACCTATGTGAATATGTATGAATATTCAAATAACAAACAAGGCTAGGGAACCTTAGATGCTTATCTAGGATGATGATATAATCAATTAAATCAATCCTAGATATCAAGTGCTAAATGACATGTCAAATAACTTAGATAAACATAGATTATAAAAACCTAGATATCTATCACAATACAACACTCAATCAATTCATCACAATTAATTCTCTTTTCTTGTATTTAGCATATGATCTAAAACATACAAGTAATTTAAAAGAGATGGCTTGATAATAAAAATACTAAAATAAGATGAAGTTAATCAAAATCTTACCAAGCAAGTTGTGATGATGTAAACCCATACATGGATGCACTCTATAGAGACATAGAAGATGCAATATGAAATTTGATGCAAAAATGATTTGATTTGAGTGGTTAAAGGTGAGTTCTTGGGAGTTTCTCTCTTGAAGATATTTGTCTCTCAAAAGTGTGTTGCTTCACCAAAAAAAAATGAAGAAGAAAAAATATATATATATATATGAATCAGGTCATGAAACAAAAAAGAACAAGAGGTGCACGTTTTTTATCAAAATATATATATATATATATATATATATTTAGTTTAACAAACAAAAGCAAACACACAAAACGGCACAGCATTTGGATCATGAAAAATGAGTGACAAATGAAAAAGATCCAGTGAGGTGAGCTCACATGAGAGATGCACAAGAGGACAAAAGATTTGTCAAAGTCAAGCACATGCAATCACAACAAAAAAGAGCTTACAATGAAACAATATGCACACAATAAAAAGCTTTGAAAAATCAAAACAAAATGAAGTGAATCAGGTGAGGCCCGTGAGTGTGCCGTGAGAGCAACGCGGGCAGAGAGGCAATTTTGCCGTGAGGAGCCCGTGGCTCACGCCACCCTCTTGCTTGCCTTGCTAGGTGTGGCTATCATGCCACACTAAGATGACTTCGGACCCAAGTGTTCTTCAGTCCAGTTGACCTCAAATCTTGGAATCCAATTCCGTCTTCGGAATATTGACCCGGATTTAATCATAAATATAGAAAATTATATAACTTTCCAATTTAAGCTCGGAATTGAAATCCGGTTTTCGATAAAAACACAGAATGTCCCAAATGTCTCGGAAATCATCCGAAACATATAGAAAAGTCTCCGAATCGCTCGGAACTCATCTATAGACAAATCCACACATAAAAATATAACAAAGAAGTGCAAGTGTGAAATGTGACATGTGAAGAGTATGCACACAAATGCAAGTAGGCTAAGTGAGTGTGTGCAATCTAAATCTCTTCAAAGAAAAATAAGCACTAGAGATATACCTTTGGAGTGCTTGACACCTTGAGGTCTTGGAAGGGCCTTCGAGCATGAAGATCAATCACCTAAACTACCCTTACACAAACAACCCTAACATGTGGTTTGTTCACAAAATAAGCCAATCAACAAATGGGAATCCTTACACTTCATCTAGCATCCTCTAGCATATCTAGGATGCTTGCTTGCATGAGTCTTACTCAACATACTTGCTTTGGTAAGTTCTTCACTAATTTCATCTAATCATGGTGTTTTACTTAACAAGGCATCTCTGTAATTACTTGTATGTTCTTAGATTATATTCTTATATACAAGATAGAGATTGTTGTGTTGTTTTGATTCAGTGTTGATTTTTTGATAGCTAAACTTAGGATTGTTTAATCTATGTTAGCTAAGCTTTATGCCATGTCATTTAGCTATTGATATCTATGATTGATTTAATTGTCATCTTATAATCCTAGATAAGTATTTAATGTGACCTAGCACTAAGTACATATTTGGATGTCCTTGCATATTCACTTAGGTTGTTTAATCTCTTTAGTGAGAACCAAGTCTTGTGGATAAGGTTGCTTAGGCCGCAAGCAAATTGGACTATGTCCACTTTTACAGGCCTACGGGTAGTGGTGGTGGGTTATAGATCGGGATTAGGTTGTAAACACCATTGCAATTAGTTGATTTGAGGTTTGTGTGTGGTGCACATAACAGCCTATAGTTTTTCCCAGTTTGGATTTCCACATAAAAATCAAGTGTTATTTAATTTCCGCACTTTACACTTGATTTATTGCTTTAACTAGATTGGGGTATTTCGTAACATTGACTTTCACGAAAATTGGTAAAATTAGTTTAAAATCTATTCACCCCCCTCTAGAGGGTTTTATACACACCGTGCATTATTAGTTTCAATTGGTATCGGAGCGGGTTCCTAGATATACTTAGATGATCCTTTGCTCATTTTGGTGTGTTTTGCATTTTGTGTGTTTTTTGATCATTCATACATTTGCATTCATTTTATTCATTCATAAACACTGAGTGGAAACGGTGGAAATGGTGGTGGCAACGAAGGTGCTTCAAGCACAAGGCCTCCCCTTCTTACCGAGTTGAATTATGTCTCTTGGAAAGGCAAGATGGAGTCGTATATTTGCCAAATCCATGATAGGGCATGGATGGTGGTTGAAGATGGCTACACATCACCGATGATGACTCCTGTGGGTGGAGGAGAGGATGTTCTCAAGCCTAAGGCGCAATGGAACGCACAAGAGTTTGAGGCATCGAAATGGAATAGGAAGGCGATGCATGCCATCCTATGTGCAATGGACGAAAATCAATATAAATTGATTCAAAACACTAGGATTACTAAGGAGGCATGTGACATCCTAGAGGTTGCACATGAAGGAACTGGAGTAGTGAAGGACTCCAAGCTTTAAGTCCTCCAAACTCAATTCGAGATGCTTAGGATGGAGGAGAATGAGTGCTTCAAAGACTTTGAGATCAAGTTGATGGACATAGTCAACCAAAGTCATTAACTTGGCGACCCTTACTCGGATAGAAGGATCAAGCAAAAGATTATGAGATCGCTTCCTGATAGATTTGAGTCCAAGGTAATGGCTTTAGAGGAGAATAGTGGTTATAAGGATATGAAGCCGAGTGAGGTGATTGCTAGCTTATGAGTCTAGGAATGGTCCTACCTTCACACCTCCTAAAAAGCAAAAGGGAATTGCTTTGAAAGCCTCTAAGGATGAGAATGAGGAAAAGGATGACTCGGACGAAGACATGGCCTTATTGATGAGAAGGTTCAAGAAGTTCGTTAAGTTTGAGAAGAATAGCTTTGGATCCAAAGGCCAAGACTTGAAGAAAAAGACTCCCTTCAAGAAGTTTGAGCCTAGGCAAGAGAGAAGTGAACGGAAAGGGATTCAATGCTATGAGTGTGGCGGCATAGGACACATCACTCCCGATTGTGGAAATTTGAAGAACAAGAAGGGAAGAGTAATGGCTGCCACATGGAGTGGAAGTGATGACTCCGATGAGAGAGATGAGTCTTCAGATGATGAAGAACTCATGGCTAACTTCATAGCCTTTGCCTCCTCCCACAAATGCAAATGTACTAGTAAAGAAGATGATGAGAGTCAATAGGAAAATGACTCCAGTGATGATAGCTCTTCATCTCAATCCACAAATGGAAATGTGGATATGATGGATCTTCAAGACTACATAGTCAAGTTTGAGAGTTCAAGGTTAAAGAATAAGAGAGAAATTAAGAGATTGAAGGAAGAAAACCTAGAGCTCTCAATACAAGTTGACCACTTAAGTGAAGAAGTGGTGAGAACCATGGAGAATGAAGATAAGCTAAGAAAGGAGTTAGACTTATCTAAGAGGAGTGAAAAATGGATGAAGAGGGATCTTGAAGGTGTTAGAGAGTTGATGGCCAAGATGGGCTCTAGCATTAAAAAACTTGATCACATGTTAGATGTTGAAAAAAGGCCAAGTGACAAGAGGGGTCTTGGGTTTGAAGATGACAAGATGTCATCCACTTCAAGCAATACCGTATTTGTCAAAAGCATGAACCTCAATGAGTCTCCTCTTCATCAATTACCTAGGAAGAAAATTGACATAGGAGAGTGTTCAAGAAGTGCTCAAGTGAAGGTGGCACCAAGAAGTCCGCCTCAAGCTCAACCTCCAAGAGCTCCTCAAGCTAACTTTCCTCAATAAATGGTTCACAAAGAAAAGAGACCAATCATGCAAGCTCAACCAAGAAAGTAAGCTAGACCGGTTCAACAACGAAGAATAAATGAACCAATGCAACCACAAAGACATGGGAAGGCTCATATGCATGCACAAGGACAATGTATGATTCATAACTTCATCCCTACATGTCATTTTTGTGGTATTGATGGTCATATTAAACCAATTTGCTTTCATTATATTAAAATGTATAGAGCTAAAAGCATGATTGAAAAGAAAAAGAGTAGAGCCAAGATGCATATTCCTAGGAATAAGAGAACTAATTTGCATGATCATAGGACATCTAGAGCCCATGTACCATTGACTACTAAGAAGGAAAGTGTTTCTCCTAGGTGGATTAGAAAAGATGAATACTTTTGCAATGTTGCTCAAATTGCCTTGAAGGCAAATTCATCTAACTTTTGGTACTTAGATAGTGGGTGCTCTACGAACATGATGGGAAACAAGAGTTTCTTTAAGACTCTTGTCATGGAGGAAGGAGGATGTGTCACCTTTGGTGATAGATCCAAAAAGAGAGTTGTAGGAAATGAACCATTTCCATTCCTGGATTACTCTCTTTGTCCGATGTTTTATATATTGATGGCTTGAAAGTTAATTTAATAAGCATTTTTCATCTTAGTGATGAAAGATTTTCCATCTTGTTTAGCAAAAATGATTGCGCAATCCTTAAGCCCGATGGACAAACCTTATTGAAAGGTATGAGATCTAGTGACAATTGTTATTGTCTTGAGGCTAGAGTGGTCTCTTGTAATATGTCCAAGGATGAGCAAATTGAGTTGTGGCATGAAAGACTTGGCCACATGAACTATCGAGATTTACGAATCTTAGATAAGTTCAATGTTGTGCATGGCCTTCCCAAGCTTGGGAAGAAAGTCAATGGTATTTGTGGACCTTGCCAACAAGGAAAACAAACCAAAAGCATGCACAAAAAGGGCAAGTATCTCTCAACCAAGGAGCCCCTAGAGCTTCTTCACATGGATCTTATGGGTCCCATACAAACCAAGAGTTTAGGTGGAAAGAGATACATTTTTGTTTGTGTTAATGATTTATCTAGGCTCACATGGACATATTTTCTTAGAGAAAAATCCAAAACTTTTGATAAGTTTAAAATGCTTTGTAATAAACTTGAAAATGAAAAAGACTCTAACATTAAAAGCATTAAACGAATTAGAAGTGACCATGGGAGAGAATTTAAGAATGCCTACTTTGAAAGCTATTGCAATAGCTTAGGCATCTCTCATGAGTTTTTGGCTCCTAGGACACCTCAACAACATAGAATTGTTGAGAGGAAAAATAAGGTCATTCAAGAGATGACCCGAGTGATGTTGCTTAGCAACAAAGTCCCTAGGAACCTTTGGGTCGAAGCCGTCAATAAAGCTTGTTATATAGGAAATAGAGTCTTCCTAAGGCCCGACACTAGGCAAACCTCCTATGAGTTATGGAGAGGTAGGAAGCCAAATGTTAGCTACTTTCACTCTTTGAAGCAAGTGCTACATTTTAAATGACCGTAATCAACTTAGCAAATTTGATGTTAAAAGTGATGAGGGTATCTTTGTTGGCTATGCCTTGAATAGTAGAGCTTATAGAGTTTTCAACTTGAAGACTCGAACCGTCATGGAATCATCTAATGTTATCATTAATGATACTACGCTTAAGACTAATGACCATGAGGAGGAGCTTGTTATAGATGAAGACTCTCCCTTGGAGAAGGTTGTGGAGACTTCTATTGTTGGGACATCTAACCTTGATGAAAAGGACACATAACCTCTTAATAGAGTTCCTCTTTTGAACTCTAATGAACCCGCTCCATGGGTTAGAAAACTCCATGATAAAGATGACATCATTAGAAAAGTGAATGAAGGTGTTAGGACTAGGCATCAAATAGCTAATCTAATTAGCTACACCTCTCAAAGTGAACCCAAAAAGGTTGATGAAGCCTTAAATGATGAATTTTGGGTTCTTACCATGCAAGAAGAGCTAAACCAATTTGAAAGAAATGAGGTTTGGACTCTAGTTCCTAGACCTAAGACCACTAATGTCATAAGCACCAAATTGATATATAAGAACAAATTCGATGAGGATGGTAACTGTAAGGTTTCCTTTTGTTGATTGACTTATTTCGTGGACAAACCACAATTGGGGTTCATTGTAAGGGTAGCCTAGGATTTAGTGTTCATGTCTAATAGCTCTTTCAAGACCTCAATGTTACAAGCACTCCAAAGGTATATCTAGTGCTTGGTTTTATGCTTTGAAGAGATTAGTTGCACACACTCACACATTCCATTCATATTCATACGTTGTGTATAACTTGTGTTTATATATGTGTGCATTCATGATTAAAACATCTCTTCTTGCTTGTTATTTTGATTGCATCTTGCATGTCCAATTGCCTTGTCATGCATAGGCTTAGGATTGCATTCTTGCAATGGGCGCTGTCAAAAGCGCTCTACAGAAGCGTTGTACAAACATCGCCCATCAAAGCGCTGTACAGACCTGATCGATTTAAATCGGTCGTTGTTGAGTAGTTGTACAGGCGTTGTACGTACAACGCCGCTCTGTTTCCCGAGAGAACAGAGTTTTGGCGCTGTACAGAAGCGCTATTCGAACAGCGCCAATGAAGAAATGTTCTTCATTTCCCAGGTAGGCGATGTACATGGCGCTCTACGTACAGCGCCTTGTACAGCGCCCAAGGCAAATATTGTGTCATTTTTCAAAACAACCACACTTCATCTTGACACCCTATATATATGCCTCTTTGACTTTAGGTCAATTTGCTGAGGTCAAAATATCATATATTTTCCTTAGAATATTTTTTCAAGTGAAAAATCCTTAAAGAACTCTTCTTTAAACACTCAAATACAATCCATAGTGCATCAAAGATCATCTTGCAATCATCCATGCATGGTTTTGTATCATCACATCATCCTTGGTATGTTCTTCACTAACTTCATCTAATTTTAGTGTTTTTCATATTAAGAAATCTCTTTACATTACTTGTATGTTTTAGATCATATGTTAAATACAAGTTAGAGATTATTTGTGATGAATATGATTGAGTGTTGTATTGTGATAGCTAATTAGGTCTTTGCTTAATCTTGATTAGCTAAGCTATTTGACATGTCATTTAGTTTTTAATATCTATGTTTGCTTTAATTGCAAAATCATCATCTTAGATAAGCATATAGGGTTCCCTTGCTCTATTTGCATTTTGGATATTCATATATTCACTTAGGGTATTAATCTCTTCATTGAGAATCAAAGTCTTTGTGTGTAGTGATTGCTTTAATTCTACACATAGTGTATCCCCAATCACATGTCATTTTGTGTTCGTTTCTCGAGTAAAAACCGGGGTTCTAATGCTTTAATTTAGTTGTGCAGGGTCAAAGTGTTCCTTTAGACTTTTGCTGGGAAAGGAGCTAAAAAGAAGGTCGAAATGGAATTTTTGCCACCAAAGCGACCCCAAGGCGACCTCAGGCAGCTCACCCCGAGGTCGATA
Source organism: Acer yangbiense (assembly GCA_008009225.1). Classification (NCBI taxonomy): domain Eukaryota; kingdom Viridiplantae; phylum Streptophyta; class Magnoliopsida; order Sapindales; family Sapindaceae; genus Acer; species Acer yangbiense. The sequence goes on along the minus strand of CM017773.1, from coordinate 20,541,941 downwards.
TGTTCCCGGGCCAAGATCTGCTCAGCATCAAGCCAGGCGAGCCCAAGGCAAGCTCAAGCAACTCGCCCCGAGCTTGCTAAGCTCTCGGGTTTTTCCACATCAAAGTCAAGCGAGCCCAAGGTGGGCTCAAGAAGCTCGCCCCGAGCTCGCTATCCTCTCGGGTCCAGAATTGAGAACCGTCTTGGCGACCCCAGGGCGAGCTCACCAAGCTCGCCCCAAGATCGCCCTACGCCCAGAAATCTCTTTTCTTCATGGAAATTACACTCTTGCCCTTGCCCTAATCAGCTCCCATATTTATTCTAAAGCCGTTCCTCTGAAAAACCTACCAACCCCCTCACCAAAAAGAACCCAAGACACCATTTTTACTCTCACTTTCCATCTTCCACAACCCATCTAGCATCCAAATCTCCCTAGCATCCAAATACAACTTCATTCCCACTTTTCCACATCCATCACCACTCCACCTTTTTGAGTAAGAGAAAGTTGAAGAAAGAAAGAAAGAAAGAAGAAGAGAAGCTCTCCGTTAGTTTTCTCTAAATCCTTTCTCTTTTACTCTTTTTCATAGCCATGTTTTTCTTTGATTTAATCTATTGTATGGCTATTTTGTGTAATATGATGAGCTAAACATCTAGTGCTAGGATTTGATGAATCCCCACCTATAAATTGTATTATGTATTGACTCTCATTTATCTATTATATGCAAGTGCAATTTGTGTGGGTATTTTATGTATGCTTAAAGCTTTAAAGTGATTGATCTCCATTTTGAATGATTTATTGTGGTGTGTTACGTACCGACCGGAGACGCACACCACGTGTTCTATAAAATGGCATGTCTAGAAAAGTAGACCTACTTAGGCTAGCGTATAGGATTCGTCTAGTGCACCAATAAACTTAATGAGCCCATTCATATATTCTAGGTAATCGAAAGATAGGCTTGGGTATGATTTTGGATATAACTTACTTTGCTTGACCAAGATTGTAGGTTAATATTAGGGTGCATGAATCTACAAATTGCACGAGTATGTTTGGGTGAGTAATTGAGTCTAAAACGAACGTTAAATGTTGGGTGGGGTGGATTCAAATTTTAGTATATCTCTCTATATTATCACATTCGTGTTTAATTTCTTGCTAGTTCATTCTTGCATTAGAATTAATCATTTAGTTTAATTTAGTTTAAGTTGATTAGTTGAAAACCCTATTTCGATTGTTTGAATAGCAACTAGGCTAATCGATTTCGGTAATCGATCACTCGGTCCCTGTGGGAACGAACTCTACTCACTATTGTGCTAACTCTTCGACCTCGTCCTATTGCGAGTGTCGCCCTAAAAGAGGCTAGTCATGTAGCTTCTGGGATTAGGTTGCTTAGATCGCAAACATTCGAACTAGGTTCACTCATACCGGGATTAGGTAGGTGTGTGATTACTTCCGGGATTAGGTTATAATTTTATCACATTTAGTGGATTCGAGGTTCGGGTGTGGCTCACTCAACAGCCCGTGGTTTTTCCCGTAAGGGTTTCCACGTAAATATCAAGTGTTTTTTATATTTCCACACCATATTACACTTACTATTTTATATTGTCTATTAGGAGTTTTTTCGTAATCTTGTCTTTACACGAAAATATGGTAAAATCGATTGAAATCTATTCACCCCCCCCTCTAGATTAATATACTACACACGGTGAGAACTTTCAGCAACATAGTGCGTAACAAGGCTAGATTTGTAACACAAGGGTACTCTCAAATTGAGGGTATTGACTTTGAGGAGACATTTGCTCCCGTTGCCCGTTTAGAGTCCATTAGGCTTCTCTTGTCCATTTCTTGTGTGTACAAGTTCAAATTGCACCGAATGGATGTGAAGAGTGCCTTCCTCAATGGCTTCTTGCAAGAGGAAGTGTTTGTTGAACAACCTAAGGGGTTTGTGGATGCATACCACCCCAACCATATCTATCGCCTCAAGAAGGCTCTCTATGGGTTGAAATAAGCACCGAGGGCTTGGTATGATCGTCTCACTCAATTTCTTGTTGACAATAACTACTGAAGGGGTAGTGTTGACAAGACTCTATTTATCAAGAAAGACAATGATGAGCTCTTTATAGCTCAAATATATGTTGATGATATAGTGTTTGGCTTCACCAACAACACCAAGGTCCAACAATTTGTTGATGTTATGTCTCATGAGTTTGAGATGAGTCTTGTTGGTGAGCTAAGTTACTTCCTAGGTTTACAAATTAGGCAATTGAATGATGAGATTTTTATAACCCAAGCTAAATATGCTAAAAACCTAGTGAAGAAGTTTGGTCTAGAAAATGTCAAACATTGTGATACACCTATGAGTACCACTTTGAAGCTAAGCAAGGATGCTAGTGGTAACAGTGCGGAACAAACTCTATATCGGGGCATGATTGGTAGCTTGCTTTATTTGACCATAAGTAGGCTTGATATATCTTTCAGAGTGTGTGTGTGTGTGCTAGGTACCAATCAGATCCTAAAGGGTCCCATATCTCTTCCGTTAAGAGAATCATTCGGTATGTGAATGGGACATCCAACTATGGGATTTGGTACTCTTTTGACACTAATGCTAGTTTAGTTGGCTTTAGTGATGAGGATTGGGTAGGAAATTACGATGATAGGAAGAGCACATCGGGCGGTTGCTTCTTCCTAGGGAATATTGAAAGAAATTAACGGTGTGTTCTAATATTAATCTAGAAGGGGGGGAGGGGGTGGTTGAATAGATTTTAATCGTTATTACCCAATTTTCGCGTTTAGGCAAATGTACGAAAATGCCCCAAACTAGTCAATATAAAAAATCAAGATTACAAGTGCGGAAATTAAAGATGTTTGATTTTTACGTGGAAACCCTAAACAGGGAAAAACCACGGGCTGGTAAGTGCACCACAATCGAACCTCGAATCCACTAATTGTGATAGCATTTACAACTTAATCCCAGTTTATGACCTAATCCCGGTCAATAACCCGCTACCCCTACCCGTAGGCCTGTAAAAGTAGACCTAGTCCAATTGCTCATGTGAACACCTAATCTCGGTCATCACACAAGACTTACTTCTCCGAAGAGATCACACCCTAAGTGAATATGTAATGATATCCAATTATGCAAATAGAGCTAGGGTACACTAAATGCTTATCTAGGATTATATGATGACAATAAAATCAATCCTAGATATGAAAATAGCTATATGACATGGCATACAACTTTAACTATAACCAATCCTAGATACAATAGCTATCAAAAACAGTCTCAATCATATTAATGAGATTAATTAGCTAGATGGCATATTAGCATGAAATCCTAGCTATCAAAAAACAATCTCAATCATATAATGAGATTAATTAGCTAGATGTTAGATAAACATGAAAATCCTAGCTATCATAAATAACCCAATCAACACATAATCTCAATCATGTATGTAGAAATTAATCTAATGACATACAAGTAATAAATGAGATAAATTGATAAGTAAAAACACTAATTATGTAAGATAATAGTGTTCAACATACCATACCAAGTGTGTTGAAGAAAACACATGCATTAGCACATACTAGATGATCCTAGATGATGCTTAGATGATGATTTATGCATGTGGAAATGGGTTTGGATGATCAAAGATGAGTTCTTGGGTGAATTTCTCTCTTTGAAAATCCTCTCAATCAAAAATATGAGTTTTTTGAGTCATTAAAGTGACCTAAGGTCAAAGAGGCATATATATATATATTATGTCCAATTGAAACTATGTTGTAAGGTTCATGATTTGTATTGGCTTGATTCCATTGCAAAACGCTCTATATTCGTAATAGTTGTTGCTTAGGATGCTCTTGGAAGAAAAGAAGCTTAAAAGGTGAAGAGCAACGTCTAGTGCAAATGTTGTCTTCAAGAGGTGAAAGCGTCAAAGGTATACTTCGACTTCTATCCTCTTGCGGAATCACACCTCCCTGCGGAACGATACCCTCGCTTGCCGCTTTACTAGTCTTTTGCTAGTTTAGAGCACATTGCATAGGAAACCCCATTTTAAAATGAAATAATCTTTTGATCCTTGCAATTTCTTAACGACGGAAAAAGCGAGTATCAAAATGGCGCCGTTGCCGGGGAGGCGTATTCGTTGATTGTTTCTTGTTTTAGCTTAGGTTACGTTTAGAAAATTTTCAAATCTCTGCACAAAACGATAAATTTTGAAATTTTTTTGGAAATGAGTCCATTTTTGTTGAGTTGTTTTTCTTTGCATGCCGATAGAGACATCCATTGCATGCTTTTAGCTCCGTGCGTCGCTTAAATTTGCTTGTACAGTGCCAATCTTTTGATGTTAAGGTGGATGAGACTTCTATGTTTGTGTATCCTAGGAAAATTGTGGAGACTACCCGTGAGCTACACTGTGCCTAAATAACGAAAGTTTGTGGGTTTTGTGTCTACTCTTATACACTCTTCGATTTTTTTTCTTCATTGTGATCTCATTGTACATCAATTTTGCATTGATTGCCATAGAACTTTATCTTGTGGACTGCTTGTTGAAACTTGTATTCCCTTGGTAGATGGACTTTTAGAAATGATTTTGAGCTTGAGTGTGTGCATAAACTACTAAAATAGCCTAAACACTCCCATACCCCTATATTCATTGCAAATTGAAGCCAAACACATATCCATTCCCTAGTTATTGATCATGTTGAGGTGTATAGCTTAGGAGAAGCTAGCTCTAAATTTTGTAAAAGCGTGTACTTGGGCGAATATATGTAAATTGTGCTAGGAAAAGGCTTGCAAAAAGAAATAAAAAAAAAAAAAAAAAAAAAAAAGAAAAGAAAAGAAAAAGAAAAAGAAAAAGAAATTGAATAAGTGTTAAAATATAAAACACTTAAGCCTTCTAGTTCTTCAATGGTAAAGTTACTCACTAATAAGGGTACAATTGTAGCATAAAGCCAAGACGCTTGTATTGTAAATATGTAATAGAGCTAATTTTGTTATAAAGTGTAATGTGTAAACACACCTTAGCATGGTTAATAACTTTATCCTTCCCGCTCCCACCATCTCTTCCATCCCAAACACTACCACAAATCACCTTGGCCCCAATAAAAGTGAGGGAAAGTCCATTTGATCTCTTAGGAAGTCTATCTTGGGAATGCGAGTCAATGCATGTCTTTCCACGTTCATGGCATTTCAATTCCTTCCATGAGATCCATTTTCAGAAAATGTGCGTCGTTGGAAAATACTCATATGTGATTATATTTGATTCCATATACCTAAACTCCAAATCACATATGTTTGCTAGAGAGTGCGCCTAAGTTCTGAGTGAAAATATGACTGAAATCCGGTGAGGATTAGAGTCGAGGCGAATTTTATCTTGGGCATACGAGCGTAGTTGTTTTGTAAACCGAAAACATCTTAAGTATTGGCATACTTGCATTGTGTGATGCATTGTTATTAATTGGTATATTTGAGATTCTAGCATGCATGTGTAGTCTTTGCTTGGTATGTGCGGATTTGCATCTCAATTTTGATTGCAGAGTATACGTTTGTGGGTGTCGTAGCTGTAAACCCTCAGGAGACTATAACTCCTCCTCTAGGGATCGCCTAGTGGTTTAAAGGCTTGTGGCACATGCTAAGTGCCACCGTGTTTCCTACGGAAGTGGACTAGCTTAATTTTTAGTTTTTTTTATTTATTTATAAGTTTTTTTTATTTTGTTATTTGTATTTTGTTCTCTTTGTTTTGCTCGAGGACGAGCAAAAGATAGGTTTGGGGGTATTTGATCGGACTATTTTATACCTATTTGAGGTCCCCCATTTCCGATCGTTTGTCTCGTTTTCGAGCGTATTTTTGTATATAATGTTTTGTTTGAGCTATGTGTAGGTACATATTCCCTACAATAGGTGTTTGAGCATAAATGAACGTTAGGGAAGCAAAATGAGCCAAAAACGGATCAAATGGAGTATATGTTGAGTGTCGTGCCTCTCCGTCGACACAGACAACGGCGTGATCTAAGCCTAGCCGTACCCACGGTTGATCCGTCGTCGAGATAGAATGCGACAGCGAGACTGCGGCAGAACCCCCTCGGCATTCCAGCAGCTTACGGATGAAGTGTAGAAAATCCATATTCGGCGGTCAACATCTGCGGCCAGACCGCAGAATTGAAACCGCCGATCAACATCAGTGAGTCCAGAAGCAAATTTGGCGGCCACAGTTCAACCGCCGATTCAACCGCCGATCAATTCCAGAATGTCACTTTTCCATTCTGCGGTTTGGAATCTGCGGCCAGGCCGCCGATTCAACTGCCGATCGCCCAGCGAGAGGCCGATTTTGGGCGAAATGAGAGGGGCAAACTCGTCAATTCATCCCCATTTCAGCCCTAAAACTCCCAACACTATATAAACACCCTTTTTGCCTCATTCTTTCAGAATCCACACTCCCCACCACTTCCTCTTCTTCTTCATCTTCATCTTCTTCACCTAATAAGAGAGAGAGAAGCTTTCTAGAGCATCCATGGAGGTTTTTCCTCCATGGATGCTCCCCACTTCATCTTCTACCCATCATCCACCCATTTAGGAGTAGATTGCAAGGAGAAAGGAGGGTCTTTGGACCAATTTCGAGCTAGGGTTTCATGGAGGACTTGGAGGAGGTTTTCTTCAAGGGTTGTCTCTTTTAACTCATCTCTTTGTATTTCTTGTTTTCTTAAATGTGTAATCCCCACTTGGGAATATTTGTAAACTTATATTTGTGCTCAATATATATAATGGTTGTTTTTATATCCAATTTGTGTTTTGATTCATTCTTGATTGTTGTTGAATATATCTCTTATCTTGAAATGCATGTTTATTGATGATTGGAAATTGATATGTGTTCATGGATGGGATTAGGAGTAGATTAACTTAATTGTAGGAGTAGTTGTAATCAAATATCCCATTTGTGTATGTATGTTGATGGAAGGTCGAAATTGCATGTCATGAATTGGTTTGAGTGAATTAGAGTTAGGATTGTGCTTTTGGAGGGGCTCTCCGGGCATAGTTTTGGCTAATTAGCTAGGAAGAGTGGGTGAACCTATAGATTGTCATATTAGAAGGGTTTGGTTCATTGTTCTTGTAAACAATTGGACTTTAGTTATTTCTCACTCTAGGGGCTCTAGGTGAGTCATGGTTAGAGTTACAATTATTGGTCTTTGGCTATTTCTCATGCTAGGGGCTCTAGGTGAGTTATGGTCGGAGATACAATCACTCTTTCCACACTCATTAGACTTTCACGTTGCCATTTTACATTACGAAGCAATCATTGGGGCTCAATGTAGTTTTGTTTGTAGAATCGGTTCACAAATGTTGGTTGCGGTTTCGTGTACGAGGGGCTCTCGACACACTCTTCAACCGTTAGCTCTATGAGTGGGTATAAATCGGATTGAGGCAAGAACGAACCCTTAACTAAAATTGGATGTCCTTAATGTCTAACAACCAACTATTTGTGCACTTATGTATGGTGAACTTGTTGAACCTTGTGTGGCCATTTTCATGCATCTCTCCTATCCATCATTTTATTTATCACTTTAATCACCATTCTCACCCTTCCATATTCTCTTTGTTTTTATTTATTTTTATTTTTATTCTCTACACACACACACACACACACACGGCATTGTACATACATTTCACACACATCATTCTTACCTTTCCGCATTCTATTTACATGCTTACAATAAACTCTAGAACTTGATATGGTTGACGAATCACACCTCCCTGCGGAACGATACCCTCGCTTGCCGCTTTACTAGTCTTTTGCTAGTTTAGAGCACATTGCATAGGAAACCCCATTTTTAAATGAAATAATCTTTTGATCCTTGCAATTTCTTAACGACGGAAAAAGTGAGTATGAGTATGTGGTAGACACAATTCTTTAGTTAGTCTTGAATATTGTTCACAACTTAAGTTAAAGGTTGGGCACCTTTATCTTGTTAAAGTTGTAGAATTCTTTTGCTAGCATTTGAGTGGGATCAAATGAGATATGATGAGTCTAAAATCATCGGAGTGTCTTCGAGCAAAAGAATCTAGTGCACTGGGTGCATTGAACTGGATCACAATGAAATACTTTATCTATAACCGTCAGTAGATAAAAGTCTTTTCATTATCAGGACAATCGGAGAGTCTATCTTAATCCTGAGATAAATGATGGACTTATGGTTGCAAGTGATATCATTTGAGTTATCAATGAGTACGATTATATAGTATAGTCTATCCTCGATAGTTTGGTGATATTCATTTGTTAATCGATAGAGGACTTCATTTATAGATATGGACATCGTGGCTCCATTTATTAAATGAGAGTATAATATCATCATATGGATGTTTTGAGGTAATTGGATATTAAATCTCAACGTTGAGTTTTCGATAGTGTCTATTGAAAACATGGCTTCTGGACAAGTCAAAATATCCAAGTTCAAAACGTGGTCATATGAGTAAATATGGTAACTTGGAGAGTTATAGGCGGTCTATGAACTCTTGGCGATTACTGATATTAATCACGAGGATACACTATCTCCAACTTGATTGTCTAGGGTATGAATGAGGAACATCTTCTTTTTCTATCTTTATTTAAGAGTTCAATTTTAGCTCTTTAGTGGAATGAGTTAAAATTAATGGATTGGACCTAAGTGAATCATTTGTTGATTGTGATTAGGTTATGTCTATTGAAGCTTAAATTTAGATGGCCCACCAAGATCCCCAATCCACACGGACTTGCATGGATCACTTGATATATTCTACCGGACCAATTTAAGGGTCCATCTAGAATTGCATTTAATATATTAAGAATATAATTTGCACATTATTTATGTAATAGGCTGCTCAATTATATTTATATATTAATGAATGGCATGTGGGTTTGTTTCTTTTAGTAAGAATGGGCCTGGTTCACATGTGGGCTTTTTATTTAAAGTCCAATGGATTAAATGAAATAATAAAATAATATATGGCCCATTTATTTTAAGTGGAGCGGCAAGGTGCTTTTAAACCTAATATATTATTTTGTTTCATTGTTTTAATTAAATAAGAATTAATTAATTTATTAATTAATTGTTTAATTAATAAACAAATCTTTTCTGATTAGGAAATATGATTCCTAGAGTTATACTATTGGTAGTAGTATACTAAAATTAAAAGACTTGTTTGATAAGAAAATAAATAATTAATTTTATTTATTTAATCAAATAAGAAGTCTTTTTATTTAGTCAAATAAAAGAATAAAATATCTATGAGTTGGATTAGGGTTTGAAGTCTTAAACTAGATAGGAATTAGGGTGCAACACAAACTCTTTTTGCCTTGTGTATTGCGGCAACCCTAGTCCCATTTTAGTGTAGAATTCGGCCACCCTAATAGAAAGGAGGAAGCAAATTTAGGCCACCTATATATTCACATGTATAGAATTCGGCCACCAAAGGTGTTGTCATTGATACAATTTTCTTCTTCTTCTCAATTCATAGAAAGGTTTTTATTCTACTAAAAAAACATAAAAGAGTGAATAGATTATTCTTTGATGGTACACTAATTGTTTGTTCATCAATAAGCTTGTGTGTACAACATCGATTGAGGTTCACGTGAGTTTCGATCATAAGATTGAGAACTCAAAAGTGACCGGAATAATCTTAGTCTTCTTTTGATTGTTTTTGTGACTAACAAAGAAAAAGAAAAGTTTGTTTGTCCATTCTCAGGTTTGCAATTCAAAGAAAAGGGAGACCACGCTCCTAGGTGATCCACGTTTGTGCTAGGATTGAAGATCTTGCGGATTACCATCGACGTAAGTCAATCGGATCACGCGACAAAAGGTATTCTTCTTTTGTTAGATAATATATATGTTTAATTGATTAAAGGGTTTAAGGTTCATAAAAAGGAAAATTTTTAAAAGTTATTAAATCTATTTTTAGTCTCGCTTCCGCTGCGTGTACTACGGTATTTTTCCCTACACTTGCAAGGCGTTAGAGCACACACACACACACACACAATTCATACATGTGTGTCCCTGCATCGTAGTTCAAACATTTGGTATAACACATTCACACACTTCTTAGTATGCACATGCATTGGTCTCTAATAGACAAACATTATAGAATTGCATGCTTTGTGACTATCTCTTTGATATGGCATGCTTGTGTGAATTTGTGTTTGTTTGTTTATGTATTTTGTATTTTGGACTTTAATATGTACTTATTTGATTCCTTATTGAGTTCCGGTCGTTTCAGTTACTCATTCATAAGGTTTCGAGTCCAAACGACTTAACTAGGCTACTTTGCGTTCTCATTCGTTGAGTTGACTTCATCGTCGTTTTTGAAGATGATTTCTCAACCTTTTGTCAAAGTTTCTTTCATCATTGTCGTGCGTGAGGGATTCATGGTTCGTAATCTAAAAACAGATTCGAAATCGGAGTTTGGATGCCCAAGATACGGCTGAAGAACGTGAGGGTGCGCGGGAGAGCAAGTGAGGCCAAGTGGCCAAGCTTGGCCAAGCCGTGTGTGAGCCGTGGGACCCACGGCCAGAGCACCTCTCTGGTCCCGTGTGGCCCACGCACCCCACATGGGCCTTGGCTGAGGTGGTCTCTTTTGGTTGGCCAAAAATCCTCTCTCTCTCCTTCATTTAAACACCTATCCTTTCCTCCAAACTAAGAACTTGAAGAACATTTTGAAAAGAAATTTCTGCAGAATTCTTCACATTTTAGTTTTCGTATTTTGATCATAACTTTCACATACGAACTCGAAATTGATTGATCCAAAAACCAAAATTGTTGGTCTTGATGAGAGCTATAAATCCCAAGCATTTCTAGAGGCAGCTAACTTCATCATTGTTTCCCAGTGGTCTGATTTTCAGTACGAGGTTCATTGTTGTATGTTAAACTTCTTCTTTTCATTTCATCTTTTGTTCATCTCTTTTAATCTTCCTATTTGATTGATGAAATATGTTGAGAAGGATGTTAGATCATATGCTAGGGTTGTTTGATCATTTGTTAATTGAGTTTTAGCTTTGTGATTTCTCTTGAACATATATTTGCTAAACTTAATTCAACTTGAAATTGATTCTAGAAATGATATATATGATGTGCCTCATGTTATTTTCTAGGTTTAATTTCATGATCTAAGAACTAGGTTTTTAGTGTGATATATTGAATATTCATACCTTGTTCTTATTGATTTACATGTCTTGATTTCTAGATACATTTGTGATTGTTTGTTGAAAGCATATTCTAGATTATCATTGAACATGTACATTTAGCTTGATTGATCATCTAGCTTTATTTGATTGTGATTTGCATCATTTGCATCACTTAGATCATTGCCTTGCATAAGGTTGAAGTCTCTAGCAAAGTGAGTGAAGCTTTGTGGATAGAGTAAAGAAGTCTTGATTAGATTCGGGAGGACTCGGATAATCAAGCAAGGAGACTTGTCTAGGGTCGGGAGGATCCGGATAGGCAAGCAAGAAATCTTCCTAGATATGTGAGTGTCTTGGATAGGAAGTTGCTTTCTAGAGGTGTAGGACACATCTCGGATAGGAAGTAGGCTTGGTAGTTCACTTGCCCGAGGGTAGATTAGGAGGTGATAGCTTGAGCGGATATCTTGTGTTGATAGCTTGAGTGTGTGAATCCTTTTCGTATAGTGAATTGCTTTGCCGGTGGTTGTGGTATCAACCCGTGGATGTTTCCTCTTTAAGGTTTTACCACGTAAAAATCCTTGTGTCTATTTTTGTTTTACTTTGCTTTATCTTCCATATCTTACATTGAATTGCATATCTTGTATATTGATTTACTCTTGCATTAGTTAAATCAATTTAACTTGTTAAATCTCTTCAAGTGTGCATTTTCTTTGTCATATTCCGCATCATTTTTTATATTGGAAGAATTTGAGGCTATACCTATTCACCCACACCCCTCTAGGTATATTTTACACTATTACTTAAGGGAAATTTCATATGTCGTTTTGGAAATTTTCCAAAACGTTTCTGCGCAAACTGCTCTATGTAGGGCAGATTTTGGGTGAGTGAAGGGCGGATTGAAAAATCAATCAGATGCCTGTTGTACGTAGGGCGAGTGAACAGCGGTTTGGGCGCGACAGTGCATCAGCTTCAACTTCAATCACCTCAAAACATGACTAAACGACATCGAAACCTTTCGTATGATATATCGTTGGAAAGGTATGGATGTATAATTTCCACTCTAATTTACAGAATGACATTTTGATGTCTATAGAAAACGTTATGGTCAATAGAGTGACCAAAGGTCAAAAACCGACAACAACATAGTTGTCCTGTTTTGGTGGTCACTTTGGAGATTTCAAAACCAATCCAAACGGTCATGAAATATTACGAATAATATACCATTGGTAAGGTATAGGTGTCTAGTTTTTCTAGAATCTTACAAAACTCAATTAAAATATTTTTATAAAAAGTAATGGTCACAAGACCATATAAAGGTCAGTTTTGAAAAACATTTAAAACATTGAAATCCATTCTTTTGAAACTAGACACTTTACTCCAAACAACCAAACCAAAACTAACACTTATCCAAGAGAAGAATGAGACCTTCTCAAGTGGTCAACCATTGCGCTAAGACATGCACACCATCGTGCAAGCGCGAACGTTTCTGATCATACAAACGGAAACGAATTACACCACACTTAAGACTAACATACATGAAGTGCAAGTGTGGGAAGTGAATGCATCCTAATGCCTAAACATGTCATGGTATTTCAATGAACAAGATGCAATCACTTAAACATGCATGAATATAATTCATGTCTTTGCATCCTAATGCCTAAACATGTCATGACATTTCAATGAACTAGATGCAATCAAATGAACATGCATGAAGAGATATTCAAGAACATGAATGCACACATATAAAACACACAACTACTAGATTTAGAGATATGCATGAGTTGTGAGTGTGTGCAACTAGATCTCATCAAAGCAAGTAAGCACATAGAAATTTACCTTTGGTGCTTCTTTTCTTGAGGTCTTGAGAGCCTAAGCTACCCTTACATCAAGCCCCACATGTGGTTTGTCCATGAAATAAGCCAATCAAAACTTGAGGTCCTTACAAATAACTTGGTGTCTTGGTTTTGCAAGAAGCAAAATTTGATTTCCTTGTCCACAGCCGAAGTTGAGTACATAGTCGTGAGGAGTGGATGCACACAACTCCTATGGATGAAGCAAATGCTAGTCGACTATGGATTCAATCAAGGTACTCTAACCCTCTTTTGTGATAATATGAGTGCAATTAATATTTCCAAGAATCTGGTTCAACACTTTAGGACTAAGCATATTGACATCCATAATCATTTCATAAGAGAACCAGTTGAGAACAAATGCATTGTATTTGAACATGTAGGTACAAATGATTAACTAGCGGACTTATTTACTAAACCCTTAGATGCAACTAGGTTTCATGCACTTAGTAGATCTATTGGGATATGTCTTGTGACTTGATGTGGTTTGGATATTGACCCCATAAGGGGAACTCAAGCAAAGAGAGCAATTGCATAATTGTCACATGCAAAAATTTGAAAAATCTTATGCTCCTTTTTTAATTGCTTGAGTATCTTGGTTGCACATATGTTTATATGATATTTTCTTCAATAAGTGTGAACCTTGCTTTGATTGCAATCCATGTAATATTTATGTTCAAACATGCATTTTTTTGGACTAGGAGATATTCATAGGAAGTACTTTTTGAATGACCTACAATGATCTCCATGACATGATGATTCTTTATATAACATGCTTAAAATGAAAAAGCATGAAATTCTTATGACTTGCTTAAAATTGAAAAGCATGAATTGATGATTGCAATTCTTAAATGCAAAATTATGTGTGAAAAGCTTATGAGACTCAAAATGAATAAAGGATATTGTATCCGTTCAAAGGATATTAAAATCCAAATGTCCCTCTTTCTTTATTAGTTAAACATGGCTACTATCATACGGGTTTCATACTTGAAAAAATCGAATAGGGTGCAAAGTCGCTCATGCTAAGTTTCGCTTATAAAGTTGGATATAGTTGCTCATTAAAATTGAATGATTAAACAACTCTATATCCTTGCTTTGATTCATGACAAATGGTGAAATTGGTTTGAATTCTAGAGGAAACCTTTGTCATTTGCTTTGCCAAATACCATTGATTTTTGGATTTGAATGCAACATGTCTTGCATGCAAAGCATCTTAATCACACATTTTTCATAAAATAAATCTCATTGTTTCTCTCTAATTAAATGAGTAGCATAAAGTGGCTTATATGATTATGAAAATGTCAAGTATGCTACTATCTCTCTTTGCTAAATTGACCCAGTTGGGGATACTTCTTTGCATATATCATGACAAAAAGGGGGAGTAGTATGTAAAGAGGAAATTATAGTAGCAACTTCGCTTATTGGGGAGTTTACTAATTGAGGGGGAGTGACCCGTTGAGGGGGAGCATTGCATTATACATACATTGCATGATGTTGTACTTAAATTCTTTAAATGCAAATGCTTGTTTTAATTTCTCCTGATCATCTCACATTGTGCTTGTATTAGAAAGTATAGAAACTCTGTTTTGAAGGTTTGGTGTTCTACAAGAGATTGAAGACATGAAGTTTTATCTATTTAATATCTCTTTGTAATGTAGAAAATCTGTGTTGCCCGTTAGTTTCTATTTTGTTGTGAGGATCAATGTGAGTGTTGGTTTTGTCACGAAATAGCCAAAGGGGGAGATTGTCTGTTCATCAAAGTTTGATTGGCTTATTTCGGTGACAAATCACAATTGGGGTTTGTATTGTAAGGGTAGCTTATGTGCATGATGATCAAGCTCAAAGGCTCTCTCAAGTACTCAAGATGATAAGCACTCCAAAGGTATATTTTTAGTGCTTGGTTTTTTATTGAAGAGATTTAGTTGCACACACACACTACAATTGTTTGCATATGTATGCCTTACTTTTGTGTGCATTCTCTTCACATGTCACATTTCACACTTGCACTTTGTTGTTCTATTTGGTTGTGTGTTAGTGTGTCTAGTAATTCGTTTCCCGTACGTTGTTCGGAAACATCCGCGCGTGCACGATTGTGTGCTTGGTTAGCGTGAAGATCGCCTTAGGAGAATGCTCTTGGCTTCCTTTGGTTTCACCAATATTAGTGAAACGGCGGTTTGATCGGTAGTCATGGCCACCGAATGAAACCGACGTTTATGTCCAGAAGGTTCTGGAGCATTTCTGTGGTCATGATCGGTGGTCACGACCACCGTTAAAAACCGCTGTTTAGACCTGGTTGATTTAATCTCTCGGGTCTATTTATGTAGTTGTGATCGACGGTTATGAAACCGCCGATGTTCCCCTATTCTCTCGGGATCAATTAGGTGGTTGGATCGGTGGTTTCGAAACAGCCGATCGTGCAGTTTAGGGGCAAACTTGTCTTTTCACATGCCCTATTTTTGATGTCTATAAATACATCACTTTCTCATCTCTCTGAACCCAACTCTTTCAATACAAGAATCCTAAATTCAATAGAAGAGATTTGTGAGAGAAAAGGCAATCAAGATTGCTCATTTAAACACTAAAAACCATTTTCATATGCATTAAACTTCATCTAGCATCTTCTAGCATATATAGGATGCTTGCTTGCATGGGTCTTACTTAACACACTTGCTTTGGTAAGTTCTTCACTAATTTCATCTAATATTAGTGTTTTACTTAACAAGGCATCTCTTTAATTACTTGTATGTTCTTAGATTATATTCTTATATACAAGATAGAGATTGTTGTGTTGTTTTGATTGAGTGTTGATTTTTTGATAGCTAAACTTAGGATTGTTTAATCTATGTTAGCTAAGCTTTATGCCATGTCATTTAGCTATTGATATCTAGGATTGATTTAATTGTCATCTTATAATCCTAGATAAGTATTTAGTGTGACCTAGCACTAAGTACATATTTGGATATCTTTGCATATTCACTTAGGTTGTTTAATCTCTTTAGCGAGAACTAAGTCTTGTGGCTAAGGTTGCTTAGGCCTCAAGCAAATTGGACTAGGTCCACTTTTACAGGCCTGCGGGTAGTGGTGGTGGGTTATAGACCGGGATTAGGTTGTAAACACCATTGCAATTAGTAGATTCAAGGTTTACGTGTGGTGCACATAACAACCCGTGGTTTTTCTCAGTTTGGGTTTCCACGTAAAAATCAAGTGTTATTTAATTTCCACATTTTACACTTGATTTATTTCTTTAACTAGATTGGGGTATTTTCGTAACATTGACTAATCACGAAAATTGGTAATATTAGTTTAAAATCTATTCACCCCATCTAGATAGTTTTATACACACCATGCATTATTAGTTTCAAGCCCCTTAATTTCCTAGCTCAAATTTGGTCCAAAGATCACTCATTTCTCCTTGCAATCTACTCTAATATGGGTGGATGAAGTGTAAAAGGTGGCTGTGGTGATGTATGGTGAGCTCCCATGAAGTAAAAACCTCCATGAGAGCTTGATTCTCTCACTTATTTGGTGAAGAAAATGGAAAAGATGAAGAAAAGTGTGAGATGTTGTGTGTAGGGTGTGTGGTTTGCGGAGTGTCTGAAGAGAGGTGAGAAAATGGGGTATTTATAGAGTGGGGAGATTAGGGCACGACTTTGGGGTGATAGGACAAGAATACCCCTTAGAAAATGGTTGAAAATCACAATTCTGGTGTGTTCCGCAGTACGTTTCCATGGTGCAGTTAGACGGAACGTACCGCGGAATTTTTTTGTGAATTTCCACGGTACACAACTTGCATTGCCATTGTTCACTTCGATGGACCGCGGAGCTTTTCTAATGATTTTCACAGTTTATTTCCGCAGCACACTTTGACAAAGGAACAACATAATGGTCTGACAACTTCGCGCACTATTATAGAAACAGGTATGACTTCCTCTAGAAAACCCGGAATCACAATCAATAAATCTTTGGAAATAGACATCCGGGGCTTTCCAAATATATGTTGATCTCAACGTGGTTTGATCTGAGGAGGGAGATATGACTCCCGCAAGTTGGGTGTTTTGCACGAGCCATTATAATTTCAACCCTTTAACCTCCAAAACTTTTTAATTAAGCTCTAACACTTTATTTTAGGGAATAGAAACTACACGGCTCACAAAACATATTATATACAAAAACACGCTCAAAAACCAGAATAAAAGTTAGGAAATGAGGACCTCAAATAGATATATAAATCATCCTATCAATTATGTCTTATATAAATCGAATTCGTTTATGTTACACAACGTTATATAATCATTACACAACATTGTGTAATTGAATTTTGCATAATAAACGTGCATGATTCATGTACATGATACATATATATATTGGCAAGTGAATACTGTATATATTAGTAAAGAAAGAAACATTAAGTGCTTGTATATAAACTGTTTAATTTCCAGCAAGATATTTTTTTTGCCTTATGTATGAAATATCAAAGAAACCAATGAGTTGCAAGGAATAGGAAATTCTGTAGCAGAAGAAAAACATGATTAAGAGGGTATAAAGGCCTTTTTTTTTTATATGCCCAAGTATTACAAGTTAAAGCATCTCCTCTCCGATGCTATTATGTATTTGGGTAAATTTTCTTGCCACATAAGATGGATTGATAGATAATAAGGTAAAAAATGGAGTTGATGTGGTAATTTTTTTTTTAGGGAGTATCCATCCTAATTATTTTAAAAGTTATAGCAATACTAAACTAGCCATTTTTGCTTGGTTTTGTACGTGTGGGGTGTGGCCAGAGGTGGAATTTGTTAGGCAGACTTGTGTGTGTTTCCATACATTGAAAGCCAAGTGTGCAACCAAATTGTTGCAATGATAAACAGAAAGTCAAGTAGTCAAACATCAAAGAAACTAGAGTTTGATACAGCCATGATACACTACAAGAAAAAATGGATATTGGGACGAAATTTTTAAGGCGAATTTTTTTGGTACGATAGGATATCTATTGGGACAAAATAAATTATTTGTCCCTATAAATCGCAAACTTGACAAGACTTTTAGGGACGAAAAAAATTGTCTCAATAAGATATCTGTTGGGACGAAATAAATTATCCGTCCCTAGAAAATGCAAACTTGACAAAACTTGTAGGGACAGAAATTGTTTTCCCAATAAGATGTCTATTGAGATGAAATAGATTATTCGTCCCTAAAACTATAGGCATTAAGGAGTTAGGACTATATATTTCATCCCAATAGAAAACCTATTGGGACGAATTATATGTTATCCCAATAGGCCCTTTATCAGGACAAATTAGTTTTGGTTCCAAAAAGTTTTCTTTTTTATTTTCCTTATTTTATTGAGATTCTTAATTAAATTTCTTCACATTTTTATATTAATTACTATTGATGGATTCATAAAGTGTATATATATATATATATAAATTATTTGTAAAAATAATAATAATAATATAAAATATATTGTAATAATAAATGGTTAGCGAACTTTAGCAAAGTATATGGACAATTTCCCTTTTTTTTTAATATATATTTTTTTTAATAAAGATTCAAGTCCAACTTTACTCATTAAATAACAGATGTGAGGAGAAATCTCTTGACGTGAAAGTTACATTCCCAATTTTTTTCTTATAACCATTATATCATTGATTCCAGTAGACTCTTGATTTGATTTGTATCTAATTTAAAAATTAATAGTTTAGCAAAACATTGTCTAATAAATGTTTTTTAATATTTGTTTGTATATCATATAAAATAATTGAGTAATGCTAAACGTCTCAATTTTTTTTCCCCAAATTTTGTCCCAAATGATGTGGCATATGATGTGTCAACATCTTATAAATCATGAGATTAGAGCATCTCCAATGCTAATGTGGGTTGTGAAAAAATTAGATGCCACATAGGATGGACATCCATTTTGTTAAAAAATCCATCTCCAATGCAACCTCTCTAGTATAACTTCAAGATGAGGTGGCAATTTTTTTTTAGAGGCTGTCAACATGACTATCTGATTTCAGACGGTCTGTTGGACGGCCGTCTTGTTGACCCAGTCAGCAACCACTCTAGTCTTTTACCTTATTTTATTCAACAATTTTAAAGTATATTTAAGAAGACCAATAATAAATTGACACGTCATTAAAAACATATATTTTACAAGTGAAGCATTAGAGACCACTTTTTTATTTAGATGTCTATCAAGTTTAGTTACATGCCACATGTGAAGCAATTGGCTTGACAATGTTAACATATCACTATTTTTTCAAATGCAAGCCACATTACCATTGGAGATGCTCTTATATGGCGACTAATGTGATGTTGACACCTCACTTGCCACATCATTTGGGACAGAATTTGGAAAAGAAATTTAGGACGTCTAGCATTACTCAAAATAATTATAAAGATTACTGGAATCAATTTAAATTATCTAGTTATAATTTTTTATAATTTGTTCAATAAAATTTTAATTTTAAAAAAAAAATTAATAAATTTAGTAACATATTTACGTTTTATAAAAACAATGTTACATAAAACATTGAAGTTGAAGTTGTAACGTAATGGTTAGAACTCTACACCTAGTAAGTGATGTCACTGGTTCAATTCCACATGGCTTCACATTGCTTAATTGAGGGATGAGAGTGGGCTGCACACGTGTTAGACCACCTCATGCGGTGGGTCCGTGGGTTGTAGTTGCCTGGGGCCTGATGGTGAGTTTGTGTTTTGGACGAAGAGCATCAGAGCATGGGGTGGGGTGTCGTATTGCGGACTTGCGGTGGTAGTGGTTGTTGACTTTTTATTTTATATTTTATTTTTCTGTTGAGACGAAGAGTAATTCGTCCCTTACAAAATCTATATATATATTTATTTATTTATTTATTTTGTGGTTGAATTTTTCTGTTGGGACGAAGAGTAATTCGTCATTTCGTCCCCTTAAAAAACCTATATATTTTGTTGACGTCTTGACGAAATGAATCGTCCCAATAGTAATATATATATATATTGTGGGAGTAGTTATCTGACTTTTTATTTTATTTTATTTTTCTGTTAGGATGAAGAGTAATTCGTCCCCTTAAAAAACCTATATTTTTTTTGACGGAATGAGTCGTACCAATAGTAATATTTTTCTTCCCCTTAAAAAACCTATATATTTTTTTGATGAAATGAATCGTCCCAATAGTAATATTCTTCGTCCACTTAAAAAACCTTTTTTTTTTTTTTTGACGAAATGAATCGTCACAATAGTAATATTCTTCGTCCCCTTAAAAAACCTGGGGTAGGATGGTGGTGGGAGTGGTTGCTGACTTATTTTATTTTATTTTATTCCCAATAGTAAAATATCTATTGGGATGAAATTTCATCCCAAAATGACAAAATTTTAAAAATATTTATGTTTCATCGCAATAGGTACCTTTTAGGGACGAATTTGAATTTTTGTTCTAAAGAGGCTATTGCGACCCATCCAAGGCAACGAAATTTGGGACGAATTTTTTTTCCGTTCCAATAGGTCTCCGGGGACGAATTTTGGGCTATTTGGATGAAAACAAATCGACCCAATAGCCCCCCCCCCCCCCCCCCCCCCCCCCCTTTTTTTTTTTTTTCTTTTTCTTCTAGTGATCATAAACGATTCTAAAAATTAATGTGTAACCAAATTGTTAGAAAGATGTGTGTTGCTGGAGTATTGACTTAAATTAAAGCTGGCATTAGTGCATCGGTGTACCCAGGGCCGGCCTTGTGCATAGGCCCATGCGACCGCCTAGGGCTCATGTTTTCCAAGGGTCCCAAATTTCAGGTTGAAAATAAGGGCGCGTTAGGTATCGTTTTTAAAATGGTGTTTTTGAAAACTTTTTTTTAAAATGGAAATCATGTTTTAAAAATGATGCTTTTAAAAATGTAATGTATTTGGTAGTGTTTTTTAAAAGTAGTTTTTTGAAACGGAAAACGATGTAAAAGTGTTTGGTTGTTGTTTTTAAAATAAGTGAAATAGTTGTTTGGGGGAAAAGTTAAGGTTTATTTTGAAAACAATAGAAAACAATAAAAAGTTGTTTTTAACTTTTTAGTTATAACTTTTAAAAAGTTGTTTTTTGTTTTCAAAAATAGTTTTGTAAAATGTTCAACCAAACAACATTCTAGTTGTTTTTTGTTTTTAAAAACAAAAAACAGTTTTTCAAAATAGATCCAAACACCACCTAAACTTTTTGTATTCAGTTTTTAAATAAGTCTTGGGGCCCATGCTTTTTTAAAGGCCCACTAAAGAAATACAATTATAATACTTAACCACATCCACGTACAACAGATCAAATAGTGTATCAATCTATAGACATTTGAAAAAAATAAAATAAAATAAAAATTGAAATCAATTCTAAGGTTATTGAAAGAAACACAATTATAATACTTAATTAGTACTTTTACTTCTAAAAATGTGAGACGAGTAATGTTTAAGTGATACATTATTTGATGTAATTATAAAATTTTTATTTCGGTGACTTTTTATTTGCTATTTTGTTGTGTTGCAGTCTTGATTTTTATAAGTATTTACTAATTACTAGAGAAAAAAATTAAGTAAATATACATAGAGGATCGAGAACCTCATTTTTATAGTACGTCTCGGGCTCCCAAAATCTCAGGACCGGCCCTGTACCCATTGTTATCATGTCTTTTTTGACACGATTATATTAAATTTTAATCTTGTTTTGACATGATCACATGTAACTCATATACAATAACATTATATTTATACAACCACATGCATCAGTATACCGGTGCACGGATGTATATTAAAATGTTTATATAACCGGTGAAAATTAGCCCTGTCAGGCACTACTCTAAATTTCTGATATTTTCTTTCACCCATTTGATTAGTTAGCACACGAAATGCATAATCATTCGAATGGTCTTAGAAATCGTCTTTCTTTATTTTCTTATTTGCTTGTAAGCATTAGTTTCTCTCTTACAAATGGTGCTACGGAATATTATTGTTATGACAACGGAAGCTTCACCGCTAATAGTTCCTATGATACTAACCGATTTCTCATCCTCGCATCTCTTTCTTCCCATGTCACCATAGATAATGGCGGTTTCTACAACACTTCGATTGGCCAAGACCCCGACAAAGTTTATGCTGTTGCACTTTGTAGGGGAGATAGTCCTTCCAATGAACGCTGTGTCACCAATATCAAAGCCGCGTCGCGAGATATTTTGACCCTCTGTCCTAGCCAGAAGGAAGCATTTATATGGGGAGGTGGATCGCCAGAATGCCTCGTGCACTATGCAGATCACCCTATTTTCGGAAAATTGGATTTGCCCCACAGACGCATAGAATATGGTGGGAATTTGACAGAGGAAGTTAAATCGAATTTAACAGAGTTTGATCAAATCTGGGAGAGATTGACAGATGGGTTAGTGAAGAAAGTTTCTATGGGGTCTTCTAGGCTTAAGTTTGCGACTGAGGAAGCAGACATTAACGCCTTGCAAATGATATATTCGCTAATGCAGTGTACTCCGGATCTGTCCAGGAGTGATTGTGAGCTTTGTCTTCGTCAATGTGTGGCCGACTGGAATTGCTGCCTCAGGTCGCTAGGAGGTAACTCTGAGAGAGCTAACTGTTATTTCGGGTGGGCCTTATATCATTTCTATTCATCGGATTCTAAAGCTCCTCTCCCTCCGTCGAGTGACCCTCCCCAAATTGAAGCTCCTCCTCCCCCTGTGTCGACTGACCCTCTCCAAATTGAAGCTCCTCCTCCCTCTGTGTCGACTGACCCTCTCCAAGGTATGATCATACACTTTTAAGCTTTAGTTTTTCAGCCTGCAAACAATTTCTAGTTTGCTCAGAAACTGACGTGTTTACTGATCAGAAATCCTAACGAGGGAAAGAGAACTTAATTATTGATTTGTGTTTACAATTTTTATTAAAATTAGTTGGGAATCAAATTATGTAGATTCACACACAAATTAGGAATTAAGTTTCTACTGGAAAAAGAACTTAATCCCCCTCCCACCTAAGGTTTAATTTCATTTCCGATCAATAAACACGCACCAAGTTCAGAATTATTTACTCATTAGTCAAGCCAACGGTTTCTATTTAGTTTTCTAATAATTTTGACTTATCTATATTATTTGGTGAATTAGTATAGTGTCAAATCCAATAGTCAAAAAACTTTGGTCGGATTTTGTAGGGAAAGAGAATAAAACCTCCCGAATCGTCATCATCAGTGCAACTGCAGCTATCATGATACTGATAATTTTCATCTGTATCCTGGTTTTCATAGTGATTATGTCCAGGCGGAAAATCAGAAGTAAGTCAGAGTTGGCTCTCTATATATACTTCCACAATAATTTAGTGGAATTAGTGAAAATAGCCTTTCCCAACATTAAATTCACTCAGTTGATCTCAACCAGTTTTGATCATAACAATTTCTGTTTGCTTATTGATAACTTCTTCATTTTTGTGAAGATGTGAAAGAAATAGAAGATACAACGTCTTTGCAATTCAACATTAGTACTATTAGATCAGCAACAAATAATTTCGCAGATGCTAACAAGCTTGGACAAGGTGGATTTGGTGCTGTATACAAGGTAAAAATTTTAAAATCAATGATTTTCTTGACCTTGAACGTAGGCAAAATATGGTTTTCAATCTTCCATATATTCTTGATATGGTGCAGGGCACACTCACTAACGGACAAGAAATAGCTGTCAAAAGACTGTCTATGGATTCTATGCAGGGAGACGAAGAATTTAAGAACGAGGTTACATTGGTTGCCCGTCTTCAGCACAGGAATTTGGTTAAACTTCTTGGCTTTTGCGTGGACCGAAAAGAAAGGATTCTTGTCTATGAGTTTCTGCTTAATTCAAGCCTCAATCGTTTCATATGTGGTATGTTTGCACTTCCGATAAATTTGAGGTTGAATTCCTTGTATTTTCATTTTGGAATCACACGTATAAATAATGAAACGTCTAAAGTTTTAATTGCGATCCCACAAACATTGAATTCTATAAGAAATTTTTACATTAGTACTCTCTTAACTTGTTCAAGTTCTATAATTTTATGAATTTGTAGATCCAATCAAGCGTGAACATTTGGACTGGCAAGCACGTTACAAAATCATGAGAGGCATTGCTCGAGGGATTCTTTACCTTCATGAAGATTCAAGACTGCGAATTATTCATCGTGATCTCAAAGCTAGTAACATACTGTTGGATTCAGAAATGAATCCTAAAATCTCAGATTTTGGCATGGCAAGATTATTTGATATTGATCAAACTCACATTAGTACAAGTAAAGTTGCTGGGACCTTGTAAGTACAGTAATATACTGATGATATGGAGCTTAATTATCAATATAGCAGGAGAAAATGTTATTTTTAGTTTCTAGTCAAGATAAGCTCCGGTATTCCAGTCATTGGAACTCATAACGATTTGATTAATGATTCTATGCAGTGGGTATATGGCTCCTGAGTATGTAATACATAGGCGTTTCTCAGTTAAGACAGATGTCTTCAGCTTTGGTGTTCTAATTTTGGAAATTATGCTTGGTCAAAAGAGAAGTAGTTTTGATACAGAAGAAGAAGAGGAAACAGAGTGCCTTCTAACCCACGTAAGTACTGAATATCTCTCTTTTATTGGCTCTTTAAGACTAGTATGATATGCATAAACATTGGGCAAAGAAGTCCCTTCTCACATCATACAACTTTGCAGGCATGGAAAAGATGGAACGAAGGGACAGCTTTGAATGTTATTGATTCAACGTTGAGGGAAGATTCAACGTTGAGGGAAGGTTCAAAAGATGAAATGATGAAATGCATAAACATTGGGTTGCTATGCGTTCAGGAAAGTGTATCCGAAAGACCAACAATGGCTTTGGTGGTTCAAATGCTTAATAGTGACTCTGTTGGCACTCTCCCATCACCCTCAAAACCTGGATTTTTTATGCAGATTTCAGTCATACCTGAGGCATCATCATCATCACTAGAGCATAATTTGGGGCTTAATTCGTTATCACAAAATGAGGCTTCAATCACTGAACTATATCCTCGTTAGCGTTTAAGAATTGATCATGTTATAAGTAACAATATGTTTGTGCTGAATTGCAACAGTACTAATCTGTTCTTATTATACGTTACTTGTTAGGGATTTAAAATTTTCAAAACTGTTGTGGTTTATCGAGTTTCACACGCGAATCAAATAAAGTCAATAAATGTACACGAGAAAGGAAAGAAGTATATTTAGACTTTAAATTTAAGTGGTCTGAAAATTCAAGTGTTTATGACAAGATGAGACCCAGAAAAAAAATAAAATAAACGTATTTTGGGATTGGTGGACGACTTGTGTCAAATGTGAGGAGTGTTGTAGAGAGCTTTATATCATTAGTTGGACTCTTAGCTGACAGTTAAGTTTTTTGATCGTGTGGTTATTAACAAACAAATCACATAAACCCTAAAACAACTCCAGATACACAAGAAAGAAAGAAGCAAAAGCATATTCAGACCTTAAATTTCAATGGTTTGAAAAATTAAAGTGCTTATATATAAAGTAGCATAAAGAACCTTCCATAGCTGTTTCGACCAGAATTATAAACTTAAAAATTACAGCAACTCACTCAGCGTACAAGTGTTGTTCATAAGTGATATATTATGTACAATTTTTGGATTAAATCCATCTTCAAATGGAGAACTAATTCATATTATGTACTAATTCTAATTATGCACTAGTTGCAGTTATCAAGTATTTCTGATTTATTTTTTTCTTCACACATCAACACAAGCCACAATCCAACCATTAACCTACAAGCAGCATTTTTTGGCACATATACAAACTAATCAAACATTTACAAACAAATAAAATCATGTATTTTGGCACATACCCGGAATTCCAGCGGCGACGACTACTCTTTGGATCCGGCAATGCTGAGCTTCTTTTGTCACGGCAGTGGATGGCCAAAGGAATCCTCTTCTCTGGCGCAGGAAGATTCTTCTTCTTGTTAGCACCAACGGCATAGTTCTCATACATGTACACTTAATTACACTTTTGATATGGACAAGCATTACAGGTTAGGTATGATAGTTTTGTTTTTCAAAGAACAAAATTTACAAATTGGAGATTAGAGGGTGTGGCGAGATTAAGCTCTACAAGCTCACACCATAGGATAGGGGTGTCCCAACACTTTGTGATTTATGCAGAATTCAGTCATCAACCATCATCACAAGAGCATTGCTCTGGGTCAACAAAATCAGATAAAATAAAAAATATGGTTTTCCCATTTTCACGAAATGATGTTTCGATCACTGAACTTCATCCTCCATAGCATTTGAAGGTTGTTGATGCTCTGTTTTTCAAGATGTTGGTGCTAAAATTCCTCATCTTCTGCTCTAATATGTTACAGGCATGGAATTCAAGTTAAATTGTTTTTTGTATTGACAAAATAAAAAGCATTACCTTCACAATCGGCAATTTCTAATAGAACTGATATATTTTTCTCCTCCTTGTTCATCGTCGTCTTCTTCTTCTCCTCTATGATTTTGACGATTATAGGGTTTGCTCGATTCTCCAATTGGGTCCAACAATGGCTTACTCGCCATTTCATCAAGTAAGAACTAATGTGTCATATCATGTTAGCTACTTTTGCTGACTATATGGGCATATCATGCCAATCGGTGAGTTCGTTTTTGCTCACCCTATTGAAAGGGGATGAGCATTACCCCCCACATGTTAATATGTGTCAATTTGTTAATTATTAATTTATCTGTTTGCCTTGGTCACTTCTAGTTACACCTTCATCTATTTCTTCTTTAAGGTCATGAGTTAAGGCATTGTTGCCTTCTTCTTTATCTTCCACACAGGAAGCCCCAAAAGCCATGAAGTTAAGAACATGATCTTCCTCATCCGAATAACCTTCTTTGTCTTCTTCACTATCACTATCACTCTACGTGGCTGCCATTGCCTTTCCCTTTCTCTTGTCCTTCAAGTTGCCACAATGAGGAGCTATATGTCTAATACCACCATACTCGAAGCATTTTACTCCTTTTCAAGTTTGCTTGTCTTGATTTGGCTCTAACTTCTTGAACAAGGTCTTCTTCTTGAAGTCTCTTCCTCTAGAGTTGTAACCCTTCTTCTCTAGCTTAATGAATCTCTTAAATTTCTTCACTAAGAGAGGCATGTCATCGTCTAAGTCACTATCTTTTTTGGCAACCTTCAAAGCAATCCCTTTTTGGTTTTGGAAGAAGTGATAAGCTTCCTTGATTCATAGGCAAGCAATTATCCAATGACTTAACTTGGCTTCATCTTCTTGTACTCAATATTCTCTTCAATAGCCGTCACCTTTGATTCAAATCTATTAGGGAGGGATATAATAATCTTCTGATTGATTCTTGTATAGGAGTACGGATCTCCAAGTTGATGACTTTAGTTGAGGATGTCCATCAACTTAATTTGGAAGTCATTGAACGACTAATGCTCTTCCATCTTGATGGTCTCGAACTGAGTTTGTAGAACCTGAATCTTCGAGTCCTTCACTGTTTGAGTCCCTTCATGTGCGGTCTGAAGACGACACTTGGACCGCAAAATCCACTGGAATGGTTTTCACGAATCTCCACAATGGCACCAAAACCGCGACAATGAGAAGAAAAGGCATTCTCATGCGATCTAACACACTAACCTATATGTAATATGTGCAAGGGTGAAAAAGTTGTGATGCTCACTTAAATGACAATAAAAGCACAAATGAATGAGTTGTGTATGTGTGTGTATGAGTTGTGTATGTGTGTGTGCACCTAATCTCTTAAATAGTACAAGTCAAGTGATATACCTTTAAGGCTCTTGATCTAGAAGCACTCGGGATGGCGGGAAGCTTTCCAAATACGATCACGAACTTCGATGACCATATGAAGAACCTAACCTACCCTTACAAAATATCTCATTCTAATTTGTCACAGAAATAAGCCAATTACAAAATTGTGGGACTTACAAAATATATTTTGATAATTTCTTATACACTAACGCTAGGCAACTCAAAAAAAAATTAGCCCAAAAATCAACTCAAATGATATGGCAAGTGATTTGTTCGTTGACCACATCTTCTCATGATTTGTGTGGTAAGGATAACTCATTTACCACATTATTTGGGTTGAATTTTGGGTTAATTATTTGAGTTATATAGTATTACTCTTTCTTATATCATTTTGTATTTTATTAAATTAATATAAGTTAATAGCATTCTAGTAATTTCCTAGACTATGACAAGGGTATAAAGAACTTTTGTTGGTAAAAAATGATCAGCAATTAAAAGTAACATTTGTATGATACTTCGAGTTTTTTGTTTATATATACATACAGATTTTCTATTATCATTTCGTTATGACAATAAATATATCAGGATGAAAAATGTGGACCACTAAATTTACATATTTTGACTCAAAGTGTATGCACTTGTCAAAACTTCTCCATAATCTGTGGTCCACATTCTTCGTCCTGATATATTTATTGTCAGAACGAACTAACAATAGAAAAACTGTATATATATATATATAAAAGATTTATTACCTCTTATGACTTAAATTAAGATAAATGAATTTGTTTATTTTTCTAAATTAAATCTTAATTTAAGATATATGTCTTATATATATAAAAAGTTAAAACAAAATTGACTTCACTTATTTAATAAGTCATAATTAACAAATTTATGGTTATTTCCAAAATTAACCTCATATAATTAATCTATTACCAAACATACTTTTAAATTGGTGGGGGTTGGATAATCTATCAAAATCCCCAATTTCCTAAACAACTCAATCCCTAATCCTAAAAATCCTAATTTTATTAAACACTAACCCTAACTAAACTAACCTTAAATTAACCTAGGAGGAGGAGGCAGAGCCGCCTCCCGGCACCGCCGCCTTCGTGGGATTTGACTGGAGGAGGCCGACCAGTCTCCTCCTTTCCTCGAACGGGAGGAGGCTAGCCGACCTCCTCTTGATTGAAGGGAGGAGTCCGTGACCTCCTCCCATTCGTTTTAATGGGAGGAGGTTGACAGCTCAAAACTCGGTGAAAGAGGTCGGCGACCTCCATCGTCGCTCTTTTAGGAGGCCAAGCAGCCTCTTCTTGATTAAGGAAGGAGGCTGAAGCCTACTTTGTCATCAATTTTTTATTTTTCTATTTTTAAAATAAAATAAAATATTTTATTTTTTAAAAATAAATAAATAAAAATAAATATTTATTAAAAAATAAAAATCCACTAAAAAAATAAAAATAAAGTATTCTAAATGTTAAATGGTTTGTTAAAATGGAAGTAGTAGAGAGGACCCCAGTTTCGTTCAATTCGGTTCAGAATCGGAAAGCTCTGTTTCCGATTCTGAACCATCAATTTCGGTTATGGGGGAACCAGAACTAGAACTATAACCTTCCTCAAGGAGGTTCCGGTTCACTCAGTTCCTCCGGTTCGTTTTTTTGTTTTAAAAAAAAAAAAACCAACAAAAAAAATTATTAGACATGTAAATGCAATTTATTGGGTAACTTGAAATTAAAGTAAAATAAATATATGAGAAACTAAAAAAACAAACTAAAATAAAACTAAAAAATTTAAATTTGCTTGCACTCAATTTTTACTACAATTAAGTTGTCTACGTATCCTCTTGGGGTTTAGAGGAATCAAAGGCAATGTAGTTCTCTTACCTTTTATTGCCGGTTTGGTTATGTGAGTTGGGACCGTAACTAATCGCTCTCATCCATTCCAGTGGTAGGGGTATGGTCATCATCGAAGAAATCGTAGGGAGCTTCTTGATCGATTTCTTGTTTTCTGTTTTGCGCCTTGGTCCAATCATCAACACAAACTTGCATCTGAATTGATTCCAGACTCAAAAGCGAACGTCTTGAGTCCAGAATATTTTCACCGGGGCTAAACTCTTGCTCCACAACAACGGTAGAAACTAGTGTTGTAAGAATTTGTTTGGCTATAATAGCCAAGATTGGAAAGTACCTTTCATGCTCCTTCCATCATTGTAGGATATCAGATTTTTTTAAATTATCTTCTCCCATAAACTCAAAAGAGGTACTTAGATAAGTTTCAACCTCGGAATACGAGGTCAAGCTTGATAAAGTAAAACCTCATAATTTTTTGGTTTTTTGGGATTAACAGTTAATACCCTAACCCCATTTTGAGTTTGTGAAACATCTATATTCAGTGATGGACCATAAACTCTAAGATATTCATCATATAACTCATAAAATGATGTCTTAATTCTAGAATAAGAACTAGTAACATCATAATCTATTTATAAACATTGATAATAAAGAGATAAATATTCAGTCAAATTTTCTAATTTACAATGGGGATCAAAACACATTGTAATCAAATAAATAGTTGGAAACTCCTTATAATAGTATAACCATTTTGTTTTCATAGCATTAACGCAGTCATATAATTGTATATCAAATGTATACTCAGAAAATGCACCAACAATATTAATACTCTCAATAATAAATAAATTAATAGTAGGATAATAAATACTAGAAAAATTGTTAGTAGCATTATTAAAGAATTTTAACAAACCACAATTTTTTGTACAAACATCCCAATGGTGTGCATAAAGATTAATGTCACTAATATTATAGTGAATAAAAGTAACTAATAAATCTTTATAATCATAATTTTCAACAACCAATTTATCAGTAGAATTCCAATGTGTTGGAACATTATGAGGAAATCTAATGGCACATCTACCATTTTGTTTACAAAATTTTGTCCATGCTTTCATTGTAGAATAATGTTTCCACAAAGGATAGAGGGCATATCTAATAGGTTTAATAAAAGCTTGAAGAATTGTTAATCCATTTTGAATACATAAATTTAAAACATGGCATGCACATTTTTGATGAAAAAATTTATCACTAAAATAAGGTTTGTATAAATCAATTAAAGAAGGAATAGTTGAGATATAGTTGGAAGCATTATCAAAACCAATTGCAAAAATTTTATTTTTAATTCTATACTCTTCAAAAATAATTTTAAGCTTTTTAAAAATATTAGCAGCAGTAACACCACATTAGATTGTGCAGTTCATATAACAACATCCACATTCATAGTGATATTTATGTTTTTTGTGAGTCGGTTCAACAAATGAGGAATTATGGAAGTAATATATTTTATCCCTTACAGCAATTTGCGAGGCAGTCTTCTTAGAAAGACATATGGTAGGTAATTAAACGGGCCGACTATGAATTAAAAGTTGGGAGTCCAAAAAAATTTATAGCACTTGTATTTTTATTTTTTATTGTTATTTGATTTATTTTTTTTCAAAAACGTCCTTTCAAAACAAACCTCCATTGAAGGTTGAACATAGGTTTTGTTCTAATTACATATACATGTTTCATGTTTCAGACATTTCAGGACCCGAACTATTTAATCATATTAAAGGGGTCCCATAAAAAACTTATTATCATTAATAATCTATAGAATTATGGTTATAGTATTAATAAGATTACAGTCTATAGAATTAGAGTTTTGAGTTTTATTTTTAAGTAAGGAATTGGGCTCTAGGTTTTCTTTTTATGTAAAGAATTAGGTCAGTTGGACCCTAATATATTTCTAAAACAACCACTAACCAATACACACCTTATGCATCATATATATTGTGACAAATTATATATATATATATTTTATAAGAAAAAAAAAAAAAGTGATTAAACTAGTTGGGGCCCCAGTAAAATGCTGGGTTTGCTACCCCTCTGGGCGGTCCTGCATGTATAATGCATATTGTATTTACCAACCTCGATTTCATGTATCTTGATTTGCTTTCCATACCTGATACCTCTATCCTTTATATTTTTCATTTCTATGGGTTCTTTGCAGTGATCATTGCAGGGACGTAACCAGTATTGAACATAAGGTGGGTTAGAATAATTTTTTTTTTGATTGAACATCGACGTTACGAGAAAATTTTATTAATTACAAATAAAGATACACCTAGTTAGAAGGACATAGTGAGATGTATACCATAAAATATATATTCTAAATATATAGGTTACCAACATTTTTTTTAACTATTAATTAGAATACTCCTAAAATATAATAAAGTAAAAAATTATAATAACCTTCAAAAATTAAATCAAAATAAAATATTAAAGCTAGTTTGAAGGATAATAGTTGATGTTGAAAAAGAGATCGGATCAAATTTCGGAAAATTTGGTGAATGAGAGAGAAATAATTATTATTATAACAAGAAAAAAAAATAAAAGAAAAATATTTTTTCTTCTATGATTAAAAATAAAATCAGTACATTAATTTTTTTTTATTATGTCTACTTAAAAAAAAAAAAAAAAAATTAAGAAGGTCCGTCCATGGCGATCAGGATTCTCTCATTACCTTTTTTTTTTTCTTTAATTGACTTTTCTTAATCTAATGTCATCTAAGCATAAAAGAAAATACATGATTAAGATATGTTCATTTGTTTTCTCTCTCATATAAATACGTGTTTCACTTACAATTCTGAAAAAAAAAAAAAAAAAAAAAAACTGGTATGCGTGTAGAAAAGTCAAGTCTCATTATTTTCCAAGTGTCATTTTGATGTATTGATAGCATTGTGATGGTAAGTAACAAGCAAAAGCAAGCATACATGATTTGTAACAAGGAGGCATAAAAACTGGTCTCCTATCAAATCAAATTAGAAATATATGGAAGAAAGAAAGAACACAGAATCCAATTGTAATGAATAACTAGTAAATTCTTTTTCAATAAAAATGTTAATGTACAAATATCTAAACATTCTATATATATTTGAAATATTACAATAATTCGATGTTTTAGGGATAGGAAAAGACTCGAACCTACAACCTCGTAGTATAGGTGTAAATGATATATCACTGAACCAATCTCATCTTGTCATCTAGATGTATATATTTGTATATTTGTAAACTTATAATTAAAGATAGACAAGCCTGAAAATGTTCTACAACATTATGGGCTCCGAATTCGCAACTAACTTATTATTATTATTTTCTTGAACACCTTGAAGTTCTTATGATTTTCAGCTAAGATCTTCAACTCACATTACCTGCGACACTGAGTTATTTCCAGATACTTGAGTGACATGCAATGCTTGAAAATGGTTTCGATGAATGTTGCAGTACGCGCTGACTTGGGCTGTTCTCTTCAGAAGGAGAGAGTTCAAGAAAGTCGAACCTTTGAGGAGAGGTAGAAGTTCAACTGCACAGTGGTTTATTTTCACCATTCTTAGGCTCTCGACGTTGAAAAACTCTGGAGAGAGTTCGAATTGTACAGTTGCATAGAGGAAATCTAGCTCCACTCCTCGACTTTCTTCTCCGCGGACTTTTCGATCCATTTGTGAGCACAGCTTTCTACTCCGGTTTGAATGAACTTCAGTCGAACTGTCGAAGGGTTTGGATGATTGGACCGGAATGGAGATTGAAAACATGATCGACCTCCTTTATAAATATTGATCTCTCCATTGTACAGTATTCTACTGTTCTTCCAAGAGTGTTGGAATCTTGTCGAGAGAATGGTCGTTTTCATGCCGATTTTGACAGGTGAAAAGGAGATGATTCTGTCAAGAGCATCTTCCTGTAGATTGATGTTAAAATTACGAGGAAGACGACACTGATGCCAATACTCTCTCTTCACTATCTTCTTTGGACGACAGTGAAGCTCTGAAGTATTCATATCACAAGCAAAAGCGAGTGATTCATGATTGCGAGAGAGATAGAATTTGGTGGGTATGAATGAGAAAGTCTATGAAAAGTCTCTGTATTTATACACATGTGGAATGAGAAAATAAAAACAACTAGTCATTTTAAGGTTTTAAATACATAAACAGTCAAATGACTATTTATAGTTAAGGAATCTGAAAATTTATATATATATATATATAAATTTATTTATTTATGATGTGATACCATATATAGTATAGTAATCTAGACATGTTGTCTATTATTAGAATATGATAATAAAAATAATAATCATAAACTTAATTGCAACTCTACTTTTTTAGCATATCCAATTTTAACTAGCGTGTCAAATTAGGATTTAGACCTTTTCATCACCTAATTAAATCAATGATCTTGATTAGTTCTATATTTTGAAAGAGTACAGATATGAAAATTAATAGAAATAATCCAGATAATTGATTTACTATAATAGACATGTGACGCGTTAATAGATTATGAAAGTGTTAAGGTGAGGAGAGGAGAGGATCTGTCGTAATATAGTTAACACTTCAATAGGAGAACACAAAATTTAATGAATTTAGAAACAAAAAAAGGGCGTTTACTATTTTATGTTTTGACCATAAAAAAGTTACCATATCATATACATATATATATATATATATTCAATAAAAATCTTTTCAAATAAATAAATATGTTCAATAAAAATCTGCCTAGAGTAGGTATCCAGCAATTTGTTCTTCAAAAATAATCATGAGGATAATTTTGATAATTTAAAACATTTTTAAAAGGCCCAAAAAGAGCTTCTAAAAGAAGCTCAAAAATGTTACACAATTAAAATAAAATTTAACATAGACAAGTAATTTAGTTTTACGATATCATTTACTACATTATCAACCACATCAATTTGAATTGATTTTTCAATTATTGTTTTAAGATTTTTTTTTTTTTTTTTTTTTTTTTGAAATAAAAAACTGAAATTAAAACTCCAAAGGAGAAGCAGATACAAAGTCAGAGGCAAAAAGAGAAAGTCAAGGAGGACATGCTCTCCAAAAAACAGAGATATCAGAACCAAACGCCCAGCTTGCAGTAGCATGGGCAACCTTGTTACAATTTCTAGGGACATGGGCAATAGAGATAACAGAATAATATGAAACAAATTCTAAAATATCTGCAATAATGTTGACCACATCACCATTTGTAAAGGTCTTCTCATTACAGAGATTAACCACCCCCAAAGAATCCGATTCGACCTGCAGCGGAAAAATACCATACGAAACAGCCATGGAAAGACCCTCAAAAATAACTCTTGCTTCAGCAACCTCTACTGAAAACACACCCCTAAAGATTAACGCAGCAGAATCCACAATCATACCACTCACATCTCTGAAAATTAAACCAATACCACACTTCACAGAACCATGGGTGACAGCTGCGTCCACATTCAATTTAAAAACACCAGAAGGGGGAGCTTTCCAGCACACAGAACGATCAGCAGCAGGAGTCTTAGGGAACACACCAGAAACAACATCAGTAGAGTTGTATTTATCTACAAAAGCCACATCCCTTTCCCAAATATTATCCTTGACCACCACTTTGTTACCAAAAAGAAACTGATTTCGATCAAACCAAAAAAACCAAGCAGCCACAATGAAAATGGTAACATCTTCTTTATTCCCAGCGGCATCCATCCATAATAACCTATCAAAGAAACCAATGTTGTGAAGTTTTTCAAGCCTGTCAAAAAAAGGACATGAACCCCATAAATCCTTCACATGAACACATCCCCACAGAGCATGATTAGACGATTCAGCATGCTCACCACAAAAATTACAAAACATTGAATCAGCAATCCTTCTTTTGAATAACATCAGTTTTGTAGGGAGGATACCTCTACAAGCCTTCTAGCAAAAAAAAAATTAATCTTACTAGGAAGGTTTAGCTGCCGCAACTTCTTCCAACAAGGGTGAGAACCCAAAGAGCTTGAAGCCTCCTCTGCATTTTTCAAATTCAAAGCCACTTTATAAGCACTCTTCATAGAAAAGCAACCTTTTTTATCATAATGCCAAGTCCATGAATCCCTCCCAGGATTACAGCTGATAGGGATGCCAATAATTACTTCAACCTCTTCCTCTTCAAAACACCTAAAAATAGTGAGATTACTTTTGCTCCCCCCCGGAAGGGGAGCATTACCCCCCTTGACATGTGTCAAGGGAGGGGTATTTTTATCCAAAAACTGTCATGTGTTTAGACAAAAATACCCCCTCTCTGGACACATGTCATGTGTTGGGGAGGGGGGGTAAGCAGGGGGTGAGCAAAATGGACTCAAAAACAGTGGCCTCACACCATTTCCCAGGCCGTTCCATTAAAACCAAAACAGTAGCCTGATGTCGCAGAATTCTAGGTGATCGAACTCTGAAGTTAGGGGGATTGGGCACCCATTGATCTTCATAAATGTTTTTAGTTGAGTGATATCTTCTTTTTGGATTGAGATCC
The DNA here is from genome assembly GCA_008009225.1 of Acer yangbiense. Lineage (NCBI taxonomy): Eukaryota > Viridiplantae > Streptophyta > Magnoliopsida > Sapindales > Sapindaceae > Acer > Acer yangbiense. The sequence continues at coordinate 20,505,817 of CM017773.1, read as the reverse complement.
TCTACCCATCTCATTTGTGCTCACCTTCTCAACATCTAGTGACATGTGGCACTTAAGCAAATGAACAACTATGATTAATTTGTTTTATTTTTTCTCTCTCTCCACTTATCAAACGACATCTATCTGAATCCCATCACTTCAAACTTTTTTTTTCTTCTTGTTTGTTTCATAATACTTCATACTCTCTCTCCATTTCTCAGATAATTGTATACTTTTAAGAGCATTTTTTTAAATAAATTGATTAATCTCAATACAAAAAAAAAAAAAAATTAATTAATAACAATACAAATTAAACGAAAATTTAAAAAAAAAATGAACATCATCAATCTTTACAATCCCAGATTCATCCATCTGCATTTCTTCATAAACACATATCATTAATCTTCAATTTTCACAAACACAAATTGAATTTCAATACACAAACCAGAAAATAAAATTTGTTTCTCCATTGATGAAGATCTGAAGATCCATAAATGTTCTTCTTTTTTAATTTTTTTTTTTTTTACTTGGATTTCGTTTATGGGTTTGTGAAATGGGTTTTTTGTTTTGGTTGGTTGCTGATAAAATAAAGGAAAGAGAAAGGAAATCCTTAGTTTTTTTTTTTTTTTTTTTTTTTTTTTTTTTGATCTCCAACAATGTTCATTTTTTCTATTAAAAAAAATTCATGGTAGAAGGGAGGGAACCTTCTAATCTTTTGACAAGATTTAGAGCCTCTTGTTTGGAGGTGATTCTCTCTTCTTTGACAGACAATGAATAATGAGAGTTTTTATTGAGAATATTTTGTTCACTGTAATGTTGATGATAGATGTAATTTTTGGTGGTATAATGTTGATGATGATGGTGATGTAATTTTTTTTTTAAAAAAATTATTTATTATCTCCACTATTGTTAATTTAAGAAAAAAAAATAATTCTCTGGGTTGTGGTTTTTGTTTTTCTTAGAACAAGTGTCAAGAGAGGATTTTTGATTAAGAAAAAAAAAAAAAAGTTGTTGTTATTATCTACTTAAACACGTTTGTTAGGAGAAAGAGAGGAAAAAAAAATAAAGGAAAATTTAGATGAAGGAAAAGAAATCAGGAGAAAGAGAAAAAAAAATAAAGGAAATTAATCTCAGCCATTGTTTTGCTTGTCTGCCACGTGTCAGTAGATTCTTGAAAGTTGAGCACAAATAAAATGGGTAGAGGATCTCCATCCCTTTTTTTTAACCACATTATCAACCACATCAATTTGAATTGATTTTTTAATTAATGTTTTTAGTTGAGTGATATCTTTTTTTCTTTTTTTTAATAATTGTCCAAAAACTCGATCTATTTCAGGTTGAAAGTACTTATTAATTTGCTTTTCATACTCTAATCCTTTATTTATTTCTTTATTTCTTTATTAAGGGTTCTTGACAGTAGAGCTGAATTGATGGAAGCTTTACATTGAAAATTTGAAACCAAAAGGTTGTGATCCTTTATATGTAGATTTTAGACAGATGAATAAAAACAGAGGTTGCATTGTTGAGCTGAAATTGTAGTATCTCATATCGTGTTTCAGTACATGGATTTGCTTTCATGAAAATATATATCTGAATGCACGTGGAACTAAGTCAAGTCTCGTTATTTTTTTATTGTTATAATTTTGATGTATATATATATATATATATATATATCAGTTTTTCTATTATCAGTTCGAACTGACAAAAGTTATATCAGTTTCTTGTATGTGGGTCACTGGATTTAAATACTTTGACTGACAAGTGCATACAGTCAAGTCAAAGTATTTAAATCCAGTGGCCCACATGCAAGGAACTGATATAACTTTTGTCAGTTCGAACTGATAATAGAATTTTTGTATATATATATATATATATATGCATTGATAGCTCTGTGATGGTAATTAACAAGCAGAAGCAAGCATGTATGATTTGTAAGAAGTATGCATAAAACCTGGTCTCCTGATCAAATCAAAGAAATATGGAAGAAAGAAAGAACACAAAATCCAATTTTAATTCATAACTATTATTACATTCTTTTTCAATAAAAGTTTTAAAGGTACAAATATCTAAGAGACGAGAGATCGGATCTGGAGGCACAGCAAGTTATATATTCTCTCGATATCTCCTTCTTGATCATTGGAACCAGGTCTTGGCCCTATGAGTCCGATCAATCCTACTCCTGTCCGCATGATACATTTTGATCTCTGCATTGGGGGATGATTTCCAACTATGAAGGTTGCTTTCTAACATCACTAAATTAAGAGCCGGAGTGGTTGCATCGTAGCCCTTCGCGCCTTTGCGGAGACTAGAATTAGAGTCTCCAGAGATGTGGCCGCCTGGAGGAGACATTTTACTAACTTTATCTCATGGTCTTGATACATGAAACCCTTTATTTTGATCAATCTAAGCTTAGTCATGGGCTCATTGTATAGCTCAAAAAAGTTGCTGGTGATGTGCTACCCAATGGTGCCCACCTTCAAAAGAGAATTCATTCATCTGCAAATTAAGAAACCAATTAAAAAAACAAATCAATGTACTAAGAAACTGTGTAAAAAAGATTATATATATTGAGTTTTGAATGTACACTTAACTTAGAAAGTATAGATGCAATATAGGAGAAAGAGGCCTGATATTATATTGCTTGAGTTCAGATATTACAACAGTGTATTATATATACACAGATCAAGAAAAGGCTAGAATTTTAAACTTTACAATAAAGGACCTATAAATTAATCTAGAACCATCTAGCCAATTGTATTGCAACATGTGCTGATGATTCACTATATACAGCTCATAGGTGACTGCATACACCCCTCAGGTGCCAGCTCAGTGCTCTAAAATCTCCTTCTTTAACATGCCCCCTCAAGCGTGATGTTATGCGATAACATTAAGCTTGAATTTGAGATAATTAAACCTATCCATTGTGAGAGCCTTGGTGAATATATCGGCAATCTGATCCTTTGTTGGAACATATCTTACTTCAAGTTCACTATTAGCAATCTTGTCTCTAATGAAATGCACATCTGTTTCAATGTGCTTTGTTCTGTTGTGGAAGATCGGATTAGCAGCTAAGGAAGCTGCACCAGTGTTGTCACACCAAATTATTGGAGTTCTGATTTGAGGAATGTTTAATTCTGCAAGTAAAGAGCTTATCCAAGTGATCTCTGCACCTATTTGTGCTAAGGCTCTGTATTCGGATTCCGTGCTTGACCGTGACACTACCTTTTGTTTCTTTGAACACCATGACACAAGATTCTTTCCGAGATACACACAATAGCCTCCAACTGACCTTGATCATCAACATCGCATCCCTAATCTGCATCAGTATAGCCTGTTAATTCAACCTTACCTCCTGAAGAATAATGTAGGCCATGATCTATTGTGCCTTTTAGGTATCTAAGAATTCTCTTGCACCCTTGCCAATGTGTTTGTTTAGGAGACTCCATGAATTGGCTGAGTTTATTCACTGAGAAGGCTATCTTAGGTCTTGTGATGGTTACATATTGAAGTGCCCCAATGATACTTCTATACAAGGTAGCATCAGTGAAAAGTTTTCCACCATCCTTTGTAAACTTGATACCAGTGCTCATTGGTGTTGGACACTCTTGGCAATCCTCCATTCCTGTTTTCTTTACCAAATCAGAGATATACTTTAATTGTGTCAAATGCATTCCTTCACTATTTCTTGTAACTTCTATTCCTAGAAAGTAACTCAGTGAGCCCAATATTTTGAGTGCAATGCTGTTGTTCAGTCTCTCAATCACTTCATTCACAACATTGGCTTTATTTCTTGTCACTATGATATCATCAACATAAACAAGAATCACCAAAAATGTGTCACCATCATGTAGAAAAAAGACAGATGTATCTGACTTAGAGTTCTTGAACCCCTACTGAATTAATGTTGTTTTGAGCTTCTCAAACCAAGCTCTAGGAGCTTGTTTTAGCCCATATAGAGCCTTTTGAAGCTTGCACACAAAGTGTGGTCTAGAATGATCAATATACCCCTCTGGTTGTGACATATACACTACCTCATTCAAATCTCCATTCAAAAAAGCATTATTCACATCTATTTGCTTGATGTCCCAACTATTCAAAACAGCTAGACTAAGCACAATTCTTATGGTTGAAGATTTGACTACAGGACTGAAAGTTTCATTGAAGTCAATACTTGGAGTTTGATGAAATCCTTTAGCCACTAGTCTTGTTTTATACCTTGCAATGCTTCCATCTTGCTTGTATTTTATTTTATAAACCCATTTGTTGCGAATAGTCTTGAAATCTGGTGAGGGAGGAACCAATTCCCAAGTTTTGCTTCTGGCAAGGGCTTCAAACTCTTCATTCATTGCATTCTTCCACTGTGGGCTAGATAGTGCATGAACAGTATTTGTTGGGACATTTTCGATATGGTTTGTGTGACTAGTGGTCAAGTATAGTTTGGGTTTGAATATTCCATCTTTTGATCTGGTGATCATGGGATGCAAGTTTGGTGGTGATGTGTTTTCTTGGTATGTTTTGTTTTGTTCATTTTCTGGTTCTAGCAGTGTTTGTGTTTGTATATCTAGTGGTGAGGATATGGTCTCTGATCTGAAATGATCTTAACATGTTATTGTATGCTCATTAGTATCATTTGTGTAGTCTAAACTTGAGTTGGGATGGATCTCTGCTGTTGAACCTGCCAAGTTTGAGTTTGTAACAGCTAAGTTATTGTAGTCTGCCAAAGTTGGAATTTGAAACCAGAAAGGTTGATCAAATAACAAGTCATTTGATTTGGTTTTATTCTGAGGAACAAAATGGTGATCTGTTTTGAATGGAAAATCTGTCTCATTGAATGTGACATGCTTAGCAATGTATACTCTTCCTGAATTATGCAAACACTTATATCCTTTATGGGTTGCACTATATCCTATGAAGATACATTTTGCAGTATGGAACTGAAGTTTATTTCGATTATAAGGTCTCAAGAAAGGATAACAAGCACAACCGAATGTTTTCAAGAGGGTGTAATTGTTAGGATTATGCTCAATAGTAAGAGTGTAATGTTGTAATTAACAATCTTTTTCATATTAATAAAGTGATTTCTGGTTTAACAAATCTTATAGCATTTATAGTTTAATATTATAATTGTCAAAGTCTAAAGACTATGAGAAAAGAAGAATTGTTCGTACATCTGGATATGTATGTGGTAGACACAATTCTTTAGTTAGTCTTGAATATTGTTCACAACTTAAGTTAAAGGTTGGGCACCTTTATCTTGTTAAAGTTGTAGAATTCTTTTGCTAGCATTTGAGTGGGATCAAATGAGATATGATGAGTCTAAAATCATCGGAGTGTCTTCGAACAAAAGAATCTAGTGCACTGGGTGCAGTGAACTGGATCACAATGAAAAGCTTTATCTAGAACCGTCAATAGATAATAGTCTTTTCATTATCAGGACAATCGGAGAGTCTATCTTAATCCTGAGATAAATGATGGACTTATGGTTGCAAGTGGTATCATTTGAGTTATCAATGAGTACGATTATATCGCATAGTCTATCCTCGATAGTTTGGTGATATTCATTTGTTAATCGATAGAGGACTTCATTTATAGATATGGACATCGTGGCTCCATTTATTAAATGAGAGTATAATATCATCATATGGATGTTTTGAGGTAATTGGATATTAAATCTCAACGTTGAGTTTTCGATAGTGTTTATTGAAAACATGGCTTCTGGACAAGTCAAAATATCCAAGTTCAAAACGTGGTCATATGAGTAAATATGGTAACTTGGAGAGTTATATGCGGTCTATGAACTCTTGGCGATTACTGATATTAATCATGAGGATACACTATCTCCTACTTGATTGTCTAGGGTTTTGTGGTGATTGATACAATTTTCTTCTTCTTCTTCTCAATTCATATAAAGGTTTTTTATTCTACTAAAACATAAAAGAGTGAATAGATTATTCTTTGATGGTACACTAATTGCTTGTTCATCAATAAGCTTGTGTGTACAACATCGATTGAGGTTCACGCGAGTTTCGATCATAAGATTGAGAACTCAAAAGTGACCGGAATAATCTTAGTCTTCTTTTGATTGTTTTTGTGACTAACAAAGAAAAAGAAAAGTTTGTTTGTCCATTCTCAGGTTTGCAATTCAAAGAAAAGGGAGACCACGCTCTTAGGTGATCCACGTTCGTGCTAGGATTGAAGATCTTGCGGATTACCATCGACGTAAGTCAATCGGATCACGCGACAAAAGGTATTCTTCTTTTGTTAGATAATATATATGTTTAATTGATTAAAGGGTTTAAGGTTCATAAAAAGGAAAAATTTTAAAAGTTACTAAATCTATTTTTAGTCTCGCTTCCGCTGCGTGTACTACGGTATTTTTCCCTACAGTAATCTGGTTGTGTATGATATAATTTTTGGAATGGTGACTGGCCTTTGAGGATTGGTGTGGGCATTCTATTTATTAGGTATACAGATGTTTCAAAAGCTTCCCACAAGAATGACAGAGGCAAGTTGGTTTGGGTAAGCAAAGTGTGACCGGTCTCGGTGATATGTCTGTGTTTTCTCTCAACCTTCCCATTTTGGTGATGTGTGTGAGGATAAGGATGTCTAAAGGTAATTCCATCTCTTTTGAAGAGATTTTCAAGTGGTCTAAATTCCCCTCCCCAATCTGATTGTACTGTTTTGATTTTTTTATCAAGGTGCTTTTCAATATAGGTTTTGAAATGGTTAAAGAAAGACACGGTTTGGGATTTTGCTGTCAAGGGAAAGATCCAGGTGTATCTGGTATGGTCATCAACAATGCTCAAGTAATATTTGTGTCCATTTTTTGAGGTTATAGGAGCTGGTCCCTATAGATCAGTGTGGAGAAGTTCCAAATTAAGGTTCTGTAGTTTTGGTTTCGGTTGATTTGAAATTAAGTCTATGAAGTTTGCCATGTTGACAAGCATTGCCAAATGAAGAAATCTGACTTTCATTGATATCAAAGGTGTTTTTTTTTTTTTTTTTTTGAACAGCAAAATTTATTCATCGAACCCAAAGGTCGGAAAACAGACATAAAACACAAAAACCCCGAGCAGAAAAACAAAGAAGCAAACATGCAGCAAGGAAAACAACCAAGCGAAAAAAAACATCACACAAAAGCAAGACAGGCAAGCTTAAGAGCGTCAACGCTGAAGCAAAACTAACTACCAAAGACTTAACATAGTCTACGGCCTTCTCAGCTACAAATAAGAAAGCCAGGCAACAAAAATAAAACAGAGCAAAGTAGCCAGAGGAACTAGAGAAAGCAAAACTGAATCAAATCACTCTATCTCCTATCGAAGCGGACCCCTTTTTAGCTAGCAAATCAGCAAAGGAGTTGCTGGCCCTGGAGATGAAAAAGAAACTAACCTTTGTCATCATCTTTCCCTCTAGCAATTCGGTCCGCCAACTCTTCTTCAACACCACTTAAACTGCAACCTTGAGCCCCACTTCGAGTCTTCATCTTATGGATTCTTGAAGGAAAAAAATCTTTTTTTCCCCGCCTTCTATCGGAAGGACACGGAGGATCCACAATTTCCCCCACCTTCCCCTTCCGAAAAAGAGGTTCCAAATCCCCAAGATCAACATAAAGATCAATAGCATCACCCCCCACTGGACTCAAACCGGACCCTAACAAACCTCCACCCTTTTCAAAATTAATATAAACCACTTGATCACCTGAAACCGCCACTCCTCCGCTTGATCCATCATTAGAACCAAAGACCCTAATAGTCTTACCATATGTCTTCTTACTCTCATCATCCTCCAAAGAAGCCACTCTATCAATAGGCTTAATAACACTGCTCCTTAACTTGCTCACCCCACCTTTAGCAAGACCCTTACCACCTTTCCCAACACAAGAACTAAATGACCCAGCATTACCACCCAAAACAGCCTTATCACCCAAAAACGCCCCCTCCCCACTTTCGGATAACCCACCAACATAAGCCTTGGTACTAACACCCCTACCACTACTAGCTTTCGGATATCAAAGGTGTTTTTACAGATAAATAATATGCTCTTCATAACCGGAGCATTTGGGTGACCAAATTTCCTATGTAAAACATCAATGGATGGATGACTACTAGATTATGTGTTAGACTTAACACTTCTAGATTTAAGGATTTCAGGCTGACTTGAATTACTGAAAGTAGCAAAAAGATAGATGGCCTAGGTTTGATTGTCAATTGTCTTAGGCTTTGATGAGTGTGAACCTTTGATTGAACTTAGCTGGTACAAACCTCCTTCAACAGTTCCTTGCAGCAGGACCTTCCCCTGCATCTTGTCCTTTACAATACAAAAATTCTTATGAAATTCAACAATTAAGTCATTATCATCAACCAACCTTGAGATGCTAATAAGGTTTTTTGTGATTTTGGGTACAACAAGAATATTTTTCAAGTGCAGTAGCTTATGTGTTTCAGTATTTAAAGTGGATAAGAATGCATTTCCAATGTGAGAAATGAGGAGTTTATGACCATTACCAACAGTCAACTTATCAACACCTTTGTACTCAGCAGTAAGATGAAGATTGTTGAAATCGCTGGTGACATGATTTGTCGCTCCGCTATCGAGGTACCACGTCTGGTCACTAGGTCCCTCTGGAGTCACAAAATAGGCAGCTGTTGGTGCTTGCTGTGTTTGATTGTTGGTATTTTTGTTTGAGATCTCTTGGCTAAACCTGTAGTAGCAAACTGATGTTGCATGACCATACTTGTTACATATTTGACAAGTTGGTTTTCCATTGTTTCTCCCTGTATTGGATCTCCCTCTACCTCTTCCTCTGTAGTAGTCTCTATTCACTCCAGATCCAGAGCCCCTTCCACCAGGTCCCTTCTGATTTTGGCCAATCTGAGCATAGTTGATATTGATACTGGTTTGTGTGTCAATATTGGTTGCAGCAGCAAGTTGTTCCATCCTGCTCTCATGGTTGAGAAGTAAAGCATATACTTCATGGAGGGTTAGATTGTCTGTTCTAACTGTGACATTAACCACAACTGGGTCATAATCAGATCCCATTCCAGCTAGTAAATAGAGAACCAAGTCTTCTTCAGTAACTAGATTTCCAGTAGCAGAGAGGTTGTCTGCTATGCATTTCATTTTTACGAAATATTTGCTAACAGAACTAGTATTCTTCTTGCTAGTCTGGAGTTGCATCCTGAGTTGAAGAATGCGAGCCTTAGATTGAGAAGAGAATAATTTCTCGAGTGCATCCCAGACCTCAAAAGAAGTGGTGCAACTAATTACAAAGCTCAAGGCACTTTCACTCATGGATGACAGAAGCCAACTAAGGAGGAGTTGGTCCTGTTTCATCCAAAGATAATAATATGGGTTTTCAAGTTTGACAACAGTGTTGTTCTCTTCAGTGGAGACCATAAAACGAGTTGGGCAAGGTTTTGTTCCATTAATGAATCCTTCTAAATCATTCCCTCGAATAGCAGGGAATACTTGTGATTTCCAGATGAGAAAATTTTGCCTATCGAGTTTTATGGGTTTTGAGAAAGTGAAACTACCATGTGTTAGATTGTTGTCTGATTTTTGGGGAGTGATTATGGAGCTCGATGGAGTCTGGTTGGGAGAGTCAGTAATAGCCATTGTTTGGCTCTCTGAAGCTTTGATACCAACTTAGAAAGAATAGATGCAATATAGGAGAAAGAGGCCTGATATTATATTGCTTGAGTTCAGATATTACAACAATGTATTATATATACACAGATCAAGAAAAGGCTAGAATTCGAAGTTGAAGGGTGTGAGGCAGAAATTGGCAAAAAATAAGTGACCAGTTTTTGAGTTGTTGTTTGGGTGGGTGCTGTTTCATTTTGGGGCCTGTTGCTGCCTAGGTTGTCTGGTTTATGGGTTTGTGTCTTTGTTTAGTGGGTTGTGGCTGTTTTGCGGCGGCTTTTGCTGCCTAGATGGGTTGTTTTTCTTTTTGTCTATTGTCTTTTTGGTGTGCTTCAGGTTGTGTTTTGGTTTGTTGGGTTCTTGTAGCTTGCTTGCGCCTTGGCTATTGGTCTATTGAATAATATTTGCCGTTCAAATAAAAAAAAAAAAAAAAAAGAGGCTAGAATTCTAAACTTTATCTAGAACCATCTAGCCAATTGTATTGCAACATGTGCTGATGACTCACTATATACAGCTCATAGGTGACAGCATACACCTCTCAGGTGCCTGCTCAATGCTCTAAAATCTCCTTCTTTAACAACTTACATCAATGAAAAGTTTTTCTAGGTTTGAGCGGTTGGTGAGAACACAGATGATATCATAAATATTGCAAAATTTTGAACCTTCCATGAACAGCTGAAGTTCCATCAAGTTTCGCATAATTAAACTCATGTCACTGAAAGCATATGTAGTTGCTCCCTTTAATGAATTCGCTATTAAAGCCTGTGTGATGAAATTAATTAAGCTTGAAAGAGTCAATCAAAAGAGAGAAAGAGAAGAGAAAAATGCAATCCAATTTGTTGAATAGTGATTTTGTTGAATAATGTAACATTTGTTGAAGTAAATCAAATTTATCTTAAACAATTTAGTCATACTATTATAAAGGAACAAAGTTAAAAAGAGTGAAAATTGATAACGATTCATCATGACGAGTCATACCTACGAGGTCGTGGGTTCGAGTCTCTCCTCATCCAAAAAAAAAAAAAAACACCCAAATTATTGTAATATTTCAAAAAAAAAAAAAAAAAAAAAAATACAAGCATATTTAAAATTTCAAAAAAACCGGTTTTCCGTTATTTCAACTAAATTCAACATTAGAAAAGAACTGATGAAAACTGAAAATTGATAACGAACTCTCTATAAACTACCGCACTATATACATCAATAAATGCAACAGTAGAAGTGAGAACAGTGACATGTACGATATCAAACAAAAATCCCCCGCTAGAGGAAATTGAAGATATCGTCTTGTAGGCGAGAGATTGAAAAGCACATCCTCCAGCTGGTAAGCTATGGAGATACAGATCAAAATGAGTCTTCCATAGTAATGAAATGAACTAAGGGTCGGAGAAATGATGTTAATGTCATCAACATCAAAGCAGTCTCCAATCTTGAACACCTTGAAGTTCTTATGATTTTCAGCTAAGATCTTCAATTCGTTAAACCCACGACACAGAGATATTTCCAGATACTCGAGGGACATGCAATGCTTGAAAATGGTTTCGATGAATGTTGCACTGATTTGGGCGGTTCCCTTCAGAACGAGAGTGTTCAAAAAGTCGAACCTTTAGGTGGAAGTTCAACTGCACAATAGTTTAGTTTCACCATTCTCAGGCTCTCGATGTTGAAAAACTCAGGAGAGAGTTCGAATCGTACAACTGCATCGTGGAAATCCAGATCCACCTCCTCGACCTTCTTCTCTGCAGACTTTTCGATCCATTTGTGAGCATAACTTTCCACTCCGATTTGAATGAACTTCAGTCGAAGAGTTTTAATGATTGGACCAGAATGGAGATTGAAAACACGATCGACCTCCATTATAAATATTGATCTCTCCATCGTATGTTGATTAAACTTTAAAGATGAGTGTTCTACTGTTCTTCCAAGAGTGCTGGAATCTGGATGCGAGAATTGACATTTTCATGGCTTCTTTGACGGTCAAAGAGGAGATGATTATGTCAAGAGCATCATTTGGGATACTGATGTTAAAATTACAAGGAAGCCGAGGACAACGCCGATACTCTCTCTTCACGATCTTCTTTGGAGGACTTTGAAGCTCTAAAGTATCCATATCACAAGCAAAAACAAGTGAGTGAGTGAGAGGGAAAGAGTGATAGAGATAGATAATTTGATGGGTATGAATGAGAAAGTCTATGAAAAGTCTCTCTATTTATACACGTGTAATGAGAAAATAAAAACCACAAGTGGTTTTGTGGTTTTAGGGTTTTAACATTTCTGTCACCAGCTATTAATAATAACAGTAATGCTACACATTCCACCTAAAATTCCACATTTTTCATCCCACTACATGTGGCATGTGAGGTGTCAAATTGTGAGTGGAAACATGGGGTAGGTGTCATTAATGTGTATCCACTTACAATTTGACACCTCACATGCCACATGTAGTGGGATGAAAAATGTGGGATTTTAGGTGGGATGTTTAGCATTATTGTAATAATAATATCTTTGATACCAAGTGTTTTCAATATCCCAGTTACACGTGGTTTTTATATTATTTGGCAAGATTTCATTGATCGAACGTATACACTTAAGCCCACGAAACATGATATCGATGACGTGTTGTGAGAATAACAGTAGACCTAACACTAAATTGTTGTTCATATTACTAGAAAAAATACATTAATAAAATAAAAGTGAAATGGCTATTTATAGATAAGGAATCTGAAAATTTATATATATAAATATATATATATATACAATTTTTCTATTTTCAGTTCGAACTGACAAAAGATATATCAGTTCTTTGCATGTGGGTCATTGAATTTAAATATTTTGCCCTGCATGCACTTGTCAAAGCATCTTTTAAATCCAATGATCCACATGCAATGAACTGATAATAGAAGGACTATATATATATATGATGTGATACCATATATAGTATAGTAATCTAAAAATATCTATTATTAGAATATGATAATAATAACAATAACAATAATACTACTTTGCCTAAATCTGATGCTTAAATGATATGACATCACTATATTCCATTAATTTAAGGGCCAGTTTGGTATTGCTGTAACTTTTATAATAATCACCGTTAGCTGTGCTGAAAGAATAATCAGATGTGAAGTTAATCAGAAGATGTTTGGATAATTAAACTTTTAAAACTACTGTATAGCTACTGTATAGCTCAAAAGCAGTATACATATGTTTGGTAATTTTATTTTAAAAGTGTTGAAATTAGTAACAATGACTAAAATAGACATGATTTTATAACTTTATTTTATTTTTTTTCATTAATTATATTATATTAAATCAATATTTAAGTAGAATATTTAAATTGGAAAAAAAAATTCATAAGAACAATAAAAATATTTTTAAGAGATTTTATAAATCAAATCAATATTTAATTAGAATATTTAATTCTTAGATGAAATAAGGTATGTAAATAATTTTAATTTGATTTCATAAGGATAATAATGAATTTTAAATGATTCATTAAATGCTGAAATAGATTATTCCATAATCATTTTCAAAAAGTAACACCCCACCTACTTCTTAAAATCACTATCAAAACTTGTCAGATTATCAATTAATCACTTTTGGAAGTTTTACCAAACATCATTTTATACCAAAATTATAAAATAAGCTGATTTTAACTTCTCAAAAGCAATATCAAACTGGCCCTAAATCATGAAAATTTAATACAATTTAAATGGATGGATTATAGTGATACTACATCATTTGGACACTAGATTTAGATATAATTTAAATGAATGGATTATAGTGATGCTACATCATTAAAGTCTATGAATAGTCTCTCTATTTATACACATGTAATGAGAAAATAAAAACCACCGGTGGTTTTAGGGTTTTAACATTTCTGTCACCCGCTATTAATAATATATATGGCATGTTGTTTATCTTTCACCGCATCATCAGCCACATCAATTTCGGTTGATTTTTCAATTAATGTTTTTGTTGAGTGGCATCTTCTTTTTAATTGTCCAAAAATTCTATTCCATGTTAAAATTCTATTTATTATCTAATTTTAATTAATGTGTCAAAATATAGTTAACACTTCAATAGCAAAAGACGGAGTTAGATTTATATTCATTATTTTTTGAGTACAACTATAATCTGCCTCCTTGAAGTGTTAACTATATTTTGATACACTAGTTAAAATTGGATATATATTCATTATGTTTTGAGTTGGATTTACTAAAAAGGTAGAGTTGCAATTGAGTTTAAGATTATTATTATTATTATTGTTGTTGTTGTTATGATGTTCTAATAATAGATAGCATGTTTAGATTACTATACTATATAAGTTAGCACGTCATAAATATAAATAAAATTTTAGATTCCTTAACTATAAATAACCATTTGACTATTATTTTCTTAATGTATTTTGTTTAGTACTATGAACAACAATTTAGTGTTAGGTTTGGAATAAATTGTTTACTAAAAAGAGTAGTTTTAACACAAAATAAATTTTTTGAACAATTGAAAAAAAAAAATGTCACACAAGCACAAAATATTAATTGAAAAATCAATACAAATTAATGATGTGGCAAATGATGGGGTGAATGATATGATAAAGACTAATATAGAGTCATTGGTTATTTGTGTAGCATTTAGAGCTTCTTCTAGAAGCTATTTTTGGACCTTTAAAAAAAATTAAGAACAGATTACTGGATACCTATTTGAGGTATGACAATTTACACTCGGAAACAACATTATAAAAAATTGAGACATCCCTTGTCGTTGGTGTTTGACTAGATTTGACTATTAAATTTTATCACTTTGGAGGGTAATATCTTCATTTTACCTCATTTATTTGTTTGCTGCCACGATAGTTGGCTGTACTGTATACTAAGTTTGGTTGTGTTCTCTCAATGAAAGGATTAAAAGGTAAACTGGGCCTAGACTAGACAAGATATCTTTTCTAGCTCAAGTGGTATCAGAGCCTTGGCGTCCGATCGAAGTGCCGAGTTCGAGCCCTGAGGAGTGTGAAACTTTCCTGGCTCCCATGACTCACTCTGGGTGGACCCCAGGTGGGGAGAGGGAGATATGAAAGGATTAAAAGGTAAACTGGGCCTAGACTAGACAAGATATCTTTTCTAGCTCAAGCCATTTAGTCAGTTCCCCGAGATCCGCTCTGAGGTATCTGTGGTGGAGGAACAAGTCTTAGAGGCAAATAGAACTGGGTCGTATGAACTGGAAGCAGCGTGCTTGTCTTTCTGCTTCGAAGGAGACCTTTTTTAAGGTTTTGCTGGAGGAGAAGAGAGTACAGGATATCTTCGGAACAATTCACCAGTGGATTTAAAGTGGCTGGAAAAATCATCAGATTTGGAAGGGGGTGAATGTGTAGGAGATACAGGGAAAAACAGTGATTGTGAGTGATGAGAATAAGGTTTTAGATCTCCTTCGTCGTGAACGGGGGAGGTCTTACCTCCCCCGACCATTTTTTGCAGGGGAGGATGGAGATCTATGGAGATTTCTGAGGATCTTGGTGAAGATTGGATCTCCACTCTCCATCAGTCTTGATGGATGGTGAGTCATAATGCATATTCTGAGAGTTTTACTATGGTCTACATAGATCATAATTTTGGAGTTTGGATGAGAGCCTCAAGTTCGCTTAGATAACGTGATTTGAGGACGAGAAAATAATAGGAAAACGATAATACAATGATATTGTGGTTTAAGGGTGGGCATGAGTTGGTTCACTTCGGTTTCATGCCAAACCGAATGACCAAATAAAGTTTTGGTTTTTAAAAATTAGAACCGATCATGATCGATGAATCCTAACAAACTAAGTCGAATCAAACATGTTTTTTTCTCGGTTTGGTTCATCGATTTTGGATAAATAGTTTGAATAAAATAAATAATTTAGCTTCGAACTCAAGATATTGCAAAACCCTAATGATTGTAATGAAACAAACTCAAATAATTAATCCATTGGTTTTTTTTTTTTTTTTTTTTTTTCAATTTCACAAAGAAATGTATCATATTGATTTCTACCAAAAAATATCCATATGAGAATTTCAAAAGAAAAAAACATATCTGCATCGAGGAAAAAAAAATTACCATAGAGTTGAGAGTTGTACCTGGACTAGTGGAGTTGAGAAAGCTGTGAAATCACGAAGAGACAGGAGAGTGAGAGATGGGTTCGGCTAAATTAAAATGGTTGAGAGATGAAAAGAGATGAGTAATATCAGAGATAACAAACATACAAAAGAGAGAAGGTTGAGAGAGTTGAGTCGAGAGAAACAAAGTTTTGTAGAGAGAGACGATTGAAAGAAAAGAGAAACAAGATCGAGGTTAGAGAAAGAGTTGTGCTGCTGAATGTGAATCTAGGGTTTCATTTCTTATTTACATATTCTGTTTTGATTATTTTAATTAGGAACTGAATTGAACCATTTTGGAACTAAAACAAAATTGGACTTTGAACATGAAAATTCAGTTCGGTTCGACCCTGTGCAATTTGGGTCCTGCTTTTTTGCCCACCCATATTTTGGCTCACTAAAGGAAGAGTGTGGGCGAAAAGATGTCAGTAAGGTAGTGGCAGCGTAAAGTATTAGAGATGGAAGAAATTCAAATGGGGATGAGATTATTAATGCATGGTAGGGAATCAGACTAGTTATTTTACTATGTTGGGGTAAGGGTAAAAGTTCGAGAGAAAATGGATGCTTTCAAGAAGTTTCCATGTATGGTAATGTTGACATAATGGAGACCAAGAAGGACACGATTTGTTATGATACATTTCATACTTCTATGATTGTGAAGAGTTTAATTTGGAAAACTATATCTTAAATTGTGACAGCAAGGGAGATTAATGTCAGTTTTTGATAAATTTATTTTCATGTGTAGAAAAAAAAAATGGTGCAATTTACTCTATTTTTTATAATTTTTTTATGGATATTTTTTTAATTTAATTTATTTTCATGTGTAAAAAATAAACCTCATCACAATATCCCCTATAGTTTGACCTATTTGCCATTTCCTCCTCTAGTTCCATTAATAGTCATTATCCCCCTCTCATTTACTTTAATCCCCAAATTCCCCCATTTTGTTAAAAAAAATACCTAAAATGCCATCAACCGTTAAACATTCAGTCAAGATTTTAAAATAGGTAAGGGTTAAAAGGTAAATGGGTGAAAAAATAAGTTTATTAAATTTTTTTTTATTTTTTATTATATAATATATAGAGCTAAATTATACCAAACTAGTCTAAAGTTTGTTCATTTATGCTAAAAACAACTTTATAAATAATCGACACTCACCTCTCCCCTATTAGTCAAACTTGGTCAAATTTAACCGTTGATCAAGTTCGATAGTCAAAACTAAGGGTAATTCAATCATTTGAAGCTTTTTTTTAATTAAAAAATATATTTAAAATTGAATACAAAAATAAAAATTGGTGATTAATTGAAAATTAAGAATTAAATTTTTTTGAAAGATTTAAATTACAAAAAAAAAAAAAGACAATTTTTTCCATCTATTTTAAGAAATACAAATTACAAAAAAATAATAATTAAAAAACAATTAATTTTTTTAAAAGCAAGAACCGCCAGGATCTTCATCGATGGAGATTCGGCGACGATGACAAACACAAAAAAATAAATAAACAAAATAAAATAAATAAAATGTTGTAAACTATTGTCAATGAAATTCTAATTGGAACTAGAGATGGAAACACAACATACCTAGTAAGTTGTTTCAGTACTAAAAAAAAGAGTGAGATGGTGTGATAGAGACGAGAGAGTTGGGGACAAAGATAGAGTACGTGTATATAGAGAATGTAGCAGCCGGTTAATTACCACATATATATGTAGAGGAAAAATACACATAAAACTCTAGACCATAGGTAAGATCCAAATTGAAATAATAATTAATCACATGCATCACATACCTATTAATTATCACATATATAAAATAAACCCTATAGTGTCATCTCTTCTAACATAACATGATTATCAAAGAAATTTAAAGATTTGTATGAAGATTTAATTCAAGATGCACTAGTTTAGAATATAAGAATCAGGCTCTGATACTAATTGTAGGGAAAAATAACCGTTTTGAAAATAAATGTATTTGCGGAACTTAAAAAAAAAAAAATTCAAAACATCGTCGTATCGTGATCTAAACATAATGCAAATTGAATTAATTTAGAGATTACCTTTATAGTTTAGTCTCCACAAATCTCCCGCACTTAGTACAAGATCAAATCACCTAGGAGTGTGAGCTCCTTTTTCTTTGAACCAATGAGTAAATCCACCTACAAGACTTAAAGAAAAAGATTAAAAGCTCAAATTGAATTTGAAACTTACAACTTACTTTCAAATTTCTGTCAACGCCAATGAGAATGATAAACGTGGTGTAAATCTATTCTTTCTCTTAAGCCACCTATTTATATGTTTTGAAAAGAATAATTTGTTTTCTCATAAGACACAAGAATCACAAATCCTATTGTGATTTAGTAAGTCTAATCTGAAACAAATTATAGTACGGTGTGTATAAAACTATCTAGAGAGGGGGTGAATAGATTTTAAGCTTTTTACCCAATTTTCGTGTTAGTCCAAATTACGAAATTACCCCTAAATAGGTAAAGCAATAAATTAAGTATAAAATGCAGAAATTAAATAACACTTGATTTTTACGTGGAAACCCTCACGGGAAAAACCACGGGCTAGTAAGTAAGCCACACTCGAACCTCGAATCCACTAAATGTGTAAACGATTACAACCTAATCCCGGAAGTAATCACACACCTACCTAATCCCGGTATGAGTGAACCTAGTCCGATTGCTTGCGAATTAAGCAACCTAATCCCGGTCACAACACAAGACTTAATTCTCTATAAAGAGATTAACACCCTAAATGAATATATGAATATTCAAATGCAACATAGAACAAGGGAAACCCTATATACTTATCTAAGATGATGAATATGCAATTAAACACAATCCTAGATATTAAAGCTAAATGACATGTCAAATAGCATAGATAATCATAGATTAGAGAAACCTAGATATCTATCATAAAAACAACACTCAATCAAATCAACACAACAATCTCTATCTTGAATATTAGATTATAATCTAAGAACAATCAAGTAATAAAAGAGATGCCATAATAAATTAAACATTAATTATGTATGATAATAGTGAAAAATTTACCAAAGCAAGTGTGATGATCAAAGACCCATGCAAGCAAGCATCCTAGATATGCTAGAGAATGCTAGATGAACTTTGATGCAAATGGATTTTGGTTTGAGTGTTTGATGAGCAAACTTGATTGCTTTCTCTCTTAAAAATCTCTCTTTTTAAAGTAGGGTTCTTGATGATCAAAAAGTCACATTCAGAACAAGAGAAAGTGATGTATTTATAGGCATGAAAAACAGAGCATGTGAAAAGACAAGTTTGCCCCTGAAACGCACCGATTGGCGGTTTCAATCGGCGGCCAGGCCGCCGTTCATAACCGCCGAATTGGCCCGAGAGGAACAGGGGACCAACGGCGGTTTCATTCGGCGGTTTCGTGACCGCCGATCCAACCGCCGAATCAAACCTGAGATTAAAAATCAATCAGGTGTGAAAATGGCGGTTTCATACGTGACCACCGTTTCAACCGCCGAATTAGGCCGAGAGATAAAATCAATCAGGTTTCGAACGGCGGTTTCGAACGGCGGTCGAGACCGCTGATCATAACCGTAGAATTGCTCCATACACTACTGGAAGCAAACGGCGGTTTCATTCGGCGGCTAAGCCGCCGATCATAACCGCCGATCACCAATAAAGGTGAAAACCAAAGAGAAGCCAAGGGCATTCTCCGTAGGCGGTCCTCGCACTAAACTAAGCACATTCTAGTGCATGCGCGGACGTTTCCGAAAACTATCGGGAAACGAATTACAAGACAACAAGACACAATTACACACAACTACACACAACAAAATATAACACATAAGTGCAAATGTGAAATGTGACAAGTAAAGAGAATGCACACATATGCAATGTATGTTAAGTGTGTGTGTGCAACTAATCTCTTTAAAGAAAAGTAAGCACATAGAAATTTACCTTCGGTGCTTATCAAGACGAGGTCTTCAAAGGGCTTGAGCAATAACATCGATACCTAGGCTACCCTTACAAAGAACCCCCAACATGTGGTTTGTCCACGAAATGAGCCAATCAACAAATGGGAACCTTACATAATCTGATTATAAGTCTTTTCCTTTTTATTTTATTTTATTTATTTTTCCATCAAAATCCTATTTTGATTTATTTTCCATTCCTAATGAGAAATAAAATAAAAGAAATAAGATGGGTCTTTGTCTTGGAACCCAATATTTGAGCCCAATAGGTTCCTTTTAGATGATCCAATTTAACTTGTGAAGTTTGAGGATCCATGGGTATTTTAATTACAAGCTTCAATATATTTGGCCCAAGTACCAATTAACTCTTAATTAATTGAGCTCAAATATATTAATTTCAGTTTAGTCCAATAAAAATTTGAAATTGTACTCTTGAATTAAAATGAAATATATTAAATATTTTTACTCTAAGCAATTGTGTGAAATATGTATCCTCATGAAAAATACAAATAATTAAAATGTCTTTTAACCGTTGCATTATTAATTATTTTATTCCTTAGGACCGTCCATACGTCTAATGAATAATTTTGATTTATCATAAATCATGATTCAATAACTTTTTATTGAATACTCGGTACCAAGATTTATTATCTAAGTCCTCGTAAGACCCATGAGGTGCTATTTACTCTTATTTGATTATAAGAGCCATGATGTCCATATCTATAAATATATGTCCACTATGACATATGAATCAATAACGTCAAACTATCGGGATTAAACTATTATTCTGTGGTCGTACCCATTGATATCTCAAATATTACAACTCATAATACATATGGTACCATTATTTATCTCAGGATTAAGATAAATATTTCAATTGCTCTATTGTGAATGTATTATTCCGTTAACAGTAACATTGAAATATACTATTCACTTGATCCGTTCAATACATCATATATACTAGGTCTTTTTCTCAAAGTCTTTCACTTGGTGATTCTAGACTCATCACTTCCCAATTGAAAACAAAAAACCCACAACTTTAATCAAGATACGGTGTCCAACCTATATATTAAGTTGTGAACATTTTTAGACAAAATAAAGAATTATGTCTACCACACATAAACTTCTTTATGTGAATAATTTTTTATGTTTCTTTTAGTCTTGGATCCTTAGAATATTTTGCTTTTGACAAATATAATAAACGATTTATATATGCTACATAATTTATTTGTAAACAAAAGACTTTTATTGATATCAAATGATTTGTTACAGAAAAACCCTTGCTTTAGGGCATACTTCCTAACACAACTACACAAGGAAGCTAAAGAAGAAGCGAAGAAGAGAGCATCTCAAGCAATAAAAGATGAAGCTTGCATCAATATAGTTTC
This sequence comes from Acer yangbiense, assembly GCA_008009225.1. Taxonomy (NCBI): domain Eukaryota; kingdom Viridiplantae; phylum Streptophyta; class Magnoliopsida; order Sapindales; family Sapindaceae; genus Acer; species Acer yangbiense. Next base: position 20,484,719 of record CM017773.1, on the reverse strand, counting down.
TTCTTACCTTTCATTTAATGTTATTTAGTCATTTTGAGCTTTGTAATGAAAGATTGTATCTTGTATATATTGAACATGATCTAAATCTCTCTAGTTAGGGCTATGATGGATCCTTGCCATGAGTATTAAATAAATATACTATTTTGATTGAATTTGCTTGTTGGATGGTGAATGCGTTTTTATGAACTTAATGTCTTTAGGTGATTAGCTACCACTTAATTGATTTTTGGTTGTTGTGTTAAGGACAAAGAGGTGACGCACGCAACGTGCTCGATTAATTTCTGATTACATGTTTATTGAGATAGGAATATACAAGCTTACATGTATGTAAAGAGTTTAATATTTGTGAAATAACTGAGTTGTGTTAATCATTGATAATGAATATATTTATACATATTACATTGCACATGGTATGAAAGTAATTACACCTAGTAGAGCCTAAATACAATCGGTAATCTGACTATGAGTAGATTATTAGCTATTGAATCTCACTTCTCCTATTATGCCCCCACAAGATAGAGCTACCATCAAGGATGCCTATCTTGGAGCAATGATCGAGGAACTGACGTTGGGGAAGCGGTTTGGTTAAGGAGTCTGCCAGCTGATCGTTTGTGTGGACATGAGAGACACGCAACTGTTGACGGGCAACTTGATCACGAACGAAGAAGAAATCAATGGCCACATGTTTCATTCGACTATGAAAAATTGGATTAGCACAGACGTATGTGGCACCGACATTGTCACAATAGATAACTGGAGTACTAGGAACACGTATCTGAAGCTCGGACAGAAGGTGGCCTATCCAATTTAGTTCAACAGCGGAAGAGGCAATGGCACGATACTGTGCTTCAGTTGTTGACTGTGCAATAGTGTGTTGCTTTTTAGAGCTCCAGCTTATGGGAGTAGAGCCATAGAAGACAACATACGCCGTAGTCGAACGTCGATCATCTGGATCGCCTGCCCAATCAGCATCAGCAAAGGCATAAAGATGCGGAAAAGAATGACGACGAATGAGGAGCCCATGGTTCAACGTTCCCTTGAGATACCAAAGAAGTCTTTTTACCGCATTCTAATGAATTGTCGTCGGACGATGCATGAACTGGGAGAGCTTATTGACAGCAAAGGATACATTCAAATGAGTCGGAGATAGATATTGGAGAGAGCCTAGAACCTGTCGATATTTGGTGGCATCAGTAGGCACACTTCCGTCAACCAACTTGAGAGAATCCGTAAGAGATAACGGTGTGGAGACAACATTCAACTCAAGCATGTTCATTTTGGTCAGGATATCACGAATATATTTGTGTTAGGAGAGAAACAGTCCATTCTCGGAATGAATTGCCTAACACCTAGGAAAAATGACAAGTGACTAAGATCCTTCAAAGAGAAGCGGTTGGCGAGAACAGCAATAAAGTCATGAACCTATGACTGTGACGAGCCTATGACAGTGATATTGTCAACGTAAACCAAGAGAAACAATGTCTGTCCAGAGTACCTTCGAACAAAAAGTGACGCGTCACATTTGGAAGTGACGAAACCAGTTGCTTGAAGGAATGTGTGTAGTTCATTAAACCAAGCACAGAGTGCCTAACGAAGTCCGTAGATTACTTTTTGAAGCTTGCACATGTGATACGGCATGAAGGAATCAACAAAGCCAGCTAGTTGCTCCATGTATACATCATCAGTTAGAGAACCCTGCAAAAAAACATTATTAACATCAAGTTGACGCAAAGGTCAATTGTTAGTGACAGCAAATGTTAGGATCAAGCGGACAGTAACAGGTTTTACAACCGGACTATAGGTCTCAGTGAAATCAATGCCAGGGCGTTGGTTCAAACCTTTCGCCACCAGGCAAGCCTTATATCTAGCCACTAAGCCATCGGGGTTACGCTTGATGCGAAAAATCCATTTGCACCCAACCACATTTTTGGGAGAGCTGGAAGGGACCAATTTCCAGGTGCCGTTCTTAACCAATGCATCATATTCAGCACTCATGGCCTGTCGCCACTCCAAAAAATTTTGAGCATGAGACAGAGTAGTTGGTTCGGTTTAGGGAGGTGAGTGAGCTATGGTGTGGAGATCAAATATAGCTTTTGGTTTGAAAATTTGGCTCTTTGATCGAGTTTGTATCTGATTAGGAGACGGAATAGGGGTCGGGTTATGTGACAGTGGAGCTGACTCTATGTGAGTAGGTTCATGCAAGAGCTGTTGTGGCGGAAGTGTGACAGCGGGATGAGTGGAGGTAGTCACTGTGGTGTGGGATGAACCAGTCGGTGGTGTGTGGTTGTAAGGTTTCATTTATTGTTTGGCTTATTTCGTGGACAAACCACAATTTGGGTTCATTGTAAGGGTAGCCTAAATATAAATGTTCAAACTCAATGTCCTTTCAAGACCTCATCTTGATAAGCACCAAAGGTAAATTTCTAGTGCTTACTTTGCTTTGAAGATAAGTAGTTGCACACACACACAACACTTGCATAATTCTTATTCTTGAATGTTGTATTTGTATTATGTGTGCATTATTGATTATTTAATCTCTCTTCTTGCATAAGTATTGATTGCATCTTGTGATTAAAATGACATATCATGTTAGGCTTTTAGGATGCATTTTCTTTACCTTTTTACCCTTGAATTTTGTATTGGGGTTCAAAGGAGTGGGCTGTGCGCTGGTCGTCATGCACCAAACCAGCGCAGAACTCCCAGTTCTTTGTTGCTGGTCATGCGCTGGTCGTCCAGTGCAAGCTCACCAGCGCAGATCGTCCAGGTCTCTGTCGTTGGTCTTGTGCCCCTGGTCATATGCAACCCTCACCAGCGCACATCGCCAAGTGGGTTGCCGTTGGTCGTGCACCCTTCGCATGCGTTGGTCGACCAACGCACCGTGCAAAAATTGGCTTTGCGCTAGTTGTGCGCTGGTCTACCAGCACAGCTCACTAGCGCACAAGGCATATTTTGGTGTGATTTTTCAAAACAACCACACTTTACTTGTGGCCTTTATATATACAACTCTATGTTTTTAGGTCAGTTGGCTGAGTTCAAAATATCATATATTTTCCTTAGAATATTTTTCAAGAGAAAAATCCTTAAAGAACTCTTCTTTAAACACTCAAATACATTCCTTTGTGCATCAAAGATCATCTAGCAATCATCCATGCATGGTTTTGTATCATCACATCTTCTTTGGTATGTTCTTCACTAACTTCATCTAATTTTAGTGTTTTTCATATTAAGACATCTCTTTAAATTACTTGTATGTTTTAGATCATATGCTAAATACAAGTTAGAGATTATTTGTGATGAATATGATTGAGTATTGTATTGTGATTGCTATCTAGGTTTTGCTTAATCTTGATTAGCTAAGCTATTTGACATATCTTCTAGTTATTGATATCTAGGATTGCTTTAATTGATATATCATAATCCTAGATAAGCATATATGGTTTACCTAGCTCTTGTTGCATTTTGAGTATTTTACATATTCACATAGGTTGCATTATCTCTTCATTGAGAATTAAGACTTGGGGATAAGATTGCTTAGGCCTCAAGCAATTTGGACTAGAGTCACTTTTAAGGACCCGCGTGGTAGAAGTTGGGGGTTATTGACCAGAGTGTTAGACGACGTCTACATAGCTTGTAAACTCTATTTCAATTAGTGGATTTCGAGGTTCGAGTGTGGCGCACTAAACAGCCCGTGGTTTTTCCCAGTGGTTGGGTTTCCATATATATATCAAGTGTTATTTAATTTTCGCACCATATTACACTTGCTATATTATATTGACTATTAGGGGTATTTTCGTAATCTTGACTATATACGAAAATTGGGTAAAATTAGTTAAAATCTATTCCCCTTCGCCCCCCCCCCCCCCCCCCCCCCCCCCCCCCCTCTATAGATAATATTGTACACACTGTTAATTTGTTTCAATTGGTATCAGAGCGGGTTCCTAGATACACTTAGGTGATCCTAGCTCATTTTTAGTGTGTTTTGCATTTGTGTGATTTTTGCTCATTCATACATTTTGCATACATTTCATTTCATTTATTATATACAATGAGTGGATACGATGGCAACCGTGAGAGTGCTTCAAGCACACGACCTCCTCTTCTCACCGGCGTGAATTATGCCTCATGGAAAGGCAACATGGAAGCATACTTGTGTCAAATCCATGATAGGGCATAGATGGCTATTAAAGATGGGTATGCGCCTCCTAAGATGACTCTCACGGGTGGAGGAGAAGAAGTACTCAAGCCTAAGGCTCAGTGGTCCACTGAAGAGTTTGACACTTCAAAATGGAATAGGAAGGCATGGCACGCTCTTCTATGTGCAGTGGATGAAAATCAGTACAAACTGATTCAAAACACTAGGATAGCCAAGGAGGCATGGGATATTCTAGAGGTTGCAAATGAAGGAACTGATGTAGTCAAGGATTCCAAGCTACAAGTCCTTCAAACGCAATTCAAGTTGCTTAAGATAGAGGAGGACGAATGCTTCAATGACTTTGAAGTCAAGTTGATGGATATTGTCAATCAAAGCCATCAACTCGGTGATCCTTATTCGGATAGGAGAGTTAAGCAGAAAATTATGAGGTCTCTCCCCGCTAGGTTTGAATCAAAAGTTACAGTTTTAGAAGAAAATTATGGATATAAGGACATGAAGCCGAGTGAGGTAATTGGAAGACTCCTCACTTATGAATCTAGGAAAGCTCCTAGTATTACACCTCCTAAAAAGCAAAAGGGGATTGCTTTGAAAGCTTCTAAGGTTGAGAAGGAGGAAAAATGTGACTCGGACGAAGACATGGCTTTGTTGCTTAAAAGATTCAAGAAATTCGTCAAGTTCGAGAAAAAAGGCTTTGGATTTAAAGGCCAAGACTTGAAGAAAAAGGCTCTCTTCAAGAATTTTGAGCCTAGGTAAGAGAATAGTGAAAAGAAATGGGTCCAATGCTATGAGTGTGGTGGTATAGGACACATCTCACCCAATTGTGGGAATTTGAAGAACAAGATGTCAAAAGTGATGGCCGCCACTTGGAGTGAAAGTGATGACTCCGAAAAGAAAGACAAGTCATCAGGTGATAATGAGCTTACCATCAACTACACAGCATTTGGAGCCACTTGTGTAAAAGATAAAGTTGTTAGTAAAAATGCCTTGACTAGTGATCCCATAGAAGAAAGAGATGAAGAAGTAGCTCTAGAGAAGATAGGTGTAGCTACTCATTGGGACATGGCTCTCATTAACTCAAAAGACCAAGGTGAATGTCTTAATGAGGGAAATGACTCCATAAGTGAGATGGAAAGTGTCGGAGATAACTCAAGTAAAGATGACTCCTCATCTAACTTTACAAATGGAAATGTAGAGAAAACGGATGTTCATGACTTTATAGTCAAGTGTGAAAGTTCATTGAAGAAGAACAATAGAAAATTGAAGATGTTAGAGAATGAAAATCTAGAGCTTTCAACACACAATGACCACTTAAGTAAACAAGTGAAAAGATCCAAGATGATTGAAGACAAGCTAAGAGATGAGCTAGCTTTGTCTAAGAGGAATGAAGAAGGGTTAAAGAGGGAGGTTGATGAAGCTAAAGAGTCATTGACTAGGATGACTTCAAGCACCAAGAAGCTTGACCACATACTTGGTGTTGGAAAGAACCCTTGTGATAAGAGAGGTATTGGGTATGAAGATAGCAAGGGGATCTCTACTCCAACTAAGACCGTTTTTGTCAAGAGTTTGGGTAAGATAGAAGCCTCACCGGTGCACACTCCTAGGAAGAAAATCAATCTAGGACAATGTTCAAGAAGTGCACAAGTGAAGGAAGCCCCAAGGAGACAACCTCAAGCTCAACACATTAAAGTCACTCAAGTCAACATTCTTCATCAAATGACTCTAAATGGAAAGAGGCCAATCATGCAAAATGAACCAAGGAAGCAAGCTAGACCGGTTCAATAACGAAGAAGGATTGAACCCAATCAACCATAAAGTTATGGAAAGGCTCATATGCATGCACAAGGACATGGTATGATTTGTAAATTCATCCCTACATGTCACTTTTGTGGTATTAATGGTCACATTAGACCAAATTGCTTTCATTACATTAAATTATATATAGTCAAAAGCATGATTGAAAAGAGAATGACAAGAGCTAGAATGCATGTTAATAGGAAGGAAATATTTCATGTTCATGTTCATGATCTTATGATTTCTAGAACTCTTGAATCATTAACCACTAGGAAGAAAAATGTTATACCTAAGTGAATAAGGAAAAATGAACCCTCCTGCTATGAGACAAACTTGTCTCACATAGATTCAACCAAGTCCAATGGACTTGGGGGGTGTATAGGACCTCATGACCTTTATTGATGAAGGTTGGTGATTGACCCCATATGGGGAACTCGAGCAAAGAGAGCTTTTGCATACTTGTTGCATGCAAATATTTGAAAAATCTTATGCTTCTTTGTTAATTGCTTGAGTAAACTTGGTTGTACATATGTTTATATATGCTTTCAATTCAATAAGTGTGAACCATGCTTGTTTACAATCCATGTCATATTTATGTTCAAACATGCATTTTTGGGCTAGGAGATTCTCATAGGAAGTATGATCTGAATGACCTATAGTTATCTCTATGACATGATGATTCTTTTATAACATGCTAATGTCAAATGAAAAAGCATGAAATTCATATAACATGCTCAAAAGAAAAAGCATGAATTGATGATTGCATATTCTTAAAATGCAAAACTTGTGTGAAAAAGCTTATGAGACTCAAAAATGAATAAAGGATCTTGTATCCGTTCAAAAGAATTTAAATTCCAAATGTCTCTCTTTCTTTATTAGTTGAATATGGCTACTATCATACGAGTTTCATTCCCGAAAAAATCAAATAGGGTGCAAAATCGCTCATACCATGTTTCGCTTATAAAGTTGGATATAGTTGCTCTTAAATTAAAATCAATGAAATCTCTATATCCTTGCTTCTCTAATGAAAATTGTGAAATTGGTTTGAATTCCTATTAGAAACCTTTGTTATTTGTTTTGCCAAATACCATTGTATTTTGGACTTGAATGCTACATGTCTTGTATGCAAAGCATGTTTGATTCACACATTTTCTTTAAATAAATCTCCTTGTTTCTCTCCAGTTATTTGAGATGCATAAAGTGACTTATATGATTATGCAAATATCTCGTATGCTACTATCTCTCTTTGCTAAACGTGACCCGGTTGGGGACTACTCCTTTGCCTATATAATGACAAAAAGGGGGAGTAGAATGTGGTAAGGGGAGTTGCAAATTGTAGTAGCAATTGTGCATGTTGGGGAGAATATTTATTGAGGGGGAGCATTGCATTCACAATACATTGCATAATGTTGTGCCTAAACTCTAAAAATGCAAATGCTTGTTTTTGTTCTCACTTGATTAATCTCACATTTTACTTGTATTGGAAAGTATAGAAACCTTATTTTCAGGGATTGATTGTTCTACAAGAGATTGAAGATTTCAAGATGTAGTATTTTAAAATATCTCTTTATAATGTAGAAAATCATTGTTGACCCGTAGTTTCTATTTTTTGCGAGGAATCAATGTGAGTGGTGGTTTTGTCACGAAATAGCCAAAGGGGGAGATTGTAAGGTCTCATTTATTGTTTGGCTTATTTCGTGGACAAACCACAATTTGGGTTCATTGTAAGGGTAGCCTAGATATAAATGTTCAAGCTCAATATCCTTTCAAGACCTCATCTTGATAAGCACCAAAGATAAATTTCTAGTGCTTACTTTGCTTTAAAGATAAGTAGTTGCACACACACACAACACTTGCATAATTCTTATTCTTGAATGTTGTGTTTGTATTATGTGTGCATTATTGATTATTTAATCTCTCTTCTTGCATAAGTATTGATTGCATCTTGTGATTAAAATGACATATCATGTTAGGCTTTTAGGATACATTTTCTTTACCTTTTTACCCTTGAATTTTGTATTGAGGTTCAAAGGAGTGGGCTGTGCACTGGTCATCATGTGCCAGACCAGCGCAGAACTCCCAGTTCTCTGTTGCTGGTCATGCGCTGGTCGTCCACCGCAGGCTCACCAGTGCAGATCGTCCAGGTCTCTGTCGCTGGTCTTGCGCCCCTGGTCATGCGCAGCCCTCACCAACGCACATCGCCCAGTGGGTTGCCGCTGGTCGTGCGCCCTTCGCATACGCTAGTCGACCAACGGCACCATGCGCTCACCAGCGCACAAGGTATATTTTGGTGTGATTTTTCAAAACGACCACACTTTACTTATGGCATCTATATATACAACTCTATGTTTTTATGTCAGTTGGCTGAGTTCAAAATATCATATATTTTCTTTAGAATATTTTTCAAGAGAAAAATCCTTAAAGAACTCTTCTTTAAACACTCAAATACATTCCTTTGTGCATCAAAGATCATCTAGCAATCATCCATGCATGGTTTTGTATCATCACATCTTCTTTGGTATGTTCTTCACTAACTTCATCTAATTTTAGTGTTTTTCATATTCAGACATCTCTTTAAATTACTTGTATGTTTTAGATCATATGCTAAATACAAGTTAGAGATTATTTGTGATGAATATGATTGAGTGTTGTATTGTGATAGTTATCTAGGTTTTGCTTAATCTTGATTAGCTAAGCTATTTGACATATCTTCTAGTTATTGATATCTAGGATTGCTTTAATTGATATATCATAATCCTAGATAAGTATATAGGGTTTACCTAGCTCTTGTTGCATTTTGAGTATTTTACATATTCACATAGGTTGCATTATCTCTTTATTGAGAATTAAGACTTGGGGCTAAGATTGCTTAGGCCTCAAGTAATATGGACTAGAGACACTTTTAAAGGCCCCCGTGGTAGAAGTTGGGGGTTATTGACCGGAGTGTTAGACGAGGTCTACATAGGTTGTAAACTCCATTTCAATTAGTGGATTTTGAGGTTCGAGTGTGGCGTACTAAACAGCCCATGGTTTTTCCCAGTGGTTGGGCTTCCACGTATATATCAAGTATTATTTAATTTCCACACCATATTACACTTGCTATATTATATTGACTATTAGGGGTATTTTCATAATCTTGACTATACACAAAAATTGGGTAAAATTAAAATATACCCCCCCCCCCCCCCCCCCCCCCCCCCCAATTCTAGATAATATTGTACACACCGTTAATTTGTTTCAATGGTCGGTTGGGTGTGGAATAAGTGGATACGAGAGGGAATTTTGTGGCAACTGTATGTGTAAAGGAATAATATCAGCTAGGGAGCTGTCATGGTGAGGAATTTGTGCTGGTGTAGAAGAAGACAGAGTACTGTCATGTGAAATTTCAGTGAAGGGTGACGAATTAAGCCAAGGTGTGACAGATAATGAGGGAACCAGACTCAAGGGAGTGGAGAACGGAAAGGATTTTTCTACGAAAACGACATGATGGGAGACAAACACTCGACTCGTGGATGCATCTAGACACAGGTAGGCATTGTGCTCATTAGAGTAACCAACAAAAACATAAGGTCGAGAACGAGGCTGCAGCTTAGGGGACCTGTACGGGCGAAGCCACGGATAACAAAGACACCTAAAAACACGAAGCTTACTGTAGTTCGGTTCCTTGTCGAATAAGAGAGAGTATGGACTTTTGTGACCTAGAACTTTGGTGGGCATACGATTTATTAGGTAGACAGCTATTTAGAAGGCTAATGACTAGAATTTTACTAGGACAGAGGCGTGGTGAAAAAGAGTGAGGGCTGTCTCGACCACGTGTCGATGCTTACGTTCAGCAATACCGACATGTTCAGGTGTGAGAGGTGGGGATTTGAGGTGTTGAATACCAAAATTTTTAAGTTCAAGACCTAGAGTCTGGGCCTCCCCACTGCCATCCGAATAGACTGTTTTTATTCGGGTATTGAAGAAATTTTCGACAAGAAGTTTGAACCATTTAAAGACCTGTGAGACTTCAGCTTTGAGTTTGAGTGGATATAACCAAGTATATTTCGAATAATAATCAACAAATATGACATAATATTTATATTTGTCAAATGATGATATATGTGCAGGACCCCAGACATTAGTAAACAAAATTTCAAATGGTTTATTGCTTGTCAATGTTGAAATCCCAAACGGAAGTTTGTGACTTTTATTACAAAGGAATGCAGAACAATGAGAAGGAAAATTTGTATACTTGGAAACCGGAAGATTGTGAGACGATAGAAGGTGCTGGAGGACTGGTGCAGACGAATGACCTAGGCGACAATGCCATGAATAAGATGAGACCGTTGACTGGGAGGACGCAAAGTTATGGTGAGCACTGGAGGAAACGGAAGACTCGATTTGGGCCATACGTAAAGGTTCCCTTTATTCTAACTGCGGACCAAGGATGCCCCTTGTTCAGATCCTTCACAATGAAATAGTTAGGAAAAAATTCAAGGGAGGTATTATTATGAGAACAAAATTTAGACACAGACACTAAGTTTTGTGAGATGTGAGGAGAACACAGAACATTATTAAGACGAAAAGAGGTAGTAGGAGTGATTAAGGAAGTGGAACCAGTATGAGTGTTAGGAATTGTTTTACCATCCCCAACCATGATATCCTCTGTACCGCCGTATTCGAAGTGAAGAGAAAGGTTCTGAAGGTCCGATGTCATGTGGTGTGAAGCACCAGTATCAAGTATCCAGTTGTTTTGATTATTTGATTGGCCCGAGTTCATATGGTTTGCCTGTGGCTATGGTTGAGATGCAGGTGCAGGACGTGAGCGACACACACGAGCTGTGTGCCCAACCTTATCGCAGAGCTGACAGATTGGACGAGGTTGACTGTTGGTGATAAGTGTACGCCACTGTTGAGAGGTGTTGCTCGGCCTGAATGAGTGACCATGATTGGAGATCCCACGGCCTCCGCCTGCTGATGTACCAAAGTTCTCCTGGTTGTTACTTTGATGACCGAACTGCTGGTTGTGGTTAAAGTGCTGGTTGTGGCCGAATTGTTGGTTGTGTCCCATGTAAGGTGAGGTTCCTTGATAGCCACGACCCCGGCGATTCGATGTCCTTTGATTAAACTATGCCGTTATTTGCGGTCCATTCTTTTTGGTGTCCTTACGTTTGAGAAAAGATTCAAAGTCTAGTAATTTGTCATAGAGTTCTTCGAATGAGATTGGTGAATCTCGAGCACGAATTGCGAAGGCAAGTGGTAGATAATTCGGACCCAAACCATTCAAGGTGTGTATTACGGTTGCACCATCATCAACAATGTGACCAATTAATTCTAGGTTGTCGAGTATGCTTTTGATGCCTTGCATGTACGCGGAAACTGATTTGTTTGTAATACTGACATCGGTAAGTGAGTCAAGAAGTCCCAGTTTACGGGTGTTCGAGCGGTTAGCATATGAGGATTCGAGTTTTTCCCAAGCTTGAGCATAGGTAGATGAACGAGCACCAGTGCATGATACCTGTATTGCGTGAAAAAGTAGTCGATCCTAACGAAGCCAGATGTGATGATCAGGATTCGCGATAGTTTCTTGTGATGCTGAATGATCAGAGGTTGTTGAAGGATTGGGAATGGTGTCTGGAGGACATGGCTTGGTACCGTCCAGGTATCCCATAAGTCCATAACCAAAGAGGAGGTTTTCAAACTGTGATCTCTAGGCGGCATAGTTTCCACCTTTGGATAGCTTGATCGGAATCTGTGTGGAGTCTATGGCTATTAGAGATTGCGTTGGTTGAAGATGAGAATTCATGTTTTTTTTACTAAAATATCTCCACTTAATTTTTTTTAAAACTATATATACAGTGTATATATATATATATATATATATATATATATTGAAGTAAAAAAAAAAAAAAAAAAAAAAAAACCTCCATATATAAAATAAAAATGAACTGCGAAGTATAAAAATAAAAATAAAAATAAAAATGCGGCATTGCTTTCTTTTGATTTATTGGTTTACATAATGTTTTTTTAATTAATGCGGCAAAGCTTTTTTATTATTATTATTATTATTTTTAACATAAATCATAGTTGTCTACAATACCATATATATATAAATGTTCAAGTCAGTGCGTACTGATATATATATAACTTCATCAGTGCGTTGGATGTGGACCATTAGATTTACATATATTTGACTCAAAGTGTATGCACTTGTCAAAGTTTCTCCATAATCAGTGGTCCACATGCATTGGTACTGATGTAGTTACATCAGTGCGCACTGACCAGAACGGGACTGTGTATATATATATATATATATATATATATATATATATATATTACTCAGAGACTTCATTTGTTTCCATAATTGTGTATCTAATGTTCAAATTTTACTATATTATTATGAGCAATATAAAAAATATTTTTTCATAATAAAAATAACATTTCAACATGTTATATACACAAAGGGTATTTTTGTAATGTACTTTATATCAGTTTGATTCCTTATTTAAGTATACACTAGAAAATGAATAAATTTGATTTCATTTATGATTCCTAAATTGTTAGTAAACATTGGAATGAAATTTAGTAACTTAATTTTAATTCCCTTACATTATCTTTAGGGGATTTAGTGACCATTTTAAGAATTCAAGGGGCACAATAAAACAAGCTGGTGCAAACAAAAGGAGAGTTTAAGGGATTTAGTGACCATTTTAAGAATTTATGGGGCAACTATACTATTAAGTCTAAAACAAGATAACCTAGCAAAATAATAAATAAGTAAACAATAATATAATAAAATATATTTAATAATTTATTCCTTCTAAGGCCATCTTCAACCCAAAAACTCATTTTGGTGCAACTTTTACACTAAACTAATGCAACTTTCACACTATTTAACTATTCCATATTCAACCCATTGCACCAAATTTTACACTAAAAAGAATATTCCATTTCTTTCCCTTTTTTTAATATTTATCCACAATTAACTTTTCAACCCATAATTAACATAATATTACAATACGATAATAAATTATGAAATTAATACATTAAAATAAATTAAATTAAATTAGGTAAAATGTTGCATTTATTATTAAAATAACTTAAACATTACATTTCATAAAATAAAAAAGAAAAAGCATAAAAATAAAAGTACATATTAATCATCATTTAATTATCTGAATTAATGTATTCATCCCACAAATAATCTATTAATGCATTTCAGAGTGCAATGTGAGCCTCTTTGTCCTTGATTTTTCTATGTCGAGCTAGGAATTCTTGAAATCAGGTATTTTCATCTACCATCATCTCAAATTTTGGAGTTGGTGCTTTCATATGATCCTCAATTGCTGCATCAACATTATGCTCATCCAAACAATTAAGAATTATGGCAAAACGAGCTCAACAATGAGGCTAGGGATCTCAAAATACATCTGGGTCTTTTGGTGAGTTTTTAAATAATCTCGGAGAATCTGGAAATGGTCGTCCAGACTACTAAATCATTGTTGTAATTTATGTTGTATTTTTCCTTAATTTTAGTGTCTTCCAATTAGTGGTAATTTATTTTATCACTATGAAGTTTGTATTTCGTTTTTAATGTTTTTATTAATTAATGTATTTTGCTTTAATTTCCACTATTTTGAATTAAGTGATTTATTAAAAAAAAATTTGCATTAAAATTTTTTAATTACATACTTCATTTTAGTTTTTTATAAATGTTAATATCAATAATAATTAAATCAAAACAAAATCATTAAATAATAAAAGGGACCAAATTGGAATAAATTTAATTGATTAAGGGTAAAACTGTGATTAAATAAAACCTTTAAATGAAGGATATAATTAGAATAGATTTTAATAAATATGGTCAAACTATGATTTTATAAAAGTTTAGGGATGGAAAAAAAAAAAAACATATGCCTTTTTTGCACCAGGTGAACAGTGTCATGCCAGGTTTTTTGCTACACTGTGCACTGGAGCAAAAAGGGCACAAGTTTTGCAGCTGGGTTAGAGTAATTTTTTTTTGCTCTATTTTGAGTTTTTGCTCTATTTTGATGCGAGGTTAGAGATGCCCTGATTTCTAACAATTGCGGAGAGTGAAAGTATGTGTATATCGAAAATGTTGTGTGAAAGTTAGGGGGGTGTATTCAATTAGGATTCTTGAGGACATTTAAAGACATTATAAATCCTGGTGTATTCAATTTGGACATTTAAAGACTTTAAAAGAGTCCATATGAATCCAGTGGTATTCAATTAGGATTTATATGGACTTTTAAAGAATCCTTCCAAATCCAGGTGTATTGAATTAGGACTTTAAAAATATCTACAAAAATTAAGGTGTATTCAATTAGGACTGGATTTTAAAGGATTTTCTTAGGTCATGGATTTTGATTGATTTTGGTGGACTTGATGGTGAGAGATATAAATATCAAATGTCATAACATGTCCGGCTTTTTCCCCAAAGATTTTGGTGGATTTTGCTTTCCCTCTCTCTCTCAAAACAGAAACGAAAAGCACTAATATGTAAAAATTAAAAAAACCGATGCATGTAAGAATAATAAGCTTCCATCCCCAGTATGTTTTGTGAATTAAAAAGGAAAAAAAAAACTGCACATAATTATATATGTGAGAATATGTTGCAGTCACATAATTATACATAACAAGTACAAAACTCACTACGTGCCAAAACTGCACAAAAGAACACCAAATTAATCTGTAGAGCATTCAATCAAACACCAAAATGCTCACTCTTTATTAGCTTTTTTTTTTTTAAAAAAAAAAAAACTCTTTATTAGCATTTTATTTTAAAGAAAAATAATTCATCTGCACTTCATGCAAACAGTGCCTTTACGCAGATAAGCCTTAGCCAATTTTGGGTTCAATTCAATCGCTTTGTTTGCATCAGCAATAACCTCAGACTATATATATACGCAAATATAGATTGACTGGTGTATAAAATTTTGCTCATTCCAACTTCAAAGGTTTTTTTGATAATTATCTATTATTAGCTTACTATTGATAAGTCAGAGATAACAAATCCATAAAAATCTTTAGATGTCTAAACAAATCCATAAAAGTCTGAGATAGATGTCTAAACAAATCCATAAAAGTTTGAGATGGATGTCTAAACAAATCAATGAAAGTCCATGTGGATTTATAAAAGTCTGTAGAAATCCATGAAAATCTATCACTTAAAAAATGTCTTTAAATGTCTTCAAGAATCCTAATTGCATATACCTCCCTTAGAAAAAAAAATTCAAAGTGAGGAGTGAGGACGAAACTCACATAAAAAAAAAAGCAAATAAAAGTTGTAGAGGAGAGAAAAACATGAAAGGAAAAAAAAAAAAAAAAGTTAGTGGGGATAGAAATGGTAAAACACGGAAATTGAGTAAAAAGGACCGGGGATATTTATAATTTTTGTTAAAGTAAAGGATTAATTATAATTTACTCATAGCAAAATTGTAATATAATATAAACTATCAAGGTATTGTAATAATACAAAAAAAATTCAAAATGGCAGACCGGGTTTCGGCCCAATCTAGCCCGTTAAGAGATTCACCCCTGGGTGAATGAATCTAACAAGACCGATCTCTACATGACCACTCATCTATCGGGATGAGTCATTAGATAATCACTCCACTAAAAGTGGACGTCAAAAATTAAGGGAAAATTACCAAATCTAGCCAAATAGATTATGGGAAAATTGTTTTTAGCATTGTTTCATATTTTAATTGTTTATAACCATTTTACAATAAATTCTTTTAATCCCTAGCCAAAATTACAAAAATACACCAGTCAATTAATTTTTTTTATTTTTTTTTTATTTTTTTTCCCTTTACTCTTCTTCTCTTCCATGGCCTCTCTTCTTCTTTTCCAGTCTTCAACTTCTTCTTCTTCATCTCATTTTCTTCATCTCTTTTTCTTATTCTTCTTCTCTTCATCTCATCTTCTTCATCTCTTCATCTCTTATTCTTATTCTTCTTCTCTTCATCTTCTCTTTCTTTTTCTCTTCATCTTCTCCATGATGGAAAACTAGGAGGAGAGCCGGGGTGTCGTCGATCTGCATCTCATCCGGCCTTAGTGCCGCCGATCTGCTCCTCCAAGAGCAGATCAGCTTTTATATATATATATATTTTTTAATAAAAAATTTCCTTTTTTTTCTG
Organism: Acer yangbiense; assembly: GCA_008009225.1. Classification (NCBI taxonomy): domain Eukaryota; kingdom Viridiplantae; phylum Streptophyta; class Magnoliopsida; order Sapindales; family Sapindaceae; genus Acer; species Acer yangbiense. Next base: position 20,468,633 of record CM017773.1, on the reverse strand, counting down.
TTATTGATTTTTTTAAATGCTAAATCATGAGTTATTAGATAAATGTTTGTGTTATTGACCCATCTTTTATTAAAATTAAAAAATTATAATATAAAAAATAATAGAAAAATTATACAATTTTTTATATTGAAAATGGAAGAAGAAGAGAAAGAAGGAAAGAGCAGGAGAAGAAGAGATGTGTGGAAGAGAGAAGAAGAGTAAAGGGGAGGGTTTTTTTTAGATAGCCCCTTTTATATAGGGGCATTACGGTAATAGCGTAAAAATTAGGTTATAAACAATTAAAATTTGAAAGTAGGTTATAAACTATTACTCAATGTTTCAAATGGTTAGAAATGAACTTCTCCCAAAAATTAATGTTACGTGGATGTATATATGTTTGAATTTGATGTTTCAATTTTAATATCATAAACAACATTCTTATATTATCTTGGAAACATGACGAGATGAGGTTGGTCCGGTGGTAAAACTCCTCATATCTGTACCACAACCACGAGGTTACGGGTTCGAGTCCCCCCTCTCCAAAAAAATCCCAATTTATATAATAGTGTAATTATGGGTGAACATTTAATGGATCGGTTCATTTTTCAATAGAATTGATAAAAAACCGATGAAGTTCAGTTTTTGAAAATATAAACCGATCCAATAAAATTTACAAATGTCAACCGATCAAAAACCAACTGAATTGGATCGATTCGGTATAGTTCGGTTTTTTCGGTTTTGGTCCTACTGGACCAAATTCATGGGTTTTAATTATTATACATATTTTCATATTTTAAGAGTGGCGATATTGGCACCCCTTAAAAACTGTATGTATACCTCTTTCGTATGTATACCCATAAATATTTTATAATTTGTAAATAAACCCCACTTAATGTCAAAACTGCCCTTTCTTTAATTCTATTGTATTGTATTTTTGTAAGTACACCCACCTAAACTTATTTTGTTATCTAACCAATTTTATTATTTTATTTCTTTTTATTCAAATAAATAATTTCTAAGATCAATTGTCAAAATATATATATATATATATATATATATATATATATACAGTCTTTCTATTGTCGGTTCATCCTGACAATAAATATATCAGGACGAAGAGTGTGGACCACAGATTATGGAGAAGTTTTGACAAGTGTATACACTTTGAGTCAAAGTATGTAAATCCAGTGGTCCACATTCTTCATCCTGATATATTTATTGTCAGGACGAACTGATAATAGAAAATCTGTATATATATATACAATTTTTCTATTATCAGTTCGAACTTATAAAAGATATATCAGTTCCTTGTACGTGGGTCATTGGATTTAAATACTTTGACTTGACTGCATGCACTTGTCAAAGCATCTTTTAAATCTAATGACCTACATACAAAGAACTGATATATTTTATATCAGTTCGAACTGATAATAGAAAGACTGTGTATATATATATTATAAGATCAAACATAGCTCAATGACTAAACATAATACAATTTTCTAACTTTGAATTAACAATTTGACTTCAACTAAGATTACACAGCTCATGCTCAATCAAGCATATATATAAATGTACCATTTAAACATTTTTTATCTTAAGAAGAAAAAACACCTGTTGCACATACCATTCTTGAGGATTAAAGTATCAAAATTAGTGGAATCATTTGATCTCTTCTTAATAATTTTAAAGTCGCAGAGTTTCATAATAAGCTAAATTTAAGCTGTAACATGTTATAAACACTACAAGAAATTTCACTTTTAGCAACATTCAAAAGACAACGTGCGGGCTACGCACGTTGCTAAAAGCCATCTATCGCAATGCGCAGGTAAAGCATGTTGCCAAAAGTCATTTATCGCAACGCGTAAAAAATGTGTGTTGTTAAAACCACTTACGACAACATACATGCGAATGTTGCCAATAATTGAGCATATATAGAAACACACAACGGATGCACGTTGTCATTGTTATTTCATTAAGTTTGTGCATGTTGCTGTAAGTGTGTTTTTAGCAACGTACAAACGCACATGTTGTTAAAAATCTAATATTTTGCAACACACGCATCATAAACGTTGTCATATGATACTCTTTAACAACTAATTATTTGCATGTTGCGAAAAAGTCAAATATTTCACAACACTATGTCATGCGCGTTGCGAAAACGTTTAATATTTCGCAACACCCATAGCATGCACGTTGTTGTAGGAGAATCTTTAGCAACTATTGGTTTGTGTGTTGCGAAAGGTTGATATTTAACAGCACATATCATGCGCGTTGCGAAAAGTCTTATATTTCGCAACACACATACCATGCACGTTGTTGTAAGAGACTTTTTAGCAACTACTGGTTTGCGCGTTGTGAAAAGCTAATATTTAGCAACACACGTGTCATGCACGTTGCCAAAGATCGACTAATTTTTAGAAACACACAAGTCATGCACGTTGCCGTAGATGTCATGTGCGTTGCGAAATGATAATATTAACAACACACCTGTTATGTGTGTTGAGAAAGACAAATATTTTAGTAACACACAAGTCATACATGTTGCTGTAAATGTCATACACGTTATGAAAGGCTAATATTTAGCAACACAAATGTCATACATGTTATCGTAGAAACTCTTTTAGCAATCATTGGATTGCGCATTGCGAAAAATACTAATATTTCGTTACACACATATTATATGCACATTGTCATAAGAACATTTTTATCAATTGTTGACTTGTGCGTTTCGATTTTTTTTTTTTAATATTTAGAAACCCAAACATCATAGACATGTTCATAATTATTAAAAATACACAACAACCATAAGCAAAGTGGTTTGACCCATCCCTTGTTATTTTGTGATAAGGATTCAAGCCTGACTTTTGACTATCATATCGTAAAATGTGGGGGAGCTAGACCTCTTCCATGTAGTGAGAATTTCATTTCGAGTTCTGAGTTTGCAACTTTTGTTATCATTAAGTTTTGATAGACTCTAATCCAATTGTATATGATTTTAAATAAAAAAATAAAAAAGATAGTTTAATTAAATGCTACACTAAACGTTTTTTTTTTTTTTTTAATATCTATGTCTCTATCATACAAAATAATTACAAAGATTACTAGAATGAGTTTATATGGCCAATTAATAAAAATTAATATTTTTTTAATAAATTATTAATTATATAAAAAAAAATAAGCAGATTGGTAGCATATATATATATGATATATATAAATAGTTACTCATTATTTAACAAAGTTAAGCTTCCAGTAAAATGGCAAAGTCACTCCTCACTGTCTTCACTGTTTCGGGTTCAACTCCCAACCCAAGCAAATGATTGTGAGATTTAATAAGCATTGGTCCTATAGGGTTGGAGGCCCGATAGTGTTAGGGCTTAGTAGAGGGAGCCCAATGGGTGGTATGGGGGATTATTTATATTTATTTATTTTCATGACCTAAGGCAACGTACAATGTGTGTTGCGATAAATATCTACAACAAAGTGCGTCTCTTCCGCAACACACTTAGTACGTTGTCGATGTTCTAAGACAATGTACAATGCACATTGCGTTAAACATTTAACACAACGTCTATATCGTGTTGCGTTAAATGTCTATGACAACGTACATCTTTTTCGCAACGCAATTTGTACGTTGTCGTTGTTCTAAGACAACGCGCATGACGCGTTGCGAAAAGTCATCAGACTTTTGGCAACAGGTGTATCAACAACGTACGGGCGTGCGTTGCGAAAACCTTTCGCAACGCATTTTACGCATTGCGAATTGCCAAATTTCTTGTAGTGAAATTTTTTCAACAAAAAAAAAATCGCGTATTTGAAAGAAAACAAATACATATATTATAATGATTTTGTTAATCTAATAGTTTTGATTCATTCTTCATATTTCGCAATCAATTTGTAATTTGAAAGATAAGCTAGGGTTTGAGAAAATATATTTGGTTTTTATGATATATGTATCAAACGATTATAAGGAAACTTCCTTTTATATGATACGAACCGTTTGGGGGTCGGTTGTATGCGTAACTGTGTTGATGATTTGCTGATTCTCTGTCGGTTTGGCCTAAGTGGTCGTCCTGGTAAGGCTCCGGTTATCAGGAGTGTTGTCTGGTCGCCTCCGGCTCCGGGGTGGATCAAGGTTAACATGGATGGGGCTGCTTTAGGTTGTCTAGGAGTGGGGGGTTGTGGGGGTGTTTTTCGGACTTGTAGATCTTTTGTTAAAGCCTGTTTTGCGGTCCCCCTTGGTCAGGTTTTTGCTTTTGAGGTTGAGCTCCTTGCTGCTTCTTTTGCCATCAATTTTGCGTGGAAGTTGGGTTGGCATAGGATCTGGCTCGAGGGAAACTCTTCTTATATGGTTCATCTACTTTTTGATAGGTCTGATAAGGTTACCTGGCATGTTCGTCAAGCTTGGCAGCGTTGTATTTATCAGATCTCGCATATAGAGTTCCAAGTTTCTCACATCTTCAGGGAAGATAACCAGGTGGTGGATGCTCTCTCTAAGCACGCTTTGGGTGTTCCTTCTAATTTATAGTGGTCCTCCACTCCTTCGTTCTATTCTCGGTTAGTTGGTAATGATTGTATGGGTAGAGAATCCTTTAGGTTTTCTTAGTTTTGTTTTTTCTTGTTTGGCTTGCATGCCTTTGGGTTTTTTTGGGGCTATGTCCTCTGTTTTGTTGTGTTTTTTGGATTATTTTGTTTCTTTTTTCCTTTATTTATATATTTATGGATATTGCCTAGGGGTTTTTTAGCATATGATCTCTTATGATGTTTTTCCCCCTTAGGTCATTCTAATTTCATAAAAACAAAGGAAACGACCTTTTATTACCAAAAAAAAAAAAAAGGATTTTTTTTTGACAAACAATTAATAGGAAATTTAATAATTATTGGTGGGTGTAATTATAAATTATTTAATCTTTTTAGTAATTGTACTCAAGGGTAATATTGGATTTTTAAAAAGATGTTTATTTGGGGGTGTACATACAGTTTTTAAGGGGTGCAAATATCATTACTCTATTTTAATCATTTTGGGCCTTCGACCAAATTAAATTATGAGCTTGAACAAATTAAAAATATTAGTTGAAAAAAAAAAAAAAACCAAAAAAAAAAAAAGAATGATGTGACACACTTTCGTAGTTTTATAATTTTATGGATTGTTGAACATTAAACTAGGGTTTTTTTTAACTCGGTTCGGTTTTCCGATTTGGGATAGCAAACTGGGAAAAAACCGATCTAATCGGTTTTGAAAAAAATGAACCGAACTGAACCGACCAACATAAAAAAAGGGGAAAAAAACCGATTTAATCGGTTCGGTTGGATTAAGTTTATTGGTTTTTTTACCTACCTCTAAGTGTAATACTTCAAATATATATATATTATCTTGGAAACATGTGTTTTGACAAAGCAAAATAAATCTCACATCCTTGTCGGTATGCAATACTTAGGTAGTTATGGGCACCTATTTCAATCAAAGTCATGTTGCATATGATTAGGTCAGCAACATATTATTATTAATTTAACTAATATGAAATAAATTTTTTCAAAAAAATTATTACAATTTGAAGTCTGGAAGAGTTGTATGATTCGAATCTACGTTTATTTATTTATTTATTTTATTTATTTTATTTATTTTATTTATTTATTTATTTATTTATTTATTTATTTCTTGATACAAATGTTAGTAGGATATTATTAGACCACATGTGTCCTTAGTTTTTGTAGTCCGCTTGCTCATGAAGGGATATATGTCCTTTGTTTTATTAGGCCACCGAGAGGATTACTTTTAAAATTCTTTTTCAATTTATTTTATCTGTCATTCCCTTGGTATTTAAGTTATTAAAATTAATTAGGACTCAAATCCATAATTTCACGGTGTATGTATGAGATAATTACTTTTAAAATTCTTTTTCAATTTATTTTATCTATCATTCCTTGATATTTACGTTATTAAAAATAATTATGACTCGAATCCATAATTCCATAGTGCATGTGTGGAAAAAAAAAAAAAAAACTGTGATAGACAAACTACTCAACTCCATAACATAATATTGTCTTTTTAAATATTAGATTCGGATGCACATTTAGTAATTAGTCTCCTCCTAATATTGAATTATTGCAATATTTTTTAAAATAAAAATATTAATCCAACAAAATATTAATACTACTCTCTCTAAATATCATTCTTGAAAGCATATCAACAAATACTAGATAAACATTAATGGTCCGATAAAAAAAAAATAGACATGGAAACCAAAAAATAAGGAACTCAACCATAAAAATCGGTCCTTAAATTTGTATAAATGTTTCATTAAGATCGTTGACAGATATTTTGACGGTCAATGGTCATGTAATCAATTTAAAGTCTATCTTGCTCTTTGACTTTAATTGACCAATAGAAGAAATGAAACAATAAAGAATAATTACTTCGATAGCCATCAATTTGACGATGCACTATCAAAATGGCAACTAGATTAAGAATTGGTTCTAAAATAGCCATTTTTGGTCAAAAGTGTGACACTAATGGTTATTCTATCTAATTTCATCTAATTCCATCCAATGAGTGGCATTTTAGTAAATAAGGGGATAACATTAATTTATTTTAGATGCTTTTTGGAAATTAATTTTTTCTTTTGTTTTTTGAAACGAATAATTATATTTAGTGTGTGTGTAACTGTGTATATGTACAGTATATATCGGGAATATATATATATATATATATATATACTGTCCCATTCTGGTCAGTGCGCACTAATGTAATTACATCTGTACCAATACATGTGAACCACTGATTATGGAGAAGTTTTGATATGCATACACTTTGAGTCAAAGTATGTAAATCTAATGATCCACATCCAACGCACTGTTAAAGTTATATCAGTGCGCACTGACTTGAACATATATATATCTTTTTTGAGAAGATTAAGGCTACAAAATCTAAAAAAACAAAGAAGAGACATGTATATTAATCTAAACTATTTCTTTTGTTTTTTTGAAACGAATAATTATCTTTAGTGTGTGTTTATATATATATATATATACACACACATTTAGTGTGTATATATATATATATATATATATATATATATATATATATATATATATATATATATATATATATATATATATATGTTTATATACACTAAATATAATTATTCTTTTTAAAAAACAAAAGAAAAAAATTGATTTCCAAAAACATCTAAAATAAATTAATGTCATCCCATTATTAATCAAAATGTCACTCATTGAAAAAAATGATTTCCAAAAAACATCTAAAATAAATTAATGTCATCTCCTTATGTACTAAAATGCCACTCATTTATGGAATTAGATAGAATTGGATGAAATGGTCATTAGTGTCACACTTTTCGTCAAAAATGGTCATTTTGAAATAAATTCTCAATCTAGTGACCATTTTGATAGTGGGTCATCAAATTGATGGTCACCGGGGTAATTATCTCAACAATAAATTGCCAAAAAAAAAAAAAAAAAGATTTCCACCGAGATGCACAATGGAGATACAAAAAGTAAACATAATTAAAAAAACTTAAAACATAATTTTTTTAAAGCAAAATTCTCCCATTTGGTCTGAAAATTATTGGAATATACAAAACTATCATATCCCAAAAAGTTTTTTTATTTTTTATGAAAGTAATACAATAACGCTCGGTGTGTTCGATATATATATCTGGGGGGTGAATATATTTTAACTATTATTACCCAATTTTCGCATGCAAGTCAATTTTATAAAAATGCCTCTACTAGTCAATTTTATAAAAATGCCCCTACTAGTCAAAAATACAAGCAAGTGTAATATAGTGCGGAATTTAAATAATACTTGATGTATACGTGGAAGCCCAACCACTGGGAAAAACCACGGGCTATTTAGTGCGCCACACTCGGACCTCGAAATCCACTAATCGAAATGGAGTTTACAACCTATGTAGACCTCGTCTAACACTCCGGTCAATAACCCCCCACTTCTACCACTCGGACCTTTAAAAGTGGCTCTAGTCCTAATTGCTTGAGGCCTAAGCAACCTTAGCCTCAAGACTTAATTCTCTATGAAGAGATTATGCAACATATGTGAATATGTAAAATACTCAAAATGCAATTTAGAGCTAGGTTACTCTAAATGCTTACATAGGATAATAATATGCAATTAATTCAATCCTAGATATCAATAGCTAGATGATATGCCAAAATAGCTTAGCTAATCAAGATTAATCAAAAACCTAATTAGCTATCAAAAAACAACACTCAATCAATTCATCACACTTAATTCTCTAATCTTGTATTTATCATATTATCAAAAACATACAAGTAATTAAAAGAGAATATGCTTGATAGTAAAATACTAAAATAAGATGAAATTAATCAAAATCTTACCAAGCATGTTGTGATGATGCAAACCCAATCATAGATGAATGCAATATGAACTTTGATGCAAAAAGGATTTGATTTGAGTGTTTAAAGGTGAGTTCTTGATTTGATTTTTTCTCAAAAATCTCTCTTTGAACTTTAGGGTTCTAATTACTCAAAGAACTTAATCAGAGAATGAGAAAGTAAGATATTTATAGACATCAAGAATTGGGCTTGTGAAAAGACAAGTTTGCCCTTGAAACGCACCAATCGGCGGCTAGGCCGCCGATCATAACCTCCGAATTGAACCCGAGAAGAACAGGGGAACAACGATGGTTTCATTCGGCGGTTTTGTGACTGTCGATCCAACCGCCGAATCAAACCTGAGAGATTAAATCGATCAGGTATGAACGGCAGTTTCGAACGACGGTCATGACCACCGATCTTGACAGCTGAATTGCTCCAGACACTTCTGGAAGCAAACGACGGTTTCATTCAGCGGCCAGGCCACCGATCATAGCCGCCGATCACCAACAGAGGTGAAAACCAAGGAGAAGCCAAGGGCATTCTCCGTGGGTGGTCTTCACGCGAAACCAAGCACTCATTAGTCCAAGCGCGGACGTTTCCGAACAATGTCGGGAAACGAATTACTAAGCACATATACACACAACAAGATATCAAACAAAGTGCTAGTGTGTAAAGTGACATGTGAAGAGTATGCACACAAGATCAAGTATGCTAAGTGTGTGTATGCTAACTAAATCTCTTCTAAGAAAGAACTAAGCACTAGAGATTATACATTTGGCGTGCTTGTCCCTTGAGGTCTTGAAAGGGCCTTTGAACTTGAACCTCACTCACCTAAACTACCCTTACATTATCAACCCCAACATGTGGTTTGTTCATGAAATAAGCCAATCAATATATGTGAATCCTTACAATCTCCCCCTTTGGCTATTTCGTGACAAAACCACCAGTCACATTGATTCCTCACAACATAATAGAAACTACGGGTCTACTATGATTTTCTACTTTACAAAGAGATATATAAAAAATAATCTTGAAGTCTTCAATCTCATGTAGAACAATCAATCCCTGAAAGCAAAGTTTCTATACTTTCCAATTCAAGTAAAAAGTGAGATGAATCAAGTGAGAATAAAAACAAGCATTTGCATTCTTAAAAATTTAAGAACAACTACAACATCATGCAATAATTGTGAATGTAATGCTCCCCCTCAAAGGGTTACTCCCCCTCAATGTGTTGTCTCCCAATATGCACAATTGCCACCACAATTTGTAACTCTCCTTACCACCATTCTACTCCCCTTTTTTATCATGATATAGGCAAATGAGTAGTCCCCAACCGGGTCACTTAGCAAAGAGAGATAGTAGCATACTATATACTTGCATAGTCATATAATCCACTTTATGCAACTCAATCAATTGGAGAGAAACAAGGAGATTTATTTAAAATAAATGTGTGAAACAAAACATGCTTTGCATACAAGACATGTAGCATTCAAGTTCAAAATACAATGGTATTTGGCAAAGCAAATGACAAAGGTTTCTAAATAAGAATTCAAACCAATTTCACCAATGTCATGAGAGAAGCAAGGATATAGAGTTTTTATTGATTTTAATTTATGAGCAACTATATCCATCTTTATAAGCCAAACATGTCATGAGCAACTTTGCACCCTATTCAATTTTTCCGGGAATGAAACCCGTATGATAGTAGACATGTTCAACAAATAAAGAAAGAGAGACAATTTGGAATATAAATTCCTTTGAACGGATATAAGATCCTTTATTCATTTTGAGTCTCATAAGCTTTTTCACACAAGTTTTGCATTTAAAAACTGCAATCATCAATTCATGCTTTTTCATTTGAGCATGTCATTTGAATTTCATGCTTTTCATATGTCATTAGCATGTTATAAAAACAACTCATGCTTTTCAATTTTTTAACATGTCATTAAGAATTATCATGTCATGGAGATAACTATAGGTCATTCATATCATACTTCCTATGTAAATCTCCTAATCCAAAAATGCATGTTTGAACATAAATATGACATGGATTGTAGACAAGCATGGTTCACACTTATTGAATTGAAAACATATATACATATGTGCAACCAAACTTACTCAAGCAATCAACAAAGAAGCATAAGATTTTTCAAATATTTGCATGCAACAAGTATGCATTAGCTCTCTTTGCTTGAGTTCCCCATATGGGGTCATCATCATCCTTCATCAATGAAGGTTATGAGGTCCTATGGACCTCCCAAGTCCATTTGACTTGGTTGAACCTATTTGAGACTTGTTAGTCTCATAGCAAACAGGTTCATTTTTCCTTATCCACATAGATATGACATTTTTCTTCCTAGTGGACAATGGTTCAAGAGTACTAGAAATAATAGGATCATGAACATGAATATTTTCCCTTCTATTAGCATGCATTCTAGCTCTTGTCATTCTCTTTTCAATCATGCTTTTGATTCTACATAATTTAATGAAATGAAAGCAATTTGGTCTAATGTGACCATCAATACCACAAAAGTGACATGTAGGGATAAATTTAGAATTCATACCATGTCCTTGTGCATGCATAAAAGCCTTCCCATGACTTTGTGGTTGAGCGAGTTCAAATCTTCTTTGTTGTTGAACCGGTCTAGCTTGCTTTCTTGATCCATTTTGCATGATTGGCATCTTTCCTTGATGAATTTGAGCTTGAGGGAAGTTAGGTTGAGGAACTTTTTGAGCTTGAGGTTGTCTCCTTGGAGCTTCTTTCACTTGTGCACTTCTTGAACATTGTTTTAGATCAATTTTCTTCCTAGGAGTGTGCACCGGCGAGGCTTCTATCTTGCCCAAACTCTTGACAAAGACGGTCTTGGTTGAAGTAGTGATCTCCTTACTTTCTTCATACCCAATACCTCTCTTGTCACAAGGGTTCTTTCCACTACCAAGAATGTGGTCAAGTTTCTTGGTGCTTGTAGTCATCCTAGACAATGACTCTTTAGCTTCATCAAGCTCTCTCTTCAACCCTTCTTCATTCCTCTTAGACAAAGCTAGCTCATCCCTTAGCTTGTCCTCAATCATCTTGGATGCCTCCACTTGTTTACTTAAGTGGTCATTGTGTGTTGAAAGTTCTAGATTTTCATCCTCTAAAATCTTTAATTTTTTATTGTTCTTCTTCAATGAACTTTCACACTTGACTATGAAGTCATGAACATCCATTTTCTCTACATTTCCATTTGTACAGTTAGATGAGGAGTCATCTACACTTAAGCTATCTCCTCCACTCTCCATCTCACTTATGGAGTCATTTCCCTCATTTAGACCTTCACCTTGGTCTCTAGAGTCAATGAGAGCTATATCCCAATGAGTAGTTTCGCCTATCACCTCTAGAACTACTTCTTCATCTTTTTCTTCTATGGGATCACTAGTCAAGGCTTTCTTACCAACAACTTTATCTTCTACACAAGTGGCCCCAAATGCCGTGTAGTCGATGGTAAGCTCATCATCACTTGATGACTTGTCTCCCTCTCCGGAGTCATCATTTTCACTCCACGTGGCGGCCATCACTTTTGCCATCTTGTTCTTCAAATTCCCACAATCGGGTGAGATGTGTCCTATACCGCCACACTCATAGCATTTGACCCCTTTCTTTTCATTCTTCTCTTGCCTAGGCTCAAAACTCTTGAAGGGAGCCTTTTTCTTCAAGTCTTGGCCTTTGGATCCAAAGCCCTTCTTCTCGAACTTGACGAATTTCTTGAATCTTCTAAGCAACAATGCCGTGTCTTCGTCCAAGTCACCTTTTTCCTCCTTCACTACATTGGAAACTTTCAAAGCAATTCCTTTTTGCTTTTTAGGAGGTGAAATGCTAAGAGCCTTCCTAGATTCATAGGTGAGGAGTCTTCCAATTACCTCGCTCGGCTTCATATCCTTATATGTGTTATTCTCCTCTAAAGCCATCACTTTTGCTTCACATCCTAGCGGGGAGAGACCTCATAATTTTTTGCTTGACTCTCCTATCCGAATAAGGATCATCGAGTTGATGGCTTTGATTCACAATATCTATCAACTTGACTTCAAAGTCATTGAAGCACTCGTCCTCCTCCATCTTAAGCAACTCAAATTGTGTTTGAAGGACTTGTAGCTTGGAATCCTTAACAACATCGGTTCCTTCGTGTGCAACCTCTAGGATATCCCATGCCTCATTGGCTGTCCTAGTGTTCTGAATCAGTTTGTACTAATTTTCATCCACTGCACATAGAAGAGCATGCCATGCCTTCCTATTCCATTTTGAAGTCTCAAACTCTTCGGGTGACCACTGAGCCTTAGGCATGAGTACTTCTTCTCCACCACTCGTGGGAGTCATCATAGGAGGTGCATACCCATCTTCAATAGCCATCCATGCCCTATCATGGATTTGGCACACGTATGCTTCCATCTTGCTTTTCCATGAGGCATAATTCAAACCAGTAAGGAGAGGAGGCCGTGTGCTTGAAGCACCCTCATGGTTGCCACCGTATCCACTCATTGTAACAAATGAATGGAATGTATGCAAAATGTATGAATGAGCAAAAATCACACAACTGCACAACACACCTAAAATGAGCTAGGATCACCTAAATATATCTAGGAACCCGCTCTGATACCAATTAAAAGTAATACAATAATGCTCAGTGTGTTCGATATATATATCTAGAGGGGGGGGGGGGGGGGGGGGGGGTGAATATATTTTAACTATTATTACCCAATTTTCTCATGTAAGTCAATTTTACGAAAATGCCCATACTAGTCAAAAATACAAGCAAGTGTAATATAGTGCGGAATTTAAATAACACTTGATGTATACGTGGAAACCCAACCACTGGGAAAAACCACGGGCTGTTTAGTGAGCCACACTCGGACCTCGAAATCCACTAATCGAAATGGAGTTTACAACCTATGTAGACCTCGTCTAACACTCCGGTCAATAACCCCCCACTTCTACCACTCGGGCCTTTAAAAATGGCTCTAGTCCTAATTGCTTGAGGCCTAAGCAACCTTAGCTTCATGACTTAATTCTCTATGAAGAGATTATGCAACATATGTGAATATGTAAAATACTCAAAATGCAATTTATAGCTAGGTTACTCTAAATGCTTACCTAGGATAATAATATGCAATTAATTCAATCATAGATATCAATAGCTAGATGATATGTCAAAATAGCTTAGCTAATCAAGATTAATCAAAAACCTAATTAGCTATCACAAAACAACACTCAATCAATTCATCACACTTAATTCTCTAATCTTGTATTTATCATATGATCAAAAACATACAAGTAATTAAAAGAGAATATGCTTGATAGTAAAATACTAAAATAAGATGAAATTAATCAAAATCTTACCAATCATGTTGTGATGATGCAAACCCAATCATAGATGAATGCAAGATGAACTTTGATGCAAAAAGGATTTGATTTGAGTATTTAAAAGTGAGTTCTTGATTTGATTTTTTCTCAAAAATCTCTCTTTGAACTTTAGGGTTCTAATTACTCAAAGAACTTAATCAGAGAATGAGAAAGTAAGATATTTATAGACATCAAGAATTGGGCTTGTGAAAAGACAAGTTTGCCCTTGAAACGCACCGATCGGCGGTTTCAATCGGCGGCCAGGCCGCCGATCATAACCACCGAATTGAACCCGAGAAGAACAGGGGAACAACGGCGGTTTCATTCGGTGGTTTTGTGACCGCCGATCCAACCGTCGAATCAAACCCGAGAGATTAAATTGATAAGGTATGAACGGCGGTTTCGAACGGTGGTCATGACCGCCGATCTTGACCGCCGAATTGCTCCAGACACTTCTGGAAGCAAACGGCGGTTTCATTCTGCGGCCAGGCCGCCGATCATAACCGCCGATCACCAACAGAGGTGAAAACCAAGGGCATTCTCCGTGGGCGGTCTTCGCGCGAAACCAAGCACTCATTAGTGCAAGTGCGGACTTTTCCGAACAATGTCGGGAAACGAATTACTAAGCATATATACACACAACAAGATATCAAACAAAGTGCTAGTGTGTAAAGTGATATGTAAAGAGTATGCACACAAGATCAAGTATGCTAAGTGTGTGTGTACTAACTAAATCTCTTCTAAGAAAGAACTAAGCACTAGAGATTATACCTTTGGCGTGCTTGTCCCTTGAGGTCTTGAAAGGGCCTTTGAACTTGAACCTTACTCACCTAAACTACCCTTACATTATCAACCCCAACATGTGGTTTGTTCACGAAATAAGTCAATCAATATATGAGAATCCTTACAATTTATTTTTATTTTTTATTTTTTATCCAAGAGAAATGTTAAATGTTCTTATTTCTCTTGGACAATATTGCCCTTATCTACATTTTCACTTTATTCTCTGACACAACTTTTTCTCTCTCTCTTTCATAAGTTCTTCTTGTCATGTTTCTCTCTTTGCTCTTTAAAATATTGTTCTCCTCATTGAAATGATTCCAACGGTATATTATGGGAGAAAATCGGATATCGTTTGCCCCTTCAAAAGTCCTTTGAAAGTATTTAATTTCATGTCTTCACGCTAAAATCTTTACATGCTGAAATATCAACATGATTACATTATGAAAATCTTTACACGCTGAAATGTTAACATGATTACATGATAAAAAATTTTACACGCTGAAATAACAACATGGTCACACGCTGAAATAACAACATGATTACACGATGAAATGCATTTTTACATGCTGAAATTACAAAATGATTTCACACTAAAATTACATTTCAATGTGTGATGTTCATGAAAACTTCAAATTTCCTATTTTTCAATCTCTCCTCCAATTTTCAATTTTCTAAAATAAAAATAAAACTTTTTTTTTTCAAACCTCCATTGATGGAGATTGAACAGATCTCCATCAATGGAGATCCGATGAAGATGCATAAAAAAAATTCAAATCTCGATTGATGGAGCAGACCTACATCTATAGAGGTTGAACAGACCTCCATCCGTGAATAGACCTCCACTGATGGAGGAGATGAAGATAATTAAAAAAAAAAGTTGTTTCTCTTCCATGTGATATTTGCACTAAGGGCATTTTTGTCCAAAATCATTTCTCTTAGATAAAAAAAGAACAGTTATTGAGAAATGATATTTTTAAATACTCCTTTAATTTTAGGGCTATTTATGATTTTGCCCCTTTTTTTTTAACTGAATAAAAAAAAAAAAAAAAACTTAAAACAAAATAAAATTTAAGGATGAAAAAACTTAATTAAAACATTTTTAATGTAAAAAACAGATTTAAAACAAAAATTGAAAACAAAACCAGATTTAAAACATAAAAAAAAAAAACACACACACACACATGCATATCAGTCTTTCTCTCCTCATGACGAACTTATTTTATTTATATCGGTTCCATATATATCAACCATTAGATTCACATACTTCAGCTTAGTCAAAGTCTTCTTAAATTTAATCAATGACTCACAAGTCTTGTCATATGCTTAAAAGTTCAGTTCGGTTTTGAGGAGAGAAAAACTGTATATATACAGTCCCGTTCACATCAGTGCGCACTAATGTAACTACATCAGTACCAATGCATGTGGACCATTGATTATAAAGAGGCTTTGATAAGTGCATACACTTTGAGTTAAAATATGTTAATTTAATGGTCTACATTCAACGCACTAATGAAGTTATATCAGTACGCACTGACTTGAACATTTATGTATATATATATATATATATATATATATATATATATATATATGATATATGTAGTTTTTCTATTGTCAGTTCAAACCGATGTAAAATATACTAGTTCCTTGTATATGGGCCATTGAATTTAAATGATTTGACTTGGTTGCATGCACTTGTCAAAGTATCTTTTAAATTCAATGACCCACATGCAATGAATAGATATAATTTATATTAGTTTTGTTGGACGCGTGGCAATCCAGAATTCACCGTCAACAATTGGCGCTAGAAGGAGGGGGTGAACAAGAACTTCGAGGAACCCTCACGAACATATCCAAAACATAAGCAACGCCAGTGACAAAGACGGAAACTCCAACGGTGACAACCACCAGGTACCTGAAACAGCCAGAATGGCGGGATATGGAACGTTGATGACTGTAGAACAATTAGTAGCAACACCAGAAACTAGAGTGGCCGATCCAGGAACCCTACAACATTTCCAAACCACCTTGATGAACCTAGTCAGCGAGGCCAACAAGATAAGACTCATGCTTCCTATAGGCCTGGGGATCTCTTCTCCCTACGACTTAACAACAAGTACGCATGGGGACCTTTCACCTGGGAGGTTGCAGTCAGAAGTCCACGTCGTGACCCTGGAGGCCCAAACGAAGCCATCCACGGAAGAAATGCCCCGGCACCACCCTGAAGCCTTTGAAGGAGAAAGACAGAGAAAAGGAAAAAGATTACTCGATGAAGAATCCCTTGAAAGGCGAGACCGTGGCTAAACACACAGGACAATCCCTGACAGAGCGCACCAGAAGACCCGGTAGAGACACCGCTCTGTTTCATCCGAAGATAAGAGTTCTCAATCGAGAAGGGGATTGCGGTCGAAAAGGACTAAACAAAGGAGATTTGAAAGCACAGATAGTCAAAGGTCTGAAGGTAGCAAAGATAGCAGGGAAGATGGCTATCAATGGATGACCATTAAGAGCCAGCTAAGTCCGGAAGGAGAACTAACAGGTAGGCGAAGCGTCACACTCCAAGAATTATCAAAGAAAGTCTCAGTAATGGCCCGAAAATACGGGCGCGGTGTCTCATCGAACGACGAATCGGACAACCCATTCATCGATCAAATTATTCATGCCCAATTCCTAAAAAGATTCAGGATGTTGACTATAGAACAATATAAAAGACTAGGGACCCAAAGGAACATGTCAGGCGGTTCCGCAACGTCATGGCACAATATGCATCCAACGACGGACTCCTATACTTAACATTTCCGCAGACCTTTGGTGATCTTGCCTCTAGATGGTTCAGACGGCTCCCACCCAAAAGCATTAACAACTTTTCTGGTTTCAGCAAAACATTCGTAAGACAGTTTATGGGGAGTGTGCAGAGGAGGAAGTCACTTGCCCACTTATCAAATCTAAAACAAAAGAGGAGTGAGTCTTTAAAAAAAAAAACTTAACAAGATTTCGAAAAGAAGTCGCTCAGATTGAGGACGCCAGTGATAGAGCTGTCGTAGCGACATTCACCAATGGCTTGCAAAGTGGTCGACTATCCTTCGACCTACGAAGAGACCAACCAAAGACTTACGAAGAGATGATGGACATAGCAGGCGATTATGCTCTAGTTGAAGAGGAAGAGGTAACGCAAGGGGTAGCTATGTATATAGCCATAGACCCGATGCAAGGCCTGGAGTCCAAGGATAACAAAACAGAAACGCAGTCGCGTGATCGCTAGAGAGATGAAAAGAACCGGAAAGATTAACCCCGGGAAAGTAAATGAAGCAATCGAGCCAGTAGGTTCTGGAGCAAATACAACAACTACACTCCTTTGACGGGTGACCAAGAGACACACTTTCTGTAGTAGAAGACAAGGGGTTCGCTAAATATCCAAGGCAGCAATCAGCTAATGCTAGGAGAGACACGATGAAGTATTAAAATTTCCACAAAGATCACGGGCACAACACCTCCAAATGCTATCAATTGCATGATCATATTGAAAGCCTAATCAGAGATGGACACCTTAAAAATTTCACCCTGAAAGGAGATAGACATAGTAGTCGCCAAGACAGCCATTGAGGGAGCGAGCAAGAAAAGAAGAGCCCCAGAAGAGCCCTAGAAGAGCAGCCCAGGTGCTGCGATAAACACTATTTTCGGTGGACCCCATACTAGTCACAGCAACAGAGAAAGAATGTCAGAGGTCCGAGAGGTAATGTACGAGAACAAAAATACAGACGTTAATTTCGTATAAAGAAGCCCTAAGAGAGGAAAGGAAGGATGAAACCCGATAGTATTCACGGCCGAGGATTCAGAAGGGATTGACGTGAAACCCAATGACGCGATCATAGTGGGGAATCCAAATAACTCATAGAGATGTCCTCCGAGTAATTATAGATAATGGAAGTTCTGCTGACATTTTGAGCACCAGGGTGTATGACGAGTTGCGGTTAGATAAAAGATTTGGAGCCTTTTCACGTATCGCTGAAGGGATTCGGAGGCGTAGAGGTGAGGTCACTAGGAACCGTGAAACTACCAGTTAGATACCAGTTAGATTCGGCACAGCATCGTGTCGGAGGGCAATCCTATTAGACTTTATCGTCATCAATATTCATAATTGACCGTACAATGCACTACTTGGCCGACCGTTCTTGAACAAGGCCCGAGCAGTTACATCAACTCATGCGCTAAAAATAAAATTCCCGATAAAATTTGGGATCGGAAAACTAAAGGGATCATAAGAGATGGCTCACCATGCCAATCTGTTAGTTTTCAAAGATAAAGCCGGAACAGAAACGTTGTGCATATGTGAGCTTAGTCAAGATGCACTAGAAGAGACCCTAGGAATCGCGAACTCGGTCCAAGAGAAGAGGAAAAGGAGAAAGGAGAGCTGGCGAACACCATTGATCGCGCAACACTCAGCATCTAAAGATTCACAACCATCGATATATATATATATATATTTTAAAGTTTGTTTTGTCATTTCTTTTTCAATATTTGCTTTCGAGTATTTTCTTTTTAAACATTGTTAAGACTGCAAGAGATTATTAATAAAGAGTAATTTATTACTAAATGCAAGTGTTGTGGTCGGTTGTAGAGGCTGTTCACTTTGGCATGAAGTTATAAACTTAAAACCACAACAACGACAATGTAAACTCCGACGAATGGGTACCCACAACCATAGTATGCTCTAAAGACAAGTGTCATAGCAGCCTGAGCTAGAAAAACACAAATAGGCCAATTGGTGCTCGCCACCATTGGCAAGCGTGACCCCTCAAAGTGCAGATAAAGCACTCAAAAATAATGGTCGAAAGAAACGCTAGGGTCGAATAAACTAGCACTTAAAAAACTACATAAGCAAAAAAGGGAGACGTCCCAACAGTATGCTTAAAGACTTGGTGTATGGTAGGATACATCTTGACAAACACTGAGTAAACCAAAAACTCAGCAATGGTAGCTGAAATAAAGCAAATAACCAAAACTTCAACAAACGATAGCTGAGCAAGAATAATGGATTCTTGAAACGGGTTGATCATATAAATAGAAGATCAGATTTACAGTGGCAAAATAACGGTTACAAAAAATAAAGAATAACAAAGGAAATAGTAAAAGTTGAAAAGGGTCAAGCATCTGCTGGAGGATCACCCCTGTTATCTTCCTCATCGTCGATCTCGTATTATGATGGCCAAACTATCTCTTCATCCCCTTGAGGCATGAAAGGCCCATAGTCTCGACCGGAAACTGGACCAAGACCTGGTTCATCATCGGTGCTGATAAGGCTCCCTTTCCTACTTGAATAGTATATGTTGAAAGCACGTTTTATGGGAATTTCAAGATGCATGGGGTGAGACTCTGTTCTCGTATAGCAATAATGGGCTTTCCATCTTTTTATCTAGCCCTTAATCAAGCCCATCGCGCCATCCATATGAAGCTGAAGAGACTTGTTGAAGCGTTTCAAAGCTTTCTCATTCGAATGATCCTTCATCGCAAAAAACTTATTCGACTGCCTCATCCCTCATTCGAACTCACATAGGAAAAGAGCATCGTAAGTAGGGGACCTCTTGAACCGGTATACAGCTTGGACCTCTAATTTAGCCTTCAAATCTCCAAATCTCCAAATATGGCATCTTTTGAAGTCTACTGATTGCGCAGATCACTTGATTCTCACTTAGTTTTTTCCCTGGCCTCTTCGGCCAACCTCTCTACTTCCATGCGTGCTGCGAGTGAGTCCTGGCTAGCAGACAATTGCTCTTTCAATGACTTGATTTCCTCCCCAGCCGAGATTCTCTGGGAACCCTAGAAACCTTTCGTCTATTACCGCTAGGTTTTGAATACCTTGTCATTTTTGAATAATCACTATCAAAAGACAAAGAGGGAGAAAAATCAGAGGCACAAGTTTCATGAGCATAAGGGATATACAAAGAAATGGGAACGGGAAAGTTTGGATCAAAGTTGTGTATCAACAACTCGAGCTTATCCGCGGTATTTTTATCACCAAGTTCTAAAGCGCGCATCATATGATTAAAAAACAAAGAGCGTTGAGATGAATCCATGGAAACTCACCATGAAGTTTTTTTAAACGGAGACAACGTGAATAATCTAATAGGAGAGACGAAGGGGTGTGTAGAATCCTTTGGATCGTTTAATAGACAAGAGTAAGGGAGCCAGAGAAAGATCGTCGAAAATTTCGATGATTGAAATTCTGAAATGGGAAATCAAAAACCTGCAAATCTGAAGTCCTTTTGAGTGATGAAGAAGAAGAAATGAAGCAGCAATCGTCAAAGAGTGTGAGTGGGCAATGAAACAGTTTCTTACCTTAAAGGGAGGAGATTTTCAAAATTTGAAAAAATTTAGATAGGTTTGATAGAGTAAACCACCAGTGCATAGGGCAGTGACAAAATTGCCCACCAGACAACGAACACGTGGCACCTCGAAGAAGACACTATGCAGTCATAACGTCAATTCACCGTGTCTAATCATAGGTAGCTTTTGAATTTGTGTGGTTAAAAATGAAAGCTTGCTGAAAAAGTATTAACTGCTGAAGTTGGTGCTAAAAAAGAACACATGGGTTAAAGATAAAAAATGAGGGAAAAGAATTTCCCTAAAAGAGCCAAGTGAGGCTATAAATGCTGCTTGCCGAAACAAAAGAGTGAAAAGATCAAGACGCTTGTTCGGCTCAAAGTATTTACGGGGGTATTGTTGTATGTATATATTCGACCGAAAGACACGTCAGCAAAATAGGCAAGAAGCACGAAAGAACAATTTCGCGTCACTTGTCAACTAGTCAACAAAGGAAGCACTAACCACTTGCCACGTCACCTAGCCACGTGGCCCACGTCATCAAGATCCGTAGAAACCATAAATGTATTCGCCAGGTAACTCAGTGTAAAATAAAAAAGGATTGTACTCGCCGAAGATCCTTACTCAGCCAAGATCTACTCGGTCAATATGAGAAAAGTAATCTTACTCAAGTAAACCTCATCGAGCAAGGACTCGCCCAGGTATAAGGTTTCAAGAGTTGAACCCCGATAAGGAAATATCCCAATCTCCCCTTAAGAGAGGTCCAAACAGGAAAAGATTGAAAACATCCGGAAAGATAGACATTAAACAGGAAACAAGTCATAATCAGTTCGCAATATTAGAATCCTAAGACGATTCTATTTGGCAAGTCCGTCACCAATACGGCAATAGCAAGAAGAAACCCTGACTTGCCTGGTATAAATAGAACCATACAGTCTACGAGAAAATGGTTTTGAATCCTTGAAGAGCGGAAGAGCAATTGTATGAGAGAAAATAGATATTAAGCGTGTAACCTACAAACAAATCATAGTATTATTTTCTTGCCTTTAGGGACGCCGTGGTTTTTTCCTTTTCTAGGGTTTTCCACCTAAGACTTGTGTCTTTCATGCATTTATTTACATTCTTGCTTTTATTAATGTAATATTATTGTTGGACGCGTGGCAATCCAGAATTCACCTTCAACAAGTTTGAACTGACAATAGAAAGACTATATATATATTTATTTATTTTAAAAACAGGTTTAAAACTAAAAACATATTTTCTTAAAAAACGAAATGAAATAATAATAATAATAATAATAAAAACTAAGGAGAAATGGTGGAGACACAACCATAAATGGATCTCCATCTTGAGTGATGGAGATCGTAGAGAGGAGATGCGCACGACATCTTCTCCCTCGGTCATAACCGGTTTCAAGTAAAAGTCTCCAGTATCGTACAGCCAATTTTCGGTATCCAACATCCCCAAACACCACCAATTGAAAGATCGGTTTGACGAAAAATGCAAACTTAAGTAAAAACCTGACGTTTTCCAATTTGTTAGGTATTCAATTGTAAATCCTCATTTATTTTATTTTCCGGGGGTGACCGATGACGATGAGGCATGAGGCCCACCACCCACGTACGCACGCACGCATTTTGACCAGAGTATCGTCCTACGTATTAAAAATCTTTAGTTAGTCAACAACAAAAAATATAGTAATAGCCGTCCCATCTTACTTGAAATTAGTAGTGGACTGCTGTTGAGCTTGGAATTGGATTCGATTGCTTGCGATTTTTTTGTGGGAATGGCTGAACACACAAGTGGGTTGTTGCAGAAAAAATTCTACGAGAATTGTCCAGGCTGTAAAATGGATCGTCTCAAAGAAGAGCAAAGTGGTGTCCCTTACAAGAACTTATCATATATTTGGCTTGTCTCTCTTTGCACTGGTTAGTTTACAAAACCCCCCCAACTTGTTTTCATCAACAATTCAATTTCTAGTTTTATCTGCGGTTTGATGGTCTTTCCTGTTACATTTGGTTTGTAAGTGGAGTTGATGAATTTTATAAAGTACAAGGTTCAAGTCAAGATGTCATGGTTTCTTAGGATTTAGCATGAACAGGGTATTTATGTGAGAGAGATGTCAAGGTTTCTTAGGTTCAAGTCAAGATGTTACATGGAAATTTGTTGGGGAAGTACTGGTTTTTACAAATGTCACTCACTCTCATATATAGTCATTTGTGAAGTAATTGATATTGTTATATAGTGGCTTCAATTTAGTATGTAGTTCATTAAACCTCTGTAACCTTTTCTACTTATATGTCTTTTGTTGATTTGTTTTTGCCACTATGCTTATTATGTTTTTTGTTTCTCATTCTTCAGCTTTGCCAATATCATCACTGTTTCCATTTGTTTACTTCATGGTATGTCATCTATTTCTTAAACATTTCATTCTATGTTTCTGTTAAAGTTGAAAATTGTGTCTTTAAATAACGAATGTTCCCATTTGGAAAAAAAAATAAAATGAAAATAAGAAAGAAAAGAAAGATTTAGAGTTGTAACAGTAGTGACAGAAAACTAAGGTTGTTGATGCAAAAGTTTTATCAAAGTTTATGTTGTGTATAATACATCTTTGTGGCCTCGTGCACTTGAGATCATGGATTCATGTCCATGAAAAATACAATAATGAATACAAACCCAAAGACATTCAAGTATATTTCTGTGTATACATATGTACCGTTTCATATCATCGGACTGAAATTATGCTTATTTTTTTTCAATTTATTATCGGTGATTCTAATGTAGGTTTGTTTATTTAATTTTTAGCTGAGATTTCTAATTTTGTCACTGCTCAACATGTTTTAAAGCATGTGACTGCGAGATAAAATTCATTGTGAAATGCTTTTTTAATGTTTAATGCAAAGTTTGCTGTTGATCTAATATAGATTTGTTACATCATCCTTACACATATTTTGAACTTTGTTTTCTAACAATGTCATATTGATATATGTGGCAGTACTTAAATTCTGTAAGAAAAATAAATGTGAATTATCTCTGAGATATGTTGGTACCTGGTCATCTTAGATTGGTAATAAAAATTTTATATTAACAGAAAGAAATTCTCATTGTTAGTTATGTTTATGTTCATATATGTATTCTGTAGATCAGGGACTTTCATATTGCAAAGAGAGAGGAAGACATTGGTTTCTATGCTGGGTTTGTGGGTAATGTGTAGCTCTATGCCATACTTTAGCTTGCTTTTGTTACTCTTCAGATTTAGACCAACCTATTAGAATTCTGACCACTGTTTTGTCTCTTCTTTTCCTAGGGTCTTCTTTCATGGTTGGAAGAGCTCTGACATCCTTTTTATGGGGTGTTGCGGCTGATCGATATGGCCGAAAACCTGTTATATTCATAGGGACACTCTCAGTGTTAGCATTTTTAATTGACTTGCCATTTCAACTTATCATTGATAAATGAAGTCAGGTCATTACAACATTCATTCTTCTCAATTTTTGTGTCATTAATATTTTTTGGTTTCAGGGTTGTACTTAATGCTCTCTTTGGCCTCAGCACCAGCTTTTGGATGGCACTTTCAATGAGATTTCTTCTTGGGTGTTTCAATAGCCTACTTGGCACAATAAGAGTATGCTTTACATTTACTTGTGTGCGTGTGTGTTTATGCATGTACCCACTATCTTACACACGTTCACTATTGAAGCATTCTTAAAAAAATTGATTTGTTGTGATTGCTTCTTGGTTCAGTTTACTTTTTCTTCTCTCATCATCTAAACTCCCCTTTTCACTGCACATCAGGCTTATGCTTCTGAAGTCTGTAGAGAGGAGTATCAGGCTTTGGCACTATCAGTTGTAAGATAATTGCTCTAACAAATTTATAGATTGCGATACGTTATTTGGACTATGGAATTTTGAACTCAAATTATATTTCAGGTTAGTACATCACGAGGCATAGGATTGATTATTGGCCCTGCCATTGGAGGATTCTTTGCACAGGTACAAATTAATGACTTCTCACGTGGATTATCCAAATCATCTAATGGTTCTTGGCTTGTATGATCTTGTGCATTGTAGCTTTGTTCTTGTCTTATGATACCATATCTAGTTGTATCCATATTAGCTTTGTTCTTGTCTTATGATACCATATCTAGTTGTATCCATATTAATAATCAATTATTCGATTCTTTCTTCAATCACTATAATGATAACAAGTTGATTGTGAGGAAAATGCCTTTTCTTGCTCTCTCTCTCTCTCTCTCTATATATATATATATATATATATATATATATATATATATATATAAATATAAGAGGAGTATTGGCCATATGAATAAAAAACTTATTAGAATGGTAGCTAAAGTACTGTAAGTATTGTAACAAATTATTTATTATGTTGCCAAAATTTTTGTGTGTCTGTGCATTATAGCTTTAGTTATAATAAATGCAAGTGTTTGGTACTCTTGTTATTTAACTTATTTTCCATCTCTTTAATTTTTTTCCCCTTGATTCACAAATTTTTTGAAAAAATGAACGAATATTTTGTAAAAACTTTTCTGTTGTAAAGTTAGATCACTTGTTGGACTTGTATTACATGGGATAAGAGGACAGATGGAGAGGTACAGAGGGAGATAGAGATTGCAACTATGTCATGAAAATGTGTTGTTTTCTGGTATTTTACTTGACACTATGTTTAAGTGCTCGCCCAATATATATCATTGAAACTTTTTTGTTTCTTTTACTTTTACATATTCTTTTTTCTGATGGTCTGGGTTATTATGGGAATAGACATCACATTCTTTCCTGTTAACTTTATGCTGATGCATGTGTTAAATATTTTCATGAGCACTTTTTTTCTTTTTTCAATGCGATAATCTTGCGAGCATGGCAATGCCTCCATTGGTATTTGTTTGATTTTAAAAATAACATTTCATGTATGTAAAATGTCTTTTGGCATATTCAGTCTTCTAAAATTCCACATATTATTTGATAATTCAAAATTTCACTTTGTTGTGCTGAACCACTCTACCTAGATTACTCTTATATTAGATGTTGCTTTGCCTATATGAATAATAGAGAGTTGTATGTGTGAATATGAATTTTATAGAACTTTTTTGGAGTGACACTTTGTGTTTATAAGTTTCTTTATTATATGCCTTGTGTTAATGAAGCTACCGAAGAAATCCTACATATGTTATATTGTTATGTATTGTGATCTGTGCCTCAAGACGTTTTGTCGAATCCAGATGAGAATGACATATATAACCTGTAGTTGTCAGTTATTCTTTGTATATTCTTTCATTCATTATTAGTCCATAAATTGCACTCAACATAAATATTTTTGTGCAAAATGTTTCATTTTGTTAGTTCCAAAATAGTCCACAGCTTTTTATGTTTCTTCTTTGTTGTAGATTTTGGATGTTCTTTATCTTATCTTCTTTGTAATTATTGTCAGGTGGTGTAGTTGTCATGGTGAGTTTTATTGTTTTTACTGTAGTTTATTAACTTTACTTGTCTGTTACTGATTTATCTGTGGTATTAGCCTGCAGAACGATATCCGACTGTAATTTCAGAGAGCTCTGTTTTTGGGAGGTATTACTACATTTGTAAATTAATAGAGCTTTTCTCTCTCTTTCTTTATTTAAAAAAAATAAAAAAATAAAAAAAATAATAGAATTGGCATAGCAGCATAGGGATAAAATATCAAAATGAAGAGAAATTTGAGACGAAAGGGGAGAAAATTCAGTGGCAAGGGAGGAAAAATGGAAGAAATAGAGAGGGAGAAAATAGGAGAAACTCAATTTTATTCATTAATAAAGTTGTAAAAAAAAGAAAGATGGAGGGGCCTAGTTATGGACAATAAAATTTAAATTGAATAAACAAGGACAAAAGATAAAAAATTCAATTCAGATATGTAAACTAACATAAATAAAAAAAAAAAATTCTTATAATTTCAAAATAATAGGAAACTGAACCCTAGTAAAACAATAAAATCATTTCTGTTAGTTAAAAGTTTTCATGGGGTTTTTATCTTATGAGCGAAGTAGTTATTCTAACCTCTTTTCGGGCAGCATAATCAATTTTTAGGAATTTCTTGCCCATCTTGAATTGGAGTTTGACCTTAGTCTCTATTTACCATCCCAACTCCCCTTAAATGTAAACCAAACACACCAAAACCCAATGTGAGTGGGATGTGAAACTCGGACTTGGACCTCTTACTTAACTGTAAGAGGCCATACTAGCTGAACTTGCTATCACCCACAAATTGTAGAGTGCCTAAAGGAAACATCTTGTTTAGCCAACTTCTTCTTTAGATTTCTCCTTCTCTTTCTTCTTTTCCTCTACTCATTTTCTGTACATCTACTAGTTATTTATTTATTTATTTATTTTATTTTTATATTTTTTATCTTATATTTCAACTTAAATAATTTGTATTCCCTCTATGTGTAATACCTGTCCTTTTTTGTCTATCCTTAAGTTGGAAGGTGTGGAGTGAATCATGGTCCCACATCGCTTGGGCATTAAGGGGAAGTGCAATATATAAGTGTGAGGGCAACCCTCACCCTCCAAGCTAGCTTTTGGGGTTAAGTTAGGCCCAAGACCACTTTGACATGTGGCTCCCTCAAATTACTTTCAAAATACCAGAACTTTCCATTTTGAATCCACTAATATTGTTATCATAATTGAAGATCAAAACATTTTATATTGTAGCTCATATTTGATAAGAAACTTGTATCGAGCAATTTGATTTAAATCGAATGAGTTAATATCACTGAATTACGACAATCTCCACTGAACTCATTTTTTATATGTAATATATTGTTTGGTTGGTCTTAAGTTGCATTTTATATTGGTAAGCACAATATCAAAAATATAAATGGAAGTAGTAACAATTCTGCAGCTGTTAAGGAAATAGAACAGCCCCACAAAATGAGTGTCACTATCAAATGCTGAGGGTTCAAACTCCTTCCATTTCAAACTTAACCTTACTTCAAGTTAGCCTTTGACAGTTTTAAGTAAGTGGTAACATGAGGTGCACTTATGGTTATTATCTTTCTTTGAAAGTTATGCTTCTATTAGATATTGCTCAATTTGGAAAAGAGAAATTTATTTTTCCACTAATTGGTATTTCTATGTCTTTTCTTGTCTAATATTTGTAATAAATTTTATGTGGTTATATTCTATTATGACTATGTTATCTTGCAGGTTTCCCTACTTTTTGCCTTGCCTAATAATATCTATTTATGCTGTGGGAGTTCTTATTGCTTGTTGGTGGCTTCCTGTAAGTTTCAACAATTATTTAGTTATCTTGTTTTATAATTATACCATTATATAGTGCTTTTGGTTCATTCAGAGCAACTCTTTTGATCAAGTAGAATAGGGTTGCTTTAATAATCACTAATCAGAACATACACACACACACACACACACACACACACACACACACACAAATTATCAAAAGCGGTATCCCGCACGAATTTTTTGTGCAGGATCATTGATTATCGGGATCTCCGATAATCAATGATCCCGCTCAAAAAATTGGTCCGGGATACCTGACCCGATAACTACTCTATATACACATGTATTAAAAATATATATATTATTCTAGCCATTGCTTATGCATCTGTAGAAGGATTACGTCAATTGTGAATTTGTGATTCATTAAAAATTTTATAATAATAGTAGTAAAATATTATGGGGAGTTCTTTCTTATTTAGGAGTGGCACACATGGACAGGATAAGAGCCTACTTTAAACTTTAAAGAAGTTTTAAGGAGTCATTTTTATTGTTCTTTGGCAAACCTTGGTTAGAGCCACTAAGGATATTTTAAATCGTCTGAAGTTCTGACCAACAAGGCTTAGTCCAAGGTCATCAACCAATCTAACAAATCATGTACGTAAATATGTCATATTTGTATTTTCTAATAAATAATTACTCGTGATAATCCGTCTTCCTTTTGCAAATTATTATTTTTGAGGAATAACGACAATAATCCTACATTTATCATATTCAGTAATATTTACACCACATTACTTTCTAAAAGATCAGCCATTTGAGGTTTCTTTCTACTTGGGAAAGCTTAACAATCTTGGATTTTGAATAAATAGAGAACCAGCATTAATTCAAAAAATAGAGTAATTAAATCAAAATCATTGGTCCAAATCATTTAGGTGGTAAGATAATCGTCACTGTGTAGATGTCAGAATCAATTAAATTTTCCATGTGAATTTAATGTCAAGTCTCTCAAATCTGAGTTGAGTCTTCTGTTTTTTCCCCCTTTAATTTAGAATTCTGTAGTTGATGGTCAATTTCCTTTTCGTCTTAAGATTTGGTATTAGCATTTGTCTCGTTGGAAAAGTTAATTTTAATAGAAGAGAATTGTTTTAGAAACTTCAAACAGAATCAAATGCTTATTGCTTAACTTAGTGGAATATTTGCATTGAAAATGCAGTAGATATTTAGGCTGGGTGTGGCACTTAAATAAGCTATTCGTAAGAATTATTGTAAATGTGAAAGACACTATTTAGGCTATTGCCTGTGCAGACATCTATTGTTAATTCTATGGGGCTACAAATATTTAATCTTGGTCATTTTTATGTTGTTGGCTGTAGAGCTTACTAATAACAAGTTTAGTGGTATCACCAAAAGTCAATACTTGTGGGTTAAGATATGAATTAAGATAACTGTTATAGATTGGTGCGTGTAGAAAATTGATTTGATATTTTGGATATTGATGTATTTGTCAAAGTTGCACTCATGGCTCTTTAAGGATGGAATAAAAAGATTTACTAGAGACATGCCTGATGATAACCTGAGGTTTAGTGTTGATGTGAAATAGATTTGATGTCAAGTTTGAAGTTTGAAGTTCAATATTTTTGCATTAGTGCATTTATATTACCAGTTATGTGTGGAGTTTTTCTAGAAATCTTATTCCCCATCAAATCTTTTCCCTTTATTATTTATCTATTTATTTGTTTTTCTCAATGCATCTAAATTGTGACATACCCTTTTGTGATATGTACATTGTATGGCTTTTTTATGACAATAAAATCATTAACCTTTAAAATTCAGCAAACAGCATTCTCTCTCTCTCTCTCTCTCTTTCTCTCTCCGCCCACCTGATGCGGCATCTTATTAAGCATCTATAATTATGAGTATGCAGGAGACAATGCACAAGCATGATGTAAAGTTAGATGAAAGACATGACGTGTGTGACACATTGGAGGCTTCATCAAATGCTGGTCGCATGGAAGATGTAGTAGAAGCTGAAGAAAGAAAAACTTATCGAAAGCCAAATCTCTTTAAGAATTGGGCCTTAATGTCTACTATCATTGTCTATTGTGTCTTTTCACTTCAAGAGATTGCATACTCTGAAGTAAGTTATTGCCCCTTTAGTTATCTTGAACAAAGTTCATTGATTTACATTTAAAAAATGAGGAGTAACAGAAAACTGACAAGTAGTAGAAATAACCAACACTTGCGTGCGAAAGGCTTTGTTTGACAAGTAATAGAAATATCCAACACCCACATGCTATATACTTAATTGACAGTAATAGAAATAATCAACTGCTCACATGCTAAATGCTTAGTGGATGCACTAATGGCTGCCGCTTGTGATGTCGACTCTAACCAATTATCATGATAAATGATAATACTACTAAATTCTTGACATTTTAAAGACACAGATGAATATACTTTCCCCTTGAAGGCCAAGGAGGGAGGCACCTAGGTATAAAGTTTCCTGGCCAAGCCTAATATAGCCCTCTAGCTACAAAGTCAAGAACTTCAATTCATTCCATAAGATTCATAATGTTAGATCACATGATCTCCTTGAAGCAGTGGGATGGGGTCTTGTTGTAGCCATTAGAAATGAGAAACGATAAGGCCATTCTCTCCAGCTTTTACTATCCCAACGTAGGAGAGTTAGACTAGTGTCCTCAAAAGGAATATCCAAGGTGGTTTCTCTTGCAATGAAAAAAGAGATCAAGGGATTAATCCTTTCGCACCAGTCTTGTAGAGTGGTTTAATTTCTATTTGTGCTTTTACATGGGCATTGTGGGTTGGGTATATGGTATATACTAAGCCATCTAAGTTTTGATTTGATTAGAGTGCTCCATTTTTTAATGAGCATCAGTTGATTCTAAATGTTGGGGATTCAGATCCTCAAGCCCCTTTCACATGCTGGAGTTTAATGTTGGTTTATTAGCTGTTTAAACCCTTATGCTGGTACATTGTGTCCTGTCTATCTAAATCTTAATTTAGCATAATGCATGGTCTTTTTCATGACTAATTTAAAACTCTCAAAGGAATTTCTATTCAGTGATTTCAAACTCTAAAAAGGAAAGAAAACAACAATGGTATATAAGAAACTTATAAATGAAGACAAGTTACTAATTTAACATCTAAAAATATATAAAATTTAGACATTAAACATGATGGTTGTTCATATTTTTAACTATTAGTTGTGTAATCCATGACATTTTTATTGCTTTGTAGATATTTTCACTTTGGGCAGTCAGTGATAAAAGGTATGGGGGGTTGAGCTTTTCATCTCAAGATGTTGGTGAAGTTCTATCAATTTCTGGTGTGTATGCTCATGATTGTGTTATAATCCTCCTTGAAATATTTGTAGTTTGATGCTTAAACCATATCTATTTGCTTTTCAAATTTGTTTGGTGCAATTCATTGGAAAGTAGATACTCTATAGTTTTTTTTTTTTTTGTTTGGTTTGTCTACCACTTTTTCATGGATAGTCTCTTTGGTAACAAGGGTGAGGATTTTTATGGACCCTTTCCTATATACTGAAAGGATAATTAGATGTTAAACTATATCTTTTGGTTTTAGAATTTGTTTGGTGCAATTCATTGAAAAGTAAATACTTTAATAGTTTAATTATAGTTTTTTTTTTGGGTATGTTTTGTTTGTTACTGTTACATGGATAGTCTCTCTGGTATCAAGGGTGGGGAGTTCTTATATGGACCTTTACAGTCTAATAGATTTATTGCATACAATTTGAAGCACCCATTTGTCCAGTTTGGAATATTGAAGAGAACTTTATTACTTAGAAATGATTGTATATCCATGCCCTGATTTCCCAAAGAATTCCATTGTAACGGAGAATGATAGTGTTTAAATGTTATGTTCATTATGACCTTAAGCGTGTAAGTCTTAATGCAGTCCATGGTAATATTAAACATTTGTATACATTTTGAGTACAACTTTTGTAAGGATTATATTCTGTTTTCATTTTCAGTTATGTCTTCATTTAATTGTATTTGACCATGAATATGCTATGCAACCAAGCTTCTTAGGATGAGCTATTCGTGTATAAGTTTAAGCTAATTTAATTACTTATACTTTTTTATTAAAAATATCTATATACATCCACCTTCAATGTGATTTCGTGTCAAACACTGTCGAACCAAGTCTTGTCCCATTATCAAAGTTGCAAATAGATTTTTTAATAGGAAGTTAAATACATTCATATGAATAAATATAATTATTTGATTAATTTATGAAAGATATTATAAAAACTTACCTCTATCTCTTTATATATATATATGTGTGTGTGTGTGTGTGTGTGTTGGAATGTGTTAATCCTTGTAATTACCAATGTAACTGTGGCCAATATATTTCAAATTTACGTTGTGTTCTTTTATTTTTTTTATTTTTTAAAGAAGTAAAAAATAAATAATTATATAACAAATCCAGTTTTCTTTATCTATTTCATGATACAACATTTTTTTTGTGCTTCATAGTTCTTATCAATGTATAGCCTTTTTGAATAAATCTATTGATAATTTGACTCGTAATTTCAGGGTTTGGACTTCTACTGTTTCAGCTTTTAGTCTATCCTCCAATTGAGAAGATCTTAGGGCCTCTTAAGATTACACGCCTTTCAGCGGTAAACTTTAAGCTCTTTTTCTATTTTTTGCTTCCTCTTCTTTCCTCATTTTCTTGTGGATAACATTTCTTCGGTAATTGTATTTCAGGCAACATCTATTCCATTGTTGTCAATTTACCCCTATATAGCTATGCTCTCAGGGATAACCTTGCACTTGGTGATAAATTGTGCATCCATATTAAGGAATACTCTCTCTGTAAGTACATTTTGATCTGAAAGACTGGAAACTTTATAAAATAAGTGTCATCGCTTATAAATATAGTAGATGAAGAATAAGATTATTGGTTCTTGGAGATTCACCATCAAATTACTTGGTGTGGTTTACAATTGTAGGTTCATTGTAAACCATATTAAAATAAGATTTTCTACAATAAACCATAATTATACCTAGATTGATGCATGATGATATAATTGCCATTTATTTAAAAATTTAGATTGTGCATCAAATCTATCAAAATATATTAATCATAAATCTCTCTATGAATTGTTCAGGTGTATATGTAAGATTGCATAAAATATTAC
The DNA here is from genome assembly GCA_008009225.1 of Acer yangbiense. Classification (NCBI taxonomy): domain Eukaryota; kingdom Viridiplantae; phylum Streptophyta; class Magnoliopsida; order Sapindales; family Sapindaceae; genus Acer; species Acer yangbiense. The sequence goes on along the minus strand of CM017773.1, from coordinate 20,435,379 downwards.
TTTGGAAATGCCCCTCTTATGTTTTTACTTTCTCCCCCCCACTAGGTTTCTCTCTCTTCCCATTAGGTTTTCTGACGCAGCAGAAAAATCGATGATTCTTGGGATAACTGAATCGAATCTGTTGATTCTTGAATACCGGAAACTAATCCGTTGATTATTGAGATTTGAGAACACCGAAAGCGAAACCTTCAAAAATCATTGACTCTTGCAAGAATACTGATATTTGGGATAAACAAGAGAATTTTTTTTTTATTAATAATCAAAAACTAAAATCCACTTGGGATTACAAAGACCTTAAATAGAAAACCTAAAAACCTAAAAAAACCTGGAAAGCAATAAAATTATCTGTTTTGCTAAAAAGGAAATAGTTGAGATAAATACTAGAATACTAGAATTGAAAATTGAAAACACTAGAATCCTAAAACATCACAAACCTATCTAATAAGGAAATTAGATTTGATTTAACAAAAATAATTAACTACCTAACTAAATATATAATAAATGGAAATATAATAATAAGTATTAATTACAAGAATATTTTTAAAACCCAAAATCTTCAGTAATATCTCCTACATCATTTTCTCTCTTCTCTCTTTCCCCAAATCTTTCTCTGCATTTTCATTTTCCCCCAAGCTGTTTTTAGTTTTTCTATGATATGTCATTATTTAGAGGAGAGATAAAGTTTGATTTCCAGCAAGAAGTTAGAGAGAAAAATTTAGAAGTTACATCTGGCATGTAAAATTCCATTTTGTAGCGTTTAAAATTCAATTTTTCATAAACTTACATTTGGTAAATTTCAGCGTGTAAAATTCCATTTTGTAAATTTCAGCATGTAAAATTCGATTTTCTATTAATTTCAACATGTGTAATTTAGCAATTTTTCTCTAGTGGGCACATAATATAACATATTTATAGCACACTAATACATATCACCACGCTTTTGACATGTGTATTATTATGATTGAAATTATGTTGCTTACATAGCAAAAGCATGGTGATGTGTATTTAGTATGCTATAAATATGCCTATATTATATGCTTACGAGAGAAATTTTTTACAATTTAGCATGTAAAATTGCTTGAAATCGAAATCGAGTTTCGTTCTTCACCAATGACTCTCTCCCAATTTTATCTCAAACTTCTAATGTTTTCTCTTTGTAACTTTCTCTCTTTCGATTTTCTCTTTAACTTCTAACTTTCTCTCTCTAATAGTCTCTCTCTAATATTCTCTCTCAAACATTCTTTGTCTCTATCTTGAGATCTACTACGTTCTCTCCCTCTTTTTAGTCAATAACTTTCTCTATCTCATTCAAGGGTATTTTTGTCCACAAAATGAAAATGCTGACAAGAACAATAAAATTATTGGGGGTGGATAAATTTAAACTTTCCCATAATTTAAAGGCTACTTATGAAAAAACGCCTTTACTTGGTTAAGGTTATTTGGATTGACCAGGTAGCTTTACTATTATTTTGCAGGTGTCTCTTGTAACAGGACTTTTCATATTACAAAACAATGCTGTGGTATGATTTCAGTCTCCATTCTGGGAAAGCCTTGGATTTTATTTTATTTTTATAAAATATTTCTTCTGTGCATTTATATCGTTTTTCTAGCCAAGTGTGTCAAGTACTTATAATGCATCTGTTTTATTTGATGGTGCTGGTGTAGCCCCAAAGCCAAAGAGGGGCTGCTAATGGCATTTCCATGACTGCGATGTCTGTTTTCAAAGCATTCGGCCCAGCAGGAGGAGGTGCTCTGTAAGTAAGCTTGTGATTTTCTAGGTTTTATTTTTGTGATGTAGTGATTCTATATATTTTAGGCTGCAATATACATTCTTATTGGTAAGTTATACATTTCAAACATGTTACCTATCAAAAACCAAATGTTGTAGTGTTGGGTATAATCTTAATTCTGAGGGTTCTGTTATCTTCCAGTAAAAAAGACAGTAATACAAAATTGTTTATGTTAATGGTAATGTGAGTTAATATGTGGGAAAAAGAAGTAGATATTGTGTATTGAGTCAAATATCAATGTTAAATTAGATGGGAAAGTATAATAGTTTTTTGAGTAATTGGCACAAATCCCCCCTCGAGTGTATATAAATTTGCATGTTGCCCCCTAAACTTTTTTTTTAGGCATGTTGCCCCCTGAACTATCACTTATTGGCAGAACATGAGTAAAAATGCCCCCTCAGGGGTGAAAAAACCAAAGGATTGCAAATAAAGTGATAGTTCAGGGGGCAACATGCCTAAAAAAAAAGTTTAGGGGGCAACATGCAAATTTATATACACTCGAGGGGGGATTTGTGCCAATTACTCTAGTTTTTTTGTTGTTGAAACAATGTCTTCCGGGACCTACCGAGATCAAACACTACAACGCAGCCCGGATGTCTACTTCCATAATTGTAAGAAGTTAGCTCCCAACACATAGAGAGGTCTCCCCAGTCCCCACACTTATTGCGGTTTTATTGGCAATGATGGGACAATATATGCATGGTTTGAACATTGGTGGATTGATTGAGATTGTGAAGTCTCCAACCACCAAGGCAAAGGGCATTTGACGGGAAAGTATAATAGTTAACATATGTGATTTATACACATAAATATGAAATTGGTAAAGATATAGTGTCGAAACATAAATAATAGTATTTTTGTGGAACATGTAAACTTATCTTGTGATTTATACTTGTTAAGTTCATATTTTTTAGTAGCATCTGATTTTTATAAGCTATAGTTACTTATCTTGAACAGTATTGCATTAGCAGATCCGTGTTTGTCATATTTATAAGGCAGTGGACCATAGGTATTTTTTTTACATAGCAATGGAACATAATTATTCATTAGAAAACCTATGTGATTGTGTAGTCATCATGTTCCCTGATGCTTTGATTTGCTAATCTTTTTTTATTTTTCAATGATTATTTACTAAGTGCAAATCGGCATGTCATAGGCATTTAGAAATACACGGACGACTACTTAGGACTCACTGACAATAATATCTTACAACAAAGATATGTGCAGGCAAATCATATCGTTCAATATATAAAACACTTTTGTTAGCACAATTACTGCATTCATCATTTGTACTTGCACTTATACAATAGTAATCTAGTCAGCCCAGCCATCATCATACAACTCAAATGAAAATTTGGCAAGTGAAGGGAGCATAAAATTGCTAAGGATATTGTGGATGTTTGTGTTCACTTAATAATTATCATTAATGAATTGTCTTTCTTCATAAACTGCAGCTTTTCTTGGGCACAAAAGCGACAAGTTGCTGCCATCCTTCCAGGTGTGTTAACTTCATCATTTGGTACTGCTTTCTCTTCTCATTATTTTGGTGAAAAGCATCAGGAAACTTAGAATCTCTGGCTTTCTTATATCCATTCAGTTCTACATGTTTTTTAAAATTCTTATGCGTTGACATAGCAGAAAGGGAAAAGAAAATAAAACTCAAGGAATGAAATTTCTATTAAAGGAAAGTGAATGAATACTATTGTGTTGAATTGTAATTGGTATGATTATTTGTGAGTGGAAAGATAAAGATCCTTTTATATACGTAGGGATGGCAATGGGGCAGGGCAGGGTGGGTATCTCAATCCGTTTCCTTTGAAAACCTTAAAAAAGAAGTAAAATTTTAAAATTTTATGGAGTATACAAACACCAAGCAGTCAACAACATTTTGATAAAAGTTGTACTTGTAAAAGCTCTACTATCAAATAGTTCTTCCAGTTGGAAAATAATAGTAATAATGATTTGGCTTATGTTTTCCTTGAAATTATAGTGACTTTTATTTGGTGAATGAAACACAGGTGATCAGATGGTTTTCTTCGTATTAAACTTGATCATGTTTCTTGGCTTGATTCTGACCTTTAAGCCATTTTTAGCTCAACCCCAAGAGTGAAGTGCTTCTGACATTTTTTGAAAAGTGGCTTGTAATATGTAGTTCATTGTATTAATGAGCACAATTTCCATTTAATCTCTGTATAGTTGCAGTAATCATATCATATACATGATATACTACATTTAAACTAATGGTTATTGGTTTTGTTAGTAGTAAAATTTTGCATTACAATTTGATTATTGGCTTTGGTGATAAATAATCAGAAGTCATTTTTAGTAAAGAAGTGCTTTCTTAAAGAGCACTTGAGCTTGCTTTGTTTCCTCTTCATCCCCTCCATTTAGATCTTCATCATCTCAGATGCCAATATCCCTAATTAATTACCAAGATAGTTTTGGGGGTTTAAAGAACCTCAAAACTAAGTCGTTTTGGTGGGATTCATTAAAAGAGAATTATTTTTCTCTCTACCATTCGACCAACAGTGAACAGACCCCATTCCTTGACCTAGCAGCCTTCTTCTCTACTTCTCCAACCAGCCGTCCAACCCCTTGTCGCTGCCGGGGGCTCGACATTGTCTGGTTGTTGCAACCTCTACCACTGTAAAGTGTTGGAAGAACATCGAAGAAGCCATTGTGGGAATTCAACCAGGTGTGGCAATTTTCTCGTATAAAGCATTCGAAGGTGAGGCCTTGTGCTGTTGATCAGATCTTGATGATTGCCTTTCTCATCTGTTTCCATTGGCAAGTTAAGAGTAAGCTTTTCACAACCAACAAGCATCAAATTCTCTATTGAGCTTAGATGTGTCATTCTATGTGGTAATGAGAGTAGACTTGGACAGTTCCCGATAATCAAAGTCCGAAGGTCTTTTAGGCAAAACATTGTTTTAAGTAAGGCGGCAATTGATTGTAACTTAGTTTTAAAGCAGGCAAAATGTCATCTTCCTTTTGCTCTAAATTCCAGATCTCATTATCCCTCACATACTTCCAATCATCTTTCATCAATTGAGGAACAAAGTAGGCTACCTAATGTTTTCACCACCAATGGAACTCCTCCACATTTTTTCACAATTTCTTCTCCAATTTTTATCTAGTGTGGATGTTTATCTTCTCCATCCTTAAAAGCACATTTCATAAATACAGATAAACAACTTTCATAGGAAAGGCCTTCTAATTTGTACCCATTAGCACATCTCATTGTCCCCACAATAGAAGCGACTCGATTACTACAGGTAGTTACTATGATTTTACTTCCATTAGCACCTCCCAATAACAATTTCTTAAAAGTCAATCCATTTTCTAGTATTCCAAACATCGTCCATGACAAGTAAATATATTTTACCACTCAGACTTCTTGTAGCTGATCTATGTCCATATTACTAAGCTTTTTACTGGTTGCGGAATTGATAACTCTTTTTATATCATAATCTTTTTCTCAACAAATTCATCTAAGACACAGATCCACATTTTTAGATCGAAATATTCATCTATCCTCTTATCATTATACACCAATTTAGCTAGTGCAGTTTTTCCAAGACCTCCAATTCCAACAATAGGAACAACAGAGACATTTTGATCATCATCAACCGGTTCTTGTTACATTAATAGTTGTATGATCTCTTGTTTATTTTTATCTCTGCCAATAACATCTGAAGCAAACACAAAGGAGTGGGTCATTTCCCTTTGCTTGCTTACATCTGAGCTTATCAACAGCAATTTCATCTAATCTTTCTCTAATATCCATCATTTTATGGGCGAGATTTTGGGTGTCAACAAGTTCCATACCTTGCTCGAATTGAGAGATTCGGCCTCGAATTCATTTAGCACATCTTCTGCATCATAGCAAACATCCTTGAGCTTTGGACAATTTGCAGTGGCAAGGAACTGAAGTGATTCGATATTTTGCGTTGACATTGGTAGTGTGTACTGTGTAGTGAAGTTGGGACAGTGTGCAATACCTAACCACTGTAAACATCAAAGAAGCCATTGCGGGAATTCAACCAGGTGAGGCAATTTTCTCATATAAAGCACTCGAAGTCGAAGGTGAGATCTCGATGACTGTCTTCCTCTTCTGTTTCCATTTGCAAGTACACAAACAACAAGCACTAAATTCTCAAGTGAGCTCAGATGCGTCATTCCATGCGGTAATGAGAGTAGACTTGGACAGTTCCTGATTATCGAAGTCCGAAGGGCAATATCTTCAAATAAACATACTAAATTGCCACATGCTTGAATTCGTATATAACGAAGAGATTTCAAGCACCCAATTCCATTATCCGGTTTGCGTGGCACACATACATTAATCGACTGTGCTCATTTTACACTCACAAACTTACATCACGATTTATTGTCATATTAGTATGTGTTGTATTCATTGAGTTCTATGAAGTCGTATTAATGCTATGTGTCTGAAGAAAAAATTGAATTCCAAAAGACATCTAAAATAAAATAAGGACTCAAATCAGCTGTTAAATTTTGGTGTCCCAATTTGCGTCTAACCAACCAAATTGGGACATGTGTGTACATTTATGGAAGAAGTTGAAAAAAAATCCATAAATATGCACAATGTCTCAATTTGGTTGGTTAGACACAAATTGAAACACCAAAATTTGACAGCTGATCTGAGTCCATAAAATAATATCATCCCCTTGTTTACCAAAATACCATTCATTTGATGAAATTGGATGGAATGACCATTAATGTCACACTTTTTGTCAAAAATGATCATTTTGGAACCAATTCTTAATCTAGTGGTCATTTTGATGGCCACCGGGGGAGTTATCTCAACATTTAATTATAAATAATAAATCAAAAAATCAAAATATACAACACCCTAATCAAACGCGTTAAACTGAAATTCTATATACCTTTTTCTTTTAACTTCAAATTCCTATAACAAAGAATAAAAAAATTTCGAAAGGAAAAACAAAGAATATATATATATATATATATATAAGAATTTGCGGGCCTGATTTTTTTGGGTTCAGACCGGACTTAGCTCTCACAGTAATTCATAAAAGCCTAGTTCAAATTCTGGTTTTTAAATACTGAGCCCAAACCAAGTTCGAGTGTGCTACAGTACCGGGTCGGGCCGGCTGGATCCAGGCTGGACTAGTCTTTTGACACCTCTAATTTAAACCAATTGTAAATGCATCCAATGGTTACACATAAATGTGTTTAGTTTCATATTGTTGATGATCATGTAAGGTGAGAGTGTTTATGCTAAGACAAACCTAGAGGAGTGAATAGGTCTTGGACAAAATATTTGTGGAATTAAATCAAACCTTTAATAATAGATCAAAGTGTAATACAACTTCAACATCATGATTAACCCATACTTATATTATAAAAAAATGTATCAATCAATAACCCAATCACAATAAATAACCGAAATAAATAAAAGCAAGAAAGTAAAGAAGAATGAGACACTCGATTTTTACATGAAAACCCAAACTAGGGAAAACCACGGACCCTTTAGAGTCAGTCACCGAAGCTACTAGTTGATAGTTCGTTTACAATCACTCTTGACTTTACATTTTTTGAAAAGTAGCTTGTAATATGTAGTTCATTGTATTAATGAGCACAATTTCCATTTAATCTCTGTATAGTGGCAGTAATCATATCATATACTTGATATGATCACTCAATGACATTCTTTTTCCTTCCTTGGAATTGATTCAACTATCCCATCCCCACCTTTAATTTCAGTCACCTTCTAGGGTTTTTTGTTAATCATGATCATTTGGCTCAATCCAAATGCATGCACCCATATAACCCTCTTTTCCTCTACTTTGTATTTGTTGTTTGTAAACTGTCAATGATGGCTACTTTCTGTGTAGGAGCAAAGGCTTGAGTAGTTGCTGAGAGCTCTACCAATATTTGCTTTGTATTATTTTTTTGAAACATGCTTTGTTTTATTTGTATAACTTCGATAAATTATTATGATGTTTCTTTTCTTTCTTTTTTTCTACTTTTCTATTGTTTTTCCTTATTACAATATAAATATGTGGTTATTAAAAGCCTAAAACAAAAATCTAGTATCAACATCAATTGAACCACCACTGGATGTGGATGTGGCTCGGTAGCAGTGGCGAAGTCAGGAATATAAAAACTACAAAATTTTGGGGGCCAGAATGAAAACAATGTAAAATATAAACACAATTTTGTAATTTCATAAAGACTTTTTATAAAATTATATAAAAAAAAATCAGACATCAATTGAACAACCTAGTGCTTTAAAATCATAAACACATTTATTTATTTTTTTAATTAAAGAGCCAGAAGCCACCCATAAAGCAGCCCCGACCCAAATTTATTAAATGCCCTCACTTAAGGCGGAGGAATACCGAGAACCCAACAAATGGACAAAAAGGGGAGCCAGAACCAACATGAACCAAGAAAGAAAATAACCTAAACAAACCACAACCAACACAAGAAAGAAGAAAAAACTAAACATGCCTAACATAAGCCGTATCCAAATGAAGCAAACCTTTTATTACTCCAGGAAGCTGACTAGAACTTGTAAACACATTATTCCTACCACTGGCACCATGACATGCCAAAGCATCAGCCACTTTATTACCTTCCCTGTACAAATGATGAATAAAGAAATCAAATCCTTCCAATAAATCTGTAAGTTGGTCCCAAAAATCCCGTAAATATCAAAGATTACAAATCCGGGCTCAGATCCAAGAGACCACAACATCAGAATCACACTCAATGTCAATACCATCATGACCCAAATGCTTACAAATAGTAATTCCTTCCACCATCGCCCGCAGCTCAGCTTCATTATTAGAACAAGAGCCAAAGAATTTGGAAAAACCAAAAATGAAATTACCTACACTGTCACGAAGAACGCCACCTCCACCAGCGGGACCCGGGTTCCCCAAACTGCTCCCATCCAGGTTGAGCTTTAATCAACCTAGACTCGGCTTAAGCCATCTCAGAACATGAATTTTCTTCTGTTTCTTTAATAAAATCTGCACCTCCATGCTTCTCAGAACATGATCATCACTAGAGTTCTAATGACGCACCTCTGTCAAAGAATTGCTTAAAATCTGAACCCAGTGCTTAATGGAAAGCCAGACATCAGAAATGCTCTCCAATTTCCCCTCAATTCTAGCCGCACATCTTCTTCTCCACAACCTCCAAATAACTAAACAAGGGATTAATCCCATCAAATTTCCCAATTGAGAAGACCGGCCAGCTCTATTAAACCGCTACTGGACTCTCTCCTTCCAACTTAGATGGGCAAGGAAAGGCACTCCCACCTCAGCCGAAACCTTTCTCCATAAATTGGAAACAAACTCACCTTTATTCAAGATATGGTCTAGGTCCTCAATGCCTATAATACTACAACAATTGCAGGCTGAAATAATAGGAATCCTCACACTCCTCACCTTCTCATCAACACTTAAACAATTAAACGCAACCTTCTACATACACACAATATTTTTTTTCGATAAACACTTGTGCCAAACCCATTTAGCCCACTCAAACTTAGGGAGCCTAACTCTGACCACATCCCAAGCAGATTTAGTGTTGAAGCAACCATTCTTCTCAGGGATCCATAACATAACATCTTTAGAGTTTCGAAACTTTCCAACCCTTCCCATAACTTCATCCGCTTTTTCCAAACCCAAAAGCCTTTGTAACTCCTCAACATCCCACACATTATTGATAACTAAATCCTTCAACCTGATTTGAGAAAGTTTGCCCTCCGAAAACTCAGCAAATAAAGGCCGTGAACTCAAAAAACTATCATACCACAACCTAATATTACCTTATCTAACCTTCCAGTTAGAATTGTTCAACAAAACTAGGATACACCTCATGATTTTCCTCCAAAACTGAGAATCAATATTATGAGCTTTACAAACCGCAACATGACCCCTTTTTAAATACTTAGCTTTAAAAAATCTAACCCATAACTAATTTTGAGTCAGTAAATGCCAGCCAAACTTCATGAACAAAGACATTTGAACATTAGAGATGTTCCTCACGCCTATACCCCCCTCATCAACAGGGATACACAACTTCTTCCAAGCTTTCCATTTCTTTTTATCTTTCCCTTCATGTTGACCCCAGAAAAAAAATAAGAGAACATACCTTGGATTTTGTTGAAAACCGATTTAGGCATGCTCAACACAAATAACAGATGCAGCGTCATACTAGACAAGACATGTCTCAATAGCACTAACCGACCACCCTAGGACAACAAACGACTCTTCCAACCCTCAGCCCTTAATCTTCTTGCTAATTTTCTGAATCAAGGGATCAAACTGACTAACCTCCAGCTTACCATCCACTATCGGAACTCCCAAATAATTAAAAGGAAATTTTCCTTCAGTAAATGATGTAAATCCCGTATCATATAAAATCTCATTTTTTCTCCTCAAACACAGATGCTTAGAGAAAAAAATAGCCGACTTTTCCTGATTAACTCTTTGCCCAGTCCAACTTTCATATTTCTTAAGGACCCTCATCAAACCACGAATAGACATTTTACTAGCATTGGCAAATAAAACAACATCATCGATATAAAGTAGATGGGATATGATAAGGGCATCGTACGAGTGGGAAAAAGGCAAAATGCGTTTCTCAGACATCTCAATATTAATCATTCTAGAGAGGACTTCTTCCATTAAAATGAATAAGTACGGAGACAGAGGATCCCCCTGTCTCAACCCCCTTTCTGACTTAAAGAAACCCTTGTATGTACCATTCATCATGACAGAGAACCACGGGGTAGAAATGCAATTTTGAATCAGCTTACAAATGAAATCCAGAAAACCAAATGCATGAAGAGTCTGATCAACAAACTTCCACTCCGCACGATCATAAGCTTTACTCATGTTTATTTTTAGAATAACATTACCTCCTCTAACCTTCCGATGTAGCATTTTAGTCATCTCTAGAGTTAGAGTAACATTTTCAAAAATGCTCCTTCCCCTCACAAAATCCCCTTGCTTTGGGGAGATTAAATCGCCAATCACTAACGACAGCTTGTCAACTAGAATTTTAGAGAAAGTCTTATAAATCACATTGCAGAGGCTTATAGGATGGAATTTATCAAAAGACTAAGGATCCTTCACCTTCGGAATAAGAACAATAAAAGAGGAACAATAAAAACGCGACAATTCATCACCTTTGAAAAACTCCTTCACTGCTGCCATCATATCATTTTTTATAATCTTCCAACACGTGAGGTAAAAGGAGGATCCGAAGCCATCCGGACCAGGGCTGCTGTCAACCGAAATAAACTTCAACACATCATAAACTTCTTCCTCTGTCGGCTTCTCTTTCAACTGATTAACGATCACCTCTGAGATACTTGGTTGAATAAAATTCTCCAAGTCAGCACCCTGCATCGCAACACTTATGCCCAGAAATTGTTCAAAAATAATTAACAGCACTATTATGAACCATCTCCATATTATCAAGCGAAGTGCCATCAGGGAGAATCATGGTTTTGACATAAGAATTACGCCTTCTTTGTGCAATAACCGTATGAAAAAACTTTGAATTTTGATCACCCTCAGATAACCAATTTATCTTAGCTTGTTGAACCAATCTCATCTCTTCTCTTTTATACCACACATCTAACTCCACCTTGAAAACCAAAAACTCTTCTTCAACAGACTCAGAATACTCAGCCTGTAACATCTCCTCATGGTGCTCCACCCATTCTTCTAACTCACGAATAAAACCATCTACACAGCCAAAAATCTCCTTATTCCACACTCTCAGCCTTTGTTTCATTCTCTTCAATTTACCAACCAAAAAAATGGAGACCTGAATCAGACACCATAGGCTCATTCCAAGAGTTACCCACCACATCCAAGAACCCCACATGTGAGGTCCACATACTCTGAAAGCGAAACGGAGACGGGCCATATCTCTCCAATTCCGCAACATTATGTAATAAAATAGGTGAATGATCTGAGGTATTCCTGTTCAGCAACAACGCTTTGCATCACCATATTTTACTACAAAATCATTATTAATAAGCACTCTGTCAAGCTTTGCCCAGCTTCTCACCAAACCTTGATGACCATTACACCAAGAGAGTTGTCTACCTTCGAATCTAAGATCCAACAACCCGCATCTACTATTGCACTCATTAAACTCAGCCATAGATGAAGAATTTCGAGGTCTACCTCCCACCCTTTCCATATCAGAACGAATTATATTAAAGTCACCCAACACAACCCAAGGCATATTAACAGCCGAAATAACATGCAGTTGTTCCTAAAGGACTCTTCACTCAAGCTGTGAGCATTTGACATGGACAAAAGTCGCAAGAAGTGAACCACTATCTGCAGACAACAAAGCTGTCAAACATTGATTCGAAGATCCCACAACCTCAAGCTGAATATTATCTTTCCAGAACACCCATATCTTTCCTCCTTCCTCTACATTAGAGTTGTAATTTTGAAATTGTAAACATGACGCCCACCTACTAATTAGACCCACATCTTGGAAAGGTTCTAACACAGCTAATGAGGTCATTTTGGTACTCAACAAAATGATGTTTTTATGTGTTTATTTAGAAAACCAATTTTACCACTAGAAAATCCTTTTAGGATGTAAAGATTAGTAAAACGGTAAGTAAGGATTCGTTCCACAGGGATTAGGTTAGATTAATCAATTTGTGATATAATCTAAGTTAGTCTAATCTAGGTGCATAAAACATAAATCATATTTTCGGTTTTTGATTGATTAAGATATAATAAACTAGAAAAGTAAATAACAATAATATAAAGAAATTGAATAGATAGAAATCCAACAGCAACAATACTAGATAGGAGAATGGTCTTAACAATTAATGATAGATATTAGGGATTTAATTACACATAGTTACAATCAAATAAAAATAAAGTAATAAATAAGGAAATCACCCGTAGGTCACCTTCTTTAATGCTCAATCATTTCCCTCTTTAGATGCTCCTAGTGCAAAGAGTGGGAGAAAATGATTTGTCTAGTAGGTGGAGTCATATGGAGAGTGACAAATGAAATGGGTGGAGAAGATGGGAAGAGAGGAAGGATTTAGGTGAGGTAGTCTAGTTATTTGTTGATGAGATTGGAGAGGAGAAATGGGTGGATTAGGAATGGTGGAAGAAGGAATTTCTTGCTTGAACAAGTATTGCCAAGAGTTGTAAAATAGTGATGTATTTATAGGATTTTCAAATTAGGTTTAGGTGGTCAATTACCAAAACACCCCTTGGACTTTGCAATGTTGCCATTTTGGCCGCTCTAGGGGCCCTTCTTGTAATTTGCCACCAAAATTCAGCCAATCAAAGAAGAGCACAGTGACTATCGCTACTTCTTCAAATGGCGACGAGAGTGGTGACCCAAATGGCGACATCATCAGGTGCCCAAACACACTTCCTATCGCCATGGCGACAACGAAGGACCAAATGGCGACAAAAGGGGGACAAATGGCGACCTTAGGCGTGGGAAGGTGGTGTGATTGCCTGGCTTGACTCCGGCCATTGAAGGACCTAAAAGTTGAACAATCATGCTACCGTTGACCATGCCGTCGTTTTGGGTTGGAAACTGGCCAATAGTAAGTCGTTAGTCACCGGAACTGGTGACGTGAAGAAGGTTAGGGTTTTTAGGCATTAATGGCTGCTGTACGTTGAAGGGAGAAGAAGTTGAATAGGAGATATGGGTGCATTTAGCAAGGGGCTGGGGTGCGCTTAGCTGCTCCTCTTTTGTCTATTATGGGGTGCACTTAGAAGAGAGGTGGGGTGCGTTTAGAGGCCTAAGACTGCCTCTTAAATGCACCATTTCATTAAAGTGCATTTGCTTGGGGTGCGTACAGAACTGGGTCGAGGTGCAATCAGAGGCCCAACCCCATCAATAAAACGCACCGTTTCACTTGTCTGTGTGGCGCCTTTCATGCTTTGCTTCGAAAATTACAATTTGGACCCCTAATCTCCTGCATATTTACAATAACTTCAAACCTTCTTCAGATTTTACACTTTTACCCTTATATCTCCAAAATTACTTCAATGCCCATAAACTCTGTAAATACCTGAAAACACTTAATTTACACCATTAAATCACATGATAATGCCCAAGAATCAAGCAAAAAGAGAAGGAAGTGTGGGCCAAAATCATACCAATTTTGGTCCGATCAACAACCAAAACCGAAACATTATGATCTTTCATCAATTTTTTCAATCGTCTCTTCGAAGTGCCCATCCCTCTAACATTCCACACCATAATCTTGTCTATCATAAATTCAACTTTTGTGTTTGGGCCTTAGCCCTCCTCGACTTTCTCACTTGAACTCCTTTTTTTTTTCTCCTAAATTACAAACTAATATAGCACCAGGATCCGAACTATAATCTTTTTGAGGATCAATACGCATATCATTATCACCATCTGATAATACTACAAAGCTATTTCCGCATACCACCCCCTCCACTTCCTCCTCAACATCTTTCACCTCCTCCACAATAACCACTTCCCCTCCTGAATTACCTTATTCACTGGTCTCATTAGTATTTTTTGAACCCGAACACCCACCAGTTTCAACCTGCCCATTCACAATATCTTTATTGACATTAAGAAAAATTTCACTCTCTTTACTAGCATTAAGAACAATTTCACTATCTTCTACAGTAACCGCCAACTGTAAATTCTCCACACCCAAACTCTCAAACTCTTTCTATCTGGTAATTCCGATATTCCCCTGATCTTGAGCAACTACTACTATCAATTCGTCACCTTTTCCCAGACTATTTTTTCGCCCCATTTCTTTCCACACCTTCTCCTTCCTTTCCTTCCTCAAGTCTTCTTTTCTAATTGGTTTTTCACTTACCCGGCACACTACAGCAGTGTGTCCCTATCTAAAGCACTTATTATAGTAAAATCCTTTCTTCTCATATCTCACTTGCTGCCAAACCTGATTTTACCTCACAACCAACTGAAAACCCTCCACAACTTCCTCCTACAAATCTACTTCAACACACATTCTAGCCCCTATGGCTCTCGTACGATATAACGTGGCATTATCAGTCCCAAGGAATCTACCAAATCGAGTAGCAAAGCTCTGTAAACAATATAGTCTATACAAGTGAAGAGGCAAATCTGGTAGAAAAATCCACTGTGGTACAATTGATGGCTCCTTGTTCACATCAAAATTGGCAGACCAGTTAAAAAGTCTAAATTGGCAACCAGCCACCACTCTTCATTCTCTTGCCCAAGCATGAATATAATCCTTCTCGTTCGCCAAGTGGAGCAACACATGGTGATTATCCATAAAACTGATCATTGGGACCTCAGCAAAACCCCAAGTTTTGATAATTTGTACTCTAAGAACATCAATTGATGGTCTGGAAGAGAGGAACTTCAATACCAAAGCATGTTTCAGGTCCTCGGCAGCCCTATCCATCTCTACATAAAAAAAAAAACAAACCCTAAATCTCCATTAATCAGTTCTGGCCCTCCTCAACATGATTCTATACTTCGACGAGGGAATAGGTATCTGTAGAGCTTACACGAAAGACTTTCCTCCTCCACCTGCCGAGGTCCCAACAGTACCTGACCCACACCTAACCAACAGCGCAACCCTATCCTTACAGACCCCCAACCCTCCGGCGATAGGCTCTGTCGGAGGCAGTGCGGCCATAGCCGCAATCGCAGCCACAAGGGAAGAAAAGAAAAAACCCTAACAGACTAAAAACAATCACCCGCCACGTCAGCTTTTTTCAAAAAAAGAAAAGAAAAAAAGAAACACATAAAAATGAGAAGAATATTAAAATAATTATTGGAGTATATCAAAACGAAAGAGAACATTAACAAGCATGACTATATATATAGAAACCCTAAAAATCATCAATTATTAGGTAAAATCATTTGATGGTTGAGCAAGATGGATATAAAAACCCTAAAACTGTCTTTTTTTTTTTGGTTTGGGGGGGGGGGGGGGCAGTTTATAGAAATCCATAGAGGGGCCTAACATAACACCTTTAGCTGTCCCAGAAAGTTTTCAGGCTTTTTTGTCCAAAAGATATCTTAAAAACAACCAACAAAATACAAAGGTTTTAAAGTTGTTTCTAGTTTATCATTACTGGTCCAAATTTCAGACAAAAGACCAGTTAATAAACATAAAGCAGATGCAATGAGCAGTCTC
The DNA here is from genome assembly GCA_008009225.1 of Acer yangbiense. Lineage (NCBI taxonomy): Eukaryota > Viridiplantae > Streptophyta > Magnoliopsida > Sapindales > Sapindaceae > Acer > Acer yangbiense. Next base: position 20,419,398 of record CM017773.1, on the reverse strand, counting down.
AATCTTCTGATCTTCTTCATTCAGTACCTTCCAAGCCACTGCCCGCTCGTAAGAAATAGGTCTCCCCATGCTTGACACATATATACTAGCGTTGAGACAAGCAAAGCCCTTCTAGGAGAACATAAAATTACATCTTAAATCGAAATACGATACAATTTTAAATAAGCATGAGGAAACTACTTAAATAATCACTCCAACATTTGTCAATTTCAAATGCCAGTTTTTGAGGAAAATGACATACCTGTTGCATTATCTGTGGGAACTCGGAGCAAAGAGTCTTTCGTCCCTGGTCATCAAATATTTTTTTCCAAAGTTATGTCTTGTAGTGCAACTAAGGTTGTCTCAAGCATATCAAGTCCTGCTTGGTTTGTAAATGTGAAGACGGGTAATGCCTACAAGAATTATAGAGTTTTAGACACAATTGGTTTAGTAACAAAAATGAAAAGAGATGTAACATAATCATCTAAACAACTGGAACATGCATGACAGTATGACACGGAACATTTAATATGTCAATTTGAAATATTGGTGAAGAAATAATGTTTTGATGTCAACTCTTGAACAGTACAATTCCCAATCCAAGCATCATATTGCGTAGTTAGAGAAAAAGTGAGAGGGGAAGGTAGTAACAAAGTTGTCACGCGCACCTTTAGATAGCAGCACATGATTGCATCCGAGTGATGCCACAGGGTTTTGAGAATGGAGTCACTTTCTTCGGCGCCTGATTTGAGCAGCTCCACACCCATATAGCACCTACAAATTTTGAAGACAAAAATAAGAACACAACTCTTTGATTTCTAGTAACAGAACATAGCAGAAGTCTTTTTTATTTTTTATTTTTCCTTATTTTTATAACGAACTCAATTGAGGCAAAACTGCCTACTGAGCATGAAATCAATGCTATATCATACAAAATAAACAATCAAATTTAAGTGGTTTTTTTTTTAATAAGCTCAACATCTATGACTCAACTAGCTACAACTATTTTATGACTCAGAACTGTAGAATAAGTGAATAACTGAGTACAAAGTATTTCTTATATTATCATTTTAGTGGCAAATTAGTTCATTGATTAACATTGACCTCCCAGGTTGCGTTAAACGAGCTGGCAGAAAGACATTTTCCCTAAAGTGATTGTAAACGTACGAACTATCAACTAGTAGATTCGGTGATTGACTCTAAAGGGTCCGTGGTTTTCCCAACCCCATGAGTGAAGTGCTTATGAGATTTTCTAAAAAGTAGTTTGTAATATGTAGTTCATTGTATTAATGAGCACAATTTCCATTTAATCTTTGTATAGTGGCAGTAATCATATCATATGCATGTGTTAGGTTTTTGGTTTGTCTTGGCATGTATTCCATATCAAAACGTGTTTCTCTTGTAATGTTTAGTGGTCTAAGTTTTGAAGATTCAAGACGTCAAAGAAAGTCTTGGCCACAACTCATGCAAGATGCCGGCTTCAAAGAGAAGTGTGCTTCATCGGTCTACAAAGGTTTATAAGACCTCGTTTCTCTTACAAGGCTAGACACACACACACACACACATGGCATTCTTGTGTGTTCCTACATGGTTAAACATCATTTATATATCACTTTAATACACTTGATAATGTATGCTCATGCATTAGATCTAATTTGACAATCTTTGTTATTTGCATGTTCTAGGACTATGTCTAGGAAATGACATACGTGTGTGATTTTGTGTTTGTATGTTTCCATATTTTTGTATTTGGATGAACATGATCTCTTATGTTTCCTTATTGAGTCCCGGTCAATTCGGTTACTCATTCATTTAGTTTCGAGTCCAAACGATATAGCTACGCTACTTTTCGTTCTCATTCGTTGAGTTGTTTTCATCGTCGTATTTCGAGATGATTTCTCAACATTTTGTCAAAGTTTCATAGTTTTCGTTGTGTGTGAGGGAGTCATGATTTGTAATCTAAAGACGGATTCAAAATCGGAGTTCGGAGGCCCGAATACAGTCGAAGAACGCGAGCGGTGCGCGGGAGAAGCAAGCAAGGCCAAGTGGCCAAGCGGCCAAGCTTGGCCACCACGTGTAGAGGTCCTGGGCCACACGGCCAGAGCATGCCTCTGCCCCCGTGTCGCACACGCGCCTCACATGGCCAGGGGGTGACGTGGCCCTCCCTGGTTGGCCGGTTTGCTCCTTTCTCTCTCTTCCTTTTTAATGCTCCAATTCCCTCCAATTCATTTTCAAGAAGAAAAAGTTGAAATCCCGCTAGAATTTTCTCTCCAATTTTTCTCACCTTACAAACACCATAACTTTCTCATACGAACTTAGAATTGAGTGATTCAAGTTGTAGATTGTTCGTAAAAGAGTCCTTTACCTTTTCCAAGTGGTTTGGAAGCTGTTTGATCGATTTTTCTAGTGGTTGCACACAAAAAACGAACCAACTCGAGAATCCAAGGTAGTGTTCATATCTTTGAGATTTCTTTTTTTATAACCTTCAATTTGCTTGGGGTTTCTTCTTCTATATGTACTTGTATGTTTGGTGAATGCTATTGAGAAAGATAGCTTCACAATCAATCCTAATCAAAAGTCTAATTAGAGACTTATGTGAACTAGTTTCTTTGATTCTAGGTTTTTGACATGATTGTGAGTTGTATTGTGATTATGTTGATATCTAAGGTTGTTTGTGACTTGATTGAATCAATTTTGTGATGAATATCCTTGAAATGTATTTTGATCCTTTGATTGATGAAATCTAGGATTATTGTATTTGTATGTGTTTTTAGAGCAATCTAGGATTCAATTGATTTATCATTTAATCCTTGCTCTAAATCTTTGGCTAGAATATTCATTGATTTCATTTTATGATTCTAGCATTTTGTTGTGTATGTTTATAGCATCTTGAATTTGTGCTTCATGAATATGTATTGTTCAAGTGTTATTTGTGTGAATAAAACTATGAGTATTATGTGTTAAGTGTTTACACATGCTCTAGGTTTTTTATTCATGTTTTGCATCTAGACTTTTATTACTTGTGATATCACATGTTCAGGTCTAGTTGTTCCATGGAATATATTGATCACATGTTCTATGATGAATTGATTGTTCGCATCATTTGCTTTCACATGATCACACTAGGAAGTCCTTGTAAAAGGCATGAAGTCTTGATTAGAGTCGGGAGGACTCGGATAACCAAACAAGAAGTCTTGTCTAGAGTCGGGAGGACTCGGATAGGCAAGCAAGAAGTCATGGCTAGAGTCGGGAAGACTCGGATAGTCATGCATGAGAGGCTCTCTAGAGGCATGAGTGCCTTGGATAAGGAGTTGGCTATTTTATTAGTAGGCCTAGGTGATCGGACCAAAATTGGTATGATTTTGGCCTTCATTTCCTTCTCCTTTTGCTTGATTCTTGGGCAATATCCCGTGATTTAATTGTGTAATTTAAGTGTTTTCAGGTATTTACAGAGTTCAGGGGCATTGAAGTAATATTGGAGAAATAGGGGCAAAAGAATAATTATTGAAGGAAGATTAGATTTTATGTAATTTTAGAAGAAGTCAGGGGAGCTGTCTGTAATTTGCCATGCAAATCAACAAAGAGCGCCATGTGGCTAATGAAGGATAGTTAGCTTCTTTGCGCACCCACGCTAATCTCTTTGCGTGCCCCACAGCAGCCCAGAACATAGGCCCAACGCACATGCAACCCACGTTGCCTATCTAATCAAAACAGTGCGTTTTGAGGCAGGCTTGGGCCGCTAAACGCACCCCAAAAGAGACACAAAGAAGCGCTGCTGATTGCACCCCACTCCCTTGCTAAATACACCCCATATTCACTATTCATCTTCTTCTTCCACGCGTGACAGCCATGGCAACCAAGCTCCTAAACCCTAGCTCACCTGAAATGCCACCAAACGGACCTACCGCCAGCCGAAACCGACCCCACATCAACAGCCAAGTGACCAGCTCACCGGTCGTAAGCTTTTCGATGCCTCAATCGGCCGGAATAACGACCGCCAATCACGCCTCCCTACGCCTAAAGTCGCCACTTCACCCCTACATGTCGCCATTTGTCCTTCGTTGTCGCCATGGTGACAGGAAGTTTGTTTGGGCATCAGATGTGTCACCATTTGCGTCGCCCAAGCGTCGCCATGAACCCAAAGTAGCGACCTCTTCCCTGTCAAATTCTGATTGGTGGGGATAATTACAAAATGCCCCCCTTTTGAGGACTAAATGGTAATTTACCATGGCCAGGGGTGTTTTGGTAATTTACCACCCGAGACCTAATTTGAAAAGCCTATAAATTCATCACCATTTTCCCTTTTTAGACAACTCTTGACATCTCTTGTGAATCAAGAAACCTCCTTTCTCCACCATTCCTAATCCCACCATTCTCCTCTCCAATAAACACTTAGATTACTCCACCTAAATCACTCCTCTCTATCCATTTTCTCCACACCTTTCCTTTGTCACTTTCCATATGACTCCACCTATCTAGACACATCCTCAACACCCACTATTTGCACAAGATTCAAGCAAGGAAGCTCAAGGAAGGATCAAGCTTACAAGAGAGACCCAATGGTGATTTCTCTACATTTTACTTCCTTTTCTTGTTTGTAATTATATGTAACTAAACCCTTATTTTAGGGGATGATTTGAGAGACTTTTTGGACATGTGTATTTATTAAAGCTTTGAATATTATGTTTGCATGATTATAGTTTTATTTACTTTTTAATTAGATCTTGCACTTATGTGATTAAATGAGTATTGCCACACTTGTTAATTATAATCTGTTGTAGGATTTATTTGTGATAAAATTGATTGAGTTATTGACACACTTGATTGATTATAGCACATAGTGAATAGAATAGGCTTTTGGAGGGGTGATCAACCTCTATTGCCTAGGCCATTCGATCGTCACTAATCGATCCCGCCGTGACCCCCTCTCCGTAATCGGTTAGGCATTGCGGTGGGAAGCTGCTTAGGGTTCGTAGTGACGGTCTAAGCAACACTTTTGAATGAGATCGGTCATTGATTGTGTAGATAGCGCGTTAATGAAGCCATGTATGAATTGCTCATAGTCCATTAGCTACTCTATCATTTCCCTAGAATTTCTATTAATTGTTTAATCCATTTTCTTATCTAGGTTGTTTATATTGGATTCCTATCTCCATTCATATTCTCTTTAATTTCTTGTAATTTACTTTTCATGTATTGTTTGGTGGTTTCTCAAACCACACTTTATCAAACTTAACATGATTTATTTTCTTGCATATTAATTAGACTAACTTAGATGAGAAAGCAAATCCATTAATCCAACCTAATCCATGTGGAACGAATCTTAAGCTTACCGCTTTACTAGTTTTCAAAACTTAAAGTATATTGCGTAAGAATTCATTTATAAATATCTTTTTGATAATTCACAATTTAGTAACGACACAAAAAGCGAGTCATCACTAGGCGTATGGATAGACATAGACTCCGAAAGAGCGGGGTACACGGGATGTGTTTGCACTCTTGAGGAATTTATAATCTACCATTGATGTTGGTTTTGTATGTTGTCCAATAAATGGTGGCTTCGCATCGTTAAGGGATTTCGTACTTTCCAATAGGGTTGGGTAAACATATACTCCAATAGGAAGTTGGTCAAGGTTGGTCACTTTTGAGGAATTTCTAATTTACCATCCAATATATATAGTACCCAATGGTTGTAGTTCAACCCGTGGATATTTCCTCTTTGGAGGTTTTACTACGTTAAAAAATCTCTTGTGTTAATTCTTCCTATCTCTATCTTTTATATTTTTTATGTGCATGTTGAAACAAATTAACGGTGTGTATAAAACTATCTAGAGGGGGGGTGAATAGATTTTAACGATTATTACCCAATTTTCGCATGCAAGTCAATTTTACGAAAATGCCCCTACTAGTCAAAAAAACATACAAGTGTAATAAGATGCGGAAATAATAAATGACACTTGATGTTTACGTGGAAACCCTCAACAGGGAAAAACCACGGGCTGGTAAGTGCGCCACACTCGAACCTCGAAATCCACTATATGAAAAGACGGTTACACCCTCAAGTGATTCTCGGACCCTCACCCTAGATAACCTCAGGCTATGGACACTACCAATCGCCACTCTTGGTTCAATCCCTAGTGATATCCCCTGATACACTACTCTTGGCATGAGCACCCTCTAATCTACCACGCGGGCCTTTTATAGCGGCTCTAGTCCAATTTGCTTGATCCTCGAAGTCACTACTTGTAATGATGTTTACAGCTAATCCCGGTCTGTAACCCACCACTACTACCCAGCGGGCCTGTAATAGCAACCCTAGACCAAGACTTCAATCTCTCAAAAGAGATGCACAACCCTATGTGAATATGTATGAATATTCAATTAATGCAATAAGAGCTAGGGTACTCTAAATGCTTATCTAGGATGATGATATATTCAATTTAAATCAACCCTAGATATCAATAGTTAAATGACATGTCAAATAGCTTAGCTAATCAAGATTAATTAAAAACCTAATTAGCTATCAAAAACAACACCCAATCAATTCATCACAAATAATCTCTTTTCTTGTATTTAGCATATGATCTAAAACATACAAGTAATTTAAAAGAGATGGCTTGGTATTTAAAATACTACAATAAGATGAAATTAATCAAAATCTTACCAAGCAAGTTGTGATGATGCAAACCCATACATGGATGCACTCTATATAGACATAGGAGATGCAATATGAAATTTGATGCAAAAGGGGTTTGATTTGAGTGGTTAAAGTTGAGTTCTTGATTTGATTTTCTCTCAAAATCTATCTTTGAAGATTAGGGTTCTTAAGAGTCAAAGAACTTGATCAGATAATGAGAAAGTGTGATATTTATAGACATCAAGAACAGGGCAAGTGAAAAGACAATTTTGCCCCTGAAATCGCACGATCGGCGGTTTCATTCGGCGGCCAGGTCGCCGAATTGAACCGCCGAATGGCTCCCGAGTGGAACAGGGGAACTTTGGCGACTTCGTTCGGCGGTTTCGAAACCGCCGATCCCAACCGCCGTTTTGGACCCGAGAGATATATTTCAATCAGGTCTCATTCGGCGGTTTCGAACGGCGGCCAGGCCGCCGAACGCAGCCGCCGAACGCAACCGCCGTTTCACCAAAAATGGTGAAACCAAGGAGAAGCCAAAGGCAACTCCACCGACGATCATCGCGCAAAACAAAGCACATCAATGTGCACGCGCGGACGTTTCCGAACAACCTTCGGGAAACAAATTACTCCACACTAAGAACTAACATACATGAAGTGCAAGTGTGGGTATTGAATGCATCCTAATGCCTATCATGTCATGGCATTTCATATAACAAGATGCAATCAATTTAATGCAAGAAGAGACATTGAATAAACAATAAAGCACAATGCACACAAAATATAAACACAACATTCAAGAATAAGAGTTATGCATGTTGTGTGTGTGTGCAACTATATCTCTTCAAGCCAAAGTAAGCACAAGATATACCTTTGGTGCTTGTCCTCTTGAGGTCTTGGAAAGGGTCTTTGATCTTCAACCTTAATGACCTAGACTACCCTTACAACCAAACCCCAACATGTGGTTTGACCACGAAATAAGCCAATCAACAAAAGGGAATCCTTACACATGTTATTATCTTGTTACATATTATTCACTTGTAATGTATAGTGGAACAAGATTTTGTAAAGAGTGATTTGTGAACTAATTCATTTGATCATTTTTGTATATATGATTCTTTTATATATTGTAATTTTTGTATAGTGTTATTTGATCATACTTGTAATACATTGAACATATATTGAAATACAAGTATCCTTTGTTATTGAGTTTATTTGTTCTTATACCTCATACAACTGACACGCCCAAACTGGTTCTACAAATGTCACTATAATTTAACCTATTCTACCTCGGTTGTATTAAAGGGGCATGCGAGTCTGATGACCCTATTGCAAATCGTACAAGTCGTTATGCTAGTATAGTGTACAAAGTAAGAGTATCGGTTCACAGGGAAATCTAGTAACTGGTAAATGCTAGAATTAGTGATCGTTCTAAGGAATTAAACTAATGTGATGATAAACGATTATAATTGATAAGCTAAGATGCTAGGGAATGTATGAAATTAGTAATGATGCACCACAAATAACCACCTTCATGCAACAAAGATCAAATCACTCATGTAGTTCCATTTATACAATTGGTACACTCAACCATCCACTTAATAACTCATCTGAGGTTCAGATTCATCATCAAGGACTGTCAGTTGTGGAACTAAATTCATAGAATGTATTCTTAGGATTTTTATGAACAACACATTCTAATCTCGGAGTTTTTACTAATCATACTCAATTCAAACATCATGAACTAGTATTTTATCACTTTACAATAACCAACTCCATGCTTCTAATATTTATGAGATATATGGCATGATTTCATCAATTCAAGCATATAAACACAAGTGATTCATACAAGAAAAAGTGGTAACAAGTGATTACATCAATACTTTCATAAATTCCCCAACAAAGTGTTTAGTTACACATGATCATTAAATATACCATATTAATGAACAAAAGGAAGAAATACTACCCTCGAAGAATCAAGGCCGACCTCTCCTTCCTCCACAGCAATACAAACCAATTGATCACAAATAACTTTCAAGAGATTGATGAGCAAGGTATTTACTAAGATCAATACCTTTAAGCTACAAAGATTTCAAGTGATGAACTACTTGAATCACTAATCTATTCTATGATAAATTAACCAAAAACTACTAAGAACTATTCTATGCTATATTTTGTCACACTTTGTCACTCAGGAGAGAGAAGTATATATATGTTTTCTTCAAATGAGGCAAGAAACACACAAATTGGCCTTTGGACGTGTCTTGGGCGGGTTCATTCCCGGAGTCTTCTTTCCCGCCGTTACGAAGTCGCCGCGCTTCTGAAAAGCTAAAGGCGGCATCTTTCCCGCCTCACGAAGTCACCGTGTGAACCCGCCTTGCTTTCTGGCAACTTCAAACCATCGGGAAGGCTGGAATGTGCCCGCCTTCAGAACCCGCCATGTAACTAGCCTTGGCTTAGGGCGACTTCAGACCTTCGAGAAGGCTGGCTTATGCCCGCCTTCAGAACCCGCCTACTCTTCTTCTCTTGGTTTTTGCTACTCTTTTAACTATTTTAATGCAAAAACCTTCCTGACTGGTCTAATTACCTGAACTTAACAAAAACAAACGTTATGCACACAAAAGTGCTCGAATACGAACACAAAAGGTAGGAATTAGGGGCGCTAAATGTGAACATTCATAGCGCGATCAACAACTAATTGATATACATAGACTATGCTTATATGATCACATGCTCATATTGTCTATGTATGATTTCTTGGCTTATTTGTTGTATGTAAGGCTACCTTGAGGGACAAATGAAAATTTGTTCAAGGGATTGAAAAAAGCGTAAAAACCTATTCACCCCCCTCTAGGTATGCCTTAAGCAATTTAACTACGTTTGTATACTTTCAATTGGTATCAGAGCGGGTCGTCGGACGGCACTCGACAAGATTCGGGTTATACTTACTAGTGGATTGCTTAGGTTTTTGCAAGTATGGTTTTCCAAGATTATGTGATGAACGAAGGGGCTTCAAATTCTAGACCTCCTCTTCTCAAGGGTCACAATTACGAGTTTTGGAAATTGAGGATGAAGGCTTACATTCACTCTATTGATGAGAGAGCTTGGATGACCGTTGAAGAAGGTTATCGCTTTCCCAACAAGATTGAGAATGGAGTGACCATTTCCAAGTCTAGGAGTGAGTGGTCTACTAATGAGTTTGAGTTAGCAAAATGGCATCATCGGGCGGTGAATGCTATTTTCGGAGGTGTGGATAGTAGATAATTTTCCTACATCCAAAATCTAGAAACCGTAAAGGAGGCATGGGATGCTCTCCAAGTCACCAATGAGGGGACTAAAACGGTGAAGAAGTTTCGTCTTCAAATGCTCACTTCCCAATTTGAGGCTTTGCAAAATGGGTGAGGAAGACAAGTTTGTTGACTTCCAAGACAAGCTACTAGACATCGCCAATTAATGCCAAGCTCTTGGTACTCCTATCTCCGGTGAGAGGCTAAATTGGAAGATTCTTAGATCTCTACCAAAAAGGTTCAAAGCCAAGGTTACCACCATCGAAGAGAGCAAAGACGTTGACGTCATGAGCTTAGATGAGTTGCTAGGATCTCTTCAAATCTTTGAGGCGTGCTTGAAACCGAAGGCCAAGGGTTAGCTCTCAAGGTTGTCAAAGAAGCTAGTAGTAGCGATGATGATGAAGAGATGGCTCTATTGGTTTGAAAGTTTAGGAAGTTCATGAGGAAAGGTGCCAAGCCAAGTGGCAAGTACTCAAAGGAAAAGGAAGTCAAGAAGTCCTTTACTCCACCTCATGAGAGGAGTTGCCATGCTAAGAGCAATAGAAAGGTCCAATGCTTTAAGTGCAAGAAGCTAGGACATTATGCTTCGGATTGTCCAAGTGGTGAATCTAAGAAGGATAAGAAGGGAAAAGCTATGGCGGCTATATGGAGTGAAAATGATAACTCTAGTGATAATGAGAACTCAAGTGATGAGTCTTCTAGTAAAGAAGAGCTAGTGAGCAACTTTGTTGCATTCATGGCTTCTCACTCTACTTTAGAGAATGTGAATCAAGATTCGTTGGATAAGGAGGTTGATCCGAATTATCAAGAGTGCTTAAGTGAAAATCCAACCTACATTGATCTTTTGGCTAAGGTGAAATATCTTGAAGAGAATTTGAAGATAGCCTTAAGAGAGGTTAATGAGAATGATGATTTGATCAAGCTACAATTGGATGAGTTTGTTTCTACAACTCGGAGGTTCTTGGGTGAAAAGAATGCTCTTGCCAAGAAGCTTAGTGAAGTTGAGGGTATTGTTCTTGAAAAGGATATGATCATCTCTAATTTGTCCTTAGGAAGCTCAAGTGACGTGGTAGTTGAGGAGAAGCTCATAGAAGCATCACTTCCTACAAGCGAAGTCATTATTGAAAAGAAAGCTCCTAAGAAAAGACGTTCCAAGAAAAAGAACAAGGCACCCCTTGAAACTCCCATTTGTGCTTCTCCAACTCCGGAAGGTAAAATCTCTCATTTTGTTCCCATATGTCATTTTTGCAATACCATAGGTCATATCAAGCCCAAGTGCTATAAATTCATTGAATATTGCAATATAGAAAATGCATCTAGGAATAGAGAGATTGGACCTCATTTTATGCATGCTAAATCTTTTGAATATGGAAAGCATGATAACATCTCAAAGCATGTTAAGAATGTGAAGAATGTGAAGAATACAAATCCTTTTAAATTTGACAATGCATGTGTTGCTAACAATGTTGAAAATAAGAGTTTCAATGATATTATTGTGAATCAAGTTGTGAAAGAACTTTACTCTAGATTCAACATTGTTGTCAAAGAGAATCTTGATAATGTTTGTGTAGATTCACCCAAGAAAAAATTTGTCAAGGGTGAGTGCTCTTACCATTAGTGTAAGTTAGTTGCACATGTGAGTTAGCTTTAAGATTAGTGTTTTTGTTGTTAAGAAGCTTAGCTTGTTTGCTTTGTATTTCTACAACTTGACATGAACTTAGTTATCTCACATTATTGTTATGATAGTCGAAATCTATTGATTAACTTTTTGAGAAGTTGTTTTTATGAAATCTATATGGTGACAATCATGTTAAGACTTTTAGAGAAAGTCATTTTTATTTTTGAGTTGAATTGCATAGTCTTTAGTCTCTTGGAATCGACACACTTATAACTTGTAGTCATGAGGACTTACAAGCCAAGAGGACTCATAAAAAAGGGTGAAGGCCTTTCATTTGATGAAAATAGCTTGCGAAGGTATCTCTACCTCATATTGCTTGCTTACTTGATTTTTCATCTATCAACTCATTGTTTATACCACATTCATGAAGCATGTCATAATTGAGAACTAGTATAGTGGTTATATGGTCCTCTTTGACATTTACTAGTTTAAGATCTTTTGATGATAAGTGTTCACATTGATCTTATTTATGATGTGTGTTATTATTTGTATGATTGTTGAGTGGCTTATTTTGAATAATATGAGCTTCATATTCTTTGATAGCTACTCTCTTGAGAAGTAAAGATCTTAAGTAAGTCTCTTTACTTGCTTTTTGATCATGTCCTTTTAAGCCTTAAAATCTTGGTTTCAAAAATGCACTTTGCTTCTCTTGTATGTCTTGTTAAGTATGTTGAGTTTGATTGATGTAAGTTTTGGATACAACTTGATGTCCTAAGGACTAGTACATTTAAAAATGACCAATGGTTGGTATCCATTTGCTTCGGCAACATAGAACTCAACGAGCACCCTCATGGAAAGAGCTACACACCTTGGTTGTGCAGCCGCCCAATGTAGGAAAGGGTTACGCCATTGTGATGAGTGAAAGCCGCCATGAGGTGTATATGTTTATGTTAGAAAAAAATCAAAGAAGTGTTGAAATGAATCATTAAAAAAAAAAAAATCTTTGATTCAAGCCTAAAACAAAACAAAACAAAACAAAACAAAAAGGCTTATGGAGTATAGTTGCATAATCAAATGAGCTCGGGTTGTCAAATAGAAATGGGTTGACAAGCCATATGCACACACACGCTCACATATTGAAATCTATTCTCTTTATAAGCAAAATTTCGGATGATAACCGGTTTGACCTTTTTATGGAAATGCCTAAGATGAATAGATGTTGAAAATGTTTGCATGCTTGATTATCAAACTACTTCTTTTCATATACTTGAAGCAAAATCTTCACACACTCACTTTTGCTTATTTAGTATTTTGATGTTTTAGTAATTTTTGAAGACATATGAGAGTGATTGAAAATCTTGGTGTAACTCTCTTTGATATGTGAAGCTTATTTGAAAATCTATTAAAATTGCTTGTGTTGTGAATGTGTGGTGATTTTTGTGAACATTTGTGTATCTAGATCTTAGATGAGGTATTTGTCAAGGGGGAGCATAATATGCTAAATTTGTGTTCTCTTTTATGACATGTTCACATGTTCTTCAAGATTGTTGTTTGTTTGGCATTTTTTTTTATTGATTGAGGAATCATTTAGATGCTCTTATAATTCTTTATTTGCATATTGATTTGTTCAAAAATAATGTTTTGCCTTTGTATATGTTTATTGGTCACTAACTTGTTTGATGTTTCCACTCATATTTTTTTTTAGTGTTTTTGTGATACAAGATCATGGGAAAAGCAAAGAAAGTTGGTGGTAGCATTTCTTCTAATCCCATTGACAAGTCTAAGCCTACATCTTCTTCCAAGGTTTCCAAAGCTAACAAGGTGAAGGATTTGGGAATATTTGGTTGCAAGAAGATTATTCAAGAGAATGGTATAGATTTGAACTCTTGTATTGGTTCTTATGCTTATAAGGTGATCATGGATAGAAATTAGAGTTCTTGGGTTAACATGCTAGGAGTATCTAATGAGACCATGGTTAGGGAATTTTATCATGTTTACAAAGAACGTACTATTGTGGAGGATGCCGTTATGAACATGAGAGGAGTTATCTTTAGAGTTTGTGCTTGGAAATTGAATGAATTTCTAGGTTTGCCCGAAGATATTGAGTCGGATTTCCTTGATGTTGATGTCTTGGAAAACCTTGATTTAATCAGTAAAACTCTTTGTGATGATGTTAACTTTGTGTGGGGGAAACGTGCCTTCATTAGGCAAAGCGAGTTGACCAAAGTGAGTGCTTTTTGGCATTTATTTGTTTGCTCTAATCTTGTTGTTTCTACTAATGCTACCGAGCTTAATAGAGATAAGATCAAGATTGTGTATGCTTTGGTGACGAACAAACCTATTAATCTTGGTGAATTGCTTATTGAACATATTGAGATCGCGGCTTGTTCAAGTCATTTGGATAAGAAATTAGCTTTTCTGGGGTTTATCTCTCAATAAACAAAAGGGTTGAATAATTTTGATGATGATGTGCTACTTTCCCCCTTAGAAAAGTTAAATGAGAAACGTGTCACAACTATGTCATACAAAGAAAAGGGAAAGCCTAGTGATACATTTAGGCTATTTGGTGAATCTCTTGATTCATGTCATGTTCCTAGCACACCTATTCTTCCAAGTTGGGCTATACAATTGAATAAAGAGGTTGAAGAGTCATAAAGGATGATTGAGGCGTCACAAAGGAAGATTGAAGATCTTAATGCTAAGATAGTTGTTCAAGATGAGAAGATCAAAGAATTGGAAGAAAAAGCAACTACAACAAAGCATTATGTGAGATCATCACATTGCACTACTTTCCTTGGTGGCACAAGTGGCTAGAGAGTATCTTGAGGTATATTTTCTTATTCTTTCCTTTTGGCTTCATATCATGTCAAAAAGGGGGAGAAATATGGGAGATATCTAGCTTGCTTAGTCTCATTTTTATTTTTTTTAGTGTATTTGGTATCAAGTTTGAACTTTATGACATGTAATATTTTTTTTAAGTGTTTGTTGAATCTTGGCTAAGAATATTTTGTTGGATAGCATGTATTAAGGGGGAGCGTACATGATCCATTTGAACAATAAATGTTTTTATTTTCTTGCCTAAGAATGTATATTGCCATATGTGTTGTCTCTTGTATATTCTTGTGCTTTCAAGTTCATTTTAGGTGATATCAAAAGAAGACCAAGATGAAGTTCAAGACTTGTTGTTTTTAATTTGTGTCTAAATGTGTAACTCATTGTGACCAAATTTTCTTTGTAATTGTTTTAGTATATCTTTAGGGGTTTTGACAAGGAATTTGCCAAAGGGAGAGATTGTTAGGCTTTTGGTTTGTCCTGGCATGTATTCCATATCAAAACGTGTTTCTCTTGTAATGTTTAGTGGTCTAAGTTTTGAAGATTCAAGACGTCAAAGAAAGTCTTAGCCATAACTCATGCAAGATGCCGGCTTCAAAGAGAAGTGTGCTTCATCGGTCTACAAAGGTATATAAGACCTCATTTCTCTTACAAGGCTAGGCACACACACACACATGGCATTCTTGTGTGTTCCTACATGGTTAAACAACATTTATATATCACTTTCACACACTTGATAATGTATGCTCATGCATTAGATCTAATTTGACAATCTTTGTTATTTGCATGTTCTAGGACTATGTTTAGGAAATGGCATACGTGTGTGATTTTGTATTATGTTTCCTTATTTTTGTATTTGGACTTGAACATGATCTCTTATGTTTCCTTATTAAGTCTCGGTCATTTCGGTTACTCATTCATTTAGTTTCAAGTCCAAACGATGTAGTTACGCTACTTTTTGTTCTCATTCGTTGAGTTATTTTTGTCATCATATTCCGAGATGATTTCTTAACCTTTTGTCAAAATTTCATAGTCTTCGTTGTACGTGAGAGAGTCACGATTCGTAATCCGAAGATGGATTCGAAATCGGAGTTCGGAGGCCTGAATACGGTCGAAGAACGAGAGCGGTGCGCGGGAGAAGCAAGCAAGGCCAAGTGGCCAAGCGGCCAAGCTTGGCCACCACGTGTGGAGGCCGTGGGCCACACAACCAGAGCATGCCTCTACCCCCATGGGGTGCCAGGGGGTGACGTGGCCCTCTTTGGTTGGCCGGTTTGCTCATTTCTCTCTCTTCCTTTTAAATGCTCCAATTCATTTTCAAGAAGACAAAGTTGAAATCCCGCTAGAATTTTCTCTCCAATTTTTCTCACCTTCCAAACACTATAAATTTCTCATACGAACTTAGAGTTGAGTGATTCAAGTTGTAGATTGTTCGTAAAAGATTCCTTTACCTATTCCAAGTGGTTTGGCAGCTATTTGATCGATGTTTCTGGTGGTTGCACACAAAAAACCGAACCAACTCGAGAATCCAAGGTAGTGTTCATATCTTTGAGATTTCTTTTTTTATAACCTTCAATTTGCTAGGGGTTTCTTCTTCTGTATGTACTTGTATGTTTGGTGAATGCTATTGAGAAAGATAGCTTCACAATCAATCCTAATCAAAAGTCTAATTAGAGACTTATGTGAACTAGTTTCTTTGATTCTAGGTTTTTGACATGATTGTGAGTTATATTGTGATTAGGTTGATATCTAAGGTTGTTTGTGACTTGATTGAATCAATTTTGTGATGAATAACCTTGAAATGTATTTTGATCCTTTGATTGATGAAATCTAGGATTATTGTGTTTGTATGTGTTTTTAGAGCAATCTAGGATTTAATTGATTTATCATTTAATCCTTGCTCTAAATCTTTGGCTAGAATATTCATTGATTTTATTTTATGATTCTAGCATTTTGTTGTGTATGTTTATAGCATCTTGAATTTGTGCTTCATGAATATGTATTGTTCAAGTGTTATTTGTGTGAATGAAACTATGAGTTTTATGTGTTAGGTGTTTACACATGCTCTAGGTTTTTTATTCATGTTTTGCATCTAGACTTTTATTACTTGTGATATCACATGTTCAGGTCTAGTTGTTCCATGGAATGTATTGATCACATGTTCTATGATGAATTGATTGTTCGCATCATTTGCTTTCACATGATCACATTAGGAAGTCCCTGTAAAAGGCATGAAGTCTTGGTTAGAGTCGGGAGGACTCGGATAACCAAGCAAGAAGTCTTATCTAGAGTCGGGAGGACTCGGATAGGCAAGCAAGAAGTCATGGCTAGAGTCGGGAAGACTCGGATAGTCATGCATGGGAGGCTCTTTAGAGGCATGAGTGCCTTGGATAGGGAGTTGGCTATTTTATTGGTAGGCCTAGGCGTATAGATAGACATAGACTCCAAAAAAGTGGGGTACAAAGGATGTGTATGCACTCTTGGGGAATTTCTAATCTACCATCGATGTTGGTTTTGTATGTTGTCCAATATATGGTGGCTTCGCATCATTGAGGGATTTCGTACTTTCCAATAGGGTTGGGTAAACATAGACTCCAATAGGAAGTTGGTCAAGGTTGGTCACTTTTGAGGAATTTCTAATTTACCATCCAATATATATAGTACCCAATGGTTGTAGTTCAACCCGTGGATGTTTCCTCCTTGGAGATTTTACCACGTTAAAAATCTTGTGATGTATAGTGGAACAAAATTTTGTAAAGTGTGATTTATGAACTAATTCATTTGATCATTTTTGTATATATGATTCTTTTGTATATTGTAATTTTTGTATAGTGATATTTGATCATACTTGTAATACATTGAACATATATTAAAATACAAGTATCCTTTGTTGTTGAGTTTATTTGTTCTTATACCTCATACAACTAATTGATATACATAGACTATGCTTATATGATCACATGCTCATATTGTCTATGTATGATTTCTTGGTTTATTTGTTGTATGTAAGGCTATCTTGAGGGACAAACGAAAGTTTGTTCAAGGGATTGAAAAAGGCATAAAAATCTATTCACCCCCCTCTAGGTATGCCTACGTTTGTATACTTTTAGCAAGATAAACTATATTTAAACTAATGGTTATTGGCTTTGTTAGTAGTAAAATTTTGCATTATAGTTTGATTATTGGCTTTGGAGTGCTTTGGTGATAAATAATCAGAAGTAACCTTCGAGTCATTTTCAATAAAGAAGTGCTTTCTTAAAGAGCACTTGAACTTGCTTTGTTTCCTCCTCATCCTCCATTTATATTTTCATTAACAATTCATCCCCCTTTAAATGGTGGAGAAAATGGTATATTTATAGGCTTGGAAGGTTAGGGCATAATTTGGGCATGAAAAGACAAGAATGCCCCTTCGAAATGGCATTAAAAATGTCCCTTCGCTGATTTGGGAAGAATCGCAGCCCGACATTCATGGTTGGGGAACTGCGGTAGATGATGTGTGATGCTTGCTAGAAATGAAATCGCGGTTGGCTCATGGTTGAAGAGCAGTAGAACTTGGGTCTTGAGATCTTCTGGACTGACTTTCAAGCTTTGGGTTGTAGTTCATGACCATCGACATCATCTTGGTCTCGAGATCTTCTGAAGTGGATTCCGCGGCTGAGGCCTAAAAGAAAGTCACAGTTCGGGACCAGCGAACCTGGAACCACGACTCTAAACTTCTTTTCTCTTTTGCCCTCCAATTCTCTCATTTCTTCACTTTCGACTTAATTTGCCTCCCGATCTTTACTTTAAGCTCAAACACCTTGCATAGAAATATAACCTACACAAGGTTTACTAAACACATTAAATACACAAAAACGCCTGAAAACGAGCACAAACGCTAGGAAATGGGAACCTCAAATAGGTACCTAAATTTAACGATCAAATACCCTCAAACCTGACCTTTGCTCGTCCTCGAGCAAAACAAAAAATGAAAAACAAACAAATAAACAAAACAAAACACACTAAAGCATAAATAAGTAAAAACTAAGTTAGTCCACTTTCGTAGGAAACACGATAGTACCGACAAGTCGCAAATTGGTGATTGTCATTTAAAATATGCGAGTCAAAAGATATTTCTAAAAGTGCTTAGCAAAGCTTACAAGTTAAAAGACTAGTATAGCGATAAACGAGGATCGTTCCACAAAGATCTTAGGGTAGTATTGATCAAATGCAAGGTAAAATACTATAAGTACAGAAAGTAAAGTTCAATGGTTTGATTTGAGAATTATCAACTAAGAAGGCAAATTAAAATTAACAATTAACTAATCTAAATTATTAACTAACAAATATCAAGAAAGTGATGTGAGAATATGTGAGGTGATTATGGAGTCAATGCAATTAGTAAACAAACGGTGGGTGAACCAATTAAACTCTTTAAGAACTTATCCAATTAATAGGGTCAATCTGCTCTTATGCTTGGCTCAATGAACTAATCAAATCTCTACTACAACTCAACTATGGGTGCGTAGCTTGAGTGTAGAGAGATTGTTTTAAGCTTAAGTAGAATTAGAGACCGAGATACATTGGATTGGTGTGCTCTCAATGTATCTCTTCCATTCAAGTGAGCTAGTATTCAATTAACATGGGTGTGTGTCTAATTAAAGTCTCAAGTAAATTCAACATCTATCTTGATTAAAAGATTTGGTGTGCCTTTCTAAAACAAGAAGATATCAAAACAATAAAGCACAATGAATGAAACCAATTAATTGAATAACTAAGATAGTTTGGTGGAACACCCACAATTTATGAACTTATTACATTGACCCCCAAATGGGTTTAGCTACTCATCACAAAATTACAAGGAAAGATGGAAGAAGAAGAAGTTTAGAGAAAACACATGGTGTGTAGTGAATCCTCTTTCCTTCAACGCTCCAATCCAAGCTCCCAAGTTCCTCCTAGTTTGTAGCAAGAGAGTGGTCTTGATGGTAGAGTGAGAATAGAGATGAAGAGGTGTATGTAAGAATGGATTTGGTAAGATAAATTGGTAGGTAATAGGTTGGGAAAGGTTTGGATGAGTTGAGAGAATATTCCTAGATCTAAAATGATGTAAGGGCTGTGTGTATGGTCTGTGAGAGCATGTGCACGAAATCAGAATGAAATGAATTTATATGACTTCCAAAAATAGGTCTGAAATGTTGATGTAACCTGATCTGCAAAGACTCGTGGCCCAACTTTTGCGGTTGGGGACTCGCAAGACTTGATGCATGAGATTTGCTGGAAGTGAGATCGCAATTGCCTTTGCGGTTTCGGAGCTGCGATATATGGGTCTTAAGATCTCCTAGTTTGACTTTTGAGGTTGGAGTCGCAGTTGAGGAACATTGAAGTTTAGTGCGTTAGATCTCCTGGCACAGTTCCGCTGTTTTCATCGCTATTCATGACTAGGGAGACTTAAGTCTTGAGAATTCCTAGAAGTAGTTTTGTGGTTGACTCTCGGTTGGGGAGCAATGATACTTGACCTTCAAGATCTTCTGGAGAAACTTTTACAACTGGCTTGAAGGTTTGTCTGCGGTGAGGGATCATCAAATGGAACCGCGACAATTGCTATTCTTCCTTTAAAATCTTTAATTCTTCTCGGTTTTTTCCACTTTTGCTTGGTTCTTGGAAACTTTCATAAATGCCTGCAATGACAACTTTTAAACACATTAAATACTTGAGATCGGGCCAAAGTATAAGGAAATGGGGGCCATATTATGGTACTAAAATGACTCGATCAGACACTTAGCATGTGCCACAAGCTTTTAAACCTCTAGGTGACCCTAGTATAAGGAGTTATAGTCTCCTGAGAGTTTACAACTACGATATCCACAAATGTAACTCTGCAAGATAAGGGTTAAGATGCCACTTCACACATACCAATAAAGACTTCATGCATGCTAAATATCTAAAATTATGCTATATAAATCTATACATCACACCATGCATGTATGCCAATATTCAGGATGCTTTCGGCTTACAAAACTAAAATATACAAATGTAGTTAAATTACCTAAAGTATACCTAGAGGGGGGATTGAATAGGTTTTTACACATTTTTCAATCCCTTGAAACAAACACAAGTTTGTCTCTCAAGGTAGCTTACATTATAACACATAAACCATACATACATGTATAGACAAAATAAACATGTGATCATTAAAGTATTGTCTATATATCAGCAAGTAGCAAGAGGAAGAATAACATTAAAACTCAACAACAAGGAATACTTGTATTTCCAATAATGTTCAATATGTTACAAGTATCCATAAAAAATAACTATACAAAAGAATCAATGAATACAACTTCCTAATGTGATCAATGAATGCAAATGATGCAAACAAACAATTCAACATAGAACATGTGATCAATACATTCCGTGGAAACTAGACTTAATCATGTGAGAACACAAGTCAAAATAGTCTAGATGCAAAACTTGAATTAAAACCTAGAGCATGTGAAAACACCTAACACATATGGCTCCTAGTTTCATTCTCAAATCTAATACTTGAATAAATCATATCCATGAAACACATATTCAATAGATTAGAAACATACACTAAAAATGCTAGAAACACAAAATATGTTCAATGAATATTCTAGCCAATATTTAGAGCAAGGATATAATGAATAATCAAATAAATCCTAAAAGGATCTAAATACAAAATCAAATGTGCTAATCCTAGATTTGTTCAATTAAAGGATCTAAGCACATGTTAAAGTTATTAATCATAAGATGAATCAATCAAGTCACAAATAACCCTAGATATCAAACTAATCACAATACAACTCTCAAACATGTGAAAACCTAGAATCATGGAAAACTAGTTCACATTTGATTATGAAGCTATATTTCTCAATAGCATTCATCATACATACACATACATATAGAAGAAGAAACCCCAAGCTGTTTCGGTTTTGAAGGTAAAGCCACCAAAAAACATGATCAAACAGCTGTAAACTCACTTGGAAAAGTTAGAGGACTTGAATACGAATCTTCTCCAACTTGAATCACTCAATTCGAAGTCAGAATGAGAAAGTTATGGTATTTGGAAGGTGAGAAAGTTTGGTGAGAAAATTATGCACGTGTTTTCAATTTTTCTTCTTGTAATGAAATGAGAGGGAAAAAAGAAATTCAAAAGAGATGAAAGATAGGGAAAGAAGTGATAAATCAGAAGGTGACACATCACCTACCCATGAGAGACGCGTGAGCCTCATAGGGCAAAGGGGCTGCTGGCCCGTGAGGCACATGCGCCCCTCACCGCCTCACCACCAAATGGCCTTTGGCCATTCTTGACTCCCTCACGCTCCTCTCACGTTCTTCGGTCGTATTCAGGCCTCTGAACTCTGAATTTGAATTTTTCTTCGGATTACGAACCATGACTCCCTCACATAAAAGGAAGACTATGAAAATTTGACAAAAGGTTGTGAATTCAACTCGATACACGATGACGAAGACAACACATCGTATGAGAAAGTAAAGTAGCATAGCTTCCTAGTTTGGACTCGAAACCTAATGAATAAGTAACCAAAATGATTGGGACTCAATAAGGAATCATATGAGACCATGTTCAAGTCTAAAAACAATAAAACAAAAAGTAATAAACACAATACCACACAAGTATGCCATTTCCTAGAGCTAATCCTAGAACATGCAATTTCACAATTGAAAGTAATTAAATACTCGAGGTGTGTTTATCAATATAAAGCTAGAGGGGGGGTGAATAGATTTTATCTAATTATTACCCAATTTTCGCATGCATGTCAATTTTACGAAAATACCCCTAGCAAGTCAATAATACATACAAGTGTAATATAGTGCGGAAATAATAAAAGACACTTGATGTATACGTGGAAAACCCAACCACTGGGAAAAACCACGGGCTGTATAGTGCGCCACACTCGGAACTCGAAATCACTAATTGAAATGAAGTTTACAACCTATGTAGACCTCGTCTAACACTCCGGTCTGTAACCCCTCACTTCTACCCAGCGGGCCTTTATTAGCAACCCTATTCCAATTTGCTTGATCCTCGAAGTCACTACTTGTAATGATGTTTACAGCCAATCCCAGTCTGTAACCCACCACTACTACCCAGCGGGCCTGTAATAGCAACCCTAGACCAAGACTTCAATCTCTCAAAAGAGATGCACAACCCTATGTGAATATGTATGAATATTCAATTAATGCAATAAGAGCTAGGGTACTCTAAATGCTTATCTAGGATGATGATATATTCAATTTAAATCAACCCTAGATATCAATTGCTAAATGACATGTCAAATAGCATAGATAATCATAGATTATAAAAACCTAGATATCTATCAAAAACAACACTCAATCAATTCATCACAATTAATCTCTTTTCTTGTATTTAGCATATGATCTAAAACATACAAGTAATTTAAAAGAGATGGCTTGGTAATTAAAATACTACAATAAGATGAAATTAATCAAAATCTTACCAAGCAAGTTGTGATGATGCAAACCCATACATGGATGCACTCTATATAGACATAGGAGATGCAATATGAAATTTGATGCAAAAGGGGTTTGATTTGAGTGGTTAAAGATGAGTTCTTGATTTGATTTTCTCTCAAAATCTATCTTTGAAGATTAGGGTTCTTAAGAGTCAAAGAACATAATCAGATAATGAGAAAGTGTGATATTTATAGACATCAAGAACAGGGCAAGTGAAAAGACAATTTTGCCCCTGAAATCGCACGATCGGCGGTTTCATTCGGCGGCCAGGCCGCCGAATTGAACCGCCGAATGGCTCCCGAGTGGAACAGGGGAACTTCGGCGACTTCGTTCGGCGGTTTTGAAACCGCCGATCCCAACCGCCGTTTTGGACCCGAGAGATATATTTCAATCAGGTCTCATTCGGCGGTTTCGAACGGCGGCCAGGCCGCCGAACGTAACCGCCGTTTCACCAAAAATGGTGAAACCAAGGAGAAGCCAAAGGCATCTCCACCGACGATCATCGCGCAAAACAAAGCACATCAACGTGCACGCGCGGACGTTTCCGAACATCCTTCGGGAAACGAATTACACCACACTAAAAGCTAACATACATGAAGTGCAAGTGTGGGTATTGAATGCATCCTAATGCCTATCATGTCATGGCATTTCATATAACAAGATGCAATCAATTAAATGCAAGAAGAGACATTGAATAAACAAGAAAGCACAATGCACACAAAATATAAACACAACATTCAAGAATAAGAGTTATGCATGTTGTGTGTGTGTATGCAACTATATCTCTTCAAGCCAAAATAAGCACAAGATATACCTTTGGTGCTTGTCCTCTTGAGGTCTTGGAAAGGGTCTTTGATCTTCAACCTTAATGACCTAGACTACCCTTACAACCAAACCCCAACATGTGGTTTGACCACGAAATAAGCCAATCAACA
This sequence comes from Acer yangbiense, assembly GCA_008009225.1. Taxonomy (NCBI): domain Eukaryota; kingdom Viridiplantae; phylum Streptophyta; class Magnoliopsida; order Sapindales; family Sapindaceae; genus Acer; species Acer yangbiense. The sequence continues at coordinate 20,395,623 of CM017773.1, read as the reverse complement.
AAAGGGAATCCTTACAACAATGTTTATCAAAATAAATCTAATGCATGTGCGTACTTCAATAAGTGTGTGAGTGTGTTATACCAATTGTGTACAACTATGCAGGGACACATATGAATGACGTGTGTGTGTATGTGCCTAAGCCTTGTAAGTGGAATGAGGTCAATTATACCTTTGATGAGCAATGTAGCTTATTCCCCTTTTAAGACACCATCTTGCATGAACCGTAGCCGAGTCTTTCTTTAAAGCTTTGAATCATCATTTATAATACCACTAATCAATACAAGAAAACATCATTTTGATATAGAATTTATGCCAACACAAACCAACAACCTAACAAAAACAAATACGCTCGAATGCCCAAGTTAGAATTCGCCTTGACTTCTACTTCTCACAAGAGACAACTCATATTTTCACTCTGAACCTAGACACACTCTTTCAAAACATATGCGAATGAGTTTATGTTCATGGAAATCAAATTTAATCGCATATGAATATCTTCAAAATGAAGCACATTTTCCGAAAATAGATCTCATGAAGGAATTGAAATGCTATGAACGTGGAAAGAGCATGCATCGACTCACATTCCCAAGCTAGACTTTATAAAAGATTAACTAGGTTGTAATGGGGCCATGGGTGAATTGTGTTGTATGAAAGGAATAGAATGAGATACGAAAAGCTAAAGATCATGTGAAGGTGTTTACACATTACAATGCTACAATTTGATTAGCTCTAATACACATTACACATTACATTCCAAGCGATTAGGCTATAAACTTTGAATTGAACATATCATTCTACTTTGTTACTCTTAATTTGGAGCAACTTTACATGAAGGTTTAAGGATTGAAGTGTTTATTTTTAACACTTATATATATATAAGCTTTTGCCTTATTCGTCTAAGTACACGCTACTAAACTATTTAGAGCTTTACATGTATTCTACTAAACTTTACACCAAAACATGATCAATAACTAGGGCATGGCTTGTGTTTGAGTTATATGGTTTAGTGGGGAAATGAGTGATGAATGGAAAGTTTAAGTGTTTGGCCTCAAATTTGGCAATGGAAGCACACAATAGGGACATAGCTAATGTTTAGGCTATTTTAGTAGTTATGCACACATATTGCCTAAAATCATTTCTAAAAGTCCATCTATCAAGGGAATACAAATCTTAACAAAAAGTCTACAAGATGAATGTTTTATGGCAATCAACCATAAGATGAATGTTCTATGGCAATCAATGCAAACTTGATGTACAATGAGATCACAATTAAGAACAAAGTTTGAAGAGTGTTTAAAGAGTAGAAACAAAATACACCCTCTCAAACAAAACGTTAAAAGGCACTACAATCTCATAAGGGTAGTCTCCACTATTCTCATAGGCTAAACAAGTATAGAGGTCTCATCCACCTCAACATCAAAAGTACATGCACATTTAAGTGATGCAAAAAGCATAAATGGCATGTCTCTATTGGCACGCTACTCAACACAAATAGACTAAGCTTCCAAAATTTTCAAAATTGACCCATTTTTACAGAGATTAAAACACACCAAACACAAAATGACGAAAGTTTCCACACCCCCAAACCTAAACTCAACATTGTCCTCAATGTTTCATAACGGAACCATCTCCGTAAATAATATATGGACAATGCAAGTAAGAATTGAGAGATAAGGACAAAACACAAAAACTAACAACAAATAAAATATCCTAAGATCAAAGCATAACACATATCCACTCTAAGATCTAAACAAACAAAAAAAATCACAAACAAAACAAGCATGACATTTTAATCTTTAAAGCAAATAGGCGATTTTTGCCCTAACATCAACAACTATATTCACAAGTGCTACAATTCATAATCAACAAACACTTCCCAAATCATTTAAGCCCATACATAAATTCATCAATAATCAATTCACTCAAACATGCTTTGACAATACTGAGTAGGGTAATCTAAAAAAGATTGAAACAGTTAGAGGAGTTGATTACTGAAGTTCCTATTTGGGAAGAAATTTGTAGAGGAACTGCCTCTTGTAACTGTGCCTTGACCTCATTCTCCCTATGCACTTTCGTGGTCAATCCCACATCCTTGGTTGTATCCACCACATAGGCCATCGGGGTGTTGCCGTTTCGCTTAGTGAAGTTGCTGCAGTGCAATCAATGCACTCACTAGTCTCTTGAGTTGTGCAGTAATGGCCTTTGCGATATATTCCATGATTGGTGGTCACAAACACTCTCGGTTCGCTAACCTTGACTTGATTGCTCGCCAACCTAAAATTTTTTCTTTCCTTGCACAAACACAACTCAAACAACATCAAATGCATATGCTTTAAACAAAGAGAAAAATAACAACAACAAAAACACACACAAAACACACAAGAAAAAACACAAGACTCACACCTCCAAACCTAGCCTAAACATTGATTGCATAGACAATGTAAGGCATGTATAAAAGAGGTGTTTATTTTCAACTGTAAATGCCTCACTTTTTGATTGGCCTATTTCGTTGACAAAATCACAATGGGGTTCAAAAATGTAAGGGTAGCTTAGGATTGAAGAATCCTTCTCAAATGCTAATAGACCTCATTGTTGACTTCAAGTGCTTCAAGGAAGGTAGCTTACTTGTCTTGACTCTTAATTGAAGAGATTTAGATTGCACACACACACATCTCATACATTTACATGTCTTAAATATTCTTGTGTGTTCCTTGTTTGATTCTTATGCATGTCATTCACTCTCCTCACATTTGTACAACATGCATATAGATTAGGTGTGCCTTGTTGTTTTGAAAAAGAGAAGTTTTTCTCTTACTGCTGCTGGTGCATTGCCTGGACCGTGGTTCTTATTAGGTGTCACCTCTGATATGTTTCGCCGTGCATACCGCAGTGGGTGCACCATGCCTCTGGAGCGATCCCCCACCGCGAAAGATCTCAGAGCCTACACACCTTGCGTACCGTGGCACATACACACTGTTCGTACCACAGCACGCACATCGGTAGTGACGGCCTTTCATTTTCCAAGTTAAAATGACGTCACTTCCTTTTGAGGCTTCTATAAATATGTTGCTTTCTCTTCTTAGATAACCTAGAGCTCATAATTTGTGTTTCTTGAAAGCTAGAGAGTGACTTGCAAGAAAAGTAAGCAAGACTTGATTTTTATCAACCAAAACACAAATACCCATCATCCTTTCATGTTTCATACATCATCTAGCATCTTCTAAGTATGTTCTTCATGGGTTTTCTTTAATGTTACATGACTTGTAGTTAGAACATCATCTTCATATTTTCACATGTTCTTGCTTTACAAGATAGCTCCTTTATGACTTGACTAATATCAAGATTGTTTTGTGTTGTGTTTTGTGCTTTGTTTGTGATAGCTATTGCATCTAGGATGTCTATTTGCTCTTATAGCTAAGTTGTATGCATGTCATATAGCAACATGATATCTAGGAATGTTTGACATGTTCATCCATGGCTAGATAAGCTTAAATGTTTGACCTTGCATTTATGCACTTTAAATATTGCTCATATTCACTTTAGGTTTTATATCTCTTCTCTTTGAGAGTTGAGTCTTGTATTTACCTTTGGTAGTTTGCAAGCAAGAGCCTAGAATCACTATTAAAGGTCTGCGGGTAGCAAAGACGGATTAGTAATCATATAGGTGTGATGCGATCAACCTAGATTGTAATCGTATTTGCGAATAGTGGATTTGAGGGTTCGATTGACAATTATGCCTGTGAGTTTTTTACCCTTTTGGGGTTTTCTCACGTAAAACAAATCTTTGTGTCATTTAGATTATTTCTGCACTTATTTTACATGATGATTTGTATTAGAGATTAGGGGTGTTTGCGATTAATATTGACTAACCGAAATAGTTGGCAATTAATTTGGTTAAAACCTATTCACCCCCTCTAGGTTTATTTAGACACTTAATTCATATATTTTCATCAACACACAAACAAAAATAACAAAAGCAAACACAAATAACATACAGATAGAAAATTATAAAATATTTACATTACTACATTATTAGCTAAGACTATAAACAATTAATGAATAGGCCACCTCCCCGGTAGTGGCGCCAATTGATTGATGGTCTAAATACCGGTCTCTAACCAATGATAACTGTAAGTGCCTCACTTTTGATTGGCGTATTTCGTTGGCAAAATCACAATGGGGTTCTATATGTAAGGGTAGCTTAGAATGGAAGGAAACCTCATTGTGTGATCAAGAGCTTCAAGGAAGGTAGTTCTCTTGTCTTAACTCTATTTTGAAGAGATTTAGAATGCACACACTCACATGTCATTCATCTACTTGATTTCAATTCCTTGTGTGCATTTCTTGTTTGATTCCTACTTAGCATGCACTCTTCACACTTGCACAAAATTGCATCTTGCTAGGTTTTAGGTTCTAAAGCCAAGGGGTTTTTTGCGCCCCTATTCGGCGGTCCATGACCGCAAAATAGGCCGCCATTTTTCAGCGCCCTTGGTTCGGCGTTAAGGGGCCGTAAAAACCAGGCCGCAGAAAGGGACCAGAAAGTTAAGTCTTTTTCGGCGCCCTTGGTTCGGCGGTCAGTGGCCGTCGATTTAGGTCGCTGTTTTATTCGGCGCCCTTGGTTCTACGTTAAGGGGCCATAAAACCAGGCCACCGAAAGGGACCAAAAAGTCAGGTCTCATTTCGGCGCCCTTGTTCGGCGACCAAGGGCGCATAACACAGGGCGCATAATCCATAGTCTCGCGCGTCTGTTGGTATTCGGCGCTTTAATTCTGCGGACACCGGCCGCAGAATCAAGGGTGCAGATCTGCTTGTTTTTGATCTTCTTTTCAAAACGACATCACTTCATTTGGATCATATATATATGTGTCTTGTGTGCCTTGGCTCGTTTTCAGAGAGCAAAAATTACTCATTTAAGAGCTTCTTGAGCATCTTCCACTTCAAGGCATCAAGACTCCATCTTTAAGGTTCCAAAACACAAACACCCTTCATCTTGCATCTTTCATACATCATCTAGCATGATTCTAGGTTGATTTCATTTAGGGTTTTTATTATTGCTCACATGACTTGTATCTAGAACATCATTCTCATATTCATATGTTCTTGTTTTACAAGATAGCCTTTTTATCACTTGAATTGATTCAAGATTGCATCTTTATGACTTGACTTAGTTTCAAGATTGCTTCTATTGTGGTTTGTGAGTTGTATTGTGCTAGATAGAGCATATAGGACTTTGGTTGCTTATTTGGTTTATTATATGCATGTCATCTAGCTAAATGATATCTAGGAATGTCTAACATGTTCATCTATGCCTAGATAAGCTTGAATGTCTAACCTTGCATTTATAGCATCTTGAGTATTTTCATATATTCACACTAGGTTGTTTTATCTCTTCATTTAGAGTCAAGTCTTGTAGTTACTATTGTGATAGTTTTGCAAGCATGGACTAGATTCACTCTTGAAGGCCTGCGGGTAGTAGTGGTAGATTAGTAACCGTGTGAGGTTTGACGTGGTCAACCTAGGTTGTAATTGCCATTACAATTAGTGGATTGAGGTTCGAGTGTGGCGCACTTAACAGGCCGTGGTTTTTCCCCGTGTGGGTTTCCACGTAAATATAGTGTGTCCTTATTTTCCGCTTTGTATCTTGGTTGGGGATTTTTCGTAAAATTGACTAATATTGAAAATTGGTTAAAAGAATTGAATATAATCTATTCACCCCCCCCCCCCCCCCCCCCCCCCCCCCCCCCCCCCTCCTGATTACTTTAGGACACGTTTATATATATTTTCAATAACCACTTGTAATTGCACGAGAATCGTTTGATTAGCACATCGTGCAAGCAAGGGTATCGTTCCACATAGAGGTGTCATCCATCAACCGTCTCACATTTTAGAGTTTATTGAAAGCAATGTAAATAAGAACATGGAAGAGGTGAGAGTGATGTGTGTGAAATGTAAGCATGTAAAGTGTGTGAGAGCATGGAATTGAAATGAAAATAACTTAACAACTAAAGATAGAGATGTAATCAGGTGCTTGCCTTTCTAAATTAAACTACTCCTAACTAAATTAATTTACTCCTAAAGGCAAGCACCTTATGTTACGAAAATAAGGGTGGCTAGGAGAGATGCAAGACAATGGACACATAAGGTACTTATGCTCACCATGACATTTATACCACCTATAATAATTAACCGCATCAACACTCCAAGCTTGGGTTCAAACTTCAACCTTCCTTTTATACGACTATTACAGTATGGTCGTGGGGTGAGTCGTCTAATCCTCGATTACTACTCACAGTTGGTGTGCCGTGATATTCACCTAACCCTAATTCTCAAATTAACCTAATCCCTTCACATGCAACAAGAGTCAAGCTATGAAGCAATTGAATGAAACAAGACTTGAAGAGACTAAATGCAAATTAGTCAAATAGATCGCACTAGTGTTAGGTTTACAAATTTCCTTAATGGGAATAGACATCAAAAAGGAAAAATAACAAAAGAAGAGTAAACAGAGAAAATACAAGTGATGTTCTGAAGTCTTCAAGCTTCCATTGAAGTGCCTCTTTGTCATAGACAAGCGAGATGGCTTTTTTCTATTGAATCCTCCTCAAGGATGGATGGAAAAAGGTTAGGTGATGGTGATGGTTAGGCACCCATGGAGGAAAACCTCCATGGATGCCTTTGAAGCTCCTCTCTCTCTTTAGTTTGGTGTTTAGATCTAATAATTGTAAGTTGTAGAGGTTGACTCATTTAAATGGTGGAGAAATGGTATATTTATAGGCTTGGAAGGCTAGGGCATGATCTGAACATGAAAAATACAAGAATGCCCCTATAAAATGGCATTAAAAACGTTCTTTCGTTGATCTGGGAAGAATCGCGGCCCGACATTTCTGGTTGGGGAACCGCAGTAGATGATACGCGATAATTGTTAGAGATGAAATCGTCGTTGGCTCGCGGTTGAAGAGCAGCAGAACTTGGGTCTTGAGATCTTCTAGACTGTCTTTCGAGCTTTGGGTCGTGGTTCATGACCAGCAACATTTGGGTCTCGAGATCTTCTGAAGTGGATTCCATGATTGAGGTCTAAAGGAAAGTCACGGTTCGGGATCAACGAACCTAAAACCTTGACTTTGAGCTTCTTTTCTCTTTTGCCCTCCAATTCTCTCCTTTCTTCACTTTCGACCTAATTTGCCTCCCGATCTTCACTTTAAGTTCAAACACCTTGCTTAGGGAATATAACCTACACAAGGCTCAACAAACACATTAAATACACAAAAATGCTCGAAAACAAGCACACAAGCTAGGAAATGGAGACCTCAAATAGGTACATAAATGTGACGATCAATCATCAAGCATGGTTGTTCATCATATGTTTACTTGGTAGGTAAGAACAAAAATTACATCTCTTTCATTGTTCTACTTGTCCATGATTACATCTTTATTGCATAGTTTTTGCAAAGATTTCATTTTTATTTCATATCTCGTGAAGCTGTTAAGTTATGATGTTGATTGGGGTTAGCTAAAAGCTAGGTTGTTAGATTTGCATCTTCTACATCTAGTTAAGCATTTAATTTTGTGTGTTTGTCTAATACATATTTGCATTGAGCATTCATATATGTTCACATAGATATTAATTCTCTTCATTGAGTCCAAGTCTTGTGGCTACATGTTGTAGTTTCACAAGCAAGTGTCAAAAGTCACTATAAAAGGCCTCCAGGTAGATAGGTTTAAGTTACGATCCTTGAGAAGAGTGACTAGGATGTCAACTTATGATGTAATTAAACTATCACATAGTGGATTTTTGTGATTAAGTGGCTAGTGAGGCTAGTCCCATGGGTTTCTCCAGTTGGAGGTTTTCCCACGTAAAAATCAAGTTTTGTTAATTTTCCGCATTATTTACTTTATTTTTATTGTTATTAATTTAATATTGACTAATAAAAATTTTGGTAACTTAACAACCTATTCACCCTCCTTCTAGGTTTATTAGACACCTTTTAGGTTTGTTTTCGTAACTTATCCAAATCAATTCCAAACGTTTCAAATAATAAACCGTTGGAAAGGTACGAATGCCTAGTTTCACATGTTTTCAAAACTCATTTTAAAAGATTACACAAAAGATATGATTGAAAAACTCAACAAAGGTTTGTTTTGAAAACTCTTAATCTATGAAAAACATTTTTGGAACTAGACAAAAACTCAAAGAATGAACTCCACACAACTTAAACTTAAAAACCACATGGAAACAATTAATAAAGGCCATCTTGAAATGCAATGCATGATATGTGTGTGTGTGAACATCCTATCATTCTCTCATGTATTTAAAGTTTAGGTTCCAAAAACCTTACCTTTTAAAGTTCCACTTAAGATCACTTTACGACACATGTTCAATCCTTCAAGATCTTCATGATGATACCATCAAATTAACGAGTATTTTGTTCACAAAATAAAGCCAACTAAAAAACTTATTGACCTTACATATTGATCGATTAATACTTGTTAATCTTAACTTAATGCTATTGAACAAAATAATGTTTGAAAAACAATCAATCAATAGACAATTTGTCCATAACAATGTTTAGACCATCTTAACATAACATACTATGTTTAGAATAGATCTGAACATAATAGGACAGTACATTCAATTATCAATCAATTCAATCAACAATCACAATCAAGCATACATGCAACAAAGTAATAATGATCAGTAATTAAATGACACAAAAAAATTTATGTGGAAACCACATGACCTTGTCCAGCCAAAACAATCCACATTGTAAATCGAGTTCCAACAACAAGTATTTCTAATTAGTCTAACCGACAAGTAATAGTAGCCATGCATTCACACAACTCTAAGCTCTAGCACATGGTCTTACTACTCAAGCTACACAAATGGAATAGCTCGAGTGCCCAACTAATTTCACACCCTCAGACTCTAGCACATTGTCATATTACTCAAAGCTGCCCAACAACACATGCAAATGATATTACGCAAGGGCCTAGCTAAGTTCTAATCTGAAAGCTCTTGCACATGGAATTACAACTCCAAACTGCCCAGCAAAGTATGTAATCTAGAAGCTCTAGGAAGACAATTTTATTCCTACTCGTACAAGTTTTATTCCTACTCGTACAAGATAGTCCCCCTATGTATCCTAACATACTAGCTCTAGCACATGATTATTACTTACTACTTAAAGCTTCCCAGCATTATATGCACAAGAACTTACGTGAGTGCCTAACTAAGTTCTAACTTTCAGCTTTAGGGATCGGTCTTACTTTCCTCTTCCTGTCGTGCCTTGTGTCGAATCTTGATCCATTGATTTACAGAAGTCCTCCATCTTAAATACTAACTTCTTTCATATCTTGTTTGCTCTATTTGATCCAACTTATTTTGTCTTTAGGACTTTTTTCACACTTAAGGAACTAACCAACAACTTTACTTGTATAAATACAAATGTATAAATGTGCAACACGCAACGCAACTATATTAGCAAACAACACAATCACAATACTAGTCAATCACTAACTAGTTTAGGCATCAATGCAAAGTAGATTCACTTTACTGTCTTGACTAAACAATTCACTCACCCACTTGACTATGTAATATAATAAATAAAACTTTAAATGCTCAACACAAAATTGCTCATACAATAACAAATAAGCACATAAACGAAATCAGCAACTTAGATCAAACAAAACATAACATGTATAAGTTAACAACAACTTGGTTTGCATCAAACTTAATCAATATTAATTTCATGCTAACACGCATCAAAGAAACACACTTGAACAAAACAAGTTTAAAACAAAGGTACTACAACTATGTTCTCCCCTTTCAACCAACGAACGACATTATGCTTATAAAAATTGATTCGCATGCAATTTAAATCAAGACACATACAATCAGTAATTATATAATTTATATATTCATCACAAATCAATCATAACATAAATCAAACCCGATTGCAATAAAACTGTCTCAAAACTACTTTCAACCAAAACAATGTTGCATATATATTAAGTATTTAAATCACTATAACCTACTATTATTTAATCAATTAAGACTTAATTGAATCAATCATGAAACATACTAACATATTCATAAACATGGCAGTAACAATACTTAATCACGAAATCAATCAAAATAGCGAGAACAAAACCGAACAACTCTTGCATATAATCATTCAACACAAAACTAACCATATCAACGTATACGTTGTCCATAATTATTCTAGATCATAAACATAATAATTATATAGTCAAAAGAAATAAGTTCGAACATAAACATTACCAAAACATAAATTAATCATACAAATTACCTATATGCAATCTATAAATCCAAACTTAACAAAAACAATAAAGGACATCAACTTTAATATATATTTTGGTTGACTCAACCTTAGATAAATGTCTAATTATCCACCTAATGCACCACAAAGATCATGCATAGATTTCAGTCTTCCTCGACACAAACCACACACGGAAATAATCAATACAACATAAAAGAAACAATCATACAAACCAAAATTCGTACCTTATTCTTTCAGCACATAAACATGTTGTAGACTTAGTTTAATATATTAAGAACACTCAATAAAAGAACTAGACTCAACCTCACACAAATCAAAAACAATCGCACAACTCAGAACAAACAAGAAAACCAACGAATTCTATTTTTTTATTTATAACACATATAAGTCTTAAAGTCTCTATTAAACAATGTATAATATATATTCAGGTTACTAAGTGATTCAATAGGTTATGTAACTCATAATTATCTTTTAAATAAAAATCACAATTAACCCAATTCAACAAACAATAAAATCAAGTATAAAATGCGGAAATTAAATAACACTTGATTTTTATGTGGAAACCTTCAACAAGGAAAAACCACGGGCTGTTATGTGCGCCACACACGAATCTCGAATCCACTAATTGCAATGGTGTTTACAACCTAGGTTGACCTCAACCTCTCACGGTCTATAACCCACCACTACTACCCGTAGGCCTTTAAAAGTGAACCTAGTCCAATTTGCTTGAGCACTACACACTGGTAGTCACAAGACTCAACTCTCAATGAAGAGATCAATAACCTATGTGAATATATGGCAATATCCAAAATGCAAATAATGCTAGGCTACACTAAATGCTTAACTAGATGTTATAATGCAAATCAACACTCTAGTTATCAACAATGCCTATATGCTCATACATGAGGACTCAATTAGTTGCAAAGAGACTTTAGCAACCTAATTGTCACCAAACAAAGCCAATTCAACACAAGTTGTCAATAATCATGGCAATGACTAAAAATATGCAATTAACTAATGCAATCAAGGAATTGTCAATCAAAAGCCAATCAACACAAGTTGTCAATGAACATGGTAAGGATAATAAATGCAATTAACAAATGCAATCAATGAGTCCTACAATCAATGTCTAAATGAAAATCATGTAGACTTAGCTAGAGGGCAAAATGGTCCTAAATGCTAGCTATCAACAAACAACTCATCTCAACCAAAAATCAAAGTCTCAAACAAGCTAAGAATAACATTAAGCAAGGAGACATGCATTTAATTAACAAATAAATGCTAAACCTAGGCATACATGTCATAAGAATGAAATAAGAAGTTCTAGGACATGTAAAAGTTACCTACTCAAAGAAAACAAGAAAGCCCATGCTTGGATGATGCTAGGAAGATGCTAGATGCTCATGGGAAATGGTTTGGTTGAGTAAATGTGAGTTCTTGGGAGCTTCTCTCTCTGGGGTTTGAGTTTCTCTCTCTAATATCTGATTTTGAGCTCACAAAAACGAGCTAGGAAGAGGATGGTACTTATATAGGAGCCCCAGATGAAGTGGTGTCATTTTGATAAAAAAAAACTGTCCAATTCTCGTCAAGTGCGTTGGTCGAGTAACGCACGACCAGCGCACAGCCTTTGATCCAACAGGCACATGACGACTAGCGCAGACGACTAGTGCAAGACCAGCGGTGATCCTCTGTCCGAGTTGCGCTGGTGTGGCACATGTCGACCAGCGCACGACAGCGTTATGCATGGGTGTTGCGTGAGATAGAGAACCAGCCCACACCACAACAATGCACAAAAAATTATAAAAAGTGTGCAAGTGTGAAGAGTGAAAATAACATGCATGGAAATAGATGGAATCATGAATATTCACCAAGTATGTGGCACACAACAAATATGCAAGATATGAAAATGCATAAGTGTGATGATAAAACATATAAACACACAATTATGGTAAACACAAATGCAATCATAAAGAATGCAATATGAAAGTTTGTGTGTGCAACTAATCTCTTCAATAAGGGTTAAGCATAAGTAATTCTACCTTCAATGAACTCTTGTGCTTGAGGGCTTAAACTCCAAATAAGCTTAATCACGAGCAAGGAAGCCCTAAACTACCCTTACATTTTAAACCCCCAAAATGTGGTTTGTCATGAAATAAGCCAATCAAAATTAAGGAACTTATAGACATAATAATCCAATAGACACATCACTCATACATTGTATCTAATATCCAATATAATTGTGACAAGTAAATAATATAACATGTATATTAGTATATACAATGAGAAGCTTTTAAGTACATGATCTTGGATTTAAAGAAATTTTCAGGATCCTATCTTGACTGTTGGATCCAATCCAACAGTCAAAAAGAACACACAAAAAGAAAAAGCAAGAGAGAGAGGAAGTTGATTGGTGGGCCACGTGATAAAGGAAAGATAGGTGAATTAATGAGTGGTGGACTCGCGATAGAGGAAAGGGAGAGGAATTAATGACTAGTGGGTCCCTCTTTTTTTTTTTTTAATTAACATTCATTTTGCCCATTGGATTGATCCAATCCAGCTGCCAGGATGGGATCCCGGAAATTTATTAAAATCTAGGATCCTCTATTTGAAAGCTTCTCTTATATAATATACTCAAACAATAAATGAGCTGGAAATAATATATTTAAATCATACATGGAATCCAAATCTAATAGAAATCTCAAACACAAAGTTACTTAATAAATAAGGACTCCTACAAGCTGTAAAACACAATATACTTAATATATATAAATAATAAATCCGAAAATGGTTTTTTAATAATTAAAAATACAATTTAGGCTTCTAAAAACTATTTTGAAGTGAAATAACCAAAGAGATCAAAGACATTTACCACAAGTAAAACACAAGTGCTTTTAGACCTAATGCCATTTTTCTCAGATATCACTTTGATGAAAATAATATAATTTATATGAAAATAATCCTCATAATTTTCTCTTTAAAACAAGTACCATATTGACTATATAAATTCACAATATCAATGTCATCGTAATTATTCTAGGAAGAATTATACTCAGACTGGGTATTCTATGTTTACATAACTAATTAAACATAGATCGTAGAACATAGTACAAACTCGGCGATAATGTTTAGATACATCTAAACATTACCTGACAGTATTTTCATATTCAAATAATAAATTCAAACAATAATCAATAATAAACAGTATAACCTATATGCTTCTATATGCAATGCATACTTACATACCTTATTGTAATAGTCAATACTTATTCATATATCTACTCTTTAGCAAGTCTTACTTGGTGCTTTCACATGTAATCTTCATTCATCTTCATATCAACTTGAATTTGATACTCTTCTTCTTCAACTCATAGACACAGCACTAAACTAATCTCATTACCACAATAAGAATGTTTTATACATGGAATTAAACAATACATTGATTGAGGGAACCAATAGATCAATTGTCTTAGCATTCACATATTATAATTTATTGTAAAACTTGTAATAATGGACGGTTGCAAAATCTATGTAATTACTAGTGAACTCATAAAATATTCCAAGAGATTGAATCACCAACACTTTATTATTCTCCCTTATATAATACTTTCATTGGCAATCCAATGAAAACATCAATTAATGACCGAAAGTCCTCAAGCCAATTATAGAAAACTGATCGGACCAAATATGGTATGATTTTGGCCCTCATTCCTGTCTCCTTATGCTTGATTCTTGGGCATTTCCCCGTGTTTTAATGTTGTTAATTAAGTATTTTCAGGTATTTACAAAGTTCAAGGGCATTGAAGTAATTTGGAGAAACTGGGGGTAAAAGTGTAAAATAGGAGGAAAGATTGAAGTTATAGCAAATAAGGAAGAGATCAGGGGAGCATTCCGTAAATAACCCCGCAAAGCAGACAGCGCGCCATGTCACTTAGTGATGTTGTGTGTTGTGAGGTTGAACCTCTGATTGCACCCCAAACCTCTTCTAATTGCACCCCATTAGTGGCAAAAGAGCAGGCCGGGTGAAACCCGGCCCAAACCCAGGTGCTTGTAGGGAAAAATTACAGTGCACGCAGCGGAAGCGAGACTAAAATCGAGTTTAGTATAGTTTAAAATTTTTCCATAATTTGAACCTTAACCCTCTAATTAATTAACATATAATACTAAAGATATCATACATTTGTCGCGTGATCCGACTGACATTGCGTCGATGGTAATCCGCAACATCTTCCAATCCAATCACGAACGTGATCAATCACCTGGGAGCGTGGTCTCCCTTCTCTTTGAATTGTGTACCTGAGGATGGATTAACAAAACTGTTTCTTTTTCGTTTGTCACAACAAGTTCCAAGAGACAACAAAGAATGTTCCGGTCACTTTTGAATTCACAATCTTTAGATTGAAACTCGCGTGAACCTTATTCGAAATTGTGCACAAAACCTTTTGATGTAAAAGTAACTAGTGCACTATCGAAATAAGAACAAACTTTTCTCTCTATTCCTCTTGGCCGAAAATCACACTAGTCTAAGAGTTGGATTCTATTTTTCTCTAGCAAAAGAAAAAACTCTCAAAACCAAGACATTAGGGTTCGTCAAATTCCCTTTGCACTCAATATATATAGGTTGCATAATATACATGCCCAATATATTATATCAATGCACCGAATTCTTCTTTGCCTAATTAATATATAAGTCCGCACATTCTTCTTTGCCCAATAAAAAAAATATATATATTGCATGAATTCTGCACTTTCCATATATATATTATATTAGCCAAAAATGCACTTTATCTTATATATATTATCTTAGCCAAATTCTGCACTTAATATTTTATATATATAGTTGCCGAATTCTCTTGGCTAAATCACAACTAGGGTTGGCCGAAAATCACAAATAGGAAATACATGTGGTGGCCGAAATCCTCACTTGAAAAGGATTTGTGTTTCCATCAATGACTCCTATCTCTCTTTTGATTTCCAAACCCTAATCCAACCCTATAGTATTTAATCCTATTATGACTATATAAAAGACTTCCTTATTTGACTAGATAAATAAATCTCTTATTTATCTACTTACCAAATAAAGTCTTTTATATTTATTATACTACCACAATAGTATACTACTAAGAAACATATTTCCTAGTCAGAAAAAGATTTTGATTCTTAATTAAATGATTAACTAATAAATTAATTAATTTCCATTTAATCAATCAATAAAATAAAATAATATTTTAGACTATTATTCTAGTCTTGCCGCCCACACCATATACATGGGCCTAATATTATTTTCTTATTTTATTTAATCCATTAGACTTTAATTAAAAAGCCCACATGTGAACCAAACCCATTCTTACTAAAAGAAACAAGCCCACATGCCTTTCATTAATATATTAATATAATTGATCAGCCCATTAAATAAATAATATGCAAATTATATTCTTAATATATTAAATACAATTCTAGATGGACCCATAAATTGGTTCGGTAGAATATATCAAGTGATCCATGCAAGTCCGTGTGGATTGGGGATCTTGGCGGGCTATCTAAATTTAAGCTTCAATAGACATAACCTAATCACAATCAACAAATGATTCACTTAGGTCCGATCTATTAATTTTAACTCATTCCACTAAAGAGCTAAAATTGAACTCTTAAATAAAGATAGAATAAGTAAATATTTCTCATTCGTACCCTAGACAATCTTATTGGAGATGGTGTATCCTCGTGAAGAATATCAGTAATCGCCAAGAGCTCATAGACCGCCTATAGCTCTCCAAGTTACCATATTTACTCATATGACCACATTTTGAACTTGGATATTTTGACTTGTCCAGAAGCCATGTTTCAATAGACTCTATCGAAAACTTAACGTTAAGATTTGTAAGGATTCCCGTTTTGTTCAATTAGTGATTTCGAGTTCCGAGTGTGGCGCACTAATCAGCCCGTGGTTTTTCCCAGTGGTTGGGTTTCCACGTATACATCAAGTGTTATTTTAATTCCGCACTATATTACACTTGCTTGTATATTTAACTAGTATGGGCATTTTCGTAATATTGACTTGTATGCGAAAATTGGGTAATAATAGCTAAAATCTATTCACCCCCCCCTCTAGCTTTATATTGAACACGCCTCTAGGACTTTCAATTGGTATCAGAGCGGGTTCCTAGATATACTTAGGTGATCCTAGCTCATTTTAGGTGTGTTGTGCATTTGTGTGATTTTTGCTCATTCATACATTTTGCATACATTTCATTCATTCATTTGATAGAATGAGTGGATTCGGTGGCAACCATGAGGGTGCTTCAAGCACACGGCCACCCCTCCTCACCGGCATAAATTACTCCCAATGGAAAGGGAAGATGGAGGCATATGTGTGTCAAATCCATGATAGGGCATGGATGGCCATTGAAGATGGATATTCGCCTCCTATGATGACTCCCACGGGTGGAGGAGAAGAAGTGCTCAAGCCTAAGGCACAGTGGACACAACCTGAGTTTGAGTTGTCCAAGTGGAATCAAAAGGCGTGGCACGCCCTCATATGTGCAGTGGATGAAAATCAGTACAAACTGATTCAGAACACTAAGATAGCCAAGGAGGCATGGGACATCTTAGAGGTTGCACACGAGGGAACCGAAGTAGTGAAGGACTCCAAACTTCAAGTCCTCCAAACTCAATTTGAGACACTTAGGATGGAGGAGAATGAGTGCTTCAACGACTTCGAGATTAGGTTGATGGACATTGTCAACCAAAGTCATCAACTTGGTGACCCTTACTCGGATAGAAGGATCAAGCAAAAGATAATGAGATCGCTTCCCGAGAGGTTTGAGTCTAAGGTGACGGCTTTAGAAGAAAATAGTGATTTTAAGGACATGAAGCCGAGCGAGGTAATAGGTAGACTTCTCGCCTACGAGTCTAGGAAGGGTCCTAGCTCCACTCCTTCAAAGAAGCAAAAAGGGATTGCTTTGAGAGCTTCCAAGGTTGAGAAGGAGGACAAGGATGACTCGGATGAAGACATGGCACTTTTAATGAGAAAATTCAAGAAGTTTGTAAAATTCGAGAAGAAGGGTCATGCATCCAAAGGGCAAGAATTGAAGAAAAGGGTTCCTTTCAAGAAGGTTGAGCATAGGCAAGAGAATAGTGAAAGGAAAGGGATCCAATGCTATGAGTGTGGTGGCATAGGTCATATCTCACTAGATTGTGGGAATTTGAAGAACAAGAGAGAAAAAATGATGGCCGCCATTTGGAGTGAAAGTGATGACTCCGAAGAGGGAGATAAGTCATCAAGGGATGATGAGCTTATCAATAACTTCAAGGCATTGGGTGCCACTTGTGAAGAAAATGAAGTTGTTGGTAAGAATTCCGTTGCTAGTAATCCCATAGAAGAGAAAGTCGAAGAAGTAGCTCTAGAGGAGATAGTTGTTGCTTCACATTGGGATATGGCACTTATTGACTCAAGAGATCAAGGTGAAGGTCTTGATGAGGATATTGGATCCATAGGAGAGGAGGAGAGTCTAGAAGATGACACTAGTGGAGATGACTCCTTATCTAACTCTACAAATGGAAATGTAGAGAATATGGATATGCATAACTTTATAGTCAATGTTGAAAGCTCCATGAAGAAGAAAGATAGATTTCTAAGGATTTTAGAGGAAGAAAATCTAGAGCTTACAACATATAATGACCTCCTAAAGAAGCAAGTGGAGAAAATGGATCTTAAGGACAACTTTGAAAGTTTTGAAAGCTCTAAGTTAAAGAATGAAAAAGAGATTCAAAGGTTAAAGGAAGAATTACTTAGGCTTTCAACACAAGTGGACCACTTGAATGATGAAGTGGTAAGATCCATGGTGGAAGAAGACAAGCTAAAAGATGAGCTAGCTTTGTCTAAGAGGAATGAAGAGGGTTTGAAGAGAGAGCTTGTTGAAGCCAAAGAGTCATTGACTAGAATGACCACAAGCACCAAGAAACTTGACAACATACTTGGTGTAGGAAAAAGCCCTTGTGACAAAAGAGGTCTTGGATTCGAAGTGAGCAAGGATTGCTCTATTCCTAAGAAGACCGTTTTTGTGAAGAGTTTGGGTAAGATAGAAGCGTCACCGGTGCAAACTCCTAGGAAGAAGTTAGAACTAGGACAATGTTCGAAAAATGCACAAGTGAAGGTGGTGAAAGCAAGACAACCCCAAGCTCAACGGATTAGAGCCTCTCGAGTCAACTCTCCTCAACAAATGACTCACTATGAAAAGAGGCAAAACATGCTACCTCATCCAAGGAGGCAACCCATTCCGGTTCAACCAAATAGAAGACATGAACCGGCTCAACACCAAAGGAGACATCAAATGCATGATGAGTCTCCAATGACTTCACAAGAACATGGTATGAATTCTTACTTTGTACCAACTTGTCATTATTGTGGTGTTTATGGGCATATTAGGCCTAAGTGCTTTAAGTACATTAAGCATTGTAGGATTGATAGCATGATAGAGAAAAAGAGGCTAAGAAGAGCCCATTTGCATGAGCCTAGGAAATCTTTTGTCAATAATCCTAGGTTAGTGAATGACATGCAACCTTTGTCCACTAGGAAGAAAAATGTTATATCTATATGGATAAGGAAAAATGAACCCGCTTGCTACGAGACTAACAAGTCTCAAATAGGTTCAACTAAGTCCAATGGACTTGGTAGGTCCATAGGACCTCATGCCCTTCATTAATGAAGGATGATATTGACCCCATATGGGGAACTCAAGCAAAGAGAGCTTATGCATACTTGTTGCATGCAAATATTTGAAAAATCTTATGCTTCTTTGTTAATTGCTTGAGTAAGCTTGGTTGCACATTTGTATATATGTTTTCAATTCAATAAGTGTGAACCATGCTTGTTTACAATCCATGTCATATTTATGTTCAAACATGCATTTTTGGACTAGGAGATCTACATAGGAAGTATGATTTGGATGACCTAGAGTTATCTCCATGACATGATGATTCTTAATGACATGCTTAAAAATTGAAAAGCATGAGTTGTTTATAACATGCTAATGACATATGAAAAGCATGAAATTCAAATGACATGCTCAAATGAAAAAGCATGAATTGATGATTGCAATTTATAAATGCAAAACTTGTGTGAAAAAGCTTATGAGACTCAAAATGAATAAAGGATCTTGTATCCGTTCAAAGGAATTTATATTCCAAATTATCTCTCTTTCTTTCTGTGTTGAACATGTCTACTATCATACGGGTTTCATTCCCGGAAAAATCAAAAAGGGTGCAAAGTTGCTCATGACATGTTTGACTTATAAAGTTGGATATAGTTGCTCATACATTAAAATCAATGAAAACTCTATATCTTTGCTTCTCTCATGACATTGGTGAAATTGGTTTGAATTCTTTTTAGAAACCTTTGTCATTTGCTTTGCCAAATACCATTGTATTTTGGACTTGAATGCTACATGTCTTGTATGCAAAGCATGTTTTGTTTCACACATTTATTTCAAAATAAATCTCCTTGTTTCTCTCCTTTTGATAGAGTTGCATAAAGTGCATTTTGTGATTATGCAAATGACTTGAATGCTATCATCTCTCTTTGCTAAGTGACCCGGTTGGGGACTACTCCTTTGCCTATATCATGACAAAAAGGGGGAGTAGAATGGTGGTAAGGGGGGTTGCAATTATGCATGTTGGGGAGACAATACATTGAGGGGGAGTAACCCTTTGAGGGGGAGCATTGCATTCATCATACATTGCATGATGTTGTGTTTAATTTCTTAGAAATGCAATTGCTTGTTTATGTCCTCACTTGATTCATCTCACTTTTACTTGAATTGGAAAGTATAGAAACCTTGCTTTCAGGGATTGATTGTTCTACTTGAGATTGAAGACGTCAAGTTTATTTTTATATATCTCTTTGTAAAGTAGAAAATCTTAGTAGACCCGTAGTTTCTATTATAATGTGAGGAATCAATGTGAGTGGTGGTTTTGTCACGAAATAGCCAAAGGGGGAGATTGTAAGGATTCCCGTTTTGTTGATTGGCTTATTTCGTGGACAAACCACATGTTGGGGTACTTTGTAAGGGTAGCTTAGGTATTGGTTTAATTGTTCGAAGCCCTTTGAAGACCTCGTGTTGATGAGCACCGAAGGTAATTTTCTTTGTGCTTACTTGTCTTGAAGAGATAGTTGCACACACTCACAACTCATGCATATGTTTTATCTTTGTATGTTGTGTTTCTTTTTGTTGTGCATCAATGCTTATTCTCATCTCTTCTTGCTTGTTATTTTGATGCATCTTGTGTTTATAATGTCATAGCATGTTAGGCTTTTAGGATGCATCTTGCTTTTACCTTTTTACCCCTTGCATGTTTTCTTGTGGGGTTCAAAGGAGTGGGCTGTGCGCTGGTCGTCAAGCGCCGGACCAGCGCAGCTCACCAGCGCAGATCACCCAGTGGTCTGTCGCCGGTCGTGCGCTGGTCTACACCAGCGCAAGGCCACCAGCACTGATCGCCCAGTATGGCTACGCTGGTCGTGCGCCTGTCTGAGCGCTGGTCGTCAAGCGCCTGTGCAAATTGCGCCTTTGCGCTGGTCTTGCGCCTGTCGTCCAGCGCAAGTCCACCAGTGCACAGAGCAAATTCTGGTGCGTTTTTCAAAACGACCACACTTCACTTATGGCTCCTATATATATAAGACTTTGACTTTAGGTCAGCCAAGAGAGTTCATATTCATATTCTATACTTAGGATATTTTTCAAGAGAAGAAAAATTCACAAAGAACTCATTTTTAATCACTCAAATCAAATCCCTTGTGCATCAAATTTCATATTGATCTTCTATGCCTTCATAGAATTGATCCATGCATGGTTTTGAATCATCACATCTTATTTGGTATGTTCTTCACTAATTTCATATTACTTTAGTGTTTTTCATATTAATACATCTCTTTAATTACTTGTATGCGAAAATTGGGTAATAATAGCTAAAATCTATTCACCCCCCCCCCCCCCCCCCCCCCCCCCCCCCTCTAGCTTTATATTGAACACGCCTCTAGGACTTTCAAGATTCAATATCCAATACCTCAAAACATCCATATGATGATATTATACTCTCATTTAATAAATGGAGCCACGATGTCCATATCTATAAATGAAGTCTTCTATCGATTAACAAATGAATACCACCAAACTATCGAGGATAGACTATGCTATATAATCGTACTCATTGATAACTCAAATGATAACACTTGCAACCATAAGTCCATCATTTATCTCAGGATTAAGATAGACTCTCTGATTGTCCTGATAATGAAAAAACTTTTATCTACTGACGGTTCTAGACAAAGTATTTCATTGTGATCATATTCAATGCACCCAGTGCACTAGATTCTTTTACTCGAAGACCCTTCGATGATTTCAGACTCATCATAACTCATTTGATCCCACTCAAATGCTAGCAAAAGAATTCTACAACTTTAACAAGATAAAGGTGCCCAACCTTTAACTTAAGTTGTGAACATTATTCAAGACTAGCTAAAGAATTGTGTCTACCTCATACATATCCAGATGTACAAACAATTCTTCTTTTCTCATAGTCTTTTGACCTTATGATTATTTACTTTTGACAATTATAATATTCAATCTATAAATGCTATAAGATTTGTTTAAATCAGAAATCACTTTATTAATATGAAAAGATTGTCAAAGACAATATTATACTCTTGCTATTGAGCATAATCCTAACAGTGCCAACCGGTCCAATATCAAGTTGTCTTCAACCTCTAGCCACACCTGCCTCCATTAATGCACTGTAAACCCTAGATGTTCAGTCGCCTAAAGATTGGCCCTCCCGCGCCTGTTTCCGGTCGATTCCCGATGTAAAAAAAAGGCGAGCTCGCCGTGACCAGATTGGCGTCATTTCAAGCTCACCACTGGAGCACTTCAGCAGACCACGGCCATCTCATCTCATTGGTGTCACGCCTCCATCGCCCTTTTTGTCGCCATTTAGTCGCTCGATGTCGCCATGGCGATAGAGAGTGATTTCCACACTTGATTGCATTGCCCCTTCATATCGCCAAAACATCGCACGCCTAATTGGCTAAACTTGGATGGTAAATTACAATAAGGCCCCCTAGAGGGGCCAAAATAGCAATATTGCAAAGTCTGAGGGGTCTTTTGGTAATTAGCCATTCGTGACCTATTTCAAAAACACTATAAATTTATCCCTATTTTCAATTTCAAAACTATCCTATTCTCTCCTACCTATCTCTTCTTCAACCTAGGATTACCATCAATCATCTCCCAAACTCCTCCATTTCTATACTTGAACTAATCTTTTCCATCCAAAAACTCACACCAAATCTTGATTACTTCCCTAAATCATTCCTCTCTTACCATTCTCTACATCCCAATACCTTTATCACTCATCATTAGCCATCCACCTATCTAGACACATCCTCTTCTACCACTCTTTACACTAGGAGCACTCTTGGAAAGGAAGGAGCAAACACTAAAGAAGGAGACCTAAGGGTAATTTCCTTATATATTACTTGCTTTCTATTTGAGTGTAACTATGTGTAACTAAACCCCTAATTTAGGGGATGGATTTGAGGAATATTTGGTTGTGGGTATTTGCTTAAGCTTTGTAATGAATCTCTATATGTGTTCTATTTATTTATTCATTAGATTCTATTCACTATGTGATTGACTTGTATATCCACTTGTTAATTACAATCTTGTTAGAATAACATGTTATGCAATCATCCTTGGATTGACACCCTTGTGTGATTAAGAACCCAATAAATATGATAGATTAGTGGAGGGTATATCAACCACACTAATCTAAACCTAGATTTGTAACCAACCAATCCCACCATGACCCCCTTTCCTTAATCAGTTAGGCATTGTGGTGAGAAGATGTTTAGGGTTCATAGTAATGATCTAAACACATCTTAGAAAATAAATGGTTAACATGTAGAGATTGGTCCATTAAAGTGGCTTAAAAGCACTACCCATACCCACTTGCTAATCCATCTATTCCCTAACATCTATGTAAGGATTCCCGTTGTTTTTAATTGGCTTATTTCGTGATCAAACCATATGTGGGGATTCTTTGTAAGGGTAGTTTAGATGTTGTTGTTATTGCTTAGGCCCTTTGAAGACCTCATAATTGACAAGCACCAAAGGTAATACTCTAAGTGCTTACTTGTCTTGAAGAGATAGTTGCACACACTCACAACTCATGCATATGTTTAATCTTTGTATGTTGTGTTTCTTTTTGTTGTGCATCAATGCCTATTTACATCTCTTCTTGCTTGGTATAATGATTGCATCTTGTGTTTATAACATCATAGCATTTAGGCTTTTAGGATGCATCTTAGTTTACCTTTGTTCCCCTTGCATGATTGCTTGTGGGGTTCAAAGTTGTGGGTTGTGCGCTGGTCCACCTGCGCCTGACGTCCAGCGCCGCTCACCGGCGCAAAACGCCCAGTGGCGTGCCGCTGGTCGTGCGCTGGTCCACACCAGCGCAGCCCACCAGCGCAGATCGTCCAGTTCTCTGTCGCCGGTCGTGCGCTGGTCTACACCAGCACAAGGTCATCAGCGCTGATCGCCCAGTGTGGCTCCGCTGGTCTGGCGCCTGTGTGAGCGCATGTCGTCCAGCACCAATGCAAAAATGTGCGTGTGCGCTGGTCTTGCGCCTGTCGACCAGCGCAAGTCCACCAGCGCACAGAGCAATTTTTGGTGCGTTTTTCAAAACGACCACACTTCACTTATGGCCCCTATATATATAACACTTTGACTTTAGGTCAAAAAAAAGAGAGTTCATATTCATATTCTATACTTAGAATATTTTTCAAGAGAAGAAAAATACACAAAGAACTCAATTTTAATCACTCAAACACTTTTTCATGATCATCAATCATTATCTAGCATCATCTTGGATCATCTAGATGTCATCTTGCATGGAATCTTCATCATACTTTGCTTGGTAAGTTTTTCACTAATATCTTACATGTTTTGTGTTTCTCTTATCTAGCAATCTCAATTAATTACTTGTTGATTATTTTGTATGCTTTGGATACAATATTGAGATGAGTATGATGTATGTTTGAGAAGTTGTATTGTGCTAGCATATTAGGTTTTGTGCTTAATATTGATTAGCTAAACTAATTGACATGTCATTTAGTTTTGATATCTAGGATTGTTCTTAATTGCATATTAATCATCTTAGATAAGCATATAGGGTTTCCCTTGCTCTATGTTGCATTTTGGATATTTACATATATTCACTTAGGGTTGTATTCTCTTCATAGAGAAAGTAAGTCTTGTGTGTAGCATCCGGGATTAGGTTGCTTAGAACGCAAGCAAATTGGACTAGGTTCACTCATACCGGGATTAGGTAGGTGTGTGATTACTTCCGGGATTAGGTTGTAATCGTTTGCACATTTAGTGGATTCGAGGTTCGAGTGTGGCTTACTTACATAGCCCGTGGTTTTTCCCGTGAGGGTTTCCACGTAAAAACCAAGTGTTGTTTTAATTTCCGCACCATATTACAATTGCTTGGTTATATTATCTTGAGGGCATTTTCGTAATTTTGACTAACACGAAAAATTGGGTAAAAAGCGTAAAATCTATTCACCCCCCCTCTAGATAGCTTTATACACACCGTGCTATAATTTCTATCAATCTATATTAATTGTTTACATCCATTTCTCTTATCAAGATTGTTGAGCATTCTATTTGTCCTATCACTTTTAGTTACATTTACTTTTATGCATGTTTGGTGGTCTATCAAACCACACACTATCCACCTACTATGATTTGCTTAATTGCATTTAGGATTAGTTAAGTTATTCAACTCATTACTCTGATTCCATGTGGAACGAATCCTTATTTACCGTTTTACTAATCTTGACATCCTAAAATGATTTTCTAGTGGTAAAAACATGGTTTTCTAAAGATCACATTTATACATAAATATTGTATTTTGTTGAGTACCAAAACGACCTCATCAAAAACAAAAGGACAATTAATTCAATAGTCGATGAAAATGTCAGGAGAAATACTACTATGCACAGACCATACAAAATAAGATCATGGTACATAAAGCAAATGATGATTTAGATATTTCACATTCGAAATCTAAGAAGATCCAAATGGGAAATTCATGTTATGAAGATTAAGCCGCATTTGTTGCTGATATGCATATAATTGTTTCAATCCATCTTTTTCTTTCTTCAACTCTGCATATTGAGCTGCATAAAAAATAATCTCATTACGATTAAACTTTACATATTTTTATTGGTTTGTCAATCAAAATAGAGAGAAAGAGAAAGAGATCAAGAAGGTCACCTTCTTTGAAGCTTTTTTCACCACTACACATGTTGAATTTTTGCTTCAATGTACCATTCTCGGCTTGCAACAATGATCTATGGCACTCCACATATTTGATTCTTGGAACCTTAATCGCTATCTCAGTCTGCATATATACATGTTTTTAACACATGAATTGAGAAATATTTCAACATACAATTGAACATATATATATACTAAGCAATATGTATGTATATCTCATTTAATTAATTACTTGGAGAGCTTTCGCTTTTGTTTCGAGTTGCTCAACATATTTGTGCTGCTGAAGTTTATATTTATGCGAATACTTTTTGCTTGCAAGAGCTCTGCAACACATGAAAGAAATCGGATATGTACAATCCATTTCAAGTAAGATCATTTGATGATGTGTGAATAATTAAGGTTTCAAAGAGCTATTTTAGAGCGAAAATCACAGCAGTAGTCAAATTTGAAATTTTCCTACAAGAAGAATGTTTAACATATCCAACTAGAGATTATACATCTTTGACAATAAATAGAGGATGAATCTACAAGTTATATTAAATTTTGGATATTAAATCATTGATTGTCAAGTAGATCTTGAAATGAGAATATTTTGTCATTTTTTCTATTATTATTTAAATCTCATCGATCTCATATGCTATATGTATCTACTAGTTGAAATTTGATATCTAGAGATTTTGTAAAATTTGGAAGTTTGCACAAAAAAATGATTATATATGCCGAAAAGTAGATATATAACCAATAAAAGATAAACGTATTTGAAAAATACCTTTTGAGCTTCTTATCATTAGCATTTTCGAGGTCCTGGCTGCCAAGAGCCACAGCTCGCTCAAAATCAGTGGTTGGACAAACCTCACAAGCAGGTGCTATTCCACGATTTTTGTTAGATAGTGACGTAAATGGATTCGGAGGCAACTCATGGACAATATTTTTGCTACCAGTGCCCTCCATTTTGTACCAACAAAAATTAAAAGCAATTATGAAAATAATTTAGCCCAATGTATTTTATATATACTGAACTTAAAAGAATAGAAAAGCTTGTATTAAATATTTTTTTTGCCTACAATAATATACTTACCATAACTAAAAATCAGATATGAGGATGAGTGCTTTGAGAGCAAGAGGTGAATTGCTTAAATTACCTTTCCTTTCATAGATGATTAATTTCCTTCTAAATTATTACAATGCAAGGAATTGTTAACATAAAAAATCACAGATTCCATATATGACCAAGCCTTCTTTTTTTATACAATTACATACCCAAATCATCCAAATTACCTAATATGGAGAATGTTTTATTTAAACCTAGTTTTTTATCAAGAAATTTCAGAATTTACACTGAACTCTAATTTGAGAATCCACACTATGCTAGCCTGTACTTCGTGTAATTAGTTAAATTGTAGACATGAAAAAATTTACTAGCATGGAAACACACCTACATTCTTAAATGTGAGATATTAATAAATAGGTGCATACTATCAAAAGTAGAAACAAAAAAAATTGAGTTATGGCCATTAGTTTGGCTAATTAAGGATGATTAGGATCAACAACATGATACTTTATTTGCTAGGTTTCATCACCTTGCTTTGTACATGAAATTTTCAAATATTTTTAATATTGGTTGCAAAATAGCAAACAAAAATAATATGAACCTTACAAGTGAACAAATCCTAAATGATAGTATAGTAGATAAGCAAGGATCGTTCTCACAAGGAATTAATTACTGACTAAAGTTATGTGTAAGTTCCTTAATTGTGATTGACTTATTTTTGTGACAAACCATTAATGCGGTCAATGTTATAAGGGTAGATTTAGGTGATTGGACTTGATCGTGATCAAAGCACCCTTCAGCACCCTTAAAGCTTCAAGAGTGACGAGCTACAAAGGTATAACACTTAACTTGTACTGTTGAAGAGATTAGGTGCACACACACACTCTCATGACACTCATGTGTATTCTTTTATTGTCTTTTTTGTGTACATTTCACCTTTCACACACTTGCACATGTTGCATTTAGTTTAGTGTATTTGACCGCATGAGAAGGCCTCTTTCTTCACATTGTCGTGGTCTTGGTGTCTTCTTGGTGAACCACGAAAAACCCTCTAGTGGTTTTCAAGGTCCAAGTGCCGTCTTGGACCACCGTAAAAAACGACTGTGAAAAACCCTTCAGTGGTTTTCTCTATTGTTCTGGTCATGAAGAACCGCGACAATTAGCGCAAAGTTTCTCTAGTGGTTTTCGCAATCCATGTGTCGTTATGGACCACCGCGAAAAAAGGGAACCGCGACTTTCTGGCGACGATTCAGTTATCTTGTCACGGCGGATTGTCGTCTTGGTCAAACGTAAAATCGAGACCACGACAATCCTTTTTTTTGGCCAAAACGATGTAGTTTTGCTTGACCCTATTTAAAGCCCAAGACACTTTGGTGCTCACCAAGAACTCTGGATTTCAAACTCCTTAGAGAGAATATAGTTCCTATAGAGAGAAATCACCAAGATTGTGTTTTTAACTCTCAAACCCAAAATCCATGTGCATTTGACATCATCAAGCATTATTCAAGCATGGTTTCATAGGTTTCAAAACTTTGTAAGTTAGAACAAACACTCCTCTTTGTTCATTCTTCTTCTTAGCCAAGACATTTCATTTATTGCATTTTGTTTACAAAGACTTCATATTAAATGTATATTCTTTGAAGTCATAATGATTGATTGGGGTTGATTAATAGCTATGTTGTTAGATTGCATTTTCTTCATCTAGTTAAGTCTACTTGTATGTTCATTTAGACATCTTTGATAACTAGGATTGTTAGATTGTATTTCTATCTTTCTAGTTAAGCATATTGTGTGTTGTCTTGCATTATATTGCATATAGGACATTGTTACATGTTCACTTAGACATTGATTCTCTATATTAGAGTCCAAGTCTTGTGGCTACATGTGGTAGTTGCACAAGCATCGTCAAGACCACTTTTAAAGGTCTACGGGTAGAATAGTTTGTGTTACGAACCTTGAGAAGAGTGACTAGAATGTCAACTTAGGTTGTAAACAAATAAACAATTAGTGGAGTTTCTGTGACTAAGTGGCTAGTGAAGCTAGTCCCGTGAGTTTTTCTTGGTTGGAGGGTTTCCCATGTAAAAATCAAGTGTCATTTAATTTCCGCACTTATATTTGATTTTTGTTGTTATTTTGAATTAGTTTTTGTTATTAATTTTGACTAACAGAAAAAAACTTGATAATTAATCGATTAACAATTCATCCCCCTTTTAGGTTGTTTAGACACATATTAGGGTAGTTTTGTTAGGTTTTAGATTTGTGTTGGCTTGATTCCATAACAAAACTCTCCTTGTTTGTATTGACTAGTTGCTTAAGTGGTTCGTGTTTGATATGAGCTTTAATGAAGGAAAGTAAGTTCTCATGCAAAGTTCGTCTTCAAGAGGAAATATGTTTACTTGGATGCTAAGGTATCAAGATTCTTTCTCCTCTTGCAAGGCGTAAGTGCACACACATACACATTACATACATTTTTTTCCATGCATCGTTGTGTTCTATTGGTATAATACATACACACACATATTGTTGTATGCACATGCATTAGATTTATTTTGGTGACTTTTATGAAATTGCATGTTTTAGGACTATTTCTAGGAAATGGCATACTTGTGTGTTATTGTATTTATTTGTTTGTGTTTTAATGATATCGGACTTGAACATGTTCTCATATTGTTCCTTATTGAGTTCCGAACGTTTCAATTACTCATTCACAACTTTTCGAGTTCTTAGTTGGATTTTATGAAACTTTCCATGTGTTTATCGTACGTGGTTTTTGTCCTTGTGTATCGAGTTGATTTCCAAGTTTTTGATTAAAGTTTCATAGACATCCATGTCAGTGAGTGAGTTAGAGTTCGTAATCCAAAAAAGGATTCGAATTCTGTGTTTCGAGGTCAAAGAACGCGCTAGGAGCATGAAATGGGAAGAGGGTGGCAAATTGCCAAAACGTTATGGCCTTCGCAAGATGGAAGTTCTGCACATGAACTTCTCTAAACTTCTCTATAATCACAATTTATCTTCAAACTCATCTGAAGAGCTATTTTCTACACAAACACATTGAAATGTCCAATTTCACACAAGAAATAGAAAGAAAAAAAAAAGTGTGTCTAAACAACCTAGAGAAAGGGTGAATGGGTTGTTAATCAAGATTAATTACCAACTTTCGATTAGTCAAGATTATCAAAATTCAAGCCACCACAACCAATCACAACACACAATCAACGTAATAAAAATGAGAAAAATAATAAAAATACATTGAATTGATTTACGTGAGAAACCCTCCAACTGGGAAAAACTCATGGGCTAGCCCATCTAGCCACTCTGGTCCTCAAATCCACTATTTGAATACTTGTTTATAACCTAAGTTGACATCCTAGTCACACTATTCTTGGAAGTAACACAAGTTATTCTACCTACGGGTTTTTAATAGTGATTCTAGACCATCTGCTTGTCAATCAACCCTTTGATTGCAAGGCTTTCTTGCTTGTGCAACTTCAACTAGAATCCATAAGACTTTGACTCTATGAAGAGATTAAGTCTAAGTGAATATGTAGAAATATTCAAGATGCAATATAGTGCAAGACCACACATAATATGCTTAAATAAAATTCTAGATATGCAATCTAACAATCCTAGTTATCAATATGCCTCAATGTTCATGCAAGAAGACTTAGCTAAATGAGGTAAATGCAACCTAACATGTTTAGCTATTAAATAACCCCAATCAAATCTCAAGTCTTCAATATTTATCCATCAACGACGAAGACTTTGCAAACAATATGCAATAAAAGAGATTTCTTGGCTAAGAAGAACAATAAACTAAGAAGGGTGTTTGTTCAAACTTACCAAGTGAAGAAACCTAAGTACCCATACTTGAATGATGCTTGATGATGCTTAAATCTCATAAATTTGGGGTTAGGGTGTTAAAGAAGGTTTCTTGGAACTTCTCACTCTTGAAAATTTCACTCTTACTCTAAAGATGAATTTTTGAAGTTCTAAATCGGCTGGGAGAAACAAGAGAAGTATTTAAAGAAGCCCTAATCAAAACTACGTTGTTTTGACAAAAATAGGATTTTTTTTTGCAGCTTGTTTTTTGTTGCCTAAGTCCACAAAATTTACTGATAATATTTTCATTGCCTATTTTTTCATTGGTCAAGTCAACAACACTTGGGTCACAAACATGACCAAAAGACATCGAAACCTATCGTATAATATACCGTTGGAAAGGTATAGATGTCTACTTTATACTCTATTTTACAAAACAATATTTGAGTGTCTGTAGAAAGAGTTATAGTCATTTGAGTGACAAATGGTTATATTTGGACAACAACAAAGTTCCCCTGATTTAGTGGTGTCTTTGGAGATTTCAAAACTAATCAAACGGTTATGAAATTTTATGAATAATATACTGTTCGAACACAACACAATCTAATGATGCAACAAGTCTAGAAATCAGTCTAAATGCTTAATGCATGAAGTCATGAACATATGATCTGAAAATATATAAACATGTCTAATACAATCAAGGGGGGGTGGTGGGTTATTAATCCAATTAGTTACTAATTTTTCAAATTAGTCAATATTATAAAAAAAATAACCCAATACAATCAAATACAATCAATATCAAATTTGCATTGATTGCCATAGAACAATCATATGGACTACTTGTTGAGACTTGTATTCCCTTGGTAGATGGATTTTTAGAAATGATCTTAGGCTAGTGTCATGTGAAATTTCCTTAAGCAATATAGTGTATAATATACCTAAGGGGGCTTGAATAGGTATAGGCCCAAACTTCTTTTAAATTCAAGATTTGCGGAATACAAGAATGAAATGTACATTTGATGAGTTTTAACAATTGTATTGTATGAGTCAACACATGCAAAAATCAATATTCAAGTTATACAATCGATACATGTTATGGAAGAAAACGAAACATAAAAACGAAAAAAAGACACCATTGTTTTTAAGTGGAAAAACCTCAAAAAGGAAACGTCAACGGGTTGATACCACAACCACCGACAAAGCAATTCACTATGATGAAAAGGACTTACACACTCAAGGTTATCAACTCATGATATCCACCTTAAGCTATCAATCCTTGATCTACCCTCGGGCCTAGTGAACCACCTAGCCTACTCCATATCCAAGGTGTGTCCTACACCTCTAAGAAGCAACTTCCTATCCAAGACTCTCAAGCCTCTAGGAAGATTTCGTGCTTAGCTATTGATCGCGCTGTAAATGTTCACATTTAGCGCTCCCATTTCCTATCTTTTGTAGTCGTTTCTTGAGTAAAATAGGGATTTTAATGGTTTAAATAAGTGTTTCAGGAAAATAGAGGAATCCAGGGGCATTTTGATCATTTTGGAGAAATAGAGGCTAAAATGTAATATTCTGGAGAAGATTGAAGATTGAAGATTCTGCATTTAAGGGAGAGATCAGGGGTACAAATTGTAATTTGCCATCCAGTCAGCACAGCAGTGCCACGTCACCACGAGGAACGATGTCGTTTTGGGCAAGGGCGCGGCACGCTAACGCAAGGCTGACGTCATGGAGTCTTCTTCATGCAGCAGCCCGACCCGACGACCCGCGAACCAGGTCCGACCCGGTTCATACCTGGTCGTGACCCAAACTCTTCCCGATGGTTTTCGGCCATTTTCCGGTGATATTTTCTGCCAAACTCCGCCCAGATCGTCTGCCAAGCTTCCTCCGGTCACGATGGACCTATTTCCAGCCTTCCATGCACAAGTTTTCTCTCTCCTTCAACAAGCCAAACCTCATTGGCCACCAAGCTTCAAGGTCACATTCAGCGGCTTCTTTCCCGCGTTCCAGAGTGTCCAAACTCGAAAAAATACGGCGGTTTCATGCGGCGGGAAAGTGCCCACAGTCCAGAACGAACGAACTCGCGAGAAAGGCTCCAAAAATGCCCGGCGACTTCGTGCGGCGGGCAAGAACCCACGAACTTGGTGGATGAACTCGCCAACTTGACCAACTCAAGCTTCTTTTCACGCCCAAAACCTCCCCTATATATATATTCATCTTTCCTAACCACAAAATACATTCTTAATATCCAAACTTATACAATATTCACACTACATACCCTTTACCATCTAGATACACCCAAAACATCATCAAAATAGCACACATATAGCCTAAAGTTGCACCCACACCAACTTAACTCACTCTCAACACCTCTTGACTCAAGCTTTGGAAAGGCAAGGAGAAGCCTAGCTAGCTTGGAGACTTCACAAGAAATTTGGTTGTCTTCTTTATCTCTTTTGTTAACTTTAGCTTGTTGTCATTGTTGTTGTAATTTTACTACATGTTGATGTTGGGAATATTGGTGGGATTGTAATAAGATTCATATTTTGGTTGATTAGTATATTTGCTTGAGCTTAATATATGCATGTTAATTGATTAAACAATTAATTGATATGTAATAGGATTTAGAATATTGAGACATCAATAGCATGCATGAGTGATTATTTGTGTATGTGCCTAATCCTAAGTTAGATTGGTTAATACCAATATTGTAAGCTTATTGCTATCAACTAGGTATTGGATTTATTGCATGAACCCATTTCCTAGCATTTCCATGCATTTACCATCTCACAACTACACTTTTCCATGACCATGCATGAGTGTAGTTGGTAATTAGTTTAGTTTAGTTAATTAGTGTTAGTTAGTTAATTGATTAGGTAAGCTTGTTAGTTTAGTTAATTTAGTTGATTAATGTTAATTTAGTTGTAGTTTAATTATTGCCATCTTAGTTAATTTTAGTGTAATCTTAGATTAGTTAGTTTAATTTGTTAGTGACCATCCCTTTTTACTTTTATTGCATGTTAATAGTGTAAATAATAATATATATATATATAGTGTGCCTATAACATAGACATAGAACCAACTTACATGTACCATACTTTCCCTGTGGAACGAACCGTACTTGCTGCTACGCGATCTAACGATCTGTGCACTTGCGGATAAACACTACACGCCCCATTATTTACGATAGTTTATAGAACTATCCCGTGGCGCATCAAGTTTTTGGCGCCGCTGCCGGGGATATTTTATAGACCCATTTCGGGCATGTCAGCTATCCGGATCACAAAGATCCTAATCAAGCTTCCCTAGCGCAACTATCTGGAGTACCACACTCCTAGCTAAGACTTTTGCTTGACTATCCGGACCTCATGTCCTAGTCAAGACTTCTTGCTCTACACAAAGCTTCACTCACTTTGCAAGAGACTTCCACCTATTACAAGGCTATGATCTAGGTGATGCAAATGATGCAGAACACAAACAAATAAAGCAAGATGATCAATCAAAGCTCTATGAACATGCTTAGTGATATTCTAGGATAAGCTCTCAACAAACAATCACAAATGTACCTAGAAATCAAGGCATGTGTATCAATAAGAACAAGATAAGAATATTCAATATTTCACTCAAAAATCTTGGTTCTTAGATCATGAAATTAAACCTAGAAATTATCATGAGGCACATCATACAAGATATCTCTAGAATTAATTTCAAGTTTAGTCAAGTTTAGCTAAAATATGTTCAAATGAGATCACAAGGCTAAAACTCAACAATCAATCAATCATACAAATCTAGAGTGTGAAATAACATCATTCTTAATACATTTCATCTATCAAATAGGAAGATTAAAAGAGATGATCAAAAGAGAAAGTAAGAAGAAGATGTTTCACTTACAAAAATTAAGACTCGGACTGAAATCAGCTTTCTGCGAAACATCACAAACTCAAATGACTCTAAAAATGCTTGAGGTTTGTAGCTCTCTTCAAGACCAACATTTTTGGCTTTTGAATCACTCAATTTCGAGTTAAAATGAGAGAGTTATGATCAAAACAAGAAACCTAAAATCACGAAGAAATTATGCACTTCCTTCTTTTTGAAATTTTCTTCTTAGGATGAATGGGAGGGAAAAAGAGATTTTAAAAGAGATGAAAGAGAGGGAGAAGGGCAGCCAATCAACTCGTGCCACCTCAGCACCCCGTGAGGGTTACGTGAGGCACCCGGGGGCAGAATAGGTGCATGGCTGTGAGGCACACGGCCTCCTCAAGCGCCCTCCTTGCTTGGCCAACGTCCAAGCAAGCTTCCCTCGCGCTCCACTCGCATTCTTCAGCCATATCCGGGCCTCCGAAATCCAATTTTGAATCCGTCTTCGAATTACAAATTGTGACTCCCTCACGCACAAGGAAGACTATGAAACTCTGACAAAAGGTTGAGAATTCGACTCGATACACAAAGACGAAGACAACTCAACAAATGAGAACGTAAAGTAGCGTAGCTTCCTAGTATGGACTCGAAACCTAATGGATGAGTAACTAAAATGACCGGGACTCAATAAGAAATCATAAAAGATCATGTTCAAGTCCAAAATACAAGAAACACAATGTCACACAAGTATGCCATATCCAAGCAATAGTCATAAAACATGCAATTCTACAATGTTTGTCAATATGAGATAAATGCATGTGCATACTTAAATGAGTGTGAATGTGTTATACCAAATGTTGCACAGCGATGTAGGTGTTAGGATTATGCTCAATAGCAAGAGTGTAATGTTGTAATTAACAATCTTTTTTCATATTAATAAAGTGATTTCTGGTTTAACAAATCGTATAGCATTTATAGTTTGATATTATAATTGTCAAAGTAAATAATCATAAGGTCTAAAGACTATGAGAAAAGAAGAATTGTTCGTACATCTGGATATGTATGTGGTAGACACAATTCTTTAGTTAGTCTTGAATAATGTTCACAACTTAAGTTAAAGGTTGGGCACCTTTATCTTGTTAAAGTTGTAGAATTCTTTTGCTAGCATTTGAGTGGGATCAAATGAGATATGATGAGTCTAAAATCATCGGAGTGTCTTCGAGCAAAAGGATCTAGTGCACTAGGTGCATTGAACTGGATCACAATGAAAAGCTTTATCTAGAACCGTCAATAGATAATAGTCTTTTCATTATCAGGACAATCGGAGAGTCTATCTTAATCCTGAGATAAATGATGGACTTATGGTTGCAAATGATATCATTTGAGTTATCAATGAGTACGATTATAACGCATAGTCTATCCTCGATAGTTTGGTGATATTCATTTGTTAATCGATAGAGGACTTCATTTATAGATATGGACATCGTGGCTCCATTTATAAAATGAGAGTATAATATCATCATATGGATGTTTTGAGGTAATTGGATATTAAATCTCAACGTTGAGTTTTCGATAGTGTCTATTGAAAACATGGCTTCTGGACAAGTCAAAATATCCAAGTTCAAAACGTGGTCATATGAGTAAATATGGTAACTTGGAGAGTTATAGACGGTCTATGAACTCTTGGCGATTACTGATATTAATCATGAGAATACACTATCTCCAACATGATTGTCTAGGGTATGAATGAGGAACATCTTCCTTTTCTATCTTTATTTAAGAGTTCAATTTTAGCTCTTTAGTGGAATGAGTTAAAATTAATGGATCGGACCTAAGTGAATCATTTGTTGATTGTGATTAGGTTATGTCTATTGAAGCTTAAATTTAGATGGCCCGCCAAGATCCCCAATCCACACGGACTTGCATGGATCACTTGATATATTCTACCGGACCAATTTAAGGGTCCATCTAGAATTGCATTTAATATATTAAGAATATAATTTGCACATTATTTAAGTAATGGGCTGCTCAATTATATTAATATATTAATAAAAGACATGTGGGTTTGTTTCTTTTAGTAAGAATGGTTCTGGTTCACATGTGGGCTTTTTATTTAAAGTCCAATGGATTAAATGAAATAAGAAAATAATATTAGGCCCAATTTTATTCAAGTAGGGTGGCAAGGTTAATATTTTAACCTAAGATATTATTTTGTTTTCATTGGTTTAATTAAATAAGAATTAATTAATTTATTAATTAATTGTTTAATTAAGAAACAAATCTTTTCTGATTAGGAAATATGATTCCTAGTCTTATACTATTGTTGGTAGTATACTAAAAGTAAAAGACTTATTTGGTAAGAAAATAAATAATTAATTTTATTTATTTAATCAAATAAGAAGTCTTTTATTTTAGTCAATAAAAAGAATAAAATATCTATGAGTTGGATTAGGGTTTGAAGTCTATTCTTTTATGGAAATTAGGGTGCAACACAAACTCCTTTTAGGAGTGTGATTTGCGGCAACCGTAGTAGAAAAAGAGAGCAAGATTTCGGCAACCCTAATAGGAAAAGAGAATAAAATTTAGGCCACCTATATATTCATATGTATAGAATTCGGCCACCCTATGCTTTGTGCTTGAGAGACAATTTTTCTTCTTCTTCTTAATTCATAGAGAGCATTAATTTTATTCTACTAAAACATAAAAGAGTGAATAAATTATTCTTTGATGGTACACTATTTGCTTATTCATCAATAAGCTTGTGTGTACAACATCGATTTAGGTTTACGCGAGTTTCGATCATAAGATTGAGAACTCAAAAGTGACCGGAATAATTTTAGTCTTCTTTTGATTGTTTTTGTGACTAACAAAGAAAAGAAAAGTTTATTTGTCCATTCACAGGTTTGCAATTCAAAGAAAAGGGAGACCACGCTCCTAGGTGATCCACGTTCGTGCTAGGATTGAAGATCTTGCGGATTACCATCGACGTAAGTCAATCGGATCACGCGACAAAAGGTATTATTCTTTTGTTAGATAATATATATGTTTAATTGATTAAAGGGTTTAAGGTTCATAAAAGGAAAAAAAATTTAAAAGTTACTAAATCAATTTTTAGTCTCGCTTCCGCTGCGTGTACTACGGTATTTTTCCCTACAGTAGGGACACACATGTATGAATTGTGTGTGTGCGCGCGCCTATGCCTTGCAAGAGGAAGAAGAATCCAGATACCTTAGCATCCAAATATGTGTTATTCCTCTTGAAAACGATATTTGCATAAGACGTTGATTTCCACCTTTGAAGCTTCTTTTCACCAAGAACCACCTAAGCAACAACTATTACAAATATTGAGAGTTTTGTAATGGAATCAAGCCAATACAAATCAAGGACTTTACATCATGCTTAACTACTAAAATAGCCTAAACACTTGTCCCTAGATATGTTTGCTTTCATCAGTAAAAATTGAGGCCAAATACTAAACCTCCATACACCTACACAACCTAAACACTTAACCACATTCCCTAGTTATTGATCATGTTAATGTGTATAGCTTAGGAGAAGCTAGCTTTAAAATGTGTAAAGCATGTACTTAGGCAAAAATATGTAAATTGTGCAAGGAAAAGGTTTTTTTTTTTTAAACAAAGTGTGCAATATAAACACTTAAGCCTTCAAGTTCTTAAATTGTAAAATTACTCTATAAAAAAATGAGTACAAATGTAACACAAATGTTCAATGTAAAGTTTATAGCCTAGACGCTCAAATTGTCATAATTATAATGTATAAACACCTTGGCATGGTTAGTAGCTTTATCTACCCACTCCTACCATATCCTCCATCCCATTCACCACCTTGGCCACAATACAAATTAGGGAAAAGCCCATTTGATCTCTTAGGAAGTCTATCTTAGGAATGTGAGTCAATGCATGTCTTTTCACGTTCATGGCAAATCAATTCCTTCCATGAGATCCATTTTCAGAAAATGTGTGACATTGGAAAATACTCATATGCAGTTATATTTGATTCCTTATACCTAAACTCTGTTAGGATTATGCTCAATAGCAAGAGTGTAATATTGTAATTAATAATCTTTTTCATATTAATAAAGTGATTTCTGGTTTAACAAATCTTATAGCATTTATAGTTTAATATTATAATTGTCAAAGTAAATAATCATAAGGTCTAAAGACTATGAGAAAAGAAGAATTGTTCATACATCTGGATATGTATGTAGTAGACACAATTCTTTAGTTAGTCTTGAATATTGTTCACAACTTAAGTTAAAGGTTGGGCACCTTTATCTTGTTAAAGTTGTAGAATTCTTTTGCTAGCATTTGAGTGGGATCAAATGAGATATGATGAGTCTAAAATCATCGGAGTGTCTTCGAGCAAAAGGATCTAGTGCACTGGGTGCATTGAACTGGATCACAATGAAAAGCTTTATCTAGAACTGTCAATAGATAATAGTTTTTTCATTATCAGGACAATCGGAGAGTCTATCTTAATCCTGAGATAAATGATGGACTTATGGTTGCAAGTGATATCATTTGAGTTATCAATGAGTACGATTATATAGCATAGTCTATCCTCGATAGTTTGGTGATATTCATTTGTTAATCGATAGAGGACTTCATTTATAGATACGGACATCGTGGCTCCATTTATTAAATGAGAGTATAATATCATCATATGGATGTTTTGAGGTAATTGGATATTAAATCTCAACGTTGAGTTTTCAATAGTGACTATTGAAAACACGGCTTCTGGACAAGTCAAAATATCCAAGTTCAAAACGTGGTCATATGAGTAAATATGGTAACTTGGAGAGTTATAGGCGGTCTATGAACTCTTGACGATTACTGATATTAATCACGAGGATACACTATCTCCAATATGATTGTCTAGGGTTATGAAAGAGGAACATCTTTCTTTTCTATCTTTATTTAAGAGTTCAATTTTAGCTCTTTAGTGGAATGAGTTAAAATTAATGGATCGGACCTAAGTGAATCATTTGTTGATTGTGATTAGGTTGTGTCTATTGAAGCTTAAATTTATATAGCCCACCAAGATCCCCAATCCACACGGACTTGCATGGATCACTTGATATATTCTACCGGACCAATTTATGGGTCCATCTAGAATTGCATTTAATATATTAAGAATATAATTTGCACATTAATTATTTAATGGGCTGCTCAATTATATTTATATATTAATGAAAGGCATGTGGGCTTGTTTCTTTTAGTAAGAATGGGTCTGGTTCACATGTGGGTTTTTTATTTAAAGTCCAATGGATTAAATGAAATAAGAAAATAATATATGGCTCATTTTATACATGTGGGGCGGCAAGGTTAAAATATTAGCCTAACATGTTATTTTGTTTCATTGTTTAATTAAATAAGAATTAATTAATTGTTTAATTAAGAAACAAATCTTTTTCTGATCAGGAAATATATTTCCTAGAGTTATACTAAAAGTAAAAGACTTGTTTGATAAGAAAAATAAATAATTAAGTTTATTTATTTAATCAAATAAGAAGTCTTTTTATTTAGTCAATAAAAGAATAAAAATACTTATGAGTTGGATTAGGGTTAGAAGTCTAAAAGATGATGTGTATTAGGGTGCAAAACAAATCCTTTTTACTATGTGATTTGCGGCAACCCTACTGGCATATGAGGTAGATTTCGGCAACCCTAATAGGTAAAGGAAGAGAAATTAGGCCACCCTATATATTTCTTATGATAGGGTTCGGCCACCTCTAATGGTTGATTGATTCAATTTTCTTCTTCTTCTAAACTCATAGACAAGTATTTGATTATTCTACTAGGACATAAAAGAGAGAAGAGATTATTCTTTTGATGGTACACTAATTGCTTGTTCATCAATAAGCTTGTGTGTACATCATCGAATTAGGTTCACGCGAGTTTCGATCATTAGATTGAGAACTCAAAAGTGACCGGAATAATCTTTGTATTCTTTTGATTGTTTTGTGACTAACAAAAGAAAAAGAAAAGTTTGTTTGTCCATTCTCAGGTTTGCAATTCAAAGAAAAGGGAGACCACGCTCCTAGGTGATTCACGTTCGTGCTAGGATTGAAGATCTTGCGGATTACCATCGACGTAAGTCAATCGGATCACGCGACAAAAGGTATTCAACTTTTGTTACTTTATATATGGTTAATTAATTTAAAGGGTTAAGGTTCATAAAAAGGAAAAATTTTAAAACATACTAAATCTATTTTTAGTCTCGCTTCCGCTGCGTGTACTGCGATTTTTCCCTACAATTGGTATCAGAGCCTAGGTTGTACCCTTTTAATTAATTAATGTATATATACGTGAATCGATTTCTTTTTATTGTGATTATGCATGTTTAGAAAGAGATGGCACTCTAGGTATTCGCATATATAATTACATGAGGATGTATGGTTTTATATATGTTTTTATGTGGATTGTTATTGCTCGATTTTGGTCCTAGATTTTCAATGTAATTTTTGTTTTGGAATTGTAACAAGAAGGGTGGTCTATCATCGCCATAATTCCTTCTTGGTAGTTGCTTGGTTTTCTTTTAATTTTATTTTTTAAATAGTGCAGTATTTTTACTGCAGTTTTTTTAATTTAATTTTATGTGCAGTTTTTTTTGTAAGAGTACTGCAGTGAATATAAAAAAAAAAAAAAAAATACTGCATTATTTTATTAGTTTAAATACTGCTGTAGTATGTTCAAGTAATGAAGATTCGAAGACTTGAAGAAAAAGGAAGCAACCGGAACCAAGAACGAGCACCGTGCGCACCCTAGGAGTGGATTGGGCTACGCATGGCAAGCCCAAATCGTGGTGGGCTGCGCACGGCAGCCCTATATGTCCTCATGGGCTGCGCATGGCAGCCCCT
This sequence comes from Acer yangbiense, assembly GCA_008009225.1. Classification (NCBI taxonomy): domain Eukaryota; kingdom Viridiplantae; phylum Streptophyta; class Magnoliopsida; order Sapindales; family Sapindaceae; genus Acer; species Acer yangbiense. Next base: position 20,354,391 of record CM017773.1, on the reverse strand, counting down.
TTGTGGGGTTGTGGGGTGTGCACGCCTATGGGGGCCAGCCGAGGGATGAGCGTATGGTTGATGGCCACTTGAAGATCTTGTATTCCTAAACAATTATAATTTACTTGCTTTTCTAGGATGGACCAAAATTGTTGCTATTTAATTTTTGCTTAAATATTACAATATTTGTTATTGTATGATAACATGACATATAGAATAGGAGTGCCACTCATATATCTCTTTTGGTATGAACATGCATTGAATGATTTAGGTATCTAAATTGGCATCTAGATAACTTGGTAAATCATTCTATGGGATTTAATCACACGCCTTAAATAATTGAGTGGGAGAAGGTGTTATGTAACACCTATGGCCTCCAAGGTTGGATGAGCTTTATTATTTATTGGTAATCCCCCCAAGGGGCATCCATGAATGGAATTTAGCAAAATACTTCCTTACAAGGATAGACTAGACAATGGACTCAAATGAGATCTACTCCCCAAGGAGGGATTTTCGTGAAAGAAAATTGAGGGTCGATATCTTGGTAACACACTCAATGTAATTTTATTGATATCCTCCCAAGAGTTCTTGTCAGTAAAATTGCAAGGCTAAAATTGAAAACGATGGTTGTTATGTTAACAATTAGGTGGGACCTAGTCTAACTAGTAAATTGTGCGAACTCCCAAAGGAGGCGTAACATTTATGGGTGTTGGATCACCGTTGAATTTTTATGATTGAGTTATTTATTTAATTCAAGATAAATATTTAAAAGTGCTTTATCATGATTATTTACTTATATATGTTTTGTTTTATTCAGAAATCATGACCCCATCACTTATGAACATCCTGAAAGATAACACTTTAACTGGAGATAATTATGTCACATGGAAAAGGAAAATTAGGTTGTTGCTGCAAAGTGAAAAACATAAGTTTGTTCTAACTACTCCTAAACCACCTGCTCATAATAATGAATCTAGCATAATGTATAGAGATGAGTATGAGCAGTGGAAGACTTCAGATGATATGGCCAAATGTTACATTATGGCCACTATCTCCGACGTGTTGCAACAGCAGCATGAAGGAATGGAGTCCGCTGCTGATATAATGATGTCTCTAGAGGAGATGTTTGCTATAAAGTCTAAGACGACTAAGAGAGAGGCAGTGACTGCTTTTATGAATCTTAGGATGAAACCTGGACAGGCTGTGAAGGATCACATGATGAAAGTCATAGCACATCTCAACATTGCTGAACTACATGGCGCTGAGATAGATGGTGAGACAAAAATTGATATGGTTGTCAATTCATTGTCAGATTCCTTTGATCAGTTCAAATTGGACTACACTTTGAACAAAAAGGAATACACCTTACAAGGCCTGATGCAAGATGTTCAAAGTGCTGAAAAGATCCTTGTGAAAAGCAAAGGTCAAGAGATTCATATGGTTGGTAAAGTTGCTACTGTTAAGACCCGTTAGAAGGTCAAGAAACAACAGAAGAAAAAGCAATTTAGGCCTACCAAGAAGGAGACCAAGAAAGTAACCAAGATCAAAGGGAAATGCTTCCTTTGTGGTGAAAAGGGACATTGGAAAAGAAATTGCCCAAAGTCCCAGAATAAGAAGGAAAAAGGTAATGTTAATTATCTTGAAACATGTTTTTTGGCAGATTCTACTGATTCTTGGATCATAGACTCTGGAGCCACTAATCATGTTTGTTATTCCTTGCAGGGGTTCCAAGAAAGGAGAAGGCTGAATAAGAATGAAATCAATTTGCGCTTGGGCAACGGAACGTTAGTGTCTGCAAGTGCAGTGGGAGATATTAGAGTTTATTTGGATTCTAGAAGGCATTTAGATTTGATAGACATTTATTATGTACCTCAATTCAAGAGGAATTTAATTTCAGTTTCTTGTTTAAATAAATTTGGATATTCGGTTACTTTTAATAAAGTTTTTATTATTAGTAAGAATGACAAAATTATTTGCCAAGGTACATTGGAAAATAGTCTATACTTCTTGCATAGAAATATCTCTCACTCGTTAGACACAGAAATAACGGAACCTAATCATAAAAGAGTAAAATTATCAATAGATGAAACCTACCTATGGCATTTACGCCTAGGTCATATTAACCTTAATAGGATTAAAAGATTGGTATGTGACGGACCTTTAAGTGACTTAAAGGTTGATGATCTACCAACTTGTGAATCTTGTTTGGAAGGTAAAATGACCAAAAGGTCGTTCTCGGCCAAAGGTGCTAGAGCCACTGAATGTTTAGGATTGATACACACCGATGTATGTGGTCCTATGAGCATTCAAGCTAGAGGTGGATATGAGTACTTCATCACCTTCACAGATGATTACTTGAGATTTGGCTATGTGTATCTCATGCGACATAAGTCGGATGCTTTTGACATGTTCAAAGCATTCAAAGCTGAAGTGGAAAATCAGCTTGAGAAACACATAAAAATCTTGAGATCTGATCGTGGTGGAGAATATCTATCTGGTGAGTTTCAGCAATATCTTATTGATAATGGGATAGTTTCTCAGTTTTCTGCACCAGGAACACCTCAACAGAATGGGGTGGCAGAAAGGAGAAATAGAACTCTTTTGGATATGGCTAGGTCTATGTTGAGTTATTCAACACTTCCTATTTCTTTTTGGGGATATGCTTTACAAACTGCTATATACATTCTAAACGATGTACAATCTAAGTCTGTTCCTCAAACACTGCATGAGTTATGGACTGGGCGCAAGCCTAGTTTACAACACTTAAGGATATTTGGTTGTCCTGCACATGTGTTAAAAGGAAAGACAGAAAAGATGGAGTCCCGTTCAGAAACATGTATATTTGTAGGGTATCCAAAAGAAACAAAAGGATATTATTTCTATAGTCCTTCAGATCTTAAAGTATTTGTTTCGACAAATGCTAAATTTCTGGAAAAGGATTATATGAATGATTTTATGCCTAGAAGTAGAATTGTCCTGAATGAGATGTCAGGAGATACAATTCCACGAGAGGTTACACAACCTAACCCAATTGTAAGTTCCGATCCAACACAAGATCAACAACCTACCATTCCTCGTCGTAGTGGGAGGGTTAGAACACAACCCGAAAGATACATCGGTCTGGGAGAATCAGTGGAGAATCTCCCGGACGATGATGATCCCTACACGTATAAGGAAGCAATGGAGGATGTTGATAGTCGCCATTGGCAAAAGGCAATGCAATCTGAGATTGAATCTATGTTCGATAACAAAGTCTGGTCCCTTGTAGACTTGCCTAAAGGGATAAAACCCATTGGGTGCAAGTGGGTATACAAGAGGAAAAGAGGTATGGATGGAAAGGTGGAAACCTTTAAAGCTAGATTGGTAGCTAAAGGGTATACACAGAAAGAAGGTATCGATTACGAGGAAACCTTCTCTCCAGTGGCCATGCTTAAATCCATTAGGATACTCTTGTCCATTGCAGCATCTTTAGATCTAGAGATTTGGCAAATGGACGTCAAGACAGCTTTCCTTAATGGAAGTCTTGAAGAAAGCATCTACATGATGCAACCAGAAGGATTCATTGAAAAGGGCCAAATGGAAAAAGTATGCAAGTTGTAGAAATCCATATATGGATTAAAGCAAGCATCCAGATCCTGGAACATAAGGTTCGATCAAGCTGTGAAAGGTTTTGGATTTATTCAGAATCTTGACGAACCTTGTGTATACAAGAGGATTAAGGGCGACAAGTTGGTTTTCCTGATTCTTTATGTTGATGATATACTACTCATTGGAAACGATGTAGGTGTATTGACATCAGTAAAAGAATGGTTAGCAAAACAATTTGATATGAAGGACTTAGGAGAAGCAAGTTTTATTCTAGGTATCCAAGTAATAAGGGATAGAAAGAATAAAACGATTGCATTATCCCAAGCTTCATACATAGACAAGATCTTGTCTAGGTTTTCCATGCAGGATTCCAAGAAAGGTATGTTACCTTTCAGACATGGAATCAAGCTTTCTAAGGAACAAGTTCCTAAGAATGAGCATGAAGAGCAATTCATGAGTAAAGTTCCATATGCCTCGGCAGTTGGAAGTCTCATGTATGCAATACTCTACACTAGACCGGATATTTGTTTTGCTGTTGGCATAGTTAGCAGGTTTCAATCGAAACCTGGTCCTGATCATTGGACGGCAATCAAGCATATTTTCAAGTATCTTAAGAGAATGAGAGATAATATGCTTGTATACTCTGGAGGGGATTTAATTCCCGTTGGGTATACAGATTCTGATTTTCAATCAGATTCTGACTCCAGAAAATCCACATCAAGGGCTGTGTTTACTATTGGAGGAGGAGCAATTATATGGAGGAGTATCAAGTAATCTTGTATTGCTGATTCCACCATAGAAGCTGAGTATGTTGCTGCATGCGAGGTGCCAAAGAGGCTGTTTGGCTCCGCCAATTCTTGATTGACTTGGAAGTGGTTCCTAGTGCGAATAAGCAGATCACTATCTACTATGACAACAGTGGAGCAGTGGCTAATTCGAAAGAACCAAGAAGTCACAAGAGAGGAAAACACATTGAAAGAAAGTATCATCTTTTAAGGGAGATTGTTCAAAGAGGTGACGTGACGATTACCAAAATCGCGTCAGCAGAAAATCTAGCGGATCCCTTCACAAAGGCTCTACCTCAAAAGAGTTTCGATGGGCATCTAGAGAACATGGGCTTGAGAGATATGACACATTTGCTATAGCGCAAGTGGGAGATTGTTAGGATTATGCTCAATAGCAAGAGTGTAATATTGTAATTAACAATCTTTTTCATATTAATAAAGTGATTTCTGGTTTAACAAATCTTATAGCATTTATAGTTTAATATTATAATTGTCAAAGTAAATAATCATAAGGTCTAAAGACTATGAGAAAAAAAGAATTGTTCATACATCTGGATATGTATGTGGTAGACACAATTCTTTAGTTAGTCTTGAATATTGTTCACAACTTAAGTTAAAGGTTCGGCATCTTTATCTTGTTAAAGTTGTAGAATTCTTTTACTAGCATTTGAGTGGGATCAAATGAGATATGATGAGTCTAAAATCATCGGAGTGTCTTCGAGCAAAAGAATCTAGTGCACTGGGTGCATTGAACTGGATCACAATGAAAAGCTTTATCTAGAACCGTCAATAGATAATAGTCTTTTCATTATCAGGACAATCGGAGAGTCTATCTTAATCCTGAGATAAATGATGGACTTATGGTTGCAAGTGATATCATTTGAGTTATCAATGAGTACGATTATATAGCATAGTCTATCCTCGATAGTTTGGTGATATTCATTTGTTAATCGATAGAGGACTTCATTTATAGATTGGACATCGTGGCTCCATTTATTAAATGAGAGTATAATATCATCATATGGATGTTTTGAGGTAATTGGATATTAAATCTCAACGTTGAGTTTTCGATAGTGACTATTGAAAACATGGCTTCTGGACAAGTCAAAATATCCAAGTTCAAAACGTGGTCATATGAGTAAATATGGTAACTTGGAGAGTTATAGGCGGTCTATGAACTCTTGACGATTACTGATATTAATCACGAGGATACACTATCTCCAATATGATTGTCTAGGGTTATGAAAGAGGAACATCTTCCTTTTCTATCTTTATTTAAGAGTTCAATTTTAGCTCTTTAGTGGAATGAGTTAAAATTAATAGATCGGACCTAAGTGAATCATTTGTTGATTGTGATTAGGTTGTGTCTATTGAAGCTTAAATTTAGATAGCCCGCCAAGATCCCCAATCCACACGGACTTGCATGGATCACTTGATATATTCTACCGGACCAATTTATGGGTCCATCTAGAATTACATTTAATATATTAAGAATATAATTTGCACATTAATTATTTAATAGGCTGCTCAATTATATTTATATATTAATGAAAGGCATGTGGGCTTGTTTCTTTTAGTAAGAATGGGTCTGGTTCACATGTAGGCTTTTTATTTAAAGTCCAATGGATTAAATGAAATAAGAAAATAATATATGACCCATTTTATACATGTGGGGCGGCAAGGTTAAAATATTAGCCTAACATATTATTTTGTTTCATTGTTTAATTAAATAAGAATTAATTAATTGTTTAATTAAGAAACAAATCTTTTTCTGATCAGGAAATATATTTCCTAGAGTTATACTAAAAGTAAAAGACTTGTTTGATAAGAAAAATAAATAATTAAGTTTATTTATTTAATCAAATAAGAAGTCTTTTTATTTAGTCAATAAAAGAATAAAAATACTTATGAGTTGGATTAGGGTTAGAAGTCTAAAAGATGATGTGTATTAGGGTGCAAAACAAATCCTTTTTACTATGTGATTTGCGGCAACCCTAATGGCATATGAGGTAGATTTCGGCAACCCTAATAGGTAAAGGAAGAGAAATTAGGCCACCCTATATTTTTCTTATGATAGGGTTCGGCCACCTCTAATGGTTGATTGATTCAATTTTCTTCTTCTTCTAAGCTCATAGACAAGTATTTGATTATTCTACTAGGACATAAAAGAGAGAAGAGATTATTCTTTTGATAGTACACTAATTGCTTGTTCATCAATAAGCTTGTGTGTACATCATCGAATTAGGTTCACGCGAGTTTCGATCATTAGATTGAGAACTCAAAAGTGACCGGAATAATCTTTGTATTCTTTTGATTGTTTTGTGACTAACAAAAGAAAAAGAAAAGTTTGTTTTTTCATTCTCAGGTTTGCAATTCAAAGAAAAGGGAGACCACGCTCCTAGGTGATTCACGTTCGTACTAGGATTAAAGATCTTGCGAATTACCATCGACGTAAGTCAATCGGATCACGCGACAAAAGGTATTCAACTTTTGTTACTTTATATATGGTTAATTAATTTAAAGGGTTAAGGTTCATAAAAAGGATAAATTTTAAAACATACTAAATCTATTTTTAGTCTCGCTTCCGCTGCGTGTACTGCGATTTTTCCCTACAATCTCCAAATCGCACGTAAGTTCTGAGTGAAAACATGACTAAAATCCGAAGAGAATTAGAGTCGAGGTGAATTTTATCTTGGGCATACAAGCGTAGTTGTTTTGTAAACCAAAAACATCTTAAGTATTAGCATACTTGCATTGTGTGATGCATTGTTATTAATTGGTATATTTGAGATTCTAGCATGCGTGTGTTGTCTTTGCTTGGTATGTGTGGATTGCATCTCAACTTTTATTGCAGAGTAAACGTTTGTGGGTGTCGTGGCTGTAAACCCTCAGGAGACTATAACTCCTCCATCTAGGGCCGTCTAGTGGTTTAAAGGCTTGTGGCACATGCTAAGTGCCACCGTGTTTCCTATGGAAGTGGACTAGCTTAGTTTTTATCTTTTATTTGTTTTTATGTGTTGTTTTTATTTTTGTTTTGTTATTTGTATTTTTGTTCTTTTGTTTTGCTTAAGGACGAGCAAAAGATAGGTTTGAGAGTATTTGATCGGACTATTTTATACCATTTGAAGTCCCCCAATTCCGATCGTTTGTCTTGTTTCGAGCGTATTTTTGTATATAATGTTTTGTTTGAGCCATGTGTAGGTACATATTCCCTACCAAAGGTATTTGAGCTTAAAGGAAAGATTGGGAGGCTAAAATGAGCCAAAAACGGAATAATTGGAGTATATGTTGAGTGTCGCGCCTCATTGTTGACATAGTCCGTGGCATGATCTAAACCTAGCCGTGGCCAAGTGAATCTAAATGTCTCCACGGTTGATCCGCTACTAAGCTAGAACGCGACACCAAGACTTCGGCAGAACCCCCTCGGCATTCCAACAGCTTATGGATGAAGTAAAAAAAATCAGGCATTTAGTGAGCCCCATCGTCGATTTACAAACTGCTATTCAATTCCAGAGATTTCTAAGAAGCTAAAAAGGCTGAAGTTGTATAGGCTGAAGTTGTATAGGTTTGTGCAGAACGTTCAACTTGTGGAGGCCATAACTCCCTTCTCAGATCGAACCATGACGAGATCCATATATATTCGGAAAGCCCCGAAAGTCTAGTTTCCAGAACATTTTACATATTGCAATTCTGGGCTTTCTAGAGGAAGTTATGCTCGTTTTAGTGACTGGTGCGTGATGCTGAAATACTGAAAAGTCCAAACGGCTACTTCAAGTGGCGGTGCTAGGCCACCGATTTTGACCGCCGTTCAACTCCAGAAGGTCCACAAATGCGAGAATCATTCGGCTATTTCATTCGACGGCCAGGTCGCCGAACCAAATTGTCGATCACCTCTAGAAGGTCATTTTTTGGCCGAAATTGAAGGGCAGTCTCCTCCTTTCACCTAGATTTCTAGCCCTAACCTCCCCACAATATATAAACATCTTCTTCTCTTCTCTTCCACCATCATCCAACATCCCCATCTTCCCCAAAAACTCTCCCAACTTCATCTTCTTCAAATAAGAGAGAGAGAGGCTTTCAAGGGCATCCATGAAGGTTTTTCCTCTATGGATGTCTTCCATTTCATCTTCTACCCATCATCCACCATCTTTAGGAGTAGATTGCATAGAGATAGGAGTGGGCTTTGGCCAAATTCGAGCTAGACAAAGGAAGGAGCTCTTGGAAGGGGTTTTCTTCAAGGGTTGTATCTATTTCTCACTCTTTATGTATTTCTTGTTTTCTTGAATATGTAATCCCCACTTGGGAATATTTATAAACCTAATTTGTGCTCAATATATATGTTGGTTGTTTTTTATATCTAATTTGTGTTTTGATTCACTCCTGTTATTTATTGATATATCTCTTATCTTGAAATGCATGTTTATGGATGATTGGAAATTGATATATGTTCATGGATGGAATTAGTAGTATATTAACTTAATTGTAGGAGTAGTTGTAATCAAATATTCCATTTGTGTGTGTATGTCTTTGGAAGGTCGAAATTGTATGTCATGAATAGGTTTGAGTGACTTAGAGTTAGGATTGTGCCTTTGGAGGGCCTTCCGGACATAGTCTTGACTAATTAGCTAGAAAGAATGGATGAAACTAATAATTGCCATATTAGAAGAGTTTTGGTTCATTGTTCTTGTTAGCAATTGGACTTTAGCTATTTCCCACTCTAGGGATTCTAGGTGAGTCATAGTTGGAGTTACAATCATTGTCTTTGGTTATTCCTCATTCTAGGGGCTCTAGGTGAGTTATGGTTGGAGATACAATCACTCTTTCCACATTCATTGTACCTAATGTTACCATTTTATATTACCGTGTTAATAGTTTTTAGAATGTGTTCACAAATGTTGGTTGCGGTTTCGTGTACGAAGGGCTCTCAGCACACTCTTCAACCATTAGCTCTATGAATGGGTATCAATCGGATCGAGGCAAGAACGAACCCTTAACTAAAATTGGATACACTTAATGCCTAACAACCAACTATTTGTGCACTTATGTATGGTGAACTTGTTGAACCTTATGTGACCATTTTCATACATCTCTCATAACTACCATTTTATTTATCACTTTAAACACCATTCTCACCCTTTCATATTCTTTTTGTTTTTAATTCTTTTCGTTTCCATTCTCTACACACACACACACCTCATTGTACATACATTTCACACATACCATTCTCACCTTTCCACATTCTATTTACATGTTTACAATAAACTCTAGAACTCGAAACGGTTAACGGAAACACCTCCCTACGGAACGATACCCTCACTTGCTGCTTTACTAGTCTTTAGCACTTGCGAGGTTGAACTTAAATATTAATATTTTGACATGCAAAACGACACTTGTCAACTACCTCCGAATTTGCAAGACTTCAACTCAAATCAGAAGATTTGGTCTAAGTGTATAATGCATGCCACAATTTAACAAATGGGCATGACATACAATCAAATTGATTGAACAATCAATCACTATATGAAGTCTAGTCAAATGTCGACAACATTAGGTCATACACAATATCAATCAAATTGAAAACCTAATTTATCAACAACCCACAAATCCTAACAACCAATATGTTGCTAACAAAACTCGCATCAAGAAATCAATGATTTCTAGGTCAAGAAGAGCTTTTAAGAAAGCTAACTCAAGACTACCGTCAAGGAATCTTGTGAGTGATGGAGTGTCGGAATCCGCTTGGGAGTGATCGAGAATCACTTTGAGACTGTCTACGGTTGGACTCTCTCAATCTCTCTCTCTCTCTCTCTCTCTCTCTCTCTCTCTCTCTCTCTCTCTCTCTCTCTCTCTCTCTCTCTCTCTCTCTCTGATTTCTAGGTTTTTCTCTTTTTAAAGTTGAGTTTGTGATAGATTATGAGAGCCAGCAGCGAGAATTTATTTATAAGCAAAACAAATAAATGAGTCACGTGAATCACTTTGAGACAATCTACGGTTGGATTCTCTCTCTCTCTCTCTCTCTCTCTCTCTCTCTCTCTCTCTCTCTCTCTCTCTCTCTCTGATTTCTAGGTTTTTCTCTTTTTAAAGTTGAGTTTGTGATAGATTATGAGAGCCAGCAACGAGAATTTATTTATGAGCAAAACAAATAAATGAGTCACGTGAATCACTTTGAGACATTCTACGGTTGGATTCTCTCTCTCTCTCTCTCTCTCTCTCTCTCTCTCTCTCTCTCAATGTGATTTCTAGCTTTTTCTCTTTTTTAAGTTGAGTTTGTGATAGATTATGAGAGCTAGCAGAGAGAACTTATTTATAAGCAAAACAAATAAATGAGTCACGTTAGGTACTGCGTTGCCGCGCTAGGCAAAAATGCCTCGGTGCAACAACACACTGTGTTGACATCATCATGGTCTCACATCGTGAGGTGACATGATCCAGGCCGGATTTCCGCAACCAATATTGGTCTACATGTTGCAAGACTTCTACGACATCAACGTTGCGATATGATCCTCGCGGCCAGAACTTACAGCCAGAAAAACGAAGTCTTTACGACCTTAATCTGTGACGAGCATGTCACAGTTATGTCCTCGCAGTGATGAACATAAACTTTTTGTTCAAGTTCCAGGAAGTAATAGCGCAACAAGGACATCACGGTCTACTGGCCGCAATAGCTTAGAGGCTTGCAATCTTTTGAGACGAGACGTGCTAGTGCAACGTGGACCTTGCATTCCAATAAACTTGAACCCGCACAACACATAGCTCAAACACAAATACGGAACCTAACACAAATACAAGGCTTCTGGAAATCTACCGTATGGAGAAGCTGTTTCCATAAAGCCAAACACAAACAATACACTACACAACAATCGTGAATCTAAATACAGACACAGATCAACCAATGTGAGTTCACAGAATTCAACTAACGCAGCACATACAAATATGATCAATGCAATTCGTGATGCAAGTGTACGTAGAATGTTGCACATCAATTTTATACTACATGTATTTCTGCAAGCTTTAAAATCCACAACTCTGGTGTAACTATACCAATATTCATGTTGTAGTGTAGGGGTGTAGCATAATTTTCCAATTTGGTGTACAGGAGAATAAATACAGTCCAGATGAAGCTCTATTCCACAAGTGCTTCTGAATCTTCTAAAAACGGTAACCTTTAGGTCAAGCTAAAGCTCATCCTTCCCTGAGTAATAATGTCGAAAAACACAAGAAAAGTCTTGTGTTTCATGACCATCCTTGCAGAGCTTCGTGTATCTGCACCAAAGCAACAATTTCATTAGTACATAACAATTCACCATAATGTTGTTATAAAGGTTAATGTAGATCAAACTTTTCATAATCTTTGCTAGGAATTTGCACAAGTGAAATTTATCTAAATATGGTTCAACTCTTAACAATAAGGTAATGCTGAAGATTTACGTAAAAGGAGTTCAGAAGAGGATGTCACAAGAACAGTTACTAAAAAAGAGTTGTAACGAGAATGTAAATGAGGCTAAACAAATTACAGTTCCCAACTTAGAAATTCCATGAACAGCTGCTTCATCCAGGAGCAGAAGTCCAACAAATATTAATATTACATCCAAGAAAAAGTCAACCACATTCCAAACAAATCCCTAGGTATGTCACCAAACTTAATGGCCAGATCTTGCTTTTGGAATATATCGAATATGCAAAGAGCTAAAAGTTGCACAAACTGAATGTAATTCAAGCAAAATATCAAAAATTCCTAGCAAATACATCATTAGGCAGACAAAGGGTTGCATCAGATCTCCAATTTGTTCCTACGCTTTTCAGGAAATATTTACATTGATAATGATATCCTTGCCAATTATTAAACTTTATTTCATCTATCAACTAACTGAAAGCATATAATGATAGATTTTTCGTTTTTCTCAGCTTAACAAATGCATGATCCATCAAAGGTGAAGATTCCTAGATAAGAAATACATCTGTAAACTAGTGCATTCCCATGTAATATAGCTTCTCCATCTCAAGTTCATTGAACTCATGACAAAACGACAATGTACACCAGAATCTTTAAAGTTCAGAGGTTAGCTTGTATCAGCATAGGTACTTACATCTCTCGTGCTTGGGATGTTAATGGACATTTAAGACCAACCTGTTTTGCTGATTCAGAAGCGAGGTTTAAGTCTTTAGCCTGAACAATCAGAAGAGTATATCTATTAGTTCCCATGATTAGTCCAGCATATAAAAAACTAACAAATCTAGGAGAGGAATGAAAGCCATTAGTTGGACAAATCTTAGCTATGTGATGCAATCAGACTGCCGAAAAGAAAACTGCTACATGGTCACTATGGTTAACAACTCTTGCACATGTTTAGCACTTAAATTGGCAATTACAGTAAGTGATATAAATCATTTGAAACAAAGAATTTGCTACTTAAGAAAAATATTGAGACATGACTAAAACACCAAAATGAACCAAAAGAATGTAGATACTGCTATAATTGGTGAAGGAACATACATAACCGCTGCATGATTTTTATTATTGGGAAATCAATCAACATATGAGTCCGTAATGCAAATCATACTAGGTCTGTCCAGAACTCATGACATGAAATTTTCTGCTAAGATGTACACATGAAACATGTATTTCTGAGTTTCATGGCATGTTAAAGTGAAAACAAAACAACATGGTGCAATATTTAGTTTATATATTATCTCATGTTAGTATGTTGTCATAAGCATTTTCTACCAATTAACCGAATGAAGATAAAATGAAAATAGATGAGTTGATAATTGAGTAATTGTTCTACAAAATTTTGAAAAATTTATCTAAACTTTAGAAGGAGATAGTGATACAAGTTAAACGCAGAAACAATTTGATTAATAGAGGTAATAGATCTACTTTAATAAGGTTCTTACCTCCAAGTGATAAAATGAGCAACCTACTGAAGTATGAGTTCAGGTATCCATTTAACAGAAGGTAAATGTTGAGTGCAGAAAGCAATACGATAAAAGAGGAATATATTCATACTATAATAAGATGCCTACCTCTTAGTTATTAATTAAATTGAGATGCCTAGTCAAGTATTGAATAAAAGCCTAGTACGTCGTTTTGGAATCATAAAAAGCAATTATTGTTCAAGAAAAATATAAGGCAACACTATACCATGAGCTTAGATGCAAACCCACCACCATAATTCTGTGAAGATGGTACCCCTTCCATCACTCCGGGAACTGGATTATAACTATCACTGTCATTTTAAGAATGTTGATAAAATTATAAACTATGTCAAAAGAAAATTTGAGCAAAATCTGACTTAATTTTAATAAAGTATCTCAATGAAAGAAGAGAATAACTACTTTTGAACTCTGTACTATAGTAGAATGCTGTAGACTTGCCGGACAGACAAATGCAATTTTTCATACATAATTTATCATTGCAATTTTTCATACATAATTTATCATAACACACACATACTTACTTCAAACATTTTGTCTAATGAAAATAAATTATGTCCGAAGTATTCTTACAAACAAATAAAAAGGCCCTCAAGTCACACACCAGAAGATGACATGAGAGAACCATTGATAAGGAAAAATGATTAACTGACGTGGAATATTGATTAATTTAGTTTCCCGGAATGCATGTTTCAAGTTACAGCCACTACTTTATGTGGATTATAAGTCCATGGTTTAATATATTTCGGGACATTTAATGCACTCTTTCGTGCAGTATGAGTAATATACTGAGTAAGAAATTCTATTCTTTTCTCAAAAAAAAAATTCTGCCATGATCTTGGTTGTTCTAAACCTTGAGAAAGAAGAGAATAACTACTTTTGCACTCTGCATTATAGTAGAATGCTGTAGAATTGCCAGACAGACAAATGTGATTTGTCATACATAATTTATCACAACATACATACATACATATATACATAAATAAATTATGTCCGGAGTATTCTTACAAACAAATAAAAAGGCCCTCAAGTTACACACCGGAAGATGACATGAGAGAACCATTGGCAAGGAAAAATGATTAACTGACATGGAATATTTATAAATTTAGTTTCCTTGAATCTATGTTTCAAGGGGTACAAGTTACAGACACTACTTTATGTGGATTAGAAGTCAATGGTTTAAAATATTTTGGGATATTTAATGCACTCTTTTGTGCAGAATGAATAATATACTGAGTAAGAAATTATATTCTTTTGTGTATTTTTTTTCCCATGATCTTGTTTGTTCTAAACCTAGTGCTTGTATTATTGCCTCACTCAAAAAGGTATCCATCTCACTAATATGAGACAGAATATAGAAGTATGGGGATACCTACTCCAACAGCGAGCACTTGAGGAGTTAAATATCTTTGTTAGCGTACTAGCAGCAATTCCTAGTGACTGACCGAGAACAAGGGCTTCTGACACCCCAAGCATACTCACAGCCAGTGCCAAGTTGTTGCAAATCTTTGCTGCCTAAATGACAAAACCATGTATAAGATATCAGATGCTGAAAAACAAATTCTAGTAGGTAAAAGTATAAACCACTACAGCCTGCACACATACTATTACTTTATTGTCCATTGGACTAGTAAATACAACTCAGACGTATCTTGTGGAAGGCATTGAGGAACCTGACAAATATGTTTATAGATAATGGCCCCAATTTGCGAAATATGCATCTTCTCAAGCAAGAATACATAACGGCCAAAGGATCATGATAAGGACTTAAGCACAGTTTTTCATGGTGTTTGTTTAATAATATGGGGTATTATCAATTTAGTCCCTAAGTTTTGGTGAAAGATTAATTTTTTAAACGAGTTTGCTTTTGTACAATCCAACTTGGTTCCTTACTTTTCAAAAATACAGCAAATTGGTCCATCTATTAGTCAACCATTAGTCCAACTTAACAGTTCCAAGGGATATTTTTGTCTTTAAACATAAAAAAAGCCCATATGTCAAAATATATATATATATATATATATATATATATATATATATATATATTTATCACAAAATAAAATTAATATAAAATTGTAAATTAAAAAAAAAAAGTTAAAAAAGAAAAAAGAAAAAAAAAATGGTGGAGATTGGATCTCCACCAACATCCATGGAGATCTCCAGTTTCACGAAACCCATAACAAAATCCATCGCATAATCTTTTTTAATATTTCACGAAACGCAGTACAACTATGAACATCTTCCTCTCCGGTTTCAATTTTTTCAAGAATCCAATTCACAAAAATCTTTCGTTTTTTTTTCTTTTTAAATTTTCCATGAGCAAAGAGAGACTCATGAGCAAGCCCACGAATTTCTTTTGAAATATAATCAGACCATTCTCTTTTAGTTCAAGAAAAGGTAACAAACAAAACCCAGGAATACCAGTTGAATTCTTTAGTGATATGTTGTGATCTGCTGCTTCAGTGTCCATGCTTAGATGTCAACAATCTCGAATTCAAGAATAGGGAAAGTGAGATGCGGCTGAGTGAGGCCGAAGCCTCCCCGCCGTGAACCGGGGGAGGCGATAGTGCGATACCTCCCCCACCGCGCCTCCCCAGTCCCCCTTTCGCAGTGGGGGAGGATCTCCTTCCATGGAGATCTCCATGGATGTTGGTGTTGATCCAAACTCCATATTGGATCTCCACAAACTTTCTTCTTCTTCTTTTTAAAAAAAATTCTCTTAATCTCCAACCGTCCATCGTGTGATGGACGGTTGGAGATATTTAAAAAAAATAAATTATGGATTTAAAAAAAATAAATTAAAATAAAATATCATTTCATCTCCACCGTCCATTTTGAGATGGATGGTGGAGGTCAATTTAAGAAAATAAAAAAAAAAAATTTAAAAATCATTTTTCAAATTAATTTGTCTTTATTAATGGATTTCAATTTTAAAAAATAAATAAATAGTATTATGTTATCTGAAGAGTTAATATATATTTATAGGTTTTTTATTTTAAAAAATTGTAACATTTTTATGATATTATTTATTTTTGTTTTGTATTTTATTAATTTCCTGTTATTATTTAATTTTTGAAGATTTTTTTTTGAATAAGTTTTATAACACATGTCAATTTTGTATTGGACAATCCAAATCGGTAAAGTTGTCAAATTGTAAAAGGTTGGAAGGCAAAAGTATCATTCTCATTCAATAATTAAATACAAAGGGTAAAATGGTCGATTTGTATTTTTTGTCACATTTGACCGTCAAAATTTTGGTCAAAGAGACCAATTTGATGTATTTTTGAAAAGTAAAGGACCAAGTGTTGTAAGAAAGTAAACTCGTTTAAAAAATTGATCTTTCACCAAAACTTAGGGACTAAATTGATAATACTCCTAATAATATTACTAATCAGGCTATTCTGTTTGATGAGTCTGATCATGTCTGGCTCATATCCATGTATGTCACATGGATGTAGACATCGTCAGCATTCGAAATTGAATTCAAAATAATGGTAAAAACTACACAAAACAGGTATGAAGGATGGTGAAATGAAAGGGAAAGAAAGATGGTTTCTTCAAATCTGACATACTGAGTCAGTAGAAATCATCAATCAATTGAAGCAGCATATCTCATATTATTGAGACACCAAATATACTAGTTGTGTATTTTAGGCAGAAAGAGAAAGAATCTATCTTAGACCAAATCAACTAACATCTGAATTCATAAAACTTCTAATCAGTACAAACTATTTCAAATGTTGGAGTTATACAGCTTTTCAGCTCTCAGTTGGGCAAACTAGGATTACTCCAGCAATGGATTCTTACTGCCTCCTATTTAATGAATGGTTGATGTATATGGTTTTGTGTTGGTTGTGTTACAGTGTGCATCACATTTTTTTCGTTCCAATTCCACAATGACTATAAATCTCAATTGCCAAGAAAAAACAAAAGGATACAGAGCTGAGAATCACATGTAAATATATACATCTGGAAAATTTTAAATTGACATTTTCAAAGTTTTAAAATAAATTTTAGGTCATAGTCCTTATCTTAACATGCTGTAGTAACATGAATTCTTCATCCTTAGAATCACCGGAATCTCAGCAAAAAACAAAGCTACTCCAATGGCTAATTCACCACCATACAAGTTTTATCACAAGGCAAAAAAGAAAAATACAAAAACAATACACAAATGGATATATAAAAGCAAAAAACCTCAAGATTACTAGTTTTGAATATTCAATGAAACTTACTGAACCATTTCCTGCTCCACCACAATAAATTGAGTTTCTGCCCATTGAAAGGAATAAGGGTTTGGCAGCTAGATATGCATCCTCCGAGCCACCAACCTGAATGACATGCCATCTTTCATTCATAAGTCATTTAACTTCAGTGTTGCTAACCTAACATGACTCTCATCGAAAATATATGGGTTCATTCATAACATATATGACTAAACTTCTTGAATGTGTTATAACAAAAAAAAAAAAAAAAAGGGATGCAAGCTAAACAACTCTGACGAGAGTGGTAAGATAATTGCAAAAGAATTACTATCTATGGAAAATAAGCAACAGTTAGAGAAGTCGGATGCTATACAGTTGACATTATATTTAGTGTGGTCAAAGTACAAAGCTACCCAGATTAAATGAGCTCAGGTTGGAACTACTACCTATTCAGTTTAAAGATGATGGATTATGCAAGTAACCGATTTTATAATAATCATTTTTACAGATTTTACAATTAATTTAACATATTTTGAAATTATTTACATCATTCTAATATTCTCCTGAATTACCAGATTGACAAGTTGGCTAATGTTGGAGTTTACATAAGGCTTACCAACAGAGTTTAAAGTTTCCAGCTCATTCATTAGCAAACCAGCCCCAGAATAAATTGTCAGCCAAACCCATTGAATATTAGATGTTGTACCACTCTTTTAAGCACAACAGGACCGAACCATAAAAGTTGAATGCTTTTTTATTTTGGTAAAAGCATAGATAAGATTTAACATGCTACATTTGTGGTGAAAAGAAAATATACTCTGCAGAAGCTTTAGTTCAGTAAAACCCTATAAGGCTATAACAGAAAAAATGATAAATGCCAGGTTGCTAAACATGATTGGTATGGTAGCAGATGAAAGAACCTAGAAAATATCACAAAGGTGCCAGAATTAAAAATTTACCCAAAATATAAATTACTACAGTTTATAAGAGAACTATTCTAGAAATAAAAGCGTCAGAAGTTATCATAATGTGTCATCTCCAGCCATATATCATATCAACAACATATAATTGAGAAAATAAATAGTGTATGGATAAATATAGAATAGTAGTATAGTACACAAACAGGTTCAACAAGGGCAGCCTAGGGCCTATTCAGTAATGCTTTTTTTTTTTTTTTTTTGGTTATTGTTTTATCAATTTTCATTTGAAAATGAGAAATTGATTTTTTTATGTTTTAGAATCTAAAAATACCATGGATCTTTCAAAAAAAAAAAAAAATCATACCATGAATGTAAGTGTACCAGTTTCTGCAGCAACAACCCCTCCCGACACAGGAGCATCCAACATGACAGGGTTCTCCCACAAATCTACATAAAGATATTGTTAGATTTTTAAAGGAGAATAGGAAATTTTAAATCCTACATATGAAAGATAGAAATCTCATTATTCAGAGACTGGGTTTTGATCCTGATTCTAATCATTCAATTTATTGAAGGTTTAAAGGCAAGAGGAAACTGTGTTCGCAATATGGAAGAAGATTACATAGCTAAAATGTGTATAGTAGTTTCTCAAGTTTATACTAAAGGAACTTGAAGAGTAGCTAATTTGTGATAACAAAATAATGAATTGTATGAATGTATGATAATGATGGCTGAGTAAGCATGAGTAAATCAATGGCTAATATTCCCATAAAAGAACTTGAATGTTCCTTTAGTGAAGTAGTACCTTTCTTTTCTTTTAGACTACAGTTAGATACAGCGGCAGAAATATTTCTAGACGTTTGGGGATCAATAGTAGATGAGTCTATTAATATTCGCGGTCTTAGGATATTCCCTCCTTGAAGTAAACCATTTGGTCCATTGTAAACATCCAATACCTACAAGTAAGGTGGAGGTTCATAATATTTGCATAGTTTGTAAAACAGAAAGTTTGGGAGCAAAAGCTCAGTAGTTAATTATATATGACATTCAAACTTACAAATTTTAAGGAGAAAACCAGAGTTGATTCATCTGAAGTGTAAACAGCATACAATTGCGAGAAAACAACAGATAAAAATAATTTTTTTTGTTCTTTTTTTGGTGCTGGGAAATGCGGAAAAAAGTTGCATGATCTTCCATGACAATGCTATGATCTTCCATGTTAAAGCGGAAAAGAGAAGGGGTGGATGTGGGAAATTAAAGCATATAGATAGAGGAATACAGTACAGGTGATTTAAAATTGTCCCAGCGAATGTCTAGTCCTTATATATACCATGAAAACATACAATGTTTAACAATTTTCATACTACTAGGAATCATAAACTAAATTCACAGTTTAAGTTGAATAAAATTCACTTGCTTTACATTTCAATCTCATGGCCCAACTAGATACACTTACACAAGGACCACTTCTATAAACACTATGGAGACCCATAAATATTGTATGCTTTCACATTAAACAAGAGTATTTCCACATTAAGCTCCAATAAATTGTTAAACATAATGATGACATTTAACAATATTTTTGACATATTAGTGGGTGAAAAACCAGGCAACAGATAGTATAGATCTTCATTTCAAGAAGAAAAGCCAAAATAGGTAATAATACTCACGTGAGATGATGAAGGCAACATTGTAATTACAATGTCACTTGTTTCTCCAACTTCGAAAGGTGTTTCTTTTGTAGCGACTCCCATGTCAAAGAATGTCTTCATGACATCAAAGTTTCTGAATTACAGCAAACTTGACAATTTGGTTCAAAGTAGTGATGTTTATGGTATAATTTTTATAAATTGTACAAACCGATTAAATTTACAACATAAATTAATGGGACATATCACTAGAAATACGTGTTTATATCTCTTTATAACACATATTCAACAATTGGATCCATATAACCTAGAGAATGAGAAAAAAAAAATTAGGAACAAAAGGATGTAATCAGACCAACAGGCTTGAGCTTTATTTATATCGGTCTAATATATGTAAAATTACATCTTTGTCCAACATGTATATATAAAAAATAAAACACACTCAAACACTTAAAAATATTTTAACACTCCTCCTCAAGCTAGGGCAAATATATTTTGAATCCCCATCATGGAACACAAATTTGAACTCACTCTTACTTAAGGCCTTAGTAACAACATCTTCTATTTGATCAGCAGACATAACATAAGGTGTGGAAATTTCACCACTGATCACCATCTCTCAAATAAAATAACAATCCATTATTTCATTAAAAAAAATGGGTTAATAGCTATATGAATTACCTAATTATGACTTTGTCAAAAAAAAAAAAAAGCCTACCTAATTATCACAGTACATAACTAAGAAGTTCAGTTCTTGAAGAGAATTTTTAATCCACATAACCACCAAACTGTATGAGCCATTGCTCTCTACTCTGTTTCAACACTTGATCTAACTACCACATTTTTGTTTCTTATTTCTCCATGTAACTAAGATACCCCCTAGACATGTGCAATAGTTGCTAGTTGATATTCTATCAGTCATAGCACCTACCCAATCAATATCAGAAAAAAGTAACGACATCAAATGGAAACAAAAAATCATTTTGTATGCTAAACCCACTCCCATTGTGCCTTTCAAGGATCTTAAGATCTTGCATACAGTGTCCCAATGTATTTGTTTAGGATTTTCCATGAAATGGCTCATAGCACTTGTAGAAAATGTAATATGTGGACAAGTAACAGTCAAATAAATCAACTTCCCAACCAAGCTTCTAGACCTTCTTTTCTATGAGAAGTCTGGACTTTCTTTATCAAGTATCTCCCTAATGAACTGGTTATTAATCACACTAAAACACACCCAAAAACTTTAAAGTACACTTTAACATAACCAATATATTTCTAATAACATTATAAACAAATTAAACACTTAGCTCAATAGCAGCACTTCAAAGAAAACATAGTGCTGTAAGGGCAAGCAAAAGGTTTGAATGCATTACATGTCATGAACAGTCAACTTGTATCCAGCCTTCATTAAGTTATTTGCCATTCTGTATCCCATATTTCCCAGCCCTATAAATCCAACACTCTGTGTACATTAAAAACCAATAAACATAACCAGTCAAGGAGAAAACTTCATCACACAAAAATATAAGAAGAAAAAACTGATATAAGTTTTCATTAATTGATTCTGAAACATGGAATTGAGGTCAAATTTATAAGTCAAATTTATATTAAACTGCAGACAGGTATATGTATATATTATTCATTAATTTCACTATGGGAGCAAATTGAGGTCTCAAAACAATTCAAATTGAATAGCGAGGTTGCATCCTGTAACTAGACACTAAAATTTAAATATAAAATTGACAAAAAGATCCACAACTTTCCCAAGCAAAGATCAAATTTCCAGAGTATCACAGCACTAAAGTGAAAATAAATCCACGTAATGCAAAACAACCTTACAAAGAAAGCTATTAGTCTATCGATCATCTGAAGTGCCGAATTAGTCTATCGATCATGAACCATTCACAAATTCAAACTCAATTTGAGAGATGAAAGTAAAACGTCAAATTTATCTCAACCTAAATGAGCTTGATAATGTATAATTCTTGCAGAGCGCGAATAACCCAAACACCAGAGTTTGAAGAAAAGAAGTATAAAATTCAAGACTGTAGAAAAAGAAGCAGTTACCTCGAACTGGCATGATGAAGAGAATGTACGCATTGGGGATATGAATGTAGAATTACGTTTGGCAAGAGAAACAAGTGCTCTGACTCTGCAAATCGCCATTGATTGATAGATTATAGAGCTCTCTTGCTTCACTTCTGGCACAGTAGAATCGTAGAAAATGCATGCGAGGTGCGGACTTTTGTCAGTGCGTGAGAACTGAGAGGCTCTGATGCTGATGCAGTGATGCCAGCTTTGCCTCTTTTTTTAATTGCAAATATACCTCTAATTTTAGGTAAAATTGCACTTCCAGGAAATGCCTATGTGATTTTTAGGGGTGGGTGTGAGTCGATCCGGTTCGGTTTTCAGCCGAAACCGTTCATGACTCACTTATACTCGGTTTACTTTTTTTTTAATCGGATTGACTCGCCTTGACTCGAACCTACTTTTTCTAGTTCGAGTCGGTTCGGTTTAGTTGTATGCGCTTTTTAGATCATAATTCAACAACACCAAGTATTAAATATATATATATAGTCCCGATCTAGTTGGTGCATTCTAATATAACTTTATCAGGATATTGAATGTTAGCCACTAGTTTTGACAAGTGCATACACACTTGAGTCAAAGTATATAAAACGTGTGACTCACATTCAATATCCTCACGAAGTTATATCAAGATGTACTAACTAGAAATTTCTGTATATATATTTATTTAACTTCATAATATAAACGGAAGTCCAAATAGTCCATAATACATTCCATCATAATTTAAAATATATTCTATAAATAACTTTAAGAAGTGGCAATGTTGCTGTGGATTTCCTTGCTAAGTTAGGTTCTTTGAGTGGTTGATCTAGGAAGTCTGGGCTGGCTGAGGTTTGTGGTCCATTGTTCCTTTGTTATTTTGGGGGTTGTTGTGGGCAGGTTCTTGCTTGTTTGTTCCTTTTTGTGTCAGTTGAATATAATGCCTTTTCAAAAAAAAAATAACTTTAAGAAAAATATATATATATAACAATAATAACATTCACGACTAAATGTTAATAACATGGTCCAAACTAAAGATAAGTTTTTATCTTCCATCTAAAAAAAGGTCATTCGAGCAATTAACAACAAAAAATTAGAGGAAAAATACAAAGTACAAAGTTAAGTCATTATATATATATATATATATATATATATATATGGGCAAGATCCATGGCCCCATTTTTTTACACAATTTTTGACACAATTTCTTGGTCATTGGATCTTACTTCTTTTAATTGATAGGATTTATTTTCTTTTTCTTTCCTTATTTATTATAAATATTGTCTCTCATCTAATTAATAATTTATCTCTCCAACATATTATTATTTTATTAAATTCTCTCACCTTATTTAATTTTATGTCTTTAATTTATTTTTCTTTTCTTATCTTTTTTCCTTTCCACGTTTTCTTTTTCTTTTTCGTTTTCTTTTTTTACTTCTAAAACCAGAATATATCACTCTGACCTTTTCATTCTTTAAAATCCCCTTTTTTTTTCACTATTCTTATTTCTCAATTTACTTCATCTAAAATCAAAAAATTTATACATGTAATCACTCTCTTCTTAGAAATTACTTGTGTATAAGTACTGTATATAGATTTAACTATCATAAAATCTATTTTCAAAAATAGATATCATCACATCTATTCAAAAAGAAGAAAAATAAACTAAATCAATTTTTTCCAAAGCAAAAAATTAAAAAGAAATCTAACATGTCAAATCTTACGACGAAAATTTTAACAAGATTGTAACAACCTTATATAAACAATTCCTAAAGAACCAAAATATTTGTTCTTTCAATCTTTTTATTTTTTATTTTTTATTTATATCATTATTAACTAGAAAACAAAAAGATACAACATAACAAAAATAATTAAATAAATATAAAAATTCGAAGAATAGAAAAAATACCTTAGATAAACCTTGAGCATCTGCCGATAAGTCTTTCAATTCCAAATTTTTTGACATTTTTGAATATGATAAAATCAGTTGAAGCTAATGCAATGAAAGGGAAAGAAAATAAAGATAAGAAAATGAAAGATTTTAAAGATTGAAGAGTGAAAGTCTGATAAAAAATTAAAAAAATAAAAAATAAATAAATATACAAAGGTGTAAAGGAAAAAAGAAAAGAAAAAAAAATAAAGACAAAAAGTTAAATAAGGTGAGAGAATTAAAAAAAAAAAAAAATTGGAGAGATAAGGTATTAATTAGGTGAGAGAGACAATATATGTAATAAATAAGGAAAGAAAAAAAAGAATAAATCTTATCCATTAAAAGAAGGAAGATCCAATGGCCAAAAAGTTGTGTCAAAAATTGTGTAAAATAATGGGGTCATGGATCCTACCCCCATATATATATTTTAATTAATAAAACAATATTCATTAACTGGAATCATTATAAATCTAATATTTAATAAAATAATCTATAAACAAGTATGATTACTTAAAATAAACATTATATTTATTTATATTTAGTTTTATAATATATATATATATATATATATATTTAGTATTTACTCCGTTTAGTCTAGTCGGATCGGTTCGGTTCGGTTTTTGGTACGGCAAAACCATTCATGACTCATTTAAACTCGGTTTTCATTTTTTAGAATCAAATTGACTCGTCTCAACAAGGTGACTCGACTTGAACACGTATTTTTTGTTTGGTTTGGTTTGGTTCGGTTAACCATGTATCGTAAATTGTGCCCACCCCTAGTGATTTTTAAGGGCAATCACAAATAAGTCCTGAATTTTTTTTTTTAAACAAATTACAAGTAATTTGCGACCTCTTCATAAGTGACCAAATTAGTCCTCTTCCAAGTGCAAAATTAGTCTCTGGCCTTTCAAAAATACAAAACTAGTCCTTGTTGACTATTAGGTTAAAGATTTAATTTTGACAAGTTGTGAAATTACTTTTTCCGAATCTAGATGAAGGAGGCCGTCTTCCGAATCTGAGTTTAGATTCTATCCAATTCATTGGGCCGATTAGGCTGTGAGGGATAGAGAAAAAAAAAAGTTATTTCAAAGTTCGAATACATGCGCATAAAGAAAAACTAGTAGAGAAAGCTAGTTAGTCTCTCACCTAATGATTGGAGGAGAGCGGAACAGCGACACCATTTCGGTAGAGGACGGCATGAGAGTTGTCACTTTTGGAGACAATGACCTTGTCAGGTGTGACTTTGACGACCGCGACAGTGGATTTTTGGACCTCGCAACAGCAGTTTGAGACAATTGAATTCTTCTACCACATTTTCATCTCTCAAGTGTAATTTCACAATTTGTTAGGGTTATTAGTGCAATTTTCCTTTCTTATGATGATATAAACATTGAAATATGCTTGTAAAATTCATTACCTTTTTAATACTTAATATATGTAGCGAATGAAAAGACTATTTTGCCACTAATTTGTTAGCAATAAATAGAAATCAATCATTGGTACGATTCAAAGTGGTTATTTCTGCAATTACACCATATGTAACTATATGTTGGTGCATTTTACCCTTGTTTTGATCATCCATATAAAAACAATCACGTAACAGTTCATTGAATTTTATTGGATTTCATCAAAATCTTTGAAGATGTTAATATAAGGGTTTAAATTATATTTATATATAGAGCAAATAACACCATGCCTCCTTGAGGTTTCCTCTTTTACACGTGGAATTAACTTTACCAAAAACTAACATATACCTCCCAAGTTGTTAGGGTTTATTAGGTTGACCATTTAGTTAAACACCTTTAAAGGGTAATATTGTCATTTTACCCTTAATTTAATAAAATC
This sequence comes from Acer yangbiense, assembly GCA_008009225.1. NCBI lineage: Eukaryota > Viridiplantae > Streptophyta > Magnoliopsida > Sapindales > Sapindaceae > Acer > Acer yangbiense. The sequence continues at coordinate 20,328,486 of CM017773.1, read as the reverse complement.
ATTAAAAAAATATATTTATAAAAAAATGATCTTTGTAAGGTTCTTGTGTTTATGCTAAAACAAGCCAATAGGGGGGTGAATAGGGCTTTACCAAATATTCACGGAATTAAATCAAACTTTTTAATAAATATATCAAAGTGCAACATAACTTTAACCTGATGCACTTGTATTAATAGATTAGTACTTGGTTAAACTTAACACAATATTGCTTAACAAAATAATACTTGACAAACAATCAACTAATAAACAATCTATCGACAACAATATTTAGATCATCTGAACGTTGCATTCATTTATGTGTGATAGTCTAACTGCCTTAGAGAAGCATTCTAGTTCTCTACCACAACGTGTGACGCAATGTCATCCTCATGAAATTGTCTAATTCTTTGCAGTAACTTTTGTTCATTCACTAAGACATAATACCGCGGATTCTCATCACGGAGGCAGGTTGCGGAATTGCCAAAATCTTGGCATTAAATTTTGATCATTTGATGCAACATATTAACGCAACGTACATGTTGTTGATTAAGGTCGCAGAATTCACAAAAACTTGGTAGTAACATTTGCCTATTTTAGCGTGACTTGGGACTGCAAGGTCTAGATCGTGAAATTGTCAAAATCTTGGTAGTCAGTGTCTAGTGTTTTGGCGCGACATAATACCGCAACATGGAGGTTGCATCAGGTTATTTTGCCTTGCACGACTCGCAGCATTTTTCCCATGTTGCAACGCACAATCACAACGGACTCTCCAAGTTGTTTTAATGATCGCTTTTTCAGTCCTATGTATAAAAGAAATTGCTCTTTTGGAATCATTATCACTTCATACACACACAAAAAAATGAAATTTTCAAAAGAGATGTGCTTTCAATCCATCGTCTCTCACTCATCATCCCTCAACCTTAGACCATGTGCTAGAGTTCATGTTGGTTGGGTCTCATTTTTCCATTGTGTTCATAGGTCATGTAAGTATTTGTATTTCATCTTGACTTGTTCTTACTATTCTTAGACTTCATTTATATATGTTTTGAAGTTTTTTGAGAATGTATTTAAGGATTAGTGATAGCTAAGTTGTTGGGTTTGTTTGTGACAATTAAGGGTTCTTAATTTAGAGCATTGTTTTCATTAATAGTCTTTGTAGAATCATTTGGTCTTGCATTCTACAGTATATGTTCATGTTGCATTGAGCACATAGGCCACATTATTTTCTTTGTGAATCCAAGTCTCGTTATCCAAAGGTGTCGGATTAAGTAAGCAATTTATTGGTAAAAGTCTTGTTATCATAAGGTGTAAAATTATGTAAGCATTACGTGAAACAATAGTCACTATAAAAGGTTCGTGAAGTAGATTTAGGCTATAGTCCTAGCATGGTGTGACTAGGTGAGTCAAGTGCTTGAGGGTGTTACTAAATTATCATATAGTGGATTTTTGTGACGAAAGTGGCCGACGGTGATTGGTCCCGTGGTTTTTACCGGTTAAGGTTTTTCACATAAAAATCAAGTGTCAATTGCTCTATCTCTCAACTTGATTTTATTTGTATATATTCTCAATTGTTTGTATTCCGCTAGAGTTTCATAAAAAAATAAAAAAAAAATGGGTATAAACCTATTCATCATTCCTCCAGGTTAATAGTACGTACCATACTTTTACACACTTTCATTATCAAATAAAATATTACATTTAAAACTCAATATCACTTTAGTGAGATGAAATATAAAAATATTTATTTAATTTTTAATCTCCTTTTATCTAAATATTTTGTGAATATATGTTTCATATTAGAGGTTCAATCAATAAAAAAATATATGAATCCGTAAAATACCGTGACACGTGTTATAATATTGGAAAATCTTCAAGCAAATCCATTAGATTGAGATTTACATACCAAAAATGGTCTCTCAAATTCACACCAGCCACACCGAAAACTCGATAAATTGAGCTTAGACCCCTCTCTCTTATTCACGCTGCAACCATCACTAGCTAGTCGTGTAAGCCTCTCCTCTGTTTTTCTTCCAAAATCATCCCCTCAACCACCCTTTTTTTCATTTCCAAACATCTTTGTATGTCTAGATTTATGCATATTTTTACATGGCAGGATAGGTGATATTGTTTCATCACTTCATTTCAATATATATCATAAGAGCAAACACTCATTTCTTCATTTATTTTATTCATTTTTTAAATTTCTAAAGAAGATATATAAATATATTTTTCATATTTTTTATCTCATATTTTAACACCATTGATGTATATGCATAATATTTATGTAATATATCGGTATATTATATCGTTTGTTTGATGTATTTTACCACAGATCTGTTTAATATTGGTCAGATCTTAGATTTGATCGGATATATTATTAGATATTGATCTTACACCGTTAATAATAAAAACTATATATGAAATAATACATAAATAAATATAATTTGACTCGTCTTATCTCGTGATGATTTTTATAATATTCACATAAAAAGTGTGTCAATTTGTAAGTTATTTGTTAGGCTTCTAGGTCATTTGATTTGATGTATTTAATGCTTTTGATTTTGACTAACCTTTCTAGTATTTCTAGGTTTTATAGTTTTTCTTTATTGTGGATCCTCGATTTAACAATAATCTTAAAAAGTTTTAATCGATGTTAAGAAGTTTTGATCTTGATCATTGAGACTGTTTTGGATTTTGTTAGAATTCTGAATCCCACACCTAAAACTTTTTGTAAATATTGTTTTTATTTTATACTAAACTTCTTCTCTCTAAATTTTGTTAATTCTAGATCTCGTACTTGAGAATTTTTATCATTATTAGTTTTTTCTTTTAGTAAGATTTTGTTCTCTTGGAATATACAAATCAGGTCTAAGGTACTCACCAGATAATAACTATATATATTTTGGGTAGTAACAATTTGCTTCTTCTTTTTTTATAACAGGAATCAATTGCAATTCATCAGATACTAAGTGATCAAATTTATGGATTCTCAATGGATTAATCACCAACGACACAGTGGAATGAATGACTATGTTGGAAATCTTAATCTGAACCTAACCCTTAACTTAGGGCTACAAAATAGTGATGATCAAGATCAACTCCAACATGATTTTGTTCTTAAAACGGCCCCACATTGCCATACCGACCTCAACATTGGTGGCCCTAAATATACTCAGGTATGATAATATATTCATACTTTTGTATTGTTTTTTTCGTTTCTAAATAAGAATAAAAAAGCATTTAGCTATTGAATTAATTTTTCTACCATAGAATTGTGTTAAAACATGATCATGACAGTCTTACTTCATCTAGTGATCACTTATATTGTAAAATCTCATAAATTAGGAGAAATTTACAATTCAGTTCCTAATTTTTGGTAAAATATCATTTTTTTAAATGAGGAGAATGTATATGAGGTGTGTTTTTTTTTTCTCCATTGACATGGGTTCATTTTGAACCAATGATGATGACATTATGAAATGTTTTTTAAATTCTGTTTTGTGTTTTTTTTTAAAAAACCAATTATTGGCTTTTGTTTTGATTCTACAAACTATGTTTGTGTTCCATGTTGATCCATCCCCCTTTTTTTTTTTCGTTTTTTAATTTTTATATATTTTAAATTTAATTTTTTATTTCAAAAAATTTGTGTCACGCGTTACATTTTCATTGGATTATAAGTTAGATTAAATTGTAAAATTTTAAAATGTTATAGGGTAAAATAATATTTTTAAACCCCTCAATTAAAGTTAAGGGTAAAATCATCAATTTACATATTATGTGATATTTGACAATTAAACTCTAAGAGATTTATTTAATGTATTTAAAAAATGTTAGGGACCATGGGTACTATAAAATTAAAGACCTTTAAAAAGCTAATATTTTGTCAAAAGTTAAAGACTAAATTGTAAATCTATAAACCGATTTCATTTATCTATTTTTTTTTAAATAATAAAATAATTTTTTAAAACTTCATTATTTTATAAATGTTTCTAAACATCTTTGTAAACATGGTGCTTTAAAAATTGTTATAATTATTATTGTTTTACAAAGTAGGTATTGTTAAGAATTTTTTTAACAATCCACATATGTATAAGATATGGGTGCCTTTTGCCAAGAATATATATAGTAATTTAATAATTCTTTTGGCAAGAAAGTTGATTTCTTACCAATGTAACTGTTGTCTTCGATGTCATCTTTATATATAGAAGTCTTTAACAATAACATCTATTCTATTGTTATTTTATCTTTATATATAGAAGTCTTTAACAATAACATCTATTCTATTGTTATTTTTACATTTGTTACTGTGATCTTCATTGTCATATATATTTACATAAATTATTTTGTTTTTGTCTATATTTAAACTCTTAAATATATATAGATTATATATATATAACTTAAAATTTAATTTTTCCTTTGAATTGTGTCTAAGTGTTATGCTTGTTTAATATTACAGGGAATAAATACTCACTATGAAATGCATAATGCCGAAATAGGAAGTCACAATAATATCAGTAAACATACCTTTAACAATAATGATATCAACAACCCCTTATATGCATGGCCACCATCGAAAATGGAAAAACCTGTTGGCCAATTTCTAGGCTCTTCAACATCTACTTCTCTCCACACAAACCATTATCAACCACACACCAACTTCAATGTGAACCCTAACAACCACCATATTATGCCACCACCACCACCTCCACCATCGGAGGCCATAAATGCTTACACAATAATCAATGTTCCAGCAAGGAGGGCTGGTCGTAAGCTTGGAAATATAAGCTCGAGTGCTGGTTGTGCGAAAAAGAAACCAGGACAACTGACCTTGGTACATCCTAATAAGAGATGCAATAATCTCAATTGCAAAACCAATGACACCCCCATGTGGCGCAGAGGTCCTCATGGGAAGAATGTAAGTGATAATAATTAAAACTCCAGTTTTTGTTTTTGTTTTTATTGTTATTATTATTATTATCACTATTATCATTTAAATTTTTATTGATTTGACTTTTCATATTTATGTTTAGACTTTATGCAACGCATGTGGCATACAGTACCAGAAGGATAAGAAGAAAAGGAAGTACAGAGAAGCAACAGGCAACGGGTCTCGTGGTTAGGTGTCCGATAAGAAGAAATTTAAATTTTTATCTCATTTGAATGTTATTTCCTTTTATTTTTGATTAAATAATATTTTAAACCCAAATTTTGGTTCAATTGCTATGTTAAAATATGATATTGGGGAATATCTTAATCTCTTAAGTATAAAATGGACAATTGTAAGAGAATTTGCTCTTATTTTAATTAATGTGATAATGCTTTCATAGTTCTTCGTTAGTTGTGAGGGGAATATAAATTCATTATATTTGGGTAATATTAAATTTACTTCCAAATATTTTACGAAAAGTGCTAAATTTTGATAATCTGAGTTGATTTGACAATAATTTTAAAAAGTATGAATGTAAGAGAGTTATTTTTGCAAAATGATTATGAAATAATTTAGTGTGAGATTTAATAAATCTTTTAAATGACCAAATCATCCACTATAATTTTAACAAAAAGACACTTTTTAAATGATCCTCAAAGTTGTGAGTTGTAATCATAAATTAGTTTTGCTAATTTGGATATGTATTGAATTAAGTTGTGATAAATAATTGAAATAGAATCTGAAAACTAAAAAGATGTTTTAACTTGTGTTAGAGATAGTTTGCCCATTAGTGTTAGCTCAAGCTCTATCAGAGCCTGCTTCCTTTTCATGGTACCAGAGCCTTTTAATGACTAATCATCTATGGCTAACGGTTCCGGTAGATCTTTGACAATCAGATATGGTGATCACAATTCTTCATCGTCCTCATCGGCCAACTTCACCGTTCTTGCAAAGTGCGGTCAACTTCAATATGCTTGTCAAGTTAGATAGAAGGAACTGCATTTATTGGAAAGCAAGAGTATTACTTGCAATCAAAGCTTTTGAGTTAGACAATTTCATTACTGGTTTAAAAAATATTCCTCCTAAGTTTGTTGAGATACAATCAAGTTATGGTAGTGAAAAACAAGATGAAGTCTAATAAAATGTTGTTGTGCTGGCTATTATCAACATAAGTCCTAGTATAACTGGAAAAGTTACTAGTTGTACTGCTTTATAAGAAGTATAGAGTGTTTTGGAGAACAGTTAGTGAGTTTGTTCTTAAGGCCAAGACAATAGGTGATGCTCTTAAATCAGCTGGTGAGATGATTAGAGATCATGATTTGTTGCTCAAGATGCTCAATGGGCTAGGACATGAGTATGATCTTATAGTTGTGTTAATTTCTTCACATAAACAAACAATGAGCATTCAAGAAGCTCAATACTTGTTAAAGATTCATGAGCAAAGAATTGCTCGCCTAAATACTGTGTCACAAGTTGATACCAAGAATGTAAGTGCTTGTTTGGTTGAGTGTTCTACTGCCTCAAAAAGTCTACAAACGTCTATTTGAGATTTTTAGAGTTGTTTGGTTGCAATTTTAAGATTGTCTATTTTAAATTGAGTAGAGGCTAGTAGAGTTTAAACCTTTACTAGGCAAAAATTCATGTGTTGGTACTTCTCCAAATAGACTTTTTTTTTAAATAAAAAAAAAAAGTCTACCAACCAAACAACTATATTGTTTTTTTCAAAACTCTATTTCTGTTGTAATTATTGAGATAACATATAAATAAAATAAAAGATTAGAGAGACATGAGAGACGAGACAGAGAGAGATAACATATATTCTTTGTATTTAATTTTGGAGCACTTCAACTGAAACAACCACTTTACAATGGAAAAACCCAAAACATATATATAGGCAAACTCTTTGCTTAATGGTGAAGTCTACCAAAGGGAAAAGGCCAGCTGATGCAAGTGGAGAGAGGCGGTGGTGATGCAAGTGGAGAGCTATCAAGTGGGCAAGTGGTGGAGATATTTGAGGAGATATTATGTGAGATATTTGGGGAGATATTTAGAGAGATATTTAGGAGATATTATGGGGAGATATTTGTGTGTATAACACATGTGGTAAAAGCCATATATATTATAACACTCCCCCTTGGATTTATACCACATGTATTAATATTCTAGGGAAAAACCCAATGGGATAAAACCTAAGTAAAATATATACAATGATCTCCTGGATATTGTGATTGAAAGTAATTAAATACTCTAGGTGTGTTTAATATATAAAGCTAGAGGGGGGGTGAATAGATTTTATCTAATTATTACCCAATTTTCGCATGCATGTCAATTTTACGAAAATACCCCTAGCAAGTCAACAATACATACAAGTGTAATAAGATGCGGAAATAATAAATGACACTTGATGTTTACGTGGAAAACCCAACCACTGGGAAAAACCACGGGCTGTATAGTGCACCACACTCGGAACTCGAAATCACTAATTGAAATGAAGTTTACAACCTATGTAGACCTCGTCTAACACTCCGGTCTGTAACCCCTCACTTCTACCCAGCGGGCCTTTATTAGCAACCTTATTCCAATTTGCTTGATCCTCGAAGACACTACTTGTAATGATGTTTACAGCCTAATACCGGTCTGTAACCCACCACTACTACCCAGCGGGCCTGTAATAGCAACCCTAGACCAAGACTTCAATCTCTCAAAAGAGATGCACAACCCTATGTGAATATTTATGAATATTCAATTAATGCAATAAGAGCTAGGGTACTCTAAATGCTTACCTAGGATTATAAGATGACAATATAATCAATCCTAGATATCACATATAGCTATATGTCATGGCATATAACTTTAGCTAAGTAAAGGATAACTAATCCTAGATACAAAGCTATCATATAAAACCCACAAACATTCAAAGGATTAACTAGTTGATTAAAAAATAATCTATCAACCTAGTTATCAATACATCACACAAGAATGTTCATGGCATAGCTTTTAGGCAATAATGACCTAATCAAATAAGCTATGAAAAATAATCTCAATCAACAAATGAGATCAATTAGCTAGATGACATATGACCATTAGAGCCTAGCTATCAAATAATAACCCAATCAACACATAATCTCAATCTTATATGTAGAAATTAATCTAAACACATATAAGTAAAATATGAGATAAAATTGATAAGTAGAAACACTAATTATGTAAGATAAAAGTGATCAACAAATCATACCATGTGTGTTGAAGAAGACCCATGCATAAGCATATGCTAGATGAACCTAGATGATGCCTAGATGATGATTTGTGCATGTGGGAATGGGTTTAGAGAATTAAAGATGTGATCTTTAAGCTATTTCTCTCAAGTCTCTCTAAATATCTCTCTAGGGTTCTTGGGATGCAAGACTTGTATTCTGAACCAGAGATAAGGATGTATTTATAGAGACCAAAAACATGACAGGTGAAAATACAATTTTGCCCTTGAAACGCACCGATCGGCGGTTTCAATCGGCGGCCAGGCCACCGAATTGAACCGCCGAATGGCTCCCGAGCGGAACAGGGGAACTTCGGCGACTTAGTTTGGCGGTTTAGAAACCGCCGATCCCAACCACCGTTTTGGACCCGAGAGATATATTTCAATCAGGTCTCATTCGGCGGTTTCGAACGGCGGCCAGGCCGCCGAACGTAACCGCCGTTTCACCAAAAATGGTGAAACCAAGGAGAAGCCAAAGGCATCTCCACCGGCGATCATCGCGCAAAACAAAGCACATCAACGTGCACGCGCGAACGTTTCCGAACATCCTTCGGGAAACGAATTACACCACACTAAAAGCTAACATACATGAAGTGCAAGTGTGGGTATTGAATGCATCCTAATGCCTATCATGTCATGGAATTTCATAAAACAAGATGCAACCAATTTAATGCAAGAAGAGACATTGAATAAACAATAAAGCACAATGCACACAGAATATAAACACAACATTCAAGAATAAGAGTTATGCATGTTGTGTGTGTGTGCAACTATATCTCTTCAAGCCAAAGTAAGCACAAGATATACCTTGGTGCTTGTCCTCTTGAGGTCTTGGAAAGGGTCTTTGATCTTCAACCTTAATCACCTAGACTACCCTTACAACCAAACCCCAACATGTGGTTTGACCACGAAATAAGCCAATCAATTTAATGGGAATCCTTACAGTGATGTTGGACGTTCTCAAAACTATCTCGTTAAAAACCTTGTCAGGAAAACCCAGTGGGACAAAACCTGATCGAAGGAAAAAAGAGTATAGTGCACATATGTCCATTCTGAACTTTGCTCCCCCTGATTGTCTCATTAAAAACCTTGTCAGGAAAACCCAGTGGGACAAAACTTGATCAAAGGGAAAAAGAGTACAATGCAAATATAACAATAGTTAATGTTTTCTTCAAAACATTTATCACATTTATACTTTGCTAGGAAAAACCCAGTGGGATAAAAACCTGAGCAAAGATATCCATTGATCTGTCGGATCAAAGTAATATTTATAATGATCTTTTGGATCAAGGTAATATATATACGATGATTAGCAAGATCAAAGTAATATTTACAATGATATTTTTGATCAAAATAACATATATACGATGATATATTGAATCAATGTAATATTTATGATGATTTTGTGGATCAAATGATTTTTGGGTGTGCTTGGAGAATTGTCTCATTAAAAACCTTATCAGGAAAACCCAACGGGACGAAAAACTTGATTGAAAGGGAAAAGAGTACAATGCACATATGCCCCAATATAATTAATATAATTCATTTGATATGCTCCCCCTGATAAAAGTTATTTTAAAGCAATATTCTAGATTGCTAAACTGAGGTATACAGATGTTTATTTCATGAAATGAAATAATATCATAAATGATGGGAAGGAGTATAAGCAAAGGCTTGCTTTATGGAGTAATATCCATATGGAATCTTTTCACAATCTTTTCAATATATTCTGATTGATGGACAAACATTCCATTTGATCCATGCTCAACCTTCAGGTTGAGACAATATTTCCTTTCCCATGTCTTTCATTTTTAAACTCATTTACCAAAAATTCAAGAGTTTTCAAGGGCTCTCTAGGAGCTCCAATTAAATTCATATCATCAACATATGTTGTGAATATAGTAAATTAGAATTCTGATTTCTTTGCAAAGACACTTGGGTATATAATATAATTATTATACCCTTACTTTATCAGATATTCACTGAGACGGTTATACCATATCCATCCAGATTGTTTTTAATCCATATAAGGATTTTTGTATGTTCATCAAATACAGATTACGAGATCTCGATTTACATGCTTCTAGCATTTTAAATCCTTCCGGGATTATAAATATCTGCATTGAGTGAATCATATAGATAAATTATTATTACGTCTGAAGATGCATTTCAAGCCTTTCAAAGGCAGCCAATTTTATCAAAAATTTGAAACGTAATCGTATTCATCAATAGTGAATATCAAGTTTCTGTAAGAAACCTTGTATTACGAGTCGTGCCCCATATCCCACGATCTCGTTTTTCTTATTACGTTTCCGTATAAAGACCCATTAGTATCCAACTAATTTGACATCTCCAGGTGTCTGGAGTACTATTGATCTAAATACTTTATGTTTGGCATATGAAGTCAATTATTCTTGAATTGCTTATTTTCACTTAGGTCAATCATGCCTTTTGTATACAATCATTGATATTATGAATATCATAATTATCATTTATAATTTCAGTAGCGCTACTGTGTATAAAAATACATCATCAATGATTGTTTCTTTATGATTCCACATTTCTCTCATATGATTTATAGAAATTTTCTCAATTTCAATATACTTGAATCTCTGTTGAAATTTCTTCTATTACAATGGATTTAGTCATTTCATAGACTAATATAGAAATTTTCTCAATTTCAATATACTTGCATCTCTGTTGAGATTTCTTCCATTTTCAATGGATTTAGTTATTTCATAGACTTGTGTCTTATTATATATCAGACTCTTTTAGAGTTTATTTAGAGAAAGTGGATTTATTTATAACTCGAATTTTGTTTATATTAGGATCCTCATAACAATACCTTTCAAAAAGGTTCATAAGCTTATAATATGCATCAGATGATTTATTTATTGTCATTTACTCTGATCATTCTTTAAGAACAATCACCCGGCCAGGGTTTATGAGATGACAGCTTATAAAATCTCGTTACCTTTAATATATCAAGTAACAAATTAATAATTATCTGATGATCAATTATCTTTCGTATTTGAGTGATACAAAGATTGAAATGAGACACATTTATATATAGAGAACCGAACTGGTATCTCTATTTTATATAAGAGTAACTTTTCATTTACTCTTTCTGGAGAAACTCTTCATTTACTCTTTCTGGAGAAACTTTCCATTTGGAAATTAATCAATATAATGATATATAGATTGTGCGAAAAAATATAAACTCTTAGAAGTTTAAATGATCTAATAGAGATTAATTAAAATCAAAATTAATCTCATAATGATATAGAATTCTTATCTTAGATCATGATAGGGATGAAATTTAGATCATGTCAGAGATGAAATAAAGAGATATATTACACAATCAAATATCTTAAAAATGTGAGCAATTCAATGACCAATTACAAGTTGTAATGGTAAATACCGATGATAGGTAGTGAGTCATAAATGAATGCATCAACATGTAATATAGAATGTTCCATATAGAAATCGGTAATTGTATTGAAATAATAAAGTTCTCGTAATTACCTGGAAACATTTGATAAGCGATTCCGCTGATCCATTTTGGTTATAAGTACATGCGAAAACTGGATATTGAACGTCGATCTCAACTGGAGACATTTGATAATACACAAACATGTGACCATCACATAGATGCATCAATCAGTACCATAAAATAATGGAAGGATACATTTGGCGGATGAATATGTCCACATATATCCCTTTGAATGATAGGGATTCAAAACCAACTTTAAAATGAGATGATTTATTTGGTGGATGAATATATCCACATACAATCCCTTTTTGATCAGTTATATAATTCAGATGATAAATCACACGGTTTTTCTATAATGAGTTTCTGGCCTGAATCATACACAGATATTCAACACTCTTTATTATTCATAGTTTTAATATGATATTAATAGAATTATACACAATTTAATACCATATGGTAATAAGATTGTGGCTCTTCTAGAGCATTTAATCAAATCCGATGGATATGATATGGTATTAACTTTTATGCTTTTGAACTAAACATATTTCTTTATGATGTTCTTTAAATAATATCAAGTATCATTGATACATAATTGAGTATTGTTTGATAACAATATCGTGGCTCTTCCAGAGCTTTCTATCAGATCCGTTGGACCTGATACATAATTTAGTATTGTTTGATAACAATATCATGGCTTTTCCATACCTTTCTATCAGATCCGTTGGACCTAATACATCACTAACATTTGCTCTCAGCAAAGTCGAATTCATAAAATATTTCTGACTCCGCAGAATTATATAAGTCGTTGCACTCTCAGCAAGACATATATTTTTCCTTCTAGGAATTTTATGGACATTATTTGTAATGTCATTTTATATCTCATGTGAAATGATAATAATCTCACATCATCCTGTTGGATGTGTATGAAGTGGATAAAATATTATTTCCAATTTTATTATATGTTAGGATCTTAAACCTCGTTTATGATACTCACAACATCCTGTTGGATGTGTAAATCCTTATCTAAATATTGCTATTCATGAGTATCAAGCATGTATGAAATGGATAAAATATTATTTCCAATTTCATTAAACTTTAGGATCTTAAATCATTTTATGATACTCACATCATCCTTTTGGATGTTTATGAAATGGATAAAATATTAATTCCAATTTCATTATACGTTTAGGATCTTAAATCCCATTTACAATACTCACAACATCCTGTTGGATGTATATGAAATGGATAAAATATTAATTCCAATTCCATTATACGTTTAAGATCTTAAATCCCATTTACGATACTCACAACATCCTGTTGGATGTGTAAATCCTTTTTCTCAAATGAATGATATGTAAACATATCACTTTATATATATGAGATAAAATAAAATCATGGATCCTATTAATTTTTCGAACTTCCGGTTCGACCATGAACTGTAAGTTCAGATATAAAATTCATAAAACTTCAGATTCTGAGTGGATTTGAAATCCCATGTTCCAAACAATGAAGTATGGCATTCATGAATATAACACTGGATCCAGAACTCCAGGTTCTCATCGGTTTTCAATACTGTGCCGACTTAAATATCATAATTTCAGAAACTTTAAGTTCCGGTTCGTCGGTCTAGCCAATCTCATATGTTTAGTAAATAAACAGTTCCAGAACGGTATATATGTTATGTAAATAAACAATTCCAGGAGGCTGAGCTCACCTGTTATGTTCCGTAAATAAACAGTTCTAGAACGGTATATATGTTCTGTAAAAAACAATTTCAGGAGGCTGAGCTCACTTGTTATGTTCCGTAAATAAACAATTCCAGAACGGTATATATGTTCTGTAAAAAACAATTCCAGGAGGCTGAGCTCACCTGCTATGTTCGTAAAAATAAATCCAGAACTATATATATATTCCGTTGACGGCAAAGGCCATCTTGTTATACGAAAATATATACAGATCCAGAATATTGGGATTGAGAATAAATAAGTAAATCACCTATCATGGGATCCTTTTTACCTATACGCAATCGTGCTAGAGATTTGGATTTTCTATCGCTCCTGAAAACAGAGTTAATAAAGCTTGAATAAGTCAAAACAGTACTTACAAGCGGAATTAGCTGAAACTGATGGCACGGTTGCGTCCGGAACGGTCACAATTGCTGGAAATAGGTCCGAGTCAGTTGAAAACGGGTGAAAATTTCACTGAGTTTGGTTGAGTTGACTAACGGAATATTCTGTTAGACTAACGGAATATTCTCTTATGGTAACAGAATATTCCCTGTCGTGTGACCAAACGCTGACGTGGTACTGACGTTCGATGGCGTGGCGATGACTTGCGCTGACGTGGCGATGACTATTCGCTGACGTGGCGCTACAGTGTCGTCTTCTTCCTTGAAAATTGCAGAAAAATTCTGGAAATTTTTTTTCAGATTTGACTGAACTTTGACCGAAGCTATAGAGTTCGTTAGTGCTCCGTTTGAGATACGGTCAGTGGCGTTGGAATCGTATTTCCGAGATGAACACAACGGTATCATCCGAACAACGATTCGAGCACTTCGAAATTTCTGGACTCGATTAAACCAAAGCTAAAACTCTCAAGAACACTTGCTGCTCACTTGCCTAGCCTAGTCTATAATCGTGCTGATAACGTGTTGTAATTATTGAGATAACATATAAATAAAATAAAAGATTAGAGAGACATGAGAGACGAGACAGAGAGAGATAACATATATTCTTTGTATTTAATTTTGGAGCACTTCAACTGAAACAACCACTTTACAATGGAAAAACCCAAAACATATATATAGGCAAACTCTTTGCTTAATGGTGAAGTCTACCAAAGGGAACAGGCCAGCTGATGCAAGTGGAGAGAGGCGGTGGTGATGCAAGTGGAGAGCTATCAAGCGGGCAAGTGGTGGAGATATTTGAGGAGATATTATGTGAGATATTTGGGGAGATATTTAGGAGATATTATGGGGAGATATTTGTGTGTGAAACACATGTGGTAAAAGCCACATATATTATAACAATTTCTAATAAATCTACTACAAGTAGATCTTTTATCAATAAAGGTTTTTCAAAAACCTAACCAAACAAGCTCTAAGTGCAAATCCAAATTCACTCATGAAGCCTTTGCTGAGTTCATAACAATTGTTGTGTTAAAGGACAAGAACACTAAGAAAGTACTACTCACATGGGTTCTTGAAAGTGGTCTCTGATCGTTCTTTTTGTAAGTACCAAAATTCCACACTTGGAATACACAAATCGGAGTGAAATGTATAATGGCAAGCGAGATCATTTCTCAGGGAAAAGGAGGATACTTTGCTATAACTAAGATATTTATACTAATCTAAACTACGTGTAGGAAAGTAAAGTTCATTTTTGGTTTGGAAGTTCTTTTGAAAACTAAATTAAGCAATTTTAAAAACAAGTAATTAAAGTTGAGTGAGTGTGAATGTATGGGAATGGATATTGGGGAATTGAGTTGACAACTAAAAGATCTCCTAATGTAATGAACTAGTCCAATTAAGTACTTCAATCCAACTCAAGGTTTGTTCTAAAATTGATGTAAATCATTCATAGTCCAAATTTAAACCCTTAACTCAAGTAAACCCTACTATGAGTCTTGGTAAGAATATAACTTCAAGTTCCTACTCAAGTGAACCTCACTATGAGTATTCACCTAAACAATTTCTTAAGATCACATTCAAGGTCTCTTACCATTTAAAACATTCAAATCATATATATATATTCCTATTCATAATGCTCAAGGTTGTAGAATGAGTTGAAAACCATTCAAACCCTAAACCACAACCTTCATATGTGAACCATTTTACAAACAAGCTAAATTGAGCCCCAATGTTAACTTAGTAAAATAAAATGACAACTTCAAGACAATGAAAATGGAATCTACCAAGCAAGGATTTATAATTACATGTGACTAGTTCAAATACATGGGATTATCATATAAGTTGTCTCATCAATTCCCCAATATGAGGGTTTAGTTACACATACTAGGAATATAGGTAAAAAGAGTAGAGTTGTAGAGGAAACCCATGAAAGCCTTCAAAGAGTCCTCTTGTTCCTTGATGTACTTGAGACTCCCTTAGCCTTGGTGAATCTCCTCTTCTCTCTTCAATTAATTCCCAAGATGTGGATGGGTTTTGGTGGGAAAGTTAGGTATATCGTGGTTTGAAGTGAGGTTAATGGGAAAGTTAAAGTGTTTTGGTGGTTATGGCAGAGATTTGTTTAATGGAAGTTTTTGAGAGAGATTAGGGTTTTCAAGACTGGTGGAGGGTTGTTTAGGGAATAGGAAAAAGGGATATTTATAGGGGAATCTTAAAAGATAAGGTTGCAATCTGGAAATGTTGATGTGGTGCTAAAACGACGATTAAAAATGGCGGCCAGACCACTGTTTGGTGACCGCTGAATGGTAGTTGGGAACCATTGGAATTGATCGGCGGTTTCGATCCGCAGTTGAATTATGACCGCCGAATTGCATCTGACTTCTCTGGAGATAAACGACGGTTTCAATCTGCGACCGGGCCGCCGATAACAACCACTGAATGCTACTTCTCTTTTAAAGTGACCATTTTACCCCAAAAAGCTCTCATTTTATCGCCTTTAATCCAAAATCTCCGAGTTTCTTCATTGATCAACCCTGAATCATGAAAGTACCTGCACAGTCAAAATCGAGCCATAAAATACATAAGTTTACTTGAAAATTGAACATAAGCATCGGAAATAGGGGGTGTATTCTTATGTATGAAATTGCTCGATCAAATACTCCCAAACCTAGACTTTGCTCGCCATCGAGCAAACTCAAACTTATAATGGATACCAAACAAAATTCTCATAAAAGGTGTGTGTGTGTGCCTAAATGTCTTGCAAGAGGATTAAGGTCTAAGAATAACTTTGATGAACAATAATGCTTACTCCTCTTGAAGGATTCACTTTGCTAGATGAGTTGCCCAACTTCCTTGAAGCTTGATACATTGTGAATCCTATACAACTAATCAATACAAAGGAAATGTTGATTTGATGTAGAATAATGCCATAAAATCCTAACAAATTTAAGAAATGTTTAGATTTCTAGAATTCATAAATATATTTATTATTGAGTTAGATATATTGAACAAGATTTTACAAGAAGAATTAGTACAAGTATTTTCAGACAGATTTCCAGATTTCCAGATTCAAGTTATTTATGATAATTTTCAGAAAAGAATATTTATGCATGTTTTGAGAAAAAGTAATTTTAAAAAATTATAAATATGTTCAGAAAGAGATTTCAAAACACCAGATGTGTACCCGTCCCCAGCAGTATTAATTTCAGATTATTGGCCTTTGGGGCTTATGAACATGTGTATGTCAGAATTGCTCTACACATGTATGACAGATGTTCAGTCAGAGTTAGAGTCGCTCTGCACATGTATGACGGATGTTTATCCTCAGCTCTGCGTAAGCCCAGAGAGATCAGAGACATGTATGACAAATTTTCATGGGTACTAGTTTGGTGTAGATTTTCAGATTATATATATATATATATATATATATATATATATATATATTATACTTATTACAATCTGTAGAGAAAGAAAAAAGATTATTAGATTTACGTCAGATATTTGAGAATGAGAAATTCAGCAGTACTTGATTTACAACGCTAAATATTTTAGAGAAAAGAGATTTCTTCATGAAGCATGCCAAAGATACTTTTAATGGCTTTATTGCATAATTTGTAAAGATTTATAGCAACAAAAGATTTGATTGGAGTAAACCTTTTTATACAGTAGCATAATATTTTATTAAAAAGATTTGTAAATGATATATATATATATATATATGGACAATCTATAGAACACCGATGTACCCGTACACCGTGTAAAAAATATTGCGATCAAAGCTTGGATCACACTTTTTCAAATTACGATCACAGTATTTCCTACACGGTGTTCAGAAGCACCGGTGTTCTATAGCCTAACCCATATATATATAAGATTTGTAAAGAAAGAATATTTAAAGTTTCTTAAAGAAAAGTATTATTTGATTTTAAGATTGTAAGTTATTTTATAAAAGGAAATAAAGATTTTACTATAGATTTATAGAAAATGGGTTTTATTTATAGAGAAGATATGTAGTAAGTTTTTAGCCAGTATCACAGGACGGATTCAAATTACATAACAGTTCAGATTAAATCCTGATCAGTTTCAGGAAGAGATACAGATTCAGAAAGAGATATAGAAAAAGATACAAATTTAGAATAGATATAGAAATAGATACATAATAGTTTTCTATAGACTAGATTAATTTTAGCCAATATAAGTTTATTAAGCATTAATGTTTCAGAAAGATACTTATTAATTTCAGAAGCTTAGAGAAAAAATATGTTTTCAGATTTATTCAGAGAAAATAGTTTTAGTAAAGTTTCTAAGAAAGAAAAGAAGTTTTCGAAGCTTATTTCCACTCACTGGGTGTTAGCGCTCATTCTTTTATTTTAAACTATTTTTTCCAGGTGATTACCAGGTTCATGTAGATTCTTTGGTATCGTGAGATGGGAAACATGTGATGACATAAATTGGTAGTTCATGATTTAATTAAAGCATGCAAATGTGTATATTTTCAGCGGCATTTTGTATGGTCGGTTTTGTACTATTCGATTTTTGACTAGTCGATTTTTGACTAGTTGGTTTTTGGATTGTCAGTTTTGTATGGATTTCATGTCATATTTTTCATAACTAGTTTTGAGTATGTAAATGCTCAGCAAATGGGTCTAACACAAGAAAAAGCAAATTTCAAAAGATTTTGTTAAGTTTAATTAAATAAATTTGAAGTAATCGACGCGCATTGATCTGACAGATCTATTATAATCATATAATGCGTTACAGGAAAATGGAAAATCAATGCAACTGTGTAACAACTTGTTTGTGATTACTGATTATTGAGCATTAAAGCAAAAATGTCCAAAATTAAAATATTTTTGAAATTAATGGGTTATAAACGGGTTTTAAGAGATAAATTCATATTTGAACAATTATTTTGGGTTTTAGTAACCCAACCTCGCCTTGACCCAAATCGTTTTCTATGAGTGAATTTGGATCGAATTAGTGATGACAGGCGTACAAAAACCGAGTCAAATACTTCTGAAAAAGCCCCACCAACTTACCTGTGTAAATGATTAAAAATAAAAAATACAAAATAAAAAATACAAAAATCAAATATTAAAGAGTACTAAAGAATATAGCCGTTGCAACCTACTTGCTTTCTCTCTCTCTCTCTCTGCAACCGACCGACCCACTTCTTCTGCTCTCTCTCTCTGCTCACCAATCCAATTGATCTTTCGACTGTATTGTTTCTTTTTTGTTTCTTTTTTGTTTCTTTCATCTCTAATTCTCTTTATTTCTGTGTTTTTTTTTCTATGGATTCAGGCCTACTGAGACGATCTAGATGCTCACCTCTTCTTCACCGAAAGAAGAAATCTGATGAAAATGTTAGGAATTTTTAATCTTGGGCAACTTTGGTTTTTGTTTTTTTTGTTGTATTTTGATTTTTGACATCTGATTGATGTTTCTTGATCGCAGTTGGACAGATTCATTCCAAACAGATCTGCAACGGACTTCAATTATGCCCATTACATGCTCAATGGAGGGAAGAAGAAAGTTGAAGAGGACCTGAACGCTGATTCTTGCTTTGGCATGAGCTCGCCGTCCAGGGAGGAATACCGGAGGCAAATGGCGGAGATCTTTAATATGAACCGCTGTCGGATTCTTGCTTTCAAGAACAAGCCACCGAACCCGGTTGAACTCATCCCACAATCACATTCTGGAAGTGGAACTCATCACTCTAAACCCACCAAACCTCGCAAACGCATTATCCCTCGGGTGGGTCATAATCCATTGCATTATTTAAAGTAATGAGTCACTTGATTTTCTTTCAAGTGTGTGTGTGTTTGATTTATTTAATCTGATTATTATTTTGATTTCGTTTGTACAGAAACCTGAGAAAACATTGTATGCTCCTGGTCTTGTGGACGATTACCGCTTGAACCTGCTGGATTGGGGAAGCAGCAATGTTTTGGCAATTGCTCTGGAAAGCAAAGTCTTCTTGAGGGATCCTTGGCTTCCTTCGGATGAGGAGGATGAGGAGGATGAGGACACCTCAGTACTTGTCACCATCGATGATCAACTTGTCACAAGTGTCAGTTGGGCTCCTGATGGTCGTCATATCGCTATTGGCTGGAACAATTCTGAAGTACAAATATGGGATTCTACTGCTAAAAGAAAGGTTTGTTGGGATAAAATTTACATTCTGGATGGATGGGTTCCTTTGAGGTTTTAGATGAATTTACATTCTGTATTCATTCCCTGTATTTGTTGTGCGTGTTTGTGCAGCTAACAACTCTGAGAGGTGGACACAGTTCAGGAGTAGGGTCTCTTGCATGGAACAACCAAATCCTCACAACAGGAGATATGGATGGGAACGTCGTTAACAATGATGTGAGAATTCGAGATCATGTGGTTGAAACATACAGAGGTCACACTCAAGAGGTTTGTGGCTTGAAATGGTCGCCCTCAGGCCAACAACTAGCCAGTGGAGGCAATGACAATCTCCTCCACATATGGGACAACAGAAGATCCATGGATCCTGCCACACAATGGCTTCATAGGTTGGAGGAACACACTTCTGCTGTCAGGGCTCTTGCTTGGTGTCCTTTCCAGGGAAATTTGCTGGCAACTGGAGGAGGAGAAGGTGATAGGTGTATAAAGTTCTGGAACACCCACAATGGTGCTTGCTTGAACACTATAGATACCGGCTCTCAAGTCTGTGCTCTGCTGTGGAACAACAATGAGAGGGAGCTGCTTAGCTCTCATGGCGGATTTACTCAGAATCAGCTCGCTTTATGGAAGTACCCATCTATGGTCAAGACAGCAGTGCTCACTGAGCATACCTCCAGAGTCCTTTTTATGGCACAGGTAAAACAGTCTAATGTCTTGTTTGATATCAACATTTTACTTGGCTTCATGAATATATTTTGATAACTTATTTTTTCTTCAGAGCCCAAATGGTTGCACAGTGGCATCAGCAGCACCAGACGAAACACTAAGGCTTTGGAATGTTTTCGGGGACCCCCAAGTGGCTAAACCTGCTCCGAAAGCAGTCCCTGAGTCATTTCCTCACATGTATCGTACCAGTATCAGATGATGAGAAGCAGATATGTGCCCTCTGATACTGTGGCCAAAGAACCAAAAACCGGGAATTCTCTGCATCGAGGTATCATTTAGTTCCTCTTAATTTGGATTTTATGTAGAGAAGCTGCATTTGGATGTGTTCATATCTGCATGATATGATTAATGATGATGTTTAAATGGATTGACAAGTAAAAGAAACTACGAAACTATGTCAACAGGATTTTAGATGTTGCTCCCAACTATGTCATTGATTGATGATGTTTAAATGGATTGACAAGTAAAATAAACTACAAAAACAATTCTCTTATGTTGGCATTATGTCTCTGAATGATACTGTACTCAAAAATCCATCATTCCAATAATGTGTTTAGCCCAATATGTGTTTAGCCCAATATGTGTTTTGCTACATGAACGTAGTCTCCTTTATTCTAAAATTATGCTTCAACCAGGGCTATACCTTAAGTCCCCTTTTAATGTTTAATCTTCAATCTTGCCCTCTGAAACTGTGGCCAAAGAACCAGAAACCGGGAATTCTCTGCATCGAGGTATCATTTAGTTCCTCTTAATTTGGATTTTATGTAGAGAAGCTGCATTTGGATGTGTTCATATCTGCATGATATGATTAATGATGATGTTTAAATGGATTGACAAGTAAAAGAAACTACGAAACTATGTCAACAGGATTTTAGATGTTGCTCCCAACTATGTCATTGATTGATGATGTTTAAATGGATTGACAAGTAAAATAAACTACAAAAACAATTCTCTTATGTTGGCATTATGTCTCTGAATGATACTGTACTCAAAAATCCATTATTCCAATAATGTGTTTAGCCCAATATGTGTTTTGCTACATGAACGTAGTCTCCTTTATTCTAAAATTATGCTTCAACCAGGGCTATACCTTAAGTCCCCTTTTAATGTTTAATCTTCAATCTTGCCCTCTGAAACTGTGGCCAAAGAACCAGAAACCGGGAATTCTCTGCATCGAGGTATCATTTAGTTCCTCTTAATTTGGATTTTATGTAGAGAAGCTGCATTTGGATGTGTTCAT
The DNA here is from genome assembly GCA_008009225.1 of Acer yangbiense. Classification (NCBI taxonomy): domain Eukaryota; kingdom Viridiplantae; phylum Streptophyta; class Magnoliopsida; order Sapindales; family Sapindaceae; genus Acer; species Acer yangbiense. The sequence goes on along the minus strand of CM017773.1, from coordinate 20,306,593 downwards.
ATCTGCATGATATGATTAATGATGATGTTTAAATGGATTGACAAGTAAAAGAAACTACGAAACTATGTCAACAGGATTTTAGATGTTGCTCCCAACTATGTCATTGATTGATGATGTTTAAATGGATTGACAAGTAAAATAAACTACAAAAACAATTCTCTTATGTTGGCACTGAATGATACTGTACTAAAAAATCCATTATTCCAATAACGTGTTTAGCCCAATATGTGTTTTGCTACATGAACGTAGTCTCCTTTATTCTAAAATTATGCTTCAACCAGGGCTATACCTTAAGTCCCCTTTTAATGTTTAATCTTCAATCTTGCTTAACTAATGTATTGTTCCGTTAAGGGATATTAACATGATGATGGTTGGGTGATCCTTCTGTTGCCAAGTCTCAACTTTTGAGAGCAATTATGAATATTGCTCCATTGGCCATTTCAACGACTGGTCAGGGTTCTTCTGGGGTTGGTTTGACAACCACTTCAATGAGTTATAGCAACTTAGCTTTAATTGCTAGTTTTTCAGGAAAATAAATATACTTGTGTCCAGGAGAAAGAAGGCTCGAAGCTGGGGCCATGGTTCTTGCTGATCGAGGTGTTGTCTGCATAGATGAGTTTGACAAAATGAATGATCAAGATCGTGTTGCTATACATGAAGTTATGGAGCAGCAGACTGTAAATATTGCCATAGCTGGTTTTCATGCATCTCTGAATGCTCGATGTAGCGTGGTGGACTGGTGGCTGCTGATAATCCCATATATGGAACTGTAAGTGGAATGTTTGTTTCAATTTAGTGAACTGTTATACCACAAACAAGTACATCATTTAATATTGACACTTCAGTTGCTTAACTTGATTTGATAATGGTTGTTGGTGGGACATACAGTATAACTGTTCAATTACTCCAACAAAGAATATTGGACTTCTGGACTCTTTGCTTTCTCATTTTGATCTACTATTCATTTTATTGGATCAAATGGATGCTGATATTGACCGTCAAATTTCGATCATGTCTTACGAATGCACCGAATCCGATCTGTAATTGATGGAGGTAGGTCAGCTGTTTTCTTGAGTTTGTAGGACTTGGTAACTGTATGCTAAGTTTGGAAGTGTTAGCTAATGTAACCTAATAATGTAGGAGAGGGAGGGAGGTCTTAATGGAAGTTCAAGATATGGAAGGTAAGATGAAACTGATACTGACTTTGTCTTTGTCAAGTATAACCAAATGCTTCACGGGAAGAAAGTACAAAGGGGTCAGAAGAGAGATACCCTCACAATCAAGTTTCTTAAAAAGTATATTCATTATGCAAAACTTAGGATTCAGCTTGAGCTAATTGATGAGGTTATAATTCTTTATGTATTTATAAATCAATATTTTATTGTTTGGCGGTCTACCTATTTTATCGTGTCTTTTAGTTTCTTAAGTGCTGTATCCTCTTCTTTCAATTCAAAATAACCCATCTTTTAGCTTGAGAACTTCTTTCTGGTAAACCTCTCTCCCCTACCAACCTCATTTTAATCTGACTGTCCTTCCTTTTGTTTTTATGGACAGGCATCTGAATACATTGCAACATCATATGTAGAACTCAGGAATAACAATTCTAATGCAAAGGTTGGTCTTCATAATCTGTTAGCAAACCATCTTGGGCATAGTGGTCACAATAATATTGTTTTTAATCATCTAATATGCTGCTTGGTATTTGTAGACTGGGGAACGCTTCCAATTACGGCCAGAATATTAGAAACTATAATACATCTCCGGTCTCTCAACTGCTCATGCCAAACTGAAGTTGAGCAGGAAGGTACCTACTTTATGTCACTGATATGCTTTCTCTATCTTTGGATTTATGTTCATTATTGTCTTTTGGTTTTTAGAAATTGATTTGATCCTTTGAATTTAATCTTTGAATGAAGAGGCGCAAAGGATAATCTTATGCTTGTAGGACTAAAATGGGCCTGCTAGTCTTTCTTATGAAGTTATGATTTATTTATGTTAAGTATGTGAGCATGGAAACATAACCGAGTATTATAAATCTGTCTTGGCAGGTTTCAAAGTCTGATGTTGAAGCTGCTGTAAAAGTTTTAAATTTTGCAATATATCACAAAGAATTGAATGAGATGGAGGAGCGTGAACAAGAGAAGCTGATAGAATCAGAGAGAAATCGCAGAGTTGAGCAGCATACTGGCAGAGTGGAACATGATACTACTGATAATGAACGGTGAGTATAATAAGTCACATTTCTTAACAATCACTTCACTTTTCTATTTGCCAGCATTTTGATTTCTTTTTAATTTGAACAAACCAAAGGCGCAAAAGTATATTAAATATTGTTAAGACAATAGAATAAATGCGAAGAATGACCAATTTAACATCAAAGTTTTTTATTATCAAATTTGTGTTCTTTATAACTTGGTTTAAATATACTTAATAAATGGTAACTCATAAATTGCAAATTACAGTAAAAATGAAAGCATGCTTTTTTTTTTTTTTATTATTATTTTTTTTCTAGATTTAAGATTACTGCAATAGGGATTATTGCCTAGTTTAATTATGTGCTTTCAACATAGAGGAGTTTTATGCAGTGACATATTTCCTTTAACACCTACCGTTGCTTTATTAGTGAGGCTAGAATTAGTGATAGTTGACCTTATTATCATTCTAGCTTCATTAGTTCAACAGCAGATGCGATGGAAGTAGATGAATCTCCTGCAGGTGAATATGCTGTCAATGTCTCTCCTCAAAGGTATGTTCATAGCAAGTACTTGCATAGTTGCAATGTCATATTTTTTGTTGACCTGGATTTCTCAATTTATTGCTGTAACTAATCTCTTCTTATATAGTTCTAAATATTTTCCCTTGCTGGCTTGCAGGACGGAAGCATTTAATACCATATTTGGGCAACATATGAGGGCAAATCGCTTGGATTTAATAAACATTGCAGATCTAGAGGAAGTTGTCAACACTGGATCAGATGCTCGTTACTCAAGAGCAGAGATAATACTCATATTAGATGCTCGTTACTAAATTGTGGGAGTAGGTTTGTTCACTAAATTTCTGGGTTTTTCACAGCTGTGAGTTGATTTGTGATAGGGTTTGCTCTCTAATTTCTCTGGGTTTCTCTCGGCTGTGATTGGGACTCCGATTAGTTTGTATGGTTGTGAGTTAGGTTTTGTTTCTGGGGTAAGCTAGTAGATCTATGGATACTGAGGAAATAGCAAAGTTATGCCAGGTGCTTTCCTTGTATGATGAAGATGTTGTGATTTGTCAAATTTCTGGAGAAGATATGCAGGAGGGGTTTAATGATGTAACTCATTGCTTGGTGGGAAAGGTTTTGACCGGAAGAAGAGTGAATAGGGAGGCGTTCATAGGGGTGATTGAACAGTTATGGAGTACAATCGGCCAAGACGAAATTGAGTTGGTTGGTGATAATATTTTCGTCTTTCATTTTAGCCGACTAGAGGATCGATCTATGGTATGGAGGCGTGGACCCCGGCACTTCAATCAGTGTCTAATTGCTCTTGAAAAACCAGTGGGATCAGGAGAGATGTTGAAGTTATTGTTTGACAAAATGGAGATCTAGGTTCAGATTCACAGGATTCCTCTCTGGCTTGCGTGACTATTAGAGGAGAGATAATACTCCTATTAGAGCAGTGGCCGCCATAGACTACACACTAAATTCATCTCATGGAGTTCAATTGTAGAGTCAAGTGTGTAGTCTATGGCAGCCACTCTGATTCTCAGAAACTCAACCAGAACTCTCTGGACTCAACACTCTTACCATTCCCATCCCCAAATTCCTCTCTCTCACTCTTCACCACCACACTCAAAACCAGGTCTCTTTCACTCAACTCCACTACAGTAACACCACCTAATATTTACTCTTTGGTTGCTAACAACTTCATCAAATTCCGGATATTACGTAGTCTGTTTGTTACTCTAGTCTAGGAAGATTTCTAATTTAATTTTTTTGTTCAGGGTAATTGAATTCTATGAAATTAGTTAGCACTCCTCCCGACTTGTAGTTGTAGAATGTATACTCAAAATTTCTCTATATTATATGTTGTTAGATATAAGGAAGTGAAATAACTGAGGAAGTAACATAGAAGATAGAAGAGAATGTGAGTGTGAAGAAGAAGATTTTTGTGGCTGGAGCAACTGGAAGTACTGGTAAAAGGATTGTTGAGCAGCTGCTAGCTAAGGGTTTTGCTGTCAAGGCCGGAGTTCGTGACTTGGATAAGGCTAGAACTACTCTATTAAATGACAACCCACATCTTCAAATTGTTAGTTTTTTCTACTTCTGACATCAGGCTTTAAGTAGAAACGGAAATTCAATTGGTTTTTGTTTTTCCTAAAATTGAATAACTATATTGATTGTCTTTGGATTTTAGTGGCATGTATGAGTATTTTTACTTTGCAGGTGAAAGCGGATGTGACAGAGGGTTCTGAAAAAATAGCACAAGTTATAGGTGATGATTCAGAAGCTGTAATATGTGCCACAGGGTTTCGGCCTGGTTGGGATCTGTTTGCTCCTTGGAAAGTAAGTCGCTTTTCTTTTCGGGAGATGGTATGCACTTATTTTCACTCATTGCATTGCCATTCTGTAAACCAAAATTGAGAAACAAATTTAATTATGCTATAATATTTATGTTTAAAGCCTGTTTGTCCCGGTTTAATCTTAATCAACTCTCACTGATAATAATTGCAATGCCTTAACACAAGAGATTTAGGTTCAGGTTATGAGTCTAATTATGTCACAATAATCTTAAAGTGTGGTTATGAGTCTAAGTAACCGTGTTAGTTAATGTAGAGCACAAAAATAAGGAGGTGGTAATAATCAATGGTTCTGTGTATAGTTATTCAACACCATACAACTATGAGCATGTTCCCAAACAAAAGGGTTTTGTAGTTAAGGATAATATCTTGTTCTATTTCTATCCTTACCATTTGATCGCGTTAAACTTTTGAAACTTGTTGGTGATGTTAGAGAGAGTGGTATACATGCTACTGTTATGATTTTAAAAATCAACTCATATAGTAGAGATGATTGTGATTGTGATTGTGATTGTGATTGTGATGATGTGCTGTCTCAATTACATTATGGTTGACAAAACTAAGTGGTTTGTGAATAGGGCCACATTATTGATAGAGGAAGGTCTTCATTAAAAGAAGACACCGCTGGATAAGGTTGTGAAAGTTTAGTTTCAAACGACTATTTGTGTTTTCAAAACATTTAACTAATGACCACAAATACCAATTAACGGAGGCAAAAAAATTTGGACTAATTTTTAAGTTTATCAGAAGCTAATGAAGGCCTGCGTGGTGAGGCTAGCAAGTAAATATCTAACAAAAGTTTGAAGTTCGTTGCATTAAAACAGGTCATGTTGAATGAGAATTCTCCCTCGAGGCACTGTATTTTCTGTTATGCTTAGACAAATGCCTATTGTCATTAGCAATCTCCCTTGACCCTTGATACAGACAGATATTATCATTCTCATGTGCCGATATATCTCCAGATCTTGCACAGTAGAAAGAATATAATCGATTAATTTTATTTACCTGAAACCTAAGATCACCAAGGCCATGTTTGTTATAGTAGTAGTGGGCCCCATCATAACTTGTACCTGCTGAAATGCAGTAAGCTAGTAACTTATTGCCTAATACAGGGGCAATAAGTAAATTCATTATTATGTTATCACTCAAGTTTAAAATCACAGGCTATAAGTGATGAAAGGCAGAAATGGACTTCTTGTTAAATCATAACTGTGGGAGGGAATGGCTTAGGTTTGATAATCACACTAGTAATTGACCCAAAAGCAGAACTATTAAATTCTGAATGAGATTTTGTGGATAGCTTTACTGTGATCTCTTAAAGGAAATGAGAAATAGTAGATGGAGGAAGCCAAACAGCTAGATTTCTCTGTGGTAATTCCCTGATCATTCAGGATGCAGCTGAGCATGCTTCTATTATATGAGTCTCATTTGTTGGGAACAATGAGACCGCCTTGACACTGTTCATGTTATCTATTGGTTCATGGTTCTGGAATAATAACAAATTTGTTACTTGTGTGTATGTCTATGCAATATTACACGATACTACACTCTTTTGCCTGAAGTACTTGCTGTAGAAATCGTCTGCCAATATTGTTGACCTGAACTAGGTACAAGTTATTAATATCAAGTTCTTTTTATCTATTTCCTACACTCATAAAAATTTCATATGTCCTTCAATGCAAATACAACTGGGCTCAATCATTCATTAGTATGCAATCAATGTATTCCTCTCTAGGGTTATATATTCAGGAATCAGGATAAAATATCCGGATTCTTGTTATCAAGCTCCAAGCAAATCTATTCGCCTGAGAATATATATTCAACACATTTTTAAATTGTTAAAATGATATTAATGCCTGAGAATATATATTCAACACATTGTTAAATTGTTAAAATGATATTATCACATTGTTGCTCAGTAAAGTTTTGTCTGATACCTGTTCTAATGTTATTGTAACAATTTCTTGTGGTAAATTCTACTGTTGTTAACATGTAATTCAAATAATAATCCTCTCCATCTTGATTGAACGTGTGAAAGTTCATTTATGTTATTACTTGATTGATCTGTTGTGCCATACCTGTATTTTTCCTGACCCTTTCGTAGTTTATTACTGTAGTTTGTTGTAGCTTATGTTATTGCAGGTTGATAATTGTGGCACCGTAAACCTTGTTTAAGCATGCCGCAAACTTGGTGTGAACAGGTTTGTACTTATCAGCTCCATTTTAGTTAGTGGAGCTGCAATGGGGCAAATTCTCAATCCAGCTTACATCTTCCTAAATGTCTTTGGCCTCACCTTCGTAGCAAAGCTTCAGGCAGAGCAATACATCAGGAAATCTGGATTAACTACAGTATGGTAAGGCCTGGTGGATTAAGAAATGAACCACCAACGGGAAATGTTGTCATGGAGCCAGAAGTAATGGCATTCTTCTAAACCTTTGTTTCAGGTTTATTTTGCAAGTATTGACTCTGTCCCTCTCTCTTTAGGACACCCTTTATGAAGGTAGCATTTCCAGAGATCAGGTTGCAGAAGTTGCTGTTAATCCATTATTACAAAGTTGCGGAGATTACTTCTCCTGCTGATGCTCCTGAGCATTCATACGAGGATCTTTATTCGACAAAGATTTGTTTTTAGTGCCTATGCGATTGATTGCTTTGTATGCTTTATTCGACAATAAACTCTAAATAATTGGGTATCCTTTTTTGCAGTGTCAATCAGATAGCATCTATCTCGAAGGACGTTGATCCCCTAATTTGGTATAACTGAGATTGCAAAATTATGAGTGTGATTTATACTGCTGCATTCCCTCTAAATTGTATCATTTAAAATTTTTCAAGATTAGAATTTTAATCTGTTCAGTGTAATAATTTGTAAGTACTCCTTCGGTCAAAGAATTGTAAACATGAGAAAGGTTAATTACTTGCTTAAGTAAACGTTTAATTATAGTTTTCACTTATTGTAACTTGTAAGTTCACTTTCGGTTTGGAACTCATACGTGAATCGTGATCATGGCTCATAATTCGTGCAAACTTTCTTGTTCTTTTTGGCTGACTCATTGTAGTTTTAAGCACACAAATTCAACTCATACAAACTTCAGGGACATATTCTTCTATCAAATTAGTGCAAATCCTCCAACTTGCTTAGTTATGATGAATGTGCGGAGGCAAAACATTTATTGCTATACTTTTTCGTGCTTAAGTGTATGTTTAGTATAATTTTTGAAAGGATCAAAAACGTTTTTTTAATGCTAGAAGCTATTTTGAAGTTTTTTTTAGTTGTCTGACAAAACTCAAAACAGTTTTTTTAATATATGAATTGTCTCAATTGCCCTTAAAAAGTCATTTCATGTCTACTTGGAGAAGTCCAAAATTTAGGTTTTTCCAAAAAAACTTTTTTTTTAAAAGTTTTTTTAAAACATATGAATTGTCTCAATTACCCTTTATAAATTTTAAATATTCCATCATAACTCTTTCATTATATAATTCACTCAACCAGAAGCTATTTCTAAAAATACATTGTCAATACTTTTTTTGTAATTTATACAACCAAAAGTCTTTCTTGTTAGAAGCTCTACTATAAAAAGATCTACTCTGGAATCTCTACTTGAAAAGCCATACCAAACACACTCTAAGACACATTTGTTGTCCGAATGAAATAATCTAATTTTCCTTTTCTGTGCACCTAATGTGCCATTATGCTCAATGTTAGTTGTCCATGACCGTGCATAATGATACGATGTAAAAAATAATTTTCAATGAAAATTGCATTTATATAACATTTGTTATATTTGTATTGGAGAAATTTCAATTTAGTCCCTAATTTTGTAGGAAAAATCAATTATTTACTTACCTTTTCATTTTAGGCCTGCAGAACTCCTAAATTATAAAAATAAACTCAAGTTGATGTTGATGTTGATGAAATTCCATTTAAGTAGACCATTCATTTTAAGTTGTGATGCATACATTGTTTTTCTCTCGTCCATTCTAATTATACTTTGTTGCTGTTCTTTTTGGCGAACTCATTGCAATTTTATGAGCATGCATTCGGCTCATTCAAACATCAGGGGTATGTTCAAATTGGTGCAAAACCTCCAACTTTTGCATAGCTATGGTGAATGTGTTGAAGCGAAACATTTGTTGTCAATTTAGATTGATTTCTCACATGAATACAGAATATTAATCAAATGAGTGTCATATAAATTAGTTCTTTTTATGCTCTACATGAACTGTGCATAATGAAACAAGGAATTTTGGCAAAATTTCCCCTCACTTGACAGATTCTTTTGAACATTCAAAAACCTCTCCAAAAATTTAATTCCACTGCATCATTTGTAAATTTTGATACAAACTTCTCCAAGAATTTCTTGTCAAAGAAAGTCAAGACACAAACAAAACTTGGCTCTTTCAACAACCTTTTCGATTTGAGAATTTGTATAACTTTATACAGAGGAATCTCTCATGCTATAAGACAAACCATATCTTCACTCTTCATGCTCTGTAAACCCAAGAAACCATCATATCAGAGAAGGATTCTGATCATGAAAATGTACGTTTCTTTGATTCAAACATTTGTTAGGTTATGAAACAAGGAGATGGAATGGATAGAAAAGAAAAAAAAAATAGTATAAAAGTGAGATAGACCTTGCTACCGGATAAATAATGTAATGAAACTCCATGAATATTGTTTTGAAAATTTATTAATATCGAGATTGGATTTTCAGGATTGTTTAAATTTTTGTACATTCAAAACTGAAATATTATTTGTTACAAATAAATTAGAATCTTAAATCAATATTTGTTGGTTTGGTCGAAAAAACAAATCTGAAAAAAGGAAAAAAAAAATTGAGAGTACAAGACTCAATTACGAGTAGAGATAGGCATCAGGTAAATGGGGATGGATATTGGTCCCCCCATTTCCCAAGCCTTCCTCCATGGAGTTTGGGGGGAGGGATCCTCATCCTCATTTCCTCGTTTTCCCAATTTTTCCTCTTTTTTTAATTTGATTTTTTTTCTCCGTTTCTTTTGTTTGACCCCGTTTGACTAAATATTACATATTAAAAAAATTGCTTATAAGTTATAACATGTAAAAACAATACCAATACAATGGAGAAAATACTTATTATTACAAAAATAAAATAAAATAAAATTTTAAAAAAATAGTTTTGGGGGGAAATTGGAAAATGGGGATGGGTTCCCATCCTATTTCAAAACAACAGTAGAGCGATCCCCTACAACCAGAAAAAACATAAGCCGACATCAATTATACTAATATTAATGATCTAGTTAGAATGGTAATCTATTATTTAAATGAAATCACATGATTACACATGAATCATGATACACTGCTTATAATAATACTAATTATGTGAAGTATCAACCAAATCATTAAAATTAGAGTTATTAAGTGCTTTCAAAATCAAGGTGCTAATTCTTAAAAAATAAATACATATTAAAATATATATATATATATATATAGAAAAATATGATATACATATTCAGATACTCTCACCGGCCTATTAGATTAGATATAAAACGTGGATGGGTTCTTGGATGATTAAGTAACTAGGTACTACCGTACTATAAAATTTAATTCAATTATGATTTCGGAAGCTTTTAATTTTAAAAATAAAAAATGTGGGTGGGTTCTTTCTAATATTTATCTCATTTCCAAAATTAGTAATTCCTCCAGCTTCAAAGTCTAATTGCATATAGACATTATAGACGGCTTTCAGAAGATCTGAATTATCCCAAATGTTGTCTCTATATTGATACTTTGGATTCAAATAGTAAGCTAAAAGAAAAAAAAAAAAAAAAGAATTTTAGTATAAATATTATACTAAATTTTAATTATGAATAACAAACAATCCAAAATAAAATTTACTTGCAGCATGTAATGGTGATTATACATATCTCACCCATTTTGTATAATGTTTAGAAACCATTTACTTTCTCTTTGTTGTTTTAATGCATCTTTCATCACGCGTACACTCTTTGGTTATTTGTCCAATTTTACTTCAACTCTTCAATAATTCTACTATTGACTATTATGTTGGAAATTTTTATAAATTTGTTAATGCTTCTTCTAAAATAATTTTCAATCTAAATTATTTTAACAATAATTAAATTGTTTAGGATTAAAAAAATTATTTTAATAATATGCAAAATATCCATAGACTTTTGGGGTGAAATTCACAATATTTCGGGAATATCGGGAATTTTTTTATGGATATTTCGAAATCAGCTGGATATTCTGCTCTGTAGGGTATTGGATATTTATTTGTTTCGATATCGGCCCCTCCAAAATACGGATATTTTGGTATATCTTTCGATGTTCAATTTTTTGGCTATGGCCTAGATATTTAAACCGCGTATATAGTGTTTGATTTCGACGGGTCTCGATAAATCCTTGACCGAAAATTATAAGAAAAAAAAAAGATACAATTTTGAAATTTTTGCAATGCTTATACATATGTTTAATTTGATGAAACGATGTGCTCAACAAAATGTTGGTTTAATTTGTATATATCCTCATTCTCACGAGTCACAACTCACAAGACCAGTATCTGAGAAAGAATAATGTATGAATTCATACATTGATATTTGATAATCTTTAATATTTAGAGGTACAGTGGAGACAAAATGCCGGTACGGAAACACCCCATGTTTGTTCTAAAAAAAAATGAACTGACTTTTTTTCTTGGAAATTATTATTCTCTCCTCTGCAGTTAACCATATTCTCCAGTCTCCCCCCTCCCATGCCTATTTTTATATGATGAGATTGGTTGTATTTGTCCATAGGAGGGGGGGAATTGAAGAATTTTGAAACTAGAGGGGAGAGACTGGAGAATACGGCAAACTACAGGGGGAGAATAATAATTTCCTTTTTTTTTTTTAATAAATAAGTCTCACTCTTAGTTCTGCCGTAATTATTAGGGTAAATTGCAATAACATACCCTCACGTTTACCTATACTGCTGCTAGGTCAAACTTTTACCTTAATTATAGAATAATACCCTTGACTGGTTTGACTACAGTTAACGTTAACAGTAGGGTTAACTTTGAGATTGAAATGTCTAAATTGTCCTTCCTTGAAAATTAATAATACAAAATCATTATAAAATTATTTATATAGTATTTAATTAATTATTAAAAAAAATGGATGGAGGAGATCATATTTCCTCCATCCATCTTCTAATCTCATCCATTGAAAATTAATTTTTTTTAAAATTAAAACAAAAATCAATCACTAAACACTTCCTTTCTTTCTTTAAACTTTCTTTTCACTTTCTTTTACATTTTCTTATCAACCAAACAAAATAAAAATATTGAATTACTAAATTGTAGATGCAGATTACAAATATATAATGCATGAACAACACATCTAAACTAAACCCAGAAAAAAAAAATCAAAAATACAAAAACTACATCTAAATCAAACCTAGAAAAAGAAGAAGTCAAACCCATCTCTGAGTCGATCAGCTTAGTGAGTCACTTCTCCAACTCAGTTGCACTCACAATCCCGTATTCGACTGGATGAGACCAACGAAGCTGCTCAGTGAGGAGATCCGCGCCAATTGGAAAAGATCCACGTCGAGTATCCTCCAATCACAAAAGATCCGCCACACCACAGTCGTCGCGCCCTCCCACTGCAGCCACACACAGTCCACCAAAGCTTCATCGCCGCTGCAACATCCCTCCATGTCCGAAGAACACACCAGATCCGCACCATCCACCAACTCGCTGTCGCCGCCACAACTTCTCCTTCATTTTTGGAGATGTGGTACGATCTCTATGGAGAGAATCAGAGATCGGCACCGATCTGGTGTGAAACCAGAAGAGAGAGATGATCCTAGTAAAGAAGAAGAAGTTGATGTGCTTGTAAGGGAAGGAGATCTACTCCAATAGAAGAACAAGATTCGAAGATCTACTCCAATTTGGTAGATATGGACTTTTTTATTTTAATTTCTTTTTTAATTTTTACATTGTTTTAGTTTTTTTATTTTTATATATACTTTATTAAAATATTGGAGAGGAGATCTTCAATTTTTTTTTGTTTTTTTTTTGTTTCTTTTTTAATTCTTACATTTTTTTTTAGTTTATATTTTATTAACAATTTTATACTTTAATATTTTTATAAAAAAATTATAAGTTTATTTATTATTTAATAGTTTTTTTAAAGAAATTATTTATAGTTTAAAATTGATTATTTTAAGAGCAAAGAGATTTTTTCAAATAAAATGTAGGGGTATTTTCGACTTTTTCTACAGAAACCTCAGTCAACAATAAGTTGGATGGAAGTCAAACTAAGTCAAACTGGTCAAGGGTTTGTTTTGTAATATTTAGCAAAAGTACAATATAGTTGTTATATTGCAAAATGTCAGGGTATGTTATTGCAATTAACCCTAATTATTACTATGACAGCAACACGTAATGACTTACACCAGGTGTATGCACTATGCAGTCAACCTCCACCGTTTGATCATTCAACAAGATCCATCCTGTGTGATTTGGTAGTCAAGACAAAAGGTGATGCATTATGTATACATGGATAATAGTAATAAGCAGGGGTTGCAATATTTTGGACTGGGTGACCCACGTGGTTCAAGGATTGTGTTATGTATTTTTCCGATCCTGGAAAATACATAAAGAGAATTTAAGATAATATGTATATTTTCGATCCTGAAAATTTACATAGAAGAATTTAGGAGAAGTATTTCAATCCTGAAATACATGAGAAGGATTAAAAGGGGGGAGAAATATAGGAGATAACAAGGGAGATAATTTTGCTTCAATATATTCGATATCTTACATTTAATAAGACTCTGCCTTTTATAAGCTACAACTAAACAAGATAAAGCTAGAAAACAGGAAACAATACAAGTGGTGCATGAATCACTAATCAATAACTGACACACTAACTCATCCCACTGATCAATAACTGACACTAACATTTTAATCAACACCTAAAATATGGCAAGGAAAGTGGAACTATCCTCTGCACATGGGATGATGGTCCGTAGAACCAGGGTACTTAAAATCGATAGATATACTGAAATATCCACCGATATATCCGTATTTTGGAGGGACCGATATTGAAACAGACAAATATCCAATATCCTGCAGAATATCCGGCCGATTTCGAAATATCCGTAAAAATCCACCGATATTCCCGAAATATCCTGAAATTCCTGAAATTTCATGAATTTCATCCCGAAAGTCCATGGATATTTTGCATATTATTAAAATAATTTTTTTAATCCTAAACAATTAAATTTTTGTTAAAATAATTTAGCTTGAAAATTATTTTAGAAGAAGCATTAACAAATTTATAAAAATTTCCAACATAATAGTAAATAATAAAATTATTGAATACTTGAAGTAAAATTGGATAAAAAACCAAAGAGTGGACGTGTAAAATATGTAAAATTTTGTGAAAGCAATCTGAAAAAAAAAAAATTGTTTGCGACTCAAATGTGTAAAACTAATTCCAAATAGTATTAAATATGTACCAATCAATTTATAAATATGTAGAATTGATTTTTTTTGTAACTTTGTGCCGACATTCCAAATAAAAGAATCTTAAAATATATGAGCCACTGTACCAAGTTCTGTACCAAGTTCTAAGATTGGTTGATACAGAAGTTGTACCCACCATGCCTATCGTGTATGAGTTAATGCGTGTGATGAAAGATACAGTAAAACAATAGAGAGGGAGTAAATGGGTTCAAAACATTATACAAGACCGATAGGATAAAATGCTCAATCACCCACTACATGCCGCAGGTAAATTTTATTTTGGATTGTTTGTCATTCATAATTAAAATTTAGTATAGTATTTATACTAAAATTATTCTTTTTTTTTATTATTCTAACTTACTATTTGAACCCAAAGTACCAATATAGAGACAATATTGGGGATAATTCGGATCTTCTGAAAGCCTTACATAATGTCTATGTGCAATTAGACACTGAAGCTGTAGGAATTGCTAATTTTGGAAATGAGGTAAAAAGTTACAATTTACAACCAATTTTATAATTCCAATATTATAAATTCTTTGCATGTGAGTATTGTGTCATATTAATATATATTATATACATATTGATCTCATGAATGTAGCTCACATACTTTAAGGATGGAAAAAAAAGTTTTGATGAACGAGCAGCCCTTGCAACTAGAAGCAAAATGCAACCAGGTATATAACTTTTATTACAAAAATTTACATATTAATAATAAATAATAATATCATTGAAATAATATTCATACTTATAATACTTAATAATTTTTATTACAGCTGATTGGTGGGTAATGTATAGAAATTGTGCTCCATCATTGAGTGCAATAGCAATTCGCATACTATCACTGTAAGGATTCCCGTTGTTTTTAATTGGCTTATTTCGTGATCAAACCATATGTGGGGGTTCTTTGTAAGGGTAGCCTAAGTATCGGTCTTCTTGTTCGAAGCCCTTTTGAAGACCTCGTGTTGATAAGCACCGAAGGTAAATTTCTATGTGCTTACTTTTCTTTGAAGAGATTTAGAAGCACACACACACTAAACATTCATTGCATTTGTGTGCATTCTCTTCATTTGTCACAATTCACACTTGCACTTATTTATTATATTTTGTTGTGTGTTATTGTGTCTTGTTGTTGTGTTAATTCGTTTCCCGATAACTTTCGGAAACGTCCGCGCATGCACGAGAATGTGCTTGGTTTAGCGCGAGGACCGCCTATGGAGAATGCCCTTGGCTTCTCCTTGGTTTTCACCTTTCTAGGTGATCGGCGGTTATGATCGGCGGCCTGGACGCCGAATGAAACCGCCGTTTCAGTCCAGATTGGTCTGAAGCTTTTCTGCGGTTAATATCGGCGGTCACGACCGCCGTTCGAAACCGCCGTTTCAAGACCTGATTGATTTATCTCTCGGTCTAATTCGGCGGTTGAAACGGCGGGCATTAAACCGCCGTTCGAAACCGCCGTTCATACCTGGTCGATTTTGATCTCTCTGTTCTGTTTCGGCGGTTGGAATCGGCGGTCACGAAACCGCCGAATGAACCGCCGTTTTTGCTCTGTTCTTCACGAGCTCAATTCGGCGGTCATTAACGGCGGCCTGGCCGCCGATTGAAACCGCCGATTGGCGCGTTTCTTTGAAACTTACTTAAACGACCACACTTTGATTTGGCACCCTATATATATGCCACTTTGACTTTAGGTCAATTAAGAGAGTTCATATTCAGAATTCATACTTAGGATATTTTTCAAAGAGAAGAAAAATTCCAAGAACTCCATTCTTGATTCTCAAACACTTTTCATGATCATCAATCATCATCTAGCATCATCTTAGATCATCTAGATGTCATCTAGCATGGAATCTTCATCATACTTTGCTTGGTAAGCTTTTCACTAATATCTTACATGTTTTGTGTTTCTCTTATCTAGCAATCTCAATTAATTACTTGTTTGTTATTTTGTATGCTTTAGATACAATATTGAGATGAGTATGATGTATGTTTGAGATTTTATATTGTGCTTGCATATTAGGTTTTGTGCTTAATATTGATTAGCTAAACTAATTGACATGTCATTTAGTTTTGATATCTAGGATTATACTTAATTGCATATTAATCATCTTAGATAAGCATATAGGGTTTCCCTTGCTCTATGTTGCATTTTGGATATTCACATATATTCACTTAGGGTTGTATTCTCTTCAAAGAGAAAGTAAGTCTTGTGTGTAGCATCCGGGATTAGGTTGCTTAGAACGCAAGCAAATTGGACTAGGTTCACTCATACCGGGATTAGGTAGGTGTGTGATTACTTCCGGGATTAGGTTGTAATCGTTTGCACATTTAGTGGATTCGAGGTTCGAGTGTGGCTTACTTACATAGCCCGTGGTTTTTCCCGTGAGGGTTTCCACGTAAAAACCAAGTGTTGTTTTAATTTCCGCACCATATTACAATTGCTTGGTTATATTATCTTGAGGGCATTTTCGTAATTTTGACTAACACGAAAAATTGGGTAAAAAGCGTAAAATCTATTCACCCCCCCTCTAGATAGCTTTATACACACCGTGCTATTATTTGTTTCAATTGGTATCAGAGCGGGTTCCTAGACATACATAGGTGATCCTTGCTTATTTTGGTGTGTTTTGCATTTTGTGTGATTTTTGATCTTTCATACATTTGCATTCATTTCATTCATTCATAAACACTATGAGTGGAAACAGTGGAAATGGTGGTGGCCACGAAGGAGCTTCTAGCACAAGGCCTCCACTTCTTACCGGATTGAACTATTCCCAATGGAAAGGGAAGATGGAATCCTACATATGCCAAATTCATGACCGTGCATGGATGGCGGTGGAAGACGGATATGATCTCCCTATGATGACTCCCGATGGTGGAGGACAAGATGTTTTGAAGCCTAAGGCGCAATGGAACGCGCAAGAGTTTGAGGCTTCTAAGTGGAATAGGAAGGCTATGCATGCCATTATGTGTGCTATGGATGAGAATCAGTACAAGCTTATTCAGAATACTCAGATTGCCAAAGTGGCATGGGACATCCTTCTAGTTGCACATGAGGGAACCGAGGTGGTGAAGGAGTCCAAGCTTCAAGTCCTCCAAACTCAGTTTGAGCTACTTAGGATGGGAGAGGATGAATGCTTCAATGACTTCGAAATCAAATTGATGGATATTGTAAATCAAAGCCATCAACTCGGAGACCCGTATTCGGATAGGAGAGTCAAGCAAAAAATTATGAGATCTCTCCCCGATAGGTTTGAATCCAAGGTGACGGCCATAGAAGAAAATAGTGGCTACATGGATATGAAGCCAAGTGAGGTGATTGGGCGTCTCCTTGCATATGAGTCTAGGAAGGCTCCTAGCACCACTACTCCTCCTAAGAAGTCTAAAGGAATAGCTTTGAAAGCATCTAAGGATGCAAAGGAGGCAAAGCATGAATCGGATGAAGACCTTGCCTTATTTGTTAAAAGGTTCAACAAGGTTATGGGGTTCAAGAAGAAGAAGGGATTTGGGTCAAGAGGACAAGATTTGAAGAAAAAGAGTTCCTTCAAGAAGTTTGAGCCTAGACAAGAGAGGACCGAAAGGAAAGGGGTCCGATGCTTTGAATGTGGTGGGATTGGTCACTTTGCCCCCGAATGTGCTAATCACAATGATAAGAAGAAGAGCAAAGTGATGGCCGCCACTTGGAGTGGGAGTAGTGATGACTCCAATGAGGAAGATGAGTCTTCAAGTGAAGAAGAGCTCATGGCTAACCTCCTAGCTTTTGCCTCCTCACATAAGAGCAAAAGTGGTAGTGAGAAAGAGGAAATGAGTCAAGAGGAAAATGACTCAAGTGAAGAAGAAAGTGATTCCTCATCTAACTCCATAAGTAGTTTTGTGGAGAAAAAGGTGCTTGCTAAATGCCATGCCGAGTTTAATGATTTAGCAATCAAGAGCACAAGAAAGATCAAGATGTTGAGAGAAGAAAATCTTGAGCTTGCATCTCATAATGACCACTTAGGTGAACAAGTGGAAAAATTCAAGAAGATAGAAGATAAGCTAAGAGAGGAGTTAGCTTTATCTAGGAGGAATGAAGAAAGTCTAAAGAGTGAGCTTGAAGAAGTTAGAAATTCTATGACTAGGATGGATTCTAGCACCAAGAAGCTTGACCATATGCTTGGTGTTGGAAAGAGTCCATGTGACAAGAGGGGTCTTGGGTATGAAGATGACAAGAAGATCTCTACCTCTAACAAGACCGTGTTTGTCAAGAGCTTGAAGAAAGAAGAAACTTCATTTGTGCAAGCTCCTAGAAAGAAATTAGAAGTAGGACAATGCTCTAATGCACAAGTGAAGATGGGTCCAAGAAGGAAACCTCAAGCTCAACCCCCTAGGGTCTCTCAAGCCAACATTCCTCCTCAAATGGCTCACAAAGGAAAGAGACCTATCATGCAACCTCAAGCTAGGAAGCAACCAAGACCGGTTCAACAACGAAGAAGGATTGAACCCTTTCATCCACAAAGACAAAGGCAAGGTATGATTTCTTATTTCATCCCTATTTGTCACTTTTGTGGTTGTGATGGTCATATTAGACCAAATTGCTTTCAATATATTAAAATGTGTAGAAAACAAAGCATGATTGAGAAGAAAAAGAAAAGAGCCATGATGCATGTTCCTAGGAATGATAATATTATTATGCATGATCCTAGGACATCTAGAGCCCATATACCAAAGACCACTAAGAAAGCTAAGATTGTTTCTAGGTGGATTAGAAAGAATGACATTGTTTGCCATGTTGCTCAAATAGCCTTGAAGGCAAATTCTTCTAATTTTTGGTATCTAGATAGTGGGTGCTCTAGGCACATGACGGGAAACAAGAGTTTCTTCGAGACTCTTGTTATGGAGGAAGGTGGATATGTCACTTTTGGTGATGGATCCAAAAAGAAAGTTGTAGGGAAAGGAACCATTTCCGTTCCCGGATTACCCTCCTTATCCGATGCTTTATTTGTTGATGGCTTGAAAGCCAATTTAATAAGCATTTCACATCTAAGTGATGAAGGATATTCCGTCTTGTTTTGTAAAGATGATTGCTCAATCCTAAAGCCCGATGGACAAACCTTATTGAAAGGTATGAGATCTAGCGACAATTGCTATTGTCTTGAAGCTAGAATAGTCTCAAACAATGTGTCCATGGATGAGCAAATTGAGTTGTGGCATGAAAGACTTGGCCACATGAACTTTAGGGATCTACGGACCCTTGGAAAGTTCGAGTGTGTGCGTGGCCTCCCTAAGCTTGGGAAGAAAGCCAATGGTGTTTGTGGACCTTGCCAACAAGGAAAGCAAACTAAAAGCATGCACAAAAAGGGTAAGTATCTCACCACCAAGGAGCCTCTTGAGCTTCTCCACATGGACCTCATGGGTCCCATGCAAACCGAAAGTTTGGGTGGAAAGAGATACATTTTTGTATGTGTTGATGATTTCTCTAGATTTACATGGACATACTTTCTTAGAGAAAAATCCGAAACTTTTGATAAGTTTAAAATGCTTTGTACTAAATTACAAAATGAAATGAAATCTAACATTAGAAGCATTAAACGGATTAGAAGTGACCATGGGAGAGAGTTTGAGAATGCCTCTTTTGAAAGCTTTTGTGATAGCTTAGGCATCTCCCATGAGTTTTCGGCTCCTAGGACACCTCAACAAAATGGAGTTGTTGAGAGGAAAAATAGGGTCCTCCAAGAGATGGCCCGAGTGATGTTGCTTAGCAACAATGTCCCTAGGAACCTATGGGCCGAAGCCATCAATACGGCTTGCTATATAGGAAATCGTGTGTTCCTAAGGCCCGGTTCTAGAAACACCTCCTATGAGCTATGGAAGGGTAGGAAGCCAAATGTTAGCTACTTCCACACATTTGGAAGCAAATGCTACATTTTAAATGACCGTGATCAACTTGGCAAGTTTGATGCTAAGAGTGATGAGGGTATCTTTATTGGCTACGCCTTGAATAGTAAAGCCTATAGAGTTTTCAACTTGAAGACTCGAACCGTCATGGAATCATCAAATGTGGTCATTGATGATACTAGGCTCAAGTCTAATGACCATGAGGAGGAGGATGTTCTAGAGGATGACACTCCTTTGGAGAGGGTTGTGGTGACTCCCAATGTTGGGACATCTAATGAAGTCACACAACCCATTACTAGAGTTCCTCTCTTGGACTCTAAAGAACCCGCTCCATGGGTTAGGAAACTCCATGATAAAGAAGATATCATTGGAGAGGTAAATGAGGGTGTTAGGACTAGACGTCAACTTGCTAATCTTATTAGCTATACTTGCTACACCTCTCAAATTGAACCCAAAAAGGTTGAAGAAGCCTTACATGATGAATTTTGGGTTCTTGCCATGCAAGAAGAGCTAAACCAATTCGAAAGGAATGAGGTTTGGACTCTAGTTCCTAGGCCTAAGACCACTAATGTCATAGGCACTAAATGGATATTTAGGAACAAATCCGATGAGGATGGCAACATAGTGCGGAACAAGGCTAGACTTGTAGCACAAGGGTACTCTCAAATTGAGGGTATCGACTTTGAGGAGACATTTGCTCCCGTTGCCCGTCTAGAGTCTATTAGGCTTCTCTTGTCCATTTCTTGTGTGCACAAGTTCAAATTGCACCAAATGGATGTCAAGAGTGCCTTCCTCAATGGCTTCTTGCAAGAGGAAGTGTTTGTTGAACAACCCAAGGGGTTTGTGGATGCTCACCACCCCAACCATGTCTATCGCCTCAAGAAGGCACTATATGGGTTGAAACAAGCACCGAGGGCTTGGTATGAGCGCCTCACTCAATTTCTTGTTGACAATAACTACACAAGAGGTAGTGTTGACAAGACACTATTCATCAAGAGAGACAATGATGAGCTTTTCATAGCTCAAATATATGTCGATGACATAGTGTTTGGCTCCACCAACAACACCAAGGTCCAACAATTTGTTGATGTTATGTCTCATGAATTTGAGATGAGTCTTGTTGGTGAGCTTAATTACTTCCTAGGTTTGCAAATTAGGCAACTTGATAATGGGATCTTCATAACCCAAGCCAAATATGCCAAAAACCTTGTGAAGAAGTTTGGTCTTGAAAAAGCCAAACATTGTGACACTCCTATGAGCACCACTTTGAAGCTAAGCAAGGATGCTAGCGGTAAAAGTGTGGACCAAACCTTATATCGTGGCATGATAGGGAGCTTGCTCTATTTGACCGCAAGTAGGCCCGATATATCTTTTAGTGTAGGAGTTTGTGCTAGGTACCAATCCGATCCCAAGGAGTCCCATCTCTCTTCGGTTAAGAGAGTCATTCGCTTTGTGAATGGGACTTCCAACTATGGGATTTGGTACTCATTTGACACTAATCCTAGTCTTGTAGGATATAGTGATGCGGATTGGGCAGGAAATTGTGATGATAGGAAGAGCACATCGGGCGGTTGCTTCTTTCTAGGCAACAACTTGGTGTCTTGGTTTTGCAAGAAGCAAAACTCGATTTCCTTGTCCACGGCGGAAGCCGAGTACATAGCCGCGGGGAGTGGATGCACTCAACTTATATGGATGAAGCAAATGCTAGTAGATTACGGATTCAACCAAGGTACTCTCACTCTCTTTTGTGATAACATGAGTGCCATTAATATTTCCAAGAATCCGGTGCAACATTCTAGAACTAAGCATATTGACATCCGCCATCACTTCATTAGAGAGCTTGTTGAAAATAAATGCATAGTACTTGAACATGTAGGTACTAATGATCAACTTACGGACCTATTTACTAAACCCTTAGATGCTACTCGATTTAAAACTCTTAGTAGATCTATTGGGGTATGTCTTGTGGAGTGATGTTCTATGATTGACCCCATATGGGGAACTCAAGCAAAGAGAGCTATTTTGCATTCTTGTATCTTGCAAAAAATTTGAAATATCTTATGCCTCTTCTTTTAAATTGCTTGAGTAAGCTTGGTTGTACATATGTATATATGTTTTAAAATTCCATAAGTGTGAACCTTGCTTGTCTACAATCCATGTCATATTTATGTTCAAACATGCATTTTTGGACTAGGAGATTTACATAGGAAGTATGATGTGAATGACCTATAGTTTTCTCCATGACATGATGATTCTTTAATAACATGCTAATGTCAAATGAAAAAGCATGAAATTCATATAACATGCTCACATGAAAAGCATGAATTGATGATTGCATATTCTTAAAAATGCAAAACTTGTGTGAAAACTTATGAGACTCAAAATGAATAAAGGATCTTGTATCCATTCAAAGGAATTTACATTCCAAATGTCTCTCTTTCTTTATTAGTTGAACATGGTTACTATCATACGGATAATTTTATCCGGAAAAATCAAGTAGGGTGCAAAGTCGCTCATGCCATGTTTCGCTTATAAAGTTGGATATAGTTGCTCTTAAATTGAAATCAATAATCTCTATATCCTTGCTTTTCCCATGACATTGGTGAAATTGGTTTGAATTCTTATTAGAAACCTTTGTCATTTGCTTTGCCAAATACCATTGTATTTTGGACTTGAATGCTATATGTCTTGTATGCAAAGCATGTTGAATTCACACATTTTCTCAAAATAAATCTCCTTGTTTCTCTCAAATTAATTGAAGTGCATAAAGTGACTTATATGTATATGCATATCTTGCATGCTTCTATCTCTCGTTGCTATGAGTGACCCAATTGGGGACTACTCCTTTGCCTATATCATGACAAAAAGGGGGAGTAGGATATGGTAAGGGGAGGTGCAACATATAGAAGCTTTTGTGCACTTTGGGGAAAACATACATTGAGGGGGAGTAACCCGTTGAGGGGGAGCATTGCATTTATCATACATTGCATACATTTGGTAATGTTGTGCCTAAATTCTACAAATGCAAATGCTTGGTATTGTTCTCACATGATTAATCTCACACTTTTCTTGTATTAGAAATGTTAGAAACTCTTTTCAGGGATTGATTATTCTACAAGAGAATTGAAGACTTCAAGTTGCATTATCTTATCTCTTTGTATTGTAGAATATCATTATAGTCCCGTAGTTTCTATTTTTTTTGTGAGGAATCATTGTGAGTGATGGTTTTGTCACGAAATAGCCAAAGGGGGAGATTGTAAGGATTCCCGTTGTTTTTAATTGGCTTATTTCGTGATCAAACCATATGTGGGGGTTCTTTGTAAGGGTAGCCTAAGTATCGGTCTTCTTGTTCGAAGCCCTTTTGAAGACCTCGTGTTGATAAGCACCGAAGGTAAATTTCTATGTGCTTACTTTTCTTTGAAGAGATTTAGAAGCACACACACACTAAACATTCATTGCATTTGTGTGCATTCTCTTCATTTGTCACAATTCACACTTGCACTTATTTATTATATTTTGTTGTGTGTTATTGTGTCTTGTTGTTGTGTTAATTCGTTTCCCGATAACTTTCGGAAACGTCCGCGCATGCACGAGAATGTGCTTGGTTTAGCGCGAGGACCGCCTATGGAGAATGCCCTTGGCTTCTCCTTGGTTTTCACCTTTCTAGGTGATCGGCGGTTATGATCGGCGGCCTGGACGCCGAATGAAACCGCCGTTTCAGTCCAGATTGGTCTGAAGCTTTTCTGCGGTTAATATCGGCGGTCACGACCGCCGTTCGAAACCGCCGTTTCAAGACCTGATTGATTTATCTCTCGGTCTAATTCGGCGGTTGAAACGGCGGGCATTAAACCGCCGTTCGAAACCGCCGTTCATACCTGGTCGATTTTGATCTCTCTGTTCTGTTTCGGCGGTTGGAATCGGCGGTCACGAAACCGCCGAATGAACCGCCGTTTTTGCTCTGTTCTTCACGAGCTCAATTCGGCGGTCATTAACGGCGGCCTGGCCGCCGATTGAAACCGCCGATTGGCGCGTTTCTTTGAAACTTACTTAAACGACCACACTTTGATTTGGCACCCTATATATATGCCACTTTGACTTTAGGTCAATTAAGAGAGTTCATATTCAGAATTCATACTTAGGATATTTTTCAAAGAGAAGAAAAATTCCAAGAACTCCATTCTTGATTCTCAAACACTTTTCATGATCATCAATCATCATCTAGCATCATCTTAGATCATCTAGATGTCATCTAGCATGGAATCTTCATCATACTTTGCTTGGTAAGCTTTTCACTAATATCTTACATGTTTTGTGTTTCTCTTATCTAGCAATCTCAATTAATTACTTGTTTGTTATTTTGTATGCTTTAGATACAATATTGAGATGAGTATGATGTATGTTTGAGATTTTATATTGTGCTTGCATATTAGGTTTTGTGCTTAATATTGATTAGCTAAACTAATTGACATGTCATTTAGTTTTGATATCTAGGATTATACTTAATTGCATATTAATCATCTTAGATAAGCATATAGGGTTTCCCTTGCTCTATGTTGCATTTTGGATATTCACATATATTCACTTAGGGTTGTATTCTCTTCAAAGAGAAAGTAAGTCTTGTGTGTAGCATCCGGGATTAGGTTGCTTAGAACGCAAGCAAATTGGACTAGGTTCACTCATACCGGGATTAGGTAGGTGTGTGATTACTTCCGGGATTAGGTTGTAATCGTTTGCACATTTAGTGGATTCGAGGTTCGAGTGTGGCTTACTTACATAGCCCGTGGTTTTTCCCGTGAGGGTTTCCACGTAAAAACCAAGTGTTGTTTTAATTTCCGCACCATATTACAATTGCTTGGTTATATTATCTTGAGGGCATTTTCGTAATTTTGACTAACACGAAAAATTGGGTAAAAAGCGTAAAATCTATTCACCCCCCCTCTAGATAGCTTTATACACACCGTGCTATTATTTGTTTCAATCACAAACATCATTATCTTCTGCATGTGAAAGAAATTGGTCCACATTTACTTTAATTCATACAAAACAAAGGAACCGTCTTGCCTATTTTAAGCTTGAACAACTTGTTTATTGTTATTATAATATGAAGTTGAAACTTAGGGATATGGCAGCTGAAAAATATAAAGTAAATAAAACTGATTTTATGAATCTACTTCAAATAGCTGCTGAAGCAGAAGACGATAATGAGAATCCTATTTTTAACTGGGTTAGACTTGCCTCCTTGGATGATGACGAAGGAAATCATGATTCACATATTGCTTCTCATGCTCAAGAAATGGGAATAAATGTTGAACAAGTGATTAGAGAAGAAGTTGGTGTAGATCTTGGAGTTATTGTTACCAGCTCTTCCGATGATCAACATACCTCTAATGTAAATAGTGGAGGAAAATATGATGGAGATGATGGAGATGATGGGGATGAGGCAACAGGTTGGGATTCTGGTGCAGGAGGTTTGAATGCTGGTGCAACAAGTTGGGATGTTCGTGCTGGAGGATGGGATGATGGTGCAACAGGTTGAAATGCTAGTGTGGCGAGTTGAGATGCTCATACAAGTAATTTTGATTAAAATCGTGGAAGACAACATGGAGGAACAAGTCAAAATGTTAAAGATTCTTTGAATATGACTCTCTCCTCAATGAGCATAGACACAGAAAACAGTTCTTTGGGTGATTCGCAGACAATGTCAGGTTCTCATGTACCAAATTATGGTAGTTATGGTGGCTGCAATATATTTGATTATCCTTCTCCACAAATGTCATATGCAATACCTATGCATGCAAATCAACAATATCCACCAAGTTGGGTAAATCCAAACTACCCAATTCATGGATCAGTTGGAAGAGATCAAGCAACATACATGTGGCATATTAATAACTACATTGAAAACTATGCAAGCACGTTTTATTGGGAAAATTATTGTTCGAATCAAAATAGAAATGTATCTTCTGTATTTGAACCAGCAAGGAATTCATTTTTGTTTTAAATTTCAAATTATTATGTATGAATTATGATTTATGATAGAATCTTGGAAGTGTGGAACTATTACTATAAATATTTTAATGATAATTTTGTTTATTAAATATTTAATCTCTTTGTATTGTATATAATATTGTAAAAGTAAAACAAAATATTATTATATTAAATACTCAATTTTAAAAATTATATACAGACTCTATCTATGTTATAATTTATAATAAACTCATAACTATGATAATTTATCATTAAAATATGATTCATTTGATGTATAATTACTTGTTTAAGCTTGTCCTAAAATTTCACAAAAAAAATCTAACTTTAGATATAAATATCCATCATTTTTTTAATTTTTGACGGAATATCCACCGATATCGATAATATCCCCGATATATCCGTAAATTTAGAAGCCCGATATTGATACTGATATCGATATTACGTTCCTTGCGTAGAACAAGCATCCAACTTATTGAAAGCAAGAAACAACCTAGACCTAGTCTCACGCTCCTACATGGTCACATTCTTCACACAGTTGACTTGGCACCTGATTACTTGAGTTGTCTTCGTATGGCAAAGAAAGTGAACATATCAGATTGGAGAATATCAATGCATAACTGATCGCAAGTTATTAAATGAATTAAACTGATCGGTAAGTTGTTCAAGTCTCTATATGATCAGTATATCTTAAACAGGTCTGCATATTGTAAAATTAAATGAATTAATTGATGATAACCATAACGATGATCGATGAATTAATTATTAGGAAGATTAAAGAAAAATGGCCAATAATACACACTTTTGTTAAAGTCAATAATACTTAATTTTCAGATTTAGTTAACAATACAGTTGAATTATCATCCTGTTGGAAATATGAAACCTTTTCTTGGATGATGATGTGGCTCATGATGAATGACATGGCAATGACATGGCATATGTGATAACTTAACTATGGTTAGGATTAAATCATGGTTAAGTTTATAATGATGTAATGAAGTGATGTAATGCATATTGTAATTTGTGTAGAGATGTGTAAAGAAATCTAGAGAATTCTATATCTATCTTGATGTTTCATGTTGAGACACATGTCTCTTTGTTTCTCTATATATACCCCTTTTGGGCAATGAAAATGTAAGCCATCAACATAAGAAGATGGCGTGGGATGTGTTTTTATTAAAAATGTCTTTCTTAAATACTTTCTTTCATTGTTATGCCATGCTTTTGATAAATGTTTTTCATATATGCTTTTGAAATCTCTACACCTATGTTTATATTTTTGTTATTTTTATAAAAAAAATCCAACATGGTATCAGAGCCACAAATGATCTTAAGGGATTGTGATTTTGTTTCCAGACTATAAATGTTTTTCATAAATGTTTTCATACTCTGATATTCACAAGCAGAGGTCAGAATATGGTCTGATATCTCTAGCAGAATATCATAAATATGTTTTTTGGTTATATTATGATCTCTAAATGTTTTATAAATGGTTTTTATGCCTTGAAGTACTATTATGGATGTTGTATACATTACCCATAAGTACTGTTATGGATGAAATTACCCATAAGTACTGCTATGGATGTTGTATACATTACCTATAAGTACTGATATGAATGAATGCTGGAAACAACACAGATCTTCATGCCATAAAATACATGAGGAGTTGCAAAAGAACATATATATGAGATAAAGCTCTTCCTGATGCCTCCAAGAAAAGTTTCAAGGAGGAGTGTTGGAAATATGAAACCTTTTCTTGGATGATGATGTGGCTCATGATGAATGACATGGCAATGACATGGCATATGTGATAACTTAATTATGGTTAGGATTAAATCATGGTTAAGTTTATAATGATGTAATGAAAATGATGTCATGAAGTGATGTAATGCATGATGTAATTTGTGTAGAGATGTGTAAAGAAATCTAGAGAATTCTATATCTCTCTTGATGTTTCATGTTAAGACACATGTCTCTTTGTTTCTCTATATATACCCTTTTTGGTCAATGAAAATGTAAGCCATCAACACAAGAAGATGGCGTGGA
This sequence comes from Acer yangbiense, assembly GCA_008009225.1. Taxonomy (NCBI): domain Eukaryota; kingdom Viridiplantae; phylum Streptophyta; class Magnoliopsida; order Sapindales; family Sapindaceae; genus Acer; species Acer yangbiense. The sequence continues at coordinate 20,278,621 of CM017773.1, read as the reverse complement.
ATGTGTTTTTATTAAAAATGTCTTTCTTAAATACTTTCTTTCATGTTTATGCCATGCTTTTGATAAATGCTTTTCATATATGTTTTTGAAATCTCTACACCTATGATATTTTTGTTATTTTTATAAAAAAATCCAACATCCTACTTCATCATCAAATAAAATCTCAAAGAATCCTTTTATAGTTTCTAATTTTCTATGAATCACGTGTCCAATCTTCCCATCCCTTTCTTTGGCTAATGCAGTACTTGTCATTTACTTGCTTCTAAGTCTCTTTCATGCAGAAGATGGTTATTACTTCTGACCTCCATTTAGAAATTATATTTTTTTATTTTGAAAGACCTTTTTTTTTCCTTCTTCAGGTTATTATTAAGAAAGCCTCCGGTTTGAGATATTATTCATTTTCTAGTCTTCATCTTCCCATCTCTTTATAATTTTCATCATAATGGCTATCCTAGCCAAGTCCATTTCATGTATAGAGGTTGATGTCAAGACTGACATTGCTAATAACAGCTACATAGCACATGCAAAAATAAACAAAATTTAATTAAAATTAAAAAAAAACAAAAAATATTATATATAAGATGTCGTTCATATCATATTCTTCCAAGCCCTCTCAAGTCTCAACCTCTCTTCCAAAGCCAAAATTTCTCAAGTCTCAACCTCTCTCTCCTCTTCTCATAACTACATGACTACTCCAAGAATTATAAATTACCCCGAGGGTGATTTAATACACATTGGCTCTGTTTCCGTCATCCAACCAGATGGAGGCTTCTTTGGATTAGATCATGGGATTAAAGTCATAGGGACCCTCAACAAAAAAATATCCAAGGTAAGCGAGGTAAGACTTGCTTCCCACTTTCCTCCTAACATAAGCTGTGGTAGTATTTCTTTTGTTTCTTCTGGTTGTTCAATGTCTATTTATACTAAGTCTAGGAATATACTCCAAGGTAAAGCTATGATTTTCCTTGTAAATGGAAATTTACTACCTATCCCACTAGAGGAGAAAATATATCGTCTCTTCATTTTCTATCCTGAAATTGTTGATTATTCACGGTTGATGCAACATCAACCAGGTGCTTATCGTAAAAATTGTTCTGTAATCCAAACAGTTCCTAATACACATACACAGTCAAATGTAAGGTTTCTAATTTTACATTATTAATTCTAGTTTGTAATTATATTGTTATATTATACATCATAATTAATCTGTTCTTCCATTTTATATGAGGAAATCGGTCACTATGTTCTCAATCGAGGAACGTGGTTGTGAAGCCTGTTGCGCCGCAGAAGGGAGATTTCCATATTCTAGGAGGGTGATGTTTTGTTGGGTTGGTTCTGGTCCTAGTATTTTCTTTGTGTGATGGCAGTTTTCTTTTCTTTCGGTTGTGCCTCTGTTTCTAGTTGGTTTTGCAGAAGGCTATCCTCTATTATGTTCTGTTTTGCTTTTCTATGGTTTCGTTTTGTGTGGCCTTCTCTGTTTTTTATTATATAATGTAGGTTTTATTATTTACTGAAAACTTTGCCTTCTGTTTTTACCACCCACAAGAATTTGAAGTTTGGGGATTCTCAGCTTTTGTTTCCATGGAGAATGTAAGGATTTAATATGTTTGTAAAATCCTACTAGTGAGTCGGCTGTTGTTAAATGTCTTTAACATATTTGTAAGGTGGCAAGTACTTTTATGAAATATAATACAGCTCTTGTGAAAGTAATGCCTTCTCTATATTGACACATGTTTGTAAGGTGGCAAGTCTTTTTATAAAATATGATGTTGGTGGAATGTAGTGTAGCCTAACTTAACTTGAACCTGGACTGGAAGATATATATATATAAATAAATAAATGTTCTCATGTTGATTTAGTCAAACTTTATGTCTACAATGTCATAGTAACTTTTATAAGTATTATTATATAACAGTCAATATATACCTTGGACGGTTGGACCATAAAAGTTCTGGGTCTATGTAACAGCCAATAGCTTTTATAAGTATTTTATTTTCGTTTCATTTCAATTTGTTTTTTCAAAAAATTGAACCATTAATATGTTCTTCCATTTTAAATTTGGAAATCGATCACTATGTTGTCAATCGAGGAACATGGTTGTGAAGCCTGTTCCGCCGAAGAAGGGAGATTTGTAGATTCTAAGAGGGTGATGTTTTGTTGGGTATTTTCTGGTCCTAGTGTTTTCTTTGTGTTATGGTAGTTTTCTATTCTTTCGGTTGTGCCTCTGTTTCCAGTTGGTTTTCCGGGAGGTTATCCTCTATTATGTTTTGTTTTGCATTTCTTTGGTTTCGTTTTGTGTGGCCTGCTCTGTTTTTATTATATAATATAGGTTTTATTATTTGCTTAAAACTTTGCATTCTGTTTTTACCACCCATAAGAAGTGGAAGTCTGGTGATGCTCAGCTTTTGTTTACATGAAGAATGCAAGGATTTAATATGTTTGTAAAATCCTACTAGTGAGTCAGCTCTTATGAAATGTCTTTAACTTGTTTGTAAGGTGGCAATTACTTTTATGAAATACAATGCAGCTCTTATGAAATTAATGCCTTCTCTATATTGACACATGTTTGTAAGGTGGTAAGTCTTTTTATAAAATATAATGCTGGTGGAATGTATTGTAGCCTAACTTAACTTGAACCTAGACTGGAAGATAAATATATAAATAAATAAATGTTCTCATAATGATTTAGTCAAACTTTATGTTTACAATGTGATAGTAACTTTTATAAGTATTATTATGTAACAGTCAATATATACCTTGAACGGTTGGACCATAAAAGTTCTTGGTCCATGTAATAGTCAATAGATTTTATAAGTATTTTTTTTTTCATTTGATTTCAATTTGTTTTTTCAAAAAAATTGAACCATTAATCTGTTCTTCTATTTTAAATTAGGAAATCGGTCACTATGTTGTCAATCGAGGAACATGGTTGTGAAGCCTGTTGCGTCGCAGAAGGGAGATTTGTAGATTCTAGGAGGGTGATGTTTTGTTGGGTATATTCTGGTCCTAGTGTTTTCTTTGTGTGCTGGCAGTTTTCTTTTCTTTCGGTTGTGCCTCTGTTTCTGGTTGGATTTGCAGGAGGCTGTCCTCTATTATGTTTTGTTTTTCTTTTCTTTGGTTTCATTTTGTGTGGCCCGCTCTGTTTTTTATTATATAATGTAGGTTTTATTATTTACGAAAAATTTTACCTTCTGTTTTTACCACCCATAAGAATTTGAAGACTGGGGATGCTCAGCTTTTGTTTCCATAAAGAATGCAAGGATTTAATATATTTGTAAAATCCTACTAGTGAGTCGGCTCTTGTTAAATGTCTTTAACATGTTTGTAAGGTGGCAAGTACTTTTATGAAATATAATGCAACTCTTGTGAAATTAATGCCTTCTTTATATTGACACATGTTTGTAGGGTGGCAAGTCTTTTTATAAAATATAATGTTGGTGGAATGTAGTGTAGCCTAACTTAACTTGAACCTGGACTGGAAGATATATATATAAATAAATAAATGTTCTCATGTTGATTTAGTCAAACTTTATGTCTACAATGTGATAGTAACTTTTATACCTATTATTATGTAACGGTCAATACATACCTTGGACGGTTGGACCATAAAAGTTATGGGTCTATGTAACAGCCAATAGCTTTTAAAAGTATTTTTTTTCGTTTCATTTCAATTTGTTTTTTCAAAAAATTTAACCATTAATATGTTCTTCCATTTTAAATTTGGAAATCGATCACTATGTTGTCAATCGAGGAACGTGGTTATGAAGCCTGTTGCGCCGAAGAAGGGAGATTTGTATATTTTAGGAGGGTGATGTTTTGTTGGGTATGTTCTGGTCCTGGTGTTTTCTTTGTGTTATGGCAGTTTTCTATTCTTTCGGTTGTGCCTCTGTTTCTGGTTGGTGTTGCGGGAGTTTGTCCTCTATCATGTTTTGTTTTGCTTTTCTTTGGTTTCGTTTTGTATGGCCTGCTCTGTTTTTTATTATATAATGTAGGTTTTATTATTTACTTAAAACTTTACCTTCTGTTTTTACCACCCATAAGAAGTGGAAGTTTGGGGATGCTCAGCTTTTGATTCCATGAAGAATGCAAGGATTTAATATGTTTGTAAAATCCTACTATTGAGTCGGCTCTTGTGAAATTAATGTCTTCTCTATATTGACACATGTTTGTAAGGTGACAAGTCTTTTTGTAAAATATAATGTTGGTGGAATGTAGAGACGATATATTTTCTCCTCTAGTGGGATAGGTAGTAAATTTCCATTTACAAGGAAAATCACAACTTTACCTTAGAGTATATTCTCAGACTCAGTATAAATAGACACTGAACAACCAGAAGAAACAAAAGAAATACTACCGCAGCTTATGTTAGGAGGAAAGTGGGAAGCAAGTCTTACCTCGCTTACCCTGGATATTTTTCTGTTGAGGGTCCCTATGACTTTAATCCCATGATCTAATCCAAAGAAGCCTCCATCTGGTGGGATGACGGAAAAAGAGCCAATGTGTATTAAATCACCCTCGAGGTAATTTATAATTCTTAGAGTAGTCATGTAGTTATGAGAAGAGGAGAGAGAGGTTGAGACTTGAGAAATTTTGGTTTTGCAAGAGGCTGTCCTCTATTATGTTTTGTTTTGCTTTTCTTTGGTTTCGTTTTGTGTGTCCTGCTCTATTTTTTATTATATAATGTAGGTTTTATTATTTACTGAAAACTTTGCCTTCTGTTTTTACCACCCATAAGAATTTGAAGTCTGGGGATGCTTAGCTTTTGTTTCCATGAAGAATGTAAGGATTTAATATGTTTGTAAAATCCTACTAGTGAGTCGACTCTTGTGAAATGTCTTTAACATGTTTGTAAGGTGGCAAGTACTTTTATGAAATATAATGCAGCTCTTGTGAAATTAATGTCTTCTCTATATTGACACATGTTTGTAAGGTGACAAGTCTTTTTATAAAATATAATGTTGGTGGAATGTAGTGTAGCCTAACTTAACTTGAACCTGGACTAGAAGATATATATATAAATAAATAAATGTTCTTATGTTGATTTAGTCAAACTTTATGTCTACAATGTGATAGTAACTTTTATAAGTATTATTATGCAACAGTCAATATATACATTGGACGGTTGGACCATAAAAGTTCTTGGTCCATGTAACAGCCAGTAGCTTTTATAAGTATTTTTTTTTTCGTTTCATTTTAATTTGTTTTTTCAAAAAATTGAACCATTAATCTGTTCTTCCATTTTAAATTAGGAAATCGGTCACTATGTTGTCAATCGGAAAACGTGGTTGTGAAGCTTGTTGCACCACAGAAGGGAGATTTCTAGATTCTATACGGGTGATGTTTTGTTAGGCTAGTTCTGGTCCTGGTGTTTTCTTTGTGTGCTGGCAGTTTCCTTTTCTTTCGGTTGTGCCTCTGTTTTTGGTTGGTTTTGCAGGAGGCTGTCCTCTGTTATGTTTTGTTTTGTTTTGCTTTTCTTTGGTTTTGTTTTGTGTGGCTTGCTCTGTTTTTTAATATATAATGTAGGTTTTATTATTTACTGAAAATTTTACCTTCTGTTTTTACCACCCATAAGAAGTGGAAGTCTGGGGATGCTCAGGTTTTGTTTCCATGAAGAATGCAAGGATTTAATATGTTTGTAAAATCCTACTAGTGAGTCGGCTCTTGTGAAATGTCTTTAACATGTTTGTAAGGTGGTAAGTATTTTTATGAAATATAATGCAGCTTTTGTGAAATTAATGCCTTCTCTATATTGACACATGTTTGTAAGGTGGCAAGTCTTTTTTAAAATATAATGTTGGTGGAATGTAGTGTAGCCTAACTTAACTTGAACCTGGACTGGAAGATATATATATATAAATAAATAAATGTTCTCATGTTGATTTAGTCAAACTCTATGTCTACAATGTGATAATAACTTTTATAAGTATTATTATGTAACAGTCAATATATACCTTGGTCAGTTGGACCATAAAAGTTTTAGGTCTATGTAACATCCAATAGCTTTTATAAGTTGTTTTTTTTTTTTTTTCATTTCATTTCAATTTGTTTTTTCAAAAATTGAACCATTAATATGTTCTTCCATTTTAAATTTGGAAATCGGTCACTATGTTGTCAATCGAGGAATGTGGTTGTGAAGCATGTTGCGCCGTAGAAAGAAGCTTTCTAGATTCTAGGAGGGTGATGTTTTGTTGGATTGGCTCTAGTACTGGTGTTTTCTTTGTGTGCTAGCAATTTTCTTTTCTTTCAGTTATGCCTCTGTTTTTGGTTGAATTTGTAGGAGGATGTCCTCTGTTATGTTTTGTTTTGCTTTTCTTTGATTTCATTTTGTGTGGCCTGCTCTGTTTTTTATTATATAATATAGATTTTATTATTTACTTAAAACTTTACCTTCTGTTTTTATCACCCATAAGAAGTGGAAGTCTGGGGATGCTCAGCTTTTTTTTCCATGAAAAATGCAAGGATTTAATATATTTGTAAAATCCTACTATTGAGTCGGCTCTTGTGAAATTAATGTCTTCTCTATATTAACACATGTTTGTAAGGTGACAAGTCTTTTTATAAAATATAATGTTGGTGGAACGTAGTGCAACCTAACTTAACTTGAACCTGGACTGGAAGATATATATATAAATAAATAAATATTCTCATGTTGATTTAGTCAAACTTTATGTCTACAATGTAATAGTAACTTTTATAAGTATTATTATGTAACAGTCAATATATACCTTGGTTAGTTGGACCATAAACGTTCTGGGTCTATGTAACATCCAATAGCTTTTATAAGTATTTTTTTTTTCATTTCATTTCAATTTGTTTTTTCAAAAAATTGAACCATTAATATGTTCTTCCATTTTAAATTTGGAAATCGGTCACTATGTTGTCAATCGAGGAACGTGGTTGTGAAGCCTGTTGCATCGCAGAAGGGAGATTTCCAGATTCTAGGAGGGTGATGTTTTGTTGGGTTGGTTCTGGTACTGGTGTTTTCTTTGTGTGCTAGCAGTTTTCTTTTCTTTCGGTTGTGCCTTTGTTTCTGGTTGATTTTGTAGGAGGTTGTCCTCTATTATGTTTTGTTTTGTTTTGCTTTTCTTTGGTTTCATTTTGGTTTTGCCTGCTCTGTTTTTTATTATATAATGTAGGTTTTATTATTTACTTAAAACTTTACCTTCACCACCCATAAGAAGTGGAAGTCTGGGGATGCTCAGCTTTTGTTTCCATTAAGAATACAAGGATTTAATATATTTGTAAAATCCTATTATTGAGTCGGCTCTTGTGAAATTTATGTCTTCTCTATATTGACACATGTTTGTAAGGTGACAAGTCTTTTTATAAAATATGATGTTGGTGGAATGTAGTGTAGTCTAACTTAACTTGAATATGGACTGGAAGATATATATATATAAATAAATAAATGTTCTCATGTTGATTTAGTCAAATTTTATGTCTACAATGTGATAGTAACTTTTATAAGTATTATTATGTAACAGTCAATATATACCTTGGACGGTTGGACCATAAAAGTTCTGGGTCTATGTAACAGTCAATAGCTTTTATAAGTATTTTTTTTTCATTTCATTTCAATTTGTTTTTTCAAAAAATTGAACCATTAATATGTTCTTCCATTTTAAATTTGGAAATCGGTCACTATGTTGTCAATCGAGGAACATGGTTGTGAAGCCTATTGCGCCGATGAAGGGAGATTTGTAGATTCTAGGAGGGTGATGTTTTGTTGGGTATGTTCTGGTCCTGATGTTTTCTTTGTGTTATGGCAGTTTTCTTTTCTTTCGGTTGTGCCTTTGTTTCTAGTTGGTTTTGTGGGAGGTTGTCCTCTATTATGTTTTGTTTTGCTTTTCTTTTGTTTCGTTTTGTGTGGCCTTGATGCAGCGGAATATTCACGAATCAACAATTGATAAAAGAAAGGATAAACGATTCGGATCCGTTGATTCGCGCACGAATACCGAAAGCGAACCCTACTATTAATCTGTTGATCTGCGCACAGATACTAGAATAATAGGCCTCAAATACCAACTGAGATAGCGGGAAATTCAACACAAACAACAATCGATAAAAGAAAGAATAAACGATTTAGATCCGTTGATTCGCGTACGAATACCGGAAGTGGATCCTACTATTAATCTGTTGATCCGCGCAGGGATACCAGAATAATAGGCTTCAAATTCGTTGATCCACTCGGAATACCAAAATTGGATAAAAAGATATACTCTCTCTAAAATTTTATTAATCATCAAAAACTAAAAAACAAACAACTGATTGCAATGAATTTAAATAGGAAAAGCAATAAGTCGACTTCCACACGGAATCGACTTCTAAATTAACTTAAACTAAAACTGAAAAGAAATCCTCTCTAAGAAAAGAGAACAAATCATAATCAAACAAAGACTACGAAAAAGAGAACAAATCCTAATCTGACTCAGACTCAATGTCATCTAATTCAAACTTCCAGCTTAAGTTTTCGTGCAACAAGATAGATTGCCAAATTTGAGCCTTTTGTGATCTATTACGGAGGATGGAGTCTTCATAACATCTGTAGGACTTGTCTTGGACTTTTCGGAAACATATTATAATAGACGATTCGACACCATATGCATTCTGTAGAGGTCTACGAAGTTCAGCCCGGCAGCTCTCGTCCAGCTCATGGCGTCATACTCTCATCCAGCTCAAGTATTCGCGCAACAAGATAGATAGCCGAATTTGGGCCTGTTGTGATCTATTATAGAGGACGGAGTCTTCATAACATCTGTAGGGCTCGTCTTGGGCTTTCCGGAAACATATTATATTAGACGATCCGACCCCATATGCCCTCTGTAGAGGTTCATGAAGTTCAGCCCAGATTTGGTTGGTCCACGTGACCCAAGTACGAATTTGCCACCCGCTCCATGTATTCCATTGCCTTAGCTGCTGCTGCATCAGGCCTGCTCTGTTTTTTTATTACATAATGTAGGTTTTATTATTTATTGAAAACTTTGCCTTCTGTTTTTACCACCCAAAAGAATTTGAAGTCTGGGGATGCTCAACTTTTGTTTCCATGAAGAATGCAAGGATTTAATATGTTTGTAAAATCCTATAGTGAGTTGGCTTTTGTGAAATGTCTTTAACATGTTTGTAAGCTGGCAAGTACTTTTATGAAATATAATGGAGCTCTTGTGAAATTAATGCATTCTCTATATTGACACATGTTTGTAAGGTGGCAAGTCTTTTTATAAAATATAATGTTGGTGGAATGTAGTGTAGCCTAACTTAACTTGAACCTGGACCGGAAGATATATATATAAATAAATAAATGTTCTCATGTTGATTTAGTCAAAATTTATGTCTACAATGTGATAGTAACTTTTATAAGTATTATTATGTAACAGTCAATATATACCTTGGACAGTTGGTCCATAAAAATTCTTAGTCCATGTAACAGCCAATAGCTTTTATAAGTTTTTTTTTTTTTTTTTCATTTCATTTCAATTTTTTTTTCAATTCATTTCATTTCAAAGTTCCATGATTTTTTTTTGTTGGTGTTAAAAAAAATAAAATTGAACCGTCGAAACCGAAACCGGTATCGAAACCACAAGTAAATTTGGTTGGGTTGGAGAATCCTAGCTTTAATTTGGTTGCCATAACTTCACAAGTAAATTAATTGCAAAGAGATTCAATGAACCTTATCAAATATATCGGATGTGGGATCAATAAATAAGGTAGTTTGAAAAGCCCTGCATTCAATTATAATAGATCAGGACGATGAGTTGGTTTCAAGTATTTAAAGCTAAAAGTAGGGCTGTCAAAATGACCCGTGACACGTGAACCCGAGGTTGATAATCGGGTTCGGGTCATAAACGGGTCAACCCATTTAACCCGTATACGTATACGGGTCGTGTCGGGTTTAGCTATACGGGTTCGCGGGTGACCCGTTTAACCCGTTTAGTAAATAAGGTTATTTTGTTATTTTATTTTATATAGGGGTTGTTACTGATATTTGTTATAGTATATAAATATATCTCATTCTCACTTTCTGTCAAATAAGAGCAACGCAGAACCAAACGCCAAATACACTCCAAGTTTCCTACTAAACCCTAACCCTAACCCTAACTCTTCTAAGTCAAAATTAGTATCCATCGGTCACCGATTCTCGTCGCCAGCACATCTCTCTTCAAGTCTTCAGTCTTCAACTCTTCCCTACTTGTCCAGACGTCCAACTGCCGTTCGTCTCAAGTCTCAGGTTCGTGATTTCTTCTTGATTTCGCGATTTCTTCTTGATTTCTTGATTTCTTCTTGATTTCGTGTTGTCTTGTACTCAATTCATTGTTGATTCATATATATTTTAGAAATAAATTGTTGTTAAGTTTATATTTTTGAAAGAAAATACATTTTTAGTTAAGGGGACCTGGTAAATTGGAATTTGAACTGAGTTGGGGTTTGTTTTTGGGTTCAATTGTGGGTCTTTGTTTTTCTTCTCTTCTGTTCTATTGCTGCTCTGCTTCTTTTGTTTTCCTTGCTTGTGTTTTTTTGGCGTGCTGGACAGCATGGTGTGGCTCGTGTGGGTGTGTTGGAAAATGGAAGGTACTGCAGCTGATCTTGGTCCTTCGAACCATATAAAACTTATTAATTAATTGATAAATTAGTACTTATTAATTTATAAATATATTAAAAGTGTATTGTATATATATATTTGTTTTAATTTCAAACATGCATCGTACTCCTTTAATTAATTTAGATTCGATGTATAATTTTTTATTAATGTGTTTTATCGATCTAATGAATATAATTTTACAATCACTTTTTCAAACTTTTAACGAGTGATGTGTCTTAATTCCTGGAGTTTAGAAGCTTGTTGGGATATGGTGGTCAGTGTTTTTTGTTGTTTTTGGCCTGTGCTTTTGTTGTTGCTTGGCTTCTTGCCTTCTTAATATATTAGTATATGTGTTTCAGTGTTTGTGTCTTTGACTCTTTGTGATTATCTTATCTATAATTAAATTATATATTGTTTAATTATATATTTAATCTGTTGTTTTAATTAAATTATTTAATATATAATTTTATATACTGTTTTGCAGCATGGATTTTGATTCAAACAATGAAATGGACGGCAATATTCCTAGTTTGGGAGATGAAGAGCTAGGCGATGATGGTGAGGAACAACCAGAGGCAAATAGCAATAGAAGGCCAAATACCTCAACTGAGAGTGGGATTGGAGTTACTCGAAAAAGAAGTCGCACTTCCGATGTGTGGTCTTCTTTCGTGATGATAGACAGAAATGCACAGGGGAAACAACAATGCAAGTGCAATTATTGTGGAACACAATACATTTGTGAAGGCACTTACGGTACAGGTAACATGAGACGTCACATCAATTTTCAATGTCCTAAGATAAAAATGCAGGACCCTAAACAAATGTATTTTAAGAAAGGTCAATCCTCACAAATGACAGTTTCCAATCCTAAGAGTCAAGAAGAATTTAGAACTATAGTAGCGGAAACTATTGTTTTGCATGATTTGCCTTTTACCTTTGTTGAGTGGTCGGGAGTTAGAAGAATGATTAAATATTGCATTGATGACTTCCATTTGGTCTCTAGGAATACCGTAAGAGCGGATGTGTTAAAGTTGTATGGTATTGAAAAATGTAAAGTTCAGAAAATGTTAGAAGAATCTCCTGGTAGAATATGCCTGACATCTGATTTATGGACTTCCTTAGCCACTGATGGTTACATGTGTGTCACGGCACATTTTATTGATAAAAATTGGGTTCTTCAAAAGAAAGTGTTGAATTTTTGCTTTATGCCACCTCCACATGATGGGGTTTCTTTAGCGGATAAGATTAAGTCATTGTTGTGTGAGTGGGGAATTGATAAAAGAATTTTTTTCGATTACATTGGACAATGCTTCATCTAATAATTCATTAGTGCATAATTTGAAAGGTCATTTGAACATAAACAAAGCACTTTTATGTGATGGAGAATTTTTGCATATTCGTTGTTGTGCGCATATCATTAATTTGATTGTTCAAGACGGATTAAAGGAAGTAGATGATGTTGTCCATAAAGTTCGTGAGAGTGTGAAATATGCTAGAGCCTCACAAACTAGGAAGCAGAAGTTTTTACAATGTGTCAACCGAGTTGGTTTAGAACCTAAAAGAGGGTTAAGGCAAGATGTTCCTACTAGATGGAATTCCACTTACCTTATGCTTGATAGTGCTATTTATTATCGACTTGCTTGGACTGCATTAGAGTTGGCCGACCCATTTTACAAGCATTGCCCTTCTGCAAGTGAGTGGGATAGTGTTGAGAAGCTTTGTAAGTTTTTGCGTCATTTTTATGACACTACTTGTCTTTTTTCCTGAACAAAATATCCCACTTCAAATTTGTACATGCCTAAGGTGTTTATGGCTCATTTGACTTTGAAGCAAAACTTAGATAGTGATGATCCATTCTTCAGAGAGATGTCAAATCAAATGTATAGCAAGTTCCAAAAGTATTGGGCTGATTTTTCCACGATTTTAGCAATAGGTATTATCTTGGATCCTCGTTACAAAATGGAGTTTATTCAGTTTGTTTATGATAGATTGTATGGTGTTGAGTCAGAGCAATTTGAAGTTGTTAAGATGAAATTGTCAGCTTTGTTTAATGGGTATGTGACCAGCTCGACTAGGCGATCTACCATTAGGTCATCTCCAGCATCTCTTCCTACTACTTCTAGCGAACTGCAACCAGTAGATGATCTTGATCTTGTTTTGAAGGTAAATATACTAAATATATGCTTTGTTCATTATTTTTTCATAGTGATATAATTATTACTTTAATATTTTAATTACACATGTGTAGGACTTTGATAGTAATCTCAGCGGTGATACATTTTCCACTCAAAGGACACAATTGGATTTGTATTTGGAAGAGCGAAGACTTGAAAGATCGATGGATCTAAACATTTTGGATTTTTGGAAGGGCAATCAACCTCGTTATCCTGAACTTGCTGCAATGGCTCGTGATGTTTTAAGCATTCCTATATCTACAGTAGCATCTGAATCTGCATTTAGCATTGGTGGTCGGGTTCTTGATCAATTTCGGAGTTCACTTAGTCTGAATGTAGCGCAAGCCATAGTTTGCAGTCGTGATTGGAAATATGGAAATGGAGGTATTGATTTTAATATATTGATTTCATAGCATTGTTGATTTCATTTTAATAACTGATATTTATATTTAATTTTATATCAATTATTGTAGAGAGTGCAACTTTGAAATGTGAAGAAATTACTAAAGATATGTGGGAATTAGAGAACGATGGTTCAGTTGCTAGTAATCAACCAACGGAAGTAGAAGGTTCAATTCAACAATCCATCTCGTAGGGATAAACAATTTGGACATCAATTTGGAGTTTGGAGTGTTATTTGTGTAATTGTGACTTTATTTGAACTTTAAATTTGGATCACTTTATGGATTACTGTATTTGAAGATTGTATGGATTAATTCTATTTGACTATTTGTGTATTTGTGACTTTATTTGAACTTTAAATTTGGATCATTTATGGATTAATGTATTTGAACATTGTATGGATTATGGTCCATAATTTATGGAGTTATAACTTGTAAGACAGATCAGTATTTTTTTTATTATTTGAACTTTGTGGTCAAACGGGTTAAACGGGTCAAATGGGTTAAACGGGTTAAACGGGTTAAACAGGTCACGGGTCACGGGTCAACCCGTATAATCCGATCCGATTAGATTTTAAACGTGTCACGGTTCAACCCGTTTCAACCCGTATAACTCGTTTGAATAATCAAGTCGTGTCGTGTCATAGGGGTTTGACCCGTTTACTTAATCGGGTCGTGTCGGGTTAAGTCTAAACGGGTTGACCCGTTTAATTAAACGGGTCGTGTCGACCCGTTGACCCGTTTTGACAGCCCTAGCTAAAAGGTTCAACAAGAGACAGATGCCTAATACCATCCATGATCCATCATATTTTCTTTCTTCAAGAAAAAGATAAAAGCTATAGTACATCATTGGACAATCCAACATCTACAACCCAACCTTAAATAGGGTTGTTATTAGTATAACATCAAAATTATAGATATTAAAACAGAATATAAATTCTATGGCAAAAGAAGATTTCCTAATTCCACCTGTACTATTGGAAATTCAGTTACATTATAACAATGTATCCCCATTAGATTCTAAGCCTAAATTATAATGTTGCAGGTACATTTGTCCTGAATATTATGGCTACCTACAAAGTTTGAGGAGTGGAGACTGCTCCTAAATATACATTTCTTCCCTTTTTCTTCTTTTTTTTTTTTTTTTTTTTCCTCTCTCCCTAATTTCTCAATTGATTGAAGCAAAGATTATTTATGGGAGCCTGTTTTTATTGGTGAAAAGGACAGTTTGAACATGGCAAGCATTGGGTTTTAAGATCAGCTGTATCATTAATTCATTAGGTATGCAGGTCGATGTATGTATGCTTTCTTTACAAAACTAAATAAAACTAAGAAATTACAATGCCCAAACAGAAATAATCGGCCCTGATGATGCAATTGTGTAACTAAATTCTAAATTCATAAGTCAAGCTGGAGAGAAAGTAGATGCAAAAGAAGCTAGTTGCGTGCCGAGGTCTTTTATAGTTATTATATAAATGGCTTTTGGATGGAATTTCACTAGCGACAGAATCTACAAGACAACTCAACATTGTGACTTGTGAGGAAGACATTTTCTTTGTTCAAAACAAAGGTTTTCTAAGATATCCTAATTTTCTCTCCTATAACATACCAGTATGTATGAAATTTCAAGAGAGATGGATATCTACAAAAACATAGTACCTCGTTTTCATTTTTCTTCTCCACCTTATTTTTACCTCACTTTCTATACCAACCGAAGATGGAAAGTAAACTCTCCTTATTTCCTCTGTATTTTATTCAAAATAGAGTATGGTTGTCCAACATATAGCTCCCAGGATACATGACCTAGATGATCAAATGATAATTCAGAGTCCTATCCAGAAAAACAACAATACAGAAACATGTAACAAACTAACAATGCAAAACTGGAATGGAGTTGTGCATAATTAGTTTATATCCTGAAGCTGGGAATTGTACTTCAGTACTATCAATGCTCCACTAGCTTTGTTGATCAGCATACGTATGACAAGTTCCATAATTGAGTCTCAAACACTCAATTCTTCAACTCCAGGTCCCAATGGTTCAAATACAGCTTCCACTTCATTTTGGTCAACTTCCTCCAAGCTTGAGGGCTTCCACTTAGGGTTCTGCAAATACATGGTGCACCTTTTGCAAGACCTTGAATAGCCTCATTGGCCCACTGTGCCACTGTAAAAAAAACAGCAGGAATAAGAACTTGGATGAACTTCTACACAAACTGAAGCATTCTACTTATCAATACCACTCAACTTAAACAAAAAGACAAGACAGTTCCGAGTGGGCAAGAGTCTGAGGTATGTAATTTCATTTTTTCTTTCAATAGTCAAAGCATCTTAGTTGGCTTACCTGAAGCGTCAGTACTCGATGTGTTTTCAGCACTTCAATCATCTCCTTAATTGACTTGTCTGCACCAAACGCTGAAATTATTTGAGGTAAAAGCACCTTCAACTGGGCCTCAGACTCAGGGTCCTTGCTGTAATTTGCCAGAAGTGCGCTAATTTCCTTATGTGGATCCTTGAAACTGTATCAGCAAATGATAATGACTTATCATTGACAGAACAGGAATTTAATTTACTATGGGAATATGGGATTACTAAAGATTCCTCTAAACCACAACAACAAAACATGAAGTTATATCAATTAAACACTATTTCTACTGAACTGAGATTTATACATTAGTGCAACAAAGAGGTTGTAGCCTCTGCTGCAAAGATGTAATGCAACAACAATCCCAAAATAAATCTCCAATATATGAATTTCTCATCTCAGCATCCTTGAAGGAATGTGCAAAGCTTTTAAAATGATATATTGATACGTAACTATAGTTTATTGTAGTTTCAAACAACTGAAATAAGAACGTACTAAAACTTGATCAGATCACAACAGACGAGTGCTACATGCAAACAAAAGAGAGAAAATGGGAGATATACAAGGTAGTTTCCAAAAGAGCCTCCTTTAGTGAGCTTAGATTTCCAGATGGCATGTAATGCATTCCTCCAAGTCCTACAAATAATGCATCAGTGGGCGTGGAAATCCTCTTTCCAGTCATTCCAAGATAAGAACCTGCATTACTTTAGAAATTGTTAAACAACTAGAACAGAGGTACATCATAAAATAAAGAAAGAACACAATCAATTATTTTCAAAGACAGATACTTATTTGTCCACATGACATAAGTAATTAACTTTTAAAGAAACAAAACCATAATAGAACTGTCAAAAATGCCAATAAAATAGCTTGACTTTCTAAGACCAGATTATTAGATTAATATATTGGCTGGATGTAACTGAACATCCAACTTCAAAGCATCAACCAGAGCCACTGAACTATCAGTACACTAGGATTAAGAAAAGAAAAAGATTCTGGCATTAGATGAATGCTTCGAATCAGAATTCACGCAGGTCAAGGGTTTCACTACACAAGTGATTCTAATGACAAGAAAAGATATAAGGATTATTATATTCATTGCTCCCACAAGGTCTGGGGCATGACTCTGGCATTAGATGAATGCTTTGAATTAGAATTCACACAGGTCAAGGTTTCCACTACACAAGTGATTCCAATGACAAGAAAAGATACAAGGATTATTATATTCATTAAATATCAGTCACAAGTTCAACGTTGATAACCAAGTAAATATTCTATATAAGCATATTCAACACCTAGCAACAAGCCAATTCTTTCTGCTGCTTCACATAGCAAAAACATATCAACAGACCCATGAGGGGTTGGCAGAATGGTCATACCTGTGGTTTGCTCCCACAAGGTCTGGAGTTGAATCCCCTTATGGGTACGGTACCTACATGGCCAAAGGCCTAAGTTTCTTGTTTCCAAAAAACCCCAATTTCAAACTCAGGTTCACTAAGTGGGGGGTTGGGGGATTTCTAGGTTATATAAATAAATAAATAACAAAAACAGATCCTCCTCCTGGACTTTGTGCTGCTATATATGAAAATCCAACATCTGGGGACAATCCAATTCCATTTTCTGGCATAGCAAGAAGAGTCCTCTGAAGTGGAATTATAAAAATAAATAAGAAAGTCATATTGCCATTTCAATTCGGAGTACAGAACCAAATGACCTCTTCATGATGAGTCAATTATTAATACCTCTCTTATAATTCTGCAGCGCCCGTGATCTGATAGGCCAATTCCAAAACCCATTGTTACACCATCCATGAAACTCATATATAGCTTCTTGTACTCAGAAATTTTGCATATTAGAGAATATTCTGCACTGAATACCTAACAGAAAATACAGAACAAAATAAGCACGCAAACTTGAAGTGACAAAATGGCATGAAATGCACAAACCTGTAAAGAAAATTAATGCACAATCACACACAATATAAATTAAAACTTAATAAATAATGAAACAAAACCAAGTAATAGAAAAGAAACACATGGATCCAAGAATAAATTAGTAAAACTGGTGTGCACAAGCACTGCCTAAAAGAGGTCAATGTCAAGCTCCCAGAAGCGCATATATAGATGTATTAAAAGAGTATATTCAACAATCCAACGAATAAAACAGATGCAAACTCAGCCTAGTCCTATTGAGGATAATAGGGATGCCCATTCTAATTTGAATGCTCAAGTGGGAGAGAGTCAGAATCTGCCAGAGATAAATGATTCTCTAGCTGATTACGAGCTGGTTAGGGATAGAGTTAGAAGAGTTATCAAACCTAACAGTAAGTATGCCTACGCGGATGTGATTTCCTTAGCGTTGTGTACTGACCAAGAAATTAAAAATGATGAACCTATGACTTATGAGGAAATTGTCAATTCACTTGATAAGTTGGAATGGGTTAGTGCTATGAGAGAAGAGATGGATTCTCTTCTGAAAAACAACACTTTGTCTCTTGTTGTTAAACCTGAAAAACAGAAAATTATACCTTGTAAATCGGTTTATAAGATTAAGGAAAGTGTAGAGAAAAACATACCTCCTAAGTATAAGGCTGGATTAGTAGCTAAAGGTTTTACACAAAGAAAGGGAAAAACATACCTCAACAATCGTTTCACCACTTTTGGTGAAACCAAAGGAGAAGCCAAGGGCATCTCCAACGGCGATCATTGCGCTAAACCATGCACACCAACGTGCACAAGCGGACATTTCCGAACATCCTTCGGGAAACAAATTACACCACACTAAAAGCTAACATACATGAAGTGCATGTGTGGGTATTGAATGCATCATAATGCCTAACATGTCATGGCATTGTCATTGAACAAGATGTAATCAATTAAACAAGCATGAAGAGACTTCATGGCTTTGCATCCTAATGCCTACACATGTCATGGCATTTCAATAAACTAGATGCAATCAATAAAAACATGCATGAAGAGATATTCAACAATATGAAAGCACTCATTTAAAACACACAACATAAAAGAATAAGAGATATGCATGAGTTGTGAGTGTATGCAACTAGATCTCTTCAAAGCACGTAAGCACTAAAATATACCTTTGGTGTTTCTTCTCTTGAGGTCTTGAGAGGGCCTTGGTTGTGTAAAACACCAACCATCAAATGTCTAAGCTACCCTTACATTAATCCCCACATGTGGTTTGTCCACGAAATAAGCCAATCAAAATATGAGACCTTACAAATTGCAATAAAATACCTTGACATTTTGCAATATCACAACTATATTGCACTTTTCCTTTAATTGACAAGAACATACCCTTGACCAGTTTGACCAGGGTTAGATTTAATGGAGACTTAACTGTGTGAAGGGCATGGATATCTTTTACTATTTTCCATAAATAAATAATAAAAAACAAAAACAAAAGGCTATTTATTATAAAACTAATAAATATAAAAAAAAATCATTATTAGAGATAGCAATCTCACCAAATCTCATATCAACAAATCTCATTGAGATATAGTTCTATCTCATTGAACCAAACCATATTTTTCGGATCTTTCTAATGAAAATTTAGTCTCCAACAAAGGAGATCCTTCATTTTCCTTCTAGGAGACCGGCCTCCACCACCGCTTTCTTCGTCGCCGCATCACCAATCGTCTCACTTCTTCCTTCTCTGTGTCTAGGTGGAGCTACGCTCCATCCACCGGCGACTGATGGAGCCGGAGGTCCATCTGTTTTTCTGTGTTTTTTTTCTAACCGAATCCAACTCATATGGATTTCCCACTCTTGTGTTTCTATTTTTTTATATATTTTTCTAACTGGAAAACAAAAATGGCTTTGTATTTTGTTGTGGGATGGAGACGAGGGAGTGACATTGAAGGTAAAGTGTTGTGGAGTGGGATCTATATTTGTAGACAAAGGGAGATGGGAGGTTAAAGAAGATAAGAGCAGTGACAAAACTGTGAATTGAGGTTTCTGAAAAGTAAAAATAGTGGAATTTTTTTTTTTTTAAGAAGAATCGGATTGCTGGAATTTTTTTTTTCTTTTTTTATAATTCGATTGATGAAGATTTTGATTAATTTTGTTTTTTCTAGATTCAAAATAAACTTACTTAAAAAATGTAGATTTTTTTATTAAATAAATAAAATAATTAAAAACAATAAAATATACACTAGGGGCATTTTAGTATTTTAAAAGTTAACCGTTAAATCTAACTGTTGACCAATAACGGCAGGGGGTTGTTCATGTAATTAAGACCATTTGTTGAATATTTTGCTACAAAGGCAAAATACAGGGTAATTTTGTGCAATTAACCCAAATAATAAACATATTGTACATTAGCCAAGCCCGTGATTAATAGTGGTGTGTCAGGTTGAATAATCATTTTTGGTGTAAAAGACTGATCGAGCAAACTTCCGGTATAGTCTCTGAATGAAGATTATTTGGCTACAACATTATTGATCGTTTGGATTGTAATATAAAATTAAAGATTATTAAAGTTGGAAAGCCACAAGTGATTGTCATATAAACGTGTAAGTTTATTGAATTTTTATATTGTTATGTCATTATGTCAAAGTTTGATAACTTGCAACTTTTATGTATATATAATTAATAACTATGTAATAATTGTAAATTCAACATTTTACTTACAACATTACATTGCAATGGTCATGATCAACGTGAGTACATGACAATAACGCAATTATGGGTACATATAATGTCAAAGTTGTAATATCACCTTGACTTGTAACATTTATGTTGGAATGCTTAATAAAATCATATCACCTTAATACATTAGTGTTCCTAAACAAAACTCTTGCAAGTTGAGTTGTTCATCCTACACTTGCAACTGCTGAGTTCAGTTGAGTTGAACAAAATTTCAAACCACTTATGCGAGAGTTCCCACAGATTTTACCAGTAATTCATGAGGGAAATTGAACAGAGGTCTATAGAGCTACCTTGAGGTTAAAGAAGCATAACCTCTTCAAACATACAAGGTGTCTCTATATTTTATAAATTTCAACTACCTTTTTCTAGTAATCTAACAAGATCTCACCTCCTTCAACATTGATCAACTAGCAAGGCACCAATAGCCAAATCATGACTACATCCACTGCCACCATTTGTTTATCTTATCCTAGACCTTAACTTGAATTTCGACAAATCCTCCCTCAAAGCAAAGACTATGAAGAATTAACATATGACACTATACAAGTTGATACAATTTTAGTACACAAATTCAGATCAAAGAGACTCGAGAGTGAAACCGTGAAAATTTGTTTCAAATCTTAAAGCAGCACAACACAACCAAAAACATGAGAAAGATCCACTGAGATGGATTGTTCCAGTTAATCAATGAAATTCATGTCGAATATTACAAGTTAAAGAACCTACAATGATATCTTTGTTTGGTCAACACATACAAATACACAATAGACTAGCATCTGAGCAGTTGTTTGTTTTAGAAATATGGATTCTGACGAGATATAGTATTTACTATTTAGATAAGATTGATCGACTCAGTGGGATGCATACAACAATGCTCACTGCTTGGACATCTATGTGACGATTATAGAGATAAGGGTGACCCTATACATAACAATGCTCTATTTCACAAATGCCTTGCAGTACTAATCAACAAAATAAACAAATCATGACATATCAAATGGTTGAGACAGCACAGGAACATGAAAGAATTATGTATTTATCTACTGTTTAAGCTGCAGATTGGATTGAAGAAACATTACCTACAAAATAAGTAAAGAAATGACAAAATTCCACTGCCCACAACACAAAAATTCATTTTCAGTTTTCATTGGCAGTCTCTACTTCCTCTGCGTCAGAGTTCAAGTCAGCTAACCCATCATCAGAATGCAAACCCTCTTCTGGTCGTACTTTAACAAATTGTTTACTAGGTGCTACTCGGAGTGGTCTTCCCATAAACATCTGCAACACACAACTTCTTAGAGAGTGCTTCACTTTAGAACATTCTTTTAAGATCCAAATAGCAAAATGAGCAAAAGTATAATAAACCTCCAAACAGTAAAAGCCACAGATCAGAAATTCAAACAACTGATGCAAATAATTAACACACAATTACCTTCCCTTCAAAAGCTGAAAGGGCAGCGTCGGCTTCTTTCTTGGTTTTAAAGGAGACAAAGCCATAACCAGATGACCTTCGTGGATTATTGTGAAAAACAACTTCAGCGGAATAAATGTTATAGCCCTCTGAGATAAAGAACTCCTTGATATCTTTAGCCCTAGCTTCAAATGATAGATTCGCCACAAACAAGTTAAATGTGATTGGCTTTGGCCTCACAGGTGGGGCTGCAGGGTTCTTCTTCTTCGGCTTTGCATAATTGACCTTCAGAGTACGACCTTCAAATTCCTATAAGGAAGTCATCAGAAGATAAAAACGGTCTAGTTGATAAAAATGACTAAGCCTACATATAGTGGCAGAGAAAACAAAGGCAGGTCAAATAAGCCTAGACAGATGAAATCATATGTTTCCCATGTTATCAAATTCACAAACATAAACTTCAAAAAGCAAAATGGAATATTTCTATTTCCCTAGTCTCAAATGTTGCAAGGCATATATCTAATCACAACTTCAATACCATTTGTTTTACTAGTTTTCTCACAACCCAATACAGATTATAATGAATACAAGAGAAATTAATAAAAGAATACAACTTTAATATGCTTACATACGATTCGAGATTGTTCAGAGCAGCAAGAGCTTCCTCAGGAGAACCCATTGTAACAAAAGCCAGACCCCTGTTCCTGGTTTTGTTATGCATCGAAAGCTAACAAAAAAAAAGACACAAAGCCACGTCAAGAAACTATAACAAAATCACTAAACCAATAAATATTGTCAAAAGAAAGAATAGGAACCTCAACATCAAGTACAGTCCCGTGCTTCTCGAACAAAGCACGAATATCTTCAGCGGTACTAGTCCAAGGCACATTCTGAGCAATCAATCTGTCTTTAGAAAGCTCTTCATTTTGCTCAGTATTTGCAGTTTCGGTGGAGGAAGAGGAATCAACAACTGGGTTTTGAGCGGTGACTGCAGAGACATGGAATATAAAATGGCCAGGCCTTTTGGGTTTAATTGGAAATGTGTGAGAACGAGAAAAGGACCAAGAAAGAGAGAGATTGTTGTTGTTTTGTTGGTTTTGTGGTTTATGGAAAGACAAAACAGGGGATAGATGAAGATGTTGTTTTTCAGTGGATAAGTAGGTGTTTGAAGGGAAACAGTTGAGACGAAGTAGAGCCATAGCCATTGAGAGTGAGAGTGAGAGTGTCTTCTGTTAATCTGTTGCGGGTTTTGGATAAGGAGTAAGGAGATTTTTTTTTATTTTTGGGAGCTAAATCGATAATATCAATATCACACTCAATACTAGCTCGTTCTGGATCTCTGGTCCATTTTGTAGTTCACAAAGGACCACAAACGACGTCGTGTGGGTATATTATATATCATTAACTAAGTCCGGACCGATAAGATGACATTGGCCACTGCCCACTGGTATATGGCTCACACCCACATCATTAGTTTGCGGGTTCATAAAAATATTACAATTTTAAAAAAATTCTTAATCTTACTCCACCGTCCATCTCTTAAAAAAAATTGAGATGGATATGATAGAGATCTAAAACTTAAAAAAAAAAAATACATTACATGAAGTATAATAATAAATATAAATAGAGGGGTGGAGATCACCGGTCACTACTGTCTATCTCAAAGAGAGAAACTCGAAAAAATGGTTATTTCATTTTTCTTACCATTAAATCAAAATGTGGATGATTTGGAGATGTTTTCTACTTTGAGAATTCTCCTATATACATAAAGAAGACTGCCATTGGAGGTGGAAGTTGAAAAAGGGTTGTCATAACTAAATAAAATTCCCTATCCATTCAAAATATGTTCCATTTTTACAACGAAATGTTGTTAATACAATTGGCTGATGACACTGAAATGCCAAAAATACATATTCAAAAAAGGGAGCCAATAAGATATTAAATCCCCAAGAAATTTCAGGTCCAGATTCAATCAAAACTATATGGATGATAAATCTTCATATATAGTCTTGATACCTGGCCTCTCAGAGACGGATCGTAGGCATCGTAAAGCTATTCCAAGGACCTCCTTCATTCCCTTTTCAGCTGCTGGATTCCCCACCTCAGCTGTCAATGCACCATCAAAGCTATCCGAGGCATGACCTTCCGCCACCTTCAGCCGCATAAAATCTGTCAAATCAACCCCTCCCCCTTCACCCGAAATCACATCACCTGCACATTTACCAGTTAGAAGTTCCAACAGTACCACTCCAAAGGCATAAACATCTGACTTAAAGGAGGGATGTGGTTTCTTCGAAGCAGCCAACTCCGGTGCACGATAACCCAACACTCCAGCATCAAGAATCTGTTCAATGGTACCCGCTTGGGTCATGAGTCGGTGTAGGCAGTAATCAGCAACGCGGGCATTAAGATCAGGACCATCTAATAGAATGTTTGATGCCTTCAGGTTGCCGTGTGGAACAGCACGATCAAAATGGAGATAGTTCAGGCCACGTGCAATATCAACTGCTATTTTGAGTCTCTGGGCCCATGACAACGGGGGGCCTTTTCTTCCTGGTCGATCTGAAAATTACAACTTATCAGTTATAAAAATTAAATTTAGCCAAATATAGAGTCATGTATGCAAAAATAGTAAAACGAGAGAGATTTTCATACTTAGACGCAGAGCTCAATGATGTGTTTCTCATATTTAAACACTTGATGATTTGGGCAAGTCACTACTTTCAGTCAATTAGAGAGCGCAGCGGATTGACTTATAATACCAACTAGTCACTACTTTCAGTCGATTGTCTTATTGCTCTAATCAATCACAGGAAGAAAAAAAAAATATAATTATCTGAATTCCCCAATGATGCATCCCCGGGGTATGGATGGCGCTAAAAGATTTAGCATAAATGACTAAGGATAATGATATTCTCAACTTTATCCGGTGACTTAAAATATTAATCAGCCTAAACAATTGGTACAATGTAGGTGATTTGTGCATCAAGAAGAAGCCCTACAAAGACTAGCTTTTCTAATAATAATTTGTAAAAGGCTCTTTTAGGTGAAAGTCTTTTACTATTACTATACCTTTGATATGAAAGAAACAACCGAGCTTCATGCCAATGGCACATTTCAAAATGATTGAAACTATCATCACACTGGGTTTACAATGCCGCTTCCTTTAATCTGTATTTTTAACCTTATTTTTATGATATCAAACAACCTATAAGTTGTACTTCTCTAACACTGACATTTAATTCTAGGGGGAACTCCTAATTCCATATGATTTCAACAGAGCAAATACTGAACTCTTAGATATCTGGTAATGGGACTCACATACAGACCCCAACCGATATATATATGCCAAAGTGATAAAGTAAATATAATATGATGAGAAAGAAATGGGAAAAAAAGTTACCATAAAGAAAGCTTGCAAGACTTCCAGGTGAGATGTAATCTGAAAGAATGAGCTTCTCATGCTGTGTTGGCCCCCAATAATATCCTCTCAAACCAACAACATTTGGATGCCTGATATTTGCAAATTTTTTAGCCTCCTTAGCAAACTCTTTTCTCTGTTTTGCCACTCCTTCTCTCAACCATTTCACAGTAAAGCACGCCCCATTCTCCAATGTTGCCTTGTAAGAAGTTCCATGACTGCTCCTCCCTAATACTTCAGCTGGGGCCTTTGATAACTCCTCAGGCGTCAAACTGACTGTGTCATCAAGAAAATATAGTTCGCCAACCAATCGGTCTGGTGATCTCACATCCAATCTTGCAAGATTTTCAACTGTAAATGAATCCCCAGACCCTGGTGACCAAGACAAATTACTGTTCTTTGACGGTGAGAAGCCAGTTACTGCTGTCATTTTCTCATCAGGACTTATAATCTCAGATGATGATCCTTTCCTTGAAGCCACAAGATCCTCAGCTGAAACAACCAAAGGCACACCACTGCCTGTTCCGGTTGAGCCAGAGGGATTTGTTTGAGCATATCTACGGATATTTTTTTCTGTAGCATGTTCTGCTGGCAGTCTCCTTGATAAACGAATGCAATGTACGAAAATAGCAAGCAGGATGAGAATGATGATAGCCAGTACACATGAAACTATCACAATGACTTTAACAAGAGTGCTAATAGGTTTCCTCTTGTGATTTTCAGTTGGAAAATTGCCTGATCCAGGAGGACCACCAGGAAAGCTTAATCTGGTATTTCCAGGATAAAAAGAAGAGCTAGGAAACTTCCTCAGATTTTCAGGAACAACTCCAGAAAAATCATTGTATGAAACATTAAAGTTTTCAAGACTGTTAGGCAAGTTGTTAGGCAAAGGACCAGCAAAATGATTCTGAGATATATCTAATGACCTTAGGGAGCTCACATTAGGCATAGAAGTCGGAAGAGAACCAGATATATTATTCCCTGCAAAATCGAGCACTTGAAGTCCTGTTAATGATCCAATTCCATCAGGAAAATAGCCATTAAGCTGGTTATGAGAAAGATCAAGGACCCGAAGAGTAGACTCACTGGGAGGAGAGAATTCAATAGCACCGGTGAGTAAATTATCTGCAAGGTGGATTTCTTGCAATGTGGATGAGGTTAGCAGATCAGTTAGGAAAGATCCATCTAAGTGGTTGGAACTGATATCAAGGACTCTAAGCTTTGGATACTGGATAATAACTTTGGGCAAAGAGCTAGTAATTGAATTGTGGGAGAGATTGAGATAATTTAAACGCAAGAATTGTGGTGCTAGCTCAGGGATGGACCCTGTCAATCGGTTTTGGCTCAAATCAAGATATTCAATGTTACCCCACTTCCCCATTCTGGTCAGATTTCCTTCAAATTGGTTATTTGAAAGATCAAGCACAGCACAGCTTCCGGTCAGCAAAGGAAGTTCGCCCGTGAGTCCATTGGAGGAGAGATTTAGCATATGAAGTGTCGTCGATAGAATCATACTTACTGTCCCTGAAATATGAACTAAAATGTCAGATGCGTAATAAACAACACTAATACAAATAAGCTACTGTTATCTTTCAAAACCAAACATAAAATGATAAAGGATCTAAAATAATGCAAGTTGTACCTGAGAGATTATTGGCACTTAAATCCAATTCAGTTAAAAGCAAAGAATCTCCTTTCAACAGGTCATTAGGGATAAACCCTGAAAATCTGTTGTTGCTGAGTTTCAGGACTTGAAGGTCATAAATAAAATTGAATCCAGGCAATTCTCCAGACAACAGATTGTAGCTCAAATCCAATACCTTCAAGTTTTCAAAGAGCGGCAATGCACCTCCATTCACCAGTGATCCGGTAAGCTGATTGTGGCTAAGATTTAAATACTTAACACTCTCAGAAATAGCCGGTAACAATTTCTCTAAACTAGAGCTCCCAAACAAATTCCCACTAAAATCAACATGACTGGCATTTGTGAGAAGGAAAAATTCCCCATCAAGATGACCATCAAACAAGTTACCATGCAAGTCAAGCACCTGAAGACCTGGAATGAGCTCAAACCCTCTTGGTATACTCTTGGTAAACCCATTAGAAGATAGGTTTAGATACATCAAGTTATTTAGCCTAGTCAATGATTTTGGCAGTGACCCAGAAAAGGAATTGTGGCTTAAGTCCAATGACTGGATTGAAACAAGCCCGGACACTGAATCCGGAATTGACCCTGAGAAGTTGTTCCCAGCCAACGAGAGGTTTCGTAAGCTCTCTAACTTACCAATTCCTGGTGGCAATGTCGAAGAAAGCTTATTATTGGAGACATCAAGAAACTCAAGGCTTTTAAAGTCACCTATATTGTCAGGTAATATGCCCGATATGGAGTTATTCGACATGGAGAGTTTCACAAGCATTGTGAGATTTGAAAACACTCTCAAATCTGCAACAGCAGAGAGACCTAAGTTGTCAAGAACAACACCAGCAACATTTCCACCGTTACAAACAATTCCATTCCAAGAAGAAGGGCAACCATTGAAGTCAATGGACTCTTCATTCCATGATTGAAGGACAAAACCAGTGGGGTCATTCTTGATTCCTTTCTTGAATTCAAGCAAAGCCAAAATGTCCTGAGAAGGAAGCTGCCCCATGGAAGAAAAGAAAAACAGAGATAACACCAAAAGCCTAAAGAGCTTCATATTAATCATCCAGACTCTGCCTTGAATACAAGAAATATACAATCTAAATGTCAACAACACAAACTTCTCACTCCACTAACTGAACAAACCCTACTGTATTTAACACCAAATATCACAAAAACAACATACCACATAATAACTTTATCTCCAGTTTCGAGCTCTGATTCAACAAATTAAACTAAGTTGCGACCATTTTTACACATTTAATAAAAAGAAAGACTGGAAAATGTGTCTATGAACTCAACTGCATGTTACCTGATCATGGACAAAACAATGATACAAGACTGAGCTTGAAAGGACTGGTTGAGCTTCCAAAAACAGCATTTTTCTTACCAAGATCTCATTTTTCATCAACAATGTAGGCTCATTGTTAACTCTTTCTACAAAAGACTCAAATTTTGAAGCACCAAGAGCTTTGCAACAAAATACACATGGGTTGGTTACAGCTCACCTCCTATAGACTGTTTTGACATATAAAAAGAAACCCATAGAAGAAGAAGAAGAAGAAGAAGTGGATCTTCAGTCTTCAGACTCTCAACTAGAATGTAATAAATAACAGGGACCCAAGAATTTTCTGGCTATAAAAACCCTAACAACAGTACATTTTAGCTCCATTAAACATAACAGAACCCTAATGGCGATAACAACAATCCCATACAGAAAATGGGTTTTGTCTCTTTTCTCTGTCTCAGCAAAGCACGTGAGTACTCAAAACAAAGCATTTGGACGATTTAAAAATAAAAAAGAAAAAAGAAAAGAAAAAGTTGTAATTTTTGTTCATTCTTTCGAGGGCCAAGTGTCAGTAAAAGACAAAAGATAGCGGGAAAATCCGAAAATGTTAGGAATTTTTTTGTTTATTTAATTTTTTGGTTATTTGCATAATTAGGGATTTACCCGCCAAAAAGAGAGAATCTCTCTTAACTTTGCATAGTGGACGTGAAAGGATTTTATCAAATCCAATTTTCAGATAGTTGAAAAACCAAATAATAATGACATAGGAGAGTGTGATGTAGTGCCACGTGGCAAAATTGGACCCTCAACTGCCCCTTTGACTAGGGCTTCTTTTTACGAGTTCCAATATTAACCCACAAGAGGTGAAGTTGGTGGAAATATAAAGAGTGGGCCACCGTTGTCTGAAGACATCTAGTTATGTTGTGACACGTGTCAAAAGTGGTAGGCTGTATGTAGACTGTAGTCACCATCGTGTAGAATTACAGGCTGTTGTTGTTTGTAGACTTACAGGTATGTAGATCAAGTGGACTACATAGCTCCATCACGAAAAGAATATTTACACGTGTCAAAAGTGGTAGGCTGTTTGTCTTTGTTTTTTTTTAAGATAAAATCAAAATGGTTTCAAAATAAATAATTTGACAGTTATACCCTTATTACTATTAATCGTTATGTATTTTTAATTTATATTATACAACCTCCTTAATAAAAATAATTTAGTAAATCCTAAACCATTTTTATGTAATAATGATAAGATATTATTCATGATTAAGATATGATATATAATTATTTTATTTTAAAAATATGATAAATAATAATTTAGAAATGGTTTTGATTTTACAAAAAAAAAAAAAAAAAATTAGAAGTTTAACAATGGTGTTGAAAGTGATAATATGATTAATGATCATTTTTTTAAAACGGTTTATCATAAGTATTAAGTTAGAAGAAATAAATTAGTATATTATAAAATTGGAAATACGCTATCTTTGAGAAGATAATCTTATAAGAAAATATATTAAGTGCAATCTAGTGATTTAGAATTGAGTTAAAAGCCAAGATTTTTTTATTTTTTATTTTAAGTTGTTTAACCACTTAAAAAAACAAACAAACAAAACAATTTAATAATTTTAATTCAGACTCATTAAATTTTAAATGCAAAAAACAAACAGCCATAAGACTTCACAATATGCTTGGTTTAGAGGAATTGGAGAGAAAGGAAAGGAAATGAAAGGATTTGGGGGGATTTCTAATTTCTTGTTTGGATGGTTAAATAAGAGGGAAATGAAAGGAAATAGAGGAAAATAGAAGGAAATTGGGGGAATAATTTCTTCCTATTTTACACACTTTGGTTTCCATACAAATTTGAGAGGAAAGGGAGGGAAAGGAATCCACCATTAATAATTTTTTCAAAATCCAAAAAATAACCCTATATATTGTTGGTATTCAAATCGTTAAAAGAAGGATATTTTTGTAAATAAAATATAACCACTATCCTTTCCTTTCCTTTCCACCCGTAACCATCTAAACAATAATCATTAAAACCACTTTCCTTTCCTTTCCTTTCCTCACTAGTCACTATCATATCCTTCCTTTTCCTTTCCTTTCCATCAAACCAAATCCTTCATTTTCATTTCCTTTCCATCAAACCAAACATAGTGTTAGACTTTATAGAAGTCTCAATAGACTTTAATAAAGTCTCAATTTGAGATTAATGTGTAAGTATTTGTTTAATTGGGTTTTCTACTATCTCAAAAGTTCTATACACATTTATTTGAGTTTTTTAAAGTCATTTGATTGAGCTTTTAAGATTGTCTATTTTAAATTCAGTTAAGGCTAGTAAAATTTAAACTTATACGGGGCAAAAGCCTATAGGGATGAGCTTCTCCAAATAGACCCTTTAAAAAAAATAAAAAATAAAAAATAAAAATAAAAAGTCTACCAACCAAATAACTATAAAACTCTATTTCTAATAAAATTACAAGTAGACCTTTTATAAAAAAAGGTTTTTTCAAAACCCAACTAAACAAACTCTAAATCTCGTTGAGATATATATATGTCTCGAAAACATTATATAAGTCCCTACTTTTTGAAATGTATATTTTCTAGTTTCAGACATGTTGTTTTTTTTTTTTTTTAATTACTTTAGATTTGTGTAATATTTCTTCTTTTTATTTTGGTTTTTATATAAATTTTATCTCTCTTTTGGTTTTTCTTTCTTTTGGTTTTTGAAGACCTTTACCAAATTAGCTTGAAATCCCTTTTAGATTTTTTATTTTATTTTATTTTTTATTTTTTTCTATCAGTAAATCCTCTTTACCGTGTTCTCTTGTGTTCTTTGGTGCAAGAGGAAAGATTGTATTTTTAACTCAAAATCTTTTTAGGTACTATATAAATTCATCTTAATAAAGTGGTGGCAAATCCATAAAGAGTGATATTAATTTTAAGAACTCATTTTACTATAGATGAAACTTTAATAAAAATGAAAAATATTTTAATATTTTCAAACTTTTTTAGTATTCTAGTTTAAAAGTAAATTTTTTATTTTTAATTCATTATTAATTCAACTCTTAGTTCATACTTTTGAACTCTTCGTTTTTTTTTTTTTTTTTCTAATTTCGTTTTTAATTTTTTTTTTAATATTAATAAGTGACTAAGTTGATTATATGTTTTTTTTTTTCTTGCAGCTTAAGCATATTTAAAAGAAAATTTAAGGATATTCCTATTCAATTATAATCTTTAAATGGATGTTAAGTAATAATGATCAATCATGTTTAACTTATCCATTTACAACGAGATAATGTTGGTCTGGTAGTAAACTCATCACACCTATGCCACGAGGTTGTGGGTTCGAATCCTCCCCTTCCTCAAAAATTCCCGAATTTATGTAATATTAAAAGAAAAAAAGAAAAAAAGAAAAAAAAAACTTTTCCATTAGAGCAACCCCAATGAACAATGAATTTTCATCGATATTAAGTAGGCTTATATATATATATATACATATATTATTTAATTATGACAATTGGTGCAATTGTGTCGTGTTGTGAATTGTGTAATTCATTTTAATATTATATTTATTATTCCGGGACTAGGTATTTTTTTTGAAAGCTTTTACCATCGATAGAATTCAAGCTGCTGATTGTGAGTCATTTACCCAAGCCACAAGATGTGAATTATATAATTCAAACCCATTTAATTAATCATGTTAGCTAAATTGCTTTATATTCAAATTGTTTCCTTAAGTCGTGTTAAATTAGAACCAGTACTCACTGTATTTGTGTCAACTTGAACATGACCCAATCAATTGTATCATCCATGCAGTATAAGGTGGGAGGCAATATGATGATTGACGAGGAAGTTATTTTTATAAAAATATGATGAGGAAGTTGATCTTTAAGGCCTTGTAAATTGTACCAATTACTCATGAGAAATGGAAGACTTGCAAATTCTTTGGAGTCAATTAAAAAGTTGAGTTTAATGATGAGAGGAAATAGAAGTTTTTAAGTTGTGAGAAAGGCATTTGGGTGGAAGACTTGAAAAGGGATCATGAGTGTAAGTAGAGGTGGAACGAGTGATTTGGTGGAAGGTGCGAGTGCGACGGAACGAGTGATCAAACCAGGGAAGAAACGAGCAAAGAAACAAGCAATGGAACAAGTGATGGAACGAGTGATGAAAGATTTGATTCAAACCTTGAGTCCACAGGGTGCACCTATTGATTGGAACGTAAATGCATTTGGGTGGAAGACTTGAAAAGGGATAATGAGTGTAATGTCGAAGATTTTAATTTGTATCCGCTTTAATTTTGGATCCTCTGTTGATCTGATTTTTTTTTTTCTGATTTAAAATACTTCAAGATAAAACTCTACTTTTAAAGATAATAAAAGTGAAATAAATCTAACCATTGGTTACACATGTCACCGGATCTATTTAGGTTAGATAAAGATCGAGAATCTAAATTCTATCATTTTTAATCTTTGTTACCCTAAAGAGGCACAAAAGATGACATTTTATTATTTAAAATGTTGCATTAATTGTTGATCTGTCTTATGGTGTATTTGAGAGTCAAAAGAGTTTTTTTTACAAACTTAAAAGGTGTTTTAAGTTTATTTTATAATAATTGATTCCATTCCATACCTTATAAAATGAAAAAGAAATGAGATAATGCTTGCAAGTTAAAAACTTTCGAGAAAAATACTTTATTTAAAAAGAAAGTCATAAAAGTAGTGAAACTGCTTTTTAGAAAGCATCTAACAAATATATTTTAAAAATAAAAAATATATATATAATCATTTCAAAAAGTAAATTTAAAATTACCATTAAATAAATGGCAAATTACACAAATATCCCAGGGCAGTTTGTACAATTTCAAGCAAACATTGCATTTCACATCAAATATCCTAATTTGCCCTTAAAATAAATAGTAATCCAAAGAATTAGCAATGAATATAGAATTCAAAGAAAAACATTTGGTTATGAACTTCTGAGTTATGATGGTTTAGTCGGTTTGAATGATAACATATTGAAGACAAGTATTGAGGAGTTGCCTTTACAAAGAAAATAATTCTTTTACTTTATTCACATGAGCTCACTTGTAAATCAAATCACTATGTCTATGGATGCGAACAGCAGAAGAAATTTAAAAAAAAAAAAAAAAAAAGTTGGTATGATCTGAAAAGTGGTCCTCAAACATTAATAGTGGAAATTGGTTGCCATGTCCCATGAATCCATGATAACCATGGTGAGTATTACTAGCCAAATCCATAAATATTATCATTGACTAATCAATTCTTAATTGGTGGATTATTGTAAGATGATTATAAAAATAAAAAAAATAAAAAAAATAAAAAAAAACCTTCTCCCTACACCCATTATTTTATATAAAATTGTAATTATTAAAATAACCACATATAAAATTACTTAAAGGATAGAATGATTTAAATGAATAAAATAAAAGGATAATTACCAATTAGGTCCTGGACTTTTTTTTTTTTTTTTTTTAAATTCCAAGTTGTTTGCGCCTTTTATAGAAGTGACCAAATTGGTCCTTACATTTTTCTCAAGTGCCAAATTAGTCCCTCTAACTAATTTTTGTTAGTCAACTTTAACTGTGTTAGGATAAAATTGTATTTTACTCATAAACAATATATTAATGACATATGCACAATTTTTTTTTTTTAACACACGTCTATTTTTGTTTATTTTATTTGTGAGTTTTGATTTTTAAATAATTTTTAGATTGAAATTGTCTTACTAATTCTTTTTAGATTTTTTTAGATTTTTAATTAAAAAATGTACAAATGATGTTTCATTAATAATATTTTTGAATTTTGTTGTAATTATAATTCTAATTGTGAATTTAATGCACAAAAGACAAAACAACTTTGTTTTAATATGACAAATAAAGGGTAATTACATACTTTAACTAAAATTGTTAAAGTCAAATGTTATATTTAACACCGTTAAATCGTTAGAGGGGTCAATTTGGTCACTCAAAAAAAGTGAGGGATTAATTTGGCATTTGAGAAAAATGTAAGGACCAATTTGATCATTTTTGTAAAAGTCGCAAACAACTTGGAATTTCAAAAAAAGTCCAGGACCTAATAGGTAATTGCCCTAAAATAAAAATACTTCCAATCCTCATTTAATATATAGTGAATAATTATAAACTTTAAATCTCAAAACCATTCCATTCGGTTCAATATAATTAATTATCATAAACCTTAATTCTCAAATCCATCGTATGACAATGAAATATTGCTTGAAAAATCTCAAAACTAAGTCGATAGAAAATCTGAAATTTAAGGGCACATCCTGTAAGCGTTTTTCATTTATAGTTTTTCAAAAATAAAAATAAAAACGAAAACAATGTTTTTGGTTTCAATTTCGAATTTTGAAAATGCGTTTGGTAACATACTGGAAGCTGTATTCTGAAAATGAAAAAAAGGAAAAACGAGTCTAATAGATTAACGAAAAATTTTGCAATTCATTAACCAAAACATTTTCCCTCTGTTAATTACACAATCTATTAATTCTCAGTTCTTCGAAATATACTAATTGTACATACAAAACTCCCTAAATGATTCACTCATTTCTTGGGTAAATTCAAGATGGGGTATGGAAAGGGAGTTTGTGGACCAAAATCTTCCCATTCTAATTAACAGAACATTGAGCTCCGACAAAAGATATGGGATTTTGCCGAAGAATAATGGAGATGATGAAGAGATTTTGCATATGTACTGGAGTGGAGCTGCATCAACAATATTGAACATGTGTTCACACTACTATAGAGGAAGAATTGTATTGCATCTAACAAAAGTACAACCCAAGATTAAGATCAGTAACAAGACCTGCGACACATGGAGGAAAATCTTTAAATATTACAAAATAAAATCTTTTGATATTTAAAAACCACTTTCAAGATCTATACTTCACAATTTTTCAAAAAAAACAAAAAAGAAGATCAATATTGCATAACATAACAATTCATCATTTTATCAATAAAATACCAACAAAATATCAGATTTTTTTTACTTAAGAAATCTGGAAATTTCCTCTCTTAAGCAGACAAAATACCAACAAAATACCAGATTTTTTTTAATGAAGAAATCTGGAAATTTCCAAACTTCCTCTCTTAAGCATATCGGAAAGAAGAAGAAGCAGAAGAAGAAGAGATCGACGGCAAAGAAGGAGCAGATCAGAAGAAGAAGTAGCGATCGGCGGCCAAGGAGATAAGAAGAAGAAGAAGAAGAAATCTGGAAATTTCCAAATTTCCTCTTTTTAAACAGATCGGTAAGAAGAAGAAGAAGAGATCGACAACGAAGAAGGAGAAGAGATCAACGGCGAAGAAGGAGCATATCGGAATTGGAAGAAGAAGAAGAAGATCTGAGAAAGAATAGGAACCAGGAAAGAAGAAGAAGGTGGAGGCGATATTGGAAGAAAAACAAAAACAAAATCAAAAATATGGAAAACATCTAAAAGTTGTTTTTAAAAATTTTCAATTTTAACACTAATTTTGTTTTCCATTTTTTTTTTTTTTTTTTTTTTTGAAAATAAAATGAAAATCAGTTAACGAACACATTTTCAAAATTGTTTTCGAAAAAACAAAAACAAAAACACCACAAAATGTTGCTACCGTACAGCCCCTAATATATCCAAAGAACAATTACTAAGAAGAAGAGTACACCCAAGTACCCAACCTAATAATCTTTCAATAACTATAAAAGCAAATAATAATAGTGCTTATACATATATTGAAAAGATTAGGTAAGAACTCATGAGATAAGAAAGTTTTGCTACTTAAAGAAATTATTTTGGATAGCATTAGAGCCGCCCATTCTTAATAGATATATAATCACTCTCTTAATAGTAACTCCTTGAACAACAATCCTTCTTTACCACTAATTAGTTACTAACTCATCATCTAAAGCAATAGAACCAAACAATTTTAACCCTACTTAAAATTAGTTACTAACTATATGGTCATAAATCATCATCCAAGAGTGATTGCATATTTTAAGCTGCTACAGAAACAATTTAAATTATTGACAGCTTTCAACACTTGAAGAAACGACAAAACTGAACCGACAATAAAACTGCATTTAAACCGATTACTTTTACCTTTAAATACTAGATTGTACCCCTGAAACAATAATATTAAGCACTATAACATTTTCATAAAATGGTCAAGCTTCAGTATTAATAGTTTGCTGTCTCGAGTCTGTAATCAGTTTCTAACATATATCAATAAACCACAAAACAGGATACAAATGATTGATTATTTCTCAACACGTAGGCGATAAGGCGAATGGATCAAAATTAATAGATTCACACAAAGGTAACTTTATGTTCTATCAAGGATGGAAAAGCCTCACTTTTTCCCACCCCCGGAAACATTGAACTTGAAAAATATTACGTCCCCATCTTGGACCACATATGTCTTTCCCTCCTGCCTGTACTTTCCACCGGCCTGAAAATAAAATCCCCACAGTTTTAGATAAACCAACTTAAGATATGAAACAAAGCAAACAATTTTAAGTGCAATGGGGGCCAGCAGACCAAATCCCTCGAGGATCATTTTCCCCAGAAGAGTAAATCAAGATAAGATTGATTTATGATTCCATCATCTTACAAGCAAACCTTTGTTATATTCTACCCCCTTAATAGTAATACCACTTATTATTCTCCATGTTCAAGTTAATTCTTTTAATCTGTACAGCTCTACTGGCAGGCTCCATGCCCTAAAAACTGCAGTGATTGAAGGGCTGATAAGTTCATTGATATGCTACTCTTGTTTATGAGCCTCAAGTCTGTAATTCTGCTCATGTAACAATTTCTTCTTGCAATTTTTTTCATAAACTGTAATTTGATTTTCCTCACAAATAGTATTGCTTTCAATCAGTTGAAAATTCACTTCAGATGCAATCTCAAAAAGGATAAAAGTGAATTAACTATAAATCTTTAGATTAAAATATGTACCTTAACAGCAGACTCATTACCCAGTTCCTTCAGATCTTCGAATTTCATGACCTAAGCATCATCAAAAAGTCCCAAGTCAGGAATCAAGTAAAAAACAATTACCTTTGTAGGATAAAAATAACTTAGTACTCTTAACTCTTGGTTAAAACTTTTTGGTAGTGCTCTAGAAGAAGGAAATTAATATATACTTTAGTTGAGAATAAACAGAAAATTCCATGCAACACCAGTATTTCTGGGAAAAAAAAAAAGTTGTACGAGAATGAAAGGCAAAGACACTATAGTGGGGAGGGGGTGAGGTATTGCCAATGTCAATGCTCACAGAAGACAGGAGGCTTAACATAGGTGTAATGAAGATAAGACCATGGGAGTGGTGGTAACAGTTTATCTCAAAGGTCCAAGCTCTGAAGCAATATGAGCAGATAGCAAGGCCAACAGTGTACCACTGTACCAAAGTAGCATTGCTAATGACTCATAGTCAATAATGCACTATACAAAATCAGAAATAATGAGGGAATAACCTCAGCACAAATGAACCCTCTCTCAAAGTCGGTGTGGATAGTCCCTGCAGCTTGAGGGGCTTTTGTCTGCCGTCTAATTTGCCAGCACTTCACCTGCAAAAAGAAAATTATTAATTTATCGGGGGTACAGTCAAGTATTTTATCTGGGGTACACTTATCACAAAGGGAATAGCAGTACAAGCAAAATACTCATCTTGCAAAAAAAAAAAAAAATAATAATAATAATTAACCATATACACAGAAGAAAAGCCTAGAGGTACGACAGTGAACAATGAGAATTACTTTAAGAATTTTACACTATGAAAACCAACTAGTAGGACTTTAAGTTAGTATTTGGCTAAAAGATGATGATGGTAGGCAAGTGAGGAGAAGATTAATTTAAGTGCTCATGAAAATTTTCAAGCTGCAACATTGGCAGTTTGGCACCCAAGGGAACCACCTTTTTTTTATACCCATAAATCTCTCTGAACTTTCTTTACCGAATTGTAAACTATCCCCACTACTTGTATAACCTTGGTAGTCAAGAAAATCATGGGCATAAGAACCGGATCGAACCAAAAATACATGTTCAATCGAGTTTCTAACTTTAATACCATTCATAAAAATGAAAACCAAATTAATGTGGTTCAGTTTTGGTTTTGGTAATGGAAAACCAAACCGAACCAAATAAATATGCAAAAAATATATTTTATTATTTTTAATTAAATATTTTAATATATATAGTTTTAAAAAGAAAAAAAAAACTTACATTTTTTCAAAATATCACCCACACCACATAGACCCGGGGCCAGTCTTGCAGAAAGCACTAGGCGCTAGTTGGGCGGTGACCCACCGCCTAGCGCCTAGCCCATCAGGCCGCCTAGGCGAGCGGCCGGAGGCTAGAGAAGAAGAATAAGAAGAAAAGAAGAAGAAAGTATGGAGGCTGGAGAAAAGAATAAGAAGAAAATTGTTTAGGGTCTTTTAAATCAACCCCAAAACTACGTCGTTTTGTGGTTGATTTAAAAAAAAAAAAAAAAAAAACCCTAAGTACTATCGGCCTCCAACATCTTTTCCGGCCGCCCAACTTCTTTTGTTCTTCTCCGGCCTCCAACATCTTTTCCAACCGACTTCGTCTTCTCTTCTTCTCCGGCCTCCAACCCTAGTCGGTCAACGGCAACTAGTCGCCAACTTTGACTGACTAAGCCGACTAGTCGGCAACTTGGGCCGACTAGGCAGCTGGTCGCCGAACGACTAGGCGGCGACTAGTCAGCCCTAGTCACTGACTTTTGCAACACTGCCTAGGGCCAGCACTGACTTTTTAGAGGCCTAGGCAAAAATCTAAAATGGGCCCCTTGTTCATATTCATCAAATATAAAATGATATAAGATTTTGTTATTATAAACAAACAAATTTGTCATAACTCAAAACCAAAATTTGACTATAATTAACAAATAAGTGGCGGCGAGCTTAAATGATCTGTGTCAACAAGCTTACACACCAATCAGGAGACAATGTTTGCAACCTACAAATCTGGAGACCAAAATCTCAATTGAATAAAGTTATAACTTATACCCACAGAAAAAATTCTGTCCATAAATCTATGTAAAAAAAAAAAAAAAAACATTTTGTTCTGATAAAGGTTTCTAATTGGTATACTTAATTAAAATAATCAATTTCTCTTTAAGAAAAAGTTTGTTTAGAATAACTAATTTTTAGGATTTAACTGAAATCTAAAAAAATTATTATGAAAATAATAATGTGTTATGTGCCACAACTACTACATATAATGCCATATTAATATATTATAACAAATCAAATTCAAGAGTATTCTCCTTAAATATCAGTTTTTGCAAACTTTTTTGTTACTAAATTTAATCTTTTAGAATGTAGCAGTTATAGTAAAAAAGGATGCAAGAATGCTGTCTGAAACCTAAAAAATGAGAATGTGCCTTTTTTTATATTTTGTGTTTTTTAAGTAATTGAGCCTATTTTTTTAAAAAGAATAACAAGAATGAACATTGGGCCTCTTGACTGAGAGATAAGTGAAGATAAAACAAAAAGGCTTTGTTTGTGGAAAGCAATTTTCATCAAGCCTTTTTAAAAAAAAAAAATATTCCGACTCTTTTATCTAATAACTAATAACAACTGATTTTGAGTCCCTTAAAATAATGGGCCCTAGGCATGCGCCCCTCGTGCGAACGTTGGCCCTCGGCCAGTGCAATGAAAATTTTAAGGGGCCCAAAATAGAAGGGTCAGAATAATGTTTTTTAAAAAGAAAACGCCCAATGAAAATTGTTTTCCACAAATAGAGCCTTTTTGCTTTGCCTTCACTCTCAGTCAATAGGCCCAATGTTCATTCTTATTATTCTTTTTAAAAAATAGGCTCAACCAATTCAAAAACACAAAATAATAAAAATAATAAAATATGCCTATTCTTACTTTTTAGGTTTCGGACAACATTCTAAAAAATTCTTACATTTTTTTTTTTTTTATTAGAGCTGATTACATTCTAAAAGATTAAATTTAGTAACAAAAAAAGTTTGCAGAAATTGATTTTTAATGGGTTTATCAAGTTGACATACTTATCGACATTCGAAATGCAATTCTTTTGTTTTAGGTTTTTTATTTTTGGATTATAAGTTATAACTATGGGAATATTGCTTGCAGAATTTAAAAAAAACAAGTTTCATGGACCCAAAAGCCCAAATCAGTATGCCTATATGGTCCATAAAGTTAAAAGGATATGTAAGAAATTCACTAAACCCATAAAGGCCCAAAAGACCCATAACCATATTAAACCGAACCAAATCAATCATGTTGGGTTCAGTATGTTAATACAGTTGAACCTGGTTCGAAAAAATGAAAACCGAATATTTTGAAGTTCAATTTGGTTTTGCCCAAAACCGATCCGAAATGAACCATGCCTACCCCTAAATCCTAGGTAGGTTATCTTAAAGGAGATTTGAACTCATGACCTCTTGATTGAACCAAAGGTATTTTACCATTTAACCCTTCCTCTAGTGTAAAGGAAACTACCAAGCTTGAAACAAATAATTCAAACCTTTTGAGCAAGCCAACCCTTTTAAATGGGTCTGTTTTAAATTATGTAATACAATTCCTCTAATGGCCCCCCTTATAAAAAGAAGTTGAAGTAAAGAATTTAGAATTAAGAAGAAGCAATATACGTAATGTCAATTTATATATAAATGTTACTGATAGTTACAACTTAGAACTTACTAATTATATTTGATCATATTAGCTTGAAGAGGTCAGACTCAAGAACCACACAAAAATTTCCTACAAAATTGAATGCTTCAAGATATACTGAACATATACATGCACAAAAGATTATAATCTAATGATATGGTGATTCTGTATAATCTTATGATGGCACACACAAGGATGTACCCACTCAGAGAATAAAATAAATCAATGTTATTTTCAGTCCAACTGAACAAATGAACTAAGCAAACCAAAACCATTTTGGCCATTAAAATCAAATGCAGAGCATTAAATGTTTAAAGAATTAGATGCCCGTAATATCGCTTTAAACATTAATTCCATTAGGACCTACCACAACTACAATTGATCCACACTGGAAACGAAAGTATGTTGTGCAGCCAAGCTACATTGACCCAACCAGAATCTTATCGATCAAAGAGACTAATATTCCTGATCACACAAACAATCATGACTTGCAATTATATCTGCTTAAACTAATTGCCAACCTTAGCAGGCACTGCTGTTTCTCAAACAACTTTCGAGACCCTCTCATGGACATTATGGATAACACAAGTCAATTAACTAGAAGTCAATTCTCCTAAAATTTACAAATAATTGGCAATATGAAAGCATAGTAAGAAGCAGTAAACAGAAGATAACACTAGCATGCATAAATAAGCTCTCAAACAACAATAACTTCCAGGCAATGGTTCTACAACACTTGCTCCTAAATATCAATGAAAGTATTGACAACGGACAACCATAACATGTAATATTATATATTACCTCATCAGGTCCTGCAGTGAAAAAGTATATGAGATTAATTGCTGAGAAACCAGTCTTGATTATCTTTGGAAGGGCACTGTTGCAAAGATAATTCCAGTCAACTTCATTGTATATATTTACAATTGCATATGTCTAGATACTTTTCACCACTACATTATTTTTTCTCTAATGATCTTGAGAAGCTTAATTTGAAAAATTCACAAAGAAAACCCTTCTTTCAAGCAGTATAATGATAGTCTCTCAAGTCTGAACCAATAAAGAAGTTCAGGAGAGACGGAAGTTTATGTAAAATTTAGAAAATGTATTAATTAATCAATTAATTAGCAGCAGGTTCACAACACTAAACACTGTCAATCTACTGTAATGCCTCCGAAATTCCTATTTCTTCTGTATTTCTAATTCCAATTCATTCAATGCTGTATGAAATTTTGGAAACTACTTTCATTTCATATAGCACTTTCATTTTACACAAACTATTGGAATACTTCCTTCTTCAAAGAAAACATTCACATCAAATCAGCAGCTACCAAATCTAATAGGTAAGAAATTATGGAGTTTGAATGAACTAACCTCTGTATCTTGTTCTCCTCACAATACTTTGCCACTTCATCTGGTGGCATATCAGCAAGATTTCTCTCAAACGAACAGCTAAAAGGAATAATTGGTTCGGCCCCATGTTCCTGAACCCTAAAAGAGGATAACCAGCTCTCATTCTTCTTGAGAAAAACCATATATACACAATGTACAGATGCATGTTAGTGAAAGATCATTTAAGGAAATACGGACATACCAAGCGTGAATCTTCGGCAAGAACTTGTTCTTTTTTCTTTGGTAATCTTTTTCATTCATGTTAACCTGAGGATGGAAAAAAAGATGTGATTATTATAAAAATCCTACATTACATAAGGGGAAGTTTCACTAAAGTCCCTATTTTTTTTTTTGCAAAAGGTCACCTTTTTAAAAATCTGTCATATAATCATATTAGCAACTGTAGTCCCTAGTTTTTTCTTAAAAAAAAAAAAGCCAATTTAATCCCTTCGACCAAATTAATAACAGTCAACTGTGACTGTGTAAAAGTACAACTTTGCCCTTGCCAATATATAATACAAATGGAGCATTATGTCTTACCTGAGCTTCGAAATTGGAACATGGATAGAAGAGTTAACATGCATGCGCCGTGCGCGTGCACACACACATGTAAGAAACAGTGAGAAAGTGAACACACAACACTGAAAAGATAAGGCTGTATTTACCATTCCTAAGCTTCAATAGACACAAGAACTTATGGAAATTTTTCGTAACAAAGTACCCTTCTATCGTGATTAGATGGCAAACTCAACCATTAGCTCAGTTATTGGTCAGAAGGTAAGACATGAAGGGCTTCTACTTAT
The DNA here is from genome assembly GCA_008009225.1 of Acer yangbiense. Classification (NCBI taxonomy): domain Eukaryota; kingdom Viridiplantae; phylum Streptophyta; class Magnoliopsida; order Sapindales; family Sapindaceae; genus Acer; species Acer yangbiense. The sequence continues at coordinate 20,235,811 of CM017773.1, read as the reverse complement.
ACATAAGCATATACATCCAGAACAGCTTGCTAGATATGATATTACATAAGCATATACATCCAGAACAGCTTGCTAGATATGATATTATTGGGGAGTAAAATTGGCTAAATATATGAAGAAAAAAAAAATGGAACCAGCACAGCTTGCTTAATACATCCAGAAGAAACTTTATCATAGTATAAGGAGAATAAAAAGGGTTTACCAAGTAAACGACAGGCTTGGCAGTGAGCAGTTGAAACGTGTTCAGTATCTCAATATCAGCAGCTTTCCAGTCCCCTAGTCGGACGTCTTTTTCTTCCTCTAGCCATGCCTTGATCTGTGGATACCAAACACCGGTATATTTGGATGTTAAAACATGTTAAAATTCTTTGCTTATTAATTATACATGAACTAATTAACAGGATATAAAGGCAAGGCACACAGCACGCTTGGTCACTGTATTTCAAAAACAAGAGCAGCCAGAAACAGTGAAGAGTAGCAAGGGTGGCACAATGAATGCAGGTGCACAGTGACAACAAATCCATGCTTTTAACTGCATGCTGAAAGCCACTGGGTAATAGCTTCCTCCATGTCTGCAATTCCATTCTTCAATAGGGTATTTCATAGTCTAAAGATAACACATCCAGATATTATTCAAATTTCAAACCCTAACTAGGCCATTAATTTCTTTTTCTTCTCCATCCAAGTACAAATTCTTCATGTATCATATGGAGTAAGCAAAATTTTGAAATGGTTATTGGCATGTATCATATCAGTAATGAAATGATCAGAATGTAATTTATTACATGGAAGTTGCAAATTTGCAACATAGCCAACAGAGTGATACTTCTTACACTTTAAGCATTGATGTTAACAAGGTAGACAAAGGATCGTGCTGTCTTAGAAACCCTATTCATCCCCTCGTTCTGTCATTACTTTTTTATTTTTTATTTTTTATTTTGTCTGCTCGATACCCAAAAATCTACCAACCTTTCTTTGTTCACTAAAATCTAAACTAGGAACAATTGCTGGACCCTACAACCTTAGTAGTTAGAAACTCGTGGGTACTAGATATCACGGGTGGCCTGCTTAGAACCTGTGATCTCTTGGTTGAGAGGTCTTTTAGCACTCAGCCCACCTCAAGCTCAAGTCAAGGAAGTTCCAATCTATATGATTGTAAGCCTTCTGAAAATCAACTTTAATAGTTCTTTTTACACTCATTCACAATTTTATTAGCCACCAAAACTGTATAAAATTTCCCACCTTTAACAAAATCTAAGTGGAAAGGTGAAATAATGTCTTCACAATCTTCCAACCATATGAATTGCTCTTTAGCTATGATTTTATAGAGACTATACACAAGGCCAATATAAGCCTACAATCTCCAATGTGGCAATGTTCTATAGTCTATTGTCTTTTGTATTGAGCAAATGAAAGCTGCATTTGAATCACACTTCTACCTAAGAATTACAACCCTACACCCACCATATTGAAGTGGTTTATAACACAGTGTTGGCTTTGACCGGATCAAAATGTATTACTGATTTGAAAACATACTCAACACAATGCATCTATGCTTCAGGTGCATTTCTAATGGAGATACTGGCATAATGCATACTACTTAATAGAAGATCTCAAACACAATACTAAGCAGACTTCAACCAAACAAATCAAGAATTTAATAAGCATAACACCAGGAACCATCGGTAGAAAAAGATCATTTGTACATTTGCTGCATCAGTGAAAAGATCTTATAAGGAAATTTTATTTCACAAGTTATGATCAGATTATCAATGGTAAGGACTAAAAGAGAACACAGGAAAACTAGCCCTCTGTAGTATAGTGAATATACCAGTTACTCAGAGAGAATAAAACAGTAAAACACATATGCAAAAAACCTAGAACATTCAAGTCAATCGAAATTATTATCGCATGTGTGACACGCAAACCTTTTGACACAACTCAAGCTCTATTTTCAACTGCTTGTCATTGCTCCTCTTCATGGATTTTTCAACATCTTCTATTCTCCTTTCCATGAATTCAATATCCTACAAGTCACATTAAATGTAACAAGTTTCTGAATTATCTATTCAATGGATAAATTGTAAGACCAGAATAAGACAAGAAAAAAAAGGCAAGTGAATAAATGTGAAATAAACAAAAGAAATTCTGGCGAAGCAACCTAGCATGCTTAAAAAAAATTCATAAACAATCAAAAAGTGGGCAAGCTGATCTTAGCAGTGGTATAAGTTGTAATGGACAAATAAACCAAAGTTAACAATTAATTAATTTATCCTTAATTGCAAAGCACAACACAAGAACTCAAAAGACAGGAGATAACAGTGATATAAATTGTAGTAGCACTCAAAAGGTAAAAAGCAACTGTAATGACAAAAGGAAAACAACCATGATTACACAAGCAAGGTGCATGTTAAACAACCTCATGTAAAAAAGTGGGCATGACAGACTTAAGACACTGGAAGATAGTCATGGCATTAAATGTTTCAGCATGCAATCACACAACCCGGTAGACGCAATGATCCAAATTTTCAACCTCAAAAATTCTGACCCCTTAGTGGTTTTGACGATTTTGTCTATTATAAGCTTCTAACATATTATATTATGGCTTTGATAAAAGATTTCTTAAAACAATTGCCATTATGCCTTATAATATCTTTTATTTAAAAAAAATGATCTTTTGAGTACTAAAATATTAGGATGCAAAAATTGACATGAGAATCACTTGTATGCGTCATATCATACTCTTAGCATTTAAAATGAAAAACAGAATTGGTAGTAAGAAGATAGAATTTGGATCTAGAACAATGAATCAACGAACTAATATACTAGTGCAGCTAGTATAGTCATAATGGTAGGTGATCTATTTCCAGCACTAATGTTGAACACCAGGATATAAATACATTTGCCCAAAGGTGAGGAGATACTCATCAGACAAATTTAACTAACTCAATAAAGTATAATGTCCAAATCTTGCTGTAAAAATAAAAAAATAAAAAAAAATAACAAATAAAAAAATAAAAAAAGAAGCTGATAAACACATTACTAGAATAATCACGACTGGCTTTTCTTCTACTGTAGTTTCTTTCTACCTTAAACCAGACAGATATTTATGATCATATTGCAATGCAATCGAGTATCCACCAACTACACAACCCAAAGGAACAAAGATTTGTCAGCATGAATTTAGCCACACCCATACCTTTAGCCGTAATTCTGCACTAATAACCTCTAAATCCCTCACAGGATCAATAGAATCATCAACGTGGATAATATCAGGATCTTCAAATGCACCTAAAAATTGTAACTTAATGATTAAAAAGGTGAATTTCACCGTAATAACAATTATGAGAAAAAGAAAAAATAAGCAGATAATGCATCTTTACTTAACTACTACGACACATACGAGTTGTACAACAACAAACCTAGAAGATTTTTGTATGGGAATATTTATTGGCTCCTTAGAACAAAAAATTGACAAACATTATCTAGATATACATAGTTTTCCTTCCTTTGAACCTCCCAATGGTTTATGAAAATATGAACAAATGCTACTATCGTTCCAATTAGTAATTAAATAACACTTGATGACACCAAAAACTGGTGAGCATTCTGACTAATAGTTTGTAACTGCTTCAAGAATGCAAGGATTGGTAGCAGAAAAGAACGCCAATATTGCACATACAAAAATAACATACTTTAAAAATATAACAGGATAGACTATTATATTGAGCAAGGCAGAAAAAACACCAGGAATTGAGTCATGACTTCTGAGATTAGTGTTATAGTCAGTCACACATATTGTGATTGATCACAAATGTACAACTAATTAAGTACAGTGAGTGGTGACATGAAGTATTGACATCTTACGTAAAACATGGAAAATGCCATCAACTGCACGGATGTGAGATAAGAAATTGTTGCCCAACCCTTGTCCTTCATGAGCACCTTTAACTAATCCAGCTATATCATGGATCTCCAAGAAAGCTGAGACCTGAAAATCGAAAAGGTGAAAATTATAAATATGTTATACAAATAACAAGTATCTAACAGCAACAACGTTAGTTACACATAGTACAGGTTTACCCGAAACATCACAATTCGCTCTTATAACTTATAAATCGTAGGTTATTAATAAAATTTAAGTAAAAAAATAGAATCCAATTGAATTCAAAGTTGGTGATTGATGTATATAGATTGTAGAAACATAAGGTTGTTTGTATACCTCACTCTTGGGCTTGTAGAGTTGGAGGAGCCACTCAAATCGCTCATCAGGGATATTAACGCGGGCTTCATTAGGCTCGATAGTGCAAAAAGGGAAGTTCTCGGCAGGTATCGACAACTTGGTTAGCGTGTTGAAAAGTGTAGATTTTCCGACATTTGGCAATCCGACCTGAAAAACCACCATAGCAATCAGTCAAATTCCTTTAATTCGATAACATAAGTTCATGACCCGTACGACCATTTCAGTTTAACAAAGAAAAAAGTAGAGAATTGTAAGTGACAAGTAAAACGAAGAAATACAATGCCAATCTTGAGGTGAGAAGAGAATCGGCCGAGAATGGGCTTCTCGACTGGTGCTTCTTTGGATTTCGCAGCTTTTGGAGGCATTTTGTTTTTCTTCTACTTGAGAAAGTGAGTCGTTTCTAGGGTTTTGCAAGGAAGAGAAAGTAGAAAAGGATATCAATAGATGGCTGCCTACGCGCTTGTCAAAGCTCACAGTGTCCACAACACCTCAGAAAATGATGGCGTCGGATCTTATAACCCAGACCCGAGGCCCAGATCGGATTGTACACTATCTTTGAACAAACCGTCCGGGCTTCCAAAGTCTATTATGAAAAACTGCCCTTAAAGATCATGTATTCATACTCTAAAAGCTCGTTTGGCACACTGTATTGGATTGTACTGAATTAGATTGAATTAGATTGAATTAGATTGTACTATATTATTATTATACAAGACTATATTTGGTGATATTTTGTATTAGATTGCATTAATTAATAAAACTTCTCTACACTGTATTAGCTAATATGACATCTATCATATTAGACCAATTAAAATGTATTAGCTAATACAGTATAGTGGACAGTGCAAAACAAACCAAACGTTGTATTGTATTATTTTAATATATTTTAAGTGAAAATTCCTAAAACTAACCCATCTAATTATGGGATTTTCTTTTTTAACCACATGCATACTTTTAATTGTTTTTAACCATGTTTTTGAGAAATTACTCAAAAGCCCTCATATAAAAACCTCTAAATCAGCTCTCTCTCTCCTTTCTTTTCTTTTTCTTTCTCTCTCCTCTGCTCTCTCTCACGATCAGCATCTCTCTCTCTCCGGTTTGCCTCTCTCTCTCCTCGATCTGCCACACACTCTCCCCGATCTGCCTCCCGCCGGCGTCGGCGAGCTTCTGGGCGTCGCGGCAGCCCCTCACACACAGCTGGATCGCCGTTTCGTTGCTTCGGCGGTTCGCTGCAGCTTCGTCGACGACCGGATGGCGACGGGATGACGATGGCGACGGGATCGTTCGCTGGTTCACCGACGGGATGACGATGGCCTCCATGGATCTGCAACAAAAAAGAAAAAAAGAAAAAAAAAACCTAAACCTAAGGAAGAAGAAGAGGAAGAAGAAGGGGAAAATTTTATTTTAGTCCAGATTTCAAGTTTGAATATTTCTATTTTAGGCATGATTTCAAGTTTGGATATTTTCATTTAGGCATGATTTCAAGTTTGTGTATTTCAATTTAGTCGTGATTTCAAGTTTGCTTCGGGGTTGTAAGTGCCTCTTTTTTTATTGGCGTATTTCGTTGGCAAAATCACAATGGGGTTCTATATGTAAGGATAGCTTAGGATGGAAGAAAACCTCATTGCATGATCAAGAGCTTCAAGGAAGGTAGATTTCTTGACTTACTCTACTTTGAAGAGATGTAGTTGCACACACACACAACACTTGCATAACTCTTACTTGTATGTTGTGTTTGAAGTTTTTGTGCATCATTGGGTATTTAAATCTCTCTTCTTACATCTTGTGATTATAATGGCATATCTAGTTAGGCTTATGATGCATTTCTTTTGACCCTTGCACTTTTGTTTGTGTGCTTAAGGGAGTGTGTGCGCTGGTCATGCGCTGGTGTCACCAGCGCAAGCTGACCAGCGCAACTAGTCCAGTGGACTACCGCTGGTCGTGCGCTGGTCTGCACCGGCGCTCTCCTCCAGCGCAACTCCTCCAGTAGGTTGTCGCTGTTGGTGCGCTGGTCGTCACCAGCGCAAGCTCCACCAGCGCATCTCGTCCAGAATGTTGCCGCTGGTCTTGCGCCCTTGAGGCGCGCCACTCGTCGAGCGCCCTTGCCAGTTAAAGGGCGTGCGCTGGTGAGTTGCGCTGGTCGTCCAGCGCTTCACCAGCGCAGCTGACGGGAATCTGAAGCGTTTTTTTTTCAAAAACGATGTCACTTCACTTGGATCCCATTTATATATGTCTTGATAGTCTTGGCTCGGTTTCAAGAGCAAAAATTACACCTTTGAGAGCATGATTGAGTATCTTCAAGCCAAGGTATCAAGACTTCATCTTTAAGCTTCCAAATCACAAAACCCTTCATATTGCATCTTTCATTTATCATCTAGCATAATTCTAGGTTGATTTCATCTAGGGTTTTTAGTTTTGCTCACATGACTTGTATCTAGAACATCATTCTCATATCTATATGTTCTTGCTTTACAAGATAGCTTCTTTATCACTTGAATTGATTCAAGATTGCATCTTTATGACTTGACTTAGTTTCAAGATTGTTTTATTGTGGTTTGTGAGTTGTATTGTGATAGATAATGCATATAGGATTTTGGTTGCTTATTTAGTGTTGGTTTATGCATGTCATCTAGTAATATGATATCTAGGATTGTCTAACATGTTCATCCTTGCCTAGATAAGCTTAAAATGTCTAACCTTGCATTTTTAGCATCTTGAGTATTTCACATATTCACCTTAGGTTGTGCTATCTCTTCACTTTAGAGACAAGTCTTGTATTTACCTCTTAGGTAGTTTGCAAGCAAGGAACTAGAGTCACTATTAAAGGCCCGCGGGTAGCAAAGACGGATTAGTAAATTTAGGTGTGATGTGGTCAACCTAATTTGTAATCGTATTTGCAAATAGTGGATTCGAGGTTCTCGTGTGGCGCACATAACAGCCCGTGGTTTTTCCCCGTGTGGGTTTCCACGTAAATATTGTGTGTCCTCAAATTTCCGCACTTGTATGTTTTTTGTATATTGACTAGATTGGGGCTTTTTCGTAATTTGGACTAATCTCGAAAAATTGGGTAAAATTGTTTAAAATCTATTCACCCCCCCTCTAGATTACTTTAGGACACGTTTATTATTTATTTTCAATTGGTATCAGAGCGGGTTCCTTAACATAATTAGGAGATCCCTTGCTCTTGTTAAAGTCTCTTGCATTTGTTTGCATTGTGGTGTGTGCTTAGTTTGTTTGTGTGCATTCATTTCATTCAAACCCAAACACAATGAGTGGAAATGGAATGGGAGGTGAGGGTGCCTCTAGCACAAGACCCCCCTTGCTCACCGGGGTCAATTACGCCTCATGGAAGGGCAAAATGGAAGCTTATGTGAGTCAAATTCATGACCGGGCATGGATGGCGATTGAAGATGGATACACTCCACCTATGATGACTCCTACGGGAGGTGGAGAGGAAGTCCTCAAGCCGAAGGCACAATGGACTCCACAAGAATTTGAGGCTTCAAAATGGAACAACAAAGCCATGCATGCAATCCTATGTGCCATGGATGACAACCAATACAAGCTCATTCAAACTACAAGGATAGCAAAGGAAGCTTGGGATATATTAGAGACGGCTCATGAAGGAACCGATGTGGTTAAGGATTCCAAGCTTCAAGTTCTCCAAACGCAATTTGAGACCATAAGGATGGAGGATGATGAGTGCTTCAATGACTTCCAAGTGAAGCTCATGGATATAGTAAACCAAAGTCACCAACTTGGTGATCCCTACTCGGAATAGAAGAATTAAACAAAAGATCATGAGGTCACTTCCCGAGAGGTTTGAATCCAAAGTGACGGCATTGGAGGAAAATAGTGACTACTCAAGAATGAAGCCAAGTGAAGTCATTGGAAGGCTCTTGGCGTATGAATCTAGGAAAGGTCCTACAACTACACCTCCAAAGAAGCAAAAGAGTCTTGCCTTGAAGAGTGTCAAGGTTGAGAAAGATGAAGAAGACTCGGATGAAGAAATTGCTTTGATGGCAAAGAAGTTCAAGCAATTCATGAGATTTGAGAAGAGAGGGTTTGGCTCCAAGGGAAAGTTTGTAAAGAAGAAGGCTCCTTTCAAGAAAGTGGAGCAAGCTCAAGAGAAAGACCATAAGAAGGGTGTCCAATGCTATGAGTGTAGTGGGTTTGGACACATTGCTCCCGAATGTGCAAATTTGAAGAAGAAGAAAGGAAGAGCCATTGCGGTTACTTGGAGTGATAGTGATGACCTAGAAGATGAAGACAAGTCTTCGGATGATGAGGAAGATCAAGTTGCCAACTTCATCGCTTTATCATCCTCTCACAATAGCAATGAAGTTATGAGTGATAAAGAAGAGGAAGATGACAAGCAAGAAGAAGTGGATGAAAATGACTCAAATGGTGGGAGTAACTCCTCAACATCAAATTTTGAGTTTGATCAAGAGATGGACTATGATGACTTCATGAGATTCTTTGAGAACTCAAGATTGAAGAAGAAAAAGGAGATACAAAAGTTGAAAGGGGAGAAGCTTGAGTTGACATCCAAAGTGACTCATTGGAGCAAGGAAATGAGTAAGGCAAAAGAGATAGAAGAAGGGTTGAAGATGGAGTTAGTCTTGGTCAAGAAAAGTGAACAAAGCTTGGGGAAAGAGCTCATGGAAGCAAAAGAGTTGATTGCTAAGATGACTTCCGGAACCGAGAAGCTTGACAAGATGCTATCTTGTGGGAAGAGTCCTAGTGACAAGAAGGGGTTAGGATATGTGGAAGAAATGGAAGCCACATCCTTGAAGAAGACAACTTTTGTCAAGAGCAAGGAGGTTGAGAATGCTCAAACCCCTCAACAATCAACCAAGTGGGTTGAAGTCGGTGAATCCTCCAAGCAAGCACAAGCAAGGATTCCAACAAGAGCTCCTCCTCAACCTAGAGCTCCACAACCAAGACCTCCTCAACCTAGAGCTCCACTACCAAGACCTCCACAACAAAGGATCCCACAAGCTCAACATGGGGTCTTTCATGCTCAACCTAGAAGACATGCCAACTTGGCTCAACCACAAAGGAGAGAGTTGCCTCAACATCAAATAGCAACTCAAAATAGAAGGAGGCCACAAATGTTTGCTCAAGGCTATGGTATGAATTCCTACTTTACTCCTACTTGCCATTTTTGTGGAATTGAAGGCCATATTAGGCCTAATTGCCTTAAGTATATTAAATTGTGTAGAAGAGAAAGTATGATTGAGAAAAATATGCTTAGAAGAGCCACAATGCATGCACCTAGGAATTTTAGAGCTAATGGACCAATGGCTCCTAGGAATGACCATGTTTCACCTAGGATGAGTAGACATGATGACTATTATTGCTATGTGGCCCAAGTTGCCTTAAAAGCAAATGCCTCTAACACTTGGTACCTTGATAGTGGGTGTTCTAGGCACATGACCGGAAACAAGAGTTTCTTTGAATCTCTTGTGATGGAGGATGGTGGGTATGTCACCTTTGGTGATGGATCTAAGAAAAAGGTCATAGGGAAAGGTAATATATCTATTCCCGGTTTACCCTCCTTGCCCAATGCTCTCTATGTTGATGGCTTGCAAGCCAATCTCATTAGTATATCACACTTAAGTGATGAAGGGCTTTCGGTTATGTTTGGAAAAGTTGATTGCTCTATTCTTAAGGAAAATGGGCAAGTTTTGTTGAAAGGCAAGAGATCAAGTGACAATTGTTATTGTCTTGAGTCTAATCTCATCTCTTGTAACTTGTCTACTAGTGAGCAAATTGAGGTGTGGCACCAAAGACTTGGCCATATGAACTATAGGGACTTGAAAGTCCTTGATAGGTTGAATGTTGTTAGGGGCCTTCCCAAGTTTGGGAAAAAGGTTGAGGGAGTTTGTGGACCTTGTCAACAAGGAAAGCAAACTAAGAGTGTGCACAAGAAAGGCAAATACCTCTCCACCAAAGAGCCATTGGAGCTCATCCATATGGACCTTATGGGTCCCATTCAAACCGAAAGTTTAGGTGGTAGAAGGTACATTCTTGTTGTTGTTGATGACTTCTCTAGGTTTACTTGGACTTACTTCCTTAGAGAAAAGTCCGAAGCCTTTGAGAAATTCAAAATGCTTTGTGTCAAAATTCAAAATGAGAAAACTTCTCACATTAAAAGCATTAAGAAAATTAGAAGTGATCATGGGAAAGAATTTGAAAATGCTAAGTTTGAAATTTTTGCAATAGCTTAGGCATTTCCCATGAATTTTCGGCCCCTAGGACTCCTCAACAAAATGGTGTTGTTGAGAGGAAGAATAGAGTCCTCCAAGAGATGGCCCGTGTGATGTTGCTTAGCAACAAAGTCCCTAGAAATCTTTGGGCCGAAGCCATCAATACGGCTTGCTACATAGGGAATAGAGTTTTCCTTAGGCCCGGGACTAAACAAACATCCTATGAGTTATGGAAGGGTAGAAAACCCAATGTGAGCTACTTCCACATCTTTGGGAGTAAGTGCTATATACTAAATGACCGGGATCAACTTGGCAAGTTTGATGCCAAGAGTGATGAGGGTATTTTCATTGGGTATGCACTTAATAGCAAGGCCTATAGAGTTTTTAATCTAAAGACTCAAAGTGTTATGGAATCATCAAATGTTGTCTTTGATGATTGTAGGCCCAAACATGATGACCATGAGGAGGATGTTTGTGAGGTGAATGACTTTCCTTTGAAGGAAAGTGGTGAGACTTCTAGTGGTGTGAAGTCAAACCAAGATGAAGAGGATGATTTGCCTCTTAATAGAGTTCCCCCTTTGGACTCTAATGAACCCGCTCCTTGGGTTAGAAAGCTCCATGATAAGGATGATATCATTGGAGAAGTTAGAGAGGGTGTTAGGACTAGGCGTCAAATAGCTAATCAAATTAGCTACACTTGTTACACCTCTCAAATAGAACCCAAAAAGGTTGATGAAGCCTTGGAAGATGAGTTTTGGGTTCTTGCCATGCAAGAAGAGCTAAACCAATTTGAGAGAAATGAGGTTTGGACTCTTGTTCCTAGACCCAAAAACACCAATGTCATAGGAACTAAATGGGTGTTTAGGAACAAATCCGATGAGGATGGCAACATTGTGCGAAACAAGGCAAGGCTTGTTGCACAAGGATACTCTCAAATTGAGGGTATTGACTTTGAGGAGACTTTTGCTCCCGTTGCCCGTCTTGAGTCCATAAGGCTTCTCTTATCCATTTCTTGTGTGTACAAGTTCAAGTTACAACAAATGGATGTCAAGAGTGCCTTCCTCAATGGCTTATTGCATGAGAAGTGTTTGTTGAGCAACCCAAGGGGTTTGTGGATCCACACCACCCCTCTCATGTCTATCGCCTCAAGAAGGCTCTATATGGGTTGAAACAAGCACCGAGGGCTTGGTATGAGCGCCTCACTCTTTATCTTGTTGACAATGGCTACTCAAGAGGTAGTGTTGACAAGACTTTGTTCATCAAGTGCACTAAAGATGAGCTATTCATAGCTCAAATTTATGTTGATGACATTGTATTTGGTTCCACCAACCAATCCAAAGTTAGACAATTTGTTGATGTCATGTCTCATGAGTTTGAAATGAGCATGGTTGGTGAACTAAATTATTTCCTAGGCTTGCAAATCAAGCAAATGCATGATGGGATCTTTATATCCCAAGCTAAGTATGCTAAGAGCCTAGTGAAAAAGTTTGGCCTTGAGAATGCCAAACATTGTGACACACCCATGAGCACCACCTTGAAACTTAGCAAAGATGCTAGTGGAAAGGATGTGGAACAAAGTCTATATCGTGGCATGATAGGTAGCTTGCTTTACTTGACCGCAAGTAGGCCCGATATTTGTTTTAGTGTGGGTGTTTGTGCTAGGTACCAAGCTAATCCCAAAGAGTCTCACCTTGTGGCGGTGAAGAGGATCATTCGGTTTGTGAATGGTACCTCAAATCATGGGATATGGTACTCCTTTGACACTAATCCAAGTCTTGTTGGATTTAGTGATGCCGATTGGGCGGGAAATTGTGATGATAGGAAGAGTACATCGGGCGGTTGCTTCTTCCTTGGGAACAATTTGGTTTCTTGGTTTTGCAAGAAGCAAAACTCAATTTCCCTATCCACGGCCGAGGCGGAATATATTGCCGCCGGTAGTGCTTGCACTCAATTGATGTGGATGAAACAAATGCTAGCCGATTATGGCTTGGAGCAAGGTACTCTTACTTTATTTTGTGATAACATGAGTGCCATTAACATTTCTAAGAATCCCGTCCAACATTCTAGGACAAAGCACATTGACATTAGACACCATTTCATAAGAGAGCTAGTTGAGAGCAAAACCATTGCATTGGAACATGTGGGAACAAATGACCAACTAGCGGATTTGTTTACAAAGCCTTTAGACACCATTAGATTTGGGAACCTTAGCAAGTCTATTGGGATTTGTCAATTGGGTTGATTTGGTGTGTCTTGACCCCATATGGGGAGCTCAAGCAAAGAGAGCAAAGTTGCATGATCATGCATTGTGCCACATTGATATATTTTATGCCTCTTAGTTAATTGCTTGAGATGATTGGTTGTACATACTTATATGTATTTTTCTAAATAAGTGTGCTACATTGCCTTGCTTGCAATCCATGTCATATCTATGCTCAAACATGCATTTTTGGAATAGGAGATGTACTTCGGAAGTACTTTTTGAATGACCTTTAATTGATCTCCATGACATGATGATTCTTTTTAAATGACATACCTAAGTTGAAAAGTATGAGATGAAAATGTGAAATGTTTGATTGCAAATTTGTGTGCAAAAGCAATGTTGAGACTTACATTAATAAGGATCTTAATATCCAAAGTCTTTCCTTCCTTATTTGTAGAACAAGGCTACTATCATACGGGTATCTCACCCGGAAAAATCAAATAGGGTGCAAAGTCGCTCATGTCTTGTTTTGCCTATAAAGTTGGATATAGTTGTTTGTCTTGAAATACTAAAATTCTATATCCCTGCTTTTTCCATGACAAAGGGTGAAATTGGTTTGAATTCTTTTGGAAACCTTTGTTGTTTGCTTTACCAAATACCATTGTTTTGGTCTTAGATGCAACATGTCTTGCATGCAAAGCATTATTGTCACACATTTGTCATAAAATAAAACTCCTTGAATCTCTCTTACTTGATTGAGGTGCATAAAATTGCCTATTTGATTGCATATGTGTTCGTGCTACAAGCTCTCCTTGCTAATGCTTACCTATTAGGGGAGACTCCCTTTGCCTATCTCATGACAAAAAGGGGGAGTAGGTTTGGGGAGAATTTGTGCTTCTAGGCATTGCATTTAGGGGGAGTTGAGAGTGAGTAACCCATGATGGGAGATGATTGCATTTAGGGGGAGTTGCATTGCATTACATTGCTTGTTTGATTTTTTTTGAAACCTTTTGAAATGACATTTCTTTTGTTATTAGCATCTCTCCCACACTTGTTCTTGGAAGGTATTTTTCTTGTTGATTGTGTGTAGGTTGGATTTCTTTTCTACAAGCTTGGATTTGACTTGAAGATGTTCAAGACTTAGACTAGGAGCTTAATTGTAATGTAGAAAACTTTTGTTGACCAATCTTTTATTTTGTGAGGATGCTATGTGAGTGGTGATTTTGTCACGAAATAGCCAAAGGGGGAGATTGTAAGTGCCTCTTTTTTTATTGGCGTATTTCGTTGGCAAAATCACAATGGGGTTCTATATGTAAGGATAGCTTAGGATGGAAGAAAACCTCATTGCATGATCAAGAGCTTCAAGGAAGGTAGATTTCTTGACTTACTCTACTTTGAAGAGATGTAGTTGCACACACACACAACACTTGCATAACTCTTACTTGTATGTTGTGTTTGAAGTTTTTGTGCATCATTGGGTATTTAAATCTCTCTTCTTACATCTTGTGATTATAATGGCATATCTAGTTAGGCTTAGGATGCATTTCTTTTGACCCTTGCACTTTTGTTTGTGTGCTTAAGGGAGTGTGTGCGCTGGTCATGCGCTGGTGTCACCAGCACAAGCTGACCAGCGCAACTAGTCCAGTGGACTACCGCTGGTCGTGCGCTGGTCTGCACCGGCGCTCTCCTCCAGTGCAACTCCTCCAGTAGGTTGTCGCTGTTGGTGCGCTGGTCGTCACCAGCGCAAGCTCCACCAGCGCATCTCGTCCAGAATGTTGCCGCTGGTCTTGCGCCCTTGAGGCGCACCACTCGTCGAGCGCCCTTGCCAGTTAAAGGGCGTGCGCTGGTGAGTTGCGCTGGTCGTCCAGCGCTTCACTAGCGCAGCTGACGGGAATCTGAAGCGTTTTTTTCAAAAACGATGTCACTTCACTTGGATCCCATTTATATATGTCTTGATAGTCTTGGCTCGGTTTCAAGAGCAAAAATTACACCTTTGAGAGCATGATTGAGTATCTTCAAGCCAAGGTATCAAGACTTCATCTTTAAGCTTCCAAATCACAAAACCCTTCATATTACATCTTTCATTTATCATCTAGCATAATTCTAGGTTGATTTCATCTAGGGTTTTTAGTTTTGCTCACATGACTTGTATCTAGAACATCATTCTCATATCTATATGTTCTTGCTTTACAAGATAGCTTCTTTATCACTTGAATTGATTCAAGATTGCATCTTTATGACTTGACTTAGTTTCAAGATTGTTTTATTGTGGTTTGTGAGTTGTATTGTGATAGATAATGCATATAGGATTTTGGTTGCTTATTTAGTGTTGGTTTATGCATGTCATCTAGTAATATGATATCTAGGATTGTCTAACATGTTCATCCTTGCCTAGATAAGCTTAAAATGTCTAACCTTGCATTTTTAGCATCTTGAGTATTTCACATATTCACCTTAGGTTGTGCTATCTCTTCACTTTAGAGACAAGTCTTGTATTTACCTCTTAGGTAGTTTGCAAGCAAGGAACTAGAGTCACTATTAAAGGCCCGCGGGTAGCAAAGACGGATTAGTAAATTTAGGTGTGATGTGGTCAACCTAATTTGTAATCGTATTTGCAAATAGTGGATTCGAGGTTCTCGTGTGGCGCACATAACAGCCCGTGGTTTTTCCCCGTGTGGGTTTCCACGTAAATATTGTGTGTCCTCAAATTTCCGCACTTGTATGTTTTTTGTATATTGACTAGATTGGGGCTTTTTCGTAATTTGGACTAATCTCGAAAAATTGGGTAAAATTGTTTAAAATCTATTCACCCCCCCTCTAGATTACTTTAGGACACGTTTATTATTTATTTTCAGGGGTTTAACAAACACTATTTTCAGGGGTACTCTGGTAATTTATGGTACTAAACTGAATTTTTTTTAAAAAAGTGGTTATTAACAATTATAATTTCAAAAGTGGTTAAAAACAAAAGTATGATAAGTTGGATGGCTACTTATGGTTTTCTCTCATATTTTAAACTCCTAATATAGTATAGTACGGCGCACCAAACGAGCCCTAAAAGTACAGTATGGACTTCAAAATAAAGTATCACATACTCTCACCGTATCCTAGATTGTTGTATTGGATAAATGTTTTTAAAGTTTTTATCTTTGAAATTGTTACATCCCACACTGCTAGCGAGTGAAGTCCATGACTTGTATATAAACAAACTTGAGAATAAACGATTGCTAAACTAATTACAGATTATAGAGAAAATGAGAGAAACTATTTGTGATTTTTTATTGATTTTTCATCATAACAGAGTACACACTTATATATTGGCTATAACACCACATTGATAATCAAGAGAATACATCATAATGAATCATCATCATCGTCATTGATTCCATCACGAAAAGCTTTGTTTAAGCTCATAACAAACTTTAACTTTTGGTAACCGAATGTGCTGACCTATCCAGTGCTGAGTCATCACATTCAGTTATAAGAAGGAGTTGGAATGTCTTGATAAACACCTTTTATTGATGATGCTGACCATTGATCAAAAGGTTCTGTTAACCCAAAATTGTCACCGGGATGCAATTTAGAATTAACGGTATGTGATGGACCCGGATCTAATTAGACCTGGGCTAGCGGGATACTCTATACCCTGGTATCCCGCTGGATATCGTGAGTCCGATATTACGATGAATATAAGTAATGGGATGGACGAGTTTCTTATATGGTGGATACATGAAAGCTGAAAAGCAATTTATATGTATGTATATATATGTGGATCTGAACTACGATTTCTTACAATCCGGTATTTGAACTATTAGTATTACAATATGGAAAAGAAATAAAGTCTGAAGGAGAACGATGGAGATGGAGATGGAGATGGAGCTTTTCGTGTCTGTCGATAAGTAGAAAAAGTAAATTAGGGTTTCGATACCCTTTCCTATGAACATATCATTAATATATAGGCCCGCTTTCTTGCTGAGCACTCCTAGAACCTCGGTCTAGGGTTTCAGTGATACACGGGTCTTTATGTGGAGCCCGATAAATTCGTCGGGAAATTGATCCCAAAAGGCCTGGTGATTCCTTCTTTTTCGGTTTCCAAATGAATTGACTCCTATTTAAAATAGGACACTAACTTGGTGGGGATGAATGTCGCGTTGTAGCTTGAGTTTTTATCTCGAACGGTGACGTTTAATGTCTATTTTTATATGTAGTCTACTCTTCGGGATACCCCCCTCCTGCTTCAGCAGGGTCGGTCTACTGGAATCCTGGTATATGTCTTGCTATGTGTACATTACGTGTTTTGCTGGTTGGGGTACCTCGGGTACCCTGCGTCTCTTACGCTTCTGATAAAAGCGATGTTCGCGGATATCGGGGTTTCAAGTAGCGGGGTACCAGGATACTCGAGTATCGGGGTATCTGGGGTAATTGGGCGCCAGGATCTGGTGATGATCGTGTCTCCGGGAATTCTGGACCTGGCCTGGGTAGGCAAAGGTTCTAGCCCGTCAGCTAGCAGGCGGGGTACCCAGACATCTTTTCGCTTCTACTTCGGATCCCGGCTTTCTCCTGTAAGCTAGTGAAAAATTCTTTTTTGATCTCTGCCAATTATGGCGGTTAACAGGTTCTTTGATGATCAAGATTTACCATGATCCTTCACACTTCCACTCAAAATGTGTTGATGTAAATTAGCCAGTTTGAATTTGGTTCTTGAATATTGATCATTGTTGTCAGTATTATCACTCCCCCTCAAGCGATATTGCTCTCTTTCAGTTGTAAGCTTGGAAGATAGAAGCTGAAAACAAGAGATGGACAATGGTTTGGTGAATTTATCAGTAGTTTAGACTTCATTTGGAATGTATCGAATCTCAAGTTTCTGAGCAGCTAATAAGTCACGAAGGAAATGAAGATCAATTTCTATATGTTTAGTGCAAGAGTGGAACATTGGATTGTGAGCTAATTGCTTATCACTGAGATTATCACACCATAGTATTGGTGTACCAACCAAAGCAATTTGAATCTCCTTGAACAGAGATTGAAACCAAAGTATATCAGTGGCTGCATAAGCTAAAGACTCGTATTCCGCTTCCGTGCTAGACCTCGCCACTACATTCTATTTCTTTGAAAACCAATTCACAAGATTCCCATCTAAGCAAAGACAATATCCACTCGTAGATTTCATGTCATCTATAACGCCAACCCAATCAGCATCGGCAAAGCATTCCAATGATAACTCTTTAGCTGGTTTAAAAAGAAGGCCATGCATAATGGTGCATTTGATATAATGAAGCACCATTTTAACAACTAACCAGTGCATTTTAGATGGAGATGCCAAAATTTGGCTCAGCTTATTCACAGCAAAAGCAATCTTAGGTCTAGTAAGAGTGAGATATTGAAGAGGTCCAATAGTGCTCCTATACCATGTAGAATATGAAAAAGGTTCACCATCTTGAGAAGATAAATTGCAATCAGGAGCAAGAGGAGTTGAACACGGTTTTGAAGCCGACATATTCGTTTTAGCTAGAAGATCACAAGCATACTTTGTCTGTGACAAAGTGAGACCACTAAGACCTCTTTAAGCTTCAAAACCAAGAAAATACCGGAGAAAGCCAAGAGACTTTAGAGCAAAACAAAGATTCAAATCTTTGATAACCTTAGAAATGAGATCATTATCATTCCCAGTCAACAAAATATCACCCATATACATCAATAGCAACAAAAAAAGATGTAGAAGTCCTATAGAAAAACAATGAACCGTTTGATTGCAAATTTTTAAATCCCAAATTGATCAAGGCTAGTTAAAGCCTGGCATACCAAGCTCTTGGATCCTATTTAAGGTCATACAAAGATTTGTGAAGTTTGCACACAAAAGAATGATGGGAAGAGTTGATAAATCCTTCCGGTTAGGACATGAAGACTAACTCTTGAAGCTCACCTTTGAGAAAGGTGTTATTCACATCAATCTGTTGAGCATCCCAGTTGCAAGTAACTGTCAAACTCAATACAACACGTATGGTTGAACTCTTGACCACTGGACTGAAAGTTTCGAAAAAATCAACCCAGATGTTTGTGTAAAACCCTTTGCCATCAGCCTTGCTTTGTACCTTTCAATAGAACTATCCGATTTGTATTTAACTTTGAAAATCCAATTACTCCCCACAACAGTCATGTCATTTGAACGAGGTACAAAACTCAAAATGTTTGTTCTCTATAAAGCATCAAACTCACTTTACATAGCAGCCCTCCGAGCAAAGCTATCCAAGGCCTCTTTTATAGAGGTAGAATAAAAATATATAAATAATTACAATTTAATCAAAATTCATCCTATACCAGAAAAAACAAAATTAATAATAATAATTTTTCTTTAAAAAAAGATTTTGTAATAATAATAAATAAATCAGATTAAACACCACCACTTATCATCATCTTCCACATCATTTCCAACACCCAGACCTTAACCTAATAAAAAACTCACACCAAACCCTAGCCACCACTACTCAAACACCAAATCCTTTCTCTTTCTTCCCATCTCTTTTCTCCCACTTCTTTAAAAAAATACAATTAAAAAAAAAAAAAAAAGATATGGAGAAAATGAGATCCGGAAAGTTTGAGTCACCCATTTGCCGTCGACTAACATTCATCGCCGCGAGTCACCTATCACCGCTGACCTAGAAAGCATTGCCGTTCATTGATCACCAAACCCCGGCCATCAACGTCGCCAATCTGTTCGCCAAAAACCGCCAACAAAGCACGGGAAAAATCATCTTTGCTGCCTCGATTTATTGCGATCCACGGTGATTCAAGTCGTGTTGGTGACACCGTTGTGTTTGTCCGAGTCTGTCCTATCTGAATGACTACTCATCATCGCAGATCTAGCCATGATGGCGATCCCACGAACCGCACACGACGTGAACCAATGTTGTTGCGTTTTTTTTTTCTGTTCTTGGTTTGGGTTTTTGTTTGGGTGTGACTAATTGACGTTTTGTTTGTTTTTTCAATTCTGATTTGAATCAGGTTGAGAGCAAAAAAAATGTTGAATCTGGTGGCGTTCTAAACCTAGGTTCTAGGTTTGGTGATGATGGATCTAGTAGAGACCATAGATCTCCACCAAATCTACACATTTAAAAAAAAAAAAAAAACTTTTTGTTTTTAAATTCTTTTTTATTTTTAATTTCTGTTTTTAAAATTAAATAAAATTTAAAAGAGATATCTCCACCGTCCATCTCAGAGATGGACGGTGGAGATCCATATATTTTTTTTCAATTATGTTTTTTTTTAAATATATTTATTATTTAATGAATATTTTGAGGGTTAAATTGTCATTTTCATATTATATTGAAGGATAAAATGATCATTTAATGTGAGAATTGACGGTCAAACCTTTATTCTAACAAAAAAGGTAACATAAAGGGTATGATGACCAATATTTAAGGTTTTAGGGGGTTGACTGGCCATTATTGAAACTAGAAGGACCTTAGGGGGGGACTAATAATTTCCCTTTATTTAATGCTGAAAGTTCCCCTAGACATAACTAAAATAGGAACACTAGAAGAAGAGCTAAAACTGATAGATTTCACTTGCAACATGGAAGAATAAGAGAATTCTAACTCATTGAACACCACATCTCTCGAGACATAGACCTTGCCACTAGAATTTAAACATTTATATCCTTTAGTGAAGTCACAATACCTAACCATGAGTTGTGGTGTGATTGGTCACCACACCCCCAGTGAGGCGAATGGTTCAGGCACTGCACGAGTTCGAACCCCACTAGAAGCACCTCGTGGCCAGGCTTTACTGACCTCCCGACCGAAGCGAGGATTAGTCCCACTCGTTAACAATCGATTGCCGATCGGAGTGAGGGATACCTCGTGGTTTAACCCAAAAAAAAGAAGTCACAATACCCTCGTGGTCTAACAATTTGTGTGTTGTATGGTCTGTTGTGAGAGATATAAGTGCAACCAAAACTTTTCAGTGCAAGATAATATGGTAATTAATGGAACAAACATGTGTAAGGTGCAACATTGTTAAAAACCGACGATGTAAGTTTATTAATGAAATCAGTAGCAGTGTGAAAGGATTCCTAACAAAAAGACAACAAAATATCAACTTGAGCAAGAAGAGACAAGCCAATTTCGACTATGTTTCTATGTTTACGCTAAACAATGTCATTTTGCTGATGTATGTGAGGACATGATTTGCTGTGACCAATGTCATGTTCATTTAGATAAGATGAGAGAGGGATAAATTCTCCCCCATTATCACTCTGAAAGCATTTGATCTTAGTAGAAAACTGATGTTCTACAAACTTGTGGAAAGATACAAAAATATATTTAACTTGAGACTTTAGAGATAAAGGATAGATTCAACAATATTTGGAGTAAGCATCAATGAAGCTTACATAATACCTATATCCTTATGTAGATGGAAGAGGTGAATGACCCCAAACATCAGCACATATTAGCTCTAAAGGTGTAGTATATTCGTGCTTAGAGAGAGAATAAAGAAGTTGATGAGCTTTTCCTTATTTACAAGCATCACATAAATTAAGCAACTGAAAATCAGACACCTTCATATTCAAAGTTTTCAATACAGTAGACAACACATTAGAACATGGATGGCCAGCATGTTGTGCCAAGTTTTTACAAATTGTTGCTTTTGAATAGAAAGCAAACTTGAAGTGAGAGCAAACGAATTACACTTAGGAGTTCTTACATTCTTAACAACAGCTTACACATCAGTATTATTCAAAGAAACATTAAAAGACAAAACTAAAAGAATAGACTTGGACTTGATTAAATCACTTCTGGACGGCAAACTTCTATCAACATTAATTTGTTACAATCCATCTTTAAGAACCCCTTTGAGTAATATATTATTTGTTTCCTTGTCCTTAACCAAGCAAAATTGAGAGTCAAATTCTACTAAGACATTGTTATCTAGAGTTAATTGAGAAATGCTTAATAAATTCTTGGTTATTCCAAGAACAAACAAAATATTATTGAGTGAAATATTGCATAGAGGATTAGTTTTCGAAATATTGCATAGAGCCGGTATGAGAGACAGGGAGTATGTAAGGTTCATGATTTGTATTGGCTTGATTCCATTGCAAAACACTCTATATTTGTATTAGTTGTTGCTTAGGATATCCTTTGAAGAAAGGAAGCTTAAAAAGTGAAGAGCAACGTCTAGTGCAAAAGTCGTCTTCAAGAGGTGAAAAGCGTCAAAGGTATATCTTGACTTCTATCCTCTTGCAAGGCGTTAGCGCACACACACACACACAATTCATACATGTGTGTCCCTGCATCGTGGTTCAAACATTTGGTATAACACATTCACACATTTCATAGTATGCTCATGCATTGATCTTGTATAGACAAACATTGTGGAATTACATGCTTTGTGACTATCTCTTTGATATGGCATGCTTGTGTGAATATGTGTTTATTTGTTTATATATTTTGTGTTTTGGACTTGAAAATGTTCTTATTTGATGCCTTATTGAGTTCCGGTCATTTTGGTTACTCATTCATAAGGTTTCGAGTCCAAACGATGTAGCTACGCTACTTTTCGTTCTCATTCGTTGAGTTGACTTCATCGTTGTTTTTCGAGATGATTTCTCAACCATTTTTCAAAGTTGTGTAGTCGTTGTCGTGCGTGAGAGAGTCATGGTCCGTAATCTGAAAACGGATTCAAAATCAGAATTCGGATGCCCAAGATACGGCTGAAGAACCGAAGGAGTGCGCGAGAGACATGGGTGACCGTGAGGCCACTTGGCCCACGCCGTGAGGGAGGCTGTGGGCCCCACGGCCAGAGGGGCTCTCTGCCACCGTGAGGCCCACGCGCCCCCCACAGGATGGGTGACGTGGCCTCATATGATTGGCCCTGAAAACTCTTCTCTCTCCTCCTTTTAAACTCTTCTCCTTCCATCCACATGTGTTAAAGATTTTCAAGAACACTTTCAAAATTCTGCAGAATTTCTTCACATTTTAGTTTTAGTATTTTGATCATATTTTTCTCATACGAACTCAAAATCAATCGATTCAAAAGCCAAAATTGTTGTTCTTGAGGAGAGCTACAAACCCTAAGCATTTCCAGAGGGAGCTAACTTTGTCATTGTTCCCAACAGCCTGATCTTCAGTACGTGGTCAAGGTTGTTTGTTCAACTTCTTCTTTTTCAATTTCATCTTTGATCATCTCTTGATTCTTACTATTTGATTGATGAAATTTGTTGAGAAGTATGTTAGATCATATGCTAGGGGTGTTTGATCATTTGTCAATTGAGTTTTAGCTTTGTGATTTCTCTTGAACATATTTGTGCTAAACTTGATTCAACATGAAATTGATTCTAGAAAATGTATATATGATGTGCTTCATATTATTTTCTATGTCTAATTTCATGATCTAAGAACTAGGTTTTTAGTGTGATATATTGAATATTCATACCTTGTTCTTATTGATTTACATGTCTTGATTTCTAGATAAGTTTGTGATTGTGTGTTGAAAGCATTTTCTAGATTATCATTGAACATGTACATTTTGCTTGATTGATCATCTAGCTAAATTTGATTGTGTTTGCATCATTTGCATCACTTAGATCATAGCCTTGCATTAGGTTGAAGTCTCTAGCAAAGTGAGTGAAGCTTTGTGGATAGAGCAAGAGAGTTTTGATTAGAGTCGGGAGGACTCGGATAATCAAGCAAGGGAGACTTGTCTAGGGTCGGGAGGATCCGGATAGGCAAGTAAGAAATCTTCCTAGAGACGTGAGCGTCTTGGATAGGAAGTTGCTTTCTAGAGGTGTAGGACACATCTCGGATAGGAAGTAGGCTTGGTAGTTCACTTGCCCGAGGGTAGATTAAGAGGTGATAGCTTGAGCGGATATCATGTGTTGATAGCTTGAGTGTGTAAGTCCTTTTCGTATAGTGGATTGCTTTGCCGGTGGTTGTGGTATCAACCTGTGGATGTTTCCTCTTTGAGGTTTTACCACGTAAAAATACTTGTGTCTATTTTCGCTTTACTTTTCATTATCTTCCATATCATGTATTGATTGTATCTCTTGTATATTGATTCAATCATACTATACCATTGATTAAATCATATCAAGTGTACATTTCATTCTTGTAATCCGTATATTTTGAATTTAGAAGAATTTGGGACTATACCTATTCACCCCCCCTCTAGGTATATATTACACTATATTGCTTAAGGGAATTTCAGAGTGTTTGGCCATTACCAACTGCCAATCGTTCATTACCTCTATATTCTGAGCTGATATAAAGGTTGTTGAAATCATGAGTTATGTGGTTGGTGGCACCACTGTCAATGTACCAATTTGGATTAACAACTGATGAGAAAGAATCAGTCATAGCATTGAGACTGTTGTTACAGATTTGATAAGAGTTATCATGAGAGTACTCAACTTGTTGAGCAACATTTCTTTGTGGTGATGAAGATTGCCTGGTAACATTGTCACTATAAGATTGATCAACCTATGATATCAAATGTTGGATGTATGGCCAATCTTAACACACACCTGACATATAGGTCTATAATTATTGGATCTTCCACCTCTGCCTCTAGTATATCGACATCTGGTTTTTCCACCTCCTCTTGTCTAATTACCTCTCTAATAACCGACTGACTTTCCTCTTTGAGTTTTCATATGAACATTTGCAGATGCATTAGGAATCTTAACAGAAGTCTCGAATTGTTCTAGCCTAGATTTGAAGCTCATAAGCAAGAATTGAGCCTCTTGCATAGTTATCTCATCCTTTTTTGTAATAATGGTAACAACAACAAGGTTAAATTCTTGTCCTAAACCTTCAAACATGTATGAAATCAAATCATACTCATCAATGCTTTGACCTACTGCTCTCAATGAATCTGGAGTCCCTTTTATCTTCACCAAATAGTCATTAATATTGAGTGCTCATTTCTTAAAAGTTTGCAATTGATGCCTTAGATGCATAATTATAGCCATTGAATGTTGTGCAAACATATTAACAATACAATTCCACAATAAATTACTTTTCCTAAAATAAAATCACAAATAGTAGAAAGAATCCAACAAACAAGAAGTTGATCGATTTTCTTCCACGATAAATACTTATCGCTTATAGTCTGAATCATTTCACTAGTTCATCTTCAACTTCGTTATATTTTTGTAGACTTATGACAGGTCTAAACAAAAATTCTTCAAGATCAAAAGCTCTAACTACTGGTAGAATCTATGCTTACCAGTAGATGAAGTTGTTCTGATAAAGCTTTATTGGTAAGTTGAAGTTGAGATTCTTAGAATAAGATGTGATCGAGTCTCTCATTGTTTCTTCGTAAGCATTGGTGTTCGTTGTTTTGACTATGATCGAACGTCTCTCTACTTCTTAATTGTAAGGATTCCCGTTGTTTTTAATTGGCTTATTTCGTGATCAAACCATATGTGGGGGTTCTTTGTAAGGGTAGCCTAAGTATCGGTCTTCTTGTTCGAAGCCCTTTGAAGACCTCGTGTTGATAAGCACCGAAGGTAAATTTCTATGTGCTTACCTTTCTTTGAAGAGATTTAGAAGCACACACACACTAAACATTCATTGCATATGTGTGCATTCTCTTCATTTGTCACAATTCACACTTGCACTTATTTATTATATTTTGTTGTGTGTTATTGTGTCTTGTTGTTGTGTTAATTCGTTTCCCGATAACTTTCGGAAACGTCCGCGCATGCACGAGAATGTGCTTGGTTTAGCGCGAGGACCGCCTATGGAGAATGCCCTTGGCTTCTCCTTGGTTTTCACCTTTCTAGGTGATCGGCGGTTATGATCGGCGGCCTGGCCGCCGAATGAAACCGCCGTTTCAGTCCAGATTGGTCTGAAGCTTTTCTGCGGTTAAGATCGGCGGTCACGACCGCCGTTCGAAACCGCCGTTTCAAGACCTGATTGATTTATCTCTCGGTCTAATTCGGCGGTTGAAACGGCGGGCATGAAACCGCCGTTCGAAACCGCCGTTCATACCTGGTCGATTTTGATCTCTCTGTTCTGTTTCGGCGGTTGGAATCGGCGGTCACGAAACCGCCGAATGAACCGCCGTTTATGCTCTGTTCTTCACGAGCTCAATTCGGCGGTCATGAACGGCGGCCTGGCCGCCGATTGAAACCGCCGATTGGCGCGTTTCTTTGAAACTTACTTAAACGACCACACTTTGATTTGGCCCCCTATATATATGCCACTTTGACTTTAGGTCAATAAAGAGAGTTCATATTCAGAATTCATACTTAGGATATTTTTCAAAGAGAAGAAAAATTCCAAGAACTCCATTCTTGATTCTCAAACACTTTTTCATGATCATCAATCATCATCTAGCATCATCTTAGATCATCTAGATGTCATCTAGCATGGAATCTTCATCATACTTTGCTTGGTAAGCTTTTCACTAATATCTTACATGTTTTGTGTTTCTCTTATCTAGCAATCTCAATTAATTACTTGTTTGTTATTTTGTATGCTTTAGATACAATATTGAGATGAGTATGATGTATGTTTGAGATTTTATATTGTGCTTGCATATTAGGTTTTGTGCTTAATATTGATTAGCTAAACTAATTGACATGTCATTTAGTTTTGATATCTAGGATTATACTTAATTGCATATTAATCATCTTAGATAAGCATATAGGGTTTCCCTTGCTCTATGTTGCATTTTGGATATTCACATATATTCACTTAGGGTTGTATTCTCTTCAAAGAGAAAGTAAGTCTTGTGTGTAGCATCCGGGATTAGGTTGCTTAGAACGCAAGCAAATTGGACTAGGTTCACTCATACCGGGATTAGGTAGGTGTGTGATTACTTCCGGGATTAGGTTGTAATCGTTTGCACATTTAGTGGATTCGAGGTTCGAGTGTGGCTTACTTACATAGCCCGTGGTTTTTCCCGTGAGGGTTTCCACGTAAAAACCAAGTGTTGTTTTAATTTCCGCACCATATTACAATTGCTTGGTTATATTATCTTGAGGGCATTTTCGTAATTTTGACTAACACGAAAAATTGGGTAAAAAGCGTAAAATCTATTCACCCCCCCTCTAGATAGCTTTATACACACCGTGCTATTATTTGTTTCATTAATGACACATGGTGTTTCTTGATTCAGATCTTGTGAATCTTCTTAATCTGATGCAACAGATGAATCCATGGCTGCCAATCGTCAAAGCTCTGATACCATGAACAAACTTGAGAATAATCGATTGCTAAACTAACTACATATTAGAGAGAAAATGAGAGAAAAACTCTATGTGATTTTTCATTGATTTTTCATCATAACAGAGCTTTTGGTAACCGAATGTGCTGACCTGTCAAGTGCTGAGTCATCACGTTTAGTTATAAGAAGAAGCTGGAATGTCTTGATAAGTTCTATTGATGATGTTGACCATTGATCAAAAGGTTCTTTGATGATCAGGATTTACCATGATCTTTCACAGTATATAAGCCTTGACGTGACCTACCAAGAATAGATAAAGTAAATATGCGGCTTAGATATATACTCCCACAAACTAGGAGAAAACTCTCCACACATGCTTGTAAAATGCGTATGGTGGGACTTGAACCTCTCACCATCAATGTGGATGTGCTCTACCCCCTGTGATAAGACCTTTTACTTTTTTAATTAAATTCAATTAATATATAATAAGCTTTAATTTATAAATCATATTATCATAAAAATCATACCTTTTGAAATGTCTCGATTGGATCTTTAAAATAAGACTAATATTAAATGTTTATTAATAATATTTTTATTTATTAATTTTTCATTTAGAGATAGAGACAGAGATAGAGAGTGTTGTGAAAGTGAAAAAACTTTAAAGATGGAATATATGGGGAATATTCTATTTTGAAATTCTAATTTAGAGATAGATATAACAAAATTTTTTTTAGCAAAATTCAAAAAGAGCATATTACACCATTTTACATAAGTATTGCTCTTTTCTATTGTGGA
This sequence comes from Acer yangbiense, assembly GCA_008009225.1. Classification (NCBI taxonomy): domain Eukaryota; kingdom Viridiplantae; phylum Streptophyta; class Magnoliopsida; order Sapindales; family Sapindaceae; genus Acer; species Acer yangbiense. The sequence continues at coordinate 20,208,183 of CM017773.1, read as the reverse complement.
ATTTATGTGATCATGACTTTTTTGGCGTGATCACATCAATTCATATGTGAACACATTCAACTCACATGCGACCACATTAAAATTTAAATCTTATTTTGTCATGATCACATGTAACTTATATGCGATAACATTATATATATATGATCACATGCTACTCACGTACGATCACATGCAACAATATTTCCGATGCACCATACACAGGTGTTCTATAGATTGTGATATATATATATATATATATTTGCAGTATGGAATCCATCATTGATTGATTTTATTGGTCTTCTTTTTTGTAATTTACATAATTTACCATCTCATGTTTAATGGCATGGCAGCTGAATGGTTATAATTTTAATGAATTTGTAGGTTTGCTTTCTTTACTACATTCTATTCATTTTTCTTGTGCAATTTCGTTGTTGTTAGTTAATAACTACAAGCTTTTTCCGTAGTGGTTTAAATTGGTTTAAATGTGGTTTCTTCTTATTTTGTTTCTCTTTGGTTTTAACACATGAATACTAATGCCAATATTTTTACTAGAGACTTAAAGTGAAATCCAAAGAGTTTACTTTTCAATAATATATATGTATAAGCAATTAGTTGATGATTTTGGTCTGTATTCCTACTAGAAATATCTACTCAGTAAGGCTACAATGGTATTAAAGACAGTATAATGATATAACAAATATATAATTATATTCAGTTTTTTTGTTGTTGTTGATACAATGTGTTGGAATACGCTCAAGTGTTTCAATATTTATCAGTTAATTAATTGATAATTACTGATATGGATTAAACCACCTGATAGTTTGAATTTATATTATCAGAAATGGTGATAATTAGGTTAAATTCAAACTGATAAGCTAAAGGGTTAAAATGATAAATATGATATTAAATTTAAATATCATTTAAATTTAAATATCAGAATCCATCCAGATAGGAGTAGGACCCTATAAATAGCAAGGTGTGCTATTCATATTAATCATCTCATTCTGAGCATACTTTTACATAGAGTTAAATATAGAGAGTGTTTATTTATCGGTTTCTCCTTCTGCCGATCTTCTCCGAGTTACAGCAAATAACTCGATGAGTCGAGTGTATTTTTCTTGTAATTATACACCAATCGTATGTAACAATCTCGGTGTCCTTCCATTGCGATAATCTTTGTAAGGATTCCCGTTTTGTTGATTGGCTTATTTCGTGGTCAAACCACATGTTGGGGTTTTGAATGTAAGGGTAGTCTAAGTGATTAGTGTTGAAGATCAAAGGCCCTTCCATGACCTCAAGATACAAGCACGCCAAAGGTATAATCTCTTGTGCTTGTTTTTCTTTGAAGAGATTTAGTAGCACACACACACTTAGCATTCTTGCTATGATTGCATACTTGCTTATTTTTTATGTGCATCTCTTCACATGTCACTTTACACACTAGCACTTTGGTTGATATATCTTGTTGTGTGTATATGTGCCTTATAATTCGTTTCCCGACATTGTTCGGAAACGTCCGCGCTTGCACTAATGAGTGCTTGGTTTCGCGCAAAGACCGCCTATGGAGAATGCCCTTGGCTTCTCCTTGGTTTTCACCATTGTTGGTGATCGGCGGTTATGATCGGCGGCCTGGCCGCCGAATGAAACCGCTGTTTCAGTCCAGATTGGTCTGAAGCAATTATGCGGTCAAGATCAGCGGTCACGACCGCCGTTCGAAACCGCCGTTCATACCTGATCGATTTTAATCTCCCGGGTTTGATTCGGCGGTTGGATCGGCGGTCACGAAACCGCCAAAGGAAACCGCCGTTAATGCTCTGTTCTTCACGAGCTCAATTCGGCGGTCATCATCGGCGGCCTGGCCGCCGATTGAAACCGCCGAACGGTGCGTTTCAGGGGCAAAAGTGTCTTTTCACATGCCCAATTCTTGATGTCTATAAATATCTTATTTTCTCAATCTCTGAATAAGTTTCTTGAGCAATTAGAACCCTAGACTTTCAAGAGAGATTTTTGAGAAAAAATCAAATCAAGAACCTATCTTTAAACACTCAAATCAATTCCCTTTTGCATCAAATTTCATATTTGATCTTCTATGCCTTCATAGAATTGATCCATGCATGGTTTTGAATCATCACATCTTATTTGGTATGTTCTTCACTAATTTCATATTACTTTAGTGTTTTTCATATTAATACATCTCTTTAATTACTTGTATGCTTTTGATTATATGCTAGATACAAGTTAGAGATTATTTGTGATGAAAATGATTGAGTGTTGATTGTGATAGCTAATTAGGTTTTTAATTAATCTTGATTAGCTAAGCTATTTGACATGTCATTTAGCAATTGATATCTAGGGTTGATTAAATTGATTATATCATCATCCTAGATAAGCATCTAAGGTTACCTAGCCTTGTTTGTTATTTGAATATTCATATATATATTCACATAGGTTGTTTCTCTTCATTGAGAAGTAAGTCTTGAGGCTAAGAGTGCTTAGGCCTCAAGCAAATTGGAATAGGGTTGCTAATAAAGGCCCGCTGGGTAGAAGTGAGGGGTTACAGACCGGAATGTTAGACGAGGTCTACATAGGTTGTAAACTTCATTTCAATTAGTGATTTCGAGTTCCGAGTGTGGCGCACTATACAGCCCGTGGTTTTTCCCAGTGGTTGGGTTTCCACGTATACATCAAGTGTTATTTAAATTCCGCACTATATTACACTTGTATGTATTTTTGACTAGTAGGGGCATTTTCGTAAAATTGACTTGCATGCGAAAATTGGGTAATAATAGTTAAAATCTATTCACCCCCCCCCCCCCTCTAGCTTTATATAGAACACGCCTCGAGTATTTAATTACTTTCAATCTTTGATATCCAACATTGGTATCAGAGCAGTATTTTGAGATTGTTCGTACGTTTAGTTTTATGTATATTATTTATTTTATGCATATTTAATATACATATATTCTATGACTTCTACTCTGCAATTATTATTGGGTTCATGTGTGGTTTAATCTTCCAAAAGAATATTTCAAAAATATATTTGGCCATTTAATAGTTTTTTTTTTTTTTTTTTTTTTTTTTTTTTTTTTTTTTTTTTTTTTTTGTAATCTGGGCTGTTTTTATGAAGCACCAATTTATTTTTTTTGACAAGCGTTAGATAATGTTTTGTCAAAGAAAATTAAATTGGGTGATTTTTGGCTAAGCCAATTATCACTAATCATCGTGTACTTTATTTTTGAGAAGTATTATGCGCAATGGTGTAAGGAACTTCTCTATGAAATATTTTTTGAGAAACATGCATAATGAATCTGTTAACCAAAAATTATAACCGGGCTGAAATTTTCAATTAACGATTTAAAGAGGACCAGGATCAGGATTGATCTCGATCGGCAGGGTACCAAGTAGTTCGATACCCTTCTGCCTCCTAAGGATCTACTAAGAATGGTGCGTAATAGTAGTAAAATAAGAAGGATTCCGATGTATGAAAGGATGAACACTCGACTTATTTTATTCAGAATATCATATAATAAGATTACATTCAATCGAGAGTGCAACTATCTCTACAAGAACAAAGGAGTAAAAAATAAACTTGAAGGGTTATGGTGATGGAGCTTCTTGTGTCTGTCGATAAGTGGAAAAAAATGAGCCCCCTTTTCTCTATACCACGCGATGAATATATAGGTCTGTGTCTTGCCATGCACCCCCAGAATTTTTGTCTAGGGTTTGAGCACTTTACGGATCCTTCTTTGGCGATCCCTGAATTCGTCGGGGATTCAATCCCCGAAATCAATGGTTTCCTTTTAGAATTGAAAGAGTTGACTTTGCTTTTGAATGAGACTCTTGAATGGCGGGAATGTGTGTAATATCCTGTCTTGAACGATGGCGTTTAATGCTTGTCTTCCTTCTCGACGCATCTCGCTTTAGGCGGGATTGGTGCATTGGGATTTTGGTGTTTAATTTGCTAAGTGTCTGCCGCGAGTTTTGTGGTCGGGATACTCCGGGTACCCCGCCTTCCTCTCGCTCTCCTTGACTGATGCTTGTATATATCGGGCTTGTAAGGATTCCCATATCTTGATTGGCTTATTTCGTGGACAAACCACGTGTTGGGGATTGTATGTAAGGGTAGCTTTAGTGATAGATATTCAAGCTCAAGACCCTCTCATGTCCTCAAGGTTGATAAGCACCAAAGGTAAACTTCTATGTGCTTAATTTGCTTTGAAGAGATTAGATGCACACACACATTCACATCTCATGCATAATTCATTCTCTTGTATGTTGTGTATGTGTTGTTATTTTGTGCTCATTAATGCTCATTAACATCTCTTCTTGCATGCTTTACATGATTGCATCTTGTATGACCAATGCCATGCCATGCATGTTTTTAAGATTTCATACATAGTGTCAGGCGCTGTACAAAGCGCTGTTGGAAGTGCTGTTCATACAGCGCCCATCCTGACCTGGTCGAAAATGCATTTTTAAATGCATCAGGTCGAAGGCGCTGTACAAAGCGCTGTTCGTACATTGCCCCTCTGTTTTCCTGTGAGAACAGAGTAGGGGCGCTGTACAAGAGGCACTCTACGTACAGCGCCCAAGGCAAAAATAGGTGTAACTTATTCAAAACGACCACACTTTGTTTTGACACCCTATATATATGCCACTTTGACTTTAGGTCAATCAAGTGAGTTGATTATCAGATTTCATACTTAGAATATTTTTCAAGAAAAGAAAGATACAAAAGAACTCACATTTAACCACTCAAATCAAATCCCTTGTGCATCAAATTTCATATTGCATCTTTTATGTCTAGATAGAAAGCATCCATGATTGGGTTTGCATCATCACAACTTGCTTGGTAAGATTTTGATTAAGTTCATCTTATTTGAGTATTTTTATTACCAAGCTATTCTCTTTAATTTACTTGTATGTTTTGATCATATGATAAATACAAGATTAGAGAATTAATTGTGATGAATTGATTGAGTGTTGTTTGTGATAGCTAATTAGGTTTTTAATTAATCTTGATTAGCTAAGCTATTTGACATGTCATTTAGCAATTGATATCTAGGGTTGATTTAAATTGATTATCTCATCATCCTAGATAAGCATCTAAGGTTCCCTAGCCTTGTTTGTTAATTGAATATTCATACATATTCACATAGGTTGCATAATCTCTTCTTAGAGAATTAAGTCTTGAAGCTAAGGTTGCTTTAGGCCTCAAGCAATTGGACTAGAGCCACTTTTAAAGGCCCGAGTGGTAGAAGTGGGGGGTTATTGACCGGAGTGTTAGACGAGGTCTACATAGGTTGTAAACTCCATTTCGATTAGTGGATTTCGAGGTCCGAGTGTGGCGTACTAAACAGCCCATGGTTTTTCCCAGTGGTTGGGTTTCCACGTATACATCAAGTGTCATTTTAATTCTGCACTATATTACACTTGCTTGTATATTTAACTAGTAGGGGCATTTTCGTAATATTGACTTGCATGCGAAAATTGGGTAATAATAGCTAAAATCTATTCACCCCCCCTCTAGATTAATATTGAACACGCCTTTAGGACTTTCAGGGCTACCGGGGACACCGGGGTATCGGGATACCAAGGGGCAGATAGGTGGCTGGATCTAGTTGGGATGGGTAGTAGTTCATACCTTAGCCGTCTTGTAAGTAGGCGGGGTTCCCGGGTACCTCTCCATTATTGCTTTCTACATCGACTCATTTTTCAAGGCCGGTGGAAAATTCTTTTTTGATCCTTGCCATTTTTGGCGATTAATAGAAGTCCCCCCTGACTTGAACACCGATACCTGTCTGGGGTTGGAGTCAGGATTTCTAGTACATTTGAAGAATTTTCCGTTCTATCTGCCTGTCTAATCTCGTCCGGCTGGCTTTCATAATCAAAGGGGAATCTTCCTTGGATTTGATAGCATTTAATGCGCTCTCCACGTGTTGGATGACAATTGCTTTCAGATTTCAAACAGGCTGTTTTGGCCCGATTCCCCTTGAAACTGTCGCGATACATTTTCAGTTATGTTTCCCTTCTATCTCGGTAACCATACCCCTCTACCTATAAGTTCACTGCTCCTTCTTCTTTCCTGTACTCACGCTTGCTTGAACCTTCTAAATATTTAATTTTTCCTCTCCCTGAAATCTTACTTCCTCTTGAATCCTTTCTTTCTTCTTCCTTTCATCGAAATGGCCTCACCATCAAACACCCCAGCCTCTACGTCAGTCCTTCCTGCCTTAAACCTTTCGGCGGTTTCTCCACACCCTCAGCCGGCTTCCTCAAATCCTCCAAACAGCCTCGACGAGCTGCTCAACACTGGACGGGCAGAGTCGAAAGAGAATTCCTCGACATCTAAGGGATAAAATGAGGTCGGGACCAGGGCGATGTCGTCGACGATAGCACCCCACCCAAGCACCGTCATTCTGATAAGAACTATGGAATCAGGTCGGGTTTTGGCACTAGACCTGAAGCCCCTACCCAGATAGCCGACGAGGAAGAAGATGAGGACGTCGATGTCGAGGTGGAGGAGGGGAACACTTTGACTATCGACTTATTAAGGGTTCAAACAGGCCCTTTGTCCTCCTTCCATGACGGCCGGATCATCCTGGATTCCGTTTGTACAGCCGACACCCTTACTTGATTGAGAAGGACTTTCAAGATACCGGACCACATTTCCTTGTCCCTTCCTCATCGGGGTTATGATATTTATACCCCTTCTGCAGGTCGTCTTCTAATTCATGTAGCCGCCTTCGAGTGCGGGGTTCGGCTCCCTCTTCACCCCTCACTGCGTAGATTGCTTGTGGCTTTGGAGCTGGCCCATCTCCAAATTTCTCTTGGGTTCTGGAAGAATTTGACAAGGTTCTTGGTACTCTGGAAAGAGCAATGTGAGAGGGACAACCTGTAGAGGGAAGCGGGTTTCGACGAGATCTGTTATATCTACCAGGTAGCCAACTTGTCACCCCGGTGTCAATTCTATTTGAGGCCCAACAACAAGATGAAATTTATCGTACCTGGGGTGAACGTGAAATACAATCAATCCTAGAAGGATGAATGGGTTGTAGTCGAAGGGGATTGGGGTCACTCGGTGCATATCGGAGGGACTGAGTACCCGGTCCCCACCCAATTCTCTTCCAAAGAAAAATGGAGCCTAGGGGATCTGTCTTCTAAATCTAGGAGGATCCTAGTGAGGATCCAGGAATAGGGTTACATGAATATGCAGTATCCTTTTTGCGACCCCTTCGAAGGAGCTCGACTAGAGAGATATCTGAGGATATCTGTTGTTGAACCAGGTAGGTGACTGAGCTTTGTTAATGTTTCTTATTCATCATTTTTTTTTACATCTCTTTTCTTTTTGCAGTTTCAGCGGCTCCTCCCCTGACATCTTCTCCTACCACTTTGGGACAGGTAATCCCGGCTTCCCGAGTGTCCCGCTCCCCTATTCCTTCTCCCCCTGGTACCGGATTTGTATCGGGGTCTCATCCCCCAGCACCTTCTTCTCCTCCTACTTTAGCGGGGTCGCCGCCTCACTCTCTCTCTTCTTCCCTTACAAAGATCGCAGCACGTCCATCTCTGAGCGAGATGCTGGCGAGAGCTGCCAAAGCCAAAGTCTCTCCAGTCCCCTAAACGAAGCCAGCTACTAAGGCTGCTATTCACAAGCCTAAAGTCGTGGCTGCCCCTCCTTCTCCTCCTCTAGTTTCCTTCGCTAGACGTCCTGCTAGGGCGGAGAGGGATAAATCTGTCCGGGTGGAAAAAGAAAAGTCAGCCACCCTTAAGGCTTCCCCCACTGACCTTCTTTCCGAATCAAGGTCACAGGATAACAGCCAGGATGAAATCATTTCCAAATTTATCGCAGCATGTCTTGGCGGGAGTCTGCAGTCGATGTCCTCTCTGCCTACTGAGATTCTGGTTATCAAAGGGGCTTCCCTGCTTGCTGAGGTATGATTTCTCTTCTTTTAATTTGTTGGATATTATATATATATATATTTACATCTTCTTTCCTATCGTCTGTAGGGTTTCAAGTTCGCTTTGGCTATTGGGCAGTAGGTGACAGCCTTGAAGGAAGCCAACCTGGCACTTCAGGCTAAGTTGGAAGAGGCCCACAACGACCTAACCCAGGCTGAAGAAAATGTCACTACCCTGGTTCAAGCTGCTGCAGAGTTTGAATCTGGGAGGCTAGCTGCCTTGGTGGAGTTGGAAAGAATGAGGCGTGTTTATGACACTAAGACCATCATTTCAACTCACCGTAAAGCAGAGAGAGAATCCGTCAAGGCAGAAAGGGCAGTCCTTTTGGATGAAAACCGGTTCCTGCTGGGTACCATGAAAGTTTTAGAATCTCGGGTGGATTCTTCCTTCTCAAATGGATATTTTACTGCCTTCTATGAGGTTGCCAAGGCTTTCCCTCCCCCCTTTGACTTGCTAACCCCTCTTGGTTGGGATCGGGATCATATCATGGCTAAGGCTGCTGCGCTCTTAGACGCTGATATAGATCAAGAAGGTCCCTCACAGGTTGCCAACATTCCGGATCCACGCTCTTGTCCGCCTACAGTTGGTTTTGGTGATGCTATCAAGGTGGAGTCTCAGGACCCTCCTTTTACTCGAGAAGATCTAGGGCAGGACTCCGTTCAACAGACTAGGGTGGCAGATGTCTCTGCTAAGGCAGGCGTGCTTGCAGTTGATCACATTCCAGTTGTAGCTGGAGCTCAAATAGCGGAAGGGGTAGACGGGTCTAGGCAGGAGGAACAAATAGGAGAAGGGCAGGATGTGTGACCTCGCCTTTTGTTATTTACTATTATTTTTTGTAGCTCGGGAACGGGGATTGGGCACCCTGATTGATTGAATGGATTCCCTCTCTTTCTTTTTAGCACTTATTCTATTTTACTTTCCTCATATGCTTGCTTGTAGAACTTATGTCTTGGACATGATTGGTACTTGTATGCTTGAACGTGATCCAACTACGGTTCACCCAGACTGTTATAGTGCTTAACTTCAATCTTGGTTGGCTGGTAAATAGTGGGGTTCTGACTGTTAGGATTATGCTCAATAGCAAGAGTGTAATATTGTAATTAACAATCTTTTTCATATTAATAAAGTGATTTCTGGTTTAACAAATCTTATAGCATTTATAGTTTAATATTATAATTGTCAAAGTAAATAATCATAAGGTCTAAAGACTATGAGAAAAGAAGAATTGTTCGTATATCTGGATATGTATGAGGTAGACACAATTCTTTAGTTAGTCTTGAATAATGTTCACAACTTAAGTTAAAGGTTGGGCACCTTTATCTTGTTAAAGTTGTAGAATTCTTTTGCTAGCATTTGAGTGGGATCAAATGAGATATGATGAGTCTAAAATCATCGGAGTGTCTTCGAGTAAAAGAATCTAGTGCACTGGGTGCATTGAACTGGATCACAATGAAAAGCTTTATCTAGAACCGTCAATAGATAATAGTCTTTTCATTATCAAGACAATCGGAGAGTCTATCTTAATCCTGAGATAAATGATGGACTTATGGTTGCAAGTGATATCATTTGAGTTATCAATGAGTACGATTATATACCATAATCTATCCTCGATAGTTTGGTGATATTCATTTGTTAATCGATAGAGGACTTCATTTATAGATATGGACATCGTGGCTCTATTTATTAAATGAGAGTATAATATCATCATATGGATGTTTTGAGGTAATTGGATATTAAATCTCAACGTTGAGTTTTCGATAGTGACTATTGAAAACATGGCTTTTGGACAAGTCAAAATATCCAAGTTCAAAATGTGGTCATATGAGTAAATATGGTAACTTGGAGAGTTATAGGCGGTCTATGAACTCTTGGCGATTATTGATATTAATCACGAGGATACACTATCTCCATCATGATTGTCTAGGGTATGAATGAGGAACATCTTCTTATTCTATCTTTATTTAAGAGTTCAATTTTAGCTCTTTAGTGGAATGAGTTAAAATTAATGGATCGAACCTAAGTGAATCATTTGTTGATTGTGATTAGGTTATGTCTATTGAAGCTTAAATTTAGATAGCCCGCCAAGATCCCCAATCCACACGGACTTGCATGGATCACTTGATATATTCTACCGGACCAATTTATGGGTCCATCTAGAATTGCATTTAATATATTAAAGAATATAATTTGCACATTATTTGTTTAATGGGCTGATCAATTATATTAATATATTAATGAAATGCATGTGGGCTTGTTTCTTTTAGTAAAAATGGGTCTGGTTCACATGTGGGCTTTTTATTTAAAGTCCAATGGATTAAATAAAATAAGAAAATAATATTTGGCCCATATATATAATGTAGGGCGGCAAGGCTAAATTTTTAGTCAAAAATATTATTTTATTTTATTGTTTGATTAAATGAGAATTAATTAATTAATTATTTATTTATTTAATTAAGAAACAAAATCTTTTTCTGATCAGGAAATATATTTCCTAGAGTTATACTAAAGGTAAAAGACTTATTTGGTAAGAAAATAAATAATAAGTTTTATTTATTTAATCAAATAGGAAAGTCTTTTATTAAGTCAATAAAAAGAATAAAAACACTTATGAGTTGAATCAGAGTTAGGAGTATAAAGTTGATGGGAATTAGGGTAAAGCACAAATCCTTTTTTGTAGAGGATTTTCGGCCAACCCTAATAGAATCACAAGGAGATTTCGGCAACCCTAAAAGAAAAAGAGAAGTGAAATTCGGCCACCCTATATAAGCAATCATATAGGGATCGGCCACCCCCTAGAGTTTACTGGATCAATTTCTTCTTCTTCTCATACTCATAGAAAAGTGTTTGATTATTCGGCCAAGACAAAAAGAGAGAAGAGATTATTATTTTGATAGTACACTAATTGCTTATTCATCAATAGGCTTGTGTGTAAAACATCTGTAAGGTTCCCATTTGTTGATTGGCTCATTTCGTGGACAAACCACATGTTGGGGGTTCTTTGTAAGGGTAGCCTAGGTATCGATGTTATTGCTCAAGCCCTTTGAAGACCTCGTCTTGATAAGCACCGAAGGTAAATTTCTATGTGCTTACTTTTCTTTAAAGAGATTAGTTGCACACACACACACTTAACATACATTGCATATGTGTGCATTCTCTTCACTTGTCACATTTCACACTTGCACTTATTTGTTATATTTTGTTGTGTGTAATTGAGTCTTGTTGTCTTGAAATTCGTTTCCCGATAGTTTTCGGAAACGTCCGTGCATGCACTAGAATGTGCTTGGTTTAGCGCAAGGACCGCCTACGGAGAATACCCTTGGCTTCTCCTTGGTTTTCACATTTATTGGTGATCAACGGTTATGATCGGCGGCCTGGCCGTCGAATGAAACCGCCGTTTGCTTCCAGAAGTGTATGGAGCAATTCTGCGGTTATGATCGGTGGTCTCGACCGCCGTTCAAGACCTGATTGATTTTATCTCTTGGCCTAATTCGGCGGTTGAAATGGCGGTCACGTTTGAAACCGCCGTTTTCATACCTGATTGATTTTTAATCTCAGGTTTGATTCGGCGGTTGGATCGACGGTCACGAAATCGCCGAATGAAACCGCTGTTGGTCCCCTATTCCTCTCGGGCCAATTCGGCGGTTCTGATCGGCGGCCTGGCCGCCGATTGAAACCGCCAATCGGTGCATTTCAGGGGCAAATTTGTCTTTTCACATGCTCTGTTTTTCATGCCTATAAATACATCACTTTCTCTTGTTCTGAATGTGACTCTTTAATCATCAAGAACCCTACTTTAAAAAGAGAGATTTTTAAGAGAGAAAGCAATCAAGTTTGCTCATCAAACACTCAAACCAAAATCCATTTACATCAAAGTTCATCTAGCATTCTCTAGCATATCTAGGATGCTTGCTTGCATGGGTCTTTGATCAACACACTTGCTTTGGTAAGTTTTTCACTATTATCATACGTAATTAGTGTTTAATTTATTATGGCATCTCTTTTATTACTTGATTGTTCTTAGATTATAATCTAATATTCAAGATAGAGATTGTTGTGTTGATTTGATTGAGTGTTGTTTTTATGATAGATATCTAGGTTTATTTAATCTATGATTATCTATGCTAATTGACATGTCATTTAGCTTTAATATCTAGGATTGTTTTTAATTACATATTCATCATCTTAGATAAGCATATAGGGTTTTCCTTGCTCTATGTTGCATTTGAATATTCATATATTCACTTAGGGTGTTAATCTCTTTTTAGAGAATTAAGTCTTGTGTTGTGACCGGGATTAGGTTGCTTAATTCGCAAGCAATCGGACTAGGTTCACTCATACCAGGATTAGGTAGGTGTGTGATTACTTCCGGGATTAGGTTGTAATCGTTTACACATTTAGTGGATTCGAGATTCGAGGTTCGAGTGTGGCTTACTTACTAGCCCGTGGTTTTTCCCGTGAGGGTTTCCACGTAAACATCAAGTGTTATTTAATTTCCGCATTTTATACTTGATTTATTGCTTTATCTATTTATGGGTAATTTCGTAATTTGGTCTAACACGAAAAATTGGGTAAAAAGCTTAAAATCCATTCACCCCCCTCTAGATAGTTTTATACACACCGTGCTATAATTTGTTTCAACATCGAATTAGGTTCACGCGAGTTTCGATCATTAGATTGAGAACTCAAAAGTGACCGGAATAATCTTTGTAGTCTTTTGGTTGTTTCGTGACTAACAATAAGAAAAAGAAAGTTTGTTTGTCCATTCTCAGGTACACAATTCAAATAAAAGGGAGACCACGCTCCTAGGTGATTCACGTTTGTGCTAGGATTGAAGATCTTGCGGATTACCATTAACGTAAGTCAATCGGATCACGTGACAAAAGGTATTCTACTTTTTGTTACTTAATATGTATGTTTAATTAATTTAAAGGGTTAAGGTTCATCAAAGGAAAAATTTTAAAATATACTAAACTTTTTTTTAGTCTCGCTTCCGCTACGTGTACTGCGATTTTTCCCTACACTGACTTGCCTTGTTTTTCGGAGGCAATTCTTGGCCGATAGTCCCCTTTAGTGTTTAGCCGGCCACTTTTTATTCAGAAAATCTCAGTCCGGGTATGAAGCCAAAGTTACCTAGATATCTTGATCTGACTATTGTCTACCTAACATTGACGAATTCTTCGTTGGGGATCCTGACGATGGATCTATCTCGGTTTCCTATCGGGGTGAAGTGTCTGGCATCTGGGAATGGTGGCCTGGATCCTCGATGCTTTATCCCGGTGGGCGATTAAAGTCACTTTGACATCAGGATTTTATATGTGATATGGAGAGATGAAGTACCACGTATCCGGACTAAGTATCCTGATCCTTTCATGATCAATCCAGGTAGGAAATTAGGGCCATTTCAACACCAGGTCTTTCATGTGGAGATATGGCGATATAACGTAGTGAAATGTCAAATATTCTGAAGGATTATCTTGATTTCTTGGCGAACTATCCTGGCAGGCAACTAAGGCCACTTTGGCACCAGGTTCATCCTGAAGAGGGGGATTCCCCGTTCGAGACTTCAGGAGGTCCATATAGGTCCTCATGGTCTTGATAAGGTAAAGTCTGGCGGGTGACTACACCCCTTTTGCATTTAAGCACCAGATCCTTCCTGGAGGAGGGTTTTCCCCGACCAAGGCAGCAGGAATGCCACGTGGCCTTTCCGAGATAACATACCTCTTCAAAATTTTAAGACTAAAACCTTCTAGGGCGACCATCCTTCTTGGTGCAACCTATTGAGTAACCATCCATATTTCCAAACTGCTCTACGGGGTACTTACCAATCTACTCCCGCTCTTTTTCCACAGGACCATCCAGCTATGCCCTACTGTGGCCCGGTTCATGAGTAACATGAGCATATTGCTTGGCCAATGTGGTAGGGTTGGCGGACACTGCATAACAAGTGTGGGCTACTTGCTGGTAGGGGTGGGCATGGGTTGGTTTGGGTTAGGTTTGACTATACCCAAACCAAACCATTATAAAATCGGTTTAATTTTTTACAACCCAAACCAAACCATTTATAAGGTAAAACCAAACCAAACCAAACCGATAAAAATCGGTTTGGTTTAACGGTTTAAGAAAATAATTACATTATTTTTTTATTTGAATAAATTTAATAATAACAAATTATCAATATAAGTAGTTAAACCAATTATCAATAAGATAAACAATAATACTAATTTATAATACTAAATTTAACTCACGTGCAGAACGATAATCGTTAAAAAAAAAAAAAAAAAAAAAACCCAACTGTAGAACGCCTAAAACTTATAAAATAAAACTAAATCGTTTAAGCTTCTAAATTAATAATATCTACCACCGTCTAAGCAACTACTTTGGAGTTCGAAGTTCACTTCTTGTTGCATTGGGTTAACTTTAGTTTTTATTTGTTTTATCCGATAATTTAATTCATATGTGTGTGTGTGTGTATATATATATATATAAGAGTATGTAATGGTTTGGGTTGGGTTGTACGGTTTGATAAAACGCAACCCAAAAACCAACCCAAACCAATTGGGTTGCTAAAAAACAACCCAATCGGTTTATTTTATTTAACGAAACCAAACCAACCCGCTTAAATTGGTTTGGTTTGGGCGGGTTGATCGGTTTGGCGGTTTGGGTGCCCACCCCTACTTGCTGGTCTCCCCTGACCTCTCCTACTTCGATTATGACCGAAAATTTTAGAACGTTGCGATAAATGGATAGGACTCCCCTGATTCCCTATAAGAAAGGTCTTTCCAAGATTGCATTGTAGGCTGACGGGGTATCTACCACGATGAACTCCGTCATGATATTCTGCTGAATGGGGGCTTATCTAATTATTACCGGCAAGATGTGTATTCCTATTGGCATCACGGAGTCCCCTGTAAATCCATATAGAGGTGTAGTGCAACTGTTGTAGCAGGGGTTCTTAAGGTTGAGTTTCTCCAATGCCCCTTTGAACAAGATATCCACGCTGCTTTCAGTGTCTATCAGGATGCGGTGGACCCGGCAATTGGCAATCTGTGTTGTGATCACCATTGGATCGTCATGGGGCTGTACCGTGTTGTAAGCATCATCCTCAGTGAAAATAATCTGAGCAGAACGAGGGTATTCTCGTGATCCTCTGGATACCCAGAACATATACTGGCCAGTAGTGAGCCTTGTGACCTTTTTAGCATGATTCTTTCTTGAATTGTTGGAAGTCCCTACTAGAGTTGGGCCTCCGCTAATAGTATGAATAACTTGAATTTGCTGCATCCTTTCCTATGTCCTTCCTCCTTCCTCCTTCCTCCACTCTTCTACATCTCGCATTTCCCTCTGTACCCCCTTTCCTACCTTGATACTGTCTCGCACTTGTTGCAAAAATTCGACTAAAAGTCCTCCTCTTACCAATCTCTCAATTTGGTTGCGGAGGCTATAGCATTCGGATGTGTTATGCCCGACATCTTCATGAAAGTCGCAATATTTGTAACGATTTCTCTGATCAACTGGGACCTTTATCGGATCAAGCTTCCTGAGTAAGCCCTTTTCGCGAATAGCTAGGTATATGGTTTCTCAAGAGGTGTTGAGATGGGTGTAATGGTTATACCAGTCTTCCTCAGTTAACACCCGGGATACCTCTCTAAGTGGAGGAGTTACTCAGGGAGGAGTCCTTCTAGCCGGGTATCTTTCCCGGTGCTGAAGAGGAGGTGGCCTATACGTCGATCGATTCGGAGGAGGGTTCTAGAATTTCTTTACAGGTGTCGATTTAGGGGATTCCTTCTTAGGCCGCTTAGATGTTTGGGCTTCATCATGTTCAACCTTAACTTGGAGCTGCTCGTCTATGTCTACCTGCTCCAGTACCCTACCGTAGGCCTCCTGGTAGGTCTTAGGTGGGTGTTTCGCGAATGACCGAAATAACCTGCCGGCTCACAAGTTTCTTCTGAAATTGGCAAGGGTCTCATTCTCAGCAAAAAATCCCATCTGGATCACTTCCTTGTGGAACTTCTCTACATAGGATCTCAGTGTTTCACCTCGTTCCTGGATTACATATTACAGTAGGACGGGGTCCTTGGGGCGAGGCTTGATTCCCTGAAACTGAGCACTAAAGTCGGTAGTGAGCTTTGTAAAAGAATCCACACTTCATGGAGGTAACTTTCTGAACCAAGTCTTCGCACAGTCTGTCAAAGTGGATGGGAACATCTTGCACATAGCTGACCGGGTAGCATTTTGGATTTCCATCTGGTGGACAAAGCTCTCCATATGACTCACGGGATCCTCCGATCCAGAATACTTCTCAGTGGGCATCTTAAATTTGGGGGGTAACTCAGCTTCTCGAATTCTTCTAGAGAAAGGCGCATTCATGTCCCCCAAGGGGTTCTTCCGAGTACCCTGGTATTTCCCTTTCTTTAATTCCTCGAGTTCCTTCGCCATCTTGACCATCTGATCCTCAAGGCGTTTGGATCCATCGTGTCCGGATCGGGCTACAGAGCCTTCATTGTCTGAAGTTTCTGATTCCACAGTTGGTTCCTAGCGATCTTCCCCTAGAGGTCTGGCACCCCATTGGTTCCTCCTGGGTCCAGTACTGCCACCCGGGCTGAAGGTCTTTTCTTTATGCTGCCGGTCTTGTTGTTGGTTAGATCTTTCTAAGTGGGATGTCGACCGCTGATTTCGCCAGTCGGGGTCTAAGATCTCCAAGGTGATCCTGCGCTGGTAAAGGCGGCCCAAGTCTGTCAAAGATCGGTACCCGGGTACTTAGTCCGGCCCCCTCTGCAAATCTAGGTGCTTCAAAAGGTATTCCTTGAGCTATCATCCGAAGACGGACGCTCTCTACATAGGCAGCAGCATGCTGCTCCATGGCATCTCAAGTTGTTTCTAGGACCGCAGGGTCTCGTGGCGCTGATCCGGGATTAGGCTGTGAACCGGTGTCGGGATCTGGCTTCTTGCTCCCTTCCTTTTCCCTTGATTTCTTTGGGTGGAAGCGAGGGAATGGGGTCCCGAGGTGGCGGGCTGCCCCTGAAAGGACCGGAGTCTCATCTTCTACTTCTTTTGGGTAGAGCTTGATAGTTTGTTAAGGGTGGGGAGTTTTTCCCACAGACAGCGCCAAAGTGTTAACCAAAAATTATCACCGACGTGAAATTTTCAATTAACGATTTAAGGAAGACTAGGATCAGGAATTATCTCGATCGGCGGGGTACCAAGTAGTTCGATACCCTTCTACCTCTTAAGGATCTACTAAGAATGGTGCGTAATAGTAGTAAACTAAGAAGGATTCCGATGTATGAAAGGATGAACACTCGACTTATTTTATTCAGAATATCATATAGTAAGATTACATTCAATCGAGAGTGCAACTATCTCTACAAGAACAAATGAGTAAAAAATAAACTTGAAGGGTTATGGTGATGGAGCTTCTTGTGTCTGTCGATAAGTGGAAAAAAATGAGCCCCCTTTTCTCTATACCACGCGATGAATATATAGGTCCGTGTCTTGCCATGCACCCCCAGAATTTTGGTCTAAGGTTTGAGCACTTTAAGGATCCTTCTTTGGCGATCCTCAAATTCATCGGGGATTCGATCCCCGAAATCAATGGTTTCCATTTAGAATTGAAAGAGTTGACTTTGCTTTTGAATGGGACTCTTGAATGGCGGGAATGTGTGTAATATCCTGTCTTGAACGATGGCGTTTAATGCTTGTCTTCCTTCTCGACGCATCTCGCTTTAGGCGGGATTGGTGCGTTGGGATTTTGGTGTTTAATTTGCTAAGTGTTTGCCGCGAGTTTTGTGGTCGGGATACTCCGGGTACCCCGCCTTCCTCTCGCTCTCCTTGACTGATGCTTGTATATATCGGGCTACCGGGACACCGGGGTACCGGGATACCAGGGGGCAGATAGGCGGCTGGATCTGGCTGGGATTGGTAGCAGTTCATACCCTAGCCGTCTTGTAAGTAGACGGGGTTCCCGGGTACCTCTCTCATTGTTGCTTTCTACCTCGACTCATTTTTCAAGGCCGGTGGAAAATTCTTCTTTGATCCCTGCCATTTTTGGTGGTTAACAAAATCTTTTTTTAAAAAAAGGATTTTTGTTGAGAAACATGCGTAATTATTAAAAAAAAAAAGAAGGGATTTTTAGGGCGCGTTTGGTATCGTTTTCAAAATGGTGTTTTTAAAAACTTGTTTTAAAAATGGAAATCATGTTTTAAAAATGATGTTTTTAAAAATGTAATGTGTTTGGTAGTGTTTTTTAAAAGTAGTTTTTTGAAACGGAAAACGATGTAAAAGTGTTTGGTTGTTGTTTTTAAAATGAGTGAAATAGTTGTTTGGAGGGAAAAGTTAAGGTTTATTTTGAAAACCTGTTTTGAAAACAATGGAAAACAATAAAAACTTGTTTTTAACTTTTTAGTTATAACTTTTAAAAAGTTGTTTTTTGTTTTTAAAAACATTTTTGTAAAACATTTAACCAAACAGCATCCTAGTTGTTTTTTGTTTTTAAAAACAAAAAATTGTTTTCAAAATCAGATCCAAACACCACCTTAGTTTTTTTTTGGGAAATTGTGCCCCAGAAATGTTTCCATAAAAACTATGCGCATAATTTTTATTTTTTCTCAAGAAAACTGCACAAATTTTTTTTTTTGAAATATTAATTGTGCGTAATTATTTTTGGGAAGGCATGCAAAATTTTCTTTAAAGAAGGGAATTGTGCGCAAAGATATCGGATGCAGTAACAGTTCCGAAGAAAAATATTTTGCAACCTCTTTTAGTGAGGCGCGTACTAGGCACACATTCACCCTTTAAAAAAAAATTATAATATTTTTGGTACGCACACAATACATGAAGATGACACAGCCAGAATGCCAGATAATAATATATATATATATATATATATATATATATTTTTGGGGGGGGGGGGGGGGGGGGGGGGGGGGGGGGTGGTTTTCAAATATAGCCACCGTTAAGATGCCAAAACCACATATAGCCACTAGTTTTTAAAAAACCAAATATAACCAATATGATCATGGATCAACCAATATGATCATGGATCATGGATTGTGCGGTGGAAGTTAGTGGGTTTTTTGACAGTTATACCCCTGGAGACGACTTTATTGTATTTAAATACCTGATCTTACAATTTTACCCCTATTCGAATTCTTCTGATCTGACATCTAATTGTTCTACTAAAAGACTAAATTACCCTTGTTATAGAATCTCGGTTCAAAAGACAAAACGAAAACGGAAAGGCACCAGTAACAAAAGCTTGAAAAGTGAGAAAGCCACACTGAAGAACGATGACCGCAGGCCACAAGGGAGGGAAAACGGGAAACGGGAAAGCCTTTGAAAGGGAAACGGGAAAGCCACAGTGTGTGGATACTCAGAAAAGAACGACGACCGCAGGTGACCACCAAATACTCTGACGACAACCGTGTGTGGAGATGAGGTAGGATCCGATTATGTGTGTTCTTAATCGGCATGATCCCTAATAATTTCCTTTGATTTGATATCCTCTATCCCTTAATCGGCACGATCCCTAATTACATTTGATTTGATATTAGGGTTTGTTTGGAAATCTGAAATTACTTGAAATCTGGATTTAATCTTGAATTAATTCTCGATTTGGGTCTTGATTTTTACCATGATTTTCCCATCAATCGTTTAGGACCCAAGACGGGTCTCCATGATTTCGATGATTCACCAAAAAAAAAAAACCCCTTTACATGAAGCTTTCCGTGATGTTGCCATATCCCCTTAGACTTTCCATGAAGCTTTCCATGATCTTGATTTCCATGATGTTGCCAAACAAGATGCCATGTCCAAGATTAAAGTTCCATGATACAATCATGATGTTGCCAAACAAGTTGCCAAACAAGATGCCATGTCCAAGATTAAAGTTCCATGATACATTCATGATTCTTGACATTCCATGACGTTTCCATGACATTTTATGATGTTAATATGATTTTTCATGACGTTGCCATGACATTCAATGATTTCATGTCCAAGATTAACGTTCCATGATTTCATGACTGCTTCTGGACATTTCATGACGTTTCCATGACATTCAATGATGTTTACATGGCCTTTCATGACGTTGCAATACTTTCTATGATGATGCCATGACTTTCTTTCCATGATGCCATGATGCTTTCGATTCCATGATGTTTATATGACTTTACATGACCTTCCATGATGTTGCAATACTTTCCATGATGTTAACATGACTTTCTTTCCATGATGCTATGACGAAGGCTAACATTCCATGATGCTTTCGATTCCATGATGTTTATATGACTTTCCATGTTGCCATCACAATCATCTCCCATGGCTTTCAATTACTTTTCATTACCTTTTTCATGTTAGCCTCTTATAATTATGTTTTTCTATGCTTTCATGAATTGCCTATGGTTTTACACGAATTGCCTATGGTTGTTACACGACCTATGGTTTTTACACGAATTGCCTATGGTTTTTACACGACCCGGTATTATTTCATATATATTCCCCCTATTATTTTCAGATGGCTTTGGACCCAAACGTGAGAACCTTCTTATATCCGGATCACGAGAGATGGATCAATGCAAGGATAAACTCGAGAGGTCGGCAGCACTGTAACATTCTTGTTGACATTGGCAACGTATTAGGCAGATTAAACGTTTTAGAGCAGTTTAAGCAAGGGCCTTTTGGTCATTACCTTGGTCTGCATTTGCCCGTCACTACACATGGAAAGGTTTTGCATTCTATTCTAAAAAGGCAGATCGAATATACCAGTAGATCTGAAAATGCATCACCACCTCGAGATGACGAAATGTGGTTTGGGCTGGGTAGGCAACAACATCATTTCGGTCAAGTTGAGTTTTGCCTATGTTCTGGGCTAAAAATGGGTAAATTGCCAGAAGGAATAATAAAGGCGATTACTCCAACGAAGAACAGCCTATACGCAAGACATTTCCAGAACCAAACTTCGTACTATTCTTTGTTCCAAACTTTTAAAGGACTGACCGAAGATCAAGGTGAAGATGGCCTGAAGATGGCAAATCTGTTGGTTATAGGATATGTCTTATGCACTGTCGACCCACTTGACCGTGTACCGCTATGGATGTTTGCATTATTGGATGACGATGTAGGTTTCGAAGGTTTTCCATGGGGTTCATACGTGTATAGTTATACTTTGAACCGGCTGAAAAATGCTATACACAACAACGTTGACAATCCGAGACCCAAAACAATCGAATCAGGTGTTGAAGGAGAAGGTAAACCAGAATCACAGGACGCAGGTCCTTCCAAAGGAAATGCAAAAAGAAGAAGAATTAAAAAGACTGAAAGCAAACCCAAAGACGTAGGTCCTTCCAAAGGAAATGCAAAAAGAAGAAGAATAAAAAAGACTGAAAGCAAACCCGAAGCAGACAAGAATGAGTCATACTCTAAAACAATCAAAGCAGGTGTTGAAGGAGAAGGTAAACAAGAATTTGAAGGAAAAGGTAAACAAGAATCACAGAATGCAGGTCCTTCGAAAGGAAATGCTTCCATCACTTACAACCTTTCAGGGTTTCTTCTCTCTTTTCAGGTATGTACACCGACCACTAGGCAATACCGATTGACTGGATCCATTTCCTGACACATTTTTATAACGCTACTTAATGAAAACGTTAATAGGTTTGGGCCGTTGAAAGATTTCCTTGTCTGACCGGTGTAATTGGCATTCGTCACGAGCGGAGTTATCCACGGTTCAAAAACTGGGAGTTTTTGAACGCTTCGACTGGGTTCGATGAATTATTTTTCGACAGATGCAATGTATGTGTGTATACTATACATAATTGTCATGTTAGATTTTTATCTCACTTTAACATTAATAGTACTAATCCTGTGATATGTGCAGTTGGTAACAGTTGACTTAAAACCTACTCCAGCTGAAATACAGCAAACCTACTTCAAATCAATCGACATGGACTTCGTCTGTGACAGATTTGTTCATCTGGGATGCCCTGCCCAGCCGTATCGAAGTGAGTCTATTAGTGATGAAGTAGGGTGTGAATTGCCTGGTGGTATTCCGGATTTGGACAACCAGGAAACCAAGAATAAAAAGGAACAAATCGATTCCCATCACAAATCGTGTCCACCTTCGGTTCAGAGGACATTGTTTGACAACAACGAATCTCTTGAGACTACACCCAATCCGTGGGATGATGACAAAGGTCTTGTTTGACGTTCTTCCCAGGGTGCTTCCTCAGACAGCAGTGAAAGATGTGTTGCCTAATGAGGTTACGGAAAAAAAAATACTTCTGAGGTGATAACAAAGGTGCTGTATGACGTTCTACCCAAGGTTCTTCCTCAGGCACTTAATGATGTGCTCCCTAAGGTCCTCCCTCAGGCACTGAATGACATTCTTCCGAAGTTGATGCCTGCTTATCCGGAGAAGGCGATGCATGACAATCTGTACAATGTGCATGGGAATGCCTCCGACTCTGCCAACAAAAAAGACAAAACTGAGGCAAATGATAATAAGGACTCCGAGGGCGCAAAACCGGATGGACATCCTCCCAAAGTCAATGAATCTGAACAGAATCGGTACAATGTGCATGTCACTGCCTCCGACCCTGCCGAAAAAAAGACAAACTTGAGGAAGTTGATAATAAGATCTCCGAGGCCCCAAAACCGGATGAACATGCTCCTAAAGTCGATGAATTTGAAGTTGTAGTTGAGGTACACATATTCTGATCCAAGTCCTTACATAGTACAATATTATTTGAGTACAATACTATTTGGCTTTGTTAATACCTATTCCGCGTTACCCATTTATTATTTTTGGCTTTCTTATTACCTATTCCGCTTAATCCAAAAGGGTACATACAAGTTACGGTTTAGTCACTCTTCGAGGTTCTTTGATCATATAGCAATGTTTCTTTGATCATATAGCAATGCTTTTAATTGCATTAGTTGTGTCACAGGCTTTTACAGGGTCCCCTATAGTCTGCAAACGTACGATCGATCTTGAACCTTACAGATCTCCGGTTTCCAACTTGCAGGTCCCGACAGTGGAACAAAGTATAACTCTGTTGGAAAAAAGACCAGACAACTACCCAGAAAGGGATTTAGAAACTGCGAGGAAGCGGAAGAGATCCAAATTTTTGAACAGACAGTGGATCTATTCCGAGACAAGGAAGAAGTGAAAGCGACGGAAAATGCCACAGCTCTGTGATATCAGTGATGATGACGATTTACTGGACACTCAATATGCCGCTTTCCTGACAAACACCGGCGACAATATTTCGTAAATTTAAACTTTAATGGACAGTAACCTCTTCATCCTCTTATTATCTATCTTTTTTACTTGCATCTAATACTTTTCGTGTTGTACCACAGTCTTTACGTGGGTCAAGAAGAGCGATTTACTCGTTAACATTTTCTCGAAATGAGGAGCGTCTCGGTGCCGTTCTCTAACCTGGTAATTATAACTGTTTTTGTACATGCTATTTATTGTCTATGCTATTTATCCCTTTATGTTTTGGCCAAACACCTTAAACAATCCTTTTTAATAAAAACCAAAATTCTATCAGCATATCGACAGCTTTATGGATGTTTTATGGAGGCGGCGTTCGTCCAGACAGTCCGAGTATGCACAGGACATCACAATGGTTGACTGTTCATTCTATGTAAGTATACCCGACTAAGTGCGTATCCAACAGTCATTTAATCAGTATAACACATCCCTGTCTCCGACAAAGTAACACCAATCCTTTAAACAGCTTAACCTTGCTAAAAAATGGGAGACGATCAAGCAAACCTTGCAACCGAAGACCTCGGGGGTATGAAAGAGTGGTAGACTGAATCTGGAATCTTGGATTGATAATTTGGACATTGATGTCATGTCCTTCGTCCACGACGAATTTAGTCTGGATGCTGTCAGAGGCGGTGGGTCAATTGTAGTTCGACCCGAGTGGTGGAAAATGAAGTCGGTGGGTTATCTTTCCTGCACTATTTTTCCTTATCACTAATATCTCATATCATCAATTGCTAAACCCGTTTCTCATCTTTTTCTCACCTCCGTAGGTTCTAATCCCCTGTAATGTGGGTAACCACTGTTAGGATTATGCTCAATAGCAAGAGTGTAATGTTGTAATTAACAATCTTTTTCATATTAATAAAGTGATTTCTGGTTTAACAAATCGTATAGCATTTATAGTTTAATATTATAATTGTCAAAGTAAATAATCATAAGGTCTAAAGACTATGAGAAAAGAAGAATTGTTCGTACATCTGGATATGTATGTGGTAGACACAATTCTTTAGTTAGTCTTGAATAATGTTCACAACTTAAGTTAAAGGTTGGGCACCTTTATCTTGTTAAAGTTGTAGAATTCTTTTGCTAGCATTTGAGTGGGATCAAATGAGATATGATGAGTCTAAATCATCGGAGTGTCTTCGAGCAAAAGGATCTAGTGCACTGGGTGCATTGAACAGGATCAAAATGAAAAGCTTTATCTAGAACCGTCAATAGATAATAGTCTTTTCATTATCAGGACAATCGGAGAGTCTATCTTAATCCTGAGATAAATGATGGACTTATGGTTGCAATTGATATCATTTGAGTTATCAATGAGTATGATTATATCGCATAGTCTATCCTCGATAGTTTGGTGATATTCATTTGTTAATCGATAGAGGATTTCATTTATAGATATGGACATCGTGGCTCCATTTAATTAAATGAGAGTATAATATCATCATATGAATGTTTTGAGGTAATTGGATATTAAATCTCAACGTTGAGTTTTCGATAGTGTCTATTGAAAACATGGCTTCTGGACAAGTCAAAATATCCAAGTTCAAAACGTGGTCATATGAGTAAATATGGTAACTTGGAGAGTTATAGGCGGTCTATGAACTCTTGGCGATTACTGATATTAATCACGAGGATACACTATCTCCTATATGATTGTCTAGGGTATGAATGAGGAGCATCTTCCTTTTCTATCTTTATTTAAGAGTTCAATTTTAGCTCTTTAGTGGAATGAGTTAAAATTAATGGATCGGACCTAAGTGAATCATTTGTTGATTGTGATTAGGTTATGTCTATTGAAGCTTAAATTTAGATGGCCCGCCAAGATCCAAATCCACACGGACTTGCATGGATCACTTGATATATTCTACCGGACCAATTTAAGGGTCCATCAAGAATTGCATTTAATATATTAAGAATATAATTTGCACATTATTTAAGTAATGGGCTGCTCAATTATATTTATATATTAATGAAAGACATGTGGGCTTGTTTCTTTTAGTAAGAATGGGTCTGGTTCACATGTGGGCTTTTTATTTAAAGTCCAATGGATTAAATGAAATAAGAAAATAATATTTTGGCCCATTTATTCAAGTGGGGCGGCAAGGTTAAGTTTTAACCTAATATATTATTTTGTTTCATTTGTTTTAATTAAATAAGAATTAATTAATTTATTAATTAATTGTTTAATTAAGAAACAAATCTTTTCTGATTAGGAAATATGATTCCTAATGTTATACTATTGTTGGTAGTATACTAAAAGTAAAAGACTTATTTGGTAAGAAAATAAATAATTAATTTTATTTATTTAATCAAATAAGAAGTCTTTTAATTTAGTCATTAAAAAGAATAAAATAACTATGAGTTGGATTAGGGTTAGAAGTCTATTCTTTTATGGAAATTAGGGTGCAACACAAACCTTTGGAGGTGGTGATTTGCGGCAACCCTAGTGCAAAAAGAAGAGAGATTTCGGCAACCCTAAAAGACAAGGAGAAGAAAATTTGGCCACCTATATAAGTGCTCTTATAGATTTCGGCCACCACAAGTTGTTCTGGAGACAATTTTTCTTCTTCTTCTCAATTCATAGAAAGCTTTTATTCTACAAAAACAAATAGGAGTGTTAGATTATTCTTTGATAGTATACTATTTGCTTAATCATCAATAAGCTTGTGTATACGATATCGATCTAGGTTCACGCGAGTTTCGATCATTAGATTGAGAACTCAAAAGTGACCAGAATAATCTCAGTCATTCTTTTGATTGTTTTTGTGACTAACAAAGAAAAGAAAGTTTGTTTTGTCCATTCACAGGTTTGCAATTCAAAGAAAAAGGGAGACCACGCTCCTAGGTGATCCACGTTCGTGCTAGGATTGAAGATCTTGCGGATTACCATCGACGTAAGTCAATCGGATCACGCGACAAAAGGTATTCTACTTTTTGGTTATTGTATATGCATGTTTAATTAATTAAAGGGTTTAAGGTTCATAAAGAAAAAATTTTAAAAGTCACTAAATCTTATTTTTAGTCTCGCTTCCGCTGCGTGTACTACGGTATTTTTCCCTACAATTGGTATCAGAGCCTAGGTTAAACCCTTTTAATTAATTAACGTATATATACGTGGATCTATTTCTTTTTATTGTGATTATGCATGTTTAGAAAGAGATGGCACTCTAGGTATTCGAATATATAATTACATGTGGATGTATGGATTTATATATGTTTATGTGGATTGTTATTGCTCGATTTTGGTCCTAGATTTTCAATGTAATTTTTGTTTCGGAGTTGTAACAAGAAGGGTGGTCTATCATCGCCATAATTCCTTCTTGGTAGATTGCTAGGTTTTATTTTTTTTTTGTGCAGTATTTTTTTATATACTGCTGCAGTTTTATTTTTTTTTATTATGTGCAGTTTTTGTATGTAAAAGGTACTGCAGTGATTAAAAAAAAAAAAAAAAAAAAGTAATACTGCAGTATTTTATTTGTTTAAATACTGCCGTAATATGTTTAGGTCTTGAAGATTCGAAGACAAGAAGAAAAACGAAGCAACCGGAACCGAGAACGAGCACCGTGCGCACCCTAGGAGTGGATTGGGCTGCGCATGGCAAGCCCATCTCAAGGTGGGCTGCGCACGGCAGCCTTGGAGGACTTATGGGCTGCGCATGGCAGCCCCTTTGTGGGGTTGTGGTGTGTGCCGCCCATAGGAGAAGGCCGAAGGATAAGCTTATGGTTGATGGGCCACCTGAAGATCTTGTGTTCCTAAAACAAATTGTAATTTACTTGTTTTTCTAGGATGGGCCAAAATTGTTGCTATTTAATTTATGCTTTAAATATTACAATATTTGTTATTGTATGATAACATGACATATAGAATAGGAGTGCCACTCATATATCTCTTTTGGTATGAACATGCATTGAATGATTTAGGTATCTAAATTGGCATCTAGATAACTTGGTAAATCATTCTATGGGATTTAATCACACGCCTTAAATAATTGAGTGGGAGAAGGTGTTTTTGTAACACCTATGGCCTCCAAGGTTGGTTGAGCTTTATTATTTATGGTAATCCCCCCAAGGGGCGTCCATGAATGGAATTTAGCAACATACTTCCTTACAAGGATAGACTAGACAATGGACTCAAACGAGATCTACTCCCCAAGGAGGGATATTCGTGAGAGAAAACTGAGGGTCGATATATTGGTAACACACTCAATGTAATTTTATTGATATCCTCCCAAGAGTTCTTGTCAGTAAAATTGCAAGGCTAAAATTGAAAACGCTGGTTGTTATGTTAACAATTAGGTGGGACCTAGTCTAACTAGTAAATGGTGCGAACTCCCAAAGGAGGCGTAACATTTATGGGGATCACCGTTGAATTTTATGATTGAGTTATTTATTTAATTCAAGATAAATGTTTAAAAGTGCTTTATCATGATTATTTACTTATATATGTTTTGTTTTATTCAGAAATCATGACCCCATCACTTATGAACATCCTGAAAGATAACACTTTAACTGGAGATAATTATGTCACATGGAAAAGGAAAATTGGGTTGTTGCTGCAAAGTGAAAAACATAAGTTTGTTCTAACTACTCCTAAACAACCTGCTCCTAATAATGAATCAAGCATAATGTATAGAGATGAGTATGAGCAGTGAAAGACTTCAGATGATATGGCAAAATGTTACATTATGGCCACTATCTCCGACGTGTTGCAACAGCAGCATGAAGGAATGGAGTCCGCTGCTGATATTATGATGTCTCTAGAGGAGATGTTTGCTATGAAGTCTAGGACGACTAAGAGAGAGGCAGTGACTGCTTTTATGAAACTTAGGATGAAACCTGGACAGGCTGTGAAAGATCACATGATGAAAGTCATAGCACATCTCAACATTGCTGAACTGCATGGCGCTGAGATAGATGGTGAGACAAAGATTGATATGGTTGTCAATTCATTGTCAGATTCCTTTGATCAGTTCAAATTGGACTACACTTTGAACAAAAAGGAATACACCTTACAAGGCCTGATGCAAGATGTTCAAAGTGCTGAAAAGATCCTTGTGAAAGGCAAAGGTCAAGAGATTCATATGGTTGGTAAAGTTGCTACTGTTAAGGCCCGTCAAAAGGTCAAGAAATAACAGAAGAAAAAGCAACTTGGGCCTATCAAGAAGGATACCAAGAAAGTAACCAAGATCAAAGGGAAATGCTTCCTTTGTGGTGAAAAAGGACATTGGAAGAGAAATTGCCCAAAGTCCCAGAATAAGAAGGAAGAAGGTAATGTGAATTATCTTGAAACATGTTTTTTGGCTGATTCTACAGATTCTTGGATCATAGACTCAGGAGCCACTAATCATGTTTGTTATTCCTTGCAGGGGTTCCAAGAAAGGAGAAAGCTGAGTAAGAATGAAATCAATTTGCGCTTGGGCAACGGAACGTTAGTGTCTGCAAGTGCAGTGGGAGATATTAGAGTTTATTTGGATTCTAGAAGGCATTTAGATTTGATAGACATTTATTATGTACCTCAATTCAAGAGGAATTTAATTTCAGTTTCTTGTTTAAATAAATTTGGATATTCGGTTACTTTTAATAAAGTTTTTATTATTAGTAAGAATGACAAAATTATTTGCCAAGGTACATTGGAAAACGGTCTATACTTTTTGCATAGAAATATCTCTCACTCGTTAGACACAGAAATAACGGAACCTAATCATAAAAGAGTAAAATTATCAACAGATGAAACCTACCTTTGACACTTACGCTTAGGTCATATTAACCTTAATAGGATTAAAAGATTGGTATGTGACGGACCTTTGAGTGACTTAAAGGTTGATGATCTACCAACTTGTGAATCTTGTTTGGAAGGTAAAATGACCAAAAGGACGTTCTCTGCCAAAGGTGCAAGAGCCACTGAATGTTTATGATTGATACACACTGATGTATGTGGACCTATGAGCATTCAAGCTAGAGGTGGATATAAGTACTTCATCACCTTCACAGATGATTACTCGAGATTTGGTTATGTGTATCTCATGCGACATAAGTCGGATGCTTTTGACATGTTCAAAGCATTCAAAGCTGAAGTGGAAAATCAGCTTGAGAAACACATAAAAATCTTGAGATCTGATCGTGGTGGAGAATATCTATCTGGTGAGTTTCAGCAATATCTTATTGATAATGGGATTGTTTCTCAGTTTTCTGCACCAGGTATACCTCAACAGAATGGGGTAGCAGAAAGGAGAAATAGAACTCTTTTGGATATGGTTAGGTCTATGTTGAGTTATTCAACACTTCCTATTTCTTTTTGGGGATATGCTTTACAAACTGCTATATACATTCTAAACGATGTACCATCTAGGTCTGTTCCTAAAACACCGCATGAGTTGTGGACTGGGCGCAAGCCTAGTTTACAACACTTAAGGATATTTGGTTGTCCTGCGCATGTGTTAAAAGGAAAGACAGAAAAGATGGAGTCCCGTTCAGAAACATGTATATTTGTAGGGTATCCAAAAGAAACTAAAGGATATTATTTCTATAGTCCTTCAGATCTTAAAGTATTTGTTTCGACAAATGCTAAATTTCTGGAAAAGGACTATATGAATGATTTTGTGCCTAGAAGTAGAATTGTCCTGAATGAGATGTCAGGAGATACAATTCCACGAGAGGTTACACAACCTAACCCAATTGTAAGTTCCGATCCAACACAAGATCAACAACCTACCATTCCTCGTCGTAGTGGGAGGGTTAGAACACAACCCGAAAGATACATCGGTCTGGGAGAATCAGTGGAGAATCTCCTGGACGACGATGATCCCTACACGTACAAGGAAGCTATGGAGGATGTTGATAGTCGCCATTGGCAAAAAGCAATGCAATCTGAGATTGAATCTATGTTCGATAACAAAGTCTGGTCCCTTGTAGACTTGCCTAAAGGGATAAAACCCATTGGGTGCAAGTGGGTATACAAGAGGAAAAGAGGTATGGATGGTAAGGTGGAAACCTTTAAAGCTAGATTGGTAGCTAAAGGGTATACACAGAAAGAAGGTATCGATTACGAGGAAACCTTCTCTCCTGTGGCCATGCTTAAATCCATTAGGATACTCTTATCCATTGCAGCATCTTTAGATCTAGAGATTTGGCAAATGGACGTCAAGACAGCTTTCCTTAATGGAAGTCTTGACGAAAGCATCTACATGATGCAACCAGAGGGATTCATTGAAAAGGGCCAAATGGAAAAGGTATGCAAGTTGCAGAAATCCATATATGGATTGAAGCAAGCATCCAGATCCTGGAACATAAGGTTTGATCAAGCTGTCAAAGGTTTTGGATTTATTCAGAATCCTGACGAACCTTGTGTATACAAAAGGATTAAGGGCGACAAGTTGGTTTTCCTGATTCTTTATGTTGATGATATACTACTCATTGGAAACGATGTAGGTGTATTGACATCAGTAAAAGAATGGTTAGCAAAACAATTTGATATGAAGGACTTAGGAGAAGCAAGTTTTATTCTAGGTATCCAAGTAATAAGGGATAGAAAGAATAGAACGATTGCATTATCCCAAGCTTCATACATAGACAAGATCTTGTCTAGGTTTTCCATGCAGGATTCCAAGAAAGGTATGTTACCTTTCAGACATGGAATCAAGCTTTCTAAGGAACAAGTTCCTAAGAATGAGCATGAAGAGCAATTCATGAGTAGAGTTCCATATGCCTCGGCAGTTGGAAGTCTCATGTATGCAATGCTCTGTACTAGACCAGATATTTGTTTTGCTGTTGGCATAGTTAGCAGGTTTCAATCGAAACCTGGTCCTGATCACTGGACGGCAGTCAAGCATATTTTCAAGTATCTTAAGAGAACGAGAGATAATATGCTTGTATACTCTGGAGGGGATTTGATTCCCGTTGGGTATACAGATTCTGACTCCAGAAAATCCACATCAGGGGCTGTGTTTACTATTGGAGGAGGAGCAGTTATATGGAGGAGTATCAAGCAATCTTGTATTGCTGATTCCACCATGGAAGCTGAGTATGTTGCTGCATGCGAGGCTGCCAAAGAGGCTGTTTGGCTCCGCCAATTCTTGATTGACTTGGAAGTGGTTCCTAGTGCGAATAAGCAGATCACTATCTACTGTGACAACAGTGGAGCAGTGGCTAATTCGAAAGAACCAAGAAGTCACAAGAGAGGTAAACACATTGAAAGAAAGTATCATCTTTTAAGGGAGATTGTTCAAAGAGGTGACGTGACGATTACCAAAATCGCGTCAGCAGAAAATCTAGCGGATCCCTTCATAAACGCTCTACCTCAGAAGAGTTTCGATGGGCATCTAGAGAACATGGGCTTGAGAGATATGACACATTTGCTATAGTGCAAGTGGGAGATTGTTAGGATTATGCTCAATAGCAAGAGTGTAATGTTGTAATTAACAATCTTTTTCATATTAATAAAGTGATTTCTGGTTTAACAAATCGTATAGCATTTATAGTTTAATATTATAATTGTCAAAGTAAATAATCATAAGGTCTAAAGACTATGAGAAAAGAAGAATTGTTCGTACATCTGGATATGTATGTGGTAGACACAATTCTTTAGTTAGTCTTGAATAATGTTCACAACTTAAGTTAAAGGTTGGGCACCTTTATCTTGTTAAAGTTGTAGAATTCTTTTGCTAGCATTTGAGTGGGATCAAATGAGATATGATGAGTCTAAATCATCGGAGTGTCTTCGAGCAAAAGGATCTAGTGCACTGGGTGCATTGAACAGGATCAAAATGAAAAGCTTTATCTAGAACCGTCAATAGATAATAGTCTTTTCATTATCAGGACAATCGGAGAGTCTATCTTAATCCTGAGATAAATGATGGACTTATGGTTGCAATTGATATCATTTGAGTTATCAATAAGTATGATTATATCGCATAGTCTATCCTCGATAGTTTGGTGATATTCATTTGTTAATCGATAGAGGACTTCATTTATAGATATGGACATCGTGGCTCCATTTAATTAAATGAGAGTATAATATCATCATATGGATGTTTTGAGGTAATTGGATATTAAATCTCAACGTTGAGTTTTTGATAGTGTCTATTGAAAACATGGCTTCTGGACAAGTCAAAATATCCAAGTTCAAAACGTGGTCATATGAGTAAATATGGTAACTTGGAGAGTTATAGGCGGTCTATGAACTCTTGGCGATTACTGATATTAATCACGAGGATACACTATCTCCTATATGATTGTCTAAGGTATGAATGAGGAGCATCGTCCTTTTCTATCTTTATTTAAGAGTTCAATTTTAGCTCTTTAGTGGAATGAGTTAAAATTAATGGATCGGACCTAAGTGAATCATTTGTTGATTGTGATTAGGTTATGTCTATTGAAGCTTAAATTTAGATGGCCCGCCAAGATCCCAATCCACACGGACTTGCATGGATCACTTGATATATTCTACCGGACCAATTTAAGGGTCCATCAAGAATTGCATTTAATATATTAAGAATATAATTTGCACATTATTTAAGTAATGGGCTGCTCAATTATATTTATATATTAATGAAAGACATGTGGGCTTGTTTCTTTTAGTAAGAATGGGTCTGGTTCACATGTGGGCTTTTTATTTAAATTCCAATGGATTAAATGAAATAAGAAAATAATATTTTGGCCCATTTATTCAAGTGGGGCGGCAAGGTTAAGTTTTAACCTAATATATTATTTTGTTTCATTTGTTTTAATTAAATAAGAATTAATTAATTTATTAATTAATTGTTTAATTAAGAAACAAATCTTTTCTGATTAGGAAATATGATTCCTAATGTTATACTATTGTTGGTAGTATACTAAAAGTAAAAGACTTATTTGGTAAGAAAATAAATAATTAATTTTATTTATTTAATCAAATAAGAAGTCTTTTAATTTAGTCATTAAAAAGAATAAAATAACTATGAGTTGGATTAGGGTTAGAAGTCTATTCTTTTATGGAAATTAGGGTGCAACACAAACCTTTGGAGGTGGTGATTTGCGGCAACCCTAGTGCAAAAAGAAGAGAGATTTCGGCAACCCTAAAAGACAAGGAGAAGAAAATTTGGCCATCTATATAAGTGCTCTTATAGATTTCGGCCACCACAAGTTGTTCTGGAGACAATTTTTCTTCTTCTTCTCAATTCATAGAAAGCTTTTATTCTACAAAAACAAATAGGAGTGTTAGATTATTCTTTGATAGTATACTATTTGCTTAATCATCAATAAGCTTGTGTATACGATATCGATCTAGGTTCACGCGAGTTTCGATCATTAGATTAAGAACTCAAAAGTGACCGGAATAATCTCAGTCATTCTTTTGATTGTTTTTGTGACTAACAAAGAAAAGAAAGTTTGTTTTGTCCATTCACAGGTTTGCAATTCAAAGAAAAAGGGAGACCACGCTCCTAGGTGATCCACGTTCGTGCTAGGATTGAAGATCTTGCGGATTACCATCGACGTAAGTCAATCGGATCACGCGACAAAAGGTATTCTACTTTTTGGTTATTGTATATGCATGTTTAATTAATTAAAGGGTTTAAGGTTCATAAAGGAAAAATTTTAAAAGTCACTAAATCTTATTTTTAGTCTCGCTTCCGCTGCGTGTACTACGGTATTTTTCCCTACAACCACTGGGTTCTCTGCCATCTGTTCCCTGAAGATGGGGCGTTCACTTTTTACGACTCAGTGCATGCCAAAAGCAACGCAGCGTAGAGGTTAGGGCAAATGCACTGTGTCAGCTACCTAATGCCCTCCCTTCTCCACTAGTCTGGGTACTATGAGCATAAGGGGATACAAGTATATACGAAGCCATTCAAGCCTGTTGATTACGCCAGAAAAGATTTGCCAACCCAAAATGATGGGTACGTAATTAATAGTCGTTAATTTCTCGCATAACCCTTTGCAACAGTTGATTTTTTCTTCAGTCTTCATATATGTATTTATTTTCATACTTTTTGTATACGTTTTCACTTTTCAGTATCCAGTGCGGCGTCTACATGTGCCAGTTTGCTGAATTTATATTAGAAAGAACGAAAGAACCTTGGAATTTCCACTTTACAGGCGTGCCGTTGGTTAGGGCATGGATGGCACATGAGGTTTACACGAACGCAACAATGGAGTGAGGCAGCACCATAACCGCCCAGCAATCATTTTGTACCATTTGCACATGTCCTTACTCAATCACATTATCACTGGACATTGCACTCGTGTGTAAGATTTTTCAAAGCATTGTCAACACATCATTCTCACACGATTACACAACTATTACTCTAACCTCACACGATATAAAATGTGTTGCAATGATTACACGATAATGGTCCATGTAAGGTTCCCATTTGTTGATTGGCTCATTTCGTGGACAAACCACATGTTGGGGGTTCTTTGTAAGGGTAGCCTAGGTATCGTTGTTTTTACTCAAGCCCTTTGAAGACCTCGTCTTGATAAGCACCGAAGGTAAATTTCTATGTGCTTACTTTTCTTTAAAGAGATTAGTTGCACACACACACAGTTAACATACATTGCATATGTGTGCATTCTCTTCACTTGCCACATTTCACACTTGCACTTATTTGTTATATTTTGTTGTGTGTAATTGTGTCTTGTTGTCTTGTAATTCGTTTCTTGATTGTTTTCAGAAACGTCCGCGCATGCACTAGAATGTGCTTGGTTTAGCGTGAGGACCGCCTACGGAGAATGCCCTTGGCTTCTCCTTGGTTTTCAGCTTTGTTGGTGATCGGCGGTTATGATCGGTGGCCTGGCCACCGAATGAAACCGCCGTTTGCTTCCAGTAGTGTATGGAGCAATTCTATGGTTATGATCGGTGGTCACGGCCGCCGTTCGAAATCGCCGTTCAAGACCTGATTGATTTTATCTCTCGACCTAATTCGGCGGTTGAAACGGCGGTCACGTTTGAAACCGCCGTTTTCATACCTGATTGATTTTTAATCTCAGGTTTGATTCGGCGGTTGGATCGGCGGTCACGAAACCGCCGAATGAAACCGCCGTTGGTCCCATGTTCCTTTCGGGCTAATTCGGCGGTTATGAACGGCGGCCTGGCTGCCGATTTAAATCGCCGATCGGTGCGTTTCAGGGGCAAACTTGTCTTTTCACATGCTCTGTTTTTCATGCCTATAAATACATCACTTTCTCTTGTTCTGAATGTGACTCTTTAATCATCAAGAACCCTATTTTAAAAAGAGAGATTTTTAAGAGAGAAAGCTATCAAGTTTGCTCATCAAACACTCAAACCAAAATCCATTTGCATCAAAGTTCATCTAGCATTCTCTAGCATATCTAGGATGCTTGCTTGCATGGGTCTTTGATCATCACACTTGCTTTGGTAAGTTTTTCACTATTATCATACATAATTAGTGTTTAATTTATTATGGCATCTCTTTTATTACTTGATTGTTCTTAGATTATATTCTAATATTCAAGATAGAGATTGTTGTGTTGATTTGATTGAGTGTTGTTTTTATGATAGATATCTAGGTTTCTCTAATCTATGATTATCTATGCTAATTGACATGTCATTTAGCTTTAATATCTAGGATTGTTTTTAATTGCATATTCATCATCTTAGATAAGCATATAGGGTTTCCCTTGCTCTATGTTGCATTTGAATATTCATATATTCACTTAGGGTGTTAATATCTTTTTAGAGAATTAAGTCTTGTGTTGTGACCGGGATTAGGTTGCTTAATTCGCAAGCAATCGGACTAGGTTCACTCATACCGGGATTAGGTAGGTGTGTGATTACTTCCAGGATTAGGTTGTAATCGTTTACACATTTAGTGGATTCGAGGTTCGAGTGTGGCTTACTTACTAGCCCGTGGTTTTTCCCGTGAGGGTTTCCACGTAAAAATCAAGTGTTATTTAATTTCCGCATTTTATACTTGATTTATTGCTTTATCTATTTAGGGGTAATTTCATAATTTGGTCTAACACAAAAAATTGGGTAAAAAGCTTAAAATCTATTCACCCCCCCTCTAGATAGTTTTATACACACCGTGTTATAATTTGTTTCAATTGGTATCAGAGCGGGTTCCTAGACATACATAGGTGATCCTTGCTTATTTTGGTGTGTTTTGCATTTTGTGTGATTTTTTGATCATTCATACATTTGCATTCATTTCATTCATTCATAAACACTATGAGTGGAAATGGTGGAAATGGTGGTGGCAACGAAGGTGCTTCAAGCACAAGGCCTCCACTTCTTACCGGATTGAACTATTCCCAATGGAAAGGGAAGATGGAATCCTACATATGCCAAATTCATGACCGTGCATGGATGGCAGTGGAAGACGGATATGATCTACCCAAGATGACTCCCGATGGTGGAGGAGAAGAAGTATTGAAGCCTAAGGCGCAATGGAACGCGCAAGAGTTTAAGGCTTCAAAGTGGAATAGGAAGGCGATGCATGCCATCTTGTGTGCTATGGATGAAAATCAATATAAATTGATTCAAAATACTAGGATAGCTAAGGAGGCTTGGGACATCCTAGAGATTGCACATGAGGGAACCGAAGTGGTGAAGGACTCCAAGCTTTAAGTCCTCCAAACTTGTAAGGATTCCCGTTGTTTTTAATTGGCTTATTTTGTGATCAAACCATATGTGGGGGTTCTTTGTAAGGGTAGCCTAAGTATCGGTCTTCTTGTTCGAAGCCCTTTGAAGACCTCGTGTTGATAAGCACCGAAGGTAAATTTCTATGTGCTTACTTTTCTTTGAAGAGATTAGTTGCACACACACACTAAACATTCATTGCATTTGTGTGCATTCTCTTCGTTTGTCACAATTCACACTTGCACTTATTTATTATATTTTGTTGTGTGTATTTGTGTCCTGTTGTTGTGTAATTCGTTTCCCGATAACTTTCGGAAACGTCCGCGCATGCACGAGAATGTGCTTGGTTTAGCGCGAGGACCGCCTATGGAGAATGCCCTTGGCTTCTCCTTGGTTTTCACCTATCTAGGTGATCGGCGGTTATGATCGGCGGCCTGGCCGCCGAATGAAACCGCCGTTTCAGTCCAGATTGGTCTGAAGCATTTCTGCGGTTAAGATCGGCGGTCACGACCGCCGTTCGAAACCGCCGATTCAAGACCTGATTGATTTATCTCTCAGTCTAATTCGGCGGTTGAAACGGCGGGCATGAAACCGCCGTTCGAAACCGCCGTTCATACCTGGTTGATTTTGATCTCTCTGTTCTGTTTCGGCGGTTGGAATCGGCGGTCACGAAACCGCCGAATGAACCGCCGTTTATGCTCATTTCTTCACGAGCTCAATTCGGCGGTCATGAACGGCGGCCTGGCCGCCGATTGAAACCGCCGATTGGCGCGTTTCTTTGAAACTTACTTAAACGACCACACTTTGATTTGGCCCCCTATATATATGCCATTTTGACTTTAGGTCAATTAAGAGAGTTCATATTCAGAATTCATACTTAGGATATTTTTCAAAGAGAAGAAAAATTCCAAGAACTCCATTCTTGATTCTCAAACACTTTTTCATGATCATCAATCATCATCTAGCATCATCTTAGATCATCTAGATGTCATCTAGCATGGAATCTTCATCATACTTTGCTTGGTAAGCTTTTCACTAATATCTTACATGTTTTGTGTTTCTCTTATCTAGCAATCTCAATTAATTACTTGTTTGTTATTTTGTATGCTTTAAATACAATATTGAGATGAGTATGATGTATGTTTGAGATTTTATATTGTGCTTGCATATTAGGTTTTGTGCTTAAAATTGATTAGCTAAACTAATTGACATGTCATTTAGTTTTGATATCTAGGATTGTTCTTAATTGCATATTAATCATCTTAGATAAGCATATAGGGTTTCCCTTGCTCTATGTTGCATTTTGGATATTTACATATATTCACTTAGGGTTGTATTCTCTTCATAGAGAAAGTAAGTCTTGTGTGTAGCATCCGGGATTAGGTTGCTTAGAACGCAAGCAAATTGGACTAGGTTCACTCATACCGGGATTAGGTAGGTGTGTGATTACTTCCGGGATTAGGTTGTAATCGTTTGCACATTTAGTGGATTCGAGGTTCGAGTGTGGCTTACTTACATAGCCCGTGGTTTTTCCCGTGAGGGTTTCCACGTAAAAACCAAGTGTTGTTTTAATTTCCGCACCATATTACAATTGCTTGGTTATATTGTCTTGAGGGTATTTTCGTAATTTTGACTAACACGAAAAATTGGGTAAAAAGCGTAAAATCTATTCACCCCCCTCTAGATAGCTTTATACACACCGTGCTATTATTTGTTTCAAAACTCAATTCGAGATGCTTAAGATGGAGGAGAATGAGTGCTTCAACGACTTCGAGATCAAGTTGATGGATATAGTCAACAAAAGCCATCAACTTGGTGATCCATATTCGGATAGGAGAATCAAGCAAAAGATTATGAGATCTCTACCCGATAGGTTTGAATCGAAGGTGACGGCTTTAGAAGAAAATAGTGGATATAAGGATATGAAGCCGAGTGAGGTGATTGGGAGACTTCTAGCTTATGAGTCTAGGAAAGGGCCTATCTCCATACCCACTAAAAAGCAAAAAGGAATTGCTTTAAAAACCTCCAAGGATGAAAAGGAGGCAAAGAAGGTTGACTCGGATGAAGACCTTGTCTTGTTTGTAAAAAGGTTCAACAAGGTTATGAAGTTTAGAAGAAAGGGCTTTGGATCAAAAGGTCAAGATTTGAAGAAAAAAGGCTCTTTCAAGAAGTTTGAACCTAGGCAAGAAAGGACCGAAAGGAAAGGGGTCCGATGTTTCGAGTGTGGTGGCATAGGTCACTTTGCCCCCGAATGTGCAAATCACAATGAGAGGAAAAAGGGAAAAGTGATGGCCGCCACTTGGAGTGGAAGTAGTGATGACTCCATTGAGGGAGATGAGTCTTCAAGTGATGAAGAGCTCATGGCTAATCTCATAGCTTTTGCCTCCTCCCATAAAAGCAAAAGTGCTAGTGAGAAAGAGGAAATGAGTCAAGAGGAAAATGACTCAAGTGGAGAAGAAAGTGATTCCTCGTCTAACTCCATAAGTAGTTTTGTGGAGAAAGAGGTGCTTGCTAAATGCCATGCCGAGTTTAATGATTTAGCAATCAAGAGCACAAGAAAGATCAAGATGTTGAGAGAAGAAAATCTTGAGCTTGCATCTCATAATGACCACTTAGGTGAACAAGTGGAAAAATTCAAGAAGATGGAAGATAAGCTAAGAGAGGAGTTAGTCTTATCTAGGAGGAATGAAGAAAGTCTAAAGAGGGAGCTTGAAGAAGTTAGAGATTCTATGACTAGGATGGATTCTAGCACCAAGAAGCTTGACCATATGCTTGGTGTTGGAAAGAGTCCATGTGACAAGAGGGGTCTTGGGTATGAAGATGACAAGAAGATCTCAACCCTTGACAAACACGGTCTTGTTAGTGAAGATGGGGCCAAGAAGGCAAACTCAAGCTCAACCCCCTAGGGTCCCTCAAGCCAACATTCCTCCACAATTGGCTCACAAAGGAAAGAGACCTATCATGCAACCTCAAGCTAGGAAGCAATCTAGACCGGTTCAACAATGAAGAAGGATTGAACCCTTTCATCCACAAAGACAAAGACAAGGACAATGTATGATTCCTTATTTTACTCCTATATGTCACTTTTGTGGATTTAATGGTCATATTAGACCACATTGCTTTCGATATATAAAAATGTGCAATACTAGAAGCATGATAGAGAAGAAAAAGAAAAGAGCCATGATGCATGTTCCTAGGAATGATAATATTATTATGCATGATCCTAGGACATCTAGAGCCCATGTACCAAAGACCACTAAAAAAGCTAAGATTGTTTCTAGGTGGATTAGAAAGAATGAAAATGTTTCCCATGTTGCCCAAATAGCCTTGAAGGCAAATTCTTCTAATTTTTGGTATTTAGATAGTGGGTGCTCTAGGCACATGACGGGAAACAAGAGTTTCTTCGAGACTCTCGTTATGGAGGAAGGAGGATATGTCACTTTTGGTGATGGATCCAAAAAGAAGGTTGTAGGGAAAGGAACCATTTCCGTTCCCAGATTACCCTCCTTATCCGATGCTTTATTTGTTGATGGCTTGAAAGCCAATTTAATAAGCATTTCATATCTAAGTGATGAAGGATATTCCGTCTTGTTTTGTAAAGATGATTGCTCGATCCTAAAGCTCGATGGACAAACCTTGTTGAAAGGTATGAGATCTAGTGACAATTGTTATTGTCTTGAAGCTAGAATAGTCTCAAACAATGTCTCCATGGATGAACAAATAGAGTTGTGGCTTGAAAGACTTGGCCACATGAACTTTAGAGATTTGAGAACCATTGGAAAGTTCAATTGTGTGCATGGCCTCCCTAAGCTTGGGAAGAAAGCCAATGGTATTTGTGGACCTTGCCAACAAGGAAAACAAACTAAAAGCATGCACAAAAAGGGCAAGTATCTCTCCACCAAGGAGCCCCTAGAGCTTCTCCACATGGATCTCATGGGTCCTATGCAAGCCGAGAGTTTAGGTGGAAAGAGATACATTTTTATTTGTGTTGATGATTTCTCTAGGTTCACATGGACATATTTTCTTAGAGAAAAATCCGAAATTTTTGATAAGTTTAAAATGCTTTGTAATAAAATTCAAAATGAAATGAACTCTAATATTAAAAGCATAAAACAGATTAGAAGTGACCATGGGAGGGAATTTGAGAATGCTACTTTTGAAACCTTTTGTAATGGTTTAGGCATCTCCCATGAGTTTTCGGCTCCTAGGACACCTCAACAAAATAGAGTTGTTGAGAGGAAAAATAGGGTCCTTCAAGAGATGGCTCGTGTGATGTTGCTTAGCAACAATGTCCCTAGGAACCTATGGGCCGAAGCCATCAATACGGCTTGCTATATAGGAAATAGAGTTTTCCTAAGGCCCGGTACTAGAAACACCTCCTATGAGTTATGGAAAGGCAAGAGGCCAAATGTTAGCTACTTCCACACTTTTGGAAGCAAATGCTACATTTTGAATGACCGTGATCAACTTGGAAAATTCGATGCTAAGAGTGATGAGGGTATTTTTATTGGCTATGCCTTGAATAGTAGAGCCTATAGAGTTTTCAATTTAAAGACTCTAAGTGTTATGGAATCATCCAATGTAGTATTTGATGATACTAGGCTCAAGTCAAATGATCATGAGGAGGAGGTTATTTTTAGTGATGTTTCTCCTTTGGAGAAGGTTGTGGTGTCTCCTAATGTTGGGACATCTAATGTCAGCAATGATGACACACAACCTATTGATAGAGTTCCTCTCTTGGAATCTAAAGAACCCGCTCCATGGGTTAGGAAACTCCATGATAAAGAAGATATCATTGGAGAGGTTAATGAGGGTGTTGTGACTAGACGTCAACTTGCTAATCTTATTAGCTACACATGCTACACCTCTCAAATTGAACCCAAAAAGGTTGAAGAAGCCTTAAATGATGAATTTTGGGTTCTTGCCATGCAAGAAGAGCTAAACCAATTCGAAAGGAATGAGGTTTGGACTCTAGTTCCTAGGCCTAAGACCACTAATGTCATAGGCACTAAATGGATATTTGGGAACAAATCCGATGAGGATGGCAACATAGTGCGGAACAAGGCTAGACTTGTAGCACAAGGGTACTCTCAAATTGAGGGTATCGACTTTGAGGAGACATTTGCTCCCGTTGCCCGTTTAGAGTCTATTAGGCTTCTCTTGTCCATTTCTTGTGTGCACAAGTTCAAATTGCACCAAATGGATGTCAAGAGTGCCTTCCTCAATGGCTTCTTGCAAGAGGAAGTGTTTGTTGAACAACCCAAGGGGTTTGTGGATGCTCACCACCCCAACCATGTCTATCGCCTCAAGAAGGCTCTATATGGGTTGAAACAAGCACCGAGGGCTTGGTATGAGCGCCTCACTCAATTTCTTGTTGACAATTACTACACACGTGGTAGTGTTGACAAGACACTATTCATCAAAAGAAACAATGATAAGCTTTTCATAGCTCAAATATATGTTGATGATATAGTGTTTGGCTCCACCAACAACACCAAAGTCTAACAATTTGTTGATGTTATGTCTCATGAATTTGAGATGAGTCTTATTGGTGAGCTTAGTTACTTCATAGGTTTGTAAATTAGGCAACTAGATGATGGGATTTTCATAACCCAAGCCAAATATGCCAAAAACCTAGTGAAGAAGTTTGGTCTTGAAAAAGCCAAACATTGTGACACTCCTATGAGCACCACTTTGAAGCTAAGCAAGGATGCTAGCGGTAAAAGTGTGGACCAAACCTTATATCGTGGCATGATAGGGAGCTTGCTCTATTTGACCGCAAGTAGGCCCGATATATCATTTAGTGTAGGAGTTTGTGCTAGGTACCAATCCGATCCCAAGGAGTCCCATTTCTCTTCGGTTAAGAGAGTCATTCGCTTTGTGAATGGGACTTCTAATTATGGAATTTGGTACTCATTTGACACTAATCCTAGTCTTGTAGGATATAGTGATGCGGATTGGGCAGGAAATTGTGATGATAGGAAGAGCACATCGGGTGGTTGCTTCTTCCTAAGCAACAACTTGGTGTCTTGGTTTTGCAAGAAGCAAAACTCGATTTCCTTGTCCACGGCCGAGGCCGAGTACATAGCCGCGGGGAGTGGATGCACACAACTCCTATAGATGAAGCAAATGCTAGTGGACTACGGATTCAACCAAGGTACTCTCACTCTCTTTTGTGATAACATGAGTGCTATTAATATTTCCAAGAATCCGGTACAACATTCTAGAACTAAGCATATTGACATTCGCCATCACTTCATTAGAGAGCTTGTTGAAAATAAATGCATAGTACTTGAACATGTAGGTACTAATGATCAACTTGCGGACTTATTTACTAAGCCCTTAGATGCTACTCGATTAAAAACTCTTAGTAGATCTATTGGGATATGTCTTGTAGAGTGATGTTCTATGATTGACCCCATATGGGGAACTCAAGCAAAGAGAGCTATTTTGCATTCTTGTCACTTGCAAAAAATTTGAAATATCTTATGCCTCTTCTTTTAATTGTTTGAGTAAGCTTGGTTGCACATATGTATATATGTTTTCAATTCAATAAGTGTGAACCTTGCTTGTTTACAATCCATGTCATATTTATGTTCAAACATGCATTTTTGGACTAGGAGATGTATATAGGAAGTATGATTTGAATGACCTATGATTATCTCCATGACATGATGATTATTAAATAACATGCTAATGTCAAATGAAAAAGCATGAAATTCATATAACATGCTCACATGAAAAGCATGAATTGATGATTGCATACTCTTAAAATGCAAAACCTTGTGTGAAAGCTTATGAGACTCAAAATGAATAAAGGATCTTGTATCCATTTAAAGGAATTTACTTTCCAAATGTCTCTCCTTCTTTATTGGTTGACCATGGCTACTATCATACGGATATCTTATCCGGAAAAATCAAATAGGGTGCAAAGTCGCTCATGCCATGTTTCGCTTATAAAGTTGGATATAGTTGTTCTTAAATTGAAATCAATATATTCTATATCCTTGCTTTACTCATGACTTTGGTGAAATTGGTTTGAATTCTTATTAGAAACCTTTGTCATTTGCTTTGCCAAATACCATTGTATTTTGGACTTGAATGCTACATGTCTTGTATGCAAATCATGTTTGATTCACACATTTTCTTTCAAATAAATCTCCTTGTTTCTCTCCAATTAATTGAGATGCATAAAGTGACTTATATTAATTATGCAAATCTTGCATGCTACTATCTCTCGTTGCTATGAGTGACCCGGTTGGGGACTACTCCTTTGCCTATATCATGACAAAAAGGGGGAGTAGTATATGGTAAAGGGAGTTGCAAAATATAGAAGCAATTTTGCATATTGGGGAGAACATTCATTGAGGGGGAGTAACCCGTTGAGGGGGAGCATTGCATACACATACATTTCATAATGTTGTGCCTAATCTTTTAAAATGCAAATGCTTGTTTTTGTTCTCACTTGATTCATCTTACTTTTTACTTGTATTGGAAATTTTAGAAACTTTCTTTTCAGGGCTTGATTATTCTACAAGAGATTGAAGACTTGAAGTTTTATTTTCTTATCTCTTTGTGTTGTAGAAAATCATAGTTGTCCCGTAGTTTCTATTTCTTTGTGAGGAATCAATGTGAGTGGTGGTTTTGTCACGAAATAGCCAAAGGGGGAGATTGTATGGTTCCCATTTGTTGATTGGCTCATTTCGTGGACAAACCACATGTTGGGGGTTCTTTGTAAGGGTAGCCTAGGTATCGTTGTTTTTACTCAAGCCCTTTGAAAACCTCGTCTTGATAAGCACCGAAGGTAAATTTCTATGTGCTTACTTTTCTTTAAAGAGATTAGTTGCACACACACACTTAACATACATTGCATATGTGTGCATTCTCTTCACTTGCCACATTTCACACTTGCACTTATTTGTTATATTTTGTTGTGTGTAATTGTGTCTTGTTGTCTTGTAATTCGTTTCCCGATTGTGTTCGGAAACGTCCGCGCATGCATTAGAATGTGC
Source organism: Acer yangbiense (assembly GCA_008009225.1). Taxonomy (NCBI): domain Eukaryota; kingdom Viridiplantae; phylum Streptophyta; class Magnoliopsida; order Sapindales; family Sapindaceae; genus Acer; species Acer yangbiense. The sequence goes on along the minus strand of CM017773.1, from coordinate 20,163,384 downwards.
TTGGTTTAGCGCGAGGACCGCCTACGGAGAATGCCCTTGGCTTCTCCTTGGTTTTCACCTTTGTTGGTGATCAGCGGTTATGATCGGTGGCCTGGCCGCCGAATGAAACCGCTGTTTGCTTCCAGTAGTGTATGGAGCAATTCTACGGTTATGATCGGCGGTCACGACCGCCGTTCAAGACCTGATTGATTTTATCTCTCGGCCTAATTCGGCGGTTGAAACGGCGGTCATGTTTGAAACCGCCGTTTTCATACCTGATTGATTTTTAATCTCAGGTTTGATTCGGCGGTTGGATCGGCAGTCACGAAACCGCCGAATGAAACCGCCGTTGGTCCCATGTTCCTTTCGGGCTAATTCGGCGGTTATGAACGGCGGCCTGGCCGCCGATTGAAATCGCCGATCGGTGCGTTTCAGGGGCAAACTTGTCTTTTCACATGCTCTGTTTTTCATGCCTATAAATACATCACTTTCTCTTGTTCTGAATGTGACTCTTTAATCATCAAGAACCCTATTTTAAAAAGAGAGATTTTTAAGAGAGAAAGCTATCAAGTTTGCTCATCAAACACTCAAACCAAAATCCATTTGCATCAAAGTTCATCTAGCATTCTCTAGCATATCTAGGATGCTTGCTTGCATGGGTCTTTGATCATCACACTTGCTTTGGTAAGTTTTTCACTATTATCATACATAATTAGTGTTTAATTTGTTATGGCATCTCTTTTATTACTTGATTGTTCTTAGATTATATTCTAATATTCAAGATAGAGATTGTTGTGTTGATTTGATTGAGTGTTGTTTTTATGATAGATATCTAGGTTTCTCTAATCTATGATTATCTATGCTAATTGACATGTCATTTTGCTTTAATATCTAGGATTGTTTTTAATTGCATATTCATCATCTTAGATAAGCATATATGGTTTCCCTTGCTCTATGTTGCATTTGAATATTCATATATTCACTTAGGGTGTTAATCTCTTTTTAGAGAATTAAGTCTTGTGTTGTGACCGGGATTAGGTTGCTTAATTTGCAAGCAATCGGACTAGGTTCACTCATACCGGGATTAGGTAGGTGATGTTCCACCAATTCCTTTTCCTGGGAGACTTAAAAGGGACAAGCTAAGTAAGGCGTTCAAAGAGATTTTTGATGTTCTTTCCAAGGTACATGTGAACTTGCCTTTACTCGAAATGATAGAAAATATGCCTGCATATGCAAAATTTTTCAAGAGCCTTCACACCAACAGGCAGAAGTTCGGGCCGAATCATCAGGAATACATAGCTGGCAGTGCTAGTGTAGTTTTGCAAAAGGAACTTCCTCCCAAACTGAAAGATCCGGGCATTTTTTGCATCAATATCATAGTAGGAGGTACCCAACTTGAAAGAGCAATGCTAGATGAAACAAATAATAGCACGGTGTGTATAAAGCTATCTAGAGGGGGGGTGAATAGATTTTACGCTTTTTACCCAATTTTTCGTGTTAGTCAAAATTACGAAAATGCCCTCAAGATAATATAACCAAGCAATTGTAATATGGTGCGGAAATTAAAACAACACTTGGTTTTTACGTGGAAACCCTCACGGGAAAAACCACGGGCTATGTAAGTAAGCCACACTCGAACCTCGAATCCACTAAATGTGCAAACGATTACAACCTAATCCCGGAAGTAATCACACACCTACCTAATCCCGGTATGAGTGAACCTAGTCCAATTTGCTTGCGTTCTAAGCAACCTAATCCCGGATGCTACACACAAGACTTACTTTCTCTATGAAGAGAATATACAACCTATGTGAATATATAAAATATCCAAAATGCAATTAAGAGCTAGGTTACTCTATATGCTTATCTAGGATAGTGAATATGCAATTAATTCAATCCTAGATATTAAAAGCTAGATGACATGTCAAATAACTTAGCTAAACATAGATTAACAAATCCTAGATAGCTATCAAAAATACAACACTCAATCATGTCAACACAACAATCTCTAATTTGTATCTAGAATATATTCAAGAGCATACAAATAATATAAGAGATGTCAATGATAAATAAAACACTAATTATGTATGATAATAGTGAAGAACTTACCAAAGAATATGTGTTGACCAAAACCCATGCAAGCAAGCATCCTAACTAAGCTAGAAAATGCTAGATGATATTTTGATGCATATGAGAATGGTTTTTGAGTGTTAAAAAGGTGTTCTTGATTTGATTTTCTCTCAAATGTCTCTCTTTTAAGTTTAGGGTTCTTAGAGTTAAAGAACATTCAATCTGAAAATGAGAAAGTGTGATATTTATAGACATCAAGAAAAGGGCAAGTGAAAAGACAAGTTTGCCCTTGAAACGCACCGTTCGGCGGTTTCAATCGGCGGCCAGGCCGCCGATAATGACCGCCGAATTGAGCTCGTGAAGAACAGAGCATAAACGGCGGTTCATTCGGCGGTTTCATGACCGCCGATCCTAACCGCCGAATCAGACCCGAGAGATCGAAATCGATCAGGTATGAACGGCGGTTTCTAACGGCGGTCGTGACCGCCGATCGTGACCGTAGAATTGCTCCTAGAAGCAAACGGCGGTTCCATTCGGCGGCCAGGCCGCCGATCATAACCGCCAATCACCAACAGAGGTGAAAACCAAGGAGAAGCCAAGGGCATTCTCCGTGGGCGGTCTTCGCGCAAAACCAAGCACATTCTAGTGCATGCGCGGACGTTTCCGAACACTATCGGGAAACGAATTACAAGACACATAAATACACAACAAGATATAACAAACAAAGTGCTAGTGTGTAATGTGACATATGAAGAGAATGCACACAAATGTAAGAATGCAAAGTGTGTGTGTGCTTCTAAATCTCTTCAAAGAAAGGTAAGCACATAGAAATTTACCTTCGGTGCTTATCAACACGAGGTCTTCAAAGGGCTTCGAACATTAAGACCGATACTTAGGCTACCCTTACAAAGAACCCCCACATATGGTTTGATCACGAAATAAGCCAATTAAAAACAACGGGAATCCTTACAATCTCCCCCTTTGGCTATTTCGTGACAAAACCATCACTCACAATGATTCCTCACAAAAAAAATAGAAACTACGGGACTATAATGATATTCTACAATACAAAGAGATAAGATAATGCAACTTGAAGTCTTCAATTCTCTTGTAGAATAATCAATCCCTGAAAAGAGTTTCTAACATTTCTAATACAAGAAAAGTGTGAGATTAATCATGTGAGAACAATACCAAGCATTTGCATTTTTAGAATTTAGGCACAACATTACCAAATGTATGCAATGTATGATAAATGCAATGCTCCCCCTCAACGGGTTACTCCCCCTCAATGTATGTTTTCCCCAAAGTGCACAAAAGCTTCTATATTTTGCACCTCCCCTTACCATATCCTACTCCCCCTTTTTGTCATGATATAGGCAAAGGAGTAGTCCCCAATTGGGTCACTCATAGCAACGAGAGATAGAAGCATGCAAGATATGCATATATAAATAAGTCACTTTATGCACTTCAATTAATTTGAGAGAAACAAGGAGATTTATTTTGAGAAAATGTGTGAATTCAACATGCTTTGCATACAAGACATATAGCATTCAAGTCCAAAATACAATGGTATTTGGCAAAGCAAATGACAAAGGTTTCTAATAAGAATTCAAACCAATTTCACCAATGTCATGGGAAAAGCAAGGATATAGAGATTATTGATTTCAATTTAAGAGCAACTATATCCAACTTTATAAGCGAAACATGGCATGAGCGACTTTGCACCCTACTTGATTTTTCCGGATAAAATTATCCGTATGATAGTAACCATGTTCAACTAATAAAGAAAGAGAGACATTTGGAATGTAAGTTCCTTTGAATGGATACAAGATCCTTTATTCATTTTGAGTCTCATAAGTTTTCACACAAGTTTTGCATTTTTAAGAATATGCAATCATCAATTCATGCTTTTCATGTGAGCATGTTATATGAATTTCATGCTTTGTCATTTGTCATTAGCATGTTATTAAAGAATCATCATGTCATGGAGATAATCATAGGTCATTCAAATCATACTTCCAATGTAAATCTCCTAGTCCAAAAATGCATGTTTGAACATAAATATGACATGGATTGTAGACAAGCAAGGTTCACACTTATGGAATTTTAAAACATATATACATATGTACAACCAAGCTTACTCAAGCAATTAAAAGAAGAGGCATAAGATATTTCAAATTTTTTGCAAGATACAAGAATGCAAAATAGCTCTCTTTGCTTGAGTTCCCCATATGGGGTCAATCATCAACCTTCAACAATGAAGGTCATGAGGTCCTATAGACCTCCCAAGTCCATTTGGCTTGGATGAACCTATTTGAGACTTGATAGTCTCGTAGCAAGCGGGTTCATTTTTCCTTATCCACATAGGTGTGACATTTTTCTTCCTAGTGGTCAATTGTTCTAGAGATCTAGATGTCATAGGATCATGTAAATGAATTTCTTCCTTCCTATGAGTATGCATTCTAGCTCTAGCTTTCTTTTTCTCAATCATGCTTTTAACTCTACACATTTTAATGTAACGAAAGCACTTTGGTCTAATATGACCATCAACACCACAAAAATGACATGTAGGGACAAAATTAGGAATCATACCATGTCCTTGTGCATGTATAGGAGCCTTCCCATGTCTTTGTGGTTGTCTTGGTTGTTGGATAGGATTTCTCCTTCTTTGTTGTTGACCAAGACTTGGTTGCTTCCACGGTTGAGTTTGCATGATTGGTCTCTTCCCTTGATGGATTTGAGTTTGAGGGAAGTTAGCATGAGGAACTCTTGTAGGTTGAGCTTGAGGTTGTCTTCTTGGAGCTACCTTCACTTGTGCACTATGAGAGCATTGTCCTAGCTCAATCTTCTTCCTAGGAGTTTGCACCGGTGAATCTTCTTTGTAGCTCAAGCTTTTGACAAACATGGTCTTGTTAGGAGTGGAGGACTCCTTACTATCTTCAAACCCAAGACCTCTCTTATCACACGGACTCTTTCCAACACTTAACATGTGGTCAAGTTTTTCGGTGCTAGAAACTATCCTAGTCCTTGATCCTTTAGCCTCTTCAAGCTCTCTTTTTAATTCTTCTTCATTCCTCTTAGATAAGTCTAACTCCTTTCTTAGCTTATCTTCAATATTCTTGGATCTATCCACTTGTTCACTTAAGTGGTCAACATGAGCTTCAAGGTCTAGATTCTCTTCTCTCAATCTTCGTATCTTTTCCTTGGTCTTCATTGCTAAGCTTTTAAACTCAGTGAGGTGTTTATCTAGAACCTTTTTCTTCACATATCCATGTGAGGAGTTAGATGAAGAGTCGTCTTTATTAGAGTCACTTTCTTCTTGACTCTCATTCTCTTCTTCATTGTAGGAGATCGGAAAGGCAAAATAGTTGTTCTCACAATCATTCAAGCTTGAGGGACTTCCTTCAACAACTTTCACTTTGTTGTCCCGCTTGTGAGAGCAACCTAATGCCAAGAATTTTGCCACAATCTCTTCATCACTATTACTTGAAGTGGCGACCTCCTCTCTTTCATCTTCCAAGTTAGCACATTCCTTGGAGATATGCCCGAATCCTCCACATTCGTAGCATTGAATCTTCTCTCTTGAAGACATCTCATGATATGGCTTGACATTCTTAATAGTGGACTTCTTCTTCTTGAAGTCATTCCCCTTTGAGCCATAATCACTCTTTTGAAGATTCAAGAACTTCTTGAATCCTTTGGCAATGAGTGCCATGTCTTCATATGAGTCATCCTCCTCCTCTTCCATCTTGGATGTCTTCAAGGCAATATCCTTTTTCTTCTTAGGAGGAGATGTGGTAGCCTTTCTTGATTCATAGGCTAGAAGTCTTCCAATGACTTCACTCGGCTTCATTTCCTTGTAAGTGTCATTTTCTTCTAAAGCCGTCACTTTGGGTTCGAACCTCTCGGGAAGTGATCGCATGATCTTTTGCTTGATTCTTCTATCCGAGTAAGGATCACCAAGTTGGTGACTTTGGTTCACAATGTCCATTAGTCTCACTTGGAAGTCATTGAAGTGCTCGTGCTCTTCCATCCTAATGGTCTCAAACCGAGTTTGAAGGACTTGAAGCTTTGAGTCCTTGACAACCTCGGTGCCTTCATGTGCAACTTCTAGGATGTCCCATGCCTCTTTAGCAATCCTAGTAATTTGAATCAGTTTGTACTGATTTTCACTCACTGCACATCGGATGGCATGAATAGCCTTGTTGTTCCACATGGAGTCAATAAATTCTTGAGGACTCCACTGTGCCTTAGGCTTGAGAACTTCTTCTCCTCCATCCGTAGAAGTCATCATAGGTGGAGCATATCCATCTTCAACCGCCATCCATGCCCTATCATGGATTTGGCATATGTATGCTTCCATCTTCCCCTTCCATGAGGAGTAATTATCGCCGGTGAGCAACGGTGGCCTCACGCTCGACGCTCCCTCTTTGCTCATCCCGAAACCACTCATAGTGTTTGGATGAATGCAAATGAGATGAATGCAAAATGTATGAATAAATCAAAAAATCACACAAAATGCAAAACACACCAAAATAAGCAAGGATCACCTATGTATGTCTAGGAACCCGCTCTGATACCAATTGAAACAAATAATAGCACGGTGTGTATAAAGCTATCTAGAGGGGGGGTGAATAGATTTTACGCTTTTTACCCAATTTTTCGTGTTAGTCAAAATTACGAAAATGCCCTCAAGATAATATAACCAAGCAATTGTAATATGGTGCGGAAATTAAAACAACACTTGGTTTTTACGTGGAAACCCTCACGGGAAAAACCACGGGCTATGTAAGTAAGCCACACTCGAACCTCGAATCCACTAAATGTGCAAACGATTACAACCTAATCCCGGAAGTAATCACACACCTACCTAATCCCGGTATGAGTGAACCTAGTCCAATTTGCTTGCGTTCTAAGCAACCTAATCCCGGATGCTACACACAAGACTTACTTTCTCTATGAAGAGAATATACAACCTATGTGAATATATAAAATATCCAAAATGCAATTAAGAGCTAGGTTACTCTATATGCTTATCTAGGATAGTGAATATGCAATTAATTCAATCCTAGATATTAAAAGCTAGATGACATGTCAAATAGCTTAGCTAAACATAGATTAACAAATCCTAGATAGCTATCAAAAATACAACACTCAATCATGTCAACACAACAATCTCTAATTTGTATCTAGAATATATTCAAGAGCATACAAATAATATAAGAGATGTCAATGATAAATAAAACACTAATTATGTATGATAATAGTGAAGAACTTACCAAAGAATATGTGTTGACCAAAACCCATGCAAGCAAGCATCCTAACTAAGCTAGAAAATGCTAGATGATATTTTGATGCATATGAGAATGGTTTTTGAGTGTTAAAAAGGTGTTCTTGATTTGATTTTCTCTCAAATGTCTCTCTTTTAAGTTTAGGGTTCTTAGAGTTAAAGAACATTCAATCTGAAAATGAGAAAGTGTGATATTTATAGACATCAAGAAAAGGGCAAGTGAAAAGACAAGTTTGCCCTTGAAACGCACCGTTCGGCGGTTTCAATCGGCGGCCAGGCCGCCGATAATGACCGCCGAATTGAGCTCGTGAAGAACAGAGCATAAACGGCGGTTCATTCGGCGGTTTCATGACCGCCGATCCTAACCGCCGAATCAGACCCGAGAGATCGAAATCGATCAGGTATGAACGGCGGTTTCTAACGGCGGTCGTGACCGCCGATCGTGACCGTAGAATTGCTCCTAGAAGCAAACGGCGGTTCCATTCGGCGGCCAGGCCGCCGATCATAACCGCCAATCACCAACAGAGGTGAAAACCAAGGAGAAGCCAAGGGCATTCTCCGTGGGCGGTCTTCGCGCAAAACCAAGCACATTCTAGTGCATGCGCGGACGTTTCCGAACACTATCGGGAAACGAATTACAAGACACATAAATACACAACAAGATATAACAAACAAAGTGCTAGTGTGTAATGTGACATATGAAGAGAATGCACACAAATGTAAGAATGCAAAGTGTGTGTGTGCTTCTAAATCTCTTCAAAGAAAGGTAAGCACATAGAAATTTACCTTCGGTGCTTATCAACACGAGGTCTTCAAAGGGCTTCGAACATTAAGACCGATACTTAGGCTACCCTTACAAAGAACCCCCACATATGGTTTGATCACGAAATAAGCCAATTAAAAACAACGGGAATCCTTACAATTTAGGTGCCAGTATTAATTTGATGCCTTATTCCATTTACAAGCAGTTAGGGTTGAATGAGTTGAAGCCTACAACAATGTCACTTTTGTTAGCAGATGGTTCAGTAAGATATCCAAGAGGGAATGTTGAAGATGTACTGGTCCAAGTTGGGAAGCTTATTATTCCAGCTGATTTTGTGGTATTAGACATGGAGGATGTGAGTAAAGAGACTAACATGAGACCTGTTCTTCTGGGTAGACCGTTCATGGCCACAGCAAAGACATTTATTGATGTGCAGAATGGAAAACTTTCAATGGCAGTGTTAGATGAGACAGTGGAGTTCAAACTTTTTGAAGCATCATCATATCCCGCCGGAGCTGATGATTGTTCATTCATCGAGGTTTTAGACCCTGGGGTTGATGGAATGTTCAAGGATGAGGATTTGGCGGATTGGGATTGGGATGATCAGAACGACAAGACTAACGATAGTTCTGAACTAGCTGAAGAAGAGGTTGAAGATTTTCAAGTTTCAACTGTCAGTTTTGCCAATGATCCACCACCAAAGTTGGAACTCAAGGAGTTACCAACAACTCTGAAGTATGTGTATCTAGGTGAGAATAAGACATACTCGGTGATTGTTGCTTCAAAGTTGCAGAGTAATGAGGAAGAAAGGCTCATCGGGGTTCTACAGAAACACAAGTCAGCTATAGGATGGTCAATTGAAGATATCAAGGGAATCAGTCCAACAATTTGCATGCACAAGATATTTCTCGAAGAAGAGTCTAGACCGTCAAGAGAGGCTCAGAGGAGATTAAATCCGATAATGAATGAGGTAGTGAAGAAAGAGGTCCTGAAACTTCTACAAGTGGGGATAATTTATCCCATATCAGACAGTAAGTGGGTCAGCCCGATTCACGTAGTTCCTAAGAAATCAGGTATTACCGTGGTTCGCAATGAGCAGAATGAGTTGGTTCCACAGAGGCTTCAGACAGGATGGAGGGTGTGTATCGACTACAGGAAGCTGAACACCGCTACCAGAAAAGACCACTTTCCTCTTCCATTCATAGATCAGATGCTTGAGCGATTGGCAGGGCACAGTCATTACTGTTTCCTCGAGGGGTATTCAGGTTACAATCAGATAGCTATCGCACCGGAAGATCAAGAAAAAACTATTTTCACTTGTCCATTTGGGACGTTTGCTTATAGAAGAATGCCGTTTGGTCTCTGCAATGCTCCGGGCACCTTTCAGAGGTGTATGATGTCAATATTTTCAGATATGTTGGAGGAAATCATTGAGGTATTCATGGATGACTTCTCGGTGTTTGGGGATTCATTTGACTTGTGTTTGCACAACTTTACCGTGGTCCTTCAGAGATGCGAAGAGAACAACTTGGTGTTGAACTGGGAAAAGTGCCATTTCATGGTACAACAATGGATCATTCTTGGACATGTGATTTCAAGAAGAGGAATTGAAGTGGACAAAGCCAAGGTGGAGGTGATCAGTAGTTTACAGCCTCCAAAATCCGTGAAGGATGTGAGGTCGTTTCTTGGGCACGCAGGTTTTTACAGAAGATTTATAAAGGACTTTTCAAAGATAACGAGGCCCTTGTGTTTGCTCCTACAAAAAGAAATTGATTTTGAGGTTAGTGAGGAGTGCATGGTAGCTTTTAACACTTTGAAGAGTGCATTGACCACCGCCCCAATAATAATTCCACCTAATTGGGAATTGCCCTTTGAATTAATGTGTGACGCTTCGGATTATGCCATCGGAGCAGTTTTGGGGCAGCGGGTAGATAAGGTTCCACACGCAATATACTATGCTTCTCGAACCTTGAATGACGCCCAATTGAACTACTCAACAACTGAGAAGGAGCTTCTAGCCGTAGTGTTTGCATTGGAGAAATTCCGGACGTACTTGGTGGGTGCCAAAGTCATTGTATATTCAGACCATGCAGCCCTTCATTTTCTTCTTCAGAAAAAGGATGCCAAACCTAGATTGATTCGGTGGATCCTCCTACTACAAGAATTTGACTTGGAGATACGAGACAAGAAAGGTAGTGAGAACGTGGTTGCTGATCATCTAAGCAGGTTAGTACAGGCAAATCCGGATGAGGTAGACAAATTGCCATTGCATGAGAAGTTTCCGGATGAACAATTGTTGGCTGTGAAGGATAGTGAACCATGGTATGCTGATCTGGTTAACTATTTGGTAAGTGGGGTAGTCCCAGAGGAATTGAACTCACAAGGAAGAAAAAAGTTCATTACAAAAGCAAAAAAATACTTTTGGGATGACCCTTATTTGTACACTCATGGTCCTGATTCTGTTATAAGAAGATGTGTTCCGGAATCAGAGCAGAGAGACGTTCTGAAATTTTGTCATGAGCTACAATGTGGAGGACATTTTGGTGCAAGAAAGACAGCCTTGAAAGTGTTGCAATCTGGATTCTTCTGGGAATCGTTACATAAAGATACAGTCCGGTTTTGTTTGGCATGCGACAGATGCCAACGTACGGGGAGCATAAGTAAGCAAAATGAGATGCCTTTATCTGGAGATCTGATAATAGAGCTTTTTGATGTCTGGGGCATAGATTTCATGGGACCATTCCCACCATCTTGCGGTTATAGTTACATCTTGGTAGCGGTTGATTATGTGTCAAAATGGGTAGAAGCAAAGGCCACAAGGAATAATAACGGTCAAACTGTGGTGAAATTTGTGAGGGAAACGATATTTGCAAGATTCGGGACCCCTAGAGCCATCATTAGCGATGGAGGTACGCATTTTTGCAACAGATCCTTTGCTGCACTTTTGAAGAAATATGGTGTAAGGCATAAGGTTGCTACACCATACCACCCACAGACTTTAGGACAGGTTGAGGTCAGCAACAGACAAATAAAGAGTATCATAGAGAAGACTGTTAATTCCACTCGAAAGGATTGGGCTTTGAAGTTAGATGATGCATTGTGGGCCTACAGGACTGCTTTCAAGACGCCTATTGGGATGAGTCCATATAGGTTGGTCTTTGGGAAGGCGTGTCACCTTCCAGCAGAACTTGAGCATAGAGCCTTATGGGCAGTCAGAAAGTTGCACTTTGATTATGACAAGGCCAGTGAGGAGAGGAAACTTCAGCTGTGTGAACTCAAAGAATTTCGCTTGGAAGCGTATGAGAGTGCAAAACTGTACAAGGAAAAGACTAAGTTGATACATGACAAGATGATAGTGCATAAAGACCTTCGTCCCGGTATGCAGGTGCTGGTGTTCAACTCCCGGCTGAAGCTGTTTCCCGGTAAGTTGAGGTCTAGATGGTTTGGGCCATTCAGGGTAACACAAGTTTTTCCCCACGGAGCTGTAGAAGTGCAAAACGAGAAGAATGGCAACAAGTTCAAGGTAAATGGGCATAGGGTAAAGCCTTACATTAAGGAGTTTGGAACTGTCATTCGATTGGAGGATTCCGTGCTCATAGAGCTGTAGAGCTCTCACACGTCTTGCCTAGACGCTAAATAAAGTGCTTGGTGGGAGGCAACCCACCCAGGTAACATTTTTCTATTTCGTTTATTTTCTTTAGATTAATTTGGGTCAGTAATTAGTGTGAGTCATATGCTTAGTGAAGGGTATTATTCATCCCAGGTTTGAGGGAGGTGAAATTTCTAGTTATGCTGAGCTTTGAGCAGATATGCTTTATGTGTGCTTGTTTGTCCTGGTCAGAAAAAGGATTCGGGCTGCAAATTCAGGAATTACCGCTGCCCGTACCGCTCAAGAGACACATGCACGGGCCGCAGTACGAGAACCTTCAACATACTGGAATGGCTCGCAGCCTAGACCGCTGAGGAGGACCATGCATGGGCCGCGTAAATTGGAGACCTGACTTCCTCCAAGACAGACCGATAGAATCACTGATCCCAGTGAACGAACTTTCTTAGTAAATTGAACACAGATTTTACTGCATCAATTCTATCGGTCAAAGCCAATTAATCTAGCAAGGATTACTCTAAGTGCGAAAAACTAAATTGCATAATGCTTTGTTTTGGAAATTGTTTAATTATAAAATTAACCTAAATTATGACTACTTGAACTAAAGACTAAAATCGAATCAAATCAAATCAAAGATCACACACAAGGAATGAATATATGGAGAGAAAAACTAGGGAATCGATGCACCTTTCTTAGACACTCAATGCTCTCAATCAGTCTCAATAAATACTTCAATAAAGTTTAGGGCTTGTTTTGATAAACAATTAAGAACGAATCTCTTTCCTACCACTTGCACAAAGGCCATGTATCAAGTAATAGTAACGAAATCTTTTAGAACAAAACTCTAAGCCAAATCAATGCAACAAGGCCATGCAAACATTAACTTTCAAAATCTATTAAGCTTATGATCATGGTTTAAATGGAAAAGGCCATTCACATCTAAACCCTAATCTCATGGATAAACTAAATCACAAACCCATATCAATTGAGGCCACAAAATAATATGAATAAGTAATGTAGAGCAATTAATTCAATAGACAAGACTAAAACCCAATTGATTAACAAAAGATAGACTAATTGATTACATAGAGTTGTCCAAAATTGGTTACATCAATCCCCTAATAAAGGTTTAGTTACACATCAATGGAGAGAATAAAAACATAGAAGAGATGTAGAGAAAACCCATATTTTATCTTGATAGCTTCTTGGCTGGAAATCTCCTTCTTCTTGCTTCCAAGAATCCTCCAAGGATGGATGATGTGAATAAAAGAATCAATGGAATGAATGAATGAATGAATGAAAGAATGGTGTTTTTGGGTCTAATCCCCTTGTGGTGGCTCTCTCTCTCGAGCTGATCGTCCTTTTCTTAAATATCTTTTTTTTTTTTTTTTTTTCATTTAGGGCTTCTGCCTTGTCCTGAGGAAACGAGGAAAGCAGATTACCGCTGCCCGTACCGCTGTGTAGGCACATGCATGGGCAACGGAAATCCAAAGGACAACAATCTGATATGGCTCGCTGGGTAGACCGCTTGGGAGGCACTTGCCTCCTGAGCGGTATGGGCAGCGGTAATGCATTCTTCTTGACTGCCTAGCGTGCCACCGATGGTGCACTTGCCTGATGAGCCGCACGGGCCGCGGTAAATGGCAAATTTAGCCTCTTCTTCCTCTTATGATTCCATCTTCTCCGAGAGACCTACAAAGGCTTAACAAACACATCAACCCACCAAAAGGACCCAAGAACAAGCATATACATAGGAAAAACGGGCAAAATATAAGCATAGAATTAGACTGATCACACTCATACTGGGATTAGGTAGGTGTGTGATTACTTCCAGGATTAGGTTGTAATCGTTTACACATTTAGTGGATTCGAGGTTCGAGTGTGGCTTACTTACTTGCTCGTGGTTTTTCCCGTGAGGGTTTCCACGTAAAAATCAAGTGTTATTTAATTTTCGCATTTTATACTTGATTTATTGCTTTATCTATTTAGGGATAATTTCGTAATTTGGACTAACACGAAAAATTGGGTAAAAAGCTTAAAATCTATTCACCCCCCCTCTAGATAGTTTTATACACACCGTGCTATAATTTGTTTCAATCCATATATACACAGTGGTCTGATTAATCTTTGTATTAATATGATTTTGATTAATACCTCACTAAATAGAAACGCTTGCGTCATATTCATTACGTCAGTGTAAAGTAATCAACAATTAACCTTTACAAACGATTTGACGATTCCTTGGGCTATCCTCTTTGCCATGCATCTCTTTAACATTTAATACCCATATTACACGATAAAAAAATTGTCGTACATAACGCGGTGGCAAGACATTTCAAATCCACCATGTAAACGCAACCAACAACGTTGGACGTAATATATACACGATACAATTGATCACCGTGTCACATATTTTCTGACGATACCTTCCAAAATATAAGACTGAGCTAATTTTTGGTGACCCAGTCTCCCCCTATCTAAGGGGGTTGAGCATTACCCCCGTCCCCGGTAAGTAATTAACCTCGTTATAACATATCTTTTTGTAATCTAAACATATATAAGAACACTTGAAAACATACATAAAAAACCCAGAAAAATTATCCCAACTGTCCACCTCACAACCACTCAACCCCTTCTTTCTGTAAAATCAAATAAAAAATAATAGGATCCTAGTCTCCACCTTACATCTTTTTGGGTTACAATTTCAAACTGAATTTTTTAGTCAATAACAGGTAGGTGGAGGTTCGGATCAAGAATTTTGTATAAATGGCTCCTCCAATCCATGAATCCCAAAATTCTTGTATAAATGGCTTCTCCAATCCATGAATCCCAAATTTTAATCGATATAAGGTTCCTTTCTGAACAACTTTAAGTTTAGAAGACAACCAATTTTTATTGGTTTTCATAATGAAACTGATGTACCTTTCTTTGACCCCATTTTATGTCAAATCCAATTCCAAAACCGTAATACTTACAACCGACTCCAAAACCACAATCTCCACACAGAGTCCAATTACCCGTCTGTTTTTCGATTTGCAGTTGACGTAAAGGAACCAGAAGACGATGACAGAAGATAGTCGGAGATAGGGAGAGAGGAAGTCGGAGATAGGGTGAGAGGAAATCGAGAGACTGAATTAAATCTTTGAATAAAAATTGTTACAAATTTTACAAAATATATTTTTAAATTTACCTATTTACCCTTAGTTATAATATAAAACATTAGTTACTACTCCTTACACGATACGTGAAAGATTATTACACGATAATCTCCCAATATCAGAATAACGCCTGGAAAGAGTCACAATAAGAAACCAAGAAGAAGAAGATTGCACAAGATAGTCCGAGGGAGAGAGAGAGAGAGACACAATTTTATTTCTGCTTGTAGTTTAATTTAAATTTTTTATTTCTATGTCCAACACTCCACCCGTCAGAATATATATCCATCTGTTCCCGACGCAATCTTTCGTCAGCCCATTTAAAACCATTAATTGCCTGAATTTTCCCTGTCAAAATATCCTTCTGATTGATTGATTGCATTGTGATCGGCCCACACGTCAGGTGACAACCTATATTATAAAAGATTATCTTATCACAGCAATATCTGTCCATTGGGATTACATTAGGAACTTAAACTCGTGTATTGCTTTCTCTGTAAAGATTCGTGTTAAAATTTTAAATTCGGGTTATAATTTTAAATGCAAAGTGTTATGCGTCAGTGCTACGTCAACTTGAAGCCAATTTCAAAGGCAATCAACGGGGCTTGCAGTATTCGATCGGAGGATTACAGTAATAAAGGTTTTTGTCAGTAGACATAGGAATGAGGTAATGATGAAATTGTATAAAATTGATTTCGTTGATGTCTCGCAATCAATAAAGCGTGGTGTTTTTTATGACTATTACATTCATCGCATCATCCGGATAGGGTTTTCCACCCTTGTGAAGTACATTTCATATTGTCGTTTTACGATCAGCATTAGAATATATATGAATTAGTATATGTTTACTAGACAAAGCTGGGCAGAACTGAAATTATATGATCCATACATCCTTAATTCTCTTCATTAAGGAACAAAAAAAAACAAAAAAAATCATATACCATACTTTAATATACTGTCATCAAACGGTGACGGGAACACAGCCACAATTTGATCATGCAATCGCCATCCACACTATTTTCTTTACTGCAACATACTACCAAATAAAAGCTATATAACTAATAAGACCCCAACGGATTTCCTAATACAACTTTCCATTCCCGTTCTTTTTATTTTTTGTGACTGTCAGTTGCTACATCTGTTCACCTTCTGTAGGTCATTAATAAGTCATTCCCCATTCCGCTTTATCACCGTATACGTCTTCCTAATCTTATGTATATCCACGGGAAGACATTGACGCAAGCTTCCCTTCAAGTAACTTGGAAAAAAACTCGGCTAGTTTGATGTAACTTGGTCCAGTAAGACATTAATAACGTCGTCCTCATTACTGACGGGATCAGCTCCGGTACTCGTCATAAAGAAAAAAGTGATAAGCTACGTAGTTTTGGAAGGAACGATTTTTTTAGTTTATGAGCTGCGTATTTCATTTTAGCACACTAAAATTTTAAAAATACATAACAGCCTAAAAGACCACAGGTTTGAGAATAGGTTTACTAACCATAAAATTCTAAAAATTTCTTGCGCTACCAATAACACATAATCATAACCAAATTCTAAAGTTCAGCATCTAACAAAAAAGAGGCCTATAACTAGCAACAACACACACAATAAAACAGAACCATGGTATGAAGTAATGTGATCAGCATCACACTAAACCATATCATTCAAACGGGTCACGAATTGCACAATCTCTTGTAAAAAAAAAAAACCCATTTCTCACTGTTAGGCGAAACGAAAACAAAACAATGAAATTAGCCCTAAAAACATAAATCGTACACAACCAAAAATATTTAGAGCCAACATGCAAAGTACAACAATATCACTGGTTCCAGCAATAAGCAAATTGGGTATAGAATATTCATTGTATGTTCGACACTCCATAGCCAGACTGAAACCCATTACCTATGGATACATACGAAGCCTTAATAATGAAATCGAAACAAACAAAAATATGATCAGAAACACAATTAGGATCAAAACAGACAACGACATACCTTCGACTAGAATGGGTGCGCCGTCGATTAAAGAAGTTGTTCTAGGTACGGCATAACAGTCCCTCCTTTGATGCTTACACGGTAGATGTCCTTCAGTAAGTATACACGAATATTCTAAGTCTGTTATATAAGGATTAAAATCGTAAATTGCAACCAAGGACCCTGAGGTTTGCTCTTTAGACAACTACAAATCACTTTTCTGAAAAATAAACAATCGCCTCCCTTCACTTAAAATATGTCAGTTAACTCCAAACGTCAACCATATCAAATTTGTATAATGACTCAATTACCCGTTAGTCAGTTCTCACTTCTCAGTTGTGAGCACCTACTTTCCGTTATGGAATAATAAACAAAATAATAAAAACATCCTTAAAGTTTAAATAAAATAAATTCCAAATAAAATAAATTCCGATTAAAGAAAACTATTTACAAAATCCAATTGACCGTCCGCATTGCCTATAAATATGCATCTGCCAGCAGATCAATGGGCAAGAGTTACTTTTGATTAAAAAAAAATATTGCAACAATGGGGCTTTTTTTTTTTTTTTTTTTTTTTGAATATTACAACAACTACCGGGACCGACGAGATTGGGCTCTACAAGCACAGCCTGTATCACAGCTCCCACGAACGGGGAGATAACACTCACACATTGGTGAGACAACACCACACTTGGAAGTAAAGCCAAGGTGGACAAAGAATATATATATACACAAATGGCATGCCATGGGTTTGAACCATGGTGGTGGATTTCTCACAAGGAGAGTCCAGCCACTGTGGCAAGAGCCCATTGGCAATATTGATTTTATTATATGTAATTATCCAATGCATTACTGTAATGTGTTGATGTGATGTGTACAGGCCACTAATCAAGCTTATTTAACTATCGAAACTCACACATGGTCCCTTGCCATAGTGGTGGGCCTTCCTTTGGGAACCCCTCCACCACCAAGGTTGAAGACATAGTGTCTGCATAGAGTTATGAAAATTTTCCTTGGCCCATTTCAAAACATGGGTGTTGTCCCACTTTGTGTGGGTTGTTGAAAAATCCTTCGTGTGGGTTCTCTCTCCCCGTTCGTGGGAGCTCCAGTCTGGGCTTCGCTTGGAAATCGATTCTTGATGGGTCCCAGTTGTTGTAATCATGTAATCATGTTCTGGATCTGTAATCCTGTATTCCTGTATTCCTGTTGTTGTTGTATTCCAATAAAAAAAATTAAAAAAACTATCGAAACTCCCTTACACATTAACTAGTTAACTAGAGGTAAGCATTACTCCGGACCTCAGGTGTTGCCACGTGTCATAAACTTAACCCAAAGTCCAAAGGTAACCCAAGGTTTGGGACACGTGGCAACACCTGATGTGGGGGTAGTGCTTACCTGTAGTTAAAGGGGTGAGCAAAATTGCACTCTTGAACAAACGGTCAATACTTTGTTTAACCGTGGTCCGTGGAGCCCACTTATAGGGGTTGAATCCATGAGAAAATATTCAATGCACCATTTATTAAGGGATTCAGCACTCAGCATATCAGTGAGCTTAACCAAAACCTTTTTCTGGGCACCTCTTCGATTAGCAAAAATGAAACTCCTCCCTTAATTAAGCAAACGGGTCTCCAGAAGAGACTCTTGGAGATGCTCTCACTCCCGTTTTAGGGTTGTTTGGTGGTCATGTCCGCACTTGGACATGGTCTTTTTTCCTTGACATCCTTTCCTACGTTTTTCATTCACCGAACTCACGCTTCAGAAATTTCAATGTCTTATCACGATTTAATTGTAGCATCAGTTATGATGACGAGGCATTGGAATATCTGAAGTTAGCGTACGGTGAAAGTGTTTACTTTTCCCATAGCGATGCCGTCGTTGATCGTTTATCGTTTTTTGCTTTTAAACCGATTTTGCGACACCCTTATCCGGACCACTTCCATTGTCCAAAACACCTGACGCAACGTATAGAATATCAGAACATGAAGGTATTGCTTTACCACTCTTTATTGCACAACATATTTTATTTACCAAAAATTGGTGAACATATAGCCGGATATGTTCTGTAACCATTTAACTAATTTCCCTTCACGATTATGTTTTTTTTATTTTTTTTTATTGGAATACAACAACTGGGACCCTGCGAGGATAAGACACAACTATAAGCACAACCCAGACAGACGCTCCCACAAAAGGGGAGAGAGCACCCACACAAGGGTGGGACAACACCCACAAAGGTGGGACAACATCCAAACTAGGAGGGCCAAAGAAAAATTGCATATATCCATGCATGCCTTGGCACTTGAACCTTGGTGGTGATGGTGAAGGGCTCCAAAGGAGGGTCCAACCATCTTGGCAAGGGGCCATTGGCCCTTCACGAATATGTTGTTCAAAGAAATGTACACAGCAACCACATATTAAGCAAAAGGACACAAATAGTGACAGGTCCTTTTGACCTCCGTTTTGTTTTGTTATTGTACCTAGACTGTTTATTTGGCTTTAGGTTGGATTAATTGTAATCAAACCAGTTGTTTTTCATCAGATTTAAATACTGGTACTTGGTTGCATGCACTTGTGACAACATCTTTTAAATCCAATGGCCCACATGCAAGGAACTAATATATTTTGACTAATGCTAGAGGACCCAAAAAACTAACCCAAA
Organism: Acer yangbiense; assembly: GCA_008009225.1. NCBI lineage: Eukaryota > Viridiplantae > Streptophyta > Magnoliopsida > Sapindales > Sapindaceae > Acer > Acer yangbiense. The sequence goes on along the minus strand of CM017773.1, from coordinate 20,143,888 downwards.
TTTTGAACCCATCCCCATGTGGCAACATCACATGGGATCTTTGGGAAGAGTGACATGGGCCCATGTTGTGTGTGATGTTGCCACATATTTGTTTTCAAAATTTGGGTTAGTTTTTTGGGTCCTCTAGCATTACTCATATATTTTATATTAGTTTGAACCGATAATAGAAAGACCGAAAACACACACACACACACATATATATATATATATATATATATATATATATATATATATATATATATATATAATTTCATGTCAGTGCATCATAATATAACTTCGTGAGGATATTGAATGTGAGCCACTCGTTTAACATACTTTGACTCAAGTGTGTATGCACTTGTCAAAACTAGTGGCTGACATTCAATATCTTGATAAAGTGTTATCAGGATGCACTGACCATATTGGGACTGGATATATATATTTACATGAATTTTCAAATGAGGACGTCCACATATAACTATAGGATATTAAATGTGAACCGCTAGTTTTACATGTTTTGACTCAAGTGTGTGGACACATTCGGTTTTATGTTATTTATATTAGGAGTGCATTTTTCCTCACTAGGGTGAACCATTACCACCCACTCCAGGTGTTGACACGCGTCCCAAACTCAACCCCGTAAGGGTCAATATGCATTTAGTACTGCATATGGATTAGGGGCATAGGGTACTCAATCTTTATTAGGTGTAATAATGCCTCACCGGTCAGCTCCCAGGCATATTGACCAACTAAAGGTTGGTTGTCACGTAACACAGATGAAATTTTAAAAATCTATAATCAGACAAGTGTGAGGCACGTGGCAACTCCCCATTGGGTGATCAGTCTGCAACATTTTCGATAAAGTATTCGGAAAGAGTATTTATTTAATCGTGTATTCAACTGAATGTTTATTTTATTTATTCTATTGTGTATTACCTTCAACATTGATTTTCATATCGCATTCGTCTATTACACTAAAGGTTCCTTCCTTTTCATTTGAACGTGTATTAACTTCACGCTTGATACTTGATATCCATACAATATCGTGTATTTTATTGAAGATTGAATTTCATCTTCTTGTCTATTAACTCGAAGGTAATCCCAACCTCTAATTAAAGTAACAGCAATCCATCCCCCTGAAGTATACGCGAATTCACATCTTGCCCCCTTGGCTTTTCTTTTAAAACCCCCTGAACTCTCATTTATTGCTTATGGAATCCAAATCACGTGGTGTATCGCATCACGTGGCTAGCACATCACGCATGTAAAGACGGGCAAGATCCCTGTAATAACACGTTATTCTTATTTGATTTTGTCATTTCTATTTTTTGATGCGTCTATGCACCCATGACATCAGTAGTCACATCAATTACTCAATTAGGTTACGTTTGGTGCGCGGCATAGGATTGGACTATTTTTAAGACATTATTCGATTAATTGTAGTCTTTCCCCGTTTCCCGTTGGTGCAATATGGGATTGGCCTAAATAATTGAATATTTAAAATATATATATTAAAAATCAATCATGATATTCGTTAAGATAATGTTTCACTATCCCATTAATTACTAGATTGCGTATTGATTAGCTATAGAATTTTTACATCAAAATTCTATATGCAAATTATAAATTAATTATTACAATTAATAACTAATAAAATTTCAATTTGTATAAAAAAACCAAGAGTCAATCCCATTATTAATGGATAATTAATATAGATGAAGAGCCAACTTCATAAATAAATTATAATTTATAATTCGACTTCTAAACTTACCCGATATTATTATTATTATTATTATATATATATATATATATATATATGTATCTTAACAATACAGTCTTTCTATTGTCAGTTCGTCCTGACAATAAATATATCAGGATGCAAAATGTGGACCATAGATTATGAAGAAGTTTTGATAAGTGCATGCACTTTGAGTCAAAGTATGTAAATCTAGTGGTTCACATTCTTCGTCCTGATATATTTATTGTCGGGACGAACTGATAATAGAAAATCTACTTAACAATAATAATAAACAATTATAAACAAAAAAAAAAAACAATTATTGATTTATTGTCAAGACGAACTGATAATAGAAAATCTGCTTAACAATAATAATAAAAAATTATAAATAAATAAAAAAAAAACAATTATATGATTGTTCAAGGTGAAGAAATATTCCAACTGTCCACTCTAATATATAGGGCTGGTCCAACCTATTGTACATAACTATAAGTGCATTGAACACAGAACGGTCACCATGTGGAATCAAAATTATATAACTCTGCAGCCAACCGTTTCCAGATTAATAAATGAAAACTTTACACATTACACATAATTGGAATGTCTTGTATTGTTTTTTTTTTTAGGAATACCAAATGAATTTAAAATAATAATGAATTTAATTATGTAAGGTTCCCATTTGTTGATTGGCTCATTTCGTGAACAAACCACATATTGGGGTTCTTTGTAAGGGTAGCCTAGGTATCGGGTTTATTGTTCGAAGCCCTTTGAAGACCTCATATTGATAAGTACCGAAGGTAAATTTCTATGTGCTTACTTTTCTTTAAAGAGATTAGTTGCACACACTCACTTAACATACATTGCATATGTGTGCATTCTCTTTACTTGTCACATTTCACACTTGTACTTATGTGTTATATTTTGTTGTGTGTATTTGTGTCTTGTTGTCTTGTAATTCGTTTCCCGATAGTTTTCGGAAACGTCCGCGCATGCACTAGATTGTGCTTGGTTTAGCGCGAGGACCGCCTACGGAGAATGCCCTTGGCTTCTCCTTGGTTTTCACCTTTGTTGGTGATCGGCGGCCTGGCCACCGACTAAAACCGCCGTTTGCTTCCAGTAGTGTATGGAGCAATTCTGCGGTTGGATCGGCGGTCTTGACCGCCGTTCGAAACCGCCGTTCAAGACCTGATTGATTTTATCTCTCGACCTAATTCGGCGGTTGAAACGGCGGTCAAGCATGAAACCGCAGTTTTCACACCTGATTGATTTTTCATCTCAGGTTTGATTCGGCGGTTGAATCGGCGGTCATGAAACTGCCGTTGGTCCCCTGTTCCTCTCGGGCCAATTCGGCGGTTATGAATGGCGGCCTGGCCGCCGATTGAAACCGCCGATCGGTGCGTTTCAGGGGCAAACTTGTCTTTTCACATGCTCTGTTTTTCATGCCTATAAATACATCACTTTCTCTTGTTCTGAATGTGACTCTTTGATTATCAAGAACCCTACTTTCAAAAGAGAGAATTTTAAGAGAGAAAGCAATCAAGTTTGCTCATTAAACACTCAAACAAAAATCCATTTGCATCAAAGTTAATCTAGCATTCTCTAGCATATCTAGGATGCTTGCTTGCATGGGTCTTTGATCATCACACTTGCTTTGGTAAGTTTTTCACTATTATCATACATAATTAGTGTTTAATTTATTATGGCATCTCTTTTATTACTTGATTGTTCTTAGATTATTATCTAATATTCAAGATAGAGATTGTTGTGTTGATTTGATTGAGTGTTGTTTTTATGATAGATATCTAGGTTTCTCTAATCTATGATTATCTATGCTAATTGACATGTCATTTAGCTTTAATATCTAGGTTTGTGTTTAATTGCATATTCATCATCTTAGATAAGCATATAGGGTTTCCCTTGCTCTATGTTGCATTTGAATATTCATATATTCACTTAGGGTGTTAATCTCTTTTTAGAGAATTAAGTCTTGTGTTGTGACCGGGATTAGGTTGCTTAATTCGCAAGCAATCGGACTAGGTTCACTCATACCGGGATTAGGTAGGTGTGTGATTACTTCCGGGATTAGGTTGTAATCGTTTACACATTTAGTGGATTCGAGATTCGAGGTTCGAGTGTGGCTTACTTACTAGCCCGTGGTTTTTCCCGTGAGGGTTTCCACGTAAAAATCAAGTGTTATTTAATTTCCGCATTTTATACTTGATTTATTGCTTTATCTTTTTAGGGGTAATTTCGTAATTTGGACTAATACGAAAAATTGGGTAAAAAGCTTAAAATCTATTCACCCCCCTCTAGATAGTTTTATACACACCGTGCTATAATTTGTTTCAATTGGTATCAGAGCGGGTTCCTAGACATACATAGGTGATCCTTGCTTATTTTGGTGTGTTTTGCATTTTGTGTGATTTTTGATCATTCATACATTTGCATTCATTTCATTCATTCATAAACACTATGAGTGGAAACGGTGGAAATGGTGGTGGCAACGAAGGTGCCTCAAGCACAAGGCCTCCACTTCTTACCAGATTGAACTATTCCCAATGGAAAGGGAAGATGGAATCCTACATATGCCAAATTCATGACCGTGCATGGATGGCGGTGGAAGACGGATATGATCTACCCAAGATGACTCCCGATGGTGGAGGAGAAGAAGTATTGAAGCCTAAGGCGCAATGGAACGCGCAAGAGTTTGAGGCTTCAAAGTGGAATAGGAAGGCGATGCATGCCATCTTGTGTGCTATGGATGAAAATCAATATAAATTGATTCAAAATACTAGGATAGCTAAGGAGGCTTGGGACATCCTAGAGATTACACATGAGGGAACCGAAGTGGTGAAGGACTCTAAGCTTCAAGTCCTCCAAACTCAATTCGAGATGTTTAAGATGGAGGAGAATGAGTGCTTCAACGACTTCGAGATCAAGTTGATGGGTATAGTCAACCAAAGCCATCAACTTGGTGATCCATATTCGGATAGGAGAATCAAGCAAAAGATTATGAGATCTCTACCCGATAGGTTTGAATCGAAGGTGACGGCTTTAGAAGAAAATAGTGGTTATAAGGATATGAAGCCGAGTGAGGTGATTGGGAGACTTCTAGCTTATGAGTCTAGGAAAGGGCCTATCTCCACACCCACTAAAAAGCAAAAAGGAATTGCTTTAAAAACCTCCAAGGATGAAAAGGAGGCAAAGAAGGTTGACTCGGATGAAGACCTTGCCTTGTTTGTAAAAAAGTTCAACAAAGTTATGAAGTTTAGAAGAAAGGGCTTTGGATCAAAAGGTCAAGATTTGAAGAAGAAGGGCTCTTTCAAGAAGTTTGAACCTAGGCAAGAAAGGACCGAAAGGAAAGTGGTCTGATGTTTCGAGTGTGGTGGCATAGGTCACTTTGCCCCCGAATGTGCAAATCACAATGAGAGGAAAAAGGGAAAAGTGATGGCTGCCACTTGGAGTGGAAGTAGTGATGACTCCATTGAGGGAGATGAGTCTTCAAGTGATGAAGAGCTCATGGCTAATCTCCTAGCTTTTGCCTCCTCCCATAAAAGCAAAAGTGCTAGTGAGAGAGAGGAAATGAGTCAAGAGGAAAATGACTCAAGTGAAGAAGAAAGTGATTCCTCGTCTAACTCCATAAGTAGTTTTGTGGAGAAAAAGGTGCTTGCTAAATGCCATGCTGAGTTTAATGATTTAGCAATCAAGAGCACAAGAAAGATCAAGATGTTGAGAGAAGAAAATCTTGAGCTTGCATCTCACAATGACCACTTAGGTGAACAAGTGGAAAAATTCAAGAAGATGGAAGATAAGCTAAGAGAGGAGTTAGTCTTATCTAGGAGGAATGAAGAAAGTCTAAAGAGGGAGCTTGAAGAAGTTAGAAATTCTATGACTAGGATGGATTCTAGCACCAAGAAGCTTGACCATATGCTTGGTGTTGGAAAGAGTCCATGTGACAAGAGGGGTCTTGGGTATGAAGATGATAAGAAGATCTCAACCTCTAACAAGACCGTGTTTGTCAAGGGTTTGAAGAATGAAGAAACTTCATTTGTGCAAATTCCTAGGAAGAAGTTAGAAGTTAGAAGTAGGACAATGTTCAAATGCACAAGTGAAGATGGGACCAAGAAGGCAAACTCAAGCTTAACCCCCTAGGGTCCCTCAAGCCAACATTCCTCCACGATTGGCTCACAAAGGAAAAAGACTTATCATGCAACCTCAAGCTAGGAAACAAGCTAGAGCGGTTCAACAATGAAGAAGGATTGAACCCTTTCATCCACAAAGACAAGGACAAGGTATGATTCCTTATTTTACTCCTATATGTCACTTTTGTGGATTTGATGGTCATATTAGACCACATTGCTTTCGATACATAAAAATGTGCAAAACTAGAAGCATGATAGAGAAGAAAAAGAAAAGAGCCATGATGCATGTTCCTAGGAATGATAATATTATTATGCATGATCCTAGGACATCTAGAGCCCATGTACCAAAGACCACTAAGAAAGCTAAGATTGTTTCTAGGTGGATTAGAAAGAATGAAAATGTTTGCCATGTTGCTCAAATAGCCTTGAAGGCAAATTCTTCTAATTTTTGGTATTTAGATAGTGGGTGCTCTAGGCACATGACGGGAAACAAGAGTTTCTTCGAGACTCTTGTTATGGAGGAAGGTGGATATGTCACTTTTGGTGATGGATCCAAAAAGAAAGTTGTAGGGAAAGGAACCATTTCCGTTCCCGGATTACCCTCCTTATCCGATGCTTTATTTGTTAATGGCTTGAAAGCCAATTTAATAAGCATTTCACATCTAAGTGATGAAGGATATTCTGTCTTGTTTTGTAAAGATGATTGCTCGATCCTAAAGCCCGATGGACAAACCTTATTGAAAGGTATGAGATCTAGTGACAATTGCTATTGTCTTGAAGCTAGAATAGTCTCAAACAATGTGTCCATGGATAAGCAAATAGAGTTGTGGCATGAAAGACTTGGCCACATGAACTTTAGGGATTTAAGAACCATTGGAAAGTTCGAGTCTATGCGTGGCCTCCCTAAGCTTGGGAAGAAAGCCAATGGTATTTGTGGACCTTGCCAACAAAGAAAACAAACTAAAAGCATGAACAAAAAGGGCAAGTATCTCTCCACCAAGGAGCCCCTAGAGCTTCTCCACATGGATCTCATGGGTCCTATGCAAACCGAGAGTTTAGGTGGAAAGAAATACATTTTTGTTTGTGTTGATGATTTCTCTAGATTTACATGGACATATTTTCTTAGAGAAAAATCTGAAACTTTTGATAAGTTTAAAATGCTTTGTACTAAAATACAAAATGAAATGAATTCTAACATTAAAAGCATTAAACGGATTAGAAGTGACCATGGGAGGGAATTTGAGAATGCCTCATTTGAAAGCTATTGCAATAGCTTAGGCATCTCCCATGAGTTCTCGGCTCCTAGGACACCTCAACAAAATGGAGTTGTTGAGAGGAAGAATAGGGTCCTTCAAGAGATGGCCCGTGTGATGTTGCTTAACAATAATGTCCCTAGGAACCTATGGGCCGAAGCCGTCAATACGGCTTGCTATATAGGGAATCGTGTTTTCCTTAGGCCCGGTACTAGAAATACCTCCTATGAGTTATGGAAAGGCAAGAGGCCAAATGTTAGCTACTTCCACACTTTTGGAAGCAAATGCTACATTTTGAATGACCGTGATCAACTTGGCAAATTCGATGCTAAGAGTGATGAGGGTATTTTTATTGGCTATGCCTTGAATAGTTGAGCCTATAGAGTTTTCAATTTAAAGACTCTAAGTGTTATGGAATCATCCAATGTCGTATTTGATGATACTAGGCTCAAGTCAAATGATCATGAGGAGGAGGTTATTTTTAGTGATGACTCTCCTTTGGAGAGGGTTGTGGTGACTCCCAATGTTGGGACATCTAATGAAAATGATGAAGTCACACAACCTACTACTAGAGTCCCTCTCTTGGACTCTAATGAACCCGCTCCATGGGTTAGAAGACTCCATAACAAAGAGGATGTTATTGGAGATGTAAATGAGGGTGTTAGGACTAGGCGTCAAATAGCTAATCTTATTAGCTACACATGCTACACCTCTCAAATTGAACCCAAAAAGGTTGAAGAAGCCTTAAATGATGAATTTTGGGTTCTTGCCATGCAAGAAGAGCTAAACCAATTCGAAAGGAATGAGGTTTGGACTCTAGTTCCTATGCCTAAGACCACTAATGTCATAGGTACTAAATGGATATTTAGGAACAAATCCGATGAGGATGGCAACATAGTGTGGAACAAGGCTAGACTTGTAGCACAAGGGTACTCTCAAATTGAGGGTATCGACTTTGAGGAGACATTTGCTCCCATTGCCCGTTTAGAGTCTATTAGGCTTCTCTTGTCCATTTCTTGTGTGCACAAGTTCAAATTGCACCAAATGGATGTCAAGAGTGCCTTCCTCAATGGCTTCTTGCAAGAGGAAGTGTTTGTTGAACAACCCAAGGGGTTTGTGGATGCACACCACCCCAACCATGTCTATCGCCTCAAGAAGGCACTATATGGGTTGAAACAAGCACCGATGGCTTGGTATGAGCGCCTCACTCAATTTCTTGTTGACAATGACTACACATGTGGTAGTGTTGACAAGACACTATTCATCAAAAGAAACAATGATGAGCTTTTCATAGCTCAAATATATGTTGATGATATAGTGTTTGGCTCCACCAACAACACCAAGGTTCAACAATTTGTTGATGTTATGTCTCATGAATTTGAGATGAGTCTTGTTGGTGAGCTTAGTTACTTCCTAGGTTTGCAAATTAGGCAACTAGATGATGGGATTTTCATAACCCAGCCAAATATGCCAAAAACCTAGTGAAGAAGTTTGGTTTAGAGAATGCCAAACATTGTGATACACCCATGAGTACCACTTTGAAGTTAAGCAAGGATGCTAGTGGTAAAAGTGTGGAACAAACTCTATATCGGGGCATGATAGGTAGCTTGCTTTATTTGACCACAAGTAGGCCCGATATTTCTTTTAGTGTGGGTGTGTGTGCTAGGTACCAAGCGGATCCCAAGGAGTCCCATCTCTTTTCCGTAAAGAGAATCATTCGCTATGTGAATGGGACTTCCAACTATGGGATTTGGTACTCTTTTGACACTAATGCTAGTCTTGTAGGCTTTAGTGATGCGGATTGGGCAGGAAATTGTGATGATAGAAAGAGCACATCGGGCGGTTGCTTCTTTCTAGGCAACAACTTGGTGTCTTGGTTTTACAAGAAGCAAAACTCGATTTCCTTGTCCACGGCCGAGGCCGAGTACATAGCCGCGGGGAGTGGATGCACACAACTCCTATGGATGAAGCAAATGCTAGTAGACTACGGATTCAACCAAGGTACTCTCACTCTCTTTTGTGATAACATGAGTGCTATTAATATTTCCAAGAATCCGGTACAACATTCTAGAACTAAGCATATTGACATCCGCCATCACTTCATTAGAGAGCTTGTTGAAAATAAATGCATAGTACTTGAACATGTAGGTACTAATGATCAACTTGCGGACTTATTTACTAAACCCTTAGATGCTACTCAATTAAAAACTCTTAGTAGATCTATTGGGATATGTCTTGTGGAGTGATGTTCTATGATTGACCCCATATGGGGAACTCAAGCAAAGAGAGCTATTTTGCATTCTTGTTTCTTGCAAAAAATTCTAAATAACTTATGCCTCTTCTTTTAATTGTTTGAGTAAGCTTGGTTGCACATATGTATATATGTTTTCAATCCTATAAGTGTGAACCTTGCTTGTTTACAATCCATGTCATATTTATGTTCAAACATGCATTTTTGGACTAGGAGTTGTATGTAGGAAGTATGATTTGAATGACCTATGATTATCTCCATGACATGATGATTCTTTAATAACATGCTAATATCAAATGAAAAGGCATGAAATTCACATCACATGCTCACATGAAAAACATGAATTGATGATTGCATATTCTTAAAATGCAAAATCTTGTGTGAAAGCTTATGAGACTCAAAATGAATAAAGGATCTTGTATCCGTTCAAAGGAATTAACATTCCAAATGTCTCTCTTTCTTTATTGGTTGAACATGGCTACTATCATACGGATATCTTATCCGGAAAAATCAAAAAGGGTGCACAGTCGCTCATGCCATGTTTCGCTTTTAAAGTTGGATATAGTTGTTCTTAAATTGAAATCAATATATTCTATATCCTTGCTTTACTCATGACATTGGTGAAATTGGTTTGAATTCTTATTAGAAACCTTTGTCATTTGCTTTGCCAAATACCATTGTATTTTGGGCTTGAATGCTACATGTCTTGTATGCAAAGCATGTTTGATTCACACATTTTCTTTCAAAATAAATCTCCTTGTTTCTCTTCAATTATTTGAGGTGCATAAAGTGACTTATATATATATGCAAATATCTTACATGCTTATATCTCTCGTTGCTATGAGTGACCCGGTTGGGGACTACTCATTTGCCTATATCATGACAAAAAGGGGGAGTAGGATATGGTAAGGGGAGTTGCAAAATAGAGGCAATTGTGCATAATGGGGAGAACATTAGTTAAGGGGGAGTAACCCGTTGAGGGGGAGCATTGCATACTCTTACATTTCATAATGTTGTGTCTTAAACTTTTAAAATGCAAATGCTTGTTATTGTTCTCACTTGATTAATCTCACACTTTACTTGTATTGGAAATGTTAGAAACTTTCTTTTCAGGGGTTGATTATTCTACAAGAGATTGAAGACTTGAAGTTTTACTTTCTTATCTCTTTGTGTTGTAGAAAATCATAGTTGTCCCGTAGTTTCTATTTCTTTGTGAGGAATCAATGTGAGTGGTGGTTTTGTCACGAAATAGCCAAAGGGGGAGATTGTAAGGTTCCCATTTGTTGATTGGCTCATTTCGTGAACAAACCACATGTTGGGGTTCTTTGTAAGGGTAGCCTAGGTATCGGGTTTATTGTTCGAAGCCCTTTGAAGACCTCATATTGATAAGCACCGAAGGTAAATTTCTATGTGCTTACTTTTCTTTAAAGAGATTAGTTGCACACACTCACTTAACATACATTGCATATGTGTGCATTCTCTTTACTTGTCACATTTCACACTTGCACTTATGTGTTATATTTTGTTATGTGTATTTGTGTCTTGTTGTCTTGTAATTTGTTTCCCGATAGTTTTCGGAAACGTCCGCGCATGCACTAGATTGTGCTTGGTTTAGCGCGAGGACCGCCTACGGAGAATGCCCTTGACTTCTCCTCGGTTTTCACCTTTGTTGGTGATCGACGGTTATGATCGGCGGCCTGGCCGCCGACTGAAACCGCCGTTTGCTTCCAGTAGTGTATGGAGCAATTCTGCGATTGGATCGGCGGTCTCGACCGCCGTTCGAAACCGCCGTTCAAGACCTGATTGATTTTATTTCTCGGCCTAATTCGGCGGTTGAAACGGCGGTCACGCATGAAACTGCCGTTTTCACACCTGATTGATTTTTCATCTCAGGTTTGATTCGGCGGTTGAATCGGCGGTCACGAAACCGCCGAATGAAACCGCCGTTCGTCCCCTGTTCCTCTCGGGCCAATTCGGCGGTTATGAACGGCGGCCTGGCCGCCGATTGAAACAGCTGATCAGTGCGTTTCAGGGGCAAACTTGTCTTTTCACATGCTCTGTTTTTCATGCCTATAAATACATCACTTTCTCTTGTTCTGAATGTGACTCTTTGATTATCAAGAACCCTACTTTCAAAAGAGAGAATTTTAAGAGAGAAAGCAATCAAGTTTGCTCATTAAACACTCAAACAAAAATCCATTTGCATCAAAGTTAATCTAGCATTCTCTAGCATATCTAGGATGCTTGCTTGCATGGGTCTTTGATCATCACACTTGCTTTGGTAAGTTTTTCACTATTATCATACATAATTAGTGTTTAATTTATTATGGCATCTCTTTTATTACTTGATTGTTCTTAGATTATTATCTAATATTCAAGATAGAGATTGTTGTGTTGATTTGATTGAGTGTTGTTTTTATGATAGATATCTAGGTTTCTCTAATCTATGATTATCTATGCTAATTGACATGTCATTTAGCTTTAATATCTAAGTTTGTGTTTAATTGCATATTCATCATCTTAGATAAGCATATAGGGTTTCCCTTGCTCTATGTTGCATTTGAATATTCATATATTCACTTAGGGTGTTAATCTCTTTTTAGAGAATTAAGTCTTGTGTTGTGACCGGGATTAGGTTGCTTAATTCGTAAGCAATCGGACTAGGTTCACTCATACCGGGATTAGGTAGGTGTGTGATTACTTCCGGGATTAGGTTGTAATCGTTTACACATTTAGTGGATTCGAGGTTCGAGTGTGGCTTACTTACTAGCCCGTGGTTTTTCCCTTGAGGGTTTCCACGTAAAAATCAAGTGTTATTTAGTTTCCGCATTTTATACTTGATTTATTGCTTTATCTTTTTAGGGGTAATTTCGTAATTTGGACTAATACGAAAAATTGGGTAAAAAGCTTAAAATCTATTCACCCCCTCTAAATAGTTTTATACACACCGTGCTATAATTTGTTTCAAATTATATATTTAATTAGTTTCAGAAGAAGAAGTATTCACGGTAATCTTTTCGATTCTCACACCACTCTATTTATCTCTCGGTAACGCAAATATTTTTTTAATTAAACCATAAATAAATTGAATTTTAAAAAAAACAAATCAATGAACCAGACCTTTTCGTTTCCCAAAACACACAAGGAGTCCTTTGCAAGTGTTTTTCTAAGGTAAAGTGAGCACCTCCAAAACAATTCCCTTCTCCCCAAAATAAATCCACATCATTTCCCACTATTGTAAGATGAGGGGTTTCTTTATCTATTTTTTCGAGGGGGCTGATTGGCTGAAGGGGTTTGGTGAGTATGCAGAGATTTAAAACACCGCATCGAGGGGGCATGGATAGTGATATGACCATCGCGTTGGATCATTTATGTGAAATTCCGCCTGAAAACAATTAATACTAAAATGCCAATCAAACCGGTTCTCTTATATATATATATATGTCTCGTACCTCTCTATTGAGTTCCATGGTTCTCGGTTCACACTTTGAAATTATCAGGTTTTTCTTCACACCACCTCCGCCGTCGCCACCGCCACCACCAGCAGTTGTAAGTTTCAGTGCTTTATATTTCTCAAAATGACTATAGCCAGTTCTTCGAATTTTCTGTCATATTTTGTCAAGGGAAAGGGTCATTATCTTCTACAGATTGGAATGACAATGATCCTTGCTATCTCTCTCTCTCTTTCTGTCTCTGTCCATTCTTACATATACATTTAAAAGTAAGTAATTGATAAATTGCTCTCTGTTACAGATGGATAAAGCTCAGAAATCTGGGAAGAAAACCGCTTCCTCTTCACCAAATTCGGGTAGCAAGGAAGTTTTAGAGAAAATCCGCCTTTTGGAGGATCGGATTTATCACTTAGAGCAAATAGGACAGTTTGTTCAAAATGACGTATCAAGATCTACAAAATCCGGACATAAAGCTGTCGAGTTCGGATATAAGGTCGGTTTTAGTGCTGGGTTCAACCTGATGAGGGAATACACGAAAAAAGTTTTCCCGGAAGGAAAATGGGAAGAGGTTGATCCCGATAAGGCAACAAAAGTAGCGGGGCCTCTCCCTGAATAAAATACCCACTACAGAAAGCTTCTTCGTTAGCTTATTCGTTACTTTCCAGTATTACTTCTTTTCACTATTTTGTGTGTTTTTATGTCCCACCGTCAGTACAACTTTTAAATATGTCGACTGTTCCCGCTGTGTTTATTAAACTTATATGATTATGAACGTAATTTCCTTTTAAGGTTTTTTGTTTGTTTTTTGTCAGACTTTTAACATCTGAAGATAAAAAAGGTAAAAACCAATGAAAATTAAAAGCTAACATTTACGACACTATTTTATACGTATCCCCCAACCATCGCCTAAGTATCCCCAAGTATCCCCTAACTATCCTCTGGTAAAACTTATGAAAATGTCAACCGCTATGCCATTGACATCGCGTATCGATATATAAAATAAAATTAATAAAAAAAATAAAAAAAATCTTCAGACATAACACGTGGCAGCATTGACTGTTTTGTTAGCACTGTTTCAATCTAGTCATTTTTGCTCACCACCCTATAAGAGCATCTCCAACAATCTACCTTAGAGACTCCCTTAAATAAGGGTGGATTGAAAGTTCATTAAAATACTCGAGGCGTGTTCAATATAAAGCTAGAGGGGGGGTGAATAGATTTTAACAAATATTACCCAATTTTCGCATGCAAGTCAATTTTACGAAAATGCCCCCTACTAGTCAAAAATACATACAAGTGTAATATAGTGCGGAATTTAAATAACACTTGATGTATACGTGGAAACCCAACCACTGGGAAAAACCACGGGCTGTATAGTGCGCCACACTCGGAACTCGAAATCACTAATTGAAATGAAGTTTACAACCTATGTAGACCTCGTCTAACATTCCGGTCTGTAACCCCTCACTTCTACCCAGCGGGCCTTTATTAGCAACCCTATTCCAATTTGCTTGAGGCCTAAGCACTCTTAGCCTCAAGACTTACTTCTCTATGAAGAGAAACAACCTATGTGAATATATATATGAATATTCAAATAACAAACAAGGCTAGGTAACCTTAGATGCTTATCTAGGATGATGATATAATCAATTTAATCAACCCTAGATATCAATTGCTAAATGACATGTCAAATAGCTTAGCTAATCAAGATTAAGCAAAAACCTAATTAGCTATCACAAACAACACTCAATTAATTTTCATCACAAATAATCTCTAACTTGTATCTAGCATATAATCAAAAGCATACAAGTAATTAAAGAGATGTATTAATATGAAAAACACTAAAGTAATATGAAATTAGTGAAGAACATACCAAATAAGATGTGATGATTCAAAACCATGCATGGATCAATTCTATGAAGGCATAGAAAATCAAATATGAAATTTGATGCAAAAGGGAATTGATTTGAGTGTTTAAAGATAGGTTCTTGATTTGATTTTTTCTCAAAAATCTCTCTTGAAAGATTAGGGTTCTAATTGCTCAAGAAGCTTGTTCAGAGATTGAGAAAACAAGATATTTATAGACATCAAGAATTGGGCATGTGAAAAGACACTTTTGCCCCTGAAACGCACCGTTCGGCGGTTTCAATCGGCGGCCAGGCAGCCGATGAAGACCGCCGAATTCAGCTCGTGAAGAACAGAGCATTAACGGCGGTTTCATTCGGCGGTTTCGCGACCGCCGATACAACCGCCGAATCAAACCCGAGAGATTAAAATCGATCAGGTATGAACGGCGGTTTCGAACGGCGGTCGTGACCGCCGATCTTGACCGCATAATTGCTTCAGACCAATCTGGACTGAAACGGCGGTTTCATTCGGCGGCCAGGCCGCCGATCATAACCGCCGATCACCAACAATGGTGAAAACCAAGGAGAAGCCAAGGGCATTCTCCATAGGCGGTCTTCGCGCGAAACCAAGCACTAATTAGTGCAAGCGCGGACGTTTCCGAACAATGTCGGGAAACGAATTATAAGGCACATATACACACAACAAGATATATCAACCAAATTGCTAGTGTGTAAAGTGACATGTGAAGAGATGCACATAAAAATAAGCAAGTATGCAATCATAGCAAGAATGCTAAGTGAGTGTGTGCTACTAGATCTCTTCAAAGAAAAACAAGCACAAGAGATTATACCTTTGGTGTGCTTGTATTTTGAGGTCATGGAAGGGCCTTTGATCTTCAACACCAAACACTTAGACTACCCTTACATTCAAAACCCCAACATGTGGTTTGACCACGAAATAAGCCAATCAACAAAACGGGAATCCTTACAATCTCCCCCTTTGGCTATTTCGTGACAAAACCACCACTCACATTGATTCCTCACAACAAAAATAAACCTATGGGTCAATGAAGATTTTCTACAATACAAAGAGATATATAAAAATAAAACTTGAAGTCTTCAATCTCTTGTAGAACAATCATTCCCTGAAACAAGGTTTCTAAACTTTCCAAAACAAGTAAAAGTGAGATGAATCAAGTGAGGACATAAACAAGCATTTGCATTTCTAAGAAATTAAACACAACATCATGCAACGTATGATGAATGCAATGCTCCCCCTCAAAGGGTTACTCCCCCTCAATGTATATTCTCCCCAATGTGCACCAATTGCTACAACAATTTGCACCTCCCCTTACCACATTCTACTCCCCCTTTTTGTCATGATGTAGACAAAGGAGTAGTCCCCAACCGGATCACTCAAGGCAAAGAGAGATAGTAGCATTCTAGTATATGCATAATCAATATAAGTCACTTTATGCAATCTCAATTAATCGGAGAGAAACGAGGAGTTTTATTAGATAAAATGTGTGAAACAAAATGCTTTGCATACAAGACATATTGCATTCAAGTCCAAAATACCATGGTATTTGGCAAAGCAAATGACAAAGGTTTCTAATAGGAATTCAAACCAATTTCACCATTGTCATGAGAGAAGCAAGGATATAGAAATTTCATTGATTTCAATTTAAGAACAACTATATCCAACTTTATAAGCTAAACATGTCATGAGCAACTTTGCACCCTATTTGATTTTTCCGGGAATGAAACCCGTATGATAGTAGACATGTTCAACCAATAAAGAAAGAGAGACATTTGGATTGTAAAATCCTTGAATGGATACTAGATCCTTTTTCATTTGAGTCTCATTAGCTTTTTCACACAAGTTTTTGCATTTAAGAACGCAATTATCAATTCATGCTTTTTCATTTGAGCATGTACATGAATTTCATGCTTTTCATAAGACATTAGCATGTTATTTAAGAATCATCATGTCATGGAGATAATCATAGGTCATTCAAATCATACTTCTTACATACATCTCCTAGTCCAAAATGCATGTTTGAACATAAATATGACATGGATTGTAAACAAGCAAGGTTCACACTTATTGAATTGAAAACATATATACATATGTGCAACCAAGCTTACTCAAGCAATCAACAAAGAAGCATAAGATTTTTCAAATTTTTTTTTTTTTTTTGCAAGTGACAAGAATGCAAAAATAGCTCTCTTTGCTTGAGTTCCCCATATGGGGTTAGTATCATCCTTCATTAATGAAGGGCATAAGGTCCTATGGACCTACCAAGTCCATTTGACTTGGTTGAACCTATTTGAGACTTGTTAGTCTCGTAGCAAGCGGGTTCATTTTTCCTTATCCACATAGATATAACATTTTTCTTCTTAGTGGTCAAAGGTTTCATGTCATTCACTAACCTAGGATTATTGACAAAAGATTTCCTAGGCTCATGCAAATGGGCTCTTCTTAGCTTCTTTTTCTTTATCATGCTATCAATCCTACAATGGTTAATGTACTTAAAGCACTTAGGCCTAATATGCCCATAAACACCACAATAATGACAAGTTGGTACAAAGTAAGAATTCATACCATGTTCTTGTGAAGTCATTGGAGACTCATCATGCATTTGATGTCTCCTTTGGTGTTGAGTCGGTTCATGTCTTCTATTTGGTTGAACCGGAATGGGTTGCCTCCATGGATTAGGTAGCATGTTTTGCCTCTTTTCATAGTGAGTCATTTGTTGAGGAGAGATGACTCGAGAGGCTCTAATCCGTTGAGCTTGGGGTTGTCTCGTTTTCACCACCTTCACTTGTGCATTTTTCGAACATTGTCCTAGTTCTAACTTCTTCCTAGGAGTTTGCACCGATGACGCTTCTATCTTACCCAAACTCTTCACAAAGACGGTCTTCTTAGGAATAGAGCAATCCTTGCTCACTTCGAATCCAAGACCTCTTTTGTCACAAGGGCTTTTTCCTACACCAAGTATGTTGTCAAGTTTCTTGGTGCTTGTGGTCATTCTAGTCAATGACTCTTTGGCTTCAACAAGCTCTCTCTTCAAACCCTCTTCATTCCTCTTAGACAAAGCTAGCTCATCTTTTAGCTTGTCTTCTTCCACCATGGATCTTATCACTTCATCATTCAAATGATCAACTTGTGTTGAAAGCCTAAGTAGTTCTTCCTTTAACCTTTGAATCTCTTTTTCATTCTTTAACTTAGAGCTTTCAAAACTTTCAAAGTTGTCCTTAAGATCCATTTTCTCTACTTGCTTCTTTAGGAGGTCATTGTATGTTGTAAGCTCTAGATTTTCTTCCTCTAAAATCCTTAGAAATCTATCTTTCTTCTTCATGGAGCTTTCAACATTGACTATAAAGTTATGCATATCCATATTCTCTACATTTCCATTTGTAGAGTTAGATAAGGAGTCATCTCCACTAGTGTCATCTTCTAGGCTCTCCTCCTCTCTTATGGATCCAATTTCCTCATCAAGACCTTCACCTTGATCTCTTGAGTCAATAAGTGCCATATCCCAATGCGAAGCAACAACTATCTCCTCTAGAGCTACTTCTTCGACTTTCTCTTCTATGGGATCACTAGCAACGGAATTCTTACCAACAACTTCATTTTCTTCACAATTGGCACCCAATGCCTTGAAGTTATTGATAAGCTCATCATCACTTGATGACTTATCTCATTCTTCGGAGTCATCACTTTCACTCCAAATGGCGGCCATCATTTTTTCTCTCTTGTTCTTCAAATTCCCACAATCTAGTGAGATATGACCTATGCCACCACACTCATAGCATTGGATCCCTTTCCTTTCACTATTCTCTTGCCTATGCTCAACCTTCTTGAAAGGAACCCTTTTCTTCAATTCTTGCCCTTTGGATGCATGACCCTTCTTCTCGAATTTTACAAACTTCTTGAATTTTCTCATTAAAAGTGCCATGTCTTCATCCGAGTCATCCTTGTCCTCCTTCTCAACCTTGGAAGCTCTCAAAGAAATCCCTTTTTGCTTCTTTGAAGGAGTGGAGCTAGGACCCTTCCTAGACTCGTAGGCGAGAAGTCTACCTATTACCTCGCTCGGCTTCATGTCCTTAAAATCACTGTTTTCTTCTAAAGCCGTCACCTTAGACTCAAACCTCTCGGGAAGCGATCTCATTATCTTTTGCTTGATCCTTCTATCCGAGTAAGGGTCACCAAGTTGATGACTTTGGTTGACAATGTCCATCAACCTAATCTCGAAGTCGTTGAAGCACTCATTCTCCTCCATCCTAAGTGTCTCAAATTGAGTTTGGAGGACTTGAAGTTTGGAGTCCTTCACTACTTCGGTTCCCTCGTGTGCAACCTCTAAGATGTCCCATGCCTCCTTGGCTATCTTAGTGTTCTGAATCAATTTGTACTGATTTTCATCCACTGCACATATGAGGGCGTGCCACGCCTTTTGATTCCACTTGGACAACTCAAACTCAGGTTGTGTCCACTGTGCCTTAGGCTTGAGCACTTCTTCTCCTCCATCCGTGGGAGTCATCATAGGAGGCGAATATCCATCTTCAATGGCCATCCATGCCCTATCATGGATTTGACACACATATGCCTCCATCTTCCCTTTCCATTGGGAGTAATTTATGCCGGTGAGGAGGGGTGGCCGTGTGCTTGAAGCACCCTCATGGTTGCCACCGAATCCACTCATTGTATCAAATGAATGAATGAAATGTATGCAAAATGTATGAATGAGCAAAAATCACACAAATGCACAACACACCTAAAATGAGCTAGGATCACCTAAGTATATCTAGGAACCCGCTCTGATACCAATTGAAAGTTCATTAAAATACTCGAGGCGTGTTCAATATAAAGCTAGAGGAGGGGTGAATAGATTTTAACAAATATTACCCAATTTTCGCATGCAAGTCAATTTTACGAAAATGCCCCCTACTAGTCAAAAATACATACAAGTGTAATATAGTGCGGAATTTAAATAACACTTGATGTATACGTGGAAACCCAACCACTGGGAAAAACCACGGGCTGTATAGTGCGCACACTCGGAACTCGAAATCACTAATTGAAATGAAGTTTACAACCTATGTAGACCTCGTCTAACATTCCGGTCTGTAACCCCTCACTTCTACCCAGCGGGCCTTTATTAGCAACCCTATTCCAATTTGCTTGAGGCCTAAGCACTCTTAGCCTCAAGACTTACTTCTCTATGAAGAGAAACAACCTATGTGAATATATATATGAATATTCAAATAACAAACAAGGCTAGGTAACCTTAGATGCTTATCTAGGATGATGATATAATCAATTTAATCAACCCTAGATATCAATTGCTAAATGACATGTCAAATAGCTTAGCTAATCAAGATTAAGCAAAAACCTAATTAGCTATCACAAACAACACTCAATTAATTTTCATCACAAATAATCTCTAACTTGTATCTAGCATATAATCAAAAGCATACAAGTAATTAAAGAGATGTATTAATATGAAAAACACTAAAGTAATATGAAATTAGTGAAGAACATACCAAATAAGATGTGATGATTCAAAACCATGCATGGATCAA
Source organism: Acer yangbiense (assembly GCA_008009225.1). Classification (NCBI taxonomy): domain Eukaryota; kingdom Viridiplantae; phylum Streptophyta; class Magnoliopsida; order Sapindales; family Sapindaceae; genus Acer; species Acer yangbiense. The sequence goes on along the minus strand of CM017773.1, from coordinate 20,123,640 downwards.
TTCTATGAAGGCATAGAAAATCAAATATGAAATTTGATGCAAAAGGGAATTGATTTGAGTGTTTAAAGATAGGTTCTTGATTTGATTTTTTCTCAAAAATCTCTCTTGAAAGATTAGGGTTCTAATTGCTCAAGAAGCTTGTTCAGAGATTGAGAAAACAAGATATTTATAGACATCAAGAATTGGGCATGTGAAAAGACACTTTTGCCCCTGAAACGCACCGTTCGGCGGTTTCAATCGGCGGCCAGGCCGCCGATGAAGACCGCCGAATTCAGCTCGTGAAGAACAGAGCATTAACGGCGGTTTCATTCGGCGGTTTCGCGACCGCCGATACAACCGCCGAATCAAACCCGAGAGATTAAAATCGATCAGGTATGAACGGCGGTTTCGAAAGGCGGTCGTGACCGCCGATCTTGACCGCATAATTGCTTCAGACCAATCTGGACTGAAACGGCGGTTTCATTCGGCGGCCAGGCCGCCGATCATAACCGCCGATCACCAACAATGGTGAAAACCAAGGAGAAGCCAAGGGCATTCTCCATAGGCGGTCTTCGCGCGAAACCAAGCACTAATTAGTGCAAGCGCGGACGTTTCCGAACAATGTCGGGAAACGAATTATAAGGCACATATACACACAACAAGATATATCAACCAAATTGCTAGTGTGTAAAGTGACATGTGAAGAGATGCACATAAAAATAAGCAAGTATGCAATCATAGCAAGAATGCTAAGTGAGTGTGTGCTACTAGATCTCTTCAAAGAAAAACAAGCACAAGAGATTATACCTTTGGCGTGCTTGTATTTTGAGGTCATGGAAGGGCCTTTGATCTTCAACACCAAACACTTAGACTACCCTTACATTCAAAACCCCAACATGTGGTTTGACCACGAAATAAGCCAATCAACAAAACGGGAATCCTTACATGGATGTTGATGTAAAGGGTCATTAAGGGAGTATGTACTTATTTGGAAGCCTGGGATGTGTTTTTTATTAAATTTAATTATATTTTTATGACCATTTTAATTATTTGTCCGATAGAAAATGTTGTTTTCCACGACCGCGGAGGTGACCAATCATCGGGTTCGTCGTTTGCGATATTAGTGTTCGTGAGCCACTCGGTCTTTACATTTCATTGTTGATGTTAATGTTTTGTTTTTTTACATAGAAAAATTGATTTTTAACATGGAAGGAACTTCCACCACATCAAGCAGCTACATCAATGGTGGTCGGTAGAAATGTGGAATTATCAAATCCAAACACATATAACATACATACCAACAGGGACATAAAATCATCTTCTCAGGGCTTCCATGACATAAAATGTCACCCAAAATCTATTCATTTCAGTATTTAAACCTAGTAATTATAAGGGCATATAATTAAGAAGATGGCAATGTTCGGAAGATGAACGGCAGCAAGTCGATAAAAAATGGGAGTGTAAGGATTCCCATTAAATTGATTGGCTTATTTCGTGGTCAAACCACATGTTGGGGTTTGGTTGTAAGGGTAGTCTAGGTCATTAAGGTTGAAGATCAAAGACCCTTTCCAAGACCTCAAGAGGACAAGCACCAAAGGTATATCTTGTGCTTACTTTGGCTTGAAGAGATATAGTTGCACACACACACAACATGCATAACTCTTATTCTTGAATGTTGTGTTTATATTTTGTGTGCATTGTGCTTTATTGTTTATTCAATGTCTCTTCTTGCATAAGATTGTTTGCATCTTTTTATATGAAATGCCATGACATGATAGGCATTAGGATGCATTCAATACCCACACTTTCACTTCATGTATGTTAGCTTTTAGTGTGGAGTAATTCGTTTCCCTAAGGATGTTCGGAAACGTCCGCGCGTGCACGGTAATGTGCTTTGTTTTGCGCGATGATCGCCGGTGGAGATGCCTTTGGCTTCTCCTTGGTTTCACCATTTTTGGTGAATCGGCGGTTACGTTCGGAGGCCTGGCCGCCGAATGAGACCTGATTGAAATATATCTCTCGGGTCCAAAACGGCGGTTGGAATCGGCGGTTTCCAAACCGCCAAACGAAGTCGCCGAAGTTCCCCTGTTCTACTCGGGAGCCATTCGGCGGTTCAATTCGGTGGCCTGGCCGCCGAATGAAACCGCCGATCGGTGCGTTTCAAGGGCAAAATTGTATTTTCACCTGCCCTGTTTTTGGTCTCTATAAATACATCCTTATCTCTGGTTCAGAATACAGGTCTTTGATCATAAGAACCCTAGAGAGATATTTAGAGAGACTTGAGAGAGAAAGCTTAAAGATCATATCTTTATCTCTCTAAACCCATTCCCACATGCATAAATCTTCATCTAAGCATCATCTAGGATCATCTAGCATATGCTAATGAATGGGACTTCTTCAACACACATGGTATGATTTGTTGAACACTTTTATCTTACATAATTAGTGTTTCTACTTATCAATTTTATCTCATATTTTACTTATATGTGTTTAGATTAATTTCTACATATAAGATTGAGATTATGTGTTGATTGGGTTTTTATTTGTTAGCTAGGCTTTAATGTTCATATGCCATCTAGCTAATTGATCTCATTTATTGATTGAGATTATTTTTCATAGCTTATTTGATTAGGTCATTATTGCCTAAAAGCTATGCCATGAACATTCTTGTGTGATGTATTGATAACTAGGTTGATAGATTGTTTTTTAATCAACTAGTTAATCCTTTGAATGTTTGTGGGTTTTATATGATAGCTTTGTATCTAGGATTGGTTATCCTTTACTTAGCTAAAGTTATATGCCATGTCATATAGCTATATGTGATATCTAGGATTGATTATATTGTCATCTTATAATCCTAGGTAAGCATTTAGAGTACCCTAGCTCTTATTGCATTAATTGAATATTCATACATATTCACATAGGGTTGTGCATCTCTTTTGAGAGATTGAAGTCTTGGGGCTAAGTGTGCTTAGGCCTCAAGCAAATTGGACTAGAGCCGCTATAAAAGGCCCGCGTGGTAGATTAGAGGGTGCTCACGCCAAGAGTAGTGTATCAGGGGATATCACTAGGGATTGAACCAAGAGTGGCGATTGGTAGTGTCCATAGCTTGAGGTTATCTAGGGTGAGAGTCCGAGAATCACTTGAGGGTGTAACCGTCTTTTCATATAGTGGATTTCGAGGTTCGAGTGTGGCGCACTTACCAGCCCGTGGTTTTTCCCTGTTGAGGGTTTCCACGTAAACATCAAGTGTCATTTATTATTTCCGCACTATATTACACTTGTATGTATTATTGACTTGCTAGGGGTATTTTCGTAAAATTGACTTGCATGCGAAAATTGGGTAATAATTAGATAAAATCTATTCACCCCCCCTCTAGCTTTATATTGATAAACACACCGAGCATTTATTAAGAACTTTCAGGGAGTATGAATTAGACGTCATTCTTTCACTTGGAAAAGATGATAAACCGTTTTTGAAGGCTGTTTGTGCTCTCAACTCTCCCTCCGATTCATCAATAAATGGAAAATATGATTCCATGGTTGAGTGAGTGTTTGTTGCTTAGCCCACTCAACCCACTCACATAGTAATAATTATATTACCTGCCATATATTCATCTCCTCAGTGCTTCCATGGAGAAGGATGATCTCTCCGATTATCAACTAGACGCCGTCACCGCCACTGCCTCCTCTACACATTTCCTTATAATTGGACAGAACAATCAGGGTGAAGTCGACTAGTGTCGATGAATTCTTCGATAGTTGGCCAGATATTTCTGTCCTGTCACCCAAAAAAAAAACCCAGGAATTTGTTAACACCGTCACAAAACAACACAGAACAACATGTAATAATTTATTGAACTTTTTTGTTATAATCTTCAGGAAAAAAAAACATTAATAACATTACAACATAGAGTTAAACTGTTGGTTAGACAACAAGTTCCCTAAAACATGACAAGAACAGAACATGTTCCCACATGTTATTAACCGAGTAGAAATTTATTTCGAAACAAAACAAACGAAAAGATATAAACAAATGATTCAGTGATTATAAAATCTTCGTTGAATATCAAGCTTTATAGAAACAATAATGCTAGAGGACCCAAAAAAATGACCCAAATTTTGGACCCAAACCTATGTGGCAACATCATACACAATATGGGCCCACATCACTCTTCCCAAAGATCCCATGTGATGTTGCCACATAGGTTTGGGTCCAAAATTTGGGTTATATTTTTGGGTCTGTAAGGATTCCCATTTTGTTGATTGGCTTATTTCGTGGTCAAACCACATGTTGGGGTTTTGAATGTAAGGGTAGTCTAAGTGATTAGTGTTGAAGATCAAAGGCCCTTCCATGACCTCAAGATACAAGCACGCCAAAGGTATAATCTCTTGTGCTTGTTTTTCTTTTAAGAGATTTAGTAGCACACACACACTTAGCATTCTTGCTATGATTGCATACTTGCTTATTTTTATGTGCATCTCTTCACATGTCACTCTACACACTAGCACTTTGGTTGATATATCTTGTTGTGTGTACATGTGCCTTATAATTCGTTTCCCGACATTGTTCGGAAACGTCCGCGCTTGCACTAATGAGTGCTTGGTTTCGCGCGAAGACCGCCTATGGAGAATGCCCTTGGCTTCTCCTTGGTTTTCACCATTGTTGGTGATCGGCGGTTATGATCGGCGGCCTGGCCGCCGAATGAAACCGCCGTTTCAGTCCAGATTGGTCTGAAGCAATTATGCGGTCAAGATCGGCGGTCACGACCGCAGTTCGAAACCGCCATTCATACCTGATCGATTTTAATCTCTCGGGTTTGATTCGGCGGTTGGATCGGCGGTCGCGAAACCGCCGAATGAAACCGCCGTTAATGCTCTGTTCTTCACGAGCTCAATTCGGCGGTCGTCATTGGCGGCCTGGCCGCCGATTGAAACCGCCGAACGGTGCGTTTCAGGGGCAAAATTGTCTTTTCACTTGCCCTGTTCTTGATGTCTATAAATATCACACTTTCTCATTATCTGAATCAGTTCTTTGACTCTTAAGAACCCTAATCTTCAAAGATAGATTTTGAGAGAAAATCAAATCAAGAACTCAACTTTAACCACTCAAATCAAACCCCTTTTGCATCAAATTTCATATTGCATCTCCTATGTCTATATAGAGTGCATCCATGTATGGGTTTGCATCATCACAACTTGCTTGGTAAGATTTTGATTAATTTCATCTTATTGTAGTATTTTAAATACCAAGCCATCTCTTTTAAATTACTTGTATGTTTTAGATCATATGTTATATACAAGAAAAGAGATTATTTGTGATGAATTAATTGAGTGTTGTTTTTGATAGATATCTAGGTTTTTATAATCTATGATTATCTATGCTATTTGACATGTCATTTAGCAATTGATATCTAGGGTTGATTTAAATTGAATATATCATCATCCTAGATAAGCATTTAGAGTACCCTAGCTCTTATTGCATTAATTGAATATTCATACATATTCACATAGGGTTGTTTCTCTTCATTGAGAAGTAAGTCTTGAGGCTAAGAGTGCTTAGGCCTCAAGCAAATTGGAATAGGGTTGCTAATAAAGGCCCGCTGGGTAGAAGTGAGGGGTTACAGACCGGAGTGTTAGACGAGGTCTACATAGGTTGTAAACTTCATTTCAATTAGTGATTTCGAGTTCCGAGTGTGGCGCACTATACAGCCCGTGGTTTTTCCCAGTGGTTGGGTTTCCACGTATACATCAAGTGTTATTTAAATTCCGCACTATATTACACTTGTATGTATTTTTGACTAGTAGGGGCATTTTCGTAAAATTGACTTGCATGCGAAAATTGGGTAATATTTGTTAAAATCTATTCACCCCCCTCTAGCTTTATATTGATAAACACGCCTCGAGTATTTAATAACTTTCAGGGTCCTCTAGCATTACTCAAATTTACCCTTAGTTCTAATATAAAACATTGGCTACAACTCCTTACACGATAAGTGAAGGATTATAACACGATAATCTCCCAACAACCCCTGAAAGGGTCAGATTTATATAGAACCCAAGAATAAGAAGATGGCAGAAGATAGTCCGATGGGGAGAGAGAGAGAGAGAGACAAAAATTTTATTTCTGATTGTAGTTTAATTTTTTATTTCTGTTAACAACATTTCTCCAAAATTGAGTTGATGCATTGATAAAAGTGATTGCAGTTGATTGCAGTTTCCGTTGTACTATTGAAATTCAATGTAATGGTTTCAATAAATAGCATCAAAGGATGAATGACGAACTTTTATTGATAATGAAAAGGCCACCACTTACTTGGGTACCAAAGGCACTGACCCCGAATGGGGTATTACCACGTATACGTCATAGCCGGCCCACACCGTTGCCGTTAAAGATGAATGTATTTCAATCTTGAACTTTAAATTCGTTTTGGAATTTTTAAATTACAGTCAATCCAATATTCCAATGAAAAAAAATACAAATTACTGTTCGTAATATTACTCGAACTCCCGAATGACGCAAATATGCAATGTAGACTTTAGCTAATGAATATACATTAAGTATCTTTATTCATAAACACCTTGCGCAGAAATGGTGCCCAAAAGATCTTATCAAATTATAATCCATTCGTTTAGAAGAAAGGAAAGTTACTGTTTTAAAATCCTCGTATTTTATATGTAATTAACGTATATCATCATAATTAAGTTAATAATTCATTATTTTTTTTCATAATATTAAAATGAACATGTCCAATACTGCAAAACTTGATGGCCTCATCGCCGTTATTATAGTCCCATCGCGTTATCGGACCTATTACCATATGAACAGTTTGGGGGTGGATGAACTGTAGTAGTGCACCGAAGAAATTAATACAAAATATTGCGTTGGGAACATAAAGATTTGCTGACGCAATTTATATTGCGTAACACATATTCAAGATTCAACCGTCAATTCCTGTTTTGCTATGCTACACCTACACGAATAGGTAATGAGTACATTTGTGGACCGGCATTTCGCCATTGCGTATCCTCAGAGTAGAGTGTCCATTGGTTTTTCGGCTGTGAAAATCCCACTGGCCCATCACATCAAATGTCATTAAAAGCAGGCAAAATCAATTTTGTCAGCATCAAATTAGATTCGGTACGTTAACCCTATCTGATTAAGGCACGAACATAGAAAGATTAAAACAAAGAATTAGGATATTACTCAATCGCCCATTGAGATTGAACGAAACAAAATGACATATGTCGAACATGAAACCGGATTCAACATATATGGTTCGAACCTAATCCTAATACTTGATATCTAATGTCTATGTCACCCGGACAAGATTGGTTACTACTTTACTCTTTTGTACACCCATATCGTGTTATTTGTTGTGGGGTGTGCACATGTTGACGGTACATGTCTACACCATATGTTAAATATTTAGTTGGGTAAATTTCGTAAGAGAATCTAAGATCATCTCCAATGCAATCCAAAATCATTGGAAATCATGTTGTAATTTAGCATAAAATAAAAAAAGCATGCTCCAATGCAATGATAAAATTTGTCATATGCTATAAACCGTGTCAAATTTGGGATATGCTATAAACTGTGCCAAATTTGACACAGTTTATAGCATATGCCAAATTTAGCACAACAATCAATGCAACCGTATTTGTTGACATTTTAATTTTAAATAATAAAAATTTAACAAATGTAGCAGAGAAAATTAAATGGAAAAAATTCTAACTAAATATTCAATGCATTCAGGGGTGAAAAAGAATATGGGTGAAGTTGGTAAAGTTGTCTTTTCATTTTCAATTGTAACAGTGAATGTGATTTTGGAATTTGGATGAAAACATGAGGGAAGGGTCAAAAGTTTGAATATTTTGGACCTAAGGGGAAGCCCGGCCATTTCTATAACTAGAGGGGGCAAAGTCAGAATATGGAAAATTAGAGGGGCCAAAATATTAATATCCCTCAATGAAATGGGATTGTTTGATTTCGGAGGAGTACACTTCGAAGATTTTGCAGATTTGGACCTGCGAAAATAGGATAGAGGTAATGATGACATCGGCGACAATTGTACTGCTTTAAATAGCGCAATAAAATAAAGGGATACTTGTAATTGCGTGAAATACACGATATGTCAGTAAAATAAACAATACACGAAAGTAATGCCTGATGATGGCCACAACTGTATTAATAAAAATTAATGATGACATCGGCGATAATTGTACTGCTTTAAATAGCGTAATAAAATAAAGGGATACTTGTAATTGCGTGAATATGTGCACAGTAAAATAAACAATACACGAAAGTAATGCCTGATGATGGCTATAACTGTATTAATAAAAATTAATGATGACATCGGCGATAATTGTACTGCTTTAAATAGCGCAAGAAAATAAAGGGATACTTGTAATTGCGTGAATATGTGCACAGTAAAATAAACAATACACAAAAGTAATGCCTGATGATGGCCACAACTGTATTAATAAAAATTGCCCATTGCCGAAACATGTGTAATCTTCAATATAACTGAACAACTGAAAACCAAATTCGATGCACGTTACAACCAAAATGAGACCATCTTGCATGCATCTTTTTTTTTTTTTTTTAAATCACATAATCCACTTCTACCTAGCAACTGCAATTATAACAAACAATGCATGGAGAATACTCTCCTGCACATGGGTTACATTGTTTACAAATACAAAAAGTTAGCACAACAATAATAATTCCTCTGGAAGGTGCTTTTCATTAGTTTTATTAGACACAGTAATTCATACTTTCGTTCAAGAAGCACAAATCCTGACTCCAATGACGAATTATACAATTCGTCATTGGAGTCAGGATTTGTGCTTCTTGAACGAAAGATTGAATTACTGTGTCTAACAAAACTAATGAAAAGCACCTTCTAGAGGAATTATTATTGTTGTGCTAACTTTTTGGATTTGTAAACAATGTAACCCATGTGCAGGAGAGTATTCTCCATGCATTGTTTGTTATAATTGCAGTTTCTAGGTAGAAGTGGATTATGTGATTTTATAAATAAAAAAAGATGCAAGATGGTCTCATTTTGGTTGTAACGTGAACCGACTTGAGATGCTAACAGAAGAACCCAAAGCCTTCTGGATGGAACCAATTCTTGCCTCTGCAAATCGTATGTTCAAACCTTCTGTCGTTTCTAATTCTGACGTAATTCACCACGTCGTCACCTAGGAGTTTCATCAGATATATCAATGTCTCATCCACCGAACATCATAATGATGGATGTCTCTGTTCGCCACTTGAACAAGAAAGAGGTTCGCCTTGAATACGCACTTTTTGCCCATAGTTTCATAGCCTATCCGCCCTGGAGGTCTTCTTCCTTTCGAATACATAGGAACCGCAGTCTCTTCAAACGACAGTTTCTGCTCCATTACCTGTCTAATCGAAGAAACCTAATCGGAGAAACCTAACTCAATATTCAAAGGTAACACAAACAATCTAAATAGGGTGGGAAGAGACAATTTCAAGGGATATTGGGAGAGAGATGTTCAAGAAATAAAATGCACCAATGTGTGATAGAGTTTGTTTATGAAAGACAGCTATTGTAAGGAATATGGTATTTGAAAATGTAAATTGATGAGAACAAATATTTCAGGTGTCCACCCTTATATATAGGGGTGGCCGGGCGGTGCCATTGAACATAGAACGGTCACCATGTGGACTCAAAATTATAACTCTGCAGGCATCCGTTTCATTTTTAATAAATGCAACCTTTTACACTTTCTGTAAAGTGTTGTATTGTTTTTTCCCGAGGAATACCAAATGAATATAAAATTATTATTAATTTAATTATATATTAAATTAGTTTCAGCAGAAGAATACCAAAAAATGTGAGTACAATTTTGCTCACCCACACTAACGAGGGTGAACCTTTACCACCCGCTCCAGGTGTTGACACGTGTCCCAAACTTGGTTAAAATTGGGCTAACTTAGGACTTTGGATTGAATTTAAGACACGTGTCAACACCTGAAGTGGGTGGTAATGGTTCACCGGTTCACCCTAGTTAGTGTGGGTGAGCAAAAATGCACTCAGAAAATCTTCACATTAGTCTTTTCGATTCTCACACCACTCTATTCATCTCTTGGTAACACAAAAAATTAATTTAATTATATATTAAATTAGTTTCAGCAGAAGAATACCAAAAAATCTGAGTACATTTTTGCTCACCCACAGTAACTAGGGTGAACCATTACCACCCGCTCCAGGTGTTGACCCGTGTCCCAAACTTGGTTAAATTTGGGTTAACTTAAGACTTTGGATTGAGTTTAGGACACGTGTCAACACCTGAAGTGGGTGGTAATGGTTCACCCTAGTTAGTGTGGGTGAGCAAAAATGCACTCAGAAAATCTTCGCATCAGTCGTTTCGATTCTCACACCACTCTATTCATCTCTTGGTAACACAAAAAAATAATTTAATAAAATGAATTCAAAAACAACTAATTAATGAACCAGACCTTTTCGTTTCACAAAACACACATTTACTTCTCTAACCACTCACTCTAATTAAATTAAATTTTAATTTAGGGATTCGATACGGCTGTGACCCTCAACAGGTTATAAATGTTCAGTGATCGGTGGGTTAAGTATACATTCACGAACTCGTAAAGACTCAATTGAAAGACATGGAGGATAATGTCGGTTTGGATGTCGGAGTCGAAGGAGAAAGCAGTAGCACCACAACTAACAGATTTTGGTCGATTCAGACGTCTCCTTGCTTTTCTGATCTGGCAAAGGTGGAGTCCGTGTATCATGCGAGAGAGAACACGATGAAGAATGAGATCGCCCGGTTGAAGAACGAGCGGAAGGATCTGGTGAGGGAGGTCGCTAGATGGAAGAAGATGTACAGCCAGGTGGATGGTCGGATTTCGGTGTTGGAGGCGTTGGCCGTTGAATTAACACACAAGGAGTCCTGTCGTCGGGGTTCCGACAGCATGCAACGGCCAGATCTCCGGTGATACATCATGAATCTTGTGAGATTAATGTCTAAACTGTTCTATGTGTTATCATGTTCGAGTTGTGTTTTACTTGGGGTAGATTGAGGTGACATGTAAGTTTCCTGGTTTGATATGTCGTCAAGTTGAAGATTGTTTTTATTGTTTTTTTGAATGATACAGATTTTGCAACAGCCAATGCAGGGTTAAAGTTGAATGTTGGTTTGAACTCTTAAGTTTTCTGTTATGAATTGTTTGGAATGAAACTATCTTTCTGGTATATTGTTAGTTATGAATTATTAGACAGGTTCAATAGTTGAATGATGTGTTGACTTTCCATTTTTTATAAAAAGTAATGAAAATTATTTAGGAATACTGTCATAGAGGTATTACGTTATTATGACAAATTTCTTCATGAATTATTTTGCCTTAAAATACTTGAAGGCTTGAAGCCAATATTTACTGATCACTATAAGTGGGTAGATTGAGGAAGTAAACAATGCTATTTCACACTCTTTTTCACTTTAACTTTATTCTCGATAGAGATACAGATTTACCTATCTAAATTTTAGCACATTTATCAAAGATTTTTTTTGTAATGGCACAATGAAAAATCAATTTTAAATATCATAAAACTATTGTTTATTTGTTTGAGGAAATATGTTTGTCCACGTGCAAAGCACGGGTACTGACCAGTTATAACTACGCAGACAACCGTTTCAATTTTTAATAAATGTATCATTTTACAAAAAATTGGAATGTGTTGTTTTAATTTTTTTTGGAGGAATACCAATTTAATAAATACGTAAGATTATTAATTTAATTATATTTTAGAGAAGACGAATACCAACACCTCTTCGTAGCAATCTTTTCGATTCTCACACCACTCTAGTAACACAAAAATATTGTGTAAGTAAAGCATAATTAAAATGAATATAAATAACTAATTACTAGGTTTATTATTCCCGTCCCCCCCCCTAATTCGTTCCTCGAAGTGTCTCATCCGGAGACAGTCTACAATTTGAATTATTTTAACACTTGACAGTTTATCATCTTAACCTGATTTAAAAACAATTAGAATTTTTTACGTGCCACGTGTTTTTTATTTAATTTTTTCCAAAAAATACAAAAAACAATATAACAATCAATTAGCATTAATTAAGCCACATGGGATAAAAAAGTAAACATGTAGCAAAAACCGAGAGCTTTTTATTAAATGAAGAGGTGTACACGTGTCAAGCAATGAAAGGGAAAGGTAAATGGGGAAGGCAAATGGGAAAGGCATATAACATTCCCCATCTCTAAGGGAATATTCCTACCATAACTCCATCTCTAAAAATATTTCACGCCCACCACACTCTCTATCCTTATCTTTATCTCTATCCCTATTTCTTTGTATCTTAAAATAACTTATATTTTCATTATTCTTTATTTTAATGTTTGTAATTTTTAATATTAACATTTATCATTTTAATACTATGTTTCGGTTTTTATTTTTATTACTAACTTATAATTATCAATTTGTAATAAGAGATTGCCTAAATGATAAAGTATGGTAAATAAAAAATTATTAATTAATATTCAATATTGGACTCATTTTATAGATCTAGATGAGACATTTCTAATGGTATAAATTAAATTTTATTACACATTAATTGAATTGAATGCAAAAGTTAAAAGGATATAATCGGAATAAAAAAAATTAAAAAGTGGTTTAGACTTTAGAGGATGGGAAATGGTTCTCTAAATTCAGAGAATGGATTGGAGGTTCTCCTATTTTTTTTCTTCGAAACAACAATTTAGAGGGTGGGTGGGAGAAACTAATCCTCAAAAATCCTCTAAAAATTGTCTTCGAAACATGATTTTAGAGGATGGGTGGTACTTAATAACTAGATGGGACGTTTTCAAGTTAGATCCGCCTTTATTTCGTGTATGGATCACTCTGCCCTGTACAAATCGTGTATTGGAGCAAATTCCAATGTCAATGACGAAAGTTATTTATATGGAAAATAATTGGGTTCTGACCAGTCAGTACCAAATGCAGTGACCCCCCAATGGTGTATTACCACATGGCTAGCAATCTTCAACAAAACTGACATGTGGCAACACCCAAGTGGAGGGGTCACTCCATTGGGTACTGACTGGTCATTAGCTAAGTACACTGTCCTTTTAATTTTTTTAAGACACTTTTCTGAGTTGAACACGTGTTGGCATTGTTGCAACTACAATTTGAACCCCTGCATACAACCGTTGTTCTCCAACGGCTATATTTACGGCAATATAAACCAGGTGTCTGTAAATTGGATGTTCAAGTTCTTACACAACTTATATTCTGCTACTATCCTCAATCGTACATTGTATTGGTTCCCTATCTGTTTCCCATTAAACAATCACACACAATTCTCTTACATTCAACAACCATGGAAGGAAGTTCAGGCTCAACAAGCAACATTAATGGTGGCTTGGGAATGTTCAGGAACAAATCATGTAGATGTGGGAAGAAGGCTGCTGTGAAAATATCTGAATCGAAAGATAATCCAGGTAAGCTGTATTTTATTTGTGCACAACGACAATGCAAATTTTTTAGTTGGTGGGAGCCCGATTGTGCAAATTTACAGGGACGTTTCCTAAGCACCGCTGAAGGCGGTAGAGATTCTACATCTAACGGTCGACATCCTACATCTACTGACGAAGAAGTGGAAATGCTACATGCAAACATGCACAACCTGGAAACATATTTAAATGGACGAATGCAGAATTTGGAAACTAGTGTAAGTGGCATAAAGATGTTGACGCTAGTTAATACGTTATGCTTTGGTGTGTCAATATGTCTTTTTGTTATAACTTTGATGCAAATGGACATGAATATTTCACATAAAGCAGTTGTAGCAATTTACAGAAAATAAGTGGAACTTGCATTATTTCTGAACATGGTGTGGGTATTTGCCTCTTAACAAGTATACTCCCCCCTATTTTAAACACTAAAACATTCATAATTGTTGTACACTCCGATACATGGCTCCGAACATGGCCACGTCTCAGGGTTTTGAATTGTGACATTGTTTTATAAATAGTATTATACACATAAATCGAAAATGGGGGGTGACCGGCCCAAAACAATGAATTATTTCCTTTGTTAGTAGCACATATTAAAAACAATAATGCTAGAGGACCCAAAAAAATGACCCAAATTTTGGACCCAAACCTATGTGGCAACATCATACACAATATGGGCCCACATCACTCTTCCCAAAGATCCCATGTGATGTTGCCACATAGGTTTGGGTCCAAAATTTGGGTCCAAAATTTGGGTTATATTTTTAGGTCCTCTAGCATTACTCTATTAAAAATGCGGATTCAAATAAGCTGTCAAATTTTGGTGGCCCAATTTGTGTCCAACCAACCAAATTTGTACATGTGTGCACATATATAGAAGCACTTGAAAAATAATAATTAAATGTGCACACATGTCCCAAATTGTTTGGTTGGACACAAATTGGAACACCAAAATTTGACAGCCGATTTGAGTCCAAAAAATGCAACTGGAATTTCGTGAAACCTGAAAAATCCCCTTTCGATTTTTATGAACCTTTTTATCAACTATCAAGCCTTTTTAGATTTACACATGGTCCCTTGCCATAGTGGTGGGCCTTCATTTGGGAACCCCCCACCAACAAGGTCCAAGACCTAGTGTGTGCATAGAATTATGCAAACTTTCCTTGGCCCATTAGATTTCTTTTCATTTCTACGCCAACGCCCATACGCCTACATAATTGCGATAGGCAGTTGACGGTTTTCTGTTGTATTTCTCGATTTGCGTAACTATGAATGTTGATTTTGACGGCTAACGTCATGAGCATCTCCGATGCTAATATGCATTTTTTAGTATCTAAATAGTGCCACACTTCAGCATTTCTATTTATGATGTGGCAAAAAAAAAAAATTAGAGAAATGCATATTTACATCTCCAATGCAATTATCTAAAGTCAAATATGCATCCATTTTATATCCAATTATAATAAAACAATTATTACACTCTCTCTCTTCTTTTATTTTACAATTAAATGAGGTTTAATTTTATTGGTTCAAAGAGTTGAAAGCTTTAATCTTATTGGTGGAAGTATCTCCAATGCTATTATGTATTTGGAGAAAATGGAGTGCCACATAGGATAGATATTAAAAAAGTTAGAAAAACTCTCTCCAATGCTATTATCTAAGTTGAATATGGAGATGATGTGGCCAAAAAAAGTTTAGAGAATATGGAGTTGGGTTTCTAATTCCAGTAATGCTAGAGGACCCAAAAAACTAACCCAAAATTTGAACCCAAATCTATGTGGCAACATCACACATAACATGGGCCCACGTCACTCTTCCCAAAGATCCCATGTGATGTTGCCACATAGGTTTGGGTTCAAAATTTGGGTTAGTTTTTTGGGTCCTCTAGCATTACTCTTCTAGAAACTCTCATAGAAATGCTGACTAGGATTTCTAACTCTTTCCACCAATAAGATTAAAGCTTTCAACTTTTTCCACCAATAAGAGTGAATCTCATTTAATTGTAAAAATAAAGAGGAGAGAGAGTGTAATAATTGTTTTATTATGATTGGACATAAAATGGATGCATATTTGAATTTAGATAATTGCATTGGAGATGTGAATATGTATTTGAGTAATGCTAGAGGACCCAAAAAACTAACCCAAATTTTGAACCCAAATCTATGTGGCAATATCACACACAACATGGGCCCACGTCACTCTTCCCAAAGATCCTATGTGATGTTGCCACATAGGTTTGGGTTTAAAAATTGGGTTAGTTTTTTGGGTCCTCTAGCATTACTCTTCTAGAAACTCTCCTAGAAATGCTGACTAGGATTTCTAACTCTTTCCACCAATAAGACTAAAGCTTTCAACTTTTTCCACCAATAAGAGTGAATCTCATTTAATTGTAAAAATAAAGAGGAGAAAGAGTGTAATAATTGTTTTATTATGATTGGACATAAAATGGATGCATATTTGAATTTAGATAATTGCATTGGAGATGTGAATATGTATTTGAGTAATGCTAGAGGACCCAAAAAACTAACCCAAATTTTGAACCCAAATCTATGTGGCAATATCACACACAACATGGGCCCACGTCACTCTTCCCAAAGATCCTATGTGATGTTGCCACATAGGTTTGGGTTTAAAAATTGGGTTAGTTTTTTGGGTCCTCTAGCATTACTCTTCTAGAAACTCTCCTAGAAATGCTGACTAGGATTTCTAACTCTTTCCACCAATAAGACTAAAGCTTTCAACTTTTTCCACCAATAAGAGTGAATCTCATTTAATTGTAAAAATAAAGAGGAGAAAGAGTGTAATAATTGTTTTATTATGATTGGACATAAAATGGATGCATATTTGAATTTAGATAATTGCATTGGAGATGTGAATATGTATTTGAGTAATGCTAGAGGACCCAAAAAACTAACCCAAATTTTGAACCCAAATCTATGTGGCAATATCACACACAACATGGGCCCACGTCACTCTTCCCAAAGATCCTATGTGATGTTGCCACATAGGTTTGGGTTTAAAAATTGGGTTAGTTTTTTGGGTCCTCTAGCATTACTCTTCTAGAAACTCTCCTAGAAATGCTGACTAAGATTTCTAACTCTTTCCACCAATAAGATTAAAGCTTTCAACTTTTTCCACCAATAAGAGTGAATCTCATTTAATTGTAAAAATAAAGAGGAGAAAGAGTGTAATAATTGTTTTATTATGATTGGACATAAAATGGATGCATATTTGAATTTAGATAATTGCATTGGAGATGTGAATATGTATTTGAGTAATGCTAGAGGACCCAAAAAACTAACCCAAATTTTGAACCCAAATCTATGTGGCAATATCACACACAACATGGGCCCACGTCACTCTTCCCAAAGATCCTATGTGATGTTGCCACATAGGTTTGGGTTTAAAAATTGGGTTAGTTTTTTGGGTCCTCTAGCATTACTCTTCTAGAAACTCTCCTAGAAATGCTGACTAGGATTTCTAACTCTTTCCACCAATAAGATTAAAGCTTTCAACTTTTTCCACCAATAAGAGTGAATCTCATTTAATTGTAAAAATAAATAGGAGAGAGAGTGTAATAATTGTTTTATTATGATTGGACATAAAATGGATGCATATTTGAATTTAGATAATTGCATTGGAGATGTGAATATGTATTTGAGTAATGCTAGAGGACCCAAAAAACTAACCCAAATTTTGAACCCAAATTTTGAACCCAAATCTATGTGGCAACATCACACACAACATGGGCCTACGTCACTCTTCCCAAAGATCCTATGTGATGTTGCCACATAGGTTTGGGTTTAAAATTTTGGTTGGTTTTTTGGGTCCTCTAGCATTACTCTATGTATTTCTCTTAAAAAAAATTCAAAAGTGGGCCTATAATAAATAGAAATGCTGATGTGACACTATTTAGATACTCAAAAATGCATATTTGCATTGGAGATGCTCTAAGTCAGCATTTGTAGGAGAGTTTCTTTCATTAGAAACCCAACTCCATATTCTCTAGCTTTTTTTTGGCCACATCACCTCCATATTCAACATAGATAATAGCATTGGAGAGAGTTTTTATAACATTTTATTATCTATCCTATGTGGCACTCCATTTTCTCCAAATGCATAAAAGCATTGGAGATGCTCACGTTACTATGAATTAAGTACTGTATAGGGAACCCAACCATTGAGTTCATCAACTAACCATTGAGCTCATCAATAACCATGTTTGTAATGCCAATCTGTAAGCCAGTATTCTGTGGGTAGGATCTTGATAACATAAGGGTGTGAGTGTAATTTACCCTAACACTTAATCACCGCTAATTGTTGCCATCTCAATGATATTTCTTTCACACGTGTACAGGTCAACGATAATACATGAAAAATAGCCTACAAAAACGTAACACGATGAGATATCTGACGTCATTGCATATGAGCACTGCGGATACCGATGAAGTTCAACTATGTTGACCTTCTTTAGAATGAAAGCATCTCCAAGGGGCTCCCTAAATGGCCTCCTTAGCTAAAATAGGGAGCCAATTAAGAGCATCTCCCTAAGTGAGCTCCTTAGCTAAAATAGGGAGCCAATTTAACTTTTTTGCACTTTAAAGGGCTCCCTAAATGGCTCCCTATTTTAGAGAGCCTCTTGGTGGCTCTCCAAATGTAGGGAGCTCCCTATCTTCTCTTTCCTAACTTTTTAATATTTTTAAATTCAATTTTGTATTTTTATTTATTACAAGTTTTAAGGTTGTTGACAATTTGTCAACTGATTTTTTACACGGAGGGTTGTGAACGGCAACTTTTGTTTTTTACATGGACAGTGCAACTTTTATTTTATACATGGAAAGTTGTCAATGGCAACTTTTGTTTTTTACATGGATAGTGCAACTTTTATTTTTTTACATGGAGAGTGTAACTTTTGTTTTTTACATGGAGAGTTGTCAACGGCAACTTTTATTTTTTACATGGAGAGTGCAACTTTTGTTTTTTATTTTAAATGTAAAAAATAATAAAATATTAATGATTAGCTATAATAGGGAGCATGGTTGGAGTGACTTCATGAAAAGTGGCTCCCTAAAATAACAGTGCAGTGCAATCCCCCGTGACTGGCGCAACAGTGCTAAAGTACGCAAACAATTCACAATATGGGAAAACCCTCAAGTTTAACTGAGTCAGAGTTAAATCTTATATTGTATGAAATATTTGTCATCGTATTGTTTTATTGTATCCTTTATTTAATGGTTTTCCGAATTACGAGATATACCCGTAACCAATTAAATGTTTCCAATCGTATGGTTTTAAATATGAAAGCTTGTTTTTAACTTTTTTTTCATTATTATATATCCCATATATATATATCAAAACCTTTTTATTCAACTAGAATTATGTGTATACTACATAACTTTTAGAAATTGTTATTTACAGAAAATCACTTAATTGATTACACTAACGGGATTTGGGGTGTTTGTTAATGAGCAGCTTGATCAATTTCAAACATTTATTAACATGTTGCAATTATATGTATATTATGGGGTCAAATTTTAATTGTTCTGAGACATTTGATAAATAGGAACACAGATAATATTGTAGGGAATATTCGGTTAAGGGTAACATAGGTTTTAATGGGTTGGATTTGGAAAATGAGATTAGTGTATGCTAATAGTCCCACCAATTTACTTCAAAACTTCCACAAAATTAAGGATTAGGGTTAGAAATGGCTTTGAACCACAAAAGCGTATTTCCCGCCCCTACCTGTTCAACAAAGTAGAGTACGTCAGCAAATAACCCAATGAAATCTTCATAAGCCTTACGGATTTTGACATTGACGGGAAGTCCGTCATTGACGGGAAACCCATCCACTCCCATATTGCATGACCATCATTGCTTGTACAATATTGAATAAATTAAAAAGACTTTAATGTGCACACTTTGACACATTAAGGGTCCGTCGTGAGAGGAAATCTGGCATGGGACTGCGACATTAAGAGACCGTGAAACCTGTAAGGATTCCCTTTAATTGATTGGCTTATTTCGTGGGCAAACCACATGTTGGGGTTTGGTTGTAAGGGTAGTCTAGGTGATTTGTTGAAGATCAAAGACCCTTTCCAAGACCTCAAGAGGACAAGCACCAAAGGTATATTTGTAGTGCTTACTTTGCCTTGAAGAGATATAGTTGCACACACACACAACATGCATAACTCTTATTCTTGAATGTTGTGTTTATATTTTGTGTGCATTGTGCTTTATTGTTTATTCAATGTCTCTTTCTGCATTAAATTGATTGCATCTTGTTATATGAAATGCCATGACATGATAGGCATTAGGATGCATTCAATACCCACACTTGCACTTCATGTATGTTAGCTTTTAGTGTGGAATAATTCGTTTCCCGAAGGATGTTCAGAAACGTCCGCACGTGCACGTTGATGTCTTTTGTTTTACGCGATGATCGCCGGTGGAAATGCCTTTGGCTTCTCCTTGGTTTCACCATTTTTGGTGAAACGGCGGTTACGTTTGGCGGCCTGGCCGCAGTTCGAAACCGCCGAATGAGACCCCGATTGAAATATATCTCTCGGGTCCAAAACGGCGGTTATGATCGGCGGTTTAGAAACCGCCGAACGAAGTCGCCGAAGTTCCCCTGTTCCGCTCGGGAGCCATTCGGCGGTTCAATTCGGCGGCCTGGTCGCCGAATGAAACCGCCGATTGTGCGATTTCAGGGGCAAAATTGTCTTTTCACTTGCCCTGTTCTTGATGTCTATAAATATCTAACTTTCTCATGATCTGAATAAGTTCTTTGACTCTTAAGAACCCTAAACTTCAAAGATAGATTTTGAGAGAAAATCAAATCAAGAACTCACCTTTAACCACTCAAATCAAACCCCTTTTGCATCAATTTTCATATTGCATCTCCTATGTCTATATAGAGTGCATCCATGTATGGGTTTGCATCATCACAACTTGCTTGGTAAGATTTTGATTAATTTCATCTTATTTTAGTATTTTAAATACCAAGTATTCTCTTTAATTTACTTGTATGTTTTGATCATATGATAAATACAAGATTAGAGAATTAATTGTGATGAATTGATTGAGTGTTGTTTGTGATAGCTAATTAGGTTTTTAATTAATCTTGATTAGCTAAGCTATTTGACATGTCATTTAGCAATTGATATCTAGGATTGATTTAAATTGATTATCTCATCATCCTAGATAAGCATCTAAGGTTACCTAGCCTTGTTTGTTATTTGAATATTCATATATATTCACATAGGTTGTTTCTCTTCATTGAGAAGTAAGTCTTGAGGCTAACAGTGCTTAGGCCTCAAGCAAATTGGAATAGGGTTGCTAATAAAGGCCCGTTGGGTAGAAGTGAGGGGTTACAGACCGGAGTGTTAGACGAGGTCTACATAGGTTGTAAACTTCATTTCAATTAGTGATTTCGAGTTCCGAGTGTGGCGCACTATACAGCCCGTGGTTTTTCCCAGTGGTTGGGTTTCCACATATATATCAAGTGTTATTTAAATTCCGCATCTTATCACACTTGTATGTATTTTTGACTAGTAGGGGCATTTTCGTAATATTGACTTGCATGCGAAAATTGGGTAATAATCGTTAAAATCTATTCACCCCCCTCTAGATTAATTTTGAACACGCCTCTAGGACTTTCAAAACCATCCAATGAGATTGCACCGTTTATATGCGGAACATATAAATAATTATATTACTTTTAATTGCTGCAATGTCATTGGATTGTCTCATGTTCTCACCACGTGCCAGTCCCACGCAATATTTTCTCCGGTCCTAGATTTGACAATTAAATCTGGGGTTACGAAATCAGATTGTACTATCCATTTTCAGATTTCTGTAAGGGAGTTCATGCGAGGAGAAAACCTTGGATGCACAGGGTGCACTGTACTCTAACCAATGTTTGCATGCCACCTGACCGGAAAGAGTATATCTTGCCACATGGCATGTACCCATTGGATAGGTGTAATGCACCGGTTGCATGCATTAATCTCTATCCAACGAGCAACGATATCGTGCATTGACATTGAACCATTACAACTATTTGCGTACCAATATTGACGAATGCTGGACATGGCCGGTCAGATTCCAAATTATACTTAAGATTGTTAATAGTGAAGAAACATCTAATCAGCATGGGGAAGGTGAATGAATTATAATTAAAAACCAGTGCATGATATGACCATGGGGCCACCTGTGTGGGGATAGGTGGGGGGCTCAAGCCCACCGTACCCCCCGTTACAAAAAAATCCACAGGTTAATAATAAAAAAAAAAAACAAACACCACCATAATTTTAATTACAGAAGAATAATTCATATCTTATTCAATGTTAAAATTCGAACACATTTTACATTGAATAGTTTTTGTAACAGAAGAACATTTATGTCTGTTCATTGTACAAATTTAGCTGAATATTTTAAAAAACATATTACCCTCATAATATTATATTATTATGCTTAGGTGATATTTTATGCCTTGAAATTATTTACGTCGTGTTGATATGTTGTGGTTTTTGTTATATTTAGGTCAAGCCGTAAAGGTAAGACTTAGGGGTACGTAATTGGATTAAAAAAAGCGTATTTCACTTTATTAGAACTCAATGTGTGTTCAGACATTGGAAAACACCCAAACAGTTGATACTCTGCTCCTTGATAATATTTGCTAAGACTTGATTTCACCGTCATTCCTAATATTTTTACCGCCATTTCATACAATACCACAACCACCGTATCCGGTTACAGATTTTCCGGTGTGCATACTTGACCGTTTGGATTGTTTCTGAAATGGTTATGTTGATAGTGAACTATGATGGAGTCTGGGAAGATGTTGATTTCAACCCAAAAACTATTTTCTTGTTGTCTGTGACACCGAAGGATACACTAAAAACGTTGTCGGATAAGATCTGCGAACGGTTTGGGTTAAACTGCGATGCAGTCGATATGAAGTTCAGTACCTTACTTTCAGGCACCGTTGTTGAAATGAGTTTTGACGCTGATTTTCAAATCTTCATTTCGCATAACAAAAAAAATCCTAAATGTTACGTTTCGGTGTTTCACAATCCTGTACCGGGACATATCGCAGAGGTACTCAACCAGAATAAAGATTCAACTGTAAAAGCTCCAGTTGATCAAAATCAACCCAATGGTCGACCTATTTACATCAGCACGCCATTGTCAACGGTGAATCAGTCGGTAACGCCACAGTTAACGAAGAAGGCAAAATATACAGTTACCCCAAGCGGTTGTTCACCGGTAACATGTATATTCGATTCTCCGAGCATAAATTTTATTCCGAACCAAACACCCGGTGATGAGTCCTTGTCGCATATATCAATCAAACGGTTGCTTTTTAACAATATGCCACTGGTCAGAGGTTCCAACACATTTTCAAGCGGACCCAACCGAATGAGTGTTAATGATAGCATACACCCTTTGGAGTCTTGCGGAGGTCGATCTAAAAATAATGCAAAGGATGTTAAGTCAGAGTCAAAGCATTCTACAATCTATGATGTCGATTGTACGAATGTACACACTGCTGAAGATGATGCCATAGGTTGTGGAACACATTGCAGGGCATCATCGGTTCCCAGGAATGAACAGGAAACACATCGACAGCCTTTACAGCATCATCAGATACATGTTGCATATAGAGAGGTCCATCCCATGCCCGGTCCTAACACGAATAACATTTCTGTATCATGTATTACAAACAATGTACCACTTGTTGACCAGGATAACACCACTTACGTTCACACCCCTTCTGATCGTAATCTGTCTAGGCATAAAGTGCAAGGGTTTGACCATGTCTGTTTTGAAAATGTAAAAGAATGCAGCGCATTCAAATCCCAATCGGACCATACATCCATTCATAAAGGCAAGATATTCAAACACAAGGATGAAATGAAGAAGGTGTTGGGTGTGTACGCAATGGAAAAACCATTTCTGGTACAGGGTTACGCGGTCGACCACAACGGTGGTATGAGGCATCGTGTACCGACCTCAATTGTCAATGGTTGGTACGTGTGGTGAAGAAGCGCCATGCACTCATTGGGACGTAAGGTATATCGAGATACACCCATTTAAGTCCAAAACTATGGTATTCACTTTAACCAAGTCATGCCTATGTTGTTTGGGAACGGTATGCCAAAATTCTCAGTTCCATGATTCAAAAATCAAGCTGCAGATATCATAGCGAAATGGTTTCTCATCACGTTGTGACACCTTTTGTCTAACAAAGCTAACCGGCCAGACTCATGCTCTGAAAATCCGTATAGGGATTCGTGAAGTCTTTTGAAACGTGCCGGCGTACTTTTACAGCTGAAGTAAGCCACTCCCGGTACCCTAACAATATCGAGACAGGACTGAAGTCCCCGGTTCAGTATGGGGCTCATGGCAATCGGAGTTTGGTCTCAAGTGTTATTAAGAGACCGTGAAACCATCCAATGAGATTGCACCGTTTATATGGGGAACATAAAAATAATTATATAATTTTAATTGCTGCAATGTCATTGGATTGTCTTATGTTCTCACCACGTGCCAGTCCCACGCAATATTTTCTCTGGTCCTAGATTTGACAATTAAATCTAGGGTTACGAAATCAGATTGTAATATCCATTTTAAGATTTCTGTAAGGGAGTTCATGCGAGGAGAAAACCTTGGATGCACGGGGTGCACTGCACTCTAACCAATGTTTGCATGCCACCTGACCGGAAAGAGTATATCTTGCCACATGGCATGTACCCATTGGATGGGTGTAATGCACCGGTTGCATGCATTAATCTCTATCCAACGAGCAACGATATCGTGCATTGACATTGAACTATTACAACTATTTGCGTACCAATATTGACGAATGCTGGACATGGCTGATCAGATTCCAAATTATACTTAAGATTGTTAATAGTGAAGAAACATCTAATCAGCATGGGGAAGGTGAATGAATTATAATGGGTGACCAGTGCATGATATGACCATGGGGCCACCTGTGTGGGGATAGGTGGGGGGCTCAAGCCCACCGTACCCCCCGTTACAAAAAAATCCACAGGTTAATAATCGGAAAAAAAAAAAACAAACACCACCCTAATTTTAATTACAGAAGAATAATTCATATCTTATTCAATGTTAAAATTCGAACACATTTTACATTGAATAGTTTTTGTAACAGAAGAACATTTATGTCTGTTCATTGTACAAATTTAGCTGAATATTTTAAAAAACATATTCATCATAATATTATAGTATTATGCTTAGGTGATATTTTATGCCTTGAAATTATTTACGTCGTGTTGATATGTTGTGGTTTTTGTTATATTTAGGTGAAGCCGTAAAGGTAAGACTTAGGTGTACGTAATGGGATTAAAAAAAACGTATTTCAGTTTATTAGAACTCAATGTGTGTTCAGACATTGGAAAACACCCAAACAGTTGATACTCTGCTCCTTGATAATATTTGCTAAGACTTGATTTCACCGTCATTCCTAATATTTTTACCGCCATTTCATACAATACCACAACCACCGTATCCGGTTAAAGATTTTCCGGTGTGCATACTTGACCGTTTGGATTGTTTCTGAAATGGTTATGTTGATAGTGAACTATGATGGAGTCTGGGAAGATGTTGATTTCAACCCAAAAACTATTTTCTTGTTGGCTGTGACACCGAAGGATACACTGAAAACGTTGTCGGATAAGATATGCGAACGGTTTGGGTTGAACTGCGATGCAGTCGATATGAAGTTCAGTACCTTACTTTCAGGCACCGTTGTTGAAATGAGTTTTGACGCTGATTTTCAAATCTTCATTTCGCATAACAAAAAAAATCCTAAATGTTACGTTTCGGTGTTTCACAATCCTGTACCGGGACATATTGCAGAGGTACTCAGCTAGTCAGCCAGAATAAAGATTCAACTGTAAAACCTCTGGTTGATCAAAATCAACCCAACGATCGACCTATTTACATCAGCACACCATTGTCAACGGTGAATCAGTCGGTAACGCCACAGTTAAAGAAGAAGGTAAAATATACAGTTACCCCAAGCGGTTGTTCACCGGTAACATGTATATCCGATTCTCCCAGCATAAATTTTATTCCGAACCAAACACCCGGTGATGAGTCCTTGTCGCATATATCAATCAAGCGGTTGCTTTTTGACAATATGCCACTGGTCAGAGGTTCCAACACATTTTCAAGCGGACCCAACCGAATGGGTGTTAATGATAGTGTACATCCTTTGGAGTCTTGCGGAGGTCGATCTAAAAATAATGCAAAGGATGTTCAGTCAGAGTCAAAGCATTCTACAATCTATGATGTCGATTGTACGAATGTACACACTGCTGAAGATGATGCCATAGGTTGTGGAACATATTGCAGGGCATCATCGGTTCCCAGGAATGAACAGGAAACACATTGACAACCTTTACAACATCACCAGATACATGTTGCATATAGAGAGGTCCATCCCATGCCCGGTCCTAACACGAATAACATTTCTGTATCATGTATTACAAACAATGTACCACTTGCTGACCAGGATAACACCACTTACGTTCACACCCCTCCTGATCATAATCTGTCTAGGCATAAAGTGCAAGGGTTTGACCATGTCTGTTTTGAAAATGTAAAAGAATGCAGCGCATTCAAATCCCAATCGGACCATACATCCATTCATAAAGGCAAGATATTCAAACACAAGGATGAAATGAAGAAGGTGTTGGGTGTGTACGCAATGGAAAACCATTTCTGGTACAGGGTTACGCGGTCGACCACAACGCGGTATGAGGCATCGTGTACCGACCTCAATTGTCAATGGTTGGTACGTGTGGTGAAGAAGCGCCATGCAACTCATTGGTACGTAAATGTATATCGAGATACACACACATGTAAAGTCCAAAACTATGGTATTCACTTTAACCAAGTCAGTGCCTATGTTGTTGGGGAACTGTATGCCCCAAAATTCGCAGTTCCAGGATGCAAAATCAGAGCTGCAGATATCATAGCGGAAATGGGGTCTCAGCACGGGGTGCACCTTTTGTATAACAAAGCTAACCGGGCCAGACTCCATGCTCTGAAAATACAGTATAGGGATTCGTTGAAGTCTTTTGAAACGTTGCCGGCGTACTTTTACATGCTGAAGTAAGCCAATCCCGGTACCCTAACAAATATCGAGACAGACTCGAAAGTCCGGTTCAAGTATGGCTTCATGGCAATCGGAGTTTGTCTACAAGGGTTTATCCGTCATATCAGACCCGTCGTTTCCATCGATGCAACCCACTTGACGGGATCTGTCAAAGGGGTGCTACTTATAGCCTCGGCCAAAGACGGAGACTCAAAAATATACCCATTGGCATTTGGTTTCGCAGCCTCAGAATGTAAGGGATCCTGGACATGGTTCCTTTCTGAATTGAAGAAGGGGATTGGTTCTCCTCAGGATCTGGTCATCGTTTCAGATTGTCACAGAGGCATTATATCAGCGACGAGGCAGGTTTTCCTAGATGCACAGCACGCATTTTATGTCTTCCACATTGCACAGAAATTTAGACGCTCATCCAAGAATCGAAGTCTTGCAAGAGAATTCTTTTACAATGCATGTTACAAACACCGTCGCGATGAGTGTGATATCGACCTTCAACAGATGGCTGCTTGCAACCAGAGGTACTACAACGACGTCATGAAAATTGGGGTAGATAAGTTCACAAATGCTTACTGCCCCAAAAATAGGTACCAGATGATGTCTACCCAATTAGCCGAGTCTATGAACTCAGCTCTTCTAGATCTCCGGAAGCTGCCTATCACAGCCATTGCAGAGCAGATTCGGGATATGATATAGAGGTGGTTCCACAAACGTCGTACTATTGTAGAACGTCTTAGCTTTGATCTGACTCCGGCAGCCGACAATCACATACTTAAAGGGGTTGAACCTTCTTATAAATGCATCCTTCGTCCTATCTCATACCACAGGTACAACGTCACCGAAAATCAAATTAATTCCATTGTAGATATTCAAGCAAAGACATGTACCTGTCGCGAGTGGGATCTTCAAAAATTACCTTGTCCACATGCCCTTGCTTGCGCCAGGTATGTAATCAAAGTATACTGTCGTCAGATCGTCATTTGCCATATCTATATTTAGGGGTCTGACATCCAATAATTACTTTTTTGACCATATACGCATCAATTTCGGTTCCTGAAATGTGCTCCGACTACTACAGATCTGATTGGATGCAAGAGGCATATCGGGGAGAAATCAACCCGGTTCCATATGCACAGAACTGGGTCGTACCCGATCATGTCCGAAATCTAGTTGTTCGTCCTTGGAAGGTGCGTTTTCTGCCAGGAAGACCGAAAAAGTCAAGGTACCGTTCATGCGTCGAGAAGGCTAAGCAAAAGAAGTGTTCTAAGTGCGGCCTAAAGGGACATAACAGGAGGAGCTGCAGGAAAACATTGTCTGATGCTGCTAACAAAACCAAGCATCCTCGCGGTTGCAGTGTATGCCACAAAGAGGGACACAACAGACAGACGTGCCAAGAAAGGCCATCCACTGACCTAACCTCTGAGGCTTCGGCTGACACCGACACCGACACCGACTTATAAAATTTTCCCAATGTATTGTTAAAAGCAGGTGAGCGGAAACTGCCATACAATAGTGTATTAATGTAATGTTTGCTTTCCATATATTCGTGTAATCTTATGTTCAGTCCAAGGTCGATATCTCCTTGATCGTGTAAGATGTGACATCCTAGTGTTATATCCATATAATCGTGTATTAAATTGAAGGAGGATTTTCCATCTAACAGTATGAAGTTGAAGGTCATTTCAAGCGGACCAGGGGATAAATGTAATCGGGTGCGGGACTTGAACAAAATAAAATCCCAATATTCATCATCTTAGAAAAATGCTTCCAAATTAATTAAGATCATACATTCGTAGCAAAATAGTTTGTCTTACATAAAATAAAATAAATACAACACTTACTCGGTTGAATTAAATAATGTTACGTTGAATGTATGAAATATTTGAAAAAAGCGCATTTCAGTACAATATAGTTACCTGTATTTAATAAAGTATTTAATAATGGAAATTTAATTTTAAAAATGGATCTTGGCTTGAAATTAACTACCAGCGCCTTGTTGTTAACTTTTGGGTTATAGCACGATAGGCTAGATTAGAATGTTTTTTATTTTTTTTAAAGATAAAATGGATCGTTTTTGTTTCATATTTTCGTGGCCAATAGAATTATGGAAACAAAAATTACCAGTTAATTGTAATTTGAGCAAAATTCATAAGTAGCCCAGAATTTATGGGGCTTTGCAAAACTGTTACATCTCAATAAGTTTTCTTTTTTTATCCAAGGGAAATATTTCTTGGACAAGTATACCCTAACAGCAATTCCAACGTGGCACTTAATTACTTTGCATTTTGCAATCTGAAAAAAAAAAATACATAAAACAGAAATGATGGTTAATGTATCGTGTAAGGATGATTACTTTCCAACGTGTAATTGCATTACTAATGGTTCAACATGCAACTGGTCAATGATTACTATATAAATTTTGGGTCAAATGAGGGAATTTTGCCTTGTTTATATTATTAACTATTACTAGAGGGACAACATAATATGATCATCGGTTACCTTTGTATATATATCGCTTTGTATGTACATTTCTTTTTTTAATGGGTTCACCTTTTAATTATAATTATAATAGAACTTTTGTTTTTAATGTTTGGGGGGGCCACCAGAACCCAAATGGTGACATTCGCCTCTGAAGGTCAGCCCAAATCCCCGCCACTGGGAAACGTTGAAGTGAAGGCCCATAAAGCCAATTGAAAATCGTGTCTTAACTACAAGTTTAATATCCATATAACCGTGTATTAATTTGAAGGAAGATTTGTAAATTGTCTGCTTATAATAGTAATGAAGTTGAGTTTTTTTTATAATTTTAACCTTTATAATTGTCTGATTTTTTGTACTTATCGTATAACAAGTACTGACACATGGAAGTCTCATTAATGAAGTGGTTGCCAGCGAGGTAAGAAGAACAAAATCCATTTTATCGTGAATATTTTCCATCTACTCGTATGAGGTTCACAGTAATTTCATTGTCTGCTTGTAATAGAACCGAAGTTCAGCTTTTTATATAGAGTAATCCTAGAGGACCCAAAAAAGAGACCCAAATTTTGGACCCAAACAACGGATTTTGCAACAGAGTAATGCTAGAGGACCTAAAAAACTAACCCAAATTTTGAACCCAAGCCTAAGTGGCAACATCACATGGGATCTTTGGGAAGAGTGATGTGGGCCCATGTTGTGTGTGATGTTGCCACATAGGTTTGGGTTCAAAATTTGGGTTAGTTTTTTGGGTCCTCTAGCATTACTCGTGGCAACATCATACACAACATGGGCCCACGTCACTCTTCTCAAAGATCCCAGGTGATGTTGCCACATAGGTTTGGGTCCAAAATTTGGGTTATATTTTTTGGTCCTCTAGCATTACTCTTTTATATATTTAAACTTCATAGTTGGAGGCAGGTATTTAAAATAAAAAAAAATTAAATAAATAAAAAGCCCCTACTCTTTGACGAATATAGTATAATATAATATGCACGAGTTTTACATGTGAAATATACAAGGAAATTAATCGGTATTCAAATATGGCAAACACCGGCATATTTCATAACCAGGTTAATGACATAAACATCAAACATTGTGTTAATTAACATTCCTCAGGTAAGCTGTTTGTAAAAATTTCATACGCGATATCCTGCCTATGCCTCTTTATATCCGTTTCAAAGGTCTTCACGCATTTCAAACCTCTGAGAAGGGAACGTATCATCAACAAGACAAAGACTCCATTACTTTTCGGACTTAATTGTTTTGGAACTTGTTTTTCATTCATCCGACGAGCCTTTATAGGAGTGCTATCATATGTTCACCTCCCCGTTCTGTTAAAAAAACCTGCCTGCAAGCAAATAACCGAGAACAGACGTCGGAGTGGTAGAATCTACTGGCAGATCAATGTACCGCCTTGGGGTACCCAGTGTGCCTTGGGATCATATACCTGGATCTCCCATAACAAAAGATCAACGACGCAGACAACCCTGTGGCCGTCTTCAACCTTATAGGGGACCACCACTTGTAAACGAAAAATTATACACTCAAATATTTATAACCAAATCAAGTTGGAACCCATGTCTGCGCACCAGAACGTTACTAACCTTGTCACAGGAATCCCATGGACTTCCCCAGTCTGGTCGACGGCCGTCACAATATTGTTTCTATTCCGGAGGAACGACGAAGTCTTTGACGCTGAAAGGTCGTACTAAACGTCCATGTAAATCCGGCTGCCAGTTTGCGCACACCTTTGCCAGTTCGTCATGCACATCACATTTGGATTTTATCCGAGTGCACAATTCCAAACAGATAAACATATCCTCTAAGTTAACGCTGTACTTACAAAAAAGTTGCAATCAACGATGCCCATTCTATCCTTGAACTTGTAAGGGCTGGTCTTACTCCCTCTTATCTTGTTTAACAAATTCAGGTAGGCATCAACGTGTGTGTCCAACAGATGGCTACCATTGTCTTCTAATGATATGAAAAAAATCATGTGTCTGCATCACCTCCAGTCCAACGTTACGGCTGCACCCAATACATTAAAAGAATGATATTACTGTTTATTGATTGTATACGGGCGATGTAATCTAAAATGTATAGTTAGTAATCATCTTACTATATTTCTTTCGAATCAAGCTTGAAATGCGCGTACGCCTCCTCGCTGGGGCCAATGGAAAGATTTCCTCTACCTAAAGGGTTGCTGTAGGGACTGCGTACCCATAACTCCCTTTGACGCTGCCTTGCTAAAGCGGTTTCATCTAATACTTGCTGGCTCGAAGCACGTATGTCATCGGTATGCACTTCAATTATAGGTGGTTCCCAGTTCGGAAGTGATTAAGA
Source organism: Acer yangbiense (assembly GCA_008009225.1). Classification (NCBI taxonomy): domain Eukaryota; kingdom Viridiplantae; phylum Streptophyta; class Magnoliopsida; order Sapindales; family Sapindaceae; genus Acer; species Acer yangbiense. The sequence goes on along the minus strand of CM017773.1, from coordinate 20,092,166 downwards.
GATTATCGCAGATAGTCTCCGTTTTCGTTGATTTGTCGATGCACAAGTCGATTGCTCTCCCGATGAACATGGAGCTGGCCCAGACATTCGTTCTGAACTTTTTTCATCAACTCGAAGGGTCGGAGATACTATCCGTGACACTCTCCTTAACAGACATGGTGTTTTGCGATAGGTATGTTTTACTCCGTCACGTCGACGTGGAGGTGGAGGTGAACCAATAGGAGTTTCAACATCTGAGTCTGACCTAATCACCACAGATGGATGTGAATGTGAATGTGATGGTGACACTGGATGTGAAGGCGGACTCTTTACCACAATAGATGATACCTCAGATGCGTCAGGTATGTCCTCATACTCGCCATCACTGCCCCCTTCATCCGTAACTGGAGATAACTGTGTATTTTGGGATGCCAGCAACATCGCACATGTTTGATCCTCAGACGGATCATCATGACCAGATTGTCTGACCGCTACTGGACGAGGCAGATATTGGGACGAAGGATCTTGCCACAACACTAGCGCAAGCAAGGACTCATCTTCTTTCGGTATGTCCTCATCCTCGCCATTTATTTGCAAGTTCCCTTCATCAGAAACTGGACATGACTCTATATTCTGTGCTGCTAGCAACATCGGACATGATTGATCCTCAGACGGATAATCTGGGCCTGAATGTCTTCCTTCCACTGGACAAGGACGATCGTGCGCCGAAGGATCTTGCGACAACACTAACGGAAGCAAGGATTCATCTTCTTTCGGTATCTCCTCCTCCTGGCAACCGGTATCTGTCTTCCCTTCATCAGAGCCTAGACATGAATCTTTATTTTGTGGTGCAACCAATAGCAGACATGTTTCTCGGTTGCTAAAAGGACTTGCTGAAGCCAACGACCATTGAGTTACATCGGGGTGCTTTGGTCCAGGTACTCCTGGATGTACTAGACCTGGTATACCAAACAGAGATAACATACCTGCTTCTCGGGGCCACAGGTATAACGGCATCTGAGAAAATAACTTGTTAACCCCAAACTGTGATCGCAAAGCCAACGAAGGGGTTGCTGCCACCTCCAGACCACCTGCCCGTTCCAGGGACGATAAATCCTCGCACAACACTAAGGGAAGGTTTGATTTGTCAAGGTCCGATATGTCATCAACACAGACATGTTTTTCATAATGCAGTTGATCATCATTGACCCTGTCATAAACGCATCCACTATCATCCTGCCAACCTTGGTCGTCTTGCCTTTCATCATCGTCGCCCTCTTCATAACCGGCTCCGTCATTGTAGGTAGCCTGATCGCCACCTAAGCTTTCTTCCGCGTGCTCTCCACTCCCCACACGCTCCGGCTGATCTCATGAATTACCATCCCCTACATTTCCCTTCGGGATGACAGTGTCACAGTGTTACGTTTCCGAATATATAGTGATCATTATTGAAATAAAATAAAGAACACTTGATACACAGGTGACATGTGTGGATATATACGTACTTGAAACCCCAGCATCCGTCGTAGCCCTTCGATCTCCCACCTCAAACCTTCATTGACTATATTGCGTACACGGTCCGCCCCCATTTCCTCATGGACGATACTGCGTACGCGTTCCGGTATTGCATTCACCGCGTTCAGAACTCTTTCGAGTACTTCGGGTCCAACAAATTGTCGAGGTACCTCCAACTGTTTATGTAAAATGCTATACGTAAAACACCAAACGTTTACCACAAATTGGCCAATCAACAACATTTCGAAATAAACCATTGATCCAATAATACTAGGCCCGGTTACCTCATCGGTTGTTTGATCAACCGAATGTCGCCCACGGCCGTTTGACCCTTCCCTTTGACAGAAGTCTTCTTGCCTAGCATCATCAACCTGGCCTGCTACACCTTGGTCAACTGAATGAACCGGGTGGTCAGCTGGTGGAGGGATAGATCCCTGTCCATTGTTGGATCGTTGTATATCCAGAAGAACCGCATCTGTACGGTCTGTTGTATCAACACGGGCACGTACTCTCCGCCCGCTGTTAGTTTTCTCCCTCGGCCTGTGCTTCCTCTTGGTGGGTTCCTCATCCTCGTTACTCCCACTCGGCTTCCACTGGGGTCCCTCAGACAGGTCCACATCAATATCCCTCCAGTAAGGTTTCTGCAACTCATGTTCGGTGGGTACAAGCTCCGGAAGCCCAGTAAGCTGAAGGATTATGGAACTAATATAATTGTCCAATATCTAAAGAACATAAATAATATTAAATTATAGCACAAATGAGATATTTGTAAATTACCTTCCCGCTTGTCTCAGCTTCGGTCCAAGCATTGACCATGTCCGATCCCCTCTGTTTGAAACAGTACTTCCTATACTGTGGCGCTCCGTTGGGATCCCCTATTAGCTTACCGCATTTGTTGCGCATCACAGGTATAGCCTCCGTAGCCCAAAACTGTACCGTATCAAACCCGGGAAACGGTTTTAGAGGGTGTAATTAGCATTATATGTAAGGTTCCCATTTGTTGATTGGCTTATTTCGTGGACAAACCACATATTGGGGTTCTTTGTAAGGGTAGCCTAGGTATCGGGTTTATTGTTCGAAGCCCTTTGAAGACCTCATGTTGATAAGGACCGAAGGAATATTTCTTTGTGCTTACTTGTCTTGAAGAGATAGTTGCACACACTCACAACTCATGCATATGTTTAATACTTGTATGTTGTGTGTCTTATTTTTTGTGCATTAATGTTCATTAACATCTCTTCTTGCATGTTAGTTTGATTGCATCTTGCATATCCAATTGCATTGTCATGCTTAGACTTAGGATTGCATTTTTGCATTGGGCGCTCCCAAAAGCGCTCTACAGAAGCGCTGTACGAACATCGCCCATTGAGCGCTGTTCAGACCTGATCGATTTAATTCGGTCGCTGTTTGGTCGCTGTACAGGCGCTGTACAAAGCGCTGTACAAAGCGCTCTACGTACAGCGCCACTCTGTTTTCCCGTGAGAACAGAGTTGGGGCGCTGTACAAGCCCTGTACAAGAGGCGCTCTACGTACAGCGCCCAAGACAATTTTGAGGCAAACTAATCAAAACGACAACACTTTGTTTTGGCCTCCTATATATATGCCACTTTGACTTTAGGTCAATTACAAGAGTTCATATTCAGATTCCATACTTAGGATATTTTTCAAAGAGAAGAAAAATTCCAAAGAACTCATTTTTAGATTACTCAAACACTTTTTCATGATCATCAATCATCATCTAGCATCATCCTTGATCATCTAGATGACATCTTACATAGATTCTTCATCATACTTTGCTTGGTAAGCTTTTCACTAATATCTTACTGAAAGTTCATAAAAATACTCGAGGTGTGTTTATCAATATAAAGCTAGAGGGGGGGTGAATAGATTTTATCTAATTATTACCCAATTTTCGCATGCATGTCAATTTTACGAAAATACCCCTAGCAAGTCAACAAAACATACAAGTGTAATAAGATGCGGAAATAGTAAAAGACACTTGATGTTTACGTGGAAAACCCAACCACTGGGAAAAACCACGGGCTGTTAAGTGCGCCACACTCGGACCTCGAAATCCACTATATGAAAAGACGGTTACACCCTCAAGTGATTCTCGGACCCTCACCCTAGATAACCTCAGGCTATGGACACTACCAATCGCCACTCTTGGTTCAATCCCTAGTGATATCCCCTGATACACTACTCTTGGCGTGAGCACCCTCTAATCTACCACGCGGGCCTTTTATAGCGGCTCTAGTCCAATTTGCTTGAGGCCTAAGCACACTTAGCCCCAAGACTTCAATCTCTCAAAAGAGATGCACAACCCTATGTGAATATGTATGAATATTCAATTAATGCAATAAGAGCTAGGGTACTCTAAATGCTTACCTAGGATTATAAGATGACAATATAATCAATCCTAGATATCACATATAGCTATATGACATGGCATATAACTTTAGCTAAGTAAAGGATCACCAATCCTAGATACAAAGCTATCATATAAAACCCATAAACATTCAAAGGATTAACTAGTTGATTAAAAAACAATCTATCAACCTAGTTATCAATACATCACACAAGAATGTTCATGGCATAGCTTTTAGGCAATAATGACCTAATCAAATAAGCTATGAAAAATAATCTCAATCAATAAATGAGATCAATTAGCTAGATGGCATATGAACATTAAAGCCTAGCTAACAAATAAAAACCCAATCAACACATAATCTCAATCTTATATGTAGAAATTAATCTAAACACATATAAGTAAAATATGAGATAAAATTGATAAGTAGAAACACTAATTATGTAAGATAAAAGTGTTCAACAAATCATACCATGTGTGTTGAAGAAGTCCCATGCATTAGCATATGCTAGATGATCCTAGATGATGCTTAGATGAAGATTTATGCATGTGGGGATGGGTTTAGAGAGATAAAGATATGATCTTTAAGCTTTCTCTCTCAAGTCTCTCTAAATATCTCTCTAGGGTTCTTATAATCAAAGACTTGTGTTCTGAACCAGAGATAAGGATGTATTTATAGAGACCAAAAACAGGGCAGGTGAAAATACAATTTTGCCCTTGAAACGCACCGATCGGCGGTTTCATTCGGCGGCCAGGCCGCCGAAATGAACCGCCGAATGGCTCCCGTGTGGAACAGGGGAACTTCGGCGACTTCATTCGGCGGTATGGAAACCGCCGATCCCAACCGCCGTTTTGGACCCGAGAGATATATTTCAATCAGGTCTCATTCGGCGGTTTCGAACGGCGGCAAGGCCGCCGAACGTAACCGCCGATTCACCAAAAATGGTGAAACCAAGGAGAAGCCAAAGGCATCTCCACCGGCGATCATCGCGCAAATCAAAGCACATTACCGTGCACGCGCGGACGTTTCCGAACATCCTTAGGGAAACGAATTACTCCACACTAAAAGCTAACATACATGAAGTGCAAGTGTGGGTATTGAATGCATCCTAATGCCTAACATGTCATGGCATTATCATATAACAAGATGCAATCAATTCAACATGCAAGAAGAGATATTGAATAAATCAATAAAGCACAATGCACACAAAATATAAACACACCATACAAGAATAAGAGTTATGCATGTTGTGTGTGTGTGTGCAACTATATCTCTTCAAGCCAATGTAAGCACTAGATATATACCTTTGGTGCTTGTCCTCTTGAGGTCTTGGAAAGGGTCTTGATCTTCAACAAACACCTAGACTACCCTTACAACCAAACCCCAACATGTGGTTTGACCACGAAATAAGCCAATCAATAATGGGAATCCTTACAATCTCCCCCTTTGGCTATTTCGTGACAAAACCACCACTCACATTGATTCCTCACAACATAATAGAAACTACAGGTCTACTTATGATTTTCTACTTTACAAAGAGATAAGATAAATAGTCTTGAAGTCTTCAATCTCAAGTAGAACAATCAATCCCTGAAAGCACAGTTTCTATACTTTCTAATACAAGAAAAGGTGAGATGAATCAAGTGAGATAAAACAAGCATTTGCATTTAAAGATTTAAGTACAACATCATGCAATGTATGAATGTGCAAATGCTCCCCCTCAAAGGGTTACTCCCCCTCAATTAGTATTCTCCCCAACATGCACAATTGCTACTACAATTTGCAACTCCCCTTACCACAACATACTCCCCCTTTTTGTCATGATATAGACAAGGGAGTAATCCCCAACCGGGTCACTCAAGGCAAAGAGAGATAGTAGCATTCTAGTATATGCATAAACAATATAAGTCACTTTATGCAATCTCAATTTATTGGAGAGAAACAAGGAGATTTATTTAAATAAAATGTGTGAATCAAAAAATTGCTTTGCATACAAGACATGTAGCATTTAAGTCCAAAATATCATGGTATTTGGCAAAGCAAATGACAAAGGTTTTCAATATGAATTCAAACCAATTTCACCAATGTCAAGAGAGAAGCAAGGATATAGGTTTTCATTGATTTCAATTTAAGAACAACTATATCCAACTTTATAAGCTAAACATGTCATGAGCGACTTTGCACCCTACTTGATTTTTCCGGATAAGATATCCGTATGATAGTAGACATGTTCAACCAATAAAGAAAGAGAGACATTTGGATTGTAAAATCCTTGAATGGATACAAAATCCTTTTTCATTTGAGTCTCATAAGCTTTTTCACACATTATTTTGCATTTAAAAAATGCAATCATCAAAACATGCTTTTCAAGATTAGCATTTAGCATGTCATTTTAGCAATCATCATGTCATGGAGATCATTATAGGTCATTCAAATTAAATCCTATGTATATATCTCCTAGTCCAAAAATGCATGTTTGAACATAAATATGACATGGATTGCAATACAAGCATTGATCACACTTATTGAATAGAAAATATGTATACATAGTGTAACCAAGCTAACTCAAGCAACAAAAAGAGAAGCATAAGATATTTCAAATTTTTTGCAAGTGACTAGATGCAAAATAGCTCTCTTTGCTTAAGTTCCCCATATGGGGTCAAATATCCACACCACTTCAATGAAGGGCATGTGGTCTAAAAGACTTACCAAGTCCATAGGACCTAGTTGAACCTATTTGAGAAATGTTTGTCTCGTAGCAAGCGGGTTCGTCTTTTCTAATCCACTTAGGTGCCTCAAAAACATACCTAGTGGTCATAGGTTCTAGAGTTCTAGATGGCAAAGAATCATGCAAATGATTTTCTTCCTTTTTAAGGACATGCATCTTAGCTCTAGCCTTTTTCTTTTCAATCATGCATATAAGATTACATAATTAAATGTAATGCAAGCAACTTGGTCTAACATGACCAACAATACCACACAAAAGACAAGAGGAGATAAGGTTAGGAATTATACCATTCCCTTGAGCATGCAAAAGTGCTTTCCCTTGTCGTTGTGGTTGTCTTGGTAGTTGGATAGGATCTCTCCTCCTTTGATGATGACCAAGACAAAGTTGCTTGCTCGGTTGAGCTTGCATGATTGAACACTTCCCTATTAAGATCGTAGGTTGAGGGAAGATAGCCTTCTTGGTTGGTTAGACCAAGATTGAGGAAGGCTTGGGCTTGAAGCTCTTTGGAGATGTGAGCAACGCCCTTTCATCTTCGTCTCCTCTCTCTCCTTAGAGGGACATCTCCTCATCGGAGTCATTTTCTTCTCTCATAAAATCACTCATAGTGTTTGCGTTGAATGAATGCAAATGAGAAGAATGCAAGATGTATGTCAAAAACAATAATCATACAAAATGCAAAAACACACCAAAATGAGCTAGGATCACCTAAGTATATCTAGGAACCCGCTCTGATACCAATTGAAAGTTCATAAAAATACTCGAGGTGTGTTTATCAATATAAAGCTAGAGGGGGGGTGAATAGATTTTATCTAATTATTACCCAATTTTCGCATGCATGTCAATTTTACGAAAATACCCCTAGCAAGTCAACAAAACATACAAGTGTAATAAGATGCGGAAATAGTAAAAGACACTTGATGTTTACGTGGAAAACCCAACCACTGGGAAAAACCACGGGCTGTTAAGTGCGCCACACTCGGACCTCGAAATCCACTATATGAAAAGACGGTTACACCCTCAAGTGATTCTCGGACCCTCACCCTAGATAACCTCAGGCTATGGACACTACCAATCGCCACTCTTGGTTCAATCCCTAGTGATATCCCCTGATACACTACTCTTGGCGTGAGCACCCTCTAATCTACCACGCGGGCCTTTTATAGCGGCTCTAGTCCAATTTGCTTGAGGCCTAAGCACACTTAGCCCCAAGACTTCAATCTCTCAAAAGAGATGCACAACCCTATGTGAATATGTATGAATATTCAATTAATGCAATAAGAGCTAGGGTACTCTAAATGCTTACCTAGGATTATAAGATGACAATATAATCAATCCTAGATATCACATATAGCTATATGACATGGCATATAACTTTAGCTAAGTAAAGGATCACCAATCCTAGATACAAAGCTATCATATAAAACCCATAAACATTCAAAGGATTAACTAGTTGATTAAAAAACAATCTATCAACCTAGTTATCAATACATCACACAAGAATGTTCATGGCATAGCTTTTAGGCAATAATGACCTAATCAAATAAGCTATGAAAAATAATCTCAATCAATAAATGAGATCAATTAGCTAGATGGCATATGAACATTAAAGCCTAGCTAACAAATAAAAACCCAATCAACACATAATCTCAATCTTATATGTAGAAATTAATCTAAACACATATAAGTAAAATATGAGATAAAATTGATAAGTAGAAACACTAATTATGTAAGATAAAAGTGTTCAACAAATCATACCATGTGTGTTGAAGAAGTCCCATGCATTAGCATATGCTAGATGATCCTAGATGATGCTTAGATGAAGATTTATGCATGTGGGGATGGGTTTAGAGAGATAAAGATATGATCTTTAAGCTTTCTCTCTCAAGTCTCTCTAAATATCTCTCTAGGGTTCTTATAATCAAAGACTTGTGTTCTGAACCAGAGATAAGGATGTATTTATAGAGACCAAAAACAGGGCAGGTGAAAATACAATTTTGCCCTTGAAACGCACCGATCGGCGGTTTCATTCGGCGGCCAGGCCGCCGAAATGAACCGCCGAATGGCTCCCGTGTGGAACAGGGGAACTTCGGCGACTTCATTCGGCGGTATGGAAACCGCCGATCCCAACCGCCGTTTTGGACCCGAGAGATATATTTCAATCAGGTCTCATTCGGCGGTTTCGAACGGCGGCAAGGCCGCCGAACGTAACCGCCGATTCACCAAAAATGGTGAAACCAAGGAGAAGCCAAAGGCATCTCCACCGGCGATCATCGCGCAAATCAAAGCACATTACCGTGCACGTGCGGACGTTTCCGAACATCCTTAGGGAAACGAATTACTCCACACTAAAAGCTAACATACATGAAGTGCAAGTGTGGGTATTGAATGCATCCTAATGCCTAACATGTCATGGCATTATCATATAACAAGATGCAATCAATTCAACATGCAAGAAGAGATATTGAATAAATCAATAAAGCACAATGCACACAAAATATAAACACACCATACAAGAATAAGAGTTATGCATGTTGTGTGTGTGTGTGCAACTATATCTCTTCAAGCCAATGTAAGCACTAGATATATACCTTTGGTGCTTGTCCTCTTGAGGTCTTGGAAAGGGTCTTGATCTTCAACAAACACCTAGACTACCCTTACAACCAAACCCCAACATGTGGTTTGACCACGAAATAAGCCAATCAATAATGGGAATCCTTACACTTACATATTTTGTGTTTCTCTTAACAAGCAATCTCATTTAATTACTTGTATGTTATTTTATATACTTTGAATACAAGTTTGAGATTAGTATGATGTGTGTTTGAGAAGTTGTATTGTGATAGCTAATTAGGTTTTGTGCTTAATCTTGATTAGCTAAACTATTTGATTTGACATGTCATTTAGTTTTGATATCTAGGATTGCTCTAATTGTAAATTAATCATCTTAGATAAGCATATAGGGTTTCCCTTGCTCTATGTTGCATTTTGAATATTCATATATTCACTTAGGGTTGTTATTCTCTTCATAGAGAAAGTAAGTCTTGTGTGTAGCATCCGGGATTAGGTTGCTTAGATCGCAAGCAAATTGGACTAGGTTCACTCATAACCGGATTAGGTAGGTGTGTGATTACTACCGGGATTAGGTTGTAATCGTTTTACACATTTAGTGGATTCGAGGTTCGAGTGTGGCTTACTTACTAGCCCGTGGTTTTTCCCGTGAGGGTTTCCACCTAAAAATCAAGTCTTATTTAATTTCCGTATTTTATACTTGATTTATTGCTTTATCTATTTATGGGTAAATTCGTAATTTTAACTAACACGAAAAATTGGGTAAAAAGCTTAAAATCTATTCACCTCCCTCTAGATATTTTTATACACACCGTGCTATTATTTGTTTCATTATGTATCATGGAAAAATGAATAATCTTAATTACGAACATATGTCAAAGTCAAATTAAGGTCAAAAGGGAATAAGGATTTTAAAAATAACCTGTAATCCCCAAATGAATCCGTATAGGTTGTATCTCGTAGTCGGCCCGAGAGGGTCTGCCGGTACCTTAAAACCTTGACGGATGTAGTGGAGGGTCATCTTGAAAACGTAGTGACCCCAGGCGAAGTTGTTAAATGCTTGAACATCCTCCACTAGAGAGAACAACCAGTACGCCACCTGGTTCCGGTCGTCCTGACCGAAGAGGACCCTGCTGGCAAAAAGAAGCAATGCCAACTTAAGTGCGTCGTGAGACCGGTCGAAATCCTCCGCCATGAATAGAGCTTTCAAATCTGCGATCACAACTTTTTTCCTTCCCTGAAAGTACCTTGCATGAATACCACCCAGGACAACCTCATACTCTCTTGAAGGTATGTCGGACAGACGTCCAAATTTCAGGCCCGTGGACAGACAGAACTCCCTCTTCCCAAATCTGGCCTTAGTTTTTCCTAAGGCAAACCATAACTCGTCCTCACTACCTCCAGGAATGAATATCTGTCTCAGCAGCAAGCTGTGAATGAACTGTGCCTGAAAATAACCCCATTTAGGGAAATCCAAGTAGTGGCCAAAGCATCCTGACTCAAATTCTGCCCTTTCACCGGCACGGTCAAGAATCTTGTCTATATCGGAAATCAATTTGTGAAAACAGTGTGTGTTGATGGTGATGTTATAATTCCAAGTGGCCCTCGGGTGTACCAACAAATGATCCAAATTTTCCTCCTCAGCCATCTGTAAAAAAAATATAAAATTGCAAGAGTAATCTAACTAATTAAGCATTGAGGCAGCATGAACATATATCACAGTAAGAATTAAACAGAACAGAAATCTTTATATTTTATAGCGGTAAAGACGATAAACATAAAATCTAGAGTTAGGATAAAATGCAACTCCACCCATCTCCAATGAAATCGCTTGTTCGAAGTTCGAACACTGGATAAACATTGAGTCCAGATACAGTATTTAAGTCGAACACTGCATAAACATTCATAGAATAATCCGAACCGTCGTCCCTGTGAGTAATTTGGATTTCGTTTCAATCATGTTCCTTGTAGTAACAATTACATACTGAAACCCATCGAGAAAACACAAATTGGGTATAGATTTTTCCTTGCATGTTCGAAACGACATACCCAGACTGAAACCCATTACCAATTAATACATACCCAGTTGTAATAATGAAATTGAAACAAGCAAACTTATGATAAGAAACAAAATTAGGATCAAAACAGAGACCGCCATACCGTCGACACGAATGGGTGCGCCGTCGATTAAAGAAGTACTTCCAGAAGAATCGGAACAGCTCCTCCTTTTGATGCTTACACGGTGTAAGTTCTTCCAGTAAGTTAGTATACACGAAGAACATAAGACTGTTTACCGGATTTATGACCAAATTGCAACCAACCCCCTTGAGGTTTGCTCTTTCACAAATAAATTGCAATTAACCTTTTTGGTTTAATTGCAATTAAAAAATAAATATCGTTCAAGTTTTGATAAATTCAAATTTAGATATAAAAACTATTTACAAAATCCAATTGACCGTTTGGATTTGCTATAAAATTGGCGTTGACACCAGATCAATGGCCAAGAATTCCTTTAGATTAAATAAATATATAAAAAATATAGATTTTATTATTAAATGTAATTATGGCATCCATTAAATGAAAAGTATTGATTTGATGTGTAAGGTCGACTAATCAAAGTTGGTCAATTGTCTAACACCTGGTCGCATCGGATGCACGGTGCCTCCCCCACCCTCATCCTGCCACGTTAGAAAATGTGCTGACGTGGCAGCATCACGCATTGCACTACATAGAACCCCTCTTATACCCAGACAGAACTTTATCATAAGTCATAACACAGTTAACACCCACTGCAATAGCGGTCAAACTTAGAACACACTTACTAGGGTGAACCATTACCACCCACTCCAGGTGTTGACACGTGTCCCAAACTTTGGGTTAACTTTAGACTTTGGGTTGAGTTTGGGACACGTGTCAACGCCTGTAGTGGCTGGTAATGGTTCACCCTAGTTAGTGTGGGTGAGAAAAAATGCACTCTGGAGTTTGAGTGTTATAGATGTTCTTCCAGGTGCCGGATGCACAAATACATTTTCTTAATGCTGACACGGTAGAAGTTGTGGAGTAAGTACGTATATACGAATATAACAGACTATACGTATACACGAATAACCTAAGTCTGTTATATTCGTGTAACTGACTTGGTACATGCGTGTACAACTAATATAATTATCACAATTACTTTTGAAATTCCTTTGCCATCACAATTACTGAAATGCCTTTGGCATCAGATCAATGGCCAAGAATTACTTTTGATTTGAATCTTCTATTTGAAAAAAATTATGTTATTATATGTAACTAGTATAGTAGTATGTCAACATGTGCGATGCACAGGCTTTGTTTTATTTTTCTCAATTGGACATTTTTTATTAAATTATCTCCTAATATCTCATTTCATAATATAATTCAGCTATTTAGGTTATTATTTAGCTGAATTTTGGATAATTTATAGAGACCATTCACCTTTCAATTTTTGTGCCAAGTGTAGTCGATCGTTTTTTTTAGATTCTCAAAAAATTAATAATAAATTGAATGGAAGAGTATTTACAGATAACGAATCAAGAATTGTTAATAGACAATAAGGGTGAATTAAATGCTACAATTACTAATAATTTTATCAAATGGGAGCAATAACATATTAAAAACCAAATTAATGAATTAATTGCCAAACCTTCTGAGTGAGGCATGAGAATTTATATAAATAAAAAAGATTAACGTTAATTATTAATTACCATGATGTATCCAACATTAACAGAATTTGAGTCGGTGGCTACAACTTATAACCAATGAATCAATTATTGGTAGTGGTGGAAATGAACAGCCTTGTTTATTAATGGTATTACCTAAGAGTTTATTCTTAATGGCATTGGATACCTAAGAGAACCCAAGAGTTAATAACAATTATAATGGCATTGAAGCTTCATAGGAAGAATAACAATTATTATATGATTCAACTAAAATCAAAATCAGTTTAATTAATTGATTAAATATTTTAAAGTTAAATATAAATATAAAATTTAATACCAAAACTCACTTACGGCGACATGTGGCGCTGTGAAACTCTAATTGTTTTTGACATGAGGTAGTATGGTGATTTTCAAATAGACGGGAAAAAATTCCCATCTAATCCAAAACCCATTTGCGATCTCCGCGTGTCCAAATTGGTAAAACCGGGTCGTTTTGTGGTTTGCTGTTTTGTTGAGGTGGTTGTGATATATTTAAAAAACAGTGCAGATACTTGCACCCATAAAAAAAGCTAGGGCACCCCTAATTTATTTATACCCCTTTGTATTTACAGCTCAATTTGAATTTTAAAAAACTGAAGTACAAAAATTAGTATTTTATTGTTAACAATAATTTACAAAACCAGAAGATTCTATCGTTTAACATTAATTTACAAAACCAGAAGATTCTATCGTTGATTGTAAAACTAATATAATAATCTTATTACTAACCAATACTAATACATAATCTTGGTGTATATGTATTTTGAAGGTATATACAGAAATATTAATAGGCGGTAAAATTACATTCGATCGACCACCAACGTTCTTAGTTATTATGCAAACACGATTAATCCATAACATTGTGAAGGATTACGCTTGACGATGACATGTACTGTGGGTATGTACTAATGATTGGCCGATACCAAGTGAATAGGCAATTTGATTATTGACTCGGTTGGACTGTTTTTCTGGGCAAATGTTCATTACTCTCTCACTTTTGAGGATACCATTGGAGATGCTCTAACCCTTTTGTCTCATAGGTTGAACGTTTATTCTATCACGATAAGAGTTGAAAAGATAAAGAGTTGAAAAGACATTAGACACAATTTGTAATCGGTAAACTAATAACAGTGTCAAACAACGGATTTTGTGTTGCAGGTAACCTGAACACAAAATGGGTAATTGGCTTGAATTCCCTATTAAAATAATAAAGTTTTAACTCATTTTCGTGGTAAATGGATGCATTAAGACACTTGAAACGCATGCGTCGCGTGATTTGGTTTGTCTTCCCCATGTGATGGTGAAACTCATACAAGAACTTTACTAGGGATGCAGAAATTTATCTACAACATTTCATTTGCAAACCACTGCACCAAATTCAAAGATAAAAACATAGAAAACACAAGGTGAAGATTTTCGGTTACATATTCCAAACTTAAAAACATCGCATCCCAACTTGCAATATACAGTAGCTGAACCCAACTTGAAATCAATCATATGTAGTATTTAGACTGACATAAACATATGTTATATCCTGAATATGAAAGAAATCAATCATATGTATTTTTTAGATTGACATCAACACACACAGGCCGCCGCGACAAAGAACAGGATGACACTTCTCTATCATTTTCAACATATGTTATTATATGAAAATTATGAAAGAAATCATCAATCGAAGGAGATAATATTTGAAAACCCCCCATTATAGGGGATATATTTAATAGTTACAGTTCAAGTTCTAAGGAGATACATACGTTCTCTGATATTGGGGATGGCTGAAACAAATTAGGACCGCTTCAATCACGGCAACGAATCGACAACTGGAAATACGATTATGGCGGAGAATCGGAGATACGAAATATCGTGGGTAATTGGGTGCTATTTTTACATGTAAGGGTTTGGGTTAACCGACTTGCATTTCAATTTAATAAGATGCATATAATAAAATCAGTTGGAAGCCGCACCGTAATTTAGGGATTGGGTTTGGGGATTGCCTTCATCTGAGATATAAGAAGGAGACGGGGTCATTTTGGACCTCTTACATCAACAACCACTGACAACTCTCCAGGGGTATACTTGTCAAAGAACCCACTAACTTCCACCACACAATCCATGATCCATGATCATATTGGTTGATCCATGATCATTTTGGTTATATTTGGTTTTTTAAAAACTAGTGGCTATATGTAAAAATTGGAAAACCAAAGTGGCTATTCTATGGAATTACCTCTATTTTTGGTCCCATTAATAATTTTTCTCTACAAAATTATTCTGAAACTATATATACATTTTTGGTGTAGTTGGAAAATGTTTAGATTTATTTCGCTCTAGAAGATCAAGAGAAAGCTGATTTTTTAGAGAAGTTAGGAGAGTTTAAAATGAATTTTGAAATTTCTCTTCTTGAAAATATTATGTTTTTTTTATGAAAAGAGCGGATAAATTATGGTCATTTCAAAATCGTACTACCTTTCAGTATTGAATCCTAATTGTGAAGATATTCCTGAGAGCCCTCACACAAGAGCTGCAATACATAGAGCCCATTATTCTTGAAAACATTAATAAATGCAATATTGATTTGCTTAATGATGTTATTCTTGAAATAGAAATAGCAAAGGAACACCGTGTTATGATGAACATGAGGTGTATTGCAGCTTTGAGTATGTTTCTGAATCTTCGTAGCTCAAAACACATGGGTCATTGCGCATGTGAAAAGGGTCCATTGTTTGGAAAAGTGGCAGATGCAAGGGTTAAGAAGTAAGTTAAACTATGCATTCAGTGTGATAAATGTTTTTACAATAGGCATGATAGAACTAAGTTCAAAGTTCTTTATTTCAAAAATAGTTATTAGATTTACATTATGAACTTTTTGGTTTATTTATGTTTATTTAAAATTTTCCTTTGAACTTATTGAATCATGCTTAATTGTTATTGATTAAAAATAATTATATTTGCTTAATTGGAGTTCTATGAATTGTTACAACTGTTATAATTGCACAAAATACACTAATATTATATACTAGTTTTAATATTGGAATTAGATGATGATTAAAAGCTTCGACTGATTTTTGAATATTTTTCTACATATTATTCTATTATATTTCTTAGTGTAAATGTTTGATACAATAATAAAAGTGTGATTTTGAAATATGCTAGCGCTAAAAATACATCCTTTTTGTCTAAATTACAGAAAATGTCTTATGCTACCAAAAATATTGTGGCCGAATTGAACAAGGAGAAACTGAACGGTGACAATTATGATAGTTGGCACTGCAAGGTTTAGTATATCCTTACAGAGCAAGAGGCTATTGAAACAATAATCAACACCATGGTTGAACCTACAGTAGGAACTACTGCTCAACACAGAAGGGACTTGGAGGCTTACCAAGCTTGGAAAAGGAAAAACAATATAGCTTGCATAACGTTATTGAGTATGTGGCTGATGACCTGATGTGTGGTTTTGAGGAGTATGAGACTGCTCAAGAAATGTGGATTGCTCTAAAGGACAAGTTTGGTGGTACTTCAACCACTAAGCTTAGAAGGTTAATGTAAGGATTCTCATTTATTGATTGGCTTATTTCGTGGACAAACCATATATAGGGGCTTGATGTAAGGGTAGCTTAGGCATGTGATGGTTGATGACTTGCACAACCAAAGCCCTCTCAAGACCTCAAGAAAAGAAGCACCAAAGGTAAATTCTAGTGCTTACTTGCTTTGAAGAGATCTAGTTGCACACACACACAACTCATGCATATTTCTATTACTTGTATGTTGTGTGATTTTATATGTGTGCATGCATGTTCTTAAACATCTCTTCTTACATGATTTAACTGATTGCATCTAGTTTATTACAATGCCATGGCATATTAGGCATTATGATGCATTCAATACCCACACTTGCACTTCCTGATTGTTAGCTTTAAGTGTGGTGTAATTCGTTTCCCGAAGGATGATCGAAAACGTCCGCTCTTGCACGATGGTGTGCATGTCTTAGCACGATGGTTGACCACTTAAGAAGGTCTCATTCTTCTCTTGGATAAAAGTTAGATTCGGTTTGGTTATTTGGAGTAAAGTGTCTAGTTTTAAAAGATTGGATTTCAATGATTTAAATGTTTTTCAAAATTGACCTTTGTATGGTCTTGTGACCATAACTTTTTATAAAAAGATTGAATTTGAGTTTTGTAAAATTCTGGACAAACTAGACACCCATACATTTCCAATGGTATATTATTCGTAATATTTCATGACCGTTTGGATTGGTTTTGAAATCTCCAAAGTGACCACTAAAATAGGGCATCAAAGCTGTTATCTGAATCTGACCTTTGGTCACTCAATTGACCATAACTGTTTCTGCAGACATCAAAATGTCATTCCATAAATTGGAGTAGAAAGTAGACTACCATATCTTTCCAATGACATATTATACGAAAGGTTTGGATGTCGTTTAGTCATGTTTCGGTGTGCTCGAATTTGGAGCTAAAGTGCTGTCGCATGTTTCTGCGGCCTGGCCGCCGATTTGGCCGCAGAATGCCCAGTGACGTCTTTTTAACATTCTCAAAACGTCGTAGCTTCATTTGGCACCTATAAATACCCTCTTATCTCTCCTTCTTCAACATAACTCTCCCAACTGAAACCCTAGAGAGAGAATTCACTTTCTAGAAAGAGAAATAGATATTCTTGAGAGAGAAAGAGAGATTCTTGAGAGAGAAAGCACCAAGCTTGCTTCTTTAACTCTCCAAACCCAAAACCCATCATCTTCATGCATCTTTAAGCATCTTTAAAGCATGGGTCTTCTTCAACATACATGGTATGATATGTTGAACACTATTATCTTACATAATTAGTGTTTTTACTTATCAATTTATCTCATTTATTATTTGTATGTTCTAAGAGTAATTTCTACATACAAGATTGAGATTACGTGTTGATTGGGTTATTTTGTGATAGCTAGGTTTTATTGTTTATATGCCATCTAGCTAATTAATCTCATTAAATGATTGAGATTGTTTTTTGATAGCTAGGATTTCATGATTGATATATACATCTAGCTAATTAATCTCATTGAAATGTTTGAGATTGTTTTTGATAGCTATTGTATCTAGGATTGGTTATCCTCTACATAGCTAAGCTTTATGACATGTCATTCAGCTCTTGATATCTAAGATTGTATTAATTGTCATATTATCATCCTAGATAAGCATGTAGGGTTACCTAGCTCTATTTGTTCCTTGAATATCATCATTTATTCACATAAGCATTTTATCTCTTCATTGAGAAGTAAGACTTGTGTGGCTTCTAGGATTATGTTGCCTTTTGTCACAAGCAATTATAAGTCTTGTGTGATGATCGGGATTAGGTCATACACCGGGATTAGGTGTTCACATAAGCAATTGGACTAGGTTCACTCATACCGGGAGTAGGTAGTGGTAGTGAGTTACATACCGGGATTAGGTTGTAATCTTCATTATCATTAGTGGATTCGAGGTTCGAGTGTGGCACACTTACCAGCCCGTGGTTTTTCCCATGAGGGTTTCCACGTAAATATCAAGTGTTATTTAAATTCCGCATATATTACACTTGCTATATTATATTGTCTACTTTGGGCATTTTCGTAAATTTGACTAAATGCGAAAATTGGGTAAAATTATTAAAATCTATTCACCCCCTAGATATATATTTAGAACACACCGTTAATTTGTTTCAGTTAACTATCAAGTTCGACACATATAAGAAGCACCAAAATCATACAATGAGGCAGTACCTAAGAGAGATGTCAAACATGATGCACGAATTGAAAAACGATGAGCATGTCCTGACTGACGAGCAATAGGTTCAAGCTGTTATCCGATCTATCCCTGATAGCTGGGAACACATGAAGATCAATATGACACACAATGATAGCATCAAAACTTTTGATGATATCTTGTACCATCTGGAACTAGAAGCTAAACGCTTAGAGGCTGCTACAGCTTTTGGCCAGCTTTATATGGCGACATTAGACTCGCGTAAGGCTTCGGGCCCAAAGCGCAATAGAGGAAAGAAACCTTTCCAAAAGGAAAAAGGTCCTGGTGTCAATAATAAGAAAGTTAGGATAGGAAAACAAAGAGGCAAGCATGATGGAATTAAGAAGGATAAGGTTAAGGCAACTTGCTACAACTGTGGTAAACTGGGTCACTTTGCTCATGAATGCACTGAGCCGAAAAAGGTAAAACTCAATTCCATAAACAAATATGCTTATGTTTCTAGCACTGTTTTACTGACTGAATCTCATCCTCTGTGGACTGTAGACTCAGGAGAAACATACCATGTAGCTAGAGACCGGAGAGCATTTGTGGAATATCGTCGGATCCCATAAGGAACGAAGTGGATATACGTGGGAAACAACTCAAGAGTGGAAGTCAAGGTTATATGCACATGCAAACTAGAGTTTCGCAATGGCAAAACCCTCTATCTCCATGATGTGTTGTATGCACTAGAGATCTGACGAAACTTAGTCTCTGTTACTATTCTTCTTAGCCTAGATTATGCTTTAAATTTCCATGACAATAATTTGAACATTTATTTGAATTCTATTCAAATTGGTACTGGTTATTTGTTAAATGGTTTCATGGTTTTGGATACTGGTTTTAATAGTATTAATAATGATAGTAGTTTTTCCTTTATATTCGCTTCTGATAATATCAATATTGATGTTTATACTTGGCATGCTAGACTAGGCCATATTGGGCAAGATAGAATGAGCAAATTGGCCAAAGAAGGTCTATTGGGCTCATTCACTAGAATAGAGATGTTTATTTGTGAGAATTGTCTATGAAAGTAATAACAATAACGCTCGGTGTGTTCGATATATATATCTAGAGGGGGGGTGAATGGATTTTAACTATTATTACCCAATTTTTGCATACAAGTCAATTTTATGAAAATGCCCCTACTAGTCAAAAGTACAAGCAAGTGTAATATAGTGCGGAATTTAAATAGCACTTGATGTATACGTGGAAACCCAACCACTGGGAAAAACCACGGGCTGTTTAGTGCGCCACACTCGGACCTCGAAATCCACTAATCGAAATGGAGTTTACAACCTATGTAGACCTCGTCTAACACTCCGGTCAATAACCCCCCACTTCTACCACTCGGGCCTTTAAAAGTGGCTCTAGTCCTAATTGCTTGAGGCCTAAGCAACCTTAGCCTCAAGACTTAATTCTCTATGAAGAGATTATGCAACCTATATGAATATGTAAAATACTCAAAATGCAATTTAGAGCTAGGTTACTCTAAATGCTTACCTAGGATAATAATATGCAATTAATTCAATCCTAGATATCAATAGCTAGATGACATGTCAAAATAGCTTAGCTAATCAAGATTAATCAAAAACCTAATTAGCTATCACAAAACAACACTCAATCAATTCATCACAATTAATTCTCTAATCTTGTATTTATCATATGATCAAAAACATACAAGTAATTAAAAAGAGAATATGCTTGATAGTAAAATACTAAAATAAGATGAAATTAATCAAAATCTTACCAAGCATGTTGTGATGATGCAAACCCAATCATAGATGAATGCAAGATGAACTTTGATGCAAAAAGGATTTGATTTGAGTGTTTAAAGGTGAGTTCTTGATTTTATTTTTTCTCAAAAATCTCTCTTTGAAGTTTAGGGTTCTAATGACTCAAAGAACTTAATCAGAGAATGAGAAAGTAAGATATTTATAGACATCAAGAATTGGGCATGTGAAAAGACAAGTTTGCCCTTGAAACGCACCGATCGGCGGTTTCAATCTGCGGCCCGGCCGCCGATCATAACCGCCGAATTGAACCCGATAAGAATAGGGGAACAACGACGGTTTCATTCGGCAGTTTCGTGACCGCTGATTCAACCGCCGATTCAAACCCGAGAGATTAAAATCGATCAGGTATGAACGGCGGTCGTGACCGCCGATCGTGACCGTAGAATTGCTCCAGACACATCTGGAAGCAAACGGCGGTTTCATTCGGTGGCCAGGCCGCCGATCATAACCGCCGATCACCAACAATGGTGAAAACCAAGGAGAAGCCAAAGGCATTCTTCGTGGGCGGTCTTCGCGCGAAACCAAGCACTCATTAGTGCAAGCGCGGACGTTTCTAAACAATGTCGGGAAACAAATTACTAAGCACATATACACACACAACAAGATATCAAACAAAGTGCTAGTGTGTAAAGTGACATGTGAAGAGTATGCACACAAGATCAAGTATGCTAAGTGTGTGTGTGCTAACTAAATCTCTTCAAGGAAAACTAAGCACTAGAAATTATACCTTTGGCGTGCTTGTACCTCGAGGTCTTGAAAGGGCCTTCGAGCATGAAGTTCAATCCTAAACTACCCTTACATTTTCAACCCCAACATGTTGTTTGTCCACGAAATAAGCCAATCAAGATATGGGAATCCTTACAATCTCCCCCTTTGGCTATTTCGTGACAAAACCACCACTCACATTGATTCCTCACAACATAATAGAAACTACGTGTCTACAATGATTTTCTACTTTACAAAGAGATATATAAAAAATAATCTTGAAGTCTTCAATCTCATGTAAAACAATCAATCCCTGAAAGCAAAGTTTTTATACTTTCCAATTCAAGTAAAAAGTGAGATGAATCAAGTGAGAATAAAAACAAGCATTTGCATTCCTAAAAATTTAAGAACAACTACAACATCACGCAATAATTGTGAATGCAATGCTCCCCCTCAATGGGTTACTCCCCCTCAATGTGTTGTCTCCCCAACATGCACAATTGCTATCACAATTTGCAACTCCTTTTACCACCATTCTACTCCCCATTTTTGTCATGATATAGGCAAAGGAGTAGTCCCCAATCGGGTCACTTAGCAAAGAGAGATAGTAGCATACTATATACTTGCATAATCATATAATCCACGTTATGCAACTCAATCAATTGGAGAGAAACAAGGAGATTTATTTAAAATAAATTTGTGAATCAAAACATGCTTTGCAAACAAGACATATAGCATTCAAGTCCAAAATACAATGGTATTTGGCAAAGCAAACGACAAAGGTTTCTAATAAGAATTCAAACCAATTTCACCAATGCCATGAGAGAAGCAAGGATATAGAGTTTTCATTGATTTTAATTTATGAGCAACTATATCCATCTTTATAAGCCAAACATGTCATGAGCAACTTTGCACCCTATTTGATTTTTCCGGGAATGAAACCTGTATGATAGTAGACATGTTCAACAAATAAAAAAAGAGAGACAATTTGGAATATAAATTCCTTTGAACGGATACAAGATCCTTTATTCATTTAGAGTCTCATAAGCTTTTTCACACAAGTTTTGCATTTAAAAATTGCAATCATCAATTCATGCTTTTTCATTTGAGCATGTCATTTGAATTTCATGCTTTTCATATGTCATTAACATGTTATAAACAACTCATGCTTTTCAATTTTTAAGCATGTCATTAAGAATCATCATGTTATTGAGATAACTATAGGTCATTCATATCATATTTCCTATGTAAATCTCCTAGTCCAAAAATGCATGTTTGAACATAAATATGACATGGATTGTAAACAAGCATGGTTCACACTTATTGAATTGAAAACATATATACATATGTGCAACCAAGCTTACTCAAGCAATCAACAAAGAAGCATAAGATTTTTCAAATATTTGCATGCAACAAGTATGCATAAGCTCTCTTTGCTTGAGTTCCCCATATGGGGTCAATATCATCCTTCATTAATGAAGGTCATGAGGTCCTATGGACTTCCCAAGTCCATTTGACTTGGTTGAACCTATTTGAGACTTGTTAGTCTCATAGCAAGCGGGTTCATTTTTCCTTATCCACATAGATATGACATTTTTCTTCCTAGTGGACAATGGTTCAAGAGTACTAGAAATAATAGGATCATAAACATGAATATTTTCATTCCTATTAGCATGCATTCTAGCTCTTGTCATTCTCTTTTCAATCATGCATTTGATTCTACATAATTTAATGAAATGAAAGCAATTTGGTCTAATGTGACCATTAATACCACAAAAGTGACATGTAGGGATAAATTTAGAATTCATACCATGTCCTTGTGCATGCATAGGAGCCTTCCCATGACTTTGTGGTTGAGCGGGTTCAAATCTTCTTTGTTGTTGAACCGGTCTAGCTTGCTTCCTTGATCCATTTTGCATGATTGGCCTCTTCCCTTGATGAATTTGAGCGTAAGGGAAGATAGGTTGAGGAACTTTTTGAGCTTGAGGTTGTCTCCTTGGAGCTTCCTTCACATGTGCACTTCTTGAACATTGTCCTAGATCGATTTTCTTCCTAGGTGTGTGCACCAGTAAGACTTCATTCTTGCCCAAACTCTTGACAAAGATGGTTTTGGTTGGAGTAGTGATCTCCTTGCTTACTTCATACCTAATACCTCTCTTGTCACAAGGGTTCTTTCCACTACCAAGAATGTGGTCAAGTTTCTTGGTGCTTATAGTCATCCTAGTCAATGACTCTATAGCTTCAACAAGCTCTCTCTTCAACCCTTCTTCATTCCTCTTAGACATAGCTAGCTCATCCCTTAGCTTGTCTTCAATCTTCTTGGATGCCTCCACTTGTTTACTTAAGTGGTCATTATGTGTTGAAAGTTCTAGATTTTCATCCCTAAAATCTTCAACTTTCTATTGTTCTTCTCCAATGAACTTTCACACTTGACTATAAAGTCATTAACATCCATTTCCTCTACACTTCCATTTGTAGAGTTAGATGAGGAGTCATCTTCACTTAAGTTATCTCCTCCACTCTCCATCTCTCTTATGGAGTCATTTCTCTCATTAAGACCTTCACCTTGGTCTCTTGAGTCAATGAGAGCCATATCCCAATGAGTAGCTTCACCTATCACCTCTAGAGCTATTTCTTCATCTTTTTCTTCTATGGGATCACTAGTCAAGGCTTTCTTACCAACAACTCTATCTTCTACACAAGTGGCCCCAAATGCCGTGTAGTCGATGGTAAGCTCATCATCACTTGATGACTTGTCTCCCTTTCCGGAGTCATCACTTTCGCTCCAAGTGGCGGCTATCACTTTTGCCATCTTGTTCTTCAAGTTCCCATAATCGGTTGAAATGTGACCTATACCACCACACTCATAGCATTGGGCCCCTTTCTTTTCACTCTTCTCTTGTCTAGGCTCAAAACTCTTGAAGGAAGCATTTTTCTTCAAGTTTTGGCCTTTAGATCCAAAGCCTTTCTTCTCGAACTTGACGAATTTCTTGAATCTTCTAAGCAACAATGCCATGTCTTCGTCTGAGTCACATTTTTCCTCCTTCACAACCTTGGAAGCTTTCAAAGCAATTCCTTTTTGCTTTTTAGGAGGTGAAATGCTAGGAGCCTTCCTAGATTCATAGGCGAGGAGTCTTCCAATTACCTCGCTCGGCTTCATGTCCTTATAGGTGCTATTTTCCTCTAAAGCCGTCACCTTTGATTCAAACCTAGCAGGGAGAGACCTCATAATTTTCTGCTTAACTCTCTTATCCGAATAAGGATCACCGAGTTGATGGCTTTGATTCACAATATCCATCAACTTGACTTCAAAGTCATTGAAGCACTCGTCCTCCTCCATATTAAGCAACTCAAATTGCGTTTGAAGGACTTGTAGCTTGGAATCCTTAACCACATTGGTTCCTTCATGTGCAACATCTAGGATATCCCATGCCTCCTTAGCTATCCTAGTGTTCTGAATCAGTTTGTACTGATTTTCATCCACTGCACATAGAAGAGCATGCCATGCCTTCCTATTCCATTTTGAAGTCTCAAACTCTTCAGGTGACCACTGAGCCTTAGGCTTGAGTACTTCTTCTCCACCACCCGTGAGAGTCATCATAAGAGGTGCATACCCATCTTCAATAGCCATCCATGCCCTATCATGGATTTGGCACACGTACGCTTCCATCTTGCCTTTCCATGAGGCATAATTCACACCGGTGAGGAGAGGAGGCCGTGTGCTTGAAGCACTCTCATGGTTGCCACCGTATCCACTCATTGTAACAAATGAATGGAATGTATGCAAAATGTATGAATGAACAAAAATCACACAAATGCACAACACACCTAAAATGAGCTAAGATCACCTAAATATATCTAGGAACCCGCTCTGATACCAATTGAAAGTAATAACAATAACGCACGGTGTGTTCGATATATATATCTAGAGGTGGGGTGAATAGATTTTAACTATTATTACCCAATTTTCGCATGCAAGTCAATTTTACGAAAATGCCCCTACTAGTCAAAAATACAAGCAAGTGTAATATAGTGCGGAATTTAAATAACACTTGATGTATATGTGGAAACCCAACCACTGGGAAAAACCACGGGCTGTTTAGTGCGCCAGACTCGAACCTCGAAATCCACTAATCGAAATGGAGTTTACAACCTATGTAGACCTCGTCTAACACTCCGGTCAATAACCCCCCACTTCTACCACTCAGGCCTTTAAAAGTGGCTCTAGTCCTAATTGCTTGAGGCCTAAGCAACCTTAGCCTCAAGACTTAATTCTCTATGAAGAGATTATGCAACCTATGTGAATATGTAAAATACTCAAAATGCAATTTAGAGCTAGGTTACTCTAAATGCTTACCTAGGACAATAATATGCAATTAATTCAATCCTAGATATCAATAGCTAGATGACATGTCAAAATAGCTTAGCTAATCAAGATTAATCAAAAACCTAATTAGCTATCACAGAACAACACTCAATCAATTCATCACAATTAATTCTCTAATCTTGTATTTATCATATGATCAAAAACATACAAGTAATTAAAAAGAGAATATGCTTGATAGTAAAATACTAAAATAAGATGAAATTAATCAAAATCTTACCAAGCATGTTGTGATGATGCAAACCCAATCATAGATGAATGCAAGATGAACTTTGATGCAAAAAGGATTTGATTTGAGTGTTTAAATGTGAGTTCTTGATTTTATTTTTTCTCAAAAATCTCTCTTTGAAGTTTAGGGTTCTAATGACTCAAAGAACTTAATCAGAGAATGAGAAAGTAAGATATTTATAGACATCAAGAATTGGGCATGTGAAAAGACAAGTTTGCCCTTGAAACGCACCGATCGGTGGTTTCAATCGGTGGCCAGGCCGCCTATCATAGCCGCCGAATTGAACCCGATAAGAATAGGGGAACAACGACGGTTTCATTCGGCGGTTTCGTGACCGCCGATCCAACCGCCGAATCAAACCCGAGAGATTAAAATCGATCAGGTATGAACGACGGTTTTGAACGCGGTCGTGACCGTAAAATTGCTCCAGACACATCTGGAAGCAAACAGCGGTTTCATTCGGCGGCCAGGCCGCCAATCATAACCGTCGATCACCAACAACGGTGAAAACCAAGGAGAAGCCAAGGGCATTCTTCGTGGGCGGTCTTCGCATGAAACCAAGCACTCATTAGTGCAAGCGCGGACGTTTCCGAACAATGTCGGGAAATGAATTACTAAGCACATATACACACAACAAGATATCAAACAAAGTGCTAGTGTGTAAAGTGACATGTGAAGAGTATGCACACAAGATCAAGTATGCTAAGTGTGTGTGTGCTAACTAAATCTCTTCAAGGAAAACCAAGCACTAGAAATTATACCTTTGGCGTGCTTGTACCTCGAGGTCTTGAAAGGGCCTTCGAGCATGAAGTTCAATCCAACTACCCTTACATTTTCAACCCCAACATGTGGTTTGTCCACGAAATAAGCCAATCAAGATATGGGAATTCTTACAGTCTAGTAGGAAAAACTACTAGGAAGCCATTTGGTAAATGAACTCGAGCTGAAATTCCATTGCAGCTAATTCATTTAGGCATCCGTGGTCAAATGAATGTAAGAGCGAGGCAAGGAGCTTCCTACTTTATTACATTCATAGATGATTTCACACGTTTCAGTCATGTCTATTTGATTTCTCTTAAATTTGAAGCATTGGATTTCTTCAAAATATTTATGAATTTAGTTGAAAATCAATCAGACAAGAAAATAAAAGTTTTAAGAATTGACTAAGTACGTGAATATCTTTCCAATCAATTCAAGGAATTGTGTAATGAGAAAGGTATAGAAAGGCAATTGACTATTCCTTACACTCCACAACAAAATGGTGTAGCAGAAAGAAGGAATGGAACATTATTGGAAATGGTTAGGTCTATGATGGCGTAAGCAAATCTACTAGTATGATGGTGTAAGCAAAATCAGTCACTTCCACCCCATATGAGTTATGGACAGGTAGAAAACCTGTTTTAACAAACTTGAGACCCTGGGGGTGTGCGGGTTATGCTCATGATCTATCCAGTCAATATGGAAAATTAGGTGCAAGAGGAAAAAAATGTATCTTTATTAGATACTCTGAGCATTCCAAATGATATGTACTAATAGGTGAGAATTTCGATAGAAGTGTGACTGAATTGGAATCACGAGATGTCACTTTCTTGGAAAATGAATTTCCAAACAGAGGTGAAGTTGATAAAGATGTTCAATTTTTTGAATTGGATGATCTTAATGATGATGTAAATCTAAACACTCCAATTGAGGTAGATACAAATTTACTAGGGACTTTTGTCCGTAGTGGGAGTAACATAGCTATTGAACCAGCTTCTAGAGCCTTACAAACTTGAAAGAGTAACCGTAGAGCTATCATACGTCGTCATTTTAAGATTGAGGGGGAAACATTTATGGTTGCTTCATATGATAGTGATGAACCTAAAAATGCAAATGAAGCTCTCAACTCACTTGCTAAGAAATTATGGATGAAAGACATGGAAGAAAAGATGGAGTCGATGAAAAATAACTATGTCTGGGACTTGCTTGATTTACCGTCTGATCGTCGAGTCATTGGAAACAAATGGGTTCTTCGCATCAAACAAAAGGCGAATGGTACAATTAAGAGATATAAGACGCATTTAGTCGCAAAAGGATATACTCAACAATAAGGTATAGACTATGAAGAAACCTTTTCTCATATAGTAAGGTTTGCTTCGATACGCCTTATTCTGCCAGTCGTCGTACATATGGACCTAGAATTACATCAAATGGATATAAAGACGGCATTTCTCAATGGAGAATTGGAGGAAGAAATTTACATGGTAGAGCCTAAAAATTTCATTTCAAAAGGTCAAAAGCGCAAAGTTTGCAAGCTTAAACGATCAATATATGGTTTGAAACAATCCTCCGGACAGTGGTATCTTCGGTTCCATCAGGTAGTAATATCGTATGGATTTGCAATGACTGAAGAAGACCATTGTGTCTATATAAAAAGGTCCGAAGGCAATTTTGTGATATTGACGTTATATGTGGACGACATTTTGTTAGCTGGAAATGATAAGAGATTTTTCATAGCCATTAAAGAATGGTTATTGAAACAAATTATAGCACGGTGTGTATAAAGCTATCTAGAGGGGGGGTGAATAGATTTTACGCTTTTTACCCAATTTTTCGTGTTAGTCAAAATTACGAAAATGCCCTCAAGATAATATAACCAAGCAATTGTAATATGGTGCGGAAATTAAAACAACACTTGGTTTTTACGTGGAAACCCTCACGGGAAAAACCACGGGCTATGTAAGTAAGCCACACTCGAACCTCGAATCCACTAAATGTGCAAACGATTACAACCTAATCCCGGAAGTAATCACACACCTACCTAATCCCGGTATGAGTGAACCTAGTCCAATTTGCTTGCGTTCTAAGCAACCTAATCCCGGATGCTACACACAAGACTTACTTTCTCTATGAAGAGAATACAACCCTAAGTGAATATATGTGAATATCCAAAATGCAACATAGAGCAAGGGAACCCTATATGCTTATCTAAGATGATTAATATGCAATTAAGAACAATCCTAGATATCAAAACTAAATGACATGTCAACTAGTTTAGCTAATCAATATTAAGCACAAAACCTAATATGCAAGCACAATATAACTTCTCAAACATACATCATACTCATCTCAATATTGTATCCAAAGCATACAAAATAACAAACAAGTAATTAATTGAGATTGCTAGATAAGAGAAACACAAAACATGTAAGATATTAGTGAAAAGCTTACCAAGCAAAGTATGATGAAGATTCCATGCTAGATGACATCTAGATGATCTAAGATGATGCTAGATGATGATTGATGATCATGAAAAAGTGTTTGAGAATCAATAATTGAGTTCTTAGAATTTTTCTTCTCTTTGAAAAATATCCTAAGTATGAATTCTGAATATGAACTCTCTTGATTGACCCAAAGTCAAAGTGGCATATATATAGGGGGCCAAATCAAAGTGAGGTCGTTTACGTAAGTTTCAAAGAAACGCACCGATCGGCGGTTTCAATCGGCGGCCAGGCCGCCGTTAATGACCGCCGAATTGAGCTCGTGAAGAACAGAGCATAAACGGCGGTTCATTCGGCGGTTTCGTAACCGCCGATGCCAACCGCCGAATCAAAACAGAGAGATCAAAATCAATCAGGTATGAACGGCGGTTTTGAACGGCGATTTCATGACCGCCGATCCAACCGCCGAATTAGACTGAGAGATAAATCAATCAGGTCTTGAAACGGCGATTTCGAACGGCGGTCGTGACCGCCGATCTTAACTGCAGAAATGCTTCAGACCAATCTGGACTGAAACGGCGGTTTCATTCGGCGGCCAGGCCGCCGATCATAACCGCCGATCACCTAGATAGGTGAAAACCAAGGAGATGCCAATGGCATTCTCCATAGGCGGTCCTCGTGCTAAACCAAGCACATTCTCGTGCATGCGCGGACGTTTCTGAAAGTTATCGGGAAACGAATTACACAACAACATGACACAATTTACACACAACAATATATAATAAATAAGTGCAAGTGTGAAATGTGACAAATGAAGAGAATGCACACATATGCAATGAATGTTAAGTGTGTGTGTGCAACTAATCTCTTCAAAGAAAAGTAAGCACATAGAAATTTACCTTCGGTGCTTATCAACACGAGGTCTTCAAAGGGCTTCGAACAATAAGACCGATACTTAGGCTACCCTTACAAAGAACCCCCATATATGGTTTGATCACGAAATAAGCCAATTAAAAACAACGGGAATCCTTACAATCTCCCCCTTTGGCTATTTCGTGACAAAACCATCACTCACATTGATTCCTCACAAAAAAAATAGAAACTACGGGACTACAATGATATTCTACATTACAAAGAGATAAGAGAATGCAACTTGAAGACTTCAATCCTCTTGTAGAATAATCAAACCCTGAAAAGAGTTTCTAACATTTCCAATACAAGAAAAGTGTGAGATTAATCATGTGAGAACAATACCAAGCATTTGCATTGTTAGAATTTAGGCACAACATTACCAAATGTATGCAATGTATGATTAATGCAATGCTCCCCCTCAACGGGTTACTCCCCCTCAATGTATGTTCTCCCCAAAGTGCACAATAGCTTCTATATTTTGCACCTCCCCTTACCATGTCCTACTCCCCCTTTTTGTCATGATATAGGCAAAGGAGTAGTCCCCAACCGGGTCACTCATAGCAACGAGAGATAGAAGCATGCAAGATTGGCATATACATATAAGTCACTTTATGCACTTCAATTAATTTGAGAGAAACAAGGAGATTTATTTTGAGAAAATGTGTGAATCCAACATGCTTTGCATACAAGACATATAGCATTCAAGTCCAAAATACAATGGTATTTGGCAAAGCAAATGACAGAGGTTTCTAATAAGAATTCAAACCAATTTTACCAATGTCATGGGAAAAGCAAGGATATAGAGATTATTGATTTCAATATAAGAGCAACTAGATCCAACTTTATAAGCGAAACATGGCATGAGCAACTTTGCACCCTTTTTGATTTTTCCGGATAAGATATCCGTATGATAGTAGCCATGTTCAACCAATAAAGAAAGAGAGACATTTGGAATATAAATTCCTTTAAACGGATACAAGATCCTTTATTCATTTTGAGTCTCATAAGCTTTCACACAAGTTTTGCATTTTTAAGAATATGCAATCATCAATTCATGCTTTTCATGTGAGCATGTTATATGAATTTCATGCTTTTTCATTTGTCATTAGCATGTTATTAAAGAATCATCATGTCATGGAGATAATCATAGGGCATTCAAATCATACTTCCAATATACATCTCCTAGTCCAAAAATGCATGTTTGAACATAAATATGACATGGATTGTAAACAAGCAAGGTTCACACTTATTGAATTGAAAACATATATACATATGTGCAACCAAGCTTACTCAAGCAATCAAAAGAAGAGGCATAAGATATTTCAAATTTTTTGCAAGTGACAAGAATGCAAACTAGCTCTCTTTGCTTGAGTTCCCCATATGGGGTCAATCATAGAACATCACTCCACAAGACATACCCCAATAGATCTACTAAGAGTTTTAAATCGAGTAGCATCTAAGGGTTTAGTAAATAGGTCCGCAAGTTGATCATTAGTACCTACATGTTCAAGTACTATGCATTTATTTTCAACAAGCTCTCTAATGAAGTGATGGCGGATGTCAATATGCTTAGTTCTAGAATGTTGCACCGGATTCTTGGAAATATTAATGACACTCATGTTATCACAAAAGAGAGTGAGAGTACCTTGGTTGAATCCGTAATCTACTAGCATTTGCTTCATCCATATAAGTTGAGTGCATCCACTCCCCGCGGCTATGTACTCGGCTTCCGCCGTGGACAAGGAAATCGAGTTTTGCTTCTTGCAAAACCAAGACACCAAGTTGTTGCCTAGAAAGAAGCAACCGCCCGATGTGCTCTTCCTATCATCACAATTTCCTGCCCAATCCGCATCACTATATCCTACAAGACTAGGATTAGTGTCAAATGAGTACCAAATCCCATAGTTGGAAGTCCCATTCACAAAGCGAATGACTCTCTTAACCGAAGAGAGATGGGACTCCTTGGGATCGGATTGGTACCTAGCACAAACTCCTACACTAAATGATATATCGGGCCTACTTGCGGTCAAATAGAGCAAGCTCCCTATCATGCCACGATATAAGGTTTGGTCCACACTTTTACCGCTAGCATCCTTGCTTAGCTTCAAAGTGGTGCTCATAGGAGTGTCACAATGTTTGGCTTTTTCAAGACCAAACTTCTTCACAAGGTTTTTGGCATATTTGGCTTGGGTTATGAAGATCCCATTATCAAGTTGCCTAAGTGGTCATTATGAGATGCAAGCTCAAGATTTTCTTCTCTCAACATCTTGATCTTTCTTGTGCTCTTGATTGCTAAATCATTAAACTCGGCATGGCATTTAGCAAGCACCTTTTTCTCCACAAAACTACTTATGGAGTTAGACGAGGAATCACTTTCTTCTTCACTTGAGTCATTTTCCTCTTGACTCATTTCCTCTCTCTCACTAGAACTTTTGCTTTTATGGGAGGAGGCAAAAGCTAGGAGATTAGCCATGAGCTCTTCATCACTTGAAGACTCATCTCCCTCAATGGAGTCATCACTACTTCCACTCCAAGTGGCGGCCATCACTTTTCCCTTTTTCCTCTCATTGTGATTTGCACATTCGGGGGCAAAATGACCTATGCCACCACACTAGAAACATCGGACCCCTTTCCTTTCGGTCCTCTCTTGCCTAGGTTCAAACTTCTTGAAAGAGCCATTTTTCTTCAAGTCTTGACCTTTTGACCCAAAGCTCTTTTTTCTAAACTTCATAACCTTGTTGAACCTTTTTACAAACAAGGCAAGGTCTTCATCCGAGTCAACTTTCTTTGCCTCCTTTTCATCCTTGGAGGTTTTTAAAGCAATTCCTTTTTGCTTTTTAGTGGGTGTGGAGATAGGCCCTTTCCTAGACTCATAAGCTAGAAGTCTCCCAATCACCTCACTCGGCTTCATATCCTTATATCCACTATTTTCTTTTAAAGCCGTCACCTTCGATTCAAACCTATCGGGTAGAGATCTCATAATCTTTTGCTTGATTCTCCTATCCGAATATGGATCACCAAGTTGATGGCTTTGGTTGACTATATCCATCAACTTGATCTCGAAGTCGTTGAAGCACTCATTCTCCTCCATCTTAAGCATCTCGAATTGAGTTTGGAGGACTTGAAGCTTAGAGTCCTTCACCACTTCGGTTCCCTCATGTACAATCTCTAGGATGTCCCAAGCCTCTTTAGCTATCCTAGTATTTTGAA
Source organism: Acer yangbiense (assembly GCA_008009225.1). Classification (NCBI taxonomy): domain Eukaryota; kingdom Viridiplantae; phylum Streptophyta; class Magnoliopsida; order Sapindales; family Sapindaceae; genus Acer; species Acer yangbiense. The sequence goes on along the minus strand of CM017773.1, from coordinate 20,059,066 downwards.
TCAATTTATGTTGATTTTCATCCATAACACACAAGATGGCATGCATCGCCTTCCTATTCCACTTTGAAGCCTCAAACTCTTGCGCGTTCCATTGCGCCTTAGGCTTCAATACTTCTTCTCCTCCACCATCGGGAGTCATCTTGGGTAGATCATATCCGTCTTCAACCGCCATCCATGCACGGTCATGAATTTGGCATATGTAGGATTCCATCTTCCCTTTCCATTGGGAATAGTTCAATCCGGTAAGAAGTGGAGGCCTTGTGCTAGAAGCTCCTTCGTGGCCACCACCATTTCCACCGTTTCCACTCATAGTTTTTATGAATGAATGAAATGAATGCAAATATATGAATGATCAAAAATCACACAAAATGCAAAACACACCAAAATAAGCAAGGATCACCTATGTATGTCTAGGAACCCGCTCTGATACCAATTGAAACAAATTATAGCACGGTGTGTATAAAGCTATCTAGAGGGGGGGTGAATAGAATTTACGCTTTTTACCCAATTTTTCGTGTTAGTCAAAATTACGAAAATGCCCTCGAGATAATATAACCAAGCAATTGTAATATGGTGCGGAAATTAAAACAACACTTGGTTTTTACGTGGAAACCCTCACGGGAAAAACCACGGGCTATGTAAGTAAGCCACACTCGAACCTCGAATCCACTAAATGTGCAAACGATTACAACCTAATCCCAGAAGTAATCACACACCTACCTAATCCCGGTATGAGTGAACCTAGTCCAATTTGCTTGCGTTCTAAGCAACCTAATCCCGGATGCTACACACAAGACTTACTTTCTCTATGAAGAGAATACAACCCTAAGTGAATATATGTGAATATCCAAAATGCAACATAGAGTAAGGGAACCCTATATGCTTATCTAAGATGATTAATATGCAATTAAGAACAATCCTAGATATCAAAACTAAATGACATGTCAATTAGTTTAGCTAATCAATATTAAGCACAAAACCTAATATGCAAGCACAATATAACTTCTCAAACATACATCATACTCATCTCAATATTGTATCCAAAGCATACAAAATAACAAACAAGTAATTAATTGAGATTGCTAGATAAGAGAAACACAAAACATGTAAGATATTAGTGAAAAGCTTACCAAGCAAAGTATGATGAAGATTCCATGCTAGATGACATCTAGATGATCTAAGATGATGCTAGATGATGATTGATGATCATGAAAAAGTGTTTGAGAATCAATAATTGAGTTCTTGGAATTTTTCTTCTCTTTGAAAAATATCCTAAGTATGAATTCTGAATATGAACTCTCTTGATTGACCTAAAGTCAAAGTGGCATATATATAGGGGGCCAAATCAAAGTGAGGTCGTTTAAGTAAGTTTCAAAGAAACGCGCCGATCGGCGGTTTCAATCGGCGGCCAGGCCGCCGTTAATGACCGCCGAATTGAGCTCGTGAAGAACAGAGCATAAACGGCGGTTCATTCAGCGGTTTTGTGACCGCCGATGCCAACCGCCGAATCAAAACAGAGAGATCAAAATCAATCAAGTATGAACGGCGGTTTTGAACGGCGGTTTCGTGACCGCCGAATTAGACTGAGAGATAAATCAATCAGGTCTTGAAACGGCGGTTTCGAACGGCGGTCGTGACCACCGATCTTAACCGCAGAAATGCTTCAGACCAATCTGGACTGAAACGGCGGTTTCATTCGGCGGCCAGGCCGCCGATCATAACCGCCGATCACCTAGATAGGTGAAAACTAAGGAGAAGCCAAGGGCATTCTCCATAGGCGGTCCTCGCGCTAAACCAAGCACATTCTCGTGCATGCGTGGATGTTTCCGAAAGTTATCGGGAAACGAATTACACAACAACATGACACAATTTACACACAACAATATATAATAAATAAGTGCAAGTGTGAAATGTGACAAATGAAGAGAATGCACACATATGCAATGAATGTTAAGTATGTGTGTGCAACTAATCTCTTCAAAGAAAAGTAAGCACATAGAAATTTACCTTCGGTGCTTATCAACACGAGGTCTTCAAAGGGCTTCGAACAATAAGACCGATACTTAGGCTACCCTTACAAAGAACCCCCACATATGGTTTGATCACGAAATAAGCCAATTAAAAACAACGGGAATCCTTACAGTTATCTTCAAATTTTGAGACGAAAGATATGGGCGAAGCTACCTATATTTTGGGAGTAAAGATTATAAGAGATCTTTCAAAGAAACTTTTAGCTCTATCACAAGAGCCTTACATTAGAAAGATTCTAGAACGATTCAATATAGCTAATTGCAAGCCTATAGATACTCCTATCTCAAAAGGACAAAATCTCAGTCTCGAAATGTGCCCCAAGACTCTGGAAGAACAAGATAAAATGAGTATAGTTCCTTACTCCAATGCCATTGGGAGTCTCATATACACAATGATGTGTACAAGGCCTGATATATGTTTTGCGGTTGGGTTTGTGAGTAGATTTCAATCCAACCCTAGGCAGAAACATTGGCATGCAATCAAGAGGATTTTAGCATACCTCAAAGGAACTGCAGACAATCTATGCTACCAAGGAGGAGATTTACGCTTAGTCGGATATATAGATGCCGACTAGGGAGGTGATCTAGATTAGCGAAATCAACATCAGGGTATGCATTTTTGCTCAATCGAGGCATTATCTCATGGTGTAGTAAGAAACAAACATGCATTGCATTATCTATAATGGAAGCTGAATTCGTGGCTTGTTCAGCAGCAGTACATAATGGTATTTGGCTCAAAAGATTCATTGAGGATCTAGAGATTATTACCAGTGCTTCAAGACCAATAACTATTTACTGTGATAATTAAGCAGCCATTGCTTACACAAAGGATTCGAAATATCACAATAAATCCAAACATATAGAGACAAAATATAATTTTATCAAAGATTTCATAGGAAAAAGGAAGTGATTATTCAATACATATCTACACATGAAATGGTAGTGGGTCCATTTACCAAAGCAGTGATTAGAGATGTGTACTTATCAAATGCTAAGTCTTTAGGGCTAATCATGATGATTTGTTTGAATTTCACTATCTTATATGAATAAATCCTTTTTTCCTTTGCTAGCATATATTTCACACAAATGTTATTTAAATATGTCGTCAGGTTGAGATCGACATTCTTACACGTGTGGTCGCCTCAGAAGCTAAGATAGTATGCTGAGATGAGACACACATATAAAAGAGAATAAAGTAGAGGCTTTATTCTCATAGAGCTTATATATATATATATATATATATATATATATATGAATATGTCGCTTTGACCATATCAAGATGAGTTTCATATATTCTTTTGAACCGATCATGATACAACCCCACAATCATGAAACCTAATTAAGCAAGACGTGAGAACATAATTGGTGTCCAAGTAAGAAATTACGAGCTTTATGAACTCAGGTTGGGCGGTGTAGGTAGCAACTTAACTTAGATTTGTATAGTGAATAGTTTAGACATATACATTCTTTATGGGAATGAAATTCACTGTAGCACGTGCCTCAGAAGCTAAGATAGTATGCTGAGATGAGACACACATATAGAAGAGAACAAAGTAGAGGCTTTATTCTCATAGAGCTTATATATATATATATATATATATATATATATATATATATATATATATATATATATATATGTCGCTTTGACCATATCAAGATGAGTTTCATATATTCTTTTGAACCGATCACGATACAACCCCACAATCATGAAACCTAATTAAGCAAGACGTGAGAACATAATTGGTGCCCAAGTAAGAAATTGCGAGCTTTATGAACTCAGGTTGGGTGGTGTAGGTAGGAACTTAACTTAGATTTGTATAGTTAATAGTTTAGACATATACATTCTTTATGGGAATGAAATTCACTGTAGCACGTGACTCATACCATGTGTGTTATGTGATCAAAAGGAAAATGAGAGAATGATCCCTGCTTTTTCATTGTGTAAGTTCCTTGAGGTTTGATTAAACCTCAAATGGTGTCCTTGTGACCATTGACTTTGATTCAAAGTGACAAAACAATGTTAGCTTCTTTAGCATGTTTTTTCTATGGCTATGGTACTATTCGGTCTATACAACACGACTAGGATAGCAATTGTTTTTTGAAACTGAGATACAAGTGTTCAATGGGAAGATATAATGTTTCTTCATTAATTTTTGGTATTCTCGTCGACCAATTGTATTGTCTATGATAGACAAGAATACAATTGTGAATACGTAAAAATTTGATATAGTCAAGCATGACTTTGTATGCTGAGGGTTAAATATGCTTGGACTAATGAATGAAAATTAAATCTGGGACACATATGAACAATTAATTTGATATATGAAATATCAAATTGCGTACTCTAATACATTTGTAGAATATTGTTCATCGATCACACTGTGCGTTTGTTTGTATGAATGATCTGTGATTAGACCCAAAAGTTTGAGAAACATGACTCTGTAAAGTTTTCATTGCTCCACTTGTGTGAGTGGGAGATGTTGGAATACACTCAAGTGTTTCAATATTTATCAGTTAATTAATTGATAATTACTGATATGGATTATACCACCTAATAGTTTGAATTTAAATTATCAAAGATAGTGATAATTAGGTTAAATTCAAATTGAACAGATAAAGGGTTAAAAGGATAAATATGATATTAAATTTAAATCTCATTTAAATTTAAATATCATAATCCATCCAGATAGGAGTCTAGACTCTATAAATAACAAGATGTGCTATTCATACAAATCATCCCATTCTGAATGTACTTTTACAGAGAGCTAAATGCAGAGACTGTTTATTCATTGGTTTCTCCTTTTGCCGGTCTTCTTCGAGTTACAGCAAATAGCACGGTGAGTCGAGTGTATTTTTCTTGTAATTGTATACCGATCGTATGTAATAATCCCGGTATCCTTTCCGCTTCGATGATCTTTGATTTCTAACACAATGATATTTAGTTAGAACTCTACAACGATATTAAAGACTTCATAAGGCTATTATACGTCTACAATGATATTTAGCTGGAATCAAAAGTATAAAACTTTACTGCTTTGTTTGTGTAACATTACCTTTTTTTTTTTTTTTTGCAATTCATTTTCTTTTCCTGAAATTTTACTTGTTTTTTTTTTTTTAATTTCCACAATTTTTTTTTATTAATAAAAGATTTTATTTTCTTGGATAATTCTGAATTTTGTTTTAGGAATATAGTTTTATTAAGAATTTCATATAAAATTTTGTTTCAGTTTCTCATTATTTGTTTTGTCTACTTGACATGGTGATGGTTCATGAATTTCCAACTCTGTGATATTGATGGATAAACTCCTAGCATGTATTTCTTTTGTTAAATATTTTAATATCTTTTGAAATTTTGTTGCATTCTGTAATTTTTTTTTTTTTCATATTTGATTATTTTTTCCTTACTTTTTTATGTTTAGTTATATTTGTCTATATTAAAAGATTATGAAATAATTGTGATACTGTTAAAAAAAAAAATGGTTATTTACATGTTATACTTCGTTTTGAACTAATTGTTTATTTTCAGTTTAAAATTGTTCCTTCAATTCGCAAGAGGAGAAAGAATAGTAGTGAGTAAAACATCCTTGATTAAGGTGGTACACAATCCACAATTGGTGCAAATCTGAAACTTGACAATATGACTTGAATAAATTATTAGAAGTTAGCATCATTTCGCTAATATTTGTAGTACTGCCTTATAAAAGAATCCGCCTTGACCTTTTGTTTAATAGAAAAATAATTTGAAACTACTTGTTTCTCTTACCACTTGTTCAAATATCAAATCATTATTATTTCATAAAACAAAATTCATTAAAAAAAAAATCTATGACGTTATAGTTTTTATCATATAGTTTTTCTATGATAGAATTATTATTTTTTTAACTAAATGAAATTTGTCAAATTCAATTATAACCCGATTATGGTAAAATTTCGTTTTTAACCAACCTTGCTAGTAAAAAGACTATGTTGCCTTTAATGAATTTCATACCATACATGTTACATGATGAAATGAAAATATATTACATGGCAAGCTATCATGTAATGTTCATAAGAAACCCAAAATTTAAGAAATATGTTACATGATGAACTATGAAATATTACATAGCTAATTATCATGCAACGTTCATCGGAAACCAAATTTTTTGGAAAACTTCAAAATTGATTTTGAAAACCATGACATAATCTAACATGATTACAAAACCCATGAAATATACACTAATACAAACAATTGTTAGCTATTTAAGCATTAAAAACTCACCATATGGTGACCGGAAGGAAGAAAAAAGGATTTTGGAGAGAGAAAGTGAAGAACTAAGAGAGAATGAAGAAAGAGAAGGAAAAAAAACTCTGGCATTTTCGTCACTTTCTGGTTAGTTTTGAATAGTTTTTGGAAGTTTTGGTTGAATACGGTTTTATTTTGAAAACAATGTTAAAATTGAATTTTATTTTCAAAAATAGGTTAGATTTATCTATTTCGTCTGTTTCTATTTCAATTTTGTAACTACAAATATTTATGGTAAGTTAAGAATAATTTGATTTTATACGAACTTTTTTTTTTTTTGGAATGAAAATTCACTCATGGTATAGGATACTTCACTTATGACTAATTCATAGAAATCTTTCACAAAAAATTCATTAACTCCAGAAGTTGAATCTCCTATATAAAGAAATTACATTTGCTATTAAAATAACTCCAAGCTGTATTAGTAAGGTGAAAATCTTGGGTTGTAGCTCTTCCACAATCATCATTAACTGGGAATGTTAATGAATACACTGGACCAATGAAAGGGCTGACATAACAGGTGTCATTGCTTTTTGTCAAATTTGTTTCAAACATGTGTACTACATTGTTTGATAATGTATTTTGCATTGCACATCTTTATAGTGTGTCCAGGTTGCTCCACTCCACATTGGTCTACGTCAACCTCGACATAACTGTCTCGCATCTACATTCTATGTTGGTATATGTCGACTTCGACATAACCATCTCTCATATCTCCATTTTACGTTGGTTTACGTCATCATCGACATAACCATCTTACATATCTTGAACTCCATGTTGGTAGATTCAATTTATAACATATAGGGGTCACTACAACTGGATTTGCAAAAACAAAGAGTAGATTCATCTAAGATGACAATGACTTTACGAATTATGATCCATGATCTACATTTTCACCCATCTACCATGGTATTCAAGTTCTTATCCTTTTGCTGATTCGCGACATCATTGGTAGATAAAACAACAAACTTCAACAAATCACCCAAAAGTACATAAACTACCAAGTAAAGACTAAAGTAACATAATGTAACACAAATTCTAAAAGTCAAGCCCATGAGAACTAGTAAGAGCTTTGTTAATTACAACTATAGCACATGGAAGTCTAGTCTCAATATAATACATAGCCACACAAAGATATACATTTCTAATTGCCCTATCATATCAATATCATATGCAACAAGCCAGCACATTATCAAATTAACCTGGAATTAAAATCAAGAAAAAACACAATGGAAATCATTACCAAAAAAGATGGACTCATTCTCTATCTTGAACTTTCTTGTTTCATATCTGAATCCGCCACACCAAGCGTCCTCTTATTCCCTCTCATCCTCCACTTGAGCATAGAATCGCCATTTTCACTTGCGTTGATTTAACAACATTTTTCTTATTTTACTAGTTAAGAGACGTACAATTTGTTGCACCACTAGTCCACTACTGGGTTTGATTCAATTTGGAACTTCCTCCAAAATCGAAGTTCTAGGGTTTTCAACTTCAATCAATACTTACATCAAAAAATCAATTGATCACTCCTTAGGCCTTCCGGTCTCCAATCGAAGCAACTTGTTAGGGTTCTAACCCAAATAGGTATGATTTATAAAAATTTAGAAGAGAAATAGGTAGAGGTAGAGAGATTGATATTGGAAGATACAAGAAATAGGTAGAAGCAAAGATATTTTGATATGGAGAGATAGAGAATTAGGAGGATTTTTGGATTAAACTTCTTGTTGTATTTTATTAAAATAAACTACATATTTATAGTGGTTGTTTACAACTAAAAGATAATTACTAATTCAAAATAATCCTAAACAACTCTAATCCTAAATAACTATTATCTAAATCTAATTAATAATTTAATTAACACATTTATTCATATCTAACAAGAGTCCTAACATTCGCCCACCCTTTAATGAAACTTGTCCTTAAGCTTACCCAGGATCAATTAATATTTTGGAATGACCGGGCTTGAATTGTACATCACAATTAAAACAAAATCCCTTAGAACACCGGTTTGCTTGTTCTGTGGATGATAAATAAATTGCGCTAGATGAAATTGTTCCAAACAAGGAAGAAGTTGTAGTAGCAGAAGATCTTGGTGCTGTTTTTAGTGCCGTTTTTGATGGTTCAAGTATAGTATGATCTGCCACAACTGTTGATTGTTTTGTAATTACAACTGTTGGAAGATCAATATAGTTTGTTTGTCCTTGCACTTGTACTTCAACATGTTGATTTTGTATATTTCATGACATTGTTGAATATTTTCATGAAATTACTGAATTGGTTGAGGAGGTTATGTATTTTCAGAATGTGGCTGAAGTGGTGTAGGAGACTCTTGATGGTTAAACCGATCCAAGTGTATTGACAGACGCTCCACTAATGCATGGAGCCGCATGAGTGCTCCAAGTTGTTCGGCTAAGGCATCAATCATTTGTTCAATTCTTTAATTGTCATAATGGTCTCCAGGAAAGTGCTATGATACCAGATGTTAGGGTTCTAACCCAAATAGGTATGATTTATAGAAATTTAGAAGAGAAATAGGTAGAGGTAAAGAGATTGATATTGGAAGATAGAAGAAATAGGCAGAAGCAGAGATATATTTTGATATGGAGAGATAGAGAATTAGGAGGATTTGGGGATTAAACTTCTTGTTGTATTTTATTAAAATAAACCACATATTTATAGTGGCTGTTCACAACTAAGGGCCAGTTTGGTATTGCTGTAGCTTTAAAAATAATCACTGTTAGCTGTACCGATAGAATAATCAGCGTTAATAGGTGAATGTTTGGTTAATAGTATTTTCAAAGCTACTGTAAGACTTAAAAGCAGTATTTATACGTTTGGTAATTTTATTGTAAAAGTGATTTTACTATGTTTAATGTCTGAAATAGACATTATATTGGAGTACGATTACTCTTTTTGGTTTATATAATTTCGAACCAAATTAATAGTTAATCAAAATGTTTTACTATAAATAACTATAATTGAACAATTATATATTATTGTACAAGTGTATTTTCAAAAATAAAATGCATTCAACTAAATAAATAAATAATTATATAAAACATTTTAAATTTTATTATGATAAAATAAAGGGGTTAGGGTCTTTGGTCACCTGTAACAATATCCCCAAGTTCTCGAGCAACTAATCTAATGATCTAGTGATTCCAGTTTGTTGATTTTGGTTATAATTTTGTAATTTTCTTCGATCATCAACAGATTCAGATAGGTTTTTGAGCAATTGTGGGTTTTCCTTACATGTTCTTTTCATTTCTAAATTATTTATATAGATTTATGATGATAATTAATGCATGGTGAGAAAAAAAAAATGATGAGAACACGTACTGATTTTGTACAATGGTTTTTATATTATATTTTAATTTGCTTGTTTTGATTTGCAAGACGATGTTTACTTGTGAATCGTATAATTTATTGTGTTTTTATAATTTGATTTTGTCACGTCAATTACATTCGATTTAATGAAGTTTTGAATTTTCTTTCAGGAAAGAAGAGGGCACAAATGTCTATATATTTAATTAACAAGGGTAATATAGATAGTTTAAAAATTCATTTTAGATTATTATAAAATCACTTTTGAAAAGTAACTCTCTATCTACTTCTTAAATCTGCTGTAGGGAAGCAAAAATTATTGAATAATCACTTTTGTAGTACTTTACCAAACACTTTTTAATGTCAAAATTATTTAAAAGGCTAAAATCTGCTTACCAAAAGCAATCCTAAACTAGCCCTAAAAGATAACTACTAATTCAAAATAATCCTAAACAACTCTGATCCTAAATAACTGTTATCTAAATCTACTTAATAATTTAATTAAAACATTTATTATTATTATTTTTTTGTAAAGAGGAGGGACTAAGCCCAGAACAGAGAAAGAAAAACAGAACAATTAAAATCTAGGCACAATCTTAGGAAAGGACAAGCCTCTTAAATCCTCATCAAGAAGGATGGAAATCTGAGGAGGAGGTATCTGAAACATAAAAGTTCTAAGGTCCATGGAGTGTCCAAGCTTTGCAAGGCTGTCAGCAACATGGTTGCTCTCTCTATACCCATGACGAATAAGGTAGCTCCAATCTTTTTCCAAGAGGTTTCTACAAGCTTGAGCAATGCTAAACAGTTGGTGATTCTGAGGGGGATTAACATTAATCAGTTGCACAATAGTCATCGAATCAATTTCAATGATCAACTTCTTGTAACCAACCTTCCAAGCAAGATTGATACCTTCCAAAATACCCCACATTTCAGCTTCTAAAACACTTCCCACACCTTTATTCATAACAAATCCACCCAACCAATTATGATTGTCATCCCTAAAACCTCTCCCAGCAACAATGACGCCCAATTCAGGTCTCATGCTTCCATCCACATTCAGCTTGATCCACTCACGAGGAGGAGGGTTCCAAGTGATAGAACAGGTCTGGAACTCAATACCTTTATCAAGAGCATTATTAGCACTGAACCAATCATCCACATACTTGATTATAACCATACCTGGTGAGGTAGCCAATTTAAAATTCGAATTGAAAATCTGCTCACATCTCCACTTCTAAATAAATCACAAGGCCACCGCAAAAATGAGATAACTCGGCCACTTTTTCATAACAATTTGGTTGCATTTCAGATTTTGCATGAGCCACTCTTTCCATTCAGCTTTAAATAAGATACTCTTAGAAGCTCCCTTCCAAATATCTTCCCAGATTTCAATAGCACCAAAACAGCCTCTAAAGACATGGTCCATGTTTTCACAGCCTACCTGACAACGATTACAAGCAATATCCACTATGAGGTCCCTTGTAGCTCTATGCTCATTTGTAAAATGCTTACCATAGAGTAAAACCCAAAGGAAGTAGTTGACTCTAGGAGGAAGCTTGACCTTCCATATGAAATGCCAATCCCATATAGCTTCATTATCCTCCGCGAAGTGAATGATATAAGCAATTCTCATCGAGAATTCACCATTGTTGGAAAGCCCCCATATAACCTTATCAGGAACACCTTGCTTGTTATCAACAAAAACACTCAAAATGCGCTGAATAATAGACCAAGGAAGCATAACACTCAGCTTACTAACAATCTAATCAGATGACCGAAGGTAATCAGCCACATTTTCAAGAATTTGCTCATTTGACAGAGGGATGATAGAATGACCAATTAGAGGTCCAAAATTCGGAACCCATGCATCAGACCAGAACTTAATACGTTCTCTATTACCTATTCTCCACTGCATACCCTTAGTAAGAAGTTGTGCTCTTAAAGAGAATCCTCTCCATATATTCGAACAACCACTACTTGTAGAACCAGCAATTATACCGTTTTTGCAGCATTTTCCTCTCATCATTCTAGCCCACAAACCATTATCATCTTGAGCCAATCTCTATCCCGCTTTGGCCAAAAGAGCCTGATTCATCAATCTCATGTTTTTTATACCTAAGCCACCTTTCTTTTTTAGCAAGCACACTACTTCCCAATTGACAAGGTGCATTTTTCTTTTTTCAGTACTGCTGCCCCAAAGAAAGTCTCTATTTAGTTTGTCAAGTTTAGAACATAACTCAGAGGGAAGTTTAATCGATTGCATTGCATATGTAGGAAGAGTAGATGCAACAACCTTGATTAAAACGCATCTACCAGCAAAAGAGAGAGTAGAACCCTTCCAAGATGCAAGTCTCTTTTACGATTTCTCAAGAATGTAGTTATACGTGCTCTTATTGATACAGCCATGGATGAGAGGGATGCCGAGGTAATTGCCCAAATTCTTAGTGAATGGAGACCCACACAAGTCAGCCAATTCTTTAGCTTTAGCGTCCCCAATGTTATTAGAACATAACACTCTAGACTTTGAGAAGCTGACATGCTCTCTCGATAGATCACAGAACGAGTCAATACACTCCCTCATGACACTAGCTTGATGCTCAGAGGCATGCCCAAAGAGAATCAAGTCATCCACGAAGAATAGGTGCAAAATTTCTGGTCCTCCCCTAGAAATTTTCATAGGATTCCACTCCCCTTCATAAAGCTTATGATTAATGATATGAGAGAGCTTCTCCATGCAAAGAACAAAAATATAGGGAGATAAGGGATCTCTTTGGTGGATGCCACAATTAGAGATAACACTCTCAGACAACTCGCCATAAACAAGTACTTTGTACTGAACTGAAGTAATGCAACTCATGATCAAGTCATTCAACTTACCATTGATGCCCACTTCTTCCAACACATGATTGATAAATCCCCATTAAAGCTTGTCATAAGCCTTAGCGAGGTGAATTTTCCAAGCTATGAGCAATAATAATGTTGTCCTGTATTTGTGGAGCACCTTATGAGCAATAATAATGTTGTCCTGTATTTGTCTCCCTTGGACAAAGGTGACTTGACTAGGGCTAACAAGATTAGGGAGAAGAAGTCTAATTTTTTGCACAAGAATCTTACTCACAACTTTGTAAATGGTATTACACAAACTTATGGGTTTAAGTTGTGTCATACTAGTGGGATTAGGGATTTTAGGAATGAGAGAGATAATGGTTTTGTTAATCTCATTAGGGATGCTTCCTTTCTGAAAACAATCAGAAGATAAGTTGAATAGGTCCACCTTGCAGCTGCTCCAAAATTATTGAAAGAAAATTGCCGGAAACCACCAGGGCCTGGTGCCTTAAGGCCTCTAATACCAAACAAAGTCTGCTTCACATCTTGTTCACAAATATCCAAATAGAGACCAGCCATTTCACTTTATTAAGCCTAGGAAACATCATAGGAATGTCAGAATATGTTCCTTGACTGTCTTTAGCAACAAACAATTCTTTGAAGTAATTCACTGTAACCTCTTTCATATCAGCTATCTCCTCAGCCCAGCTCCCATCACCCCTCTTCAATCCTTCAAACTTATTTCTTCTCCTTCTAATGATAGTTAAGAGATGAATGAAATTGGTATTTCTATCACCTTCTTAGAGCCAATTGTTCTTAGATTTTTGCTTCCAAAACAGTTCCTCTTATTCAATAATGTCATTGTAATCCTTAAGGAGCTTATCTTCCAGCCAAACCAAATGATGAGAGAACCTCCCACTCAAACATCTTTGAATGCCACCAATCCTAGTAAAAAGTCTTTTTTTCTTTTATGAAATATGTTCCCAAACTCCTCCTTATTCCACTTCGCAAGAATCTTTGTCAGCTTTTTAAGTTTAACAGCAGTATTATCATCCTTACCCATCCTATTATTGGAAATAATTGCATCAAAATTCTTATTCTTTAGCTACATAGCTTCAAACCTAAAAGGTTTACTAATACTGTTAGGAATTTGAGTACTTTGGAGTTGAATAGGCACAGGGCAGTGGTCTGAAGACAATCTAAGAAGATGTTTCATGAAAGTTCTCACGGTGTGTTCAATATTAATCTTGAGGGGAGGGGAGGGGAGGGGGGGGGGGGGGTGAATAGATTTTAATCGTTATTACCCAATTTTCGCATACAAGTTGATTTTATGAAAATGCCCATAACTAGTCGAAAAGACATACAAGTGTAATATGGTACGGAATGTAAAGTACACTTGATGTTTACGTGGAAACCCTCACGGGAAAAACCACGGGCTGTTTTGTGAGCCACACACGAACCTCAAATCCACTAAATATGATAAAATTACAACCTAATCCCGGAAGTAATCTCACACCTACCTAATCCCGATATAAGTGAACCTAGTCTGATTGCTTGCGAATTAAGTAACCTAATCCCGGTCACAACACAAGACTTAATTCTCTAAGAAGAGATTAACACCCTAAGTGAATATATGAATATCCAAATGCAACATAGAGCAATGGAAACCCTATATGCTTATCTAAGATGATGAATATGTAATTAGAACAATCCTAGATATTAAAACTAAATGACATGTCAAATAGCTTAGATAATCATAGATTATAAAAACCTAGATATCTATCACAATACAACACTCAATCAAAATATCACAAATAATCTTTATCTTGTATATCACAAATAATCTTTATCTTGTATTTAGTAAATTATCTAAAAACATACAAGTAATCTAAGAGATGTCTTAATATGAAAAACACTAAAATTAGATGAGATTAGTGAAGAACATACCAAGGAAGATGTGATGATCCAAAAACATACATGGATGCATTCTATGAAGGCATAGTTGATGCAATATGAAATTTGATGAAAAAAGGATTTGATTTGAGTGGTCAAAGGTGAGTTCTTGATTTGATTTTCTCTCAAAATTCTCTCTTTTAAGTTTAGGGTTCTTGGGAGTTAAAGAACTAATTCAGAGAATGAGAAAGTAAGATATTTATAGATATCAAAAACAGAGCATGTGAAAAGACAAGTATGCCCCTGAAACACACCGATCGACGGTTCAATCGGTGGCCAGGCTACCGATTATAACCGTGGAATTGAACCCGAGAAGAACAGGGGAACAACAGCGGTTTCGTAACCGCCGATCCAACCACCGAATCAAACCGAGAGATTAAATCAATCAGGTATGAACGACGGTTTTGAACAGCGGTCGTGGCCACCAATCGTAACCGCAAAATTGATCCAAAGGTCTCTGGACTCAAACAGCGGTTTCATTTGGCGGCCAAGCCACCGATCATAACCGCCAATAACCAATAGAGGTGAAAACCAAGGAAAAGCCAATGGCATTCTCCGTAGGCAGTCTTCACGTAAAACCAAGCACATTCTAGTGCATGCACGGACGTTTCCGAATACTATTGGGAAACAAATTACAAGACACAAATACACACAACAAGATACAACATATAAGTGCAAGTGTGAAATGTGACATTTGAAGAGTATGCACACAAATGCAAGAATGCTAAGTGAGTGTGTGCAATCTAAATCTCTTCAAAGAAAACCAAGCACTAGAGATTATACCTTTGGCGAGCTTGTCCCTTGAGGACTTGTGAAGGGCCTTCAAGCTTGAAGTTCAATCACCTAAACTACCCTTACACAATAAACCCCAACACGTGGTTTGTCCACGAAATAAGCCAATCAAAGAATGGGAATCCTTACAATCTCACCCTTTGGCTATTTCGTGACAAAACCACCACTTACATTGATCCTCACCAACATAATTGAATCTTCAGGATAACAAAGATATTCTACATTACAATAGATATAAGAAAATATAAAAGAAAACTTCAAGTCTTCAATCTCTTGTAGAACTATCAACCCTTCAAAACAAAAGATTATACTTTCCAAAGCAAGAGTATGTGAGATGATCAAGTGAGAATAAAACAAGCATTTGCATTTAAGAAATTAGGTTCAACATCATGCAATGTATGTATGTGTATGCAATGCTTCCCCTCAACGGGTTACTCCTCCTCAATGAATATTCTCCCCAATATGCACAATTACCACTACAATTTGCAACTCCCATTACCACAATCTACTCCCCCTTTTTGTCATGATATAGGCAAATGAGTAGTCCCCAACCGGGTCACTCTTAGCAAAGAGAGATAGAAGCATGCAAGATATTTTGCATAATAATATAAGTCACTTTATGCATCCCAAATTAATTGAAGAGAAACGAGGAGATTTATTTGAAAGAAAATGTGTGAATCAAACATGCTTTGCATACAAGACATGTAGCATTCAAGTCCAAAATACAATGGTATTTGGCAAAGTAGATGACAAAGGTTTCTAATAAGAATTCAAACCAATTTCACCATTGTCATGAGAAAAGCAAGGATATAGAGATTTCATTGATTTTAATATAAAGAGCAACTATATCCAACTTTATAAGCGAAACATGGCATGAGCAACTTTGCACCCTATTTGATTTTTCCATATAAGATATCCGTATAATAGTAGCCATGTTCAACCAATAAAGAAAGAAAGACATTTGGATTGTAAAATCCTTTGAACGGATACAAGATCCTTTATTCATTTTAAGTCTCATAAGTATTTCACACGAGTTTTGCATTTAAGTATTGCAATCATCAATTCATGCTTTTCATGTGAGCATGTTATATGAATTTCATGCTTTTTCATTTGTCATTAGCATGTTATAAAAGAATCATCATGTCATGGAGATAACTATAGGTCATTCAAATCATACTTCCTATGTAAATCTCCTAGTCCAAAAATGCATGTTTGAACATAAATATGACATGGATTGTAAACAAGTAAGGTTCACACTTATTGAATTGAAAACATATATACATATGTGCAACCAAGTTTACTCAAGCAATTAAAAGAAGAAGCATAAGATATTTCAAATTTTTTGCAAGTAACAAGAATGCAAAATAGCTCTATTTGCTTGAGTTCCCCATATGGGGTCAATCACAAATCACATCACTCCACAAGACATATTCCAATAGATCTACTAAGTGTTTTAAATCGAGTAGCATCTAAGGGTTTAGTAAATAAGTCCGCAAGTTGATCATTAGTACCTACATGTTCAAGTACTATGCATTTATTTTCAACAAGCTCTCTAATGAAATGATGGCGGATGTCAATATGCTTAGTTCTAGAGTGTTGTACTGGATATATTCTTGGAAATATTTATAGCACTCATATTATCACAAAAGAGAGTGAGTGTACCTTGGTTGAATCCGTAGTCTACTAGCATTTGTTTCATCCATAGGAGTTGTGTGCAACCACTCCCCGCGGCTATGTAGGAAATCGAGTTTTGCTTCTTGCAAAACCAAGACACCAAGTTGTTGCCTAGAAAGAAGCAACTGCCTGATGTGCTCTTCCTATCATCGTAATTTCCTGCCCAATCCGCATCACTAAAGCCTACAAGACTAGCATTAGTGTCAAAAGAGTACCAAATCCCATAGTTGGAAGTATCATTCACATAGCAAATGATTCTCTTTACGGAAGAGAGATGGGACTCCTTAGGATCCGCTTGGTACCTAGCACACACACCCACACTAAAAGAGATATCGGGCCTACTTGCGGTCAAATAAAGCAAGCTTCCTATCATGCCACAATATAACGTTTGTTCCACACTTTTACCACTAGCATCCTTGCTTAGCTTCAAGGTGGTACTCATAGGTGTATCACAATGTTTGGCATTTTCAAGACCAAACTTCTTCACTAGGTTCTTAGCATATTTGGCTTGGGTTATAAAAATCCCATAATTCATTTGCCTAATTTGCAAACCTAGGAAGTAACTAAGCTCACCAACAAGACTCATCTCAAATTCATGAGATATGACATCAACAAATTGTTGAACTTTGGTGTTGTTGGTTGAGCCAAATACAATGTCATCAACATAGATTTAAGCTATAAATAACTCATCTTTGTTTCTCTTGATGAACAAGGTCTTGTCAACACTACCTCTTATGTAGTCATTGTCAACAAGAAATTGAGTGAGGCGCTCATACCAAGCCCTCGGTGCTTGTTTCAACCCATACAAAGCCTTTTTGAGGCGATAGACATGGTTGGGGTGGTGTGCATCCACAAACCCCTTGAGTTATTCAACAAACACTTCCTCTTGCAAGAAGCCATTTAGGAAATCACTCTTGACATCCATTTGGTGTAATTTGAACTTGTGAATACACGAGATGGACAAGAGATGCCTAATGGACTCTAAACGGGCAATGGGAGCAAATGTCTCCTCAAAGTCGATACCCTCAATTTGAGAGTACCCTTGTGCTACAAGTCTAGCCTTGTTCCGTACTATGTTGCCATCCTCATCGGATTTGTTCCTATAGATCCACTTAGTGCCTATAACATGTGTGTTCTTAAGCCTAGAAACTAGAGTCCAAACCTCATTCCTTTCGAATTGGTTTAGCTCTTCTTGCATGGCAAGAACCCAAAATTCATCGTTTAAGGCTTCATCAACCTTGAAACAAATTATAGCACGGTGTGTATAAAGCTATCTAGAGGGGGGGGTGAATAGATTTTACGCTTTTTACCCAATTTTTCGTGTTAGTCAAAATTATGAAAATGCCCTCAAGATAATATAAACAAGCAAGTGTAATATGGTGCGGAAATTAAAACAACACTTGGTTTTTACGTGGAAACCCTCACGGGAAAAACCACGGGCTATGTAAGTAAGCCACACTCGAACCTCAAATCCACTAAATGTGCAAACGATTACAACCTAATCCCGGAAGTAATCACATACCTACCTAATCCCGGTATGAGTGAACCTAGTCCTATTTGCTTGCGATCTAAGCAACCTAATCCCGGTTGCTACACACAAGACTTACTTTCTCTAGAAGAGAATACAACCCTAAGTGAATATATATGAATATCCAAAATGCAACATAGAGCAAGGGAAACCCTATATGCTTATCTAAGATGATTAATATGCAATTAGAACAATCCTAGATATCAAAACTAAATGACATGTCAATTAGTTTAGCTAATCAATATTAAGCACAAAACCTAATATGCAAGCACAATACAAATTCTCAAACATACATCATACTCATCTCAATATTGTATCCAAAGCATACAAAATAACAAACAAGTAATTAATTGAGATTGCTAGATAAGAGAAACACAAAACATGTAAGATATTAGTGAAAAGCTTACCAAGCAAAGTATGATGAAGATTCCATGCAAGATGACATCTAGAAGACCAAGGATGATGCTAGATGATGATTGATGATCATGAAAAAGTGTTTGAGTAATCAAGAATTGAGTTCTTGGAATTTTTCTTCTCTTTGAAAAATATCCTAAGTATGAATTCTGAATATGAACTCTCTTAATTGACCTAAAGTCAAAGTGGCATATATATAGGGGGCCAAATCAAAGTGTGGTCGTTTAAGTAAGTTTCAAAGAAACGCGCCGATCGGCGGTTTCAATCGGCGGCCAGGCCGCCGAATATGACCGCCAAATTGAGCTCGTGAAGAACAGAGCAAAAACGGCGGTTCAATCGGCGGTTTCGTGACCGCCGATTCCAACCGCTGAATCAAAACAGAGAGATCAAAATCAATCAGGTATGAACGGCGGTTTCGAACGGTGGTCTCATGACCGCCGATTCAACCGCCGAATTAGACTGAGAGAAAAATCAATCAGGTCTTGAAACGGCGGTTTCGAACGGCGGTCGTGACCGCCGATCTTAACCGTAGAAATGCTTCAGACCAATCTGGACTGAAATGGCGGTTTCATTCGGGGCCAGGCCGCCGATCATAACCGCCGATCACCTAGATAGGTGAAAACCAAGGAGAAGCCAAGGGCATTCTCCATAGGCAGTCCTCGCGCTAAACCAAGCACATTCTAGTGCATGCGCGGACGTTTCCGAAAGTTATCGGGAAACGAATTACAAAACAACATGACACAATTACACACAACAAAATATAATAAATAAGTGCAAGTGTGAAATGTGACAAATGAAGAGAATGCACACATATGCAATGAATGTTAAGTGTGTGTGTGCAACTAATCTTTTCAAAGAAAAGTAAGCACATAGAAATTTACCTTCGGTGCTTATCAACACGAGGTCTTCAAAGGGCTTCGAACAATAAGACCGATACTTAGGCTACCCTTACAAAGAACCCCAACATGTGGTTGTCCACGAAATGAGCCAATCAACAAATGGGAACCTTACAATCTCCCCCTTTGGCTATTTCGTGACAAAACCACCACTCACATTGATTCCTCACAAAGAAATAGAAACTACGGGACAACTATGATATTCTACAACACAAAGAGATAAGAAAATAAAACTTCAAGTCTTCAATCTCTTGTAGAATAATCAAGCCCTGTAAATAAGATTTCTATGTTTTCCAATACAAGTGAAATGTGAGATTAATCAAGTGATATCAAAAACAAGCATTTGCATTTTAGAATTTAGGCACAACATTATAAAATATATGCAATGTATGATAAATGCAATGCTCCCCCTCAAAGGGTTACTCCTCCTCAATGTGTTATCTCCCCAATGTGCACAATTGCAACACCAATTTGCATCTCCCCTTACCATATACTACTCCCCCTTTTTGTTATGATATAGGCAAAGGAGTAGTCCCCAACCGGGTTACTCATAGTAACGAGAGATAGTAGCATGCAAGATATGAATAATTAATATAAGTCACTTTATGCATCTCAATTTAATCGGAGAGAAACAAGGAGATTTATTTGAGAGAAAATGTGTGAATCAAACATGCTTTGCATACAAGACATGTAGCATTCAAGTCCAAAATACAATGGTATTTGGCAAAGCAAATGACAAAGGTTTCTAATAGGAAGTCAACCCAATTTCACCAATGTCATGAGTAAAGCAAGGATATAGAATACACTGATTTCAATATAAGAGCAACTATATCCAACTTTAAAAGCGAAACATGGCATGAGCAACTTTGCACCCTTTTTGATTTTTCCGGATAAGATATCCGTATGATAGTAGCCATGTTCAACCAATAAAGAAAGAGAGACATTTGGAATATAAATTCCTTTGAACGGATACAAGATCCTTTATTCATTTTGAGTCTCATAAGCTTTCACACAAGTTTTGCATTTTTAAGAATATGCAATTATCAATTCATGCTTTTCATGTGAGCATGTTATATGAATTTCATGCTTTTTCATTTGTCATTAGCATGTTATTAAAGAATCATCATGTCATGGAGATAATCATAGGTCATTCAAATCATACTTCCAATATACATCTCCTAGTCCAAAAATGCATGTTTGAACATAAATATGACATGAATTGTAAACAAGCAAGGTTCACACTTATTGAATTGAAAACATATATACATATGTGCAACCAAGCTTACTCAAGCAATTAAAAGAAGAGGCATAAGATATTTCAAATTTTTTGCAAGTGACAAGAATGCAAACTAGCTCTCTTTGCTTGAGTTCCCCATATGTGGTCAATCATAGAACATCACTCCACAAGACATACCCCAATAGATCTACTAAGAGTTTTAAATCGAGTAGAATCTAAGGGTTTAGTAAATAGGTCCGCAAGTTGATCATTAGTACCTACATGTTCAAGTACTATGCATTTATTTTCAACAAGCTCTCTAATGAAGTGATGGCGGATGTCAATATGCTTAGTTCTAGAATGTTGCACCGGATTCTTGGAAATATTAATGGCACTCATGTTATCACAAAAGAGAGTGAGAGTACCTTGGTTGAATCCGTAATCTACTAGTATTTGCTTCATCCATATAAGTTGAGTGCATCCACTCCCCGCGGCTATGTACTCGGCTTCCGCCGTGGACAAGGAAATCGAGTTTTTCTTCTTGCAAAACCAAGACACCAAGTTGTTGCCTAGAAAGAAGCAACCGCCCGATGTGCTCTTCCTATCATCACAATTTCCTGCCCAATCCGCATCACTATATCCTACAAGACTAGGATTAGTGTCAAATGAGTACCAAATCCCATAGTTGGAAGTCCCATTCACAAAGCGAATGACTCTCTTAACCGAAGAGAGATGGGACTCCTTGGGATCGGATTGGTACCTAGCACAAACTCCTACACTAAAAGATATATCGGGCCTACTTGCGGTCAAATAGAGCAAGCTCCCTATCATGCCACGATATAAGGTTTGGTCCACACTTTTATCGCTAGCATCCTTGCTTAGCTTCAAAGTGGTGCTCATAAGAGTGTCACAATGTTTGGCTTTTTCAAGACCAAACTTCTTCACAAGGTTTTTGGCATATTTGGCTTGGGTTAAGAAGATCCCATTATCTAGTTGCCTAATTTGCAAACCTAGGAAGTAATTAAGCTCACCAACAAGACTCATCTCAAATTCATGAGACATAACATCAACAAATTGTTGGACCTTGGTGTTGTTGGTGGAGCCAAACACTATGTCATCGACATATATTTGAGCTATGAAAAGCTCATCATTGTCTCTCTTGATGAATAGTGTCTTGTCAACACTACCTCTTGTGTAGTTATTGTCAACAAGAAATTGAGTGAGGCGCTCATACCAAGCCCTCGGTGCTTGTTTCAACCCATATAGTGCCTTCTTGAGGCGATAGACATGGTTGGGGTGGTGAGCATCCACAAACCCCTTGGGTTGTTCAACAAACACTTCCTCTTGCAAGAAGCCATTGAGGAAGGCACTCTTGACATCCATTTGGTGCAATTTGAACTTGTGCACACAAGAAATGGACAAGAGAAGCCTAATAGACTCTAGACGGGCAACGGGAGCAAATGTCTCCTCAAAGTTGATACCCTCAATTTGAGAGTACCCTTGTGCTACAAGTCTAGCCTTGTTCCGCACTTTGTTGCCATCCTCATCGGATTTGTTCCTAAATATCCATTTAGTGCCTATGACATTAGTGGTCTTAGGCCTAGGAACTAGAGTCCAAACCTCATTCCTTTTGAATTGGTTTAGCTCTTCTTGCATGGCAAGAACCCAAAATTCATCATGTAAGGCTTCTTCAACCTTTTTGGGTTCAATTTGAGAGGTGTAGCAAGTATAGCTAATAAGATTAGCAAGTTGACGTCTAGTCCTAACACCCTCATTTACCTCTCCAATGATATCTTCTTTATCATGGAGTTTCCTAACCCATTGAGCGGGTTCTTTAGAGTCCAAGAGAGGAACTCTAGCAATAGGTTGTGTGTCATCATTGTTGACATTAGATGTCCCAACATTAGGAGACACCACAACCTTCTCCAAAGGAGAACCATCACTAAAAATAACCTCCTCCTCATGATCATTAGACTTGAGCCTAGTATCATCAAATACGACATTGGATGATTCCATAACACTTAGAGTCTTTAAATTGAAAACTCTATAGGCTCTACTATTCACGGCATAGCCAATAAAGATACCCTCATCACTCTTAGCATCGAATTTGCCAAGTTGATCACGGTCATTCAAAATGTAGCATTTGCTTCCAAAAGTGTGGAAGTAGCTAACATTTGGCCTCTTGCCTTTCCATAACTCATAGGAGGTGTTTCTAGTACCGGGCATTAGGAAGACTCTATTTCCTATATAGCAAGCCGTATTGACGGCTTCGGCCCATAGGTTCCTAGGGACATTGTTGCTAAGCAACATCACACGGGCCATCTCTTGAAGGACCCTATTTTTCCTCTCAACAACTCCATTTTGTTGAGGTGTCCTAGGAGCCGAAAACTCATGGGAGATACCTAAACCATTACAAAAGGTTTCAAAGGTAGCATTCTCAAATTCCCTCCCATGGTCACTTCTAATCTGTTTTATGATTTTAATATTAGAGTTCCTTTCATTTTGAAGTTTATTACAAAGCATTTTAAACTTATCAAAAGTTTCGGATTTTTCTCTAAGAAAATATGTCCATGTGAACCTAGAGAAATCATCAACACAAACAAAAATGTATCTCTTTCCACCCAAACTTTCGGTTTGCATGGGACCCATGAGGTCCATGTGGAGAAGCTCAAGAGGCTCCTTGGTGGTGAGATACTTACCCTTTTCGTGCATGCTTTTAGTTTGCTTTCCTTGTTGGCAAGGTCCACAAACACCATTGGCTTTCTTCCCAAGCTTAGGGAGGCCACGCACACACTCGAACTTTCCAAGGGTCCGTAGATCCCTAAAGTTCATGTGGCCAAGTCTTTCATGCCACAACTCAATTTGCTCATCCATGGACACATGATTAGATACAATACTAGCTTCAAGATAATAACAATTGTCGCTAGATCTCATGCCCTTTAACAAGGTTTGTCCATCGGGTTTTAGGATTGAGCAAAAATTTTTAGAAAACAAGACGGAATATCCTTCATCACTAAGATTTGAAATGCTTTTTAAATTGGCTTTCAAGCCATCAACAAATAAAGCATTGGATAAGGAGGGTAATCCAGGAACGGAAATGGTTCCTTTCCCTTTAACATTTCTTTTGGATCCATCACCAAAAGTGACATTTCCACCTTCCTCCATAACAAGAGTCTCGAAGAAACTCTTGTTTCCCGTCATGTGCCTAGAGCACCCACTATCCAAGTACCAAAAATTAGAAGAATTTGCCTTCAAGGCTATTTGTGCAACATGGCAAACATTTTCATTCTTTCTAATCCACTTAGCAACAATTTTAGCTTTCCTAGTGGTCTTTGGTACATGTGCTCTACTATTTCTAGGATCATGCAAATCAATATTTTCATTCCTATAAACATGCATCTTGGCTCTATTCTTTCTCTTTTCAATCATGCTTTGTTTTCTACACATTTTAATATATTGAAAGCAATTTGGTCTAATATGACCATCACAACCACAAAAGTGACAAATAGGGATGAAATAAGGAATCATACCTTGCCTTTGTGCACGAATGGGAGCTTGTCCATGTCTTTGTGGATAAGTGGGTTCAATCCATCTTCGTTGTTGAACCGGTCTAGGTTGCTTCCAAGCTTGAGGTTGCATGATTGGTCTCTTTCCTTTGTGAGCCAATTTTGGAGGAGTGTTGGCTTGAGGGACCCTAGGGGGTTGAGCTTGAGATTTCCTTCTTGGCCCCATTTTCACTTGAACATTAGAACATTGTCCTACTTCTAACTTCTTCCTAGGAGGTTGCACAAATGAAGTTTCTTCGTTCTTCAAGCTCTTGACAAACATGGTCTTGTTAGAGGTTGAGATTTTCTTGCCATCATCATACCCAAGACCTCTCTTGTCACTTGGACTCTTTCCAACACCAAGTAAATGATCAAGCTTCTTGGTGCTAGAATCTATCCTAGCCAAGGACCCTTTAACTTCTACAAGTTCCCTCTTCAAGCCTTCTTCACTTCTCTTGGATAAGTCTAACTCCTCAATTAACTTATCCTCTCTCCTCTTCAATCTTTCCACTTGTTAACTTAAGTGGTCATTGTGAGCCGAAAGTTCAAGGTTTTCTTCTCTCAACCTCTCAATCTTTCTTGTGCTTTTAAGTGCTAAATCATTGAACTCGGCATGGTATTTAGCAAGCACCTTTTGCTCCACAAATTTCTTTTTGGAACTAGAAGAGGAGTCACTTTCTTCTTCACTTGAGCCATTTTCCTCTTGACTCATTTCCTCTTTCTCACTACCACTTTTGCTCTTATGTGAGGAGGCAAAAGCTAGGAGGTTAGCCATGAGCTCTTCTTCACTTGAAGACTCATCTTCCTCATTAGAGTCATCACTACTCCCACTCCAAGTGGTGGCCATCACTTTGCTCTTCTTCTTTTCATTGTGATTAGCACATTCGGGGGCAAAGTGACCAATCCCACCACATTCAAAGCATCGGACCCCTTTCCTTTCGGTCCTCTCTTGTCTAGGCTCAAACTTCTTGAAGGAACTCTTTTTCTTCAAATCTTATCCTCTTGACCCAAATCTCTTCTTCTTCTTGAACCCCATAACCTTGTTGAACCTTTTCACAAATAAGGCAAGGTCTTCATCCGATTCATGCTTTGCCTCCTTTGCATCCTTAGATGCTTTCAAAGCTATTCCTTTAGACTTCTTAGGAGGAGTAGTGGTGCTAGGAGCCTTCCTAGACTCATATGCAAGGAGACGCCCAATCACCTCACTTGGCTTCATATCCATGTAGCCACTATTTTCTTCTATGGCCGTCACCTTGGATTCAAACCTATCGGGGAGAGATCTCATAATTTTTTGCTTGACTCTCCTATCCGAATACGGGTCTCCGAGTTGATGGCTTTGATTTACAATGTCCATCAATTTGATTTCGAAGTCATTGAAGCATTCATCCTCTCCCATCCTTAGTAGCTCAAACTGAGTTTGGAGGACTTGAAGCTTGGACTCTTCACCACCTCGGTTCCCTCATGTGCAACTAGAAGGATGTCCCATGCCACTTTGGCAATCTGAGTATTCTGAATAAGCTTGTACTGATTCTCATCCATAGCACACATAATGGCATGCATAGCCTTCCTATTCCACTTAGAAGCCTCAAACTCTTGCGCGTTCCATTGCGCCTTAGGCTTCAAAACATCTTGTCCTCCACCCTCGGGAGTCATCATAGGGAGATCATATCCGTCTTCCACCGCCATCCATGCACGGTCATGAATTTGGCATATGTAGGATTCCATCTTCCCTTTCCATTGGGAATAGTTCAATCCGGTAAGAAGTGGAGGCCTTGTGCTAGAAGCTCCTTCGTGGCCACCACCATTTCCACCGTTTCCACTCATAGTGTTTATGAATGAATGAAATGAATGCAAATGTATGAATGATCAAAAATCACACAAAATGCAAAACACACCAAAATAAGCAAGGATCACCTATGTATGTCTAGGAACCCGCTCTGATACCAATTGAAACAAATTATAGCACGGTGTGTATAAAGCTATCTAGAGGGGGGGTGAATAGATTTTACGCTTTTTACCCAATTTTTCGTGTTAGTCAAAATTACGAAAATGCCCTCAAGATAATATAAACAAGCAAGTGTAATATGGTGCGGAAATTAAAACAACACTTGGTTTTTACGTGGAAACCCTCACGGGAAAAACCACGGGCTATGTAAGTAAGCCACACTCGAACCTCGAATCCACTAAATGTGCAAACGATTACAACCTAATCCCGGAAGTAATCACACACCTACCTAATCCCTGTATGAGTGAACCTAGTCCTATTTGCTTGCGATCTAAGCAACCTAATCCCGGTTGCTACACACAAGACTTACTTTCTCTAGAAGAGAATACAACCCTAAGTGAATATATATGAATATCCAAAATGCAACATAGAGCAAGGGAAACCCTATATGCTTATCTAAGATGATTAATATGCAATTAGAACAATCCTAGATATCAAAACTAAATGACATGTCAATTAGTTTAGCTAATCAATATTAAGCACAAAACCTAATATGCAAGCACAATACAAATTCTCAAACATACATCATACTCATCTCAATATTGTATCCAAAGCATACAAAATAACAAACAAGTAATTAATTGAGATTGCTAGATAAGAGAAACACAAAACATGTAAGATATTAGTGAAAAGCTTACCAAGCAAAGTATGATGAAGATTCCATGCAAGATGACATCTAGAAGACCAAGGATGATGCTAGATGATGATTGATGATCATGAAAAAGTGTTTGAGTAATCAAGAATTGAGTTCTTGGAATTTTTCTTCTCTTTGAAAAATATCCTAAGTATGAATTCTGAATATGAACTCTCTTAATTGACCTAAAGTCAAAGTGGCATATATATAGGGGGCCAAATCAAAGTGTGGTCGTTTAAGTAAGTTTCAAAGAAACGCGCCGATCGGCGGTTTCGATCGGCGGTTTCAATCGGCGGCCAGGCCGCCGAATATGACCGCCAAATTGAGCTCGTGAAGAACAGAGCAAAAACGGCGGTTCAATCGGCGGTTTCGTGACCGCCGATTCCAACCGCCGAATCAAAACAGAGAGATCAAAATCAATCAGGTATGAACGGCGGTTTCGAACGGTGGTCTCATGACCGCCGATTCAACCGTCGAATTAGACTGAGAGAAAAATCAATCAGGTCTTGAAACGGCGGTTTCGAACAGCGGTCGTGACCGCCGATCTTAACCGCAGAAATGCTTCAAACCAATCTGGACTGAAACGGTGGTTTCATTCGGCGGCCAGGCCGCCGATCATAACCGCCGATCACCTAGATAGGTGAAAACCAAGGAGAAGCCAAGGGCATTCTCCATAGGCGGTCCTCGCGCTAAACCAAGCACATTCTAGTGCATGCTCGGACGTTTCCGAAAGTTATCGGGAAACGAATTACACAACAACATGACACAATTACACACAACAAAATATAATAAATAAGTGCAAGTGTGAAATGTGACAAATGAAGAGAATGCACACATATGCAATAAATGTTAAGTGTGTGTGTGCAACTAATCTCTTCAAAGAAAAGTAAGCACATAGAAATTTACCTTCGGTGCTTATCAACACGAGGTCTTCAAAGGGCTTCGAACAATAAGACCGATACTTAGGCTACCCTTACAAAGAACCCCAACATGTGGTTGTCCACGAAATGAGCCAATCAACAAATGGGAACCTTACAAACCTTTTTGGGTTCAATTTGAGAGGTGTAGCAAATTAGATTAGCTATTTGACGCCTAGTTCTAACACCTTCATTCACATCTCCAATAACATCCTCTTTGTTATGGAGTCTTTTAACCCATGGAGCGGGTTCATTAGAGTCCAAGAGAGGGACTCTATTAAGAGGTTGTGTGTCCTCATTATTACCATTGGATGTGCCAAGAATAGGAGTCTCCACAACCTTCTCCAAAGGAGAATCATCATCTAAAGCTACCTCCTCCTTATGGTTACTAGACTTAAGCCTTTCATCATCAAAGACTACATTAGATGATTCCATAACACTTAGAGTCTTTAAATTGAAAACGCTCTACTATTTAAGGCATAGCCAATAAAGATACCCTCATCACTCTTAGCATCAAATTTGCCAAGTTGATCACGGTCATTTAAAATGTAGCATTTGCTTCCAAAGAAGCGGAAGTAGCTAACATTTGGCCTTTTGCCTTTCCATAGCTCATAGGAGGTATTTCTAGTTCCAGGCCTTAGAAAAACTCTATTTCCTATATAGCAAGCTGTATTGACGGCTTCGGCCCAAAGCTTCATAGGGACATTGTTGCTAAGCAACATCACACGGGCCATCTCTTGAAGGCCCCTATTTTTCCTCTCAACAACTCCATTTTGTTGAGGTGTCCTAGGAGCCGAAAACACATGGGAGATGCCTAAACCATTACAATAGGTTTCAAATGTGGCATTCTCAAATTCCCTCCCATGGTCACTTCTAATCTGTTTAATGCTTTTAATGTTAGAGTTCAGTTCATTTTGAAGTTTATTACAAAGCATTTTAAACTTATCAAAAGTTTCAGATTTTTCTCTAAGAAAATATGTCCATGTGAACCTAGAGAAATCATCAACACAAACAAAGATGTATCTCTTTCCACCTAAGCTTTCAGTTTGCATAGGACCCATGAGGTCCATGTGGAGAAGCTCTAGGGGCTCCTTGGTGGAGAGATACTTGCCCTTTTTGTGCAAGCTTTTGGTTTGTTTTCCTTGTTGGCAAGGTCCACAAACACCATTGGCTTTCTTCCCAAGCTTAGGGAGGCCTCTCACACAATTGAACTTTCCAAGGGTTCGTAAATCCCTAAAGTTCATGTGGCCAAGTCTTTCATGCCACAATTCAATTTGCTCATCCATGGACACATTGTTTGAGACTATTCTAGCTTCAAGACAATAGCAATTGTCACTAGATCTCATACCTTTCAACAAGGTTTGTCCATCGGGCTTTAGGATAGAGCAATCATCTTTACAAAATAAGACGGAATATCCTTCATCACTAAGGTGTGATATACTTATCAAATTTACTTTCAAGCCATCAACAAATAAAGCATTGGATAAAGAGGGTAATCCGGGAATGGAAATGGTTCCTTTCCCTATAACTCTCTTTTTGGATCCATCACCAAAGGTGACACATCCTCCTTCCTCCATAACAAAAGTCTCAAAGAAACTCTTGTTTCCCGTCATGTGCCTAGAGCACCCACTATCTAAGTACCAAAAATTAGAAGAATTTGCCTTCAAGGCTATTTGAGCAACATGGCAAACATTTTCATTCTTTCTAATCCACCTAGAAACAATCTTAGCTTTCTTAGTGGTCTTTGGTACATGGGTTCTAGATGTCCTAGGATTATGCACATCAATATTATCATTCCTAGAAGTATGCATCTTGGCTCTATTTTTTCTCTTTTCAATAATGCTTCGTGTTTTACACATTTTAATATATCGAAAGCAATTTGGTCTAATATGACCTTCAAATCCACAAAAATGACATGTAGGAATAAAATAAGGAATCATACCTTGTCCTAGAGCATGCATGTGAGATTGTCCATGTCTTTGTGGTTGAGTGGGTTCAATCCATCTTCGTTGTTGAACCGGTCTAGCTTGCTTCCTAGCTTAAGGTTGCATGATTGGTCTCTTTTCTTTGTGAGCCAATTGTTGAGGAATGTTAACTTGAGGGACCCTAGAGGATTGAGCTTGAGGTTGCCTTCTTGGCACCATCTTCACTTATGCATTTGAATATTGTCCTAGTTCTAACTTCTTCCTAGGAGATTGCACCAATGAAGCTTCTTCGTTCCCCAAACTCTTGACAAACACGGTCTTGTTAGAGGTTGAGATCTTCTTGCCATCTTCATACCCAAGACCCCTCTTGTCACACGGACTCTTTCCAACACCAAGTATATGGTCAAGCTTTTTGGTGCTAGAATCCATCATAGCTAATGATTCTAAAGCTTCTTCAAGTTCCCTTTTTAGACCTTCTTCATTCCTTCTAGATAAGTCTAAGTCCTTTCTTAGCTCATCTTCTATCTTCTTAGATTTTTCCACTTGTTCACTTAAGTGGTCATTATGAGATAAAAGCTCAAGATTTTCTTCTCTCAACATCTTGATCTTTTTCGTGCTCTTGATTGCTAAGTCATTGAACTCGGCGTGATACTTAGCAAGCACCTTTTTCTCCACAAATCCATTTATCGAGTTAGAAGAGGAATCACTTTCTTCTTCACTTGAGTCATTTTCCTCTTGACTCTCTTCCTATCTTTCACTAGCACTTTTGCTTTTGTGGGAGGAGGCAAAAGCTAGAAGGTTAGCTATGAGTTCTTCATCATCCGAAGACTCATCTCCCTCATTGGAGTCATCACTACTTCCACTACAAGTGGCGGCCATCACTTTTCCCTTTTTCTTTTCATTGTGATTTGCACATTCGGGGGCAAAGTGACCTATCCCACCACATTCAAAGCAACGGACCCCTTTCCTTTCGATCCTCTCTTGCCTAGGCTCAAACTTCTTGAAAGAACCCTTTTTCTTGAAGTTTTGACCTTTGGAACCAAAGTCCTTTTTCCTGAACTTCATAACCTTCTTAAATCTCTTAACAAATAATGCAAGGTCTTCGTCCAAGTCATTCTTTGCCTCTTTTTCATCCTTGGAGGCTTTCAAAGCAATTCCTTTTTCCTTTTTGGGAGGTGTGGAGATATGACCCTTCCTAGACTCATAAGCTAGAAGTCTCCCAATCACCTCACTCGGCTTCATATCTTTATATCCACTATTTTCTTCTAAAGCCGTCACCTTTGATTCAAACCTATTGGGAAGCGATCTCATAATCTTTTGCTTGATCCTTCTATCCGAATAAGGATCACCAAGTTGATGACTTTGGTTGACTATGTCCATCAACTTGATCTCGAAGTCTTTGAAGCACTCATTCTCCTCCATCTTAAGCATCTCAAATTGAGTTTGGAGGACTTGAAGCTTAGAGTCCTTCACCACTTCGGTTCCTTCATGTGCAATCTCTAGGATGTCACATGCCTCCTTAGCTATCCTAGTATTTTGAATCAATTTATATTGATTTTCGTCCATTGCACATAGGATGGCATGCATCGCCTTCCTATTCCACTTTGAAGCCTCAAACTCTTGCGCGTTCTATTGCGCCTTAGGCTTCAATACTTCTACTCCTCCACCCGTAGGAGTCATCATGGGTAGATCATATCCATCTTCCACCGCCATCCACGCACGGTCGTGAATTTGACATATGTAGGATTCCATCTTCCCTTTCCATTGGGAATAGTTCAATCCGGTGAGAAGCGGAGGCCTTGTGCTAGAAGCACCCTCGTTGCCACCACCATTTCCACCGTTTCCACTCATAGTGTTTATGAATGAATGAAATGAATGCAAATGTATGAATGATCAAAAAATCACACAAAATGCAAAACACACCAAAGTGAGCAAGGATCACCTAAGTATATCTAGGAACCCGCTTTGATACCAATTGAAAGTTCTCACAATGTGTTCAATATTAATCTAGGAGGGGTGGGGTGAATAGATTTTAATCGTTATTACCCAATTTTCGCATATAAGTCAATTTTACGAAAATGCCCATAACTAGTCAAAAAGACATACAAGTGTAATATGGTGCGAAATGTAAAGCACACTTGATGTTTACATGGAAACCCTCACGGGAAAAACCACGGGCTGTTTTGTGAGCCACACACGAACCTCAAATCCACTAAATGTGATAAAATTACAACCTAATCCCGAAAGTAATCTCACACCTACCTAATCCCGGTATAAGTGAATCTAGTCCGATTGCTTGCGAATTAAGTAACCTAATCCCGGTCACAACACAAGACTTAATTCTCTAAGAAGAGATTAACACCCTAAGTGAATATATGAATATCCAAATGCAACATAGAGCAAGGGAAACCCTATATGCTTATCTAAGATGATGAATATGTAATTAGAACAATCCTAGATATTAAAACTAAATGACATGTCAAATAGCTTAGATAATCATAGATTATAAAAACCTAGATATCTATCACAATATAACACTCAATCAAAATATCACAAATAATCTCTATCTTGTATTTAGCATATTATCTAAAAACATACAAGTAATCTAAGAGATGTCTTAATATGAAAAACACTAAAATTAGATGAGATTAGTGAAGAACATACCAAGGAAGATGTGATGATCCAAAAACATACATGGATGCATTCTATGAAGGCATAGTTGATGCAATATGAAATTTGATGAAAATGGGATTTGATTTGAGTGGTCAAAGGTGAGTTCTTGATTTGATTTTCTCTCAAAATTCTCTCTTTTAAGTTTAGGGTTCTTGGGAGTTAAAGAACTAATTCAGAGAATGAGAAAGTAAGATATTTATAGACATCAAAAACAGAGCATGTGAAAAGACAAGTATGCCCCTAAAACACACCGATCGGCGGTTTCAATCGGCAGCCATGCCGCCGATTATAACCGCTGAATTGAAACCGAGAAGAACAGGGGAAAAACGGCGGTTTCATTCAGCAGTTTCGTAACCGCCGATCCAACTGCGGAATCAAACCAAGAGATTAAATCGATCAGGTATGAATGGCAGTTTCATTTGACAGTTTCATAACCGTCGATCCAACTGCCGAATCAAACCAAGAGATTAAATCAATCAGTATGAACAGCGGTTTCGAACGGCGGTCGTGGCCGCCGATCGCAACCGCAGAATTGATCCAAAGGTCTTTGGACTCAAACTGCGGTTTCATTCGGCAGCCAGGCCACCGATCATAACCGCCGATCACCAACATAGGTGAAAACCAAGGAGAAGCCAAGGGCATTCTCCGTAGGCGGTTTTCGCGCAAAACCAAGCACATTCTAGTGCATGCGCGGACGTTTCCGAATACTATCGGGAAACAAATTACAAGACACAAATACACACAACAAGATACAACATATAAGTGCAAGTGTGAAATGTGACATGTGAAGAGTATGCACACAAATGCAAGAATGCTAAGTGAGTGTGTGCAATCTAAATCTCTTCAAAGAAAACCAAGCACTAGAGATTATACTTTTGGTGAGCTTGTCCCTTGAGGACTTGTGAAGGGCTTTCGAGCTTGAAGTTCAATCACCTAAACTACCCTTACACAATAAACCCCAACACGTGGTTTATCCACGAAATAAGTCAATCAAAGAATGGGAATCTTTACATTTCACAAAGCCCTCAGAGTAATGAATTCTCCGCTCCATAGAGCAAAGGCTTCTGTCAAGCCTTTCACAAACCTCCTCCTATATGCCTATTTTATTCATCCAGGTGAACCTCAGCCCTACGAACCCCATATCAATAAGCTTATTTCTGTCAATCCAACTAGAAAAACCACTGTTAGAAAAAGTAGGCATACCACCACGTTTTTCGTCACAGCATGTGATTTCATTGAAATCCCCCACTATAAGCCATAGCATCTGAAAGCAACCTCTAATGGAATCCAAATAGCTCCAAAGCAACCTTTTAATGTTAGCGCACGGATTGGCATAAACAACTGTGAAGATCCAAAAAAAAAATTTGATCATCAACTAACGTAGTGATAATATGCCTCGAACTAGCAACAACATGAATCTTAATCTTACTCTCATTCCATAATAACCAAATACCACTATAGAAACCTTCAGCCTCCACAATAAAGCTATTATCAAAACCTAACCGTTTGATTACCGTTTTAGCTTTCAATCCACTAATTCTTGGTTCACAGATAACAAGCACCACAAAACTATGCACTCTACGAATATCAGCCATATTCCTGGCAAACAGATCTTTGCCCGCCCCTCTCACATTCCATACTAAAATCATGGAAAGGAATAAAACAAGGCTCCTTACTCGGAGACCAAAGCCATGGCCTCCACAAATTCAAAGGCCACCACTTCAAAGCTACTGTCATTCTGCATCATAGGGTTACTGTTGAAAGTATACAAACGTAGTTAAATTGTTTAAGGCATACCTAGAGGAGGGGTAGGGGGTGAATAGGTTTTTACACCTTTTTCAATCCCTTGAACAAACTTTCATTTGTCCCTCAAGGTAGCCTTGCACACAACAAATAAACCAACAAAGATATACATAGACAATATGTGAATGTAATTGAAACAAATTAACGGTGTGTTCGATATATAACTAGATGGGGGGTGAATAGATTTTAAGCTTTATTACCCAATTTTCGTATGCAAGTCAATTTTACGAAAATGCCTCTACTAGTCAAAAGTACAAGCAAGGGTAATATAGTGCGGAATTTAAATAACACTTGATGTATATGTGGAAACCCAACCACTGGGAAAAACCACGGGCTGTTTAGTGCGCCACACTCGAACCTCAAAATCCACTAATTGAAATGGAGTTTACAACCTATATAGACCTCGTCTAACACTCCGGTCAATAACCCCCCACTTCTACCACTCGGGCCTTTAAAAGTGGCTCTAGTCCAATTGCTTGAGGCCTAAGCAATCTTAGCCTCAAGACTTAATTCTCTATGAAAAGATTATGCAACCTATGCGAATATGTATAAATATTCAAATAACAAACAAGGCTAGGTAACCTTAGATGCTTATCTAGGATGATGAAATAATCAATTTAAATCAACCTTAGATATCAATTGCTAAATGACATGTCAAATAGCTTAGCTAATCAAGATTAATCAAACACCTAATTAGCTATCACAAAACAATACTCAATTAATTCATCACAATTAATTATCTATTCTTGTATTTATCATATGATCAAAAACATACAAGTAAATTAAAAGAGAATATACTTGATAGTGAAATACTAAAATAAGATGAAATTAATCAAAATCTTACCAAGCATGTTGTGATGATGCAAACCCATTCATGGATGAATGCAAGATGAAATTTGATGCAAAAAGGATTTGATTTGAGTATTTAAAGGTGAGTTCTTGATTTGATTTTTTCTCAAAAATCTCTCTTTGAAGTTTAGGGTTCTAAGGACTCAAAGAACTTAATCAGAGAATGAGAAAGTAAGATATTTATAGACATCAAGAATTGGGCATGTGAAAAGACAATTTTGCCCCTGAAACGCACCAATCGACGGTTTCATTCGACGGCTAGGCCGCCGTTTACAACCGCCAAATTGAACCCGAGAAGAACAGGGGAACAACGGCGGTTTCAATCGACGGTTTTGAAACCGCCGATTAAACCGTAGAATCAAACCCGAGAGATATAAATCAATCAGGTATGAACGGCGGTTTTGAACGGCGGTCGGTGGCCACCGATCGTAACTGCAGAATCATTCCAGACCTTTCTGAACTGAAACGGCGGTTTCAATTCGGCGGCCAGGCTGCCGATCAAGCCGCCGATTCACCAGTGATGGTGAATCTAAAGGAGAAGCCAAGAGCATTCTCTGTTGGCGGTCTTCACGTAAAACCAAGCACATTATAATGCATGCCCGCACATTTCCGAACACTATCGGGAAACGAATTACTAAGCACATATACACACAACAGGATATAAAACAAAGTGCTAGTGTGTAAAGTGACATGTGAAGAGTATGCACACAAGAACAAGTATGCTAAGTGTGTGTGTGCTAACTAAATCTCTTCAAAGAAAACCAAGCACTAGAAATTATACATTTGGCGTGCTTGTCCCTTGAGGTCATGAAAGGGCCTTCGAGCATGAAGTTCAATCACCTAAACTACCCTTACACAAACAAACCCAACAAGTGGTTTGTCCACGAAATAAGCCAATCAAGATATGGGAATCTTTACAATCTCCCCCTTTGGCTATTTCGTGACAAAACCACCACTCACATTGATTCCTCACAACATAATAGAAACTACGGGTCTACAATGATTTTCTACTTTACAAAGAGATATATAAAAATAATCTTGAAGTTTTCAATCTCAAGTAGAACAATCAATCCCTGAAAACAAAGTTTCTATACTTTCCAATTCAAGAAAAATGTGAGATTAATCAAGTGAGAGCATAAACAAGCATTTGCATTCTAGAAATTTAAGTACAACAAACAACATCATGCAATGTTTGATGAATGCAATGCTCCCCCTTAAAGGGTTACTCCCCCTCAATGTATTGTCTCCCCAACATGCACAATTGCTACCACAATTTGCAACTCCCCTTACCACCATTCTACTCCCCCTTTTTGTCATGATATAGGCAAAGGAGTAGTCCCCAACCGGGTCACTTAGCAAAGAGAGATAGTAGCATACTATATACTTGCATAATCATATAATCCACTTTATGCAACTCAATCAATTGGAGAGAAACAATGAGATTTATTTAAAATAAATATGTGAATCAAAACATGCTTTGCATACAAGATATGTAGCATTCAAGTCCAAAATACAATGGTAGTTGGCAAAGCAAATGACAAAGGTTTCTAATAAGAATTCAAACCAATTTCACCAATGTCATGAGAGAAGCAAGGATATAGAGTTTTCATTGATTTTAATTTATGAGCAACTATATCCATCTTTATAAGCGAAACATGGCATGAGCGACTTTGCACCCTATTCGATTTTTCCGGGAATGAAATCCGTATGATAGTAGCCATGTTCAACTAATAAAGAAAGAGAGACAATTTGGAATATAAATTCCTTTGAACAGATACAAGATCCTTTATTCATTTTGAATCTCATAAGTTTTTTCACACAAGTTTTGCATTTAAAAAATGCAATCATCAATTCATACTTTTTCATTTGAG
Organism: Acer yangbiense; assembly: GCA_008009225.1. Taxonomy (NCBI): domain Eukaryota; kingdom Viridiplantae; phylum Streptophyta; class Magnoliopsida; order Sapindales; family Sapindaceae; genus Acer; species Acer yangbiense. The sequence continues at coordinate 20,021,906 of CM017773.1, read as the reverse complement.
CATGTCATATGAATTTCATACTTTTTCATTATTCATTAGCATGTTATAAACACTCATGCTTTTCAATTTTTTTAAGCATGTCATTAAGAATCATCATGTCATGGAGATAACTATAGGTCATTCAAATCATACTTCCTATGTAAATCTCCAAGTCCAAAAATGCATGTTTGAACATAAATATGACATGGATTGTAAACAAGCATGGTTCACACTTATTGAATTGAAAACATATATACATATGTGCAACCAAGCTTACTCAAGCGATCAACAAAGTAGCACAAGATTTTTCAAATTTTTGCATGCAACAAGTATGCATAAACTCTCTTTGCTTGAGTTCCCCATATGGGCCAAATACCATCCTTCATCAATGAAGGTCATGAGGTCCTATAGACCTCCCAAGTCCATTTGATTTGGTTGAACCTATTTGAGACTTGTTAGTCTCGTAGCAAGATATGACATTTTTCCTTATCCACATAGATATGACATTTTTCTTCCTAGTGGACAATGGTTTAAGAGTTCTAGAAATAATAGGATCATGAACATGAATATTTTCCTTCCTATTAGCATGCATTCTAGCTCTTGTCATTCTCTTTTCAATCATACTTTTGAATCTACATAATTTAATGAAATGAAAGCAATTTGGTCTAATGTGACCATCAATACCACAAAAGTGACATGTAGGGATGAATTTAGAAATCATACCATGTCCTTGAGCATGCACAGGAGCCTTCCCATGACTTTATGGTTGAGTGGGTTCAAATCTTCTTTGTTGTTGAACCGGTCTAGCTTGCTTCCATGGTTTATTTTGCATGATTGGCCTCTTCCCTTGATGAATTTAAGCTTGAGGGAAGTTAGGTTAAGGAACTTTTTGAGCTTGAGGTTGTCTCCTTGGAGCTTCCTTCACTTATGCACTTTTTGAACATTGTCCTAAATCAATTTTATTCCTAGGAGTGTGCACCGGCGAGGCTTCTATATTGCCCAAACTCTAGACAAAGACGGTCTTGGTTGGAGTAGTGATCTCCTTGCTTTCTTCATATCCAATACCTCTCTTGTCACAAGGGTTCTTTCCACTACCAAGAATGTGGTCAAGCTTCTTAGTGCTTGTAGTCATCCTAGTCAATGACTCTTTAGCTTCATCAAGCTCTCTCTTCAACCCTTCTTCATTCCTCTTAGACATAGCTAGCTCATCCCTTCGCTTGTCTTCAATCATCTTGGATGTTTCCACTTGTTTACTTAAATGGTCATTGTGTGTTGAAAGTTCTAGATTTTCATCCTCTAAAATCTTCAATTTTCTATTGTTCTTCTTTAATGAACTTTCACACTTGACTATAAAGTCATGAACATCCATTTTCTCTACACTTCCATTTGTAGAGTTAGATGAGGAGTCATCTACACTTGAGTTATCTCCTCCACTCTCCTTCTCACTTATGGAGTCATTTCCCTTATTAAGACCTTCACCTTGGTCTCTTGAGTCAATGAGAGCCATATCCCAATGAGTAGCTACACTTATCTCCTCTAGAGCTACTTCTTCATCTTTTTCTTCTATGGGATCATTAGTCAAGGCTTTCTTACCAACAACTTTATCTTCTACACAAGTGGCCCCAAATGCCGTGTAGTCGATGGTAAGCTCATCATCACTTGATGACTTATCTCCCTTTTCGGAGTCATCACTTTCACTCCATGTGGTGGCCATTACTTTTGCCATCTTGTTCTTCAAATTCCCACAATCGGGTGAGATATGTCCTATGCCGCCACACTCATAGCATTAAATCCCTTTCTTTTCGCTCTTCTCTTGCCTAGGCTCAAAACTCTTGAAAGGAGCCTTTTTCTTCAAGTCTTAGCATTTGGATCCAAAGCCCTTGTAAGGATTCCCATATCTTGATTGGCTTATTTCGTGGACAAACCACTTGTTGGGGTTGTTTGTGTAAGGGTAGTTTAGGTGATTGAACTTCATGCTCGAAGGCCCTTTCAAGACCTCAAGAGACAAGCACGCCAGAGGTATAATCTCTAGTGCTTAGTTTTTCTTTGAAGAGATTTAGTTAGCACACACACACTTAGCATACTTGTTCTTGTGTGCATACTCTTCACATGTCACTTTACACAATAGCACTTTGTTTGATATCTTATTGTGTGTATATGTGCTTGGTAATTCGTTTCCCCGATAGTGTTTGGAAACATCCGCGCATGCACTAAAATGTGCTTGGTTTTGCTCGAAGACCGCCCACGGAGAATGCTCTTGGCTTCTCCTTTAGATTCACCATCACTGGTGAATCGGTGGTTTTATCGGCGGCCTGGCCGTCGAATTGAAACCGTCGTTTCAATCCAGAAAGGTCTGGAGTGATTCTGCGGTTACGATCGGCGGCCACCGACCGCCGTTAGAAACCGCCGTTCATACCTGATCAATTTAAATCTCTCGAGTTTGATCCTACGGTTTAATCAGCGGTTTCGAAACCGTCGAATGAAACCACCGTTGTTCCCCTGTTCTTCTCGGGTTCAATTCGACGGTTGTAAACTACGGCCTAGCCGCCGAATGAAACCGCTGATTGGTGCGTTTCAGGGGCAAAATTGTCTTTCACATGCCCAATTCTTGATGTCTATAAATATCTTACTTTCTCATTCTCTGATTAAGTTCTCTGAGTCCTTAGAACCCTAAACTTTAAAGAGAGATTTTTGAGAAAAAATCAAATCAAGAACTCACTTTTAAACATTCAAATACATTCCTTTGTGCATCAAAGTTCATCTTGCATTCATCCATGAATGGGTTTGTATCATCACAACATGCTTGGTAAGATTTTGATTAATTTCATCTTATTTTAGTATTTTACTATCAAGCATATTCTCTTTTAATTTACTTGTATGTTTTTGATCATATGATAAATACAATAATAGAGAATTAATTGTGATGAATTGATTGAGTGTTGTTTTGTGATAACTAATTAGATTTTTGATTAATCTTGATTAGCTAAGCTATTTGACATATCATTTAGCAATTGATATCTAGGGTTGATTTAAATTGATTATATCATCATCCTAAATAAGCATCTAAGGTTACCTAGCCTTGTTTGTTATTTGAATATTTATACATATTCACATAGGTTGCATAATCTCTTTATAGAGAATTAAGTCTTGAGGCTAAGATTGCTTAGGCCTCAAGTAATTGGACTAGAGCCACTTTTAAAGGCCCGAGTGGTAGAAGTGGGGGGTTATTGACCGGAGTGTTAAATGAGGTCTACATAGATTGTAAACTCCATTTCAATTAGTGGATTTCGAGGTCCGAGTGTGATGCACTAAACAGCCCGTGGTTTTTTTCCAGTGGTTGGGTTTCCACGTATACATCAAGTGTTATTTAAATTCCGCACTATATTGCACTTGCTTGTATTTTTGACTAATAGGGGCATTTTCGTAAAATTGACTTGCATGCGAAAATTGGGTAATAATAGTTCAAATCTATTCACCCCCCTCTAGATATATTTATCATATACACCGAGTGTTATTGTATTACTTTCAGTCCTTCTTCTCGAACTTGACGAATTTTTTGAATCTTCTAAGCAACAATGCCGTGTCTTCGTCTGAGTCACCTTTTTCCTCCTTCACAACCTTGAAAGCCTTCAAAGCAATTCCTTTTTGCTTTTTAGGAGGTGAAATGCTAGGAGCCTTCCTAGATTCATAGGCGAGGAGTATTCCAATTACCTCGCTCGGCTTCATATCCTTGTAAGTGCTATTTTCCTCTAAAGCCGTCACCTTTGATTCAAACCTAGCAGGGAGAGACCTCATAATTTTCTGTTTAACTCTCCTATCCGAATAAGGATCACCGAGTTGATGGTTTTGATTCACAATATCCATCAACTTGACTTCAAAGTCATTGAAGCACTCGTCCTCCTCCATCTTAAGCAACTCAAATTGCGTTTGAAGGACTTGTAGCTTGGAATCCTTAACAACATCGGTTCCTTCATGTGCAACCTCTAGGATATCCCATGCCTCATTGGCTATCCTAGTGTTCTGAATCAGTTTGTACTGATTTTCATCCATTGCACATAAAAGAGCATGCCATGCCTTCATATTCCATTTTGAAGTCTCAAACTCTTCAGGTGACCACTGAGCCTTAGGCTTGAATACTTCTTCTCCACCACCCGTGGGAGTCATCATAAGAGGTGTATACCCATCTTCAATAGCCATCCATGCCCTATCTTGGATTTGTCACACGTATGCTTCCATCTTGCCTTTCCATGAGGCATAATTCACACCAGTGAGGAGAGGAAGTCGTGTACTTGACGCACCCTCATGGTTGCCACCGTATCCACTCATTGTAAATAATGAATGAATTCAAATGAATGCAAAATGTATGAATGAGCAAAAATCACACAAATGCAAAACACACCTAAAATGAGCTAGGATCACCTAAATATATCTAGGAACCCGCTCTGATACCAATTGAAACAAATTAACGATGTGTTCGATATATAACTAGAGGGGGGGTGAATAGATTTTAAGCTTTATTACCCGATTTTCGCATACAAGTCAATTTTACGAAAATGTCCAACTAGTCAAAAATACAAGCAAGTGTAATATAGTGCGGAATTTAAATAACACTTGATGTATACGTGGAAACCCAACCACTGGGAAAAACCACGGACTGTTTAGTGTGCCACACTCGGACCTCGAAATCCACTAATTGAAATGGAGTTTACAACCTATGTAGACCTCGTCTAACACTCCGGTCAATAACCTCCCACTTCTACCACTTGGGCCTTTAAAAGTGGCTCTAGTCCAATTGCTTGAGGCCTAAGCAATCTTAGCCTCAAGACTTAATTCTCTATGAAGAGATTATGCAACCTATGTGAATATGTATAAATATTCAAATAACAAACAAGGCTAGGTAACCTTAGATGCTTATCTAGGATGATGATATAATCAATTTAAATCAACCCTAGATATCAATTGCTAAATAACATGTCAAATAGCTTAGCTAATCAAGATTAATCAAAAACCTAATTAGCTATCACAAAACAACACTCAATCAATTCATCACAATTAATTCTCTATTCTTGTATTTATCATATGATCAAAAACATACAAGTAAATTAAAAGAGAATATGCTTGATAGTAAAATACTAAAATAAGATGAAATTAATCAAAATCTTACCAAGCATGTTGTGATGATGCAAACCCATTCATGGATGAATGCAAGATGAAATTTGATGCAAAAAGGATTTGATTTGAGTGTTTAAAGGTGAGTTCTTGATTTGATTTTTTCTCAAAAATCTCTCTTTGAAGTTTAGGGTTCTAAGGACTTAAAGAACTTAAAGAACTTAATCAGAGAATGAGAAAGTAAGATATTTATAGACATCAAGAATTGGGCATGTGAAAAGACAATTTTGCCCCTGAAACGCACCAATCGGCGGTTTCATTCGGCGGCTAGGCCGCCGTTTACAATCGCCGAATTGAACCCGAGAAGAACAGGGGAACAACGGCGGTTTCATTCGGCGGTTTCGAAACCGCCGATTAAACCGCAGAATTAAACCCGAGAGATGTAAATCGATCAAGTATGAACGGCGGTATTGAACAGCGGACGGTGGCCACCGATCGTAATCATAGAATCACTCCAGACCTTTCTGGACTGAAACGGCTGTTTCAATTCGGCGGCCAGGCCGCCGATCAAGCCGCCGATTCACCAGTGATGGTGAATCTAAAAAAGAAGCCAAGAGTATTCTCCGTGGGCGGTCTTTGCGCAAAACCAAGCACATTCTAGTGCATGCGCGGACGTTTCCGAACAGTATCGGGAAACGAATTACCAAGCACATATACACACAATAAAATATCAAACAAAGTGCTATTGTGTAAAGTGACATGTGAAGAGTATGCACACAAGAACAAGTATGCTAAGTGTGTGTGTGCTAACTAAATCTCTTCAAAGAAAACCAAGCACTATAAATTATACCTTTAGCGTGCTTGTCCCTTGAGGTCTTGAAAGGGCCTTCGATGAAGTTCAATCACCTAAACTACCCTTACACAAACAACCCCAACAAGTGGTTTGTCCACGAAATAAGCCAATCAAGATATGGGAATCCTTACAGTAATCATGTGGACAAAGTCTATGTATATCACCTAGTTGTATGAGGTATAAGAACAAATAAACTCAATAACAAAGAATACTTGTATTTCAATATATGTTCAATGAGTTACAAGAGTGATCAAATATCACTATACAAAATTACAATATACTAAAGAATCATATATACAAAAATGATCAAAAGAATGAATCCACAAATCACACTTTACAAAATCTTGCTCCACTATACATCACAAGTGAATAATATGAGACAAGATAATAACATACACAAATAAAGTATAAGAGATAGAGATATGAAGAATTAACACAAGAGATTTTTTAACGTGGTAAAACCTCCAAGGAGGAAACATCCACGGGTTGAACTACAACCATTGGGTACTATATATATTGGATAATAAAAATGGAGAATCCACAAAGTGACCAATCTTTAGCTCACCCAACCTAGTGGAGTCTAAGTCTACCCAACCCTATTGGAAAGCATGAGATCCCTCAATGATGCGAAACCACCATATATTGGACAACACACAAAACCAACATTGATGGAATATTAGAAATTCCTCAATAGTGCATACACCTCCCGTGTACCCCGCTCTTTGGAGTCTATGTCTAACCATACGCCTAATCCTACCAATATAATAGCCAACTCCCTATCCAAGGCACTCATGCCTCTAGGGAGCCTCCCATGCATGACTATCCGAGTCCTCCCGACTCTAGCCATGACTTCTTACTTGCCTATCCGAGTCCTCCCGACTCTAGACAAGTCTTCTTGCTTGGCTATCCGAGTCATCCCGACTCTAACCAAGACTTCATGCCTTTTACAAGGACTTCTTAGTGTGATCATGTGAATGCAAATGATGCAAACAACCAATTCAACATAGAACATATGATCAATACATTCCATGGTACAACTAGACCTAAACATGTGATAACACAAGTAATAAAAGTCTAGATGCAAATACAAGAATAAAACCTAGAGCATGTGTAAACACCTAATACAAAAAACTCATAGTCTCATTCACACATACAACACTTGAACAATACATATTCATGAAGTACAAGTTCAAGATGCTATAAACATACAATAAAATGCTAGAATCATGAAATCAAATCAATCAATATTCTAGCCAAAGATTTAGAGCAAGGATTAAAAGATAATCAATCAAATCCTAGATAACTCTAAAAACACATACAAATACAATAATCCTAGATTTCATCAATCATAGGATCAAAACAAATCTCAAGGTCATTTATCACAAAATTGATTCAATCAAGTTACAAACAACCTAAGATGTCATCCTAAACACAATACAACACATAAACATGTGAAAAACCTAGAATCATGGAAACTAGTTCACATATGTCTCTAAATAGACTTTTGATTAGGATTGATTGTGAAGCTATCTTTCTCAATAGCATTCACTGAACATACACATACATATAGAAGAAGAAATCCCAAGCAAATTGAAGGTTAAAAAGGAAGAAATCCCAAAGATATGAACATTGCCTTGGATTCACGAGCTGGTTCGGTTTTCTATGTGGAACCACTAGAAAAATCTATCAAACAGCTGCCAAACCATTGGAAAAGGTAGAGAACTCGATTACAAACAATCTCCAACTTGAATCACTCAATTCCAACTTCGTATGAGAAAGTTATGGTATTTGGAAGGTGAGAAAATTGGAGAGAAAAATTCTGACGGGATTTTTTCAACTTTTCTTCTTTAAATGAAACGGAGGGAATGGATGGGATTTAAATGGAGGAGAGAGAGAGAGAGATTTTTGGCCAATCAAAGAGGGCCACCTCAGCCCTAGCCCTTGTGGGGTGTGTGGGCCACACGGGACCAGAGAGCTGGTCTGGCCGTGGGTCCCACGGCTCCCACACGGCTTGGCCTAGCTTGGCCACTTGGCCTCGCTAGCTCTCCTGCGCACCTCTCGCGTTCTTTAGTCGTACTCGGGCCTCTAAACTCCGATTTCGAATCTATTTTCGGATTACGAATCATGACTCCCTCACGCATGATGATGACTATGAAACTTTGAAAAATGGTTGAGAAATCATCTCAGAAAATGATGATGAAGTCAACTCAACGAATGAGAACGAAAAGTAGCGTAGCTACATCATTTGGACTCAAAACTAAGTGAATGAGTAACCGAAATGATCGAAACTCAATAAAGAATCATAATAGAACATATTCAAGTCCTAATACAAAAATACAGAAACATACAAACACAAAGACACACACATATGCTATTTCCTAGACATAGTCCTAGAACATGCAACAAGCAAAGATTGTCAAGATAGTATAAATGCATGAGCATACATTATCAAGTGTGTGAAAGTGATATATAAATAATGTTTAACCATGAAGGAACACACAAGGATGCCATGTGTGTGTGTGCCTAGCCTTGTAAGAGATATGAGGTCTTATATTACCTTTGACGATCGATGAAGCACATATCTCTTTGAAGCCGGCATCTTGCATGAATTGTGGCCAAGACTTTCTTTGTCTTCTTAAATCTTCAACACATGGACCACTAAACATTATAAGAGAAACACGTTTTGATATGGAATACAGGCCAACACAAACCAAAAACCTAACAATTGTCATTCTGCATCACAAGATTTTGCACCACATGATTCTCATAAACTGCTGAACTACTATTGTCATTAGTAACAAAAATGGGTTCATGTTGAACTTGGCATGGTGCACTATCACTATCCAAATCCTTAATGTTTATAGGGGGTTCCCAATTGTTTGAGTTTGCTTATAGGAGTATTTAATGCCTTTGCCACCTCCATTTCCTTTAGAAATACTAGCAGCCCCTTTTGGAACATTCAACATAGTCTGGTTATTTTCACTACCTTTTTTGGCACCCTTTTTACCCCTCAGAGATGGGTCTCTATTCAATTCCTTTTCTTGATTGGTGATCTCAACCAAGGCACTTTTCTCTCTTTGAGCAGGGCCTATACTTTTCTTGTTAAAAACCTGACTCTCATCTCCAACTAGCATGTCCTCCTCTTCTTCATTAAGAACATCAAATCTTGAACCAGAATCATTACCAGAGGCCACATTTTTACCCTTCACCGAATTCTTCTCTTCCACCGAAACACTTTTACTTAACTTATGTTTCCCTAATTTGTCATCAATGGGTCCATGAGATTTACCACTAGTTTCTGGCTTATTGGCTCAATATTTGCCACTGAAATCATTTCGCTTGGGAACACTGCTGCTTCCAGTATTCATCTTCCCATTCCTTCCTTTAAAACTTTTGTTAGTCAGCCTCCCAAAAGATACTAGGAGCCATGGCCATAAGGGGATTCCTCCTCCTTCTTCATATTTCCCTCACAAGGTTCATTGGTATCCACCATTTCATCAACAATATCCTCCTGCAACTATCCTTATTGTGTCTGTATCTTCCACAATTGAAGCATATAAGGCCTAAATTTTCATACTCCACCCTTATAACCCTATCATCAATACTAAGAGAACCTAAGAGAGGCTTTGAGATATTAATTTCAACTCAAATTTGAGTGAACCTACCTCTAGCTTGGTTCATAGTGATAGGGTCAACTTTGCACATTCTGCCCAACATACCACCAATACTCCATAACAACTCAGCATCCATCCATTCCATTGGGAGTTTCGACAGTCGCACCCAAATAGGCATGCTCTGAATCGTATCCTCACCTAGAACGAAATTAGGTCTCCATCTTTGGGTCACCAAGTATTGGTTAGCAATCACCCAAGGCCTACTAGTAAGCATATAGTCTAGGTCGTCCTTCATCTGAAATCGCACCACAAAATAGCCTTCCCCCAAATCCGTTAATTGCTAGTGACCAAGAAGGGACCATTTATGCGTTAACTTGTTAGTCATGAAGCTCGGTGTGTGGCCGCCCCATATTCTTCAAGATTAGGGCATTTTCCCATGGTTTATGGAGTTGCTCTTTCAATTTCGGAGATAACTTCATCGTTGGACCAGTCGGGCTCTCAGTAATCAAAATATCTTCAGAATCAATTTTGAGTTTCTCTTTAGTTGTTCCAAATCCAGTCCAAGAACTAGGCATAGACATACCCATGAGTTTGGATTTGAAACTTCCCATAGATTCTTTCCTTACTTGGTTGGTTCTGATGTCGTTGCAACCAATGACATCATTATTTGCTCCGACTCTCTTAGCAGAAGAGCAATCGTTGTTTCCCTTATTCATGTCAACATTCATCTCACAAACAGGAGGTTGTTGAGATGTAAACACAAAATTCTCACTCGAAGTTTCCATACTCACAATGAACAGAGCAAGGAAGGCAAAACGGCAACAAGAAAGAGCGACGGCACGTGAGATCTAAAGCCCGAAAATAAACTTTCACAAACCACACTCGAATCGCATACAAATACTCATCCCCACGCGCCCATTTTTTTTAAAACATTTATTCATATATCTAACAAGAGTCCTAACACTACTCGCATCCCTTTCAATTTCTTTGACTTTGGAGAGCCAAAAAAACCAATTTCACTCTCTTTTGCCCTACCCATCCCGAAACCCACTGTTACAGCCACCGTCGCCGACTTCGCCACGGTTTCCAACCACCTTCACCGTCACCGCAACTAGCAATAGTAACGTCTTTGTCGTCGCAGTACGTTCGTGGCACGCTGTCGGGGTCATTCATCGTCGTCGTTCGTCTTCTTTTGGCAGCCTCCTCGTTCCGACGCAGCGATACACTGCCGATTTGGGTGCCATTGTATTTGGTTGGAGGCATTTTGAGTTTTGAACCCAAACATCAAACATTTAGGTTTATGTTTTTGAGTTGAAATTGATTAATGAATTTTCAATTTTTGAGTTAGATTGGTTTGATTTAGGGGAATCATTGTAGAAATTGTGTTAAATTTTGAATAAATTTGAAGAAATCCTTCTTTTGGGACCATTACAAGCTTCTGGTACTATGAAATGGACCATTAAAAAAAAAAAAAAAAAAAAGAATTAAGCTTTGTTAAAGAATTTAAATTCATCAAAGAATTGAGCATTTTTAATCCATTACAATAAATATCATGTGATAAACTGACATAGTGACATAACCAATATTTTCTTCATTTATCTGATATAATTCTTTTGTTAAAGCTTAAATCAGCCAATAATTGCAACATAAACAACATTGTTCTTTTGATGAATTAAATCAAGTCTAGTTTAATAATGCTTCTGGTACTGTGAACTGGACTTGCGTTTGTTTGTTTGTTTGTTTTTTATTTTATTTAATATTTATTATTTATTTTTATTTTTTAAAAGAATTTAAGTTTTTGTTCTTCTGTATTTATTGGGATATACTGCTATAGTTTTGTATGCGACTGATAGACTCTAGACATTTATGTGTACCGATATTTGTTTAAATAAGGTACCAATGCTATTACAGTATTACATATTCATGCATGCAAGAGAATCTCTGTTTCAGGCCTTGCGTCTTGGTCTCTTAGTTGATCTTTTGGAAAGTAATTATCTGGTGGCAGTAACAACTAACAAGCATAAACAATAATTATCCTTCGGTTGTTGGTGGTCCCCTGGTTGATGATGTTCATATTCTATTCAATGCTTTGGTATGAAAAATGACCCGATGACCTGAGGTTTTTAAGCCTTGGGACAGAGTGACACAATCCAATGTCGGGTCACCTTGTCCCGAAACTTTTTTTTATGGTGATTCAATCTTGATTGGAATTAAAACAAAAAAAAAAAAAAAATTAAAAAAAATTCAAGGATATATGTGAATTTCATTGGAATAAGGATTATGAGGTTGAAAAAATAAATTTAAAATGTTATACTTACCTTCAAACTACTCTATATAATATTCTCAAATGTTTTTAAAACCTAAAATTGAAAAAGAAAAGTGTGGGGAAAAAAGTGTTGTAGAGTAAGAAAAGAGTTAAATAGTGTTTGAATTTAAATCATTTGTTTGATAAGTTGATTGGTAAAAGTAATAAATAAGGTTAATAAATAGGGGAAATTGCATTGGCATCCTTGAGGTTTGGCGTAGTTGCACCTAGATGGTGAAATATAGTTATTCTACAAAGAGACACTTGGCACTTAATAGAGTTCCATTAGTATCTAACACCGTAAGGGCATTATGGTCTTTTCAGATATTCTATTTATAAGAAATACAAATGCCAAAACCAAAAATAATAATAATAATAATAATTGATGGAATCAGGAAAGGGGGTTTGCAGCCGCCTCACCCCCTCCACCCCTCCATGGCAGATTCAAGATATTATCTCAATCTCATCGGTCACTATAGTAATGGATATCTGCTTCACCCATTGCAATTACTTTCTCAATCTCTTCTTTGTTGATAGTGAAACCTAGTTTTCTCAATTTGTTTTTGAATCAAATCAAGACCTCATGGTCAATTGGCTAAGGTGCATGTTACATAACTTGATTGAGAGCTCAAATGGATTAGAGAAAGAAGAATTCAGCCAAATAAAAATGTTTTATTATCACCTGCCTAGAGAGCTCTATATCATTTGATTTTAATAAGGGTGTGTAAATTGATCTATTATATATATCAATCAATTTTGATTTTTTTACCTCTTATTTTTCTTGAAAATTCTAAGCATTTGATTTTGAGATGTGTTTGCTATGGAAGAATCCGGTGAAAAATTCTTTATTAAAACATGATAAATATTTTGGAGAGATGATTTTTTTTTTCTTTTTTCTTTTTGTAAAGTCTATTTTGGGATTTTGCTTTCGGGTTATAATGTCTCTGAGAGTGTTTGCGGTAGTACAAAATGGGTGCCGGATATGTTTGGAAATTGTTGTTGATAACCTTGTGAGTTGTAGAGATGGAGTTAATTGGTGGAAATAATGACTTGTTGAAGATTGGTAGTCATGAGTAATGAGTCATGGTGTAGACAACAACCACAGTAGTAGAGAAAAGACGGTTAGAATGGTGGCACAAGCACAAACTTGATTTTTTTTTTTTTTTTTTTTTTTTTTTTTTTTTTTCATATAAGTGCATTTTTTACCTTTAATAAGTCGAACTTTGTCAACCTAACAGAATTATTAGCTACTGTTAATTTTAGGGGTCTTGTAGAATAATCTTATTTCAACATCTACCTACAACTAAATAAACCTCAAGGGTGTCTGTGCAATTTCCCCTAATAAATATGGGTGTAGTTATGTCCTTATGGGTGAAGGTATTTTAGGAAAAATAGGGTAGTTTTGCAATTGATTTTGATATTAGGTCACTTTTGCAAGTGGCCTCCCTAAAATAGGGCATTTTTGCTAAAAACCTTCATTCATTTGTTTTTTTTTTTTTTTTTTTTTTTTTTAACAAAGGGAAAAAAAAAAAAAAAAAGAGGGGAAGGCCACGAAGAGAAACAGCCGTTGCTGCCACCGAAGAGAAGAAGCTGTCCAGATCCCGTCGCTGTTGGCGATTCCGCTGGTAGATTCCGTCAATGATGCAGTGACCGAGGTTGACGACCGTTGAAGCTTCTTCAGAGCCGTTACATTGAAGCTTGCGCAGCTGTTGTACCCGATTGAAGACCCAAATTTTGAAGCTGTTTCAGGTGTGTTTTAGATTATTAGTTGATGTTGTATGTGTTTCTTCTTTCGAATCTCCATGTTTATGTGTTGTTAATTCATTTTGTGTTTTATTTTGCTTATCTTAGTCTTAATTAAGAAGACCACCGACAGTTTTCAACCAAGTTACTCTCTAAATACACATAAACAGAGTAATAAGACAAGATTATCATGAACATTGGTTTGTTTGAAATCATGCAGTGGGTGATGTGTGTCAATTAGGGCAATGATGAAAGCTTAATGTTCTTTCCAAATTCAAAAGATACAATGATTTCTATTTAATGTGGCACTTAGAATTGTTAATGTAAGTTTCATGCCACTGCTTTTGTGTAATGATGATCTTTTCATAAAATTACAAGGTTCGATTTCCCAAAACTGCAAGTAATGGAATCACAGGTTTAGACTGCAATGGTAATCTTGTGGGTTATTGATGCAACTTGCAAGGTATTTATGTTGCCATTTTCTTGGGCTCTAAGCTATAACCCTAATGAAATTGGACAATTGTTGAACAATTTTCTAAATGAAATGATCGAATTGAATTCGATGGACTCACAACTGAATTTTAAGATGCTTGACTAATTTGGAGAGTTTTAGTTTTGTGGAAGAAATGTTATATGGGATTAGAGATTATCTGGCCGGGTAAAAAAGGGGCAGTGTGGGTCAGGTATTTCTGCCCAGTTTATCTGGCCGGGTCAAAAAATTTGATCCGGTCATGGTTTTAAACCAGTATTCATGAGTTCAGATGGAGCATATGGAACAGGTTTGGATTTTTTGTCATCCCTATAGGGTAGCTGGGTGTACCCTGTATGGGCAATAGCAATAGCAATTTAAGAGAATAGCAATAGTAGCAATAGCAATAGCAATAGCAATTTAAGAGAATAGCATATAGAAAAGGTTTGGATTTTTTGTCATCTCCCTACAGGGTAGCTGGGTGCAATAGCAATAGCAATTTAAGAGAACAGCAATAGCATTAGCAATAGCAATTTAAGAAAATAGTATATGGAACGGGTTTGGATTTTTTGTCATCCCTACAGGGTAGCTGGGTGGGCAATATCAATAGCAATTTAAGAGAATAGCAATAGCAAAAGCAATAGCAATTTAAGAGAATAGCAATGAATCTATTAAAAAATCATGCTTAACTTTTATGACCCAAACCCCTGTAAAATGGCTTGAACTATTTGAACTATAAAGGAAAATTGTTAGCTCTCTTTTCCTGTTTAAATGTGATTATGTGAATAGATCTTCAATTCCACCCCTAAAATTAAGGAAAAGAGAAGAATAATAATAATAAACAGATGAAAGAGTAGTTGTTGCTGATTGGTCGGTGACGAAGAGATGAGAGAAATAATTTTTATGATTGACGTCTTCGGTATAGTTTTTTATTTTTTATTTTATTAAAAAACACATGAAATTTGTTCCTCAAGCATTTTGAATTAAGCTTGCTATAAATGAGTGCGCTTGTCTTAAATAGGGGTATAATAGTAAAAACACAATCACTTAATATTTTAGTGAAGATTTCCAAAAAAGAAAACACACAAATTCAAATGTCTTAACAATTAAGATCAATTAATTACTTAATTATATTAAAAACTAGGGGGATTTATAACTTTGATTAGGAGACTTGAACTGATATTGGTGCCTATATTTTATAAATTGCTACAGACTCACCATCCCTTTTAGAATGTCCACTCACAACCCAAAATATAGTGAACCTAGGTCCTTTGATGAAATGTTGACGTTTTCCGGACATAATCCGATTTTGTTGACGGCAATGCTAGAATGGAAGTTGAATTATGAAGTTTGGATGAAGGTCAGATGGGTAGCTGCAGCGGCGGTGGTATTCCACCGGAAACTTTGGTCGGTAGTGAACTTACTCAAGACTATGACTTATCAAAATAAGTTTCACCCCAACACGTGGCCTGTTGATAAGAAAAGCAGCTTATTTTGTGTGGTTGCTTTGATAAGTCATAATCTTGTTGGAAGTTCACTACCAGCCTAAGTTCTGGTGCATTACTGCTGCCGCAACTACCTCCAAACTTCATAATTCAATTCTGTTTTGGCATTGCCATCAACAAAACACGGGTGTGATATGTCCGGAAAATGTCTACATTTCATCAAACGACTTGGGTTCGCTATATTTCGGGCTATGGGTGGATACTTAAGGGGATGGTGAGTTTGTGGGATGCTTTGAAGGACCTGGGTTCACTTTGTTTCGGGTAGTGAGAAGGAACATGAGACTTGAACTGATATTGGTGCCTATATTTTAGTCAAACCATCCCTTATTTTTCTTTTTTAATGAAGAAAAAAGACTTGCTGGCTGTTCTCATTAAGCTGGTGACATTAGTCAAACTGCTTGATTTGATTAGTTGGATATGAATCCATGTCAATGATCATTAGTAAGAGATTTACCTCTTCATAGTATGATGACTGATTCCTACACATCCATTTCTTTCAGCCTTGTTCTCAACTAATTTCTTCTCATTATATTGAAGGAAGTCTTATCCTCCCTCGTTGCTGTACATGTTGTAGCTGCTAAATAATATTTAATCTCCTCCTGGATAAAATTTGTACTGATTGGGATAGTACAATGGCTGGCTGATATTGTGGAAGCTCAGTTGTTGAAAGTTTTTTGGTATCATATTGTAATTACGAGTCTGAGTATATATTTTTATGAACATGAATCCTCACACTTAATATTTTGCAATGTAATATTCTTAGAATTATAATGTTATGCTTACTGTTACCCAAGTCATGAAAACAAAGATTTATTATCCTTTGATACGTTTGTTGTCTTATTGAATTTGGACCAGATAGCTGCTAGGGTTCCAATAACAAGTTGAGATTCCTCTTGCATTCACAATTTCTTCCCACAATTTAATTTTTTTTAATCTTATAGGTATTGTTCACTCACTTTGCTAGTTAGTAACCACTATCAGAGTTAGACATCCATATCTGGTGATACGTACAAAAGAAATAGAGGAATGACAGACAAATTAGTAATCTTTATGCACAAAAATATAGGTCAGAATCCAGCCTGTGATATACTTGTAAACCTCACCATGAATACCATTTGAATTTCTTCATTGTTAAGGAAAACAGAGTACTGTAATCATGAATGTCTTAAACATTCCCTTTTTTGCTGTCATCAACTGTATGATAAAAACCTTACCTACAGCTGTGTAAGATAGAACTATCATAGTTCTTTCTCGTTTTTTCTTAGAAATGTTTGTTATGTATCTGCGAAAACATGGAAAATTCTTGCTGTACTGAGTCTGAAGTTCTGCTGCCAGATACACCCTTAAAACTTTTTTTATAAATGGAACCTTGAGTCCTTGGAAATATGGGGTCCATGGAAGAAACCAAGCCTCAATCATGAAAACATTGTGAGAAAAATTTAGATATGTTGCTTTAAAGAAGCAATGCTGCTTCTAAATTATTTGGAGTTGCAAAATCATATGGGATGGTTTTGGGTTCATATTATTTAAGAGTTTGGATTGAGATGAGAGCTGAAACAATTCAAGCATTTAGTCATGTTAGCATACATACACACAGACCAATACACACAAAAATTCATTGTTTTTAATTCTCTTTTATGAATGTAGACCTACAACTAGAAGCTATAAAAGTTAAAATCTGATCATGTGTTATGCATTGTGTATTTCAGGGCAACCAGCAGAGGATGACAGTTTTAAAGAGGTATGTGCTACGGTTGTTCATATCCTTAAAGTACATCACAGCAAATGTGGTGGACAGAAATAATGGGCGGATAGTTGTGACAGCATCAACAGTTGAACATTCCATAAAAAACTCACTCGAATGTGGTCGGTCTTGCAATGCGAAGGCAGCAGCTATTGTTGGAGAGGTGTTGGCTATGCGACTCAAGGTGGAGGGACTTGAACAAGGACAAGGAAGAGGAATACATGTTGATGTAAACAAAGAAATTGAGAAGAAAGGTTTTAAGAATCGCACTAAAATATGGGCAATCGTAAACTCCCTTAAGAACAATGGAATCAAGCTCTTGCTCGAAGATAACGATGATAATACTTCAAGGCCGAGTTACTGATAAGTTTGACCTCTTTCCACCTCTTATTTTGTAGATTTGTATGTGGAATGTAGCTTATACATGTTTTGCTAGTGGAAGAGTTTTTGTTGGTCAATTGAATTGATAAGCCATGAACATAGTTCTGTAAATTGTAAATTGGAGCTTGGGACATTGCATGGGTACATTGTTCTCTTAGGGTGCGTTTGGTACGCGGGACGGGACGGGACAACGTGGGACAACTTGTTCTTGTCCCACGCTTGGTGCGACCATGGGATGGGACTGGATGGGATAAGGTGGGACAGAAATCACAAAAAACTGTCCCACCCTTGACCCTTGGCCAACTTATCCCATGACATGGGACAAGTGCCAAAAAGACATTTTTGCCCTTTATATTTCTAAAAAATTGCAAACTATATATATGTAAACCACCTGAATCCCATCTCATTCTCTCTTCTCTCCTCTTCATCCGTTCATCCAACACACCGCCTGAAGCCATCTCTCTCTCTCTCTCTCTCGTTCTTCGTTCGCTCAACACACCATCTCAGGAAATCCTCCCTTGTTCGCCTCCCTCACGCCGCCGCATCACGTTGCCGTTCATCATCATCATCTCAGGAAATCCTCTCTCTCCTTCGTTCATCATCATCTCTCTCTCGTTCATCACACCGCCGCCTAGTTCAACACACCATCTCAGGATTTGGGGATTTCGATTTTGGGTTTGGGGATTTCGATTTAGGGTTCTTGATTTGGGGTTTGGGGATTTCGATTTAAGGTTCTTGATTTTGGGTTTGGGGATTTCGATTTAAGGTTCTTGATTTTGGATTTTAGGATTTCGATTTTGGGTTTGGGGATTTCGATTTAGGGTTCTTGATTTTGGATTTGGATTTCGATTTCGATTTCTTTCACCAATTTTTTGATAATTAGTTTAGTTTATTTGGGAATTACTTGTGCTTCTTTTTGTGCATAAGGATTGAAAGAGATTTGGAAGGGGTGTTTTTCCAGTTTTCCAGTTTATTGTATGTGGGAGCAGTTTTGCTGTTTTTGCTGTGTAGTTTAGCATATTGTTGATAATTAGTTTAGTTTATTGCTGTGTCCTTGCATATTGTATATTTTTTTTTGAATAATTAACAAGTAATTTTACCTCCAATCAAAACTCAACTCCAAAACATATAAAACAAGCCTGTAAACATCATCAAAATTGTCCCATGAATACGAATTTTATTGCTAGGTTGTACCATGTTGTCAAGATCTCCCCCCATCTTAGTTTCTTAATTAATTTATTCATACAATTTGTAGGGTATGCTTCGAAACCGAAACAATCAACTGTGCTGCAAGATGATCATCTGAAAAAAGGACGAGAATGTTTTTAATCCAAATCAAAGAAGTTCATCAACAATTCAATATTCAATCTCTGGTATATTTACACTTTGTTAAAAAAAATATATTATGCAATTAAATTTGATCTTAAAACAATAAAAATGATAAAATAAGTCTTTCACTAAAAAATGACAATAGGGCAATATGGTCATTTGAATCTCTTGTCCCGTCCTGTCCTAACCATACCAAACGTATGACAGTACAGTTCACAGTTTTGTCTCATGCCTTCCAAACACAATACAAACAATATGTCCTGTCTCGTCCCGTCCTGTCCCATCTACGTGCCAAACGCACCCTTAGGGGTGTGCTTAGTGCGCGAGATTAGATTGGACTATGTTATGGGATTGGATTTGATTAAAATGGGATTGGGATTAAATGAGATTTGGTTGGATTGGACTAGACTAAATTAATATTAGGGTGTCGATATTACCACCCATAAAACTAATTAGTACATAAATATTTTATTAAAAAAATTAATTACAAAAATATATGAATATAGATTTATCAATAAGGACAAATTACTTTAATTAAAAATGAACAAAATATTATGTACACTTATATCTTCAACTATGACTATGTTTGAGATTACTTTGCCTAAAAACTAATCCGTTTGTAGCTTAACTTAAGAAATAATTGGTTTGATAAAAAGGTGGACAAGTATTTGGTAATCTAAATTTTAAAATTGCTTTACTTTTGAAATGGCGGAAAATGTATTTGATGAAATGACAAAAATATACATCAATCAATTGGCATAGTAATTGTATATTTAAAAATTAAATATAGTAAATATAGAATATAATTATAATATTTTTTTGAAAAGGAAATATGATTATAATAAATATTAAAAAATTAAGAAAAAAATTGAAAAACCTAAACTTCAAATGTTAAAGGTGGATCTGTTGACTTCTGGTGACGGTGACTTCGGCGTCATCAAGCGTTTCGCCTCCTCCGTGTCCGGATCTGGATCCATCGGCGAACGGATACGACGACCATAAGCGAATCCGAATTTGGATCCACTGGGCTAATTTCGGTTGTAGTTACCAGCAGCTTAGATTTGTCATGCTTACTCTCGGCGACTTCCATCGTCTGCACTCGCTCTATCTTCAGCAGCTTTCCAAGCGTCCTGTTTGAATTGGGCTTCACCGATGATCGGGTCAAAGTCCTTAACCTGGTATGGAAGAGACGAGGTTCATCTTTCCTTACTTCTGCTTTCACCGGTGGATCCAGATCTGGCATCGTCGGAGGAGGTCGATCCTCCTCCAATGACGGAGATTTCCGGTCCTCCTCCGAGCTCGACGTTCGGCGATGGCCATAGCTTTTATATTTCTTTTTTTTTTTTTTTTTGTTGAAGAGATATTTTTTAGTTTTTTTATTTTTTATTATATCATTATTAAATATAAGGGTAATATTGTCTTTTAATAAAATAGTGAGGATATTTTGGACATTTCTGAAGTAAAAATTCAGCTTCTACTTCCAAAAGCAACCCCCACCCAACTATGGAGAACCGAACCCGAGTAGAAGGCAGTTTTCTTGGGACCTTCTCCGTCGTTTGAAAGAGGTGGACGATCTCCCGTGGGTGTGTTGTGGTGATTTTAACGAGATCCTCAGCATGAAAGAAAAGGAGGGTGGTTCAGTGAAATCTTTTTCTGGTATGTTCAATTTTAGACAGACCATAGAAGATTGCAATTTGTTTGACCTAGGTTTTGCTGGTCCCAATTTCACCTGGAACAACAAAAGGGAAGGTAGTAGTAATATACAGGAGAGACTTGATAGGTTCCTGGTGAATGGCCTGTGGAGAGATAAATTTAGTAATGCTAAAGTGGAGCATCTTGGTTTCAATTCGTCAGACCATCGTCCTATTTTACTCAAGTGTGATTCAAGGGCTCTGTTTGCTAAAGTCAGAGAGTGGCACTTTCGTTTCGAACCATTTTGGTTGAAAGAGGCTGACTTAGCGGGTGTGCAGGAAAAGGCTTGGAATAAAGCTGGATCCTCTGACCCGGCTAGCAACCTTCTGCTAAAGCTGAATCAGTGTTCGTCAGCCTTGAGATGCTGGAGTAAAGCTAAATTTGATAATCTTGGGAAGTAGATTGAAGAGAAAAATGTGGAGATTGACAACTTGTACAAGTCCAGTGGGAAACCAGGGGTTATGAACAACATCAAGCAACTAGAGAAGTCGGTTGAGAACCTATTAGAGAGTGAAGAACTGTTTTGGAAGCATCGGTCTAGGGTGGAATGGTTGAGTGCTGGTGACAGGAATACCAAACTTTTTCACGCTAGAGCGACGACGAGAAAGAAGAAGAACTCAATCTCTTGCCTTATGGACTCGGATGGGATCGTTCAGGATACTGATGAGGGTATCTCTAATATCATAAGAGATTTCTTTTCTTCTATCTTCAGTTCGTCTAACCCCTCTGATCAGGATACCTTAAAAGCTTCAAAATTGATCAAGGCCAGGTTATCTAATAATATGAGAGAGGCGTTAAAGGCCCCGTTCTCGGCAGATGAAGTGAAGGCTGCTGTCTTTGATCTTAGCCCGACGAAAGCTCCGGGCCCGGACGGCTTTCATGCGATCTTCTTCCAGAAAGCTTAGGGGTTGGTCGGGAAGGACGTTACCAAGGTTTGTCTCAGTATTTTAAACGGAGGATCCTCGATAAGAGCTTTCAATAAAACGAATGTGGTGTTAATTCCTAATACCAAGAACCCTAAGACGATTCAAGACTTCCGCCCCATTTCCCTGTGTAGTGTGGTTTACAAAACTGTCACCAAGGTTATGGCCTCAAGGCTCAAGGTGTGTCTTCCTTTCATTATCTCCCCTTTTTAGTCCGCCTTTGTACCTGAAAGACAGATTTTCGACAATGTGTTGGTTGCCTTCGAAATCCTCCATTCTTTGTCTCATAAAAAAGCTGTTAAGGCTGGTCATATGGCTCTCAAAATAGATATGAGCAAAGCTTACGATAGGGTTGAGTGGTCCTTTCTGGAAGCAGTCATGAGGAAAATGGAATTTCCAGTCTCCTGGATTAATTTGGTTTTGGATTGTATCACCACCTCATCCCTCTCTTTCCAGCTTAATGGGGCGTGTGCTGGTTCTATTTCCCCTTCTAGAGTGCTGCGGCAAGGCTGCCCCCTCTCTCCCTACTTGTTTCTTCTTTGTTCGGAGGCTTTGTCGAGTCTGATTGTGAACTCTGAGAGGAATGGCCGCGAGTTAGGTGTTAGGAGTTACAAAGGCAGTCCCCTCATCAGTCATCTGTTTTTCGCCGATGACAGTATGTTGTTCTGTAAGGCCTCGAAGTCTAATGGTGAAAGTATCAGGAGAATTCTGAGTATATATGAGAAGGGATCAGGTCAGAAAGTCAACCTCAACAAGTCTCTGATTACCTTCAGTCCAATGGTGCCAGCAGCGACAAAGCGCGAGATTCAGGAACTTCTTGAGATCGATATCTGTAGCTCCCATGACAAGTACTTGGGGCTTCCTACGATGGTGGGTAGAAACAAGAGGAAGCTCTTTATTGATGTTAAAGAAAAAATGGGGAATAAGCTGAGAGGGTGGAATGGAAAGTCGTTCTCTTATGGAGGGAAAGAGGTTTTGATCAAGGCAGTGGCTCAAGCCGTACCAACCTATTCGATGAGTATGTTTCGTATTCCAACCAGTCTATGCAATGAGCTTAGTGCAATGTCCTCTAAGTTTTGGTGGGGGTCTAGAGACGGAAAACGTAAAATTAGTTGGTTGAGTTGGCGGAAGATGTGTTTGCCGAAGAGTGTGGGTGGTCAGGGGTTTAAGGATCTTGCGCTGTTTAACCAAGCGCTTTTGGCTAAACAAGCTTGGCGCATTCTCACTTTCCCGGATTCCCTGGTAGCCAGAGTCCTTAAAGCTAAGTATTTTAGTCCTTGTGCCTTTATGGAAGCTAGTCTCAAAGCGGGATGCTCCCATTTATGGAGGAGTATTCTGTGGGGCAGAGAACTGCTGGCGAAAGGCCTTCGGTGGACAGTTGGGAACGGGGAAAATATTGATGCCTTCAAAGATAAATGGATTCCGCGTCCGTCGTCTTTCAAGCTGCTTACCTTTGATCCAGGTACAGGTATGTTGGTTTCGGAACTGATTGATAGAGCTCGCCGTCGGTGGGACGTAGGGAAACTCAATCGGATGCTTCTTTCAATAGATGTTGCTGCTGTTCTTTCGATTCCAATCAGTTGGAAAGGAGGGCAGGACATTCAGTGTTGGCATTATGAGAAGAAAGGGGTGTATACAGTTAATAGTGGTTATAATTGTGCTCTCCAGGACAGCCTTCAGGCAGCCGCCTCCCCCTCATCTCAGGTGAGCAAGTGGTGGCAATCTCTCTAGAGCCTTAATATTCCCCCTAAAGTGAAAATCTTCATGTGGCGCGCCTTCTCTAATGCTCTTCCTACTCTGGATAATCTATGGCACAAAAAGGTTGTAGATGACCCTTCCTGTACTCGGTGTGGTAAAAAATGGGAATTTGTGGAGCATGCTCTGTTTGGGTGCAAAGCGGCAAGTCAAGTGTGGGCTAATTCCAGCTTCTGCAGTTTTATTTATAATCAAAGAAACCACCACCTCCAGGATGTCCTTCTGTCCATGGCTGGTTTGTTCAATCCTGATGAGTTGGGTCAAGCTTGTATGTTGATTTGGGCAGTGTGGGAAGATCGTAACTCTTTTGTGAACACAGGTAAAGCTAAGGAGCCAGAGTCGGTGGTGGCTCGGGCTAATGTTATGCTGGAAGAGTTTAAGGATTCTGTGCAGGTCTTCTCTCCTCCTCCCCCGATCCCGACCTTCAGGTCTCCTAGTGATTGGCTGGCTCCCCCTCCTGGGCAAATAAAGCTTAACACTTGTGCTGCGTTTAACAGGATTTCAAGGGGAGTGAGTGTTGGTGCAACAATTAGGGATTCAAAAGGGATGGTTTTAGCTGTGCGCTCTAACCGTATTTTGGGGTCGTTCTCAAAAGAGATTGGCCACCTTTTGGCTCTCCGTGAAGGCCTGATGCTTGCCATTCGGTTGAGGTTCCCAGTGTCCATAGCTGAGTGTTCTTACACAAACATTGTTGCTGCTCTAGGAAATCATAGGAATAGTCGCGGGGTTTCTCATTCTATCGTAAATGATATTAAGGTGCTCATTTCGGAAGCTGGATCGTGTAGATGTCAGGCCTCCCCCAAGAAGGGGAACACCTTGGCTCTAAATCTAGCTTCGATTGCCTTCTCCTCTGTTAGGGAGCGGATGTGGCTGGATCCCAGCCACTTTATTTCTGTGTATGCTTTGTGATGTTCGCGGTTTGTTGTTTATCTATAAAAAAAAAAACCCCCACCCAACTTATTAAAAGCTAATTATTGAAGGAGCAAATTGTGAAATAAATTGCTTTTGGAAAGTTTACCAAACACCCGTTTGCTCAAAACTTGAGAAATAAGTGATTATTTCTCAAGTAAAAGCAATCACAAACATAGCATATCTTTATTAAAAAAAAAAAACTTATGATAAACCCTAATTTTTATGATATACTCTAATTATTTTAAGTATCAAATTTTCTCATCATCATATGATCATTATCATATTACAAAGTAATGAAAAAAGAATTTTTAGAGGACCGGACTTTGATCATATAGAGGTAGGTATTATTTTACTTTTCATTTGTTTTTATTTTTATGTCTAGTTATGAACTCTATCAATAAAAAAATAATTTTTTTTTTAAAGATAGCTGTAGATATCAATAAGATTTTTATTTTATTTTATTTTATTTTATTTTATTTTTATCAATTCAGTTCTATATCTTTCCTTTCATAATACATTTGAGACAATTCTAAAAGTAAATTGAATCATCATTAGAAGATGAATTGATTCCAAAAATAATATGATTTTTTTTTATTTTTTATAAATCGGGTGTATTAATAATGTAAGAGGGTTTGTTATTAAAATGAATATATTTATTTTAATAAGGGTACTATTGGCATTAGGATAAATGCTTATAGTAATATTTATTTTTTTTTAAATTGTAGACACGTATACTTATAAAAATGAGTGTATTAATTAGTTTTATGGGTGACAATATCCACATTTCCACACGGGATTTGACTAAGAGTGACGATATTGCCATCCTTAATTAAATATGATTTACATACTCCTTTTATAAGTGCACATATGTCTAAAATTCAAAAATTAAATCATTACTATAAGTACTCATCCTATCATCAAAGGTATTTTTATTAAAATGAATATATTCATTTTAATACATTTTATTTGTAAACTCTCTTGAATTAGAAATACATCCAATAATAAAAAAATATATATATTATTTAGAT
This sequence comes from Acer yangbiense, assembly GCA_008009225.1. Lineage (NCBI taxonomy): Eukaryota > Viridiplantae > Streptophyta > Magnoliopsida > Sapindales > Sapindaceae > Acer > Acer yangbiense. The sequence goes on along the minus strand of CM017773.1, from coordinate 19,996,565 downwards.
ATATTTATAATATAATAATACACATCACAATATTTTTACTATAAGAAAAAATTGGTTGCCGGAGATCTCTATACCCTACTGGCAATAGTGTTGAATGATAAGGCATGGGAGCCTGCTGTTTGGAACTCGAAACTGAATTCTCCAAACTCTTTGTTTTTTTTACTTGGACGTGATGAAGAAAAACAACTCTCCAATTTGTCCAGATATTAATTCAGACTAATAATAAACAAAAAGGAAAAGAAGAATGGGGTGAGAGAGGCTCGAACTCTCGACCTCAGGATCACTCAGTAGCTATGAGACCTACGCGCTAGCCAACTGCGCCACCACCCCTTCTGTTTCTCAGCTTAAGCATAACATATCTAAACCATAACAACAAATAATACTTAGCTTTTAGCTTTTTATTTTTATTTTATTTTTATTTTTATTTTTTATTTTTATAACAACTATAAATATATAAATATAGATTCTATCATCCAAATTTACAGTAATTATCAAAAACGAGGCCATTCATGTCCTATCAATACTAAATAATGATAATAATAATAAAATAACATTTAAAATACGAACACTATTATTGAGTTTAAACATACACTAATATAAAACAAGATAATATTGACTCAGTGGTATACAAGCCCTTCACACCAACATCCAAAATGTTGTATATTTGAGTCATGCTCCCTCTCCCAATTCTGAAATATTGTAATAGTTAAAAAAAAAACATATACTAGCATACACATGTCAATTTTCATTCTTGTAATGGTTTTAATTTTATAAGAAAATGCATTGGAAACAACTAACAATCAGTTGGTTCTATTAATAGCAGTGTTTTAGTAAGCACTAAATGCTAGTCGGGCGGAGATCCAACGCCTAGGCCGATTAGTTGGTGATTAATCGGTCGACGATTTTTTTTCCTACATGAAAATCCAATCATAAACTAATTTCAATGATCAAATCCGAACAAAATTCTTTCCAAATGTCATATTACCATTCAAAATACAATCACAAACCAATCCACATCCACAAACACCCATCCAAATACAATCACAAAACCAATCCAAATCCAATCATAAAGATACAAACAAATCAAAAATGACAAATTCCAAGTTCTAAATTCTAACAAACATTAATAAGTTAACAACATTCAAAATGTAAATTATAAAATAAGAAATGAAGAAACTATCTAAGTTTCTAAGTCTTTGTCTTCTCCTCCAAGGATACTGGTACACTCTTCATCGGATTCAAACTGAGCTCAATTTCTTCATCCGTATCATCATCCACTTCTAAACCAGGCCCTATTTCTTCATCACCCTCATCAACAAACCAGTATTGTGCATTATTAGCATCACTTGCTTTTAGCACCTCAACTTTCTTCTTCTTGTCTCTTAACCGTTTGTGCTTGTTCATCAATTTAGTATTAAACTTGACGTAGATTAGATTGTTCAACCGATGCACATCTAGTATATTCCTTTTCTTCATTAGTGCTGTTGTTTGTTTTGTTGTTTGTTTAGTTGTGCCTAATAAACAGGGGAAATCCATGAGCAATTCATGGCCTTATTGAGTAGTGGTGCATGATCTCATGCATGATCCCACGCCTACAAGATATGGACATCATGTCCCTATTATTTGTTTGCTTTAGTTAACTCCTGTTTTTGGCTCATTCGTACATCATCTATATATAGCTGATTGTAAATGAATTGAGATTATCATTTGAATTATATAAAACAAACCTTTCCTTCTAATTCTCTTCTTTCTGTTCTCCTAAATTCTACTTATGTGTAACTGATACACATTATAATAAAATATAAAACAGAAATATAATATAAACATATTTGACCGATTAATAGGAGACTAGCACTGATTTATCGCCCGATTTGGTCGATTAATTGGCAATTAGCACCGATTAATTGTTCTCCGTCTAATATGGCCGATTATGGTCTTTTCGTCAAGGTGAAGGGTTAAGTCCATCAAGAAAAAGTTTATATATCTCGTACATTCACTGATTCAAACATGAAGCTACGTCATATATTAGAAACTTCTGTTCAGTTATACAGTTTAGATTGTTTCGATTTTGTCAAAACTCAACCAAATTCAAATATTTTATTAGTTTTACAAATTTTCAATTATGCTAAATTCGATTTTGATTAAAATCTGATTCCAATAAATTAAACTAACTTCATGTTGGGTAAATGTAGATTCACTTACTCAATTATTACCCTTTTTTTTTTTTAAAGATTCGATTATTACTTGGAGATATATTATTGGCCTAACTCGGTTTTAAAAGGTATATAATGTAAAAATCATATAACTAATAAGAATTATTGTTGTATGTAGTCACATAATGTTTTTATTGAGTGTTTATAAAATTGTTGTGTTATTATAAATAAAATTATATTTTTTGTATATAAAAATATAATTATATTCAAGTTTGTGTACATGATGTGAACAAAATTAGAAAGTTAGCCGACATCAACGATCAACATGCAGTTAGTTAGATCTCACACATTTTTGATTTGTTTTAGGTTTTGTCTTAAGTGTGTGGTAATTCATTTCCCGACATTGTTCGGAAACGTTCACGCATACACTAGAGTGTGCTTGGTTTAGCACGAAGACCGCCTATGGAGAATGCCCTTGGCTTCTCCTCGGTTTCACCACTTTTGGTGAATCGACGGTTGTGATCGGCGGCCTGGCCGCCGAATGAAACCGTTGTTTCATACCTGATTGATTTTTCAAAAATGGTTGGAAATTGACGGTTTGCAATCGGTGGCCTGACCACCAAATTAACCGCCGTTTGAAATATGGGTTTCTATCCCACATTTGGCGGCCATAATTCGATCGTCGATCCATTCCAGTGTTGACGTTTCGAATTCTGCGGTTTGAATCGACGGCCTGACCGCCGATTGAAACCGCCGATGTCGCGATTTCAGGCAAACTTTTCAAAACGACGTCACTTCACTTGGATCTCATATATATATATATGCCTTGATAGCCTTAGCTCGTTTTTGGTGAGCAAAAATTACATCTTTTGAGAGCTTTTGAATTTCTTCCAAGCCAAGGTATCAAGATTTCTCTTTTATTACTCAAAACACAAAAACCCATCATACTTTCATGTTTCATATGTCATCTAGGATGTTCTAGATTGATTTTATTTAGGGTTTCATCTTTGCTCACATGACTTGTAGTTAGAACATCATTTGTATCACTTCACATGTTCTTTCTCTACAAGATAGCTTTTTTATTATTTGACTTGTCTCAAGATTGCTTCTTTATGACTTGAATAGTTTCAAGGTAGTTTCTTTATTGTGTTTTGTGAGTTATTTGTGGTAGATATTGCATATAGAACTTTGTTTGCTTATTTAGCTATGTTATATGCATGTCATCTAGCAAAATGATATCTAGGAATGTTTAATATGCTCATCCATGCCTAGATAAGCTTAAATGTCTAACCTTGTATTTTAGCATCCTGAATATTGCATATATTCACCTTAGGTTGTTTTATCTCTTCACTTCAGAGACAAGTCTTGTATTTTCCATTTGGTAGATTGCAAGCATTGGACTAGATTCACTTTTAAAGGCCCACGGGTAGTAGTGGTAGATTAGTAACCGTGTAAGGTTTGACGTGGTCAACCTAGGTTGTAATTGCCATTACAATTAGTGGATTGAGGTTCGTGTGTGGCACACATAATAGCCCGTGGTTTTTCCCCGTGTGGGTTTCCACGTAAAAACTCAAGTGTTATTTATTTTCCGCATTTTACACTTGTTAGCTCTCTTTGACTAGATAGGGGTTGTTCATTGAAAATTGACTAATCACGAAAATTGGTAATAGTTGGTTAACCGACCCCCACCCACCCCCCCCCCCCCCCCCCCCCCCCCCCCCCCCAGATTATTTTAGACACGCTATATATATATATTCATAAACAAAATAACAAAATAATACTACTGTAAGTAGTATTTAATTGATATAGACATTCCTATCACCAATTGAAGCATTAACAAAATAATACTACTGAAGTAGTATTTAATTGGTATGGGCATTCCCATCACCAATTAAAGCAGTCAAATTGTCCTTTGGATCATCAAAAAAGTCGGTCACATTGAGATGTGTAAAATCCATAGGGTATGGATCTTCAATGAAATGTGTCTCGGGTTTCTTCCCATTTTTTTTTTTTATTGATGCTTGATAAAGCACAACAAGATGTTTAGGTGTGCTACATCCATTTGACCAATGATTGTAATAGCCACACCTATAACACATGCCCTTTTTTGCATTCGGCATATTCTGAATACCTTTTCCTTTGTATTCACTTGGTCCGGAATAACCATGTTCTCTTCTGGAACTACGTCCATAGCCCCGACCAGGATTACGACCCGGATTATGGCCATTACCACGGCTACGATTAGTGTTACAACCATAACCACGTCTCATAGTTAAAATCGTTTCTGCACAATGATATTAAACAAAGAGGCTTCATTGTATCCTAGAGGTATATTTGCTCAACCATGTGCATCACTTAATTGGTGGGGGCAAATAGTGTCTTAAGTTTAGTGACATTTGTAATGTGCCTTGAAGCCCACTATTTTACGGCAGTATTTTTCAGTTTGTCAACAAGTTTGGTTCAACACAATTTTATTATTGCAATAATATTCCATTCGATGCAAGTTATAGTTCGATGAAGTTTCTAATTCAATTAAATAAATCTCGATATAAGGTACACATATTCTGAATTTTTTTTCTAACACAAGTATCTCCATCATTCAACATTTCTTTAAACTGTGCAATATACATATATAAGTTACATTACATGAGAATGCATAATAGTGCAATGAGTTATAGAAATCTGTTTGTTTTCCTTTCGTTCTATATGCTCACAATTAGCGTGATCAGTACTCTTGCCACCAATTGGATGCACTTTTACGATTCTGGGAACTTCACAGCTGATAGCACCTATGCTACAAACCGTAATCTCCTCCTCTCATCTCTTGCTTCTAATATAACAGTACTAAAAAGTGGCTTCTACAATACCACCATTGGCCAAGAACCCGACAAAGTTTATGGTCTCACACTCAGCAGAGGCGATGTTTCTTCAAAAGATTGTAACAGCTGTGTCAATTCTAGATTACAAGATATTATGTCTACATGTCATAACCAGAAAGAACCATCAATGTGGGATAGGGATCCAGATCTGTGCTTTGTGCAATATGCTGTGTTGTAGAAAATCCGCAATTCACAGTTTACGTAAATAACAATCACACACGCAAATGATGAAAGTAATAAGAAGAAAAAGAAATGACACCATAAATTTTAAGCGGTTCAGAAATTTGCCTAAATCCACGGAGCACACCTCCATTCAATCCAATATCAGAGTTGATTACAATCTCTCTGTCATTCTTTCTTAATCTCTCATACAATATTTCTCAGTCTCTCTTGCTATTTTCAACACACCCCATCACAATGGGAAACAATAGTATTTATATGGGAGCTCTATGGTAAGTCAAAACCCTAAAGAAGTCCTTTTATTCCTGCACAAGATTTCCAATTTCGCATAAAATTCGTCGTCACTGCGATTTGGGCTGCGGAAAGCATCCCGTGCCCGAATCGCGGTCTTCCTTTGTTTTCCATCACTTAGAAAACTGTGGCGTGTGTGCGCCACGCTCATGCCACGATAAAACCTCTGGAATCTGTTGCGGTATGTACTACAGTTTGTGTACTGAGCTCTCCCTGCGGTTACATCTCTGTAATTGACCGCGGAATGCACCGCGGTTGGTGCCCCACGGTCTATTCCATGGACTTCTCTTCTTTAGCTATTTTCATACTTCACAAAACCCAACAATCTCCCACTTGAAGACTGAAACTCGAATCGACATTCTACCTCATTCCTAGATGACTAGTGGATAGTTATGGTATGCTTATCTTTCTCTGTCTTCAACCTTGAAGACCCATTGAAGCTGCGTACAACTCTAGCTTCTCTATCATGACTAGCTTGGTTAACATATTAGCCGAATTCTTGCTTCTTGCGATTTTCAGAAGCTTCAACACCCCATCCTCAATTAACGACCGAATGAAGTGGTAGTGCAGGTCTATATGCTTTGTCCTAAAATGGAGTACCGAATTCTTGGCCAAGTGTATCGCATTCTGACTATCACTGTGCAACACATTTATTACCTGCTCAAATCTCAACTCTACCAACAACCCCTGTAACCAAAACAAAACAACAAAAAAACCAAAAAAACAAAAAAAAAAAGTAAAAACAAGAATATATAAAAACAAATAAAAAGAAAATGAAAATTTAAAAAAAAAAAAAAAAAAAAAAAAGAGCAATGATCTCCTCCTAGCCACTGATTTAAAAAAAAAAAAGATAATTAATTTAATTTATATTCATTAAAAACTAGATTGTTCATTTTTCAAGTTTTACATCTAGACCGTTCATCATCCTTATCCTTTTTCTTTTAAGCTTTTTCAGTAATTTAGACTTTTCATCCAAAAAATCTTGTCAACAATTTTCTTCGATTGTTGACTAACGTAAGAATATGTTTGTGTAATTAAGGTTAAAGGTTGATATATATATATATATATATATATATATAACTTTCAACTGAGGGGTCACTCAATTTAATTTTGGTCCACACCTTCATGAAATCACATTGATTTGTATAAATTTTGATATGAATTTTTGTGTGGATGATAAGTTCATTGAAATATATCTACGAATAAAATTTGGGAATTTTTCAAACACAATAACTGTTTATCCCGATTTTGTTAAATATAAAGGCATCGGAAAAATGGGAGATATATAGGAAAATTCAGAAAACTAGTTCTAGTACTTGAAAAATTCTCAAATTTTATTTTTAGGTATATTTCAATGAACTTATCATCCACACAAAAATTCATATCAAAATTCATGCAATTGGATGTGATTTCATGAATGTGTGGACCGAAATTAAAGTGAGGGATCCCTCACTTCAAAGTTACTATATATATATATATATATATATGAGGCTGATTTTAAGTTTTAACTTAGAGCATCTCTAATACAAGCGTGGCTTATGATAAAAAGAGATGCTACGTAGGATAAATATATGTTATGTTAATAATTATATCTCTAATGCAACTGTGTATATTCAACTTCAAGCTGACGTGGCAAAAAAAATATTAGACATTGTCAACATGACCATCCATTTTCAGACGGTTCGTTGCACAACTATTTTTTAGGTTAACTCAACAAACATTTAAAACTGATATTAATTTTTTTATATATTTTTAGTAAGGAAATAAAATAAAAAATAAAACAGGTAAAAAAGATGGACATGTCATTAAAAAAAAATTGTGTTTTAGACAGAAGCATTGGAGACCAAATTTTAAGTTGATTGTCTATTAAGTCTATTTTTATGCCATATAAGAAGCATTGTTGTCATGTCAATAATTATTGGTATACAAGCCACTTTTACATTGAAGATGCTCTTACAATACCGGTCCTTAATTTCCTCAACTTTTTGGTCAATCCAAACTTTTTTTTTTCCTTTTTTATTTCACACCCACTTGCTAATATGATCATATTCTTCTCTTCCACTTTTCATAGAATAGTAGAAAATAAATAAAATTTTCAGTCAATTTTTGACACCTTGAAGGGCGTTTAGTATATAATTCAACGAACTCAGACTAGTGTCCACATTTGGAAGGCACCCTAAAATTTCCTTTCTTGTCTTTTACCACTCAATTCCCAATCAATTATTATTTTATTATTACAGATTATAACTTATTTTTAAATTCATAGTGGAATCCTTCTTGGTCTCCGCATTTGTTTATTTTTATTTTTATATGTTTTGGCCTATCATAAGTTCATGATCAACTCAACCACATTGTAGGGCCCAATGTACGTGCCCAACTTGTACGTGAATCCTACAAAAACAAATTTAACCAATTCACATGGCATATAAACTTTTGACAAGTAGAAAGGTTGGTTGATTTTTCAAAGTTCCAACATGAAATTGTTGGAAAAATTCGGTTTATCAAATTACCACTTGCAATTGCACGAGAATCATTCGATTAGCATAGCATGCAACTAAGGGTATCGTTCTGCAGGGAGGTGTCATCTGTCAACTGTCTCAAGTTTTAGAGTTTATTGAAAGCATGTAAATAAGAACATGAAGATGGTAAAAATGATGTGTGTGAAGTGTAAGCATAAATGTGGTTTTAGATAGCATGTGAAATGGATGTATGAATGTTGTAGAAAATCCGCAATCACAGGTTACGCAAATCACAATCATACACAAACAGATAAAGAACAATAAAAGAAGAAAAGAAATGACACGAAAGATTTTACGTGGTTCAGCAATTTGCATACATCCACGGAGCGCATCTACACTCAATCCACTATCATAGTTAGATTACAATACCTATGCCTCTCTCTTTCAATCTCTTATACAATTGCTCTCAGTCTCTCTTGCTATTTTCTATTCTTTTCTGCACACCCCAACATAATGGGAAATAGTAATATTTATATGGGAACACTATGGTAAGCCAAAACCCTAAAGCAGTACTTTTCTTTTCATACAAGTTTTCCTAATTCGCATAGATCTCGTCATTACCGCAGTCTAGGCTGGGGTTTGCAGCCCGTGCCCTGTACCGCGGTTATCTTTATGTTTTCCACCGTTCAAAACACCGCGATTGGTGCACCTATCTACGCCGCGGTCTACACCACGCATCACCCTTTGGAAAACTTCACCCCTTTCGGTCGCGGAATGTGTGCCATGTCCGCCCTGTGGTCTACATAACACCAACTCTCTAGAATCCACCTCTGTGTATGCTGCAGCTTGAGCTCCTTGTCTGCTCTGCAGTCTGTACCGTGTTACCTACCGAAAATCGATCCTCAGACTGGTTTCTAGCTTCACAAAACCTAACAATCTCCCACTTGAAGACTGAAACTCGAATAGGCATTGTACCTCATTCCTTGATGACTAGTGGATAGTAATAGTGCGCTCATCTTCCTTGTCTTCATCCTTGAAGACCCACTAAAGCTATGCACAGCTCTAGTTTTTCTATCGTGACTGGCTTAGTTAATATGTCAGTCGGATTCTTTCTACCTGCTATCTTCACAAGCTTCAACATCCCATCCTCGATCAACAACCGAATGAAGTGGTAGTATAGGTCTATGTTGCTTTGTCTTGGAATGGAATGCTGAATTCTTAGCCAAGTGTATCGCACTTTGACTGTCACTGTTCAGCACATTTATCACCCGCTCGAATCCCAACTCTGCTAACAAACTCTACAGCCATATCGGCTCTTTGCTTGCTTCTGTAGTAGACACATACTCTACTTCAGTTATAAATATTGTCACTATCTACTGCAACAAAGAAACCCAATTGATAGCGGTACTCTCCATTATGAACACATATCCAGTGGTATTTCTCATGTGATCCACTTCTTTGGCAAATTTGGAATCCACATATCCTTCCATCTTGCGTTCTTCTCTTTTGAAAGTTAGACACTTCTTTGTCGTACCCTGCTAGTACTTTAGGACCCATTTCACTGCCTCATAGTGTTGCTTTCTTGGATTGGACATATATCTACTCATAACTCCCATTTCATGGGAAATATCTGGTCTTGTGCAAATCATAGCGTACATGAGACTTTTAATGGTTAAGGCATATGGAACCCTGGCCATAAAGTCCTTCTCTTCATCCGTCTCTGGACTCAGCTCCTTGCATAACCTAAAGTGACTAGCCAACGGTGTTCTGAATGGCTTTGCATCGCCCATGTTAAATCTCTATAGCACCTTATGAACGTACTCTGCCTGAGATAGCTGCAAAGTATCCATCTGTTCGTCTTTGCTAATCTTCATACTAAGAATCTTCTTTGCTGCACGGTCTTTCTTGAAGTAACATTAGTGGTCAGCATTGCATCTGAAGTAGCCATTCCTTTGCATAAACCCATCAAACTTCTTGTACCACTGTTTGAGAGCTTATTTCAAAACATACAAGCTTTTCGTCAACCTACAAACCATCTCTTCTCTACCCTGTTCCTTAAACCCCTCTGGTTGTTACATGTATATCTCTTCCTATAAATCTCTATGAAGAAAGCCAATCTTCATATCCAACTACTCAAGATATAACCTTTTCGTTGCGACAATGCTTAACACTAACTGGATCATAGTTAGTTATCAATAGGAGAAAAATATCGGTGTAATCAATACCTTCCTTTTGCTGAAAGCCTTTGACAACCAGTTTCACTTTGTATCTCTTGGAACCATCATGTTCTTCCTTGATTTGAAACACCCACTTGTTTTGTAGGGCTTTCTTCTTTTAGGTAACTCGGCTAACTCCTAAGTCTGATTTGACAAGTGATTTCATTTCATCTTTCATTGTGAGCATCCATTTGCTTACATATTCACCTTGACATGCTTCATCACAGCATTTAGGTTCTCTTGCATTCGTTAGCAAAAAATATTGCAAGTACTTTCTATTCGGTACATGTGGGCGAATGGATCTTCACATTGTACTTTAGGCCTATTGGGATCTTCTCATAGCATTCCCAATTCAGAATTGTCTGATCAATTGGACTCTATGGTAATGGAACCTCCCGTGGTATGGTTTCTTCAACCTAGGGCTACATGCATTACTCATTATCCTTTTGTCTACCACGTTCCACGATCCTACCATCCGATACATCTTCTGGCCTAAAGTAGTTTGGTTATTCTTGCTCAGACATCTATGTGTTCCTATCCTTGTACATGATTTTCTCGTTGAAGACAACATCTCTACTCATGATCATCTTACGGTTTTGGTCATCCTAAAGTTTATATCCAAACTCATCTTCACCATAACCCACCAAGGTGCACTTTACTGATTTGGCGTCCAACTTTCAAGTGAGAAAGTTTTACCTCCTTCCCAGTCCAGATCTCTTCTGGTATAGTGAGGTCCAAAGGTTTTGATGGTCCTCTGTTGATCAAGTATGCTGACGTATTGACTGCTTCTGCCCAGAACTGCTTGGCAACCTTGATTGTAGTCGCATGCTTTTGGCTCTATCAGTTAATGCCCTATTCATCCATTCTGTTGTGGCATTGCAGGAACTGTCCCTATGAGCTTTATCCCACTCTGGTAGCAAAACTTCTTGAACTCATTGTCTTTGTACTCTACCATTGTCTGATCGCAGCTTCTTGATCTTTAACATTGTCTCATTCTTAACCCTAACTTTCTACCTCTTGAAAACTTCAAACACCTCAGACTTGTGCTTTAGAAAGTAAACCCACATCTTCGTGGAATGGTCATCAATGAACGTGATGAAATATTATTTACCTCCGGTTGATGAGACTGAAACTGGATCTCATACGTCATTGTGCACTAGTTCTAGCTTCTCCTTTGCCAGCACTCTTCTGGTTTTCTTAAAGCTTACTCGCTTTTTCTTTCCAAGAACACTGCTCTCACCGAAATCAACCTTAATGAACTTCAACTCTAGCAATTTACCTCTCGAAAGCAGACACTTCAACTCTTGACTACTCATGTGCACAAACCTCTGGTGACACAGATATGGATCCTCTCTATCCTCCATCACTATGGCCAAACTATACCTATCCGTAGTTGTGTAAAGAGACCCATTCTTAGTTCCCCGGGCGATTGTCATAGCTCCTTTCGAGATCTTCTACTTATCACCTGTGAAAGTCATCACATAACCATTTGACGCTAACTGCCCTATTGAGATCAAGTTCATCAAGTCTGGTATTTGCCTCACATTGTCGAGCTTCCAAACAGAGTAATTCAGCTAAATCTTCACATCTCCTTTCCTAGTAATGTTGCAAGCTTGATCGTCACCAAGATACACCTTACCTAAACTTTCGAAGACATAATTCTCAAACAAATCCTTGTGAGAGGTGGTATGGAGTGACGCCCTTGAGTCCAACACCCAAGATTCCGTCATGCTTTCCAATGAGCAGATAAGGCAGTCGTCTTACTCCTTTGAAATACAATTCGCACCGCTCTTGCCATCGTCCTTCTTGGCGAACCGACATTCATTTGAGTACTAACCCATCTTGCAACAATTTTAGCACTCGATGCCTTTCTTGCTTCTCTGCTGATTACCCGAATTATTGCCTTAATGGCCCCTAGACTTGGATTTACCTCTTAACTTTGATATACCCCATTGATTCTTATTCCAATTTCTACCTCTGCCTTCTCTACCTTCCATATTCAAGACTAAAGAGGATGCCCCTGATCCTGTTTCACGCATCCTAATTTCTTCTGTCATTATCATATTCATAACTTGCTAGAAGTTTATCTTCTCTTTTCCGAAAGAGTTGGCGATCGATTGACATGTCATCGCCCAACTTTTTGGCATCTGGGTGAGTAGAATGCTGCCTAAAAACTCATCATCAAATACCATAGATACCGAACTTAACCCATCCTTAACTTTATTGAACTGGTTCAGATGATCCTTGAAACTCTAATTCTTTAACATCTTCAGATTTACCAGCTTCTTGATTAGATGGACTTTCCTCGCTACAGAAGGCTACTCATATAGGAATGATAAGGTCTTCATAAGATCTGCGGTTGTTTCCTGATCTTTAACATTAAAGGCAACCGATTTTGTCAAACTCAGATGAATCGCTCTTAGTGCTTAGCGGTCAAGGAGTTCCCACTCCTCGTCGTCCATCCATTTTACCATCCAATCTACGTTGAATACACTATTCGGCTTCTTCTTTATTAGCCAATGGAGGTTTTTCTGGTATAGATAATCCTCTATCTGCATCGTATAGAAGCTGAAATTTGTACCATCGAACTTTTCAATCCTATAAGAATCTTTTTCTGATCCCATCTTCATTCGACAAGAAAAGAAAATTTCAGCCACAAGAAACCCTAGATTTGCATAGAATCCTAGATCCTCTTAACCTAGGCTCTGATACCAGTTGTTGTAGAAAATTCGCAATCACAGGTTACACAAATCACAATCACACACATGTAGATAAGAACAATAAAAGAAGAAAAGAAACGACACGAAAGATTTACATTGTTTAACAATTTGCCTACATTTACGGAGCGCACCTGCACTTAATCCACTATCAGAGTTAGATTACAATCTCTTTACCTCTTTTTTTCAATCTCTCATACAATTGCACTTAGCCTCACTTGCTATTTTCTACTCTTTTCTGCACACCCCAACATAATGGGAAATAGTAGTATTTATATGGGAACACTACGGTAAGCTAAAACCCTAAATGAGTACTTTTCTTTTTGCACAAGTTTTTCTGATTCGCACAGATCCGTCATTACTGCGGTCTGGGTTGCGGTCTGCAGCCCATACCTTATATCGCGGTTATCCTTTTGTTTTCTACCTCTCAGAATACCGCAGTGGGTGCACCTATCTACGCTGTAGTCTACACCATGCATCACCTTCTGTACTTCGCCCATTGGGCCGTGGTATGTGTGCCATGTCTGCCTCGCGGTCTACACAACACGAAATCTCTGGATTCCATCATTGTGTATGCCACGACTTGAGCTTATTGTTCGCGCCACGATCTGTACCTTGCTACCTGCTAGAAATCAAATCTCTTACTGGTTTCAAGCTTCACAAAACCCAACAATGAAGATATGAGAATATGGAGGAGTAAGAATGGTGAGTAATGTGTGGTAATTGGGTGCGTGCCTTCTAAATTAAACTACTCTGAATCTAAATTAAACTACTCCTAAATGCACAACACTCGAATCACCACACACCTAGATAGGACTGGGCGGATTGGAAAGATGCAAGGGAATGGACACACAAGTACTTAAGTTCACCATGACATTCATACTAATCATAATAATCGACTGTACTAACAATACAAGTTTGGGTTAAATTTTCTCTTTTATGTAACTTCTACCGTATGATGGGACAGACACGTCGTTTAGGTGTGTCAAAAGATTTTATATTTTATATTCAACCTCGCTAGTGCACGTGTCAAGAGACTAGTATAGCAACAAGTAAGGGTATCGTTCCGTAGGGAGGTGTCATCTGTCAACTGTATCGAGTTCTATTGTTTATTGAAAGCATGTAAATAAGAATGCGGTGTGGTGAGAGTGGTGTGCATGAAGTGTAAGCACATCATGGTTGTGTGTGAGGAAATGTAAATGAAAAGAATGCGAATAAAAATAAAGAATATGGAGATGTGAGAATGATGTTCAAAGAGACAAATAATAAAAGAGTGGCTAGGAGAGAAGTAGGATTGTGGTCATACAAGGTAAATGAGTTCACCATACATAAGTGCACACCTAGTTGATTGTTAGGCATTAAGTTCATCCAATTCAAGTTAGGGGCTTATTTTCTAGATTAAGGGATTCAAAAACACTAATCACTCTCCAAAGGTCATGAATAGAGCAATTGTGCCTCTAATCCCAACCATTAAGCACATGAACATATAGCCAAAACCTATTCAAGCACGGTCATGCATAGAATAAGTTTCACCCATTCTTTAGAGCTAAGTAGTCAAGATCGTACCTAGATGGTCATCCATGGAGGTACAATCCTAACTCACATACACTCAAACCCCTCTAAACAAGGCATTTACACAACCATGCATATCAAGATAAGAGATTATCAATAATAACAAGAACAAATCAAAACCAAATCGAAATTAAGAACAACCACATACATAACTTAGCAAAAGTTAGGTTTACAAATATTCCCAAGTGGGTTACACATCAAAGAAAACAAGATATACAAAGAGAAGAGTAAAAATGAGACAACCCTTGAAGATGACCTTCTCCAAAAGCTCCATGAATTTCGAGCTTGAAATTGGTCCAAGACCACTCTCTTTTCCTTGCAATCTACTCTCAAATGTGGTGGAGGATATGTAGAAATGGTGGTGGTGAGGCATCCATGGAGGAGAACCTCCATGGAGCCTTTGAAAGCCTCTCTCTCTCTTATTTAGGTGAAGCAAAATGAAGAAGATGATGATGGAATGTGGGCTGCTATTTGGGTTTGTGTTGGGTTGTGGAGAGGAAGAAAAATGATGTATTTATAGTGTGGGAAGATTAGGGCTTGAATTGGGTGCGAAAGGATTATTTGCCCCTAAAAAATAGACTGCCATGGTCAGGTTTGAAGGTGTGTTACGGTCTGGGACGACGGCGCAACCGCGATAGTGATTTTCATGGTTTAAGTGCTGTTGTTCAGCAAAACAGTGTCTCGCCTGTGATACAGTTTCCAACCTCATGCACCGTTACAAACACAGGCATAAATCCCTCTAGAAAACCCAAAATTGCGATCCGTAAAATCCGTTGGGAACTAGAATTCTGGGGCTTTATGAATATATGTGAAGCTCAACATGGCTTGATCTGAGGAGAGAGATATGGCCCCCGAAAGTTAGGTGTTTTGAACAAAGCTCTCTGCCACGGTCGTGTTTCCAGCCTCACGCACCGTTACAGAAATGGGCATAACTCTCTCTAGAAAACTTGGAATCGCAATCCATAAAAACTATAGAAATTAGACATTTGGGGCTTTCTGAAAATATGTGGTACAAAATCCAGTTCGATCTGAGGAGGAAGATATGGCCCCCGAAATTTGAGTTTTTTGCATGGGCATTTACAATGTCAGCCTATTAACCTTTTGGAAAGCAAAATTGACCAGTGTTGCAGTCTCAATGTTGCGTTTTGGCTCAATGGCGAATCCACCACGGAATGTCTGATTTTTCTTGTCACGGTTGAACTCAAATCACACCGCGGTTTAGGTCAACGGCGAGGCCGCAACAACTTTGCATGGCTTCCATTCTTGATTTCGTTTTGCTCATTTTTACTTCCTAAGCTTGGCTTTAAGCTCAAACACCAATTGTAAGGAATGTGTACCTACACATAGCTCACAAAACACATTATATACAAAAACATGCTCGAAAACAAGCACAAAAGCTAGAAAATGGAGACCTCAATTAGGTACTTTTATCGTCTGATTATGATGGCGGAATTAGTCACTTAATCCTCAATTACTACTCACCTATTGTACTTAGTGTAAGTAACAACCAAAGATGTCATTAATCATAAAGATTTAAGAACCAAAATCCAATTAAGCATGGTATTTACTTTCATGAATTTCATCATCCGATTAAGAGCTATAATCAAAGCTAAGCATGGTATTTACTTAACTATAATTCTCAAATTAACCTAATTATATAACTTGCATCAAGAGTGGTATTCAATCAACACGAATCAAAGATCAAGCTATGAAGAAATTGTATTGAAAAAAGACTTGAATAGATCAAATGCAAATCAATCATTTATAAAAAGCACCAGTGTTAGGTTTACAAATTTTTCTAATGGGGATACACATTAAAGAAGAAAATAACATAAAGAAGAGTAGATAGAGAAAACCAAAGTGATATTCAAGAGTCTTCAAGCTTCCATTGATGTGCTTCCTACTCATAGACAAGTAAGATGACTCCTTTCTCTTGAATCATCCTCTAAGATGGATGGAAAAAGGTTTGGTGATGGTGGATGGTGAGCTCCCATGGAGAAAAAAACTCCATGGGAGCTTTGAAGCTTCTCTCTCCTTATTGAGTCTTTGTGGATTCACAGAAATTGTAGAAGATTGGTTTTGGTGGATAGGGTTATGTGTTAAGGAATAGGAATGTTGGGTATTTATATGGGTAGGAATTTAGTGCAAGATTCTAGTCATTATGCTGACTCAGGGCAAAATTGGCGATCGGCAACCACCAAGTGACTTAATCACTAAAAATCTCTGGAATGATTCGGTGGTCTATAACTGTTGAATGTCACGACCGTCAAATCTTCTGCTTCAAATCTACGGGCTCTGATCGTCGAGTGTAATCGCTGAATTCTTTAGGTTAAATCGGCGGTCACTAAAGGCAAATTGCATTGCACGCTGAATCCTTCTAGACTGAAACATCGGTCTTTAACTGCTAAAGAAGGCAGTCGATCGTGACATGGGGAAATTTACTCTTTTGCCTTCCAATTCTTTACTTTTGGCCCGAATCTTCTCTAAAGAGTCCTACACCTTATTTTATGGAAATTACCTACACATGGCTTAACAAACCTATCAAAACACCAAAAATACCGGAGAAATGAGTGCAAGAGATCGGAATCAGGGACCTAAAATAAGTATTGAAATGGCACGATTAGAAAGGTTGGTTGATTTTTCAAAGTTCCAACATAAAATTGTCATTAAGAACAGGTTTTTCAAAGTTCCAAAATGGAATTGGTAGTAATACCATTGGCCTCCCAAGCTTGGAAGGTGTTAATTTAAGCCATATATTAACAGTGAGACACTTTACAAATGATATGTATTGACTTCCTTACAGATCATAAGAAATGTAAAACTTGTTTTTGCAATCTCTCACAATTTCCTTGAAATTTTGAATGGCATGGCATGCTTTCCAATAGACAATCAATAGATGTTAAAAGATTGTCTATGAATTTTAAAAAGGAGACCTAGAATTTAAGAATGAGGTCTTGCTGTTGGCTAGGCTTCAATATAGGAATTTGGTTAAGCTGCTAGGCTTTTCACATGGAACGATAAGAAAGGATTATTATTGTTTATATGTTTTTGCCTAATTCAAGCCTTGAACATACAGTTCATATTCAGTATGGTTGCACTTATGATTATTGACTGCTCCAAAATGGGAGCTCGCAATAGTACAAGGCCATTGGAGTAGCACAATGATAAGTTAGGTTCGTTCCTATGAGTAGGTGTAATCCGTCGACTCTTCCTAGCTTAGCTTTATTGGACAACACAAATGAAGGTGTGTATTGTGTGTGCGTTCAATATAAATATTGCTATAAAAATGTAAATTATATACAATAGTATTTACAAGGATAGAATGGATTGGAGAGATGCAGGAAATGTATGGTTACACTAAAAAGATGATTCCACCATAACAATCCTTCTAATTAAGTGTTAGACTCACCTAGTCTCTCAAGTGTGCAAGTATATGTTGTAGGATTGTGTCCCTCAACTAATCTCTGTTCTCTCTCAAGTCGTAGAAATCACACCCACACATACAAAATATGCATGGATTCATTAAGTGCTTTGGCACAAACACATGAGCCCTATATGTCAGCCTCGCGTATCTCTACCTTACTGATCATATATAGTGGATATCTCGTTGAGCATGTTTAGTACGACACTGCGCGGTCAATAGCACACAACCAATATATCATTTACAAGATGGCTAACCAAGTACGAGATGACTAACCAAGTTAAAGCATTAAGCATACAAAATACCCATATAACAACACAAGCACAAATTCAATGGTCGTTATGAAAAGATCAATCATTATGAAAAGATCAAGGATTCGGTTTCATCAATCTTCCTAGAATGACTAAAGAGGGAAACAAGTTCACCAAACAAATATGTGCATCAAAATGATTGTTTATCATTAAGAACATTCCATTTAAGTTAAGGGTTCTGTAAGGATTCCCATATCTTGATTGACTTATTTCGTGGACAAACCACATGTTGGGGATCATGTAAGGGTAGCTTAGGAATGTGTTCAAGCTCAAGGCCCTTGCAAGTGTTAAGCACTCAAAAAGTAATTCTCTAAGTGCTTACTTGTCTTGAAGAGATAGTTGCACACACTCACAACTCATGCATATGTTTAATCCTTGTTGTTGTGTGTCTTATTTGTGTGCCTTAATGCTCATTAACATCTCTTCTTGCATGTTAGTTTGATTGCATCTTGCATATCCAATTGCATTGTCATGCTTAGACTTAGGATTGCATTTTTGCATTGGGCGCTCCCAAAAGCGCTCTACAGAAGCGCTGTACGAACAGCGCCCATTGAGCGCTGTTCAGACCTGATCGATTTAATTCGGTCGCTGTTGGGTCGCTGTATAGGCGCTGTACAAAGCGCTCTACGTACAGCGCCACTCTGTTTTCCCATGAGAACAAAGTTGGGGCGCTGTACAGGCGCTGTACAAGAGGCGCTCTACGTACAGCGCCCAAGGCAATTTTGAGGCAAACTTATCAAAACGACCACACTTTGTTTTGGCCTCCTATATATATGCCTCTTTGACTTTAGGTCAATTACAAGAGTTCATATTCAGATTTCATACTTAGGAGATTTTTCAAAAAGAAGAAAAATTCCAAAGAACTCATTTTTAGATTACTCAAACACTTTTTCATGATCATCAATCATCATCTAGTATCATCCTTGATCTTCTAGATGTCATCTTGCATGGAATTTTCATCATACTTTGCTTGATAAGCTTTTCACTAATATCTTACATGTTTTGTGTTTCTCTTATCTAGCAATCTCAATTAATTACTTGTTTGTTATTTTGTATGCTTTGGATACAATATTGAGATGAGTATGATGTATGTTTGAGAAGTTGTATTGTGCTAGCATATTAGGTTTTGTGCTTAATATTGATTAGCTAAACTAATTGACATGTCATTTAGTTTTGATATCTAGGATTGTTCTAATTGCATATTAATCATCTTAGATAAGCATATAGGGTTTCCCTTGCTCTATGTTGCATTTTGGATATTCACATATATTCACTTAGGGTTGTATTCTCTTCTAGAGAAAGTAAGTCTTGTGTGTAGCAACCGGGATTAGGTTGCTTAGATCGCAAGCAAATAGGACTAGGTTCACTCATACCGGGATTAGGTAGGTGTGTGATTACTTCCGGGATTAGGTTGTAATCGTTTGCACATTTAGTGGATTCGAGGTTCGAGTGTGGCTTACTTACATAGCCCGTGGTTTTTCCCGTGATGGTTTCCACGTAAAAACCAAGTGTTGTTTTAATTTCCGCACCATATTACACTTGCTTGGTTATATTATCTTGAGGGCATTTTCGTAATTTTGACTAACACGAAAAATTGGGTAAAAAGCGTAAAATCTATTCACCCCCCCTCTAGATAGCTTTATACACACCGTGCTATAATTTGTTTCAGGTTCATTCTCTTGATTGAGGTTTTCACCAAAATCAATTCATCGCCCAAACTCAAATCATGGGATGAGCAATTGTGTCTTAAAACAAAGACCTATTAAGCATAAGAATATAGAACAAATGTCTAATTTAGCATATCAATGTCTAAACTAAACCTTTCCCACTCTTTTGAGCTAATACTCAAACACTCAAATCATTCCAAATAAGGCATTTTGGATCCTCCACCAACACACAAACAATCATGGGATGCTAAATTAGACTACTCATAGATTAAATTACTCTACTCTTAATCCCATTCATGCATACATATCAATTTCGAGCCTCCACACACATGAATATCACAATAAGGGATTAAATCATGGATATAGCAAAGAATAGAACAAAACCCAAAGCATTTAAGAACAAACATACATATATAGCACAAGTGTAGGTTTACAATATTCCCAAATTGGTGATACACATTAAAGAAAATATGAAATACAAATAAAAGAGTAAATAAGACACAACCCTTGAAGAAATCTCCTCCAAAGAGCCCTGTAAGTTCCTCAAAGTTTGATTGGCTTATTTCGGTGACAAACCACAATTGGGTTTTGTATTGTAAGGGTAGCTTAGGTGCATGATGATCAAGCTCAAAGGCCATCTCAAGTCCTCAAGATGATAAACACTCCAAAGGTATATTTCTAGTGCTTAGTTTTTCATTGAAAAGATTTAGTTGCACACACACACTGCAATTGTTTGCATATGTATGCTTTACTTTTGTGTGCATTCTCTTCACATGTCACATTTCACACTTGTACTTTGTTGTTATATTTGGTTGTGTGTTAGTGTGTCTAGTAATTCGTTTCCCGTACATTGTTTGGAAATGTCCGCACATGCACGATGGTGTGCTTGGTTAGCGCGAAGATCGCCTTAAGAGAATGCTCTTGGCTTCTCTTTTGGTTTCACCAATATTGGTGAAACGACGGTTTCATCAGCGATCATGGCCTCCGAATGAAACCGCGGTTTATGTCCAGAAGGTTATGGAGCATTTCTACGGTTATGATCGGCGGCCACGACCATCGTTAGAAACCGCCGTTTAGACCTGGTCGATTTAATCTCTCGAGTCTATTTCTGCAGTTGTGATCGGTGGTTATGAAACCGTCGATGTTCCCCTGTTCTCTCGGGATCAATTCGGTGGTTTTGAAACTGTCGATCGTGCGCGGTTCATGGGTAAACTTGTCTTTTCACATGCCCTGTTTTTGATGTCTGTAAATACATCACTTTCTCATCTCTCTAAGCCCAACTCTTTCAATACAAGAACCCTAAATTCAATAGAGAGATTTGTGAGAGAAAAGACAATCAAGATTGCTCATTTAAACACTCAAAACCATTTTCATATGCATTAAGCTTCATCTAGCATTCTTTTAGCATATCTAGGATGCTTGCTTGCATGTGTCTTACTCAACACACTTGCTTTGGTAAGTTCTTCACTAATTTCATCTAATCTTAGTGTTTTACTTAATAAGACATCTCTTTCATTACTTGTATGTTTTTAGATTATATTCTTATATACAAGATAGAGATTGTTGTGTTGTTTTGATTCAGTGTTGATTTTTTGATAGCTAAACTTAGGATTGTTTAATCTATGTTAGCTAAGCTTTATGCCATGTCACTTAGCTATTGATATATATGATTGATTTAATTGTAATTTTATAATCCTAGATAAGTATTTAGTGTGACCTAGCACTAAGTACATATTTGGATATCTTTGTATATTCACTTAGGCTGTTTAATCTCTTTAATGAGAACTAAGTCTTGTGGCTAAGGTTGCTTAGGTTGCAAGCAAATTGGACTAGGTCTACTTTTATAAGCCTGCGGGTAGTGGTGGTGGGTTATATTCCGGGATTAGGTTGTAAACACCATTGCAATTAGTAGATTCGAGGTTTGTGTGTGGCGCACATAACAGCCCGTGGTTTTTCCCAGTTTGGGTTTTCATGTAAAAATCAAGTGTTATTTAATTTCCGCACTTTACACTTGATTTATTGCTTTAACTAGATTGGGGTATTTCCGTAACATTGACTAATCAAGAAAATTGGTAATATTAGTATAAAATTTATTCACCCCCCTCTAGATAGTTTTATACACACCGTGCATTATTAGTTTCAAGCCTCTTACTTTCCTAGCTCAAATTTGGTCCAAAGATCACTCATTTCTCCTTGCAATCTACTCTAATATGGGTGGATGAAATGTAAAAGGTGGTTGTGGAGATGTATGGTGAGCTCCCATGGAGTAAAAACCTCCATGAGAGCTTGATTCTCTCACTTATTTGGTGAAGAAAATGGAAAAGATAAAGAAAAGTGTGAGGTGTGGTGTGTAGGGTATGTGGTGGCGGAGTGTCTGAAGAGAGGTGAGAAAATGGGGTATTTATAGAGTGGGGAGGTTAGGGCACAACTTTGGGGTGAAAGGACAAGAATACCTCTCAGAAAATGGCTGAAAATCACAATTCTGGTGTGTTCTGCGGTATGTTTCCATGGTGCAGTTAGACGGAACGTACCACGAAATTTTTCTGTGAATTTCCATAGTACACAACTTGCATTGCCGCTGTTCACTTCGACGGAACATACCACGGAGCTTTTCTAGTGATTTTCACAGTTCATTTCCGTGGTACACTTTGACGAATGAACAGAAAAATGGCCTGACAGCTTCGTGCACCGTTATGGAAACATGTATAACTTCATCTAGAAAACCCGGAATCACAATCAATAAATCTTTGGAAATAGACATCCGGGGCTTTCCGAATATATGTTGATCTCAACGTGGTTCGATCTGAGTAGGGAGATATGACCCCCCACAAGTTGGGTGTTTTACACGAGCCATTATAATTTCAACTCTTTAACCTCCAAAACTCTTCAATTAAGCTCTAACATTTTATTTTAGGGAATATAAACTACATAGGGCTCACAAAAACATATTATATACAAAAACACGCTCGAAAACTAGAACAAAAGTTATGAAATGGAGACCTCAAATAGGTATATAAATCGTCCTATCAATTATGTCTTATATAAATCGAATTCATTTATGTTACACAACGTTATGTAATCATTACACAGCATTGTGTAATTGAATTTTGCGTGAATAAACGTGCATGATTCATGCATGTACATGATATATATATATGTTGGCAAGTGACTGCATATATTAGTAAAGAAAGAAACATTAAGTGCTTGTATATAAACTGTTTAATTCCCAGCAATATTTTTTTTTTCTACCATATGTATGAAATATCAAAGAAACCAATGAGTTGCAAGGAATAGGAAATTCTGTAGCAGAAGAAAAACATGATTAAGAGGGTATAAAGACCTTTTTTTTATATGCCCAAGTATTACAAGTTAAAGCATCTCCTCTCCAATGCTATTATGTATTTGGGTAGATTTTCTTGCCACATAGATGGATTGATAGATGATAAGGTAAAAAATGGAGTTGATGTGGTAATTTTTTTTTAGGGAGTTTCTATCCTAATTATTTAAAAGTTATAGCAATACTAAACTAGCCCTTTTTGCTTGGTTTTGTACATGTGGGGTGTGGCCAGAGGTGGAATTTGTTAGGCAAACTTGTGTGTGTTTCCATACATTGAAAGCCAAGTGTGTAACCAAATTGTTGAAATGATAAACAGAAAGTCAAATAGTCAAACATCAAAGAAACTAGAGTTTGATACAGCCATGATACACTACAAGAAAAAATGGATATCGGGACGAAATTTTTAAGGCAAATTTTTTTCGTACGATAGGATATCTATTGGGATGAAATAAATTATTTATCCCTATAAATCACAAACTTAACAAGACTTTTAGGGACGAAAACATTTGTCCCAATAGGATGTTTGTTGGGACGAAATAAATTATCCGTCCCTAGAAAGTGCAAACCTGACGAAACTTGTAGGGATGGAAATTGTTTTCCTAATAGGATGTCTATTGGGATGAAATAGATTATTCATCCCTAAAAGTATAGGCATTAAGGAGTTAGGACTATATATTTTGTCCCAATAGAAAACCTATTGGGACGAATTATATGTTATCCCAATAGGCCCTCTATCAGGACAAATTAGTTTTGGTCCCAAAAAGTTTTCTTTTTTATTTTCCTTATGAAAGTCCTCAAAAAAAAAATACTCGAGGTGTGTTCATCAATATAAAGCTAGAGGGGGGGTGAATAGATTTTATCTAATTGTTACCCAATTTTCGCATGCATGTCAATTTTACGAAAATACCCCTAGCAAGTCAACAAAACATACAAGTGTAATAAGATGCGGAAATAGTAAATGACACTTGATGTATACGTGGAAAACCCAACCACTGGGAAAAACCACGGGCTGTTAAGTGCGCCACACTCGGACCTCGAAATCCACTATATGAAAAGACGGTTACACCCTCAAGTGATTCTCGGACCCTCACCCTAGATAACCTCAGGCTATGGACACTACCAATCGCCACTCTTGGTTCAATCCCTAGTGATATCCCCTGATACACTACTCTTGGCGTGAGCACCCTCTAATCTACCACGCGGGCCTTTTATAGCGGCTCTAGTCCAATTTGCTTGAGGCCTAAGCAACCTTAGCCCCAAGACTTCAATCTCTCAAAAGAGATGCACAACCCTATGTGAATATGTATGAATATTCAATTAATGCAATAAGAGCTAGGGTACTCTAAATGCTTACCTAGGATTATAAGATGACAATATAATCAATCCTAGATATCACATATAGCTATATGACATGGCATATAACTTTAGCTAAGTAAAGGATCACCAATCCTAGATACAAAGCTATCATATAAAACCCACAAACATTCAAAGGATTAACTAGTTGATTAAAAAACAATCTATCAACCTAGTTATCAATACATCACACAAGAATGTTCATGGCATAGCTTTTAGGCAATAATGACCTAATCAAATAAGCTATGAAAAATAATCTCAATCAATAAATGAGATCAATTAGCTAGATGGCATATGAACATTAAAGCCTAGCTAATAAATAAAAAACCCAATCAACACATAATCTCAATCTTATATGTAGAAATTAATCTAAACACATATAAGTAAAATATGAGATAAAATTGATAAGTAGAAACACTAATTATGTAAGATAAAAGTGTTCAACAAATCATACCATGTGTGTTGAAGAAGTCCCATGCATTAGCATATGCTAGATGATCCTAGATGATGCTTAGATGAAGATTTATGCATGTGGGAGTGGGTTTAGAGAGATAAAGATATGATCTTTAGGCTTTCTCTCTCAAGTCTCTCTAAATATCTCTCTAGGGTTCTTATGATCAAAGACTTGTGTTCTGAACCAGAGATAAGGATGTATTTATAGAGACCAAAAACAGGGCAGGTGAAAATACAATTTTGCCCTTGAAACGCACCGATCGGCGGTTTCATTCGGCGGCCAGGCCGCCGAAATGAACCGCCGAATGGCTCCCGAGCGGAACAGGGGAACTTCGGCGACTTCATTCGGCGGTTTGGAAACCGCCGATCCCAACCGCCGTTTTGGACCCGAGAGATATATTTCAATCAGGTCTCATTCGGCGGTTTCGAACGGCGGCCAGGCCGCCGAACTCAACCGCCGTTTCACCAATAATGGTGAAACCAAGGAGAAGCCAAAGGCAACTCCACCGGCGATCATCGCGCAAAACAAAGCACATTACCGTGCACGCGCGGACGTTTCCGAACATCCTTAGGGAAACGAATTACACCACACTAAAAGCTAACATACATGAAGTGCAAGTGTGGGTATTGAATGCATCCTAATGCCTAACATGTCATGGCATTATCATATAACAAGATGCAATCAATTCAACATGCAAGAAGAGATATTGAATAAAACAATAAAGCACAATGCACACAAAATATAAACACACCATACAAGAATAAGAGTTATGCATGTTGTGTGTGTGTGTGCAACTATGTCTCTTCAAGCCAATGTAAGCACTAGATATATACCTTTGGTGCTTGTCCTCTTGAGGTCTTGGAAAGGGTCTTGATCTTCAACAAACACCTAGATTACCCTTACAACCAAACCCCAACATGTGGTTTGACCACGAAATAAGCCAATCAATTAATGGGAATCCTTACAATCTCCCCCTTTGGCTATTTCGTGACAAAGCCACCACTCACATTGATTCCTCACAACATAATAGAAACTACGGGTCTACAATGATTTTCTACTTTACAAAGAGATAAGATAAATGGTCTTGAAGTCTTCAATCTCAAGTAGAACAATCAATCCCTGAAAGCACAGTTTCTATACTTTCCAATACAAGAAAAGGTGAGATGAATCAAGTGAGATAAAACAAGCATTTGCATTTAGAAATTTAAGTACAACATCATGCAATGTATGAATGTGCAAATGCTCCCCCTCAAAGGGTTACTCCCCCTCAATTAGTATTCTCCCCAACATGCACAATTGCTACTACAATTTGCAACTCCCCTTACCACAACATACTCCCCCTTTTTGTCATGATATAGACAAGGGAGTAGTCCCCAACCGGGTCACTCAAGGCAAAGAGAGATAGTAGCATTCTAGTATATGCATAATCAATATAAGTCACTTTATGCAATCTCAAATTTATTGGAGAGAAACAAGGAGATTTATTTAAATAAAATGTGTGAATCAAAAAATTGCTTTGCATACAAGACATGTAGCATTTAAGTCCAAAAAATCATGGTATTTGGCAAAGCAAATGACAAAGGTTTTCAATATGAATTCAAACCAATTTCACCAATGTCAAGAGAGAAGCAAGGATATAGGTTTTCATTGATTTCAATTTAAGAACAACTATATCCAACTTTATAAGCCAAACATGTCATGAGCGACTTTGCACCCTACTTGATTTTTCCGGATAAGATATCCGTATGATAGTAGACATGTTCAACCAATAAAGAAAGAGAGACATTTGGATTGTAAAATCCTTGAATGGATACAAGATCCTTTTTCATTTGAGTCTCATAAGCTTTTTCACACATTTTTTTGCATTTAAAAATTGCAATCATCAAAACATGCTTTTTAAGATAAACATTTAGCATGTTATTTTAGCAATCATCATGTCATGGAGATCATTATAGGTCATTCAAATTAAATCCTATGTAAATATCTCCTAGTCCAAAAATGCATGTTTGAACATAAATATGACATGGATTGCAATACAAGCATTGATCACACTTATTGAATAGAAAATATGTATACATAGTGTAACCAAGCTAACTCAAGCAACAAAAAGAGAAGCATAAGATATTTCAAATTTTTTGCAAGTGACTAGATGCAAAATAGCTCTCTTTGCTTAAGTTCCCCATATGGGGTCAAAATCCACACCACTTCAATGAAGGGCATGTGGTTTAAAAGACTTACCAAGTCCATAGGACCTAGTTGAACCTATTTGAGACATGTTTGTCTCGTAGCAAGCGGGTTCGTCTTTTCTAATCCACTTAGGTGCCTCAAAAACATACCTAGTGGTCATAGGTTCTAGAGTTCTAGATGGCAAAGAATCATGCAAATGATTTTCTTCCTTTTTAAGGACATGCATCTTAGCTCTAGCCTTTTTCTTTTCAATCATGCATATAAGATTACATATTTAAATGTAATGCAAGCAACTTGGTCTAACATGACCAACAATACCACACAAAAGACAAGAGGAGATAAGGTTAGGAATTATACCATTCCCTTGAACATGCAAACGTGCTTTCCCTTGTCGTTGTGGTTGTCTTGGTAGTTGGATAGGATCTCTCCTCCTTTGATGATGACCAAGACAAAGTTGCTTGCTCGGTTGAGCTAGCATGATTGAACACTTCCCTATTAAGATCGTAGGTTGAGGGAAGATAGCCTTCTTGGTTGGTTAGACCAAGATTGAGGAAGGCTTGGGCTTGAAGCTCTTTGGTGATGTGAGCAACGCCCTTTCATCTTCGTCTCCTCTCTCTCCTTAGAGGGACATCTCCTCATCGGAGTCATTTTCTTCTCTCACAAAATCACTCATAGTGTTTGCGTTGAATGAATGCAAATGAGAAGAATGCAAGATGTATGTCAAAAACAATAATCATACAAAATGCAAAAACACACCAAAATGAGCTAGGATCACCTAAGTATATCTAGGAACCCGCTCTGATACCAATTGAAAGTCCTCAAAAAAAAAATACTCGAGGTGTGTTCATCAATATAAAGCTAGAGGGGGGGTGAATAGATTTTATCTAATTGTTACCCAATTTTCGCATGCATGTCAATTTTACGAAAATACCCCTAGCAAGTCAACAAAACATACAAGTGTAATAAGATGCGGAAATAGTAAATGACACTTGATGTATACGTGGAAAACCCAACCACTGGGAAAAACCACGGGCTGTTAAGTGCGCCACACTCGGACCTCGAAATCCACTATATGAAAAGACGGTTACACCCTCAAGTGATTCTCGGACCCTCACCCTAGATAACCTCAGGCTATGGACACTACCAATCGCCACTCTTGGTTCAATCCCTAGTGATATCCCCTGATACACTACTCTTGGCGTGAGCACCCTCTAATCTACCACGCGGGCCTTTTATAGCGGCTCTAGTCCAATTTGCTTGAGGCCTAAGCAACCTTAGCCCCAAGACTTCAATCTCTCAAAAGAGATGCACAACCCTATGTGAATATGTATGAATATTCAATTAATGCAATAAGAGCTAGGGTACTCTAAATGCTTACCTAGGATTATAAGATGACAATATAATCAATCATAGATATCACATATAGCTATATGACATGGCATATAACTTTAGCTAAGTAAAGGATCACCAATCCTAGATACAAAGCTATCATATAAAACCCACAAACATTCAAAGGATTAACTAGTTGATTAAAAAACAATCTATCAACCTAGTTATCAATACATCACACAAGAATGTTCATGGCATAGCTTTTAGGCAATAATGACCTAATCAAATAAGCTATGAAAAATAATCTCAATCAATAAATGAGATCAATTAGCTAGATGGCATATGAACATTAAAGCCTAGCTAATAAATAAAAAACCCAATCAACACATAATCTCAATCTTATATGTAGAAATTAATCTAAACACATATAAGTAAAATATGAGATAAAATTGATAAGTAGAAACACTAATTATGTAAGATAAAAGTGTTCAACAAATCATACCATGTGTGTTGAAGAAGTCCCATGCATTAGCATATGCTAGATGATCCTAGATGATGCTTAGATGAAGATTTATGCATGTGGGAGTGGGTTTAGAGAGATAAAGATATGATCTTTAGGCTTTCTCTCTCAAGTCTCTCTAAATATCTCTCTAGGGTTCTTATGATCAAAGACTTGTGTTCTGAACCAGAGATAAGGATGTATTTATAGAGACCAAAAACAGGGCAGGTGAAAATACAATTTTGCCCTTGAAACGCACCGATCGGCGGTTTCATTCGGCGGCCAGGCCGCCGAAATGAACCGCCGAATGGCTCCCGAGCGGAACAGGGGAACTTCGGCGACTTCATTCGGCGGTTTGGAAACCGCCGATCCCAACCGCCGTTTTGGACCCGAGAGATATATTTCAATCAGGTCTCATTCGGCGGTTTCGAACGGCGGCCAGGCCGCCGAACTCAACCGCCGTTTCACCAATAATGGTGAAACCAAGGAGAAGCCAAAGGCAACTCCACCGGCGATCATCGCGCAAAACAAAGCACATTACCGTGCACGCGCGGACGTTTCCGAACATCCTTAGGGAAACGAATTACACCACACTAAAAGCTAACATACATGAAGTGCAAGTGTGGGTATTGAATGCATCCTAATGCCTAACATGTCATGGCATTATCATATAACAAGATGCAATCAATTCAACATGCAAGAAGAGATATTGAATAAAACAATAAAGCACAATGCACACAAAATATAAACACACCATACAAGAATAAGAGTTATGCATGTTGTGTGTGTGTGTGCAACTATGTCTCTTCAAGCCAATGTAAGCACTAGATATATACCTTTGGTGCTTGTCCTCTTGAGGTCTTGGAAAGGGTCTTGATCTTCAACAAACACCTAGACTACCCTTACAACCAAACCCCAACATGTGGTTTGACCACGAAATAAGCCAATCAATTAATGGGAATCCTTACACCTTATTTTATTTAAATTTTAAACAATTGTTTAGTTTTAATAATTATTTAATTTTATTGAGATTCTTAATAATTTTCTTCACATTTTTATATTAATTACTATTGATGAATTCATAAAGTGTGTATATATATATATATATATATATTATTTGTAATAATAATAATAATAATAAATGGTTAGCAACCTTTAGCAAAGTATATGTACAATTTCCTTTTCTTTTTTTTAATAAAGATTCAAGTCCAACTTTACTAATTAAATCACATATGTGAGGAGAAATCTCTTGACGTGAAAGTTACATTCCCAATTTTTTTTCTTATAACCATTATATAATTGATTCCAGTAGACTCTTGACTCGATTGGTATCTGATTTAAAAAATAATAGTTTAGTAAAACATTATCTAATAAACGTTTTTTAATATTTGTTTATATATCATATAAAATAATTGAGTAATGCTAAACGTCTTAATTTTTTTTTTCCAAATTCTATCCCAAATGATGTGGCATGTGAGGTGTCAACATTTTATAAATCATGAGATTAGAGCATCTCCAATGCTAATGTGGGTTGTGAAAAAATTAGATGCCACGTAGGATGGACATCCATTTTGTTAAAAAATCCATCTCCAATGCAACCTCTCTAGTACAACTTCAAGATGAGGTGGCAATTTTTTTTTTAGAGGCTGTCAACATGACTATCTGATTTCAGACAGTCTGTTGGACGGCCGTCTTGTTGGCCCAGTCAGCAACCACTCTTGTCTTTTACTTTATTTTATTCAACAATTTTAAAGTATATTTAAGGAGACCAATAATAAATTGACACGTCATTAAAAATATATATTTTACAAGTGAAGCATTGGAGACCACTTTTTTATTTGGATGTCTATCAAGTTTAGTTACATGCCACATGTGAAGCAATTGACTTGATAATGTTGACATATCACTATTTTTTCAAATGCAAGCCACATTACCATTGGAGATGCTCTTATATGGTGATTGATGTGATGTTGACATTTTACGTGCCACATCATTTGAGACAGAATTTGAAAAAGAAATTTGGAATGTCTAGCATTACTCAAAATAATTATAAAGATTACTGAAATCAATTTAAATTATCTAGTTATAATTTTTTATAATTTGTTCAATAAAATTTTAATTTTAAAAAAAATTAATAAATGTAGTAACATATTTACGTTTTATAAAAATAATGTTACATAAAACATTAAAATTGAAGTTGTAATGTAATGGTTTGAGCTCTACACCAAGTAGGTGGTGTCACTGGTTCAATTCCACATGGCTTCACATTGCTTAATTGTGGGATGAGAGTGGGCTGCACACGTGTTAGGCCACCTCATGTGGACACGTGGTGGGTTGTAGTTGCCTGAGGCCAGATGGTGAATTTGTGTTTTGGACGAAGAGCATGGGGTGGGGTGTGCCGGTGTGGTATTGCGCCGTTTATTTTAATATTTTATTTTAGTGGTTGTTGACTTTTTATTTTATATTTTATTTTTCTGTTAAGACGAAGAGTAATTCGTACCATACAAAATCTATATATATATATATATATATATATATATATATATATATATATATATATATTAGTCACCTTTTTCATCCTACTGCATGTGGTATGTAAGGTATCAAATTGTGAGTGGATACATGTGATAGGTGAGATAAATGTGTATTCACTCACAATTTGACACCTCACATACCACATGTAGTCCCCATAGTAGTGGGATAAAAAAGTGGGATTTTAAGTGAGATGTTTAGCATTATTATATATATATATATATATTATTTTATTTTATTTTTCTGTTGGCACGAAGAGTAGGATCGTCCCCTTAAAAAACCTATATATTTTGTTGACTAAATGAATAGTCCCCATAGTAACATACATACATATATATATATATATATATATATATATATATATATATTGGGAGTAGTTATGGACTTTTTATTTTATTTTATTTTTCTATTAGGACAAAGAGTAATTCATACCCTTAAGAAACCTATATTTTTTTTTGACGGAATGAGTCATCCCAAGTAATATTCTTCGTCCCCTTAAAAAACCTATATTTTTTTGACGAAATGAATCATCCCAATAGTAATATTCTTCGTCCCCTTAAAAAGCCTATATTTTTTTTTGACGAAATGAATTGTCCCAATAGTAATATTTTTCATCCCCTTAAAAAAACCTATATTTTTTTTTGACGGAATGAATCGTCCCAATAGTAATATTCTTCGTCCCTTTGAAAAGCCTTTTTTTCTTTTGACGAAATGAATCGTCCCAATAGTAATATTCTTCATCCGCTTAAAAAAATCTATATTTTTTTTTGACGAAATGAATCGTTCCAATAGTTATATTCTTCGTCCCTTTAAAAAACCTTTTTTTTTTTTTTTTTTAACGAAATGAATCATCCTAACAAATAATACTATTGGAGTGTGTGTCTTGGATGAAAGGCATGGGGTAGGATGGTGGTGGGAGTGGTTGCTGACTTATTTTATTTTATTTTATTTTTTTCCCAATAGTAAAATATCTATTGGGACGAAATTTCGTCCCAAAATGACAAATTTTAAAAAATATTTATGTTTCATCCCAATAGGTACTTTTTAGGGACGAATTTGAATTTTCGTTCTAAAGAGGCTATTGCGACCCATCCAAGGCGACGGAATTTGAGACGAATTTTTTCCATTCCAATAGATCTCCGGGGACGAATTTTGGGCTACTTGGATGAAAACAAATCGACCTAATAGCCCGCCCCCCCCGCCCCCCCCCCCCCCCCCCCTTCTTTTTTTTCTTCTAGTGATAAATGGTTCTAAAAATTAATTTGGGAAGATGTGTGTTGCTGGAGTTTTAACTTAAATTAGAGCTGGCTTTAGTGCATCGGTGTACCCAGGGCTGGCCTTGTGCATAGGCCCACGAGGTGACCGTCTAGGGCTCTCGTTTTCCAAAGGTCTCAAATTTCAGGTTGAAAATAATTTTTGAGTGGCGATAATAGCACCTCTCAAAAACTGTATCTACACCCCTTTCGTAATCACACCTATCAATTTTTTTAAAAAAATCTCTAATTTGTTATTAAACCCCAATTTATGCCAAAAATACCCTTTCTTTAATTATAATGTATTATATTTTTGTAAGTACACATTGCCTATAACTATTATTATGTTATTTAATCAACTTTATTATTATTTCAAATTTTGTTGTTACCTTTAATTCTCTTACTACTCTTTCTCTTTCCTACTTCTTTTCTCTTTTTGGTTTTTTTTAAAATAAAACTCTATTTTTCATTAAAAATCCATTTTAAGATTTTTATTTTATATATTAGAGAACCACTTTCTGTTTGAGAAAGTTGTTGGGATACAATATTTGTACTATGTCTCAATTGATGTAGAAGTAGATAGATGTTAAATAATATTTCATATATATATATATATATATATATATGAGGAAATGGGGGTTTGTAGTAAAAAATTAAGGGCTTTTACTGTTTTTGTCCACCATTATCATTTTTATTGTTTTTGTCATTAAATGGGCTGTGAGGACATAATTGCCCTTATTTTTTTTTCTTAATCTCTTCTCTCTCCTTTCTCTCACTCATTTCACGCCTCCCTCTTCTCTCTCCTTTCTCTCTCCATTCACACCTCCTCCTCCTTCTTCTTCTTCTTCTTCTTTTTCTCCTCCTCTCTCCTCCTCTTTCCTTCTTCTTTCACGCCCTCTTCTTCTTCTTATTCTTCTTCTTCTCTTTCTCTTTCTCTTTTTTTCCAGATTTTAAAAAATATTTCAGATTTAAAATTTTTTTTTTTTCAGATCGGACGACCGACCGACAATCGGACGTCCGATCTTCCCTCCTCCTTCTTCTTTTCTTTCTCTTCTCTTTTCTCTTTCTCTTTAACGTTTTTTCCAGATTTTTTTTTTATTTTGAATTTTTTTTTTAGACTTTAAAGTTTGGTTTGTGGTTGATTTTAGGGATTTTTTTAAAAAAATTCAGGTTTTTTTTAAACAAAAATTTTCAGATTTGAAAATGTATCCAGATTTTATTAAAAAAAATTCAGTTTTTTTTTGTTGTTGAAAAATTTCCAAATTTAAAAAAGGTTTGGATTTGAGTTGTTGTTGTGGTGGTTGTGGTTGTGGTTGTGCTTAAAAAAAATTCAGATTTGTGGTTGTATACTTGTATTTAAGTTTGGGATGTGGTTGGTTTTATGAATGGTGGGAGTTGTGTTTGTGTTTGTGTTTTGTTGAAAAAAAATTAAGATTTTTTCGGATTTGATCTTTTTGAAACAAACTTTTCATATTTTATTTTGTTTAAATACAATAGGCAAACGAATTAAACACACCAGACAAAATAAATTAAACACACCGGATTAATTAAACACACCAGGTAAAATGGATTAAACACACCGGACTAATTAAACACACCAGACCACCAATTAAACACACCAGACTAATTAAACACACCAGGCAAAATGGATTAAACACACAGGACTAACTAAATACACCAGACCACCAATTAAACACACCGAACTAATTAAACACACCAGGCCAAACATATTAAACACACTAGACCAAACAAATTAAACACACCAAGCCAAACCAATTAAACACACCAGTGCAAACCAATTAAACACACCGGTGCAAACCAATTAAACACCCTAGGCCTTGATGTGTTTAATTCGTTTTACCCTGGTGTGTTTAATTCATTTTACCTTGGTGTGTTTAATTATTTTTGCCTTGGTGTGTTTAATTGTTTTTGCCTGGTGTGTTTAATTAGTCCGGTGTGTTTAATTCATTTTGCTTGGTGTGTTTAATTTGTTTGTCTGGTGTGTTTAAACAAAATAAAATCTGAAAAGTTTGTTTGAAAAATATCAAATCCGAAAAATCTCAAAAAAATTTCAACAAAACCCAAACCCAAATACAACTCTCACCATTCATAAAAATAACTGCAACCCAAACTTAAATACAACCACAAATTAACAACTAACACTCAAATCCAAACATTTTTTTAAATCTGAAAATGTTTCAAAAACAAAAAAAACTGAAATTTTTTTAAAAAATCTAGAAAATTTCCCAAATGTGAAAATTTTTATTTAAAAAAAACCTGATTTTTAAAAAAAAAATTCTGGAAAAAAAAAGAGAAAGAGAAAGAGAAGAAGAAGAAGAAGAAGAAGAAGAAGATGAACTCGTGAGAGAGAGAAGACGTGAAAGAGAGAGGAGGAGAGAAAGAAGAAGAAGGAGGAGGCGTGAGAAAAGGAGAGAGAGAAAGAGGGAAAAAAATTTGTAAAGAAGGGCAATCTTGTCCAAAAAGTGGAAATTTTGACAAAAGTAGTAAAAATATTAATCATGGACAAAAACAATAAACCCCATAATTTTTTGGCTAGTTATGGAGTTCTCCCTATATATATATATATATATGTTTTCGATGAAAGAACATCTAATTTTTTTTTGACAAGAAAGAACATCTAATATTGATAAAAAAAAAAAAAAAAAAAAAAAAGAGTCTAAAGTGTGTTTGAAAGAAATAAAAAATATAGATAATACAGTTAATTTAAAAGTCTGTTTATATACATAATGATTTTGTTCTTCTAACAAAAATAATAAAAATAATTTAAAACTTACTTTTTTCACAACCAAATTTGTCTCTTGATTTTGATTTATTTTCCATACTTAGCAATCAATTAGTATTTCCTTAAAAAAGATTGAAAATATATTTAAAAAGGAATCTAGGGTTTACTAAAATGGAAAGAGTTTTTATGATATATGTTAATATCAAACCATTAATAGAAAAAAAAATACCAAAAGATTAAAATAGGAAACTAATTAATAATTATTGGTTGGTGTACTAACAAATAATTAATCCTCTTAGTAATTTTACTCAAGGGTATTATTGGATTTTAAAAAAAATGCTAATTAGGGGGGGGGGGGGGGGGGGGGGGGGGGGGGGGGGGGGGGGCTACATACAGTTTTTAAGGGGTACAAATATCGTCACTCATAATTTTTTTTGTATTCAGTTTTTAAATAAGTCTGGAGACCCACGTACTAGTTTTTATATATTAAAAAAAAAAAAAAAAAATTAGCCCATATATTACTTAACCAAATATAAGTTTGGAGGCCCATGTACTGTATATATATATATATATATATATATATATATATATATATATATAAAAGAAGCCAATATATATCTAACAACATATATACTTAACCAAATATAAGTCTGGAGGCTTACCTTTTATATATATGTTTTTTTAAAGGCCTACCAAAGAAATACAATTATAATACTTAACCACATCCATGTATAACAGATCAAATAATGTATCAATCTATAGACATTCGGAATTTGTTTTTGAAATCAATTCTAAGGTTATTGAAAGAAACACAATTATAATACTTAATTAGTACTTTCTAAAAATGTGAGACGGGTAATGTTTAAGTGATACATTATTTGATGTTATAACATTTTTATTTCGTTGACTTTTTATTTACTATTTTGTTGTGTTGCAGTCTTGATTTTTATAAGTATTTACTAATTACTAGAGAGAAAAATTAAGTAAATATACATAGAGGATTGAGAGCCTCATTTTTATAGTTCGCCTTGGGCTCCCAAAATCTCAGGACTAGCCCTGTACCCATTGTGATCATGTCTTTTTTGACACGATTATATTAAATTTTAATCATGTTTTGACACGAACACATGCAACTCATATACAATAACATTATATTTATACGATCACATGTATCAGTATACCGGTGCACGGATGTATGTTAAAATGTTTATATAACCGGTGAAAATTAGCCCTGGCAGGCACTACTCCAAATTTCTGATATTCCTTCACCCATTTGATTAGTTAGCACACGAAATGCATAATCGTTCGAATGGTCTTAGAAATCTTCTTTCTTTATTTTCTTATTTGCTTGTAAGCATTAGTCTCTCTCTTACAAATGGTGCTACGGAATATTATTGTTATGACAGCGGAAACTTCACCCTTAATAGTGCCTATGATACTAACCGATTTCTCATCCTCGCAAATCTTTCTTCCCATGTCACCATAGATAATGGCGGTTTCTACAACACTTCGATTGGCCAAGACCCCGACAAAGTTTATGTTGTTGGACTTTGTAGGGGAGATAGTCCTTCCAAGGAACGCTGTGTCAACAATATCAAAGCCGCGTCGCGAGATATTTTGAACCTCTGTCCTAGCCAGAAGGAAGCATTTATATGGGGAGGTGGTTCGCCAGAATGCCTCGTGCACTATGCAGATCACTCTGTTGTCGGAAAATTGGATTTGCCCCACGGACGCATAGAATATGGTGGGAATTTGTCACTGGAAGTTAAAACGAATTTAACAGAGTTTGATCAAATCTGGGAGAGATTGACGGATGGGTTAGTGAAGAAAGTTTCTATGGGGTCTTCTAGGCTTAAGTTTGCGACTGAGGAAGCAGACATTAACCCCTTGCAAATGATATATTCGCTAATGCAGTGTACTCCGGATCTGTCCAGGAGTGATTGTGAGCTTTGTCTTCGTCAATGTGTGGCCGACTGGAATTGCTGCCTCAGGTCGCAAGGAGGTAACTCTGAGAGAGCTAACTGTTATTTCGGGTGGGCCTTATATCATTTCTATTCATCGGATTCTAAAGCTCCTCCCCCTCCGTCGAGTGACCCTCCCCAAATTGAAGCTCCTCCTCCCCCTGTGTCGACTGACCCTCTCCAAATTGAAGCTCCTCCTCCCTCTGTGTCGACTGACCCTCTCCAAGGTATGATCATACACTTTTAAGCATAAGTTTTTCAGCCAGCAAACAATTTCTAGTTTGCTTAGAAACTGACGCGTTTACTGATGAGAAATACTAGTGAGGGAAAGAGAACTTAATTATTGATTTGCGTATACAATTTTCATTAAAATTAGTTGGGAATCAAATTATATGGATTCACACACAAATTAGAAATTAAGTTTCTACCGGAAAAGGAACTTAATCCCCCTCCCACCTAAGGAATCAAGTTCCACTTTAATTTCATTTCCGATCGGTAAACGCGCGCCAAGTTCAGAATTATTTACTCATTAGTCAAGCTAACGGTTTCTATTTAGTTTTCTATTAATTTTGACTTATCTATATTAATTGGTGAATTAGTATAGTGTCAAATCCAATAGTCAACAAACTTTGGTCGGATTTTGTAGGGAAAGAGGATAAAACCTCCCGAATCGTCATCATCATTGTAGTTGCTGCAGCTGCAGCTATCATGATATTGATAATTTTCATCTGTATCCTGGTTTTCATACTGAAGAAGTCCAGGCGGAAAATCAGAAGTAAGTCAGAGTTGGCTCTCTATATATACTTCCACAATAATTTATTGTTTTCTTATTGTTAATTCACTCAATTGATCTCAACCAGTTTTGATCATAACAATTTCTGTTTGCTTATTGATAACTTATTCATTTTTGTGAAGATGTGAAAGAAATAGAAGATACAACGTCTTTGCAATTCGACATTGGTACTATTAGATTAGCAACAGATAATTTCTCAGATGCTAACAAGCTTGGACAAGGTGGATTTGGTGCTGTATACAAGGTAAAAATTTTAAAATCAATGATTTTCTTGACCTTGAACGCAGGCAAAATATGGTTTTCAATCTTCCATATATTC
The DNA here is from genome assembly GCA_008009225.1 of Acer yangbiense. NCBI lineage: Eukaryota > Viridiplantae > Streptophyta > Magnoliopsida > Sapindales > Sapindaceae > Acer > Acer yangbiense. The sequence continues at coordinate 19,957,939 of CM017773.1, read as the reverse complement.
TTGATATGGCGCAGGGCACACTACCTAACAGACAAGAAATAGCTGTCAAAAGACTGTCTATGGATTCTAAGCAGGGAGACGAAGAATTTAAGAATGAGGTTACATTGGTTGCCGGTCTTCAGCACAGGAATTTGGTTAAACTTCTTGGCTTTTGCGTGGACCGAAAAGAAAGGATTCTTGTCTATGAGTTTCTACTTAATTCAAGCCTCGATCGTTTCATTTGTGGTATGTTTGCACTTCAGATAAATTTGAGGTTGAAGTCCTTGTATTTTCATTTTGGAATCACACGTATAAATAATGAAACGTCTAAAGTTTTAATTGCGATCCGACAAACATTGAATTCTATAAGAAATTTTTACATTAGTACTCTCTTAACTTGTTCAAGTTCTATAATTTTATGAATTTGTAGATCCAATCAAGCGTGAACATTTGGACTGGCAAGCACGTTACAAAATCATGAGGGGCATTGCTCGAGGGATTCTTTACCTTCATGAAGATTCAAGACTGCGAATTATTCATCGCGATCTCAAAGCTAGTAACATACTGTTGGATTCAAAAATGAATCCTAAAATCTCAGATTTTGGCATGGCAAGATTATTTGATATTGATCAAACTCACATTAGTACAAGTAAAGTTGCTGGGACCTTGTAAGTACAGTAATATACTGATGATATGGAGCTTAATTATCAATATAGCAGGAGAAAATGATATTTTTAGTTTCTAGTAAAGATAAGCTCTGGTATTCTAGTCATTGGAACTCATAACGATGTGATTAATGATTCTATGCAGTGGGTATATGGCTCCTGAGTATATAATAAACAGGCGTTTCTCAGTTAAGACAGATGTCTTTAGCTTTGGTGTTCTAATTTTGGAAATTATGCTTGGTCAAAAGAGAAGTAGTTTTGCTACAGAAGAAGAGGAAACAGAGTGCCTTCTAACCCACGTAAGTACTGAATATCTCTCTTTTATTGGCTCTTTAAGACTAGTATGATATGCATAAACATTGGGCAAAGAAGTCCCTTCTCACATCATACAACTTTGCAGGCATGGAAAAGATGGAACGAAGGGACAGCTTTGAATGTTATTGATTCAACGTTGAGGGAAGGTTCAAAAGATGAAATGATGAAATGCATAAACATTGGGTTGCTATGCGTTCAGGAAAGTGTATCCGAAAGACCAACGATGGCTTTGGTGGTTCAAATGCTTAATAGTGACTCTGTTGGCACTCTCCCAGCACCCTCAAAACCTGGATTTTTTATGCAGAGTTCAGTCATACCTGAGGCATCATCATCATCACTAGAGCATAATTTGGGGCTTAATTCATTATCACAAAATGAGGCTTCAATCACTGAACTATATCCTCGTTAGCGTTTAAGAATTGATCATGTTATAAGTAACAATATGTTTGTGCTGAATTGCAACAGTACTAATCTGTTCTTATTATACATTACTTGTTAGCGAATCAAATAAAGTCAATAAATGTACATGAGAAAGGAAAGAAGCATATTTAGATTTTAAATTTAAGTAGTCTGAAAATTTAAGTGTTTATGACAAGATGAGACCCAGAAAAAAATAAATAAACGTATCTTGGGCTTGGTGGACGACTTGTGTCAAATGTGAGGAGTGTTGTAGAGAGCTTTATATCATTAGTTGGACTCTTAGCTGACAGTTGAGTTTTTTTATCGTGTGGTTATTAACAAACAAATCACATAAACCCTAAAACAAGTCCAGATACACAAGAAAGAAAGAAGCAAAGCATATTCAGACTTTATATTTCAGTGGTTTGAAAAATTAAAGTGCTTATATATAAAGTAGCATAAAGAACCTTCCATAGCTGTTTCGACCAGAATTATAAACTTAAAAATTACAGCAACTCACTCAGCGTACAAGTGTTGTTCATAAGTGATATATTATGTACAATTTTTGGATTAAATCCATCTTCAAATGGAGAACTAATTCATATTATGTACTAATTCTAATTATGCACTAGTTGCAGTTATCAGGTATTTCTGATTTAATTTTTTCTTCATACATCAACACAAGCCACAACCCAACCATTAACCTACAAGCAGCATTTTTTGGCACATATACAAACTAATCAAACATTTACAAACAAATAAGAAATCATGTATTTTGGCGCATTGCCCAGAATTCCAGCGGCGACAACTACTCTTTGGAGCCGGCAATGCTGAGCTTCTTTTGTCAGTGGATGGCCAAAGGAATCCTCTTCTCTGGCGCAGGAAGATTCTTCTTGTTAGCACCAACGACATAGTTCTCATACATGTACACTTAATTACACTTTTGATATGGACAAGCATTACAGGTTAGGTATGATAGTTTTGTTTTTCAAAGAACAAAATTTACAAATTGGAGATTAGAGGGTGTGGCGAGATTATGCTCTATAGGCTCACACCGTAGGATAGGGGTGTCCCAACACTTTGTGATTTCTGCAGAATTCAGTCATCATCCATCATCACAAGAGCATTGTTCTGGGTCAACAAAATCAGATCAAATCAAAAATGAAGTTTTCCCATTTTCACGAAATGATGTTTCGATCACTGAACTTCATCCTCCATAGCATTCGAAGGTTGTTGATGCTCTGTTTTTCAAGATGTTGGACTGTTGGTGCTTAAATTCCTCATCTTCTGCTCTAATATGTTACAGGCATGGAATCCAAGTTAAATTGTTTTTTGTATTGACAAAATAAAAAGCATTACCTTCACAATCGGCAATTTCTAATAGAATACTGATATGTTTTTCTCCTGCTTGTTCGTCGTCGTCTTCTTCTTCTCCTTTGTGATTTTGACAACTTTAGGGTTTGCTCGGTTCTCCAATCAGGTCCAATAATGGCTTACTCGCCATTTCATCAAGTAAGAATTAACGTGTCATACCATGTTAGCTACTTTTGCTGACTGTATGGGCATATCATGCCAACCGTTGAGTTTATTTTTGCTCACTCTCTTTAAAGGGGGTGAGCATTACCCCCCACATGTTAATGTGTTAATTATTAATTTATCTGTTTGCCCTTATGACATTTAATTTTATCAACTCTTAATTAATAAATGGACACACATCAACATATGGGAAGAAGGTAATGCTCACCCCTGCAAAGGGGGTGAGCAAAAATGAACTCCCAATTGGCTGATGTGCAAGACCTGTTCAGTCACGTAAGCAATTTCATTTACGTGATTGGACACGTCATTAAATTGGCTAACATGCTTTGATCTCCACGATGACAGTTGTACGATGATGAAGCAGATTTGGTTAGTCATTTGTGATGACGTGCCCACGCACGTTACCCTTATAGGCTGTTGTGGCTTGCCATGTCATCAGACTCCATTGATCCCAGCAACTCAATGCTGACGTGCCTAGACATGTCGTCCATTATTGATGACGTGCTCACGAACGTCAGCAATTTATATTTCCCAGAAAATGGTTACCTAATGTGGATTGTTAAGGTAGTCAACTACTTTTTGATCACAGCTGTCATGTGGACGAGGTGGGGTCTACTCTTTATTTTCAGGTTTTTGAATTCGAGAGTGCTAAAAATAATGACCCGATGAGAGACATGTCTTTGAATTATTTAGGGAATCTTAGTCGTTTTCAATGTCATAAGTAGCATATAATATAAAAAATTACTCTTAACATATAATGTGGTATAAGTTTACTTTCAAAGTAACGATATAAGGTTGGTCCGGTGGTAAATCCCTTACACCTGCATTACGAGGTTGTGGGTTCGAGTCCTTACATCCCTAACAAAACCTTGAATTTACATAAGTGTGTAATACTTCAAAAAAAAAAAAATAGTTTACTTTCAAAATGGCACGTATAAAGTTTACTTTCAAAGTTCTGCTCAAGTTGTGTACATTTCTCTCGTTCGATTCTCACGATTAATGGTAGAGATTCGAGTTTCATCATGACATTTAATAAGTACATGTATGAAGTTTTATTTTGAATTACACATGAAATGTTTGCTGTATGTATTGACGGACGATGTTCAACGGTCAAATTATTTTTTTGCTCACTTTTATTTCACAGTGAATAATTATTGATTTATAAGCTTTATATGTGTAAAGGGTTGAACTACAAGTTATGTGGATTGGGTCGGATTTGATTTAGGCCCAAGGCAACTTGGTTGATCCTGTCGAATGAGTGAAGTCGTCTCCTCAATAAACCTACAAAACAATGTGTCTATCGACCTAGGATGGATATCTTCTTCGTTGAACCTGAAAAGGAATAAGAACAGAGACAAATATAAATGAAACGGTGGAGATGCGGTTAGATTCTTAGCTTTAGGTGTGCTTGGGCTGAGCAATGGATAACGGTGAATAATGATTGTGATTTGGATCAAATTACGGTAGCTGGAGAGAATTTGATCAGAATTTCTGTATGCTTTCGTAAGCTTTTTTTAGTAAGAGTTTCAGAGAGAGCTCATTGTGTTTGAACTCTCTTATTTATAGGCAAAGTGCCTTCTCCAACGTTCCCCTACTATAGGTTTTATCGTGGGAGGATTTCTGGGAAAGATTTTCTTATCTAAATCTGGCGGTTACAACTGCCTATCAACAAGTGATAATTGAAGTTGGACTGAGTCAATCAGCTAACTTTTATCTTGATCAAAGCCTTTGGGTCGATCCGTTACATGTGGGCTTGGACAGGATCCAACATAATAAGGTCTAGGCCTTGAACATTGAACCTATGGGCCATTTTTGGCTACCATAGTTTGTCTCCCACTCTTTAAGGAAGGGTTCAATGAGTTAGAGAGTGATTTTCGTTGAGTTGACCATGGATTTCGTTGAGCGCTTCTTTGTCAAGTTGAATCAATACTTTTTTGGATGCCATCTGATTGGTAACTCTTATTGTCGAGTCGAGCGACACTTCTAACGAAGTTTTCCAAGTAAGCTCCAAGTAATTTGTGTCTTACAAGGGTTGGAAGTCTAATCGATGGGATTAATGGTCCTGTTTCCTAGGTTAACGTAATGTGCAAAAAGTTTCTAGCGCTTTTTTCGAAATAAATTAAATTTCAAAATTTTAACTCAAGGCAGTTACCTTAGTTAAGTGGTAACTGAAGGGGCTTTGACACGTGGCGACTAGGGTTAATGAATAGGTTTATAAACCAACCCTTTTCTTTACTTGAACCTTTTGAAACAATTTCTGAGTTTTGCAAGCATTTGTTTGTTTGTGAAGCGAAGGTACTTTGCAAATTTCTGCATATTCCGAGTGATTCTTCCGGTGATTTCTACTCAAATCTTTTTCAAGGTTAGTAAAAATAAAAAAATATTTACTTTGGTTTGCTTTGTATGAGACTTGCTTCTATGAATCCATAAGAAATAGATAGAAACATTTGACGTTTTTTGCCTGGAAAAACATGTGTTCTTCACTGTATTCCTGATAATTTTTGAAACTTTTGATTCTCTGTCATGCTGAATTACTTCATTTGATGTGTTTCAAATTTTAGTTTGCTTGAATGTCGTTATGTCGTGAGTAGATGTCTAGACTTAGTAGCCGCTCGACCTAGGATAGCCGAAACTTTACAAGTTTGAAGGGATCTTTAGGTCTTGATTTTTTGTAAAATCCCTAGGTTTTGATCTTAAAACCCTAGGTTGTGATTGTAGCGTTTAGTTTTTGCCTGACTTGTGTATTTTTTTGCATTTGTTAGCTTTTGGAGATATCATGTCGAGTGACAATACAGTCTCAGATCCACACTTTAGTTGGACCCCCAGTGAGTCGGATAAAGAAGTCGAAGGGGGAGCCGATAACGGTGCTAGAGATGTCAATCGCCAAGTTTCGGTGATAGATCAGTCGACTGTTGTAAATATCAATATAGTTGGTATGTTAGTGCAATGCGTTGTACGCGTCGTTGCGGAGCGGGTTGAATTTCCAAAGTACGTAGATGTCGTAGAGCCATCTATCTTAGGTCGTCCGTTAAATATTCAAGATGATAGTCCAGCAAGCGTGCTTATGGATAATGACATGAGTCGTTTACGGACGATTTATGGAATTCTTGAGTATGTCGAATTGCACACGCCAAAGGAACATGAGCGTGCGGATTGGGATGTACCCGGATGGACGTGTTTTTACGAGTATATCCTCCGTCTGGGATTTAGATTCCCGGTTCCTTCTTTGGCTCGACGTATGTTGTTGTACTATGACATTGCTCCTGGCCAATTGATGCGAAACAGTTGAAGGGTACTTTTTGAAACAAATGCTCGGTGTGTTGAATATTAATCTAGAGGAAGGGGGGGGGGGGGGGGGGGGGGGGGGGGGGGGGGGGTGGGTGTGAATAGATTTTAATTGATTTTACCCAATTTTCGTTTAAGGTCAATATTACGAAAATGCCCATAATAGTCAATAAAATAAAGCAAGTGTAATATGATGCAGAAATATAAACAACACTTGATATTTACGTGGAAACCCTCACGGGAAAAACCACGGGTTGTTAAGTGAGCCTCACCCGAACCTCGAATCCACTAAATATGATAAAATTACAACCTAATCCCGGAAGTAATCACACACCTACCTAATCCCGGTATGAGTGAACCTAGTTCGATTGCTTGCGATCTAAGCAACCTAATCCCGAAAGCTACACACAAGACTTTGATTCTCAATGAAGAGATTAACACCCTAAGTGAATATATGAATATCCAAAATGCAACATAGAACAAGGGAAACCCTATATGCTTATCTAAGATGATGATTTTGCAATTAAAGCAATCCTAGATATTAAAAACTAAATGACATGTCAAATAGTTTAGCTAATCAAGATTAAGCAAAAACCTAATTAGCTATCACAATACAACTGCTCAAACAATCAATACACTAATCTCAATCTTGTATCCAAAACATATATGAAAATCATACAAGTAATAAATGAGATTGCTTGAATAAGAAAAGACACAAAATATGTAAGATATTAGTGATGTAAGGATTCCCGTTTTGTTGATTGGCTTATTTCGTGGTCAAACCACATGTTGGGGTTTTGAATGTAAGGGTAGTCTAAGTGTTTAATGTTGAAGATCAAAGGCCCTTCCATGACCTCAAGATACAAGCACGCCAAAGGTATAATCTCTTGTGCTTGGTTTTCTTTGAAGAGAATTAGTAGCACACACACACTTAGCATACTTGCATTTGTGTGCATACTCTTCACATGTCACTTTACACACTAGCACTTTGGTTGATATATCTTGTTGTGTGTATATGTGCTTTATAATTCGTTTCCCGACATTGGTCGGAAACGTCCGCGCTTGCACTAATGAGTGCTTGGTTTCGCGCGAAGACCACCTATGGAGAATGCCCTTGGCTTCTCCTTGGTTTTCACCATTGTTGGTGATCGGCGGCCTGGCCGCCGAATGAAACCGCCGTTTCAGTCTAGATTGGTCTGAAGCAATTATGTGGTCAAGATCAGCGGTCACGACCGCCGTTCGAAACCGCCGTTCATACCTAATTGATTTTTATCTCTCGGTCTAATTCGGCGGTTGGATCGGCGGTCACGAAACCGCCGAATGAAACCGCCGTTGATGCTCTGTTCTTCACGAGCTCAATTCGGTGGTCGTGATCGGTGGCCTGGCTGCCGATTGAAACCGCCGAACGGTGCGTTTCAGGGGCAAAATTGTCTTTTCACTTGCCCAATTCTTGATGTCTATAAATATCTTATTTTCTCATTCTCTGATCAAGTTTTTTGAGACATTAGAACCCTAAACATTCAAGAGAGATTTTTGAGAAAAAATCAAATCAAGAACTCAACTTTAAACACTCAAATCAAATCCCTTTTGCAGCAAATTTCATATTTGATCTTCTATGCCTTCATAGAATTGATCCATGCATGGTTTTGAATCATCACATCTTATTTGGTATGTTCTTCACTAATTTCATATTACTTTAGTGTTTTTCATATTAATACATCTCTTTAATTACTTGTATGCTTTTGATTATATGCTAGATACAAGTTAGAGATTATTTGTGATGAAAATGATTGAGTGTTGATTGTGATAGCTAATTTGGTTTTTAATTAATCTTGATTAGCTAAGCTATTGACATGTCATTTAGCAATTGATATCTAGGGTTGATTAAATTGATTATATCATCATCCTAGATAAGCATCTAAGGTTACCTAGCCTTGTTTGTTATTTGAATATTCATATATATTCACATAGGTTGTTTCTCTTCATTGAGAAGTAAGTCTTGAGGCTAAGAGTGCTTAGGCCTCAAGCAAATTGGAATAGGGTTGCTAATAAAGGCCCGCTGGGTAGAAGTGAGGGGTTACAGACCGGAGTGTTAGACGAGGTCTACATAGGTTGTAAACTTCATTTCAATTAGTGATTTCGAGTTCCGAGTGTGGCGCACTATACAGCCCGTGGTTTTTCCCAGTGGTTGGGTTTCCACGTATACATCAAGTGTTATTTAAATTCCGCACTATATTACACTTGTATGTATTTTTGACTAGTATGGGCATTTTCGTAAAATTGACTTGCATGCGAAAATTGGGTAATAATCGTTAAAATCTATTCACCCCCCCTCTAGCTTTATATAAAACACACCTCGAGTATTTAATTACTTTCAAGTGAAAAGACTTACTAAGCAAAGTGTAATGAAGAATCCATGCAAGATGATATCTAGATGATCAAAGATGATGCTAGATGATGATTGATGATCATGGAAAATTTGTTTGAGTAATAAAAGGTGAGTTCTTTATGTATTTTTCTTGTCTTGAAAAATATCCTAAGTATGAAATCTGAATATGAACTCTCTAATTTGACCTAGAGTCAAAGTGGCATATATATAGGGTGTCAAAATGAAGTGAGGTCGTTTTGATAAGTGACACACCATTTTTGCCTTGGGCGCTGTACGTACAGCGCCTGTACAGCGCCCCAACTCTGTTCTCTCGGGAAAATAGAGTGGCGATGTACGTACAGTGCTTTGACAGCGCCTGTACAGTGACCCAACAGCGACTGAATTAAATCGATCAGGTTTGTACAGCGCTAATATGGGCGTTGTTCGTACAGCGCTTCTGTAGAGCGCTTTCGACAGCGCCCATTGCAAAATTGTAATCTTAAGACTATGCATGACAATGCAATTGGACATACAAGATACAATCAAAATAACATGCAAGAAGAGATATTTTAAACATGAATGCACACATAAATAAACACAAAGAATAGATATGAATGGAATGTGTGTGTGTGTGTGTGTGTGCATCTAATCTCTTCAAAGCACAAAACCAAGCACTAGATATACCTTTGGAGTGCTTGAAACCTTGAGGTCTTGAAAGGGCCATTAAACATGAACACTAAATCATAGGCTACCCTTACAAAAAGCCCCAATTGTGGTTTATTCATGAAATAAGCCAATCATGAAAATGAGACCTTACACTTTTGAGTTTAACTGTTCTCCGTGAGAGACATGGGTTGAAGTTTGGACTGGGGTGCCTCCTATATAACTATTACCTGAATGAGCACGTACGTGATAAAGGTCGTTATATGCTGATACCTAGGTCTAGAGACCATCAGCTTATTTCTTGACCTCACAACAAACGGTCGATATTGGAAGGATACATTCTTTTTTGCTAAAGGTTCTCCGATCGATGATCCTTGGGGGAAGTTAGAGTTTTGATACCGGCATATTTAGAACCGGTATGGTAAGTGTAAGGATTCCCGTTGTTTTTAATTGGCTTATTTAGTGATCAAACCATATGTGGGGATTCTTTGTAAGGGTAGGTTAGATGTTGTTGTTTTTGCTTAGGCCCTTTGAAGACCTCATTATTGACAAGCACCAAAGGTAATACTCTAAGTGCTTACTTGTCTTGAAGAGATAGTTGCACACACTCACAACTCATGCATATGTTTAATCTTTGTATGTTGTGTTTCTTTTTGTTGTGCATCAATGCCTATTTACATCTCTTCTTGCTTGGTATAATGATTGCATCTTGTGTTTATAACATCATAGCATTTAGGCTTTTAGGATGCATCTTAGTTTACCTTTGTTCCCCTTGCATGATTGCTTATGGGGTTCAAAGTTGTGGGCTGTGCGCTGGTCCACCTGCGCCTGACTTCCAGCGCCGCTCACCGGCGCAAAACGCCCAGTGGCGTGCCGCTGGTCGTGCGCTGGTCCACACCAGCGCAGATCGTCCAGTTCTCTGTCGCCGGTCGTGCGCTGGTCTACACCAGCGCAAGGTCACCAGCGCTGATCGCCCAGTGTGGCTCCGCTGGTATGGCGCCTGTGTGAGCGCATGTCGTCCAGCGCCAATGCAAAAATGTGCGTGTGCGCTGGTCTTGCGCCTGTCGTCCAGCGCAAGTCCACCAGCGCACAGAGCAATTTTTGGTGCGTTTTTCAAAACGACCACACTTCACTTATGGCCCCTATATATATAACACTTTGACTTTAGGTCAGCCAAGAGAGTTCATATTCATATTCTATACTTAGGATATTTTTCAAGAGAAGAAAAATACACAAAGAACTCATTTTTAATCACTCAAACACTTTTTCATGATCATCAATCATCATCTAGCATCATCTTGGATCATCTAGATGTCATCTTGCATGGAATCTTCATCATACTTTGCTTGGTAAGTTTTTCACTAATATCTTACATGTTTTGTGTTTCTCTTATCTAGCAATCTCAATTAATTACTTGTTGATTATTTTGTATGCTTTGGATACAATATTGAGATGAGTATGATGTATGTTTGAGAAGTTGTATTGTGCTAGCATATTAGGTTTTGTGCTTAATATTGATTAGCTAAACTAATTGACATGTCATTTAGTTTTGATACCTAGGATTGTTCTTAATTGCATATTAATCATCTTAGATAAGCATATAGGGTTTCCCTTGCTCTATGTTGCATTTTGGATATTTACATATATTCATTTAGGGTTGTATTCTCTTCATAGAGAAAGTAAGTCTTGTGTGTAGCATCCGGGATTAGCTTGCTTAGAACGCAAGCAAATTGGACTAGGTTCACTCATACCGGGATTAGGTAGGTGTGTGATTACTTCCGGGATTAGGTTGTAATCGTTTGCACATTTAGTGGATTCGAGGTTCGAGTGTGGCTTACTTACATAGCCCGTGGTTTTTCCCGTGAGGGTTTCCACGTAAAAACCAAGTGTTGTTTTAATTTCCGCACCATATTACAATTGCTTGGTTATATTATCTTGAGGGCATTTTCGTAATTTTGACTAACACGAAAAATTGGGTAAAAAGCGTAAAATCTATTCACCCCCCCTCTAGATAGCTTTATATACACCGTGCTATTATTTGTTTCAATTGGTATCAGAGCGGGTTCCTAGACATACATATGTGATCCTTGCTTATTTTGGTGTGTTTTGCATTTTGTGTGATTTTTGATTATTCATACATTTGCATTCATTTCATTCATTCATAAACACTATGAGTGGAAACGGTGGAAATGGTGGTGGCCACGAAGGAGCTTCTAGCACAAGGCCTCCACTTCTTACCGGATTGAACTATTCCCAATGGAAAGGGAAGATGGAATCCTACATATGCCAAATTCATGACCGTGCATGGATGGCGGTGGAAGACGGATATGATCTCCCTATGATGACTCCCGAGGGTGGAGGACAAGATGTTTTGAAGCCTAAGGCGCAATGGAACGCGCAAGAGTTTGAGGCTTCTAAGTGGAATAGGAAGGCTATGCATGCCATTATGTGTGCTATGGATGAGAATCAGTACAAGCTTATTCAGAATACTCAGATTGCCAAAGTGGCATGGGACATCCTTCTAGTTGCACATGAGGGAACCGAGGTGGTGAAGGAGTCCAAGCTTCAAGTCCTCCAAACTCAGTTTGAGCTTCTAAGGATGGGAGAGGATGAATGCTTCAATGACTTCGAAATCAAATTGATGGACATTGTAAATCAAAGCCATCAACTCGGAGACCCGTATTCGGATAGGAGAGTCAAGCAAAAAATTATGAGATCTCTCCCCGATAGGTTTGAATCCAAGGTGACGGCCATAGAAGAAAATAGTGGCTACATGGATATGAAGCCAAGTGAGGTGATTGTGCATATGAGTCTAGGAAGGCTCCTAGCACCACTACTCCTCCTAAGAAGTCTAAAGGAATAGCTTTGAAAGCATCTAAGGATGCAAAGGAGGCAAAGCATGAATCGGATGAAGACCTTGCCTTATTTGTGAAAAGGTTCAACAAGGTTATGGGGTTCAAGAAGAAGAAGGGATTTGGGTCAAGAGGACAAGATTTGAAGAAAAAGAGTTCCTTCAAGAAGTTTGAGCCTAGACAAGAGAGGACCGAAAGGAAAGGGGTCCGATGCTTTGAATGTGGTGGGATTGGTCACTTTGCCCCCGAATGTGCTAATCACAATGATAAGAAGAAGAGCAAAGTGATGGCCGCCACTTGGAGTGGGAGTAGTGATGACTCCAATGAGGAAGATGAGTCTTCAAGTGAAGAAGAGCTCATGGCTAACCTCCTAGCTTTTGCCTCCTCACATAAGAGCAAAAGTGGTAGTGAGAAAGAGGAAATGAGTCAAGAGGAAAATGACTCAAGTGAAATAGAAAGTGACTCCTCTTCTAGTTCCAAAAAGAAATTTGTGGAGCAAAAGGTGCTTGCTAAATACCATGCCGAGTTCAATGATTTAGCACTTAAAAGCACAAGAAAGATTGAGAGGTTGAGAGAAGAAAACCTTAAACTTTCGGCTCACAATGACCACTTAAGTGAACAAGTGGAAAGATTGAAGAGGAGAGAGGATAAGTTAATTGAGGAGTTAGACTTATCCAAAAGAAGTGAAGAAGGCTTGAAGAGGGAACTTGTAGAAGTTAAAGGGTCCTTGGCTAGGATAGATTCTAGCACCAAGAAGCTTGATCATTTACTTGGTGTTGGAAAGAGTCCAAGTGACAAGAGAGGTCTTGGGTATGATGATGGCAAAGAAAATCTCAACCTCTAACAAGACCGTGTTTGTCAAGAGCTTGAAGAACGAAGAAACTTCATTTGTGCAACCTCTAGGAAGAAGTTAGAAGTAGGACAATGTTCTAATGCTCAAGTGAAAATGGGACCAAGAAGGAAATCTCAAGCTCAACCCCCTAGGGTCCCTCAAGCCAACACTCCTCCAAAATTGGCTCACAAAGGAAAGAGACCAATCATGCAACCTCAAGCTTGGAAGCAACCTAGACCGGTTCAACAACAAAGATGGATTGAACCCACTTATCCACAAAGACATGGACAAGCTCCCATACGTGCACAAAGGCAAGGTATGATTTCTTATTTCATCCCTATTTGTCACTTTTGTGGTTGTGATGGTCATATTAGACCAAATTGCTTTCAATATATTAAAATGTGTAGAAAACAAAGCATGATTGAGAAGAAAAAGAAAAGAGCCATGATGCATGTTCCTAGGAATGATAATTGAAAATAAATAATAAACGTGTCCTAAAGTAATCTAGAGGGGGGGGGTGAATAGATTTTAAACAATTTTACCCAATTTTTCGAGATTAGTCCAAATTACGAAAAAGCCCCAATCTAGTCAATATACAAAAAACATACAAGTGCGGAAATTTGAGGACACACAATATTTACGTGGAAACCCACACGGGGAAAAACCACGGGCTGTTATGTGCGCCACACGAGAACCTCGAATCCACTATTTGCAAATACGATTACAAATTAGGTTGACCACATCACACCTAAATTTACTAATCCGTCTTTGCTACCCGCGGGCCTTTAATAGTGACTCTAGTCCCTTGCTTGCAAACTACCTAAGAGGTAAATACAAGACTTGTCTCTAAAGTGAAGAGATAGCACAACCTAAGGTGAATATGTGAAATACTCAAGATGCTAAAAATGCAAGGTTAGACATTTTAAGCTTATCTAGGCAAGGATGAACATGTTAGACAATCCTAGATATCATATTACTAGATGACATGCATAAACCAACACTAAATAAGCAACCAAAATCCTATATGCATTATCTATCACAATACAACTCACAAACCACAATAAAACAATCTTGAAACTAAGTCAAGTCATAAAGATGCAATCTTGAATCAATTCAAGTGATAAAGAAGCTATCTTGTAAAGCAAGAACATATAGATATGAGAATGATGTTCTAGATACAAGTCATGTGAGCAAAACTAAAAACCCTAGATGAAATCAACCTAGAATTATGCTAGATGATAAATGAAAGATGCAATATGAAGGGTTTTGTGATTTGGAAGCTTAAAGATGAAGTCTTGATACCTTGGCTTGAAGATACTCAACCATGCTCTCAAAAGTGTAATTTTTGCTCTTGAAACCGAGCCAAGACTATCAAGACATATATAAATGGGATCCAAGTGAAGTGACATCGTTTTTGAAAAAAACGGTTCAGATTCCCGTCAGCTGCGCTGGTGCAGCGCTGGACGACCAGCGCAACTCACCAGCGCACGCCCTTTAACTGGCAAGGGCGCTCGACGAGTGGCGCGCCTCAAGGGCGCAAGACCAGCGGCAACATTCTGGACGAGATGCGCTGGTGGAGCTTGCGCTGGTGACAACCAGCGCACCAACAGCGACAACCTACTGGAGGAGTTGCGCTGGAGGAGAGCGCCGGTGCAGACCAGCGCACGACCAGCGGTAGTCCACTGGACTAGTTGCGCTGGTCAGCTTGCGCTGGTGACACCAGCGCATGACCAGCGCACACACTCCCTTAAGCACACAAACAAAAGTGCAAGGGTCAAAAGAAATGCATCCTAAGCCTAACTAGATATGCCATTATAATCACAAGATGTAAGAAGAGAGATTTAAATACCCAATGATGCACAAAAACTTCAAACACAACATACAAGTAAGAGTTATGCAAGTGTTGTGTGTGTGTGCAACTACATCTCTTCAAAGTAGAGTAAGTCAAGAAATCTACCTTCCTTGAAGCTCTTGATCATGCAATGAGGTTTTCTTCCATCCTAAGCTATCCTTACATATAGAACCCATTGTGATTTTGCCAACGAAATACGCCAATAAAAAAAGAGGCACTTACAATCTCCCCCTTTGGCTATTTCGTGACAAAATCACCACTCACATAGCATCCTCACAAAATAAAAGATTGGTCAACAAAAGTTTTCTACATTACAATTAAGCTCCTAGTCTAAGTCTTGAACATCTTCAAGTCAAATCCAAGCTTGTAGAAAAGAAATCCAACCTACACACAATCAACAAGAAAAATACCTTCCAAGAACAAGTGTGGGAGAGATGCTAATAACAAAAGAAATGTCATTTCAAAAGGTTTCAAAAAAAAAATCAAACAAGCAATGTAATGCAATGCAACTCCCCCTAAATGCAATCATCTCCCATCATGGGTTACTCACTCTCAACTCCCCTAAATGCAATGCCTAGAAGCACAAATTCTCCCCAAACCTACTCCCCTTTTTGTCATGAGATAGGCAAAGGGAGTCTCCCCTAATAGGTAAGCATTAGCAAGGAGAGCTTGTAGCACGAACACATATGCAATCAAATAGGCAATTTTATGCACCTCAATCAAGTAAGAGAGATTCAAGGAGTTTTATTTTATGACAAATGTGTGACAATGATGCTTTGCATGCAAGACATGTTGCATCTAAGACCAAAACAATGGTATTTGGCAAAGCAAACAACAAAGGTTTCCAATAGAATTCAAACCAATTTCACCCTTTGTCATGGAAAAAGCAAGGAAATAGAATTTTAGTATTTCAAGACAAACAACTATATCCAACTTTATAGGCAAAACAAGACATGAGCGACTTTGCACCCTTTGATTTTTCCGGGTGAGATACCCGTATGATAGTAGCCTTGTTCTACAAATAAAGAAAGAGAGACTTTGGATATTAGGATCCTTTGATTTAAGTCTCAATATTGCTTTTGCACACATATTTGCATTTAACATTTGCAATCAAACATTTCACATTTTCATTCATACTTTTCAACTTAGGTATGTCATTTAAAAAGAATCATCATGTCATGGAGATCAATTAAAGGTCATTCAAAAAGTACTTCCGAAGTACATCTCCTATTCCAAAAATGCATGTTTGAGCATAGATATGACATGGATTGCAAGCAAGGCAATGTAGCACACTTATTTAGAAAAATACATATAAGTATGTACAACCAATCATCTCAAGCAATTAACTAAGAGGCATAAAATATATCAATGTGGCACAATGTATGATCATGCAACTTTGCTCTCTTTGCTTGAGCTCCCCATATGGGGTCAAGACACACCAAATCAACCCAATTGACAAATCCCAATAGACTTGCTAAGGTTCCCAAATCTAATGGTGTCTAAAGGCTTTGTAAACAAATCCGCTAGTTGGTCATTTGTTCCCACATGTTCCAATGCAATGGTTTTGCTCTCAACTAGCTCTCTTATGAAATGGTGTCTAATGTCAATGTGCTTTGTCCTAGAATGTTGGACGGGATTCTTAGAAATGTTAATGGCACTCATGTTATCACAAAATAAAGTAAGAGTACCTTGCTCCAAGCCATAATCGGCTAGCATTTGTTTCATCCACATCAATTGAGTGCAAGCACTACCGGCGGCAATATATTCCGCCTCGGCCGTGGATAGGGAAATTGAGTTTTGCTTCTTGCAAAACCAAGAAACCAAATTGTTCCCAAGGAAGAAGCAACCGCCCGATGTACTCTTCCTATCATCACAATTTCCCGCCCAATCGGCATCACTAAATCCAACAAGACTTGGATTAGTGTCAAAGGAGTACCATATCCCATGATTTGAGGTACCATTCACAAACCGAATGATCCTCTTCACCGCCACAAGGTGAGACTCTTTGGGATTAGCTTGGTACCTAGCACAAACACCCACACTAAAACAAATATCGGGCCTACTTGCGGTCAAGTAAAGCAAGCTACCTATCATGCCACGATATAGACTTTGTTCCACATCCTTTCCACTAGCATCTTTGCTAAGTTTCAAGGTGGTGCTCATGGGTGTGTCACAATGTTTGGCATTCTCAAGGCCAAACTTTTTCACTAGGCTCTTAGCATACTTAGCTTGGGATATAAAGATCCCATCATGCATTTGCTTGATTTGCAAGCCTAGGAAATAATTTAGTTCACCAACCATGCTCATTTCAAACTCATGAGACATGACATCAACAAATTGTCTAACTTTGGATTGGTTGGTGGAACCAAATACAATGTCATCAACATAAATTTGAGCTATGAATAGCTCATCTTTAGTGCACTTGATGAACAAAGTCTTGTCAACACTACCTCTTGAGTAGCCATTGTCAACAAGATAAAGAGTGAGGCGCTCATACCAAGCCCTCGGTGCTTGTTTCAACCCATATAGAGCCTTCTTGAGGCGATAGACATGAGAGGGGTGGTGTGGATCCACAAACCCCTTGGGTTGCTCAACAAACACTTCCTCATGCAATAAGCCATTGAGGAAGGCACTCTTGACATCCATTTGTTGTAACTTGAACTTGTACACACAAGAAATGGATAAGAGAAGCCTTATGGACTCAAGACGGGCAACGGGAGCAAAAGTCTCCTCAAAGTCAATACCCTCAATTTGAGAGTATCCTTGTGCAACAAGCCTTGCCTTGTTTCGCACAATGTTGCCATCCTCATCGGATTTGTTCCTAAACACCCATTTAGTTCCTATGACATTGGTGTTTTTGGGTCTAGGAACAAGAGTCCAAACCTCATTTCTCTCAAATTGGTTTAGCTCTTCTTGCATGGCAAGAACCCAAAACTCATCTTCCAAGGCTTCATCAACCTTTTTGGGTTCTATTTGAGAGGTGTAACAAGTGTAGCTAATTTGATTAGCTATTTGACGCCTAGTCCTAACACCCTCTCTAACTTCTCCAATGATATCATCCTTATCATGGAGCTTTTTAACCCAAGGAGCGGGTTCATTAGAGTCCAAAGGGGGAACTCTATTAAGAGGCAAATCATCCTCTTCATCTTGGTTTGACTTCACACCACTAGAAGTCTCACCACTTTCCTTCAAAGGAAGTCATTCACCTCACAAACATCCTCCTCATGGTCATCATGTTTGGGCCTACAATCATCAAAGACAACATTTGATGATTCCATAACACTTTGAGTCTTTAGATTAAAAACTCTATAGGCCTTGCTATTAAGTGCATACCCAATGAAAATACCCTCATCACTCTTGGCATCAAACTTGCCAAGTTGATCCCGGTCATTTAGTATATAGCACTTACTCCCAAAGATGTGGAAGTAGCTCACATTGGGTTTTCTACCCTTCCATAACTCATAGGATGTTTGTTTAGTCCCGGGCCTAAGGAAAACTCTATTCCCTATGTAGCAAGCCGTATTGATGGCTTCGGCCCAAAGATTTCTAGGGACTTTGTTGCTAAGCAACATCACACGGGCCATCTCTTGGAGGACTCTATTCTTCCTCTCAACAACACCATTTTGTTGAGGAGTCCTAGGGGCCGAAAATTCATGGGAAATGCCTAAGCTATTGCAAAAATTTTCAAACTTAGCATTTTCAAATTCTTTCCCATGATCACTTCTAATTTTCTTAATGCTTTTAATGTGAGAAGTTTTCTCATTTTGAATTTTGACACAAAGCATTTTGAATTTCTCAAAGGCTTCGGACTTTTCTCTAAGGAAGTAAGTCCAAGTAAACCTAGAGAAGTCATCAACAACAACAAGAATGTACCTTCTACCACCTAAACTTTCGGTTTGAATGGGACCCATAAGGTCCATATGGATGAGCTCCAATGGCTCTTTGGTGGAGAGGTATTTGCCTTTCTTGTGCACACTCTTAGTTTGCTTTCCTTGTTGACAAGGTCCACAAACTCCCTCAACCTTTTTCCCAAACTTGGGAAGGCCCCTAACAACATTCAACCTATCAAGGACTTTCAAGTCCCTATAGTTCATATGGCCAAGTCTTTGGTGCCACACCTCAATTTGCTCACTAGTAGACAAGTTACAAGAGATGAGATTAGACTCAAGACAATAACAATTGTCACTTGATCTCTTGCCTTTCAACAAAACTTGCCCATTTTCCTTAAGAATAGAGCAATCAACTTTTCCAAACATAACCGAAAGCCCTTCATCACTTAAGTGTGATATACTAATGAGATTGGCTTGCAAGCCATCAACATAGAGAGCATTGGGCAAGGAGGGTAAACCGGGATAGATATATTACCTTTCCCTATGACCTTTTTCTTAGATCCATCACCAAAGGTGACATACCCACCATCCTCCATCACAAGAGATTCAAAGAAACTCTTGTTTCCGGTCATGTGCCTAGAACACCCACTATCAAGGTACCAAGTGTTAGAGGCATTTGCTTTTAAGGCAACTTGGGCCACATAGCAATAATAGTCATCATGTCTACTCATCCTAGGTGAAACATGGTCATTCCTAGGAGCCATTGGTCCATTAGCTCTAAAATTTCTAGGTGCATGCATTGTGGCTCTTCTAAGCATATTTTTCTCAATCATACTTTCTCTTCTACACAATTTAATATACTTAAGGCAATTAGGCCTAATATGGCCTTCAATTCCACAAAAATGGCAAGTAGGAGTAAAGTAGGAATTCATACCATAGCCTTGAGCAAACATTTGTGGCCTCCTTCTATTTTGAGTTGCTATTTGATGTTGAGGCAACTCTCTCCTTTGTGGTTGAGCCAAGTTGGCATGTCTTCTAGGTTGAGCATGAAAGACCCCATGTTGAGCTTGTGGGATCCTTTGTTGTGGAGGTCTTGGTTGTGGAGCTCTAGGTTGAGGAGGTCTTGGTTGTGGAGCTCTAGGTTGAGGAGGAGCTCTAGTTGGAATCCTTGCTTGTGCTTGCTTGGAGGATTCACCGACTTCAACCCACTTGGTTGATTGTTGAGGGGTTTGAGCATTCTCAACCTCCTTGCTCTTGACAAAAGTTGTCTTCTTCAAGGATGTGGCTTCCATTTCTTCCACATATCCTAACCCCTTCTTGTCACTAGGACTCTTCCCACAAGATAGCATCTTGTCAAGCTTCTCGGTTCCGGAAGTCATCTTAGCAATCAACTCTTTTGCTTCCATGAGCTCTTTCCCCAAGCTTTGTTCACTTTTCTTGACCAAGACTAACTCCATCTTCAACCCTTCTTCTATCTCTTTTGCCTTACTCATTTCCTTGCTCAAATGAGTCACTTTGGATGTCAACTCAAGCTTCTCCCCTTTCAACTTTTGTATCTCCTTTTTCTTCTTCAATCTTGAGTTCTCAAAGAATCTCATGAAGTCATCATAGTCCATCTCTTCATCAAACTCAAAATTTGACGTTGAGGAGTTACTCCCACCATTTGAGTCATTTTCATCCACTTCTTCTTGCTTGTCATCTTCCTCTTCTTTATCACTCATAACTTCATTGCTATTGTGAGAGGATGAGAAAGCAATGAAGTTGGCAACTTGGTCTTCCTCATCATCCGAAGACTTGTCTTCATCTTCTAGGTCATCACTATCACTCCAAGTAACCGCCATGGCTCTTCCTTCTTCTTCTTCAAATTTGCACATTCGGGAGCAATGTGTCCAAACCCACTACACTCATAGCATTGGACACCCTTCTTATGGTCTTTCTCTTGAGCTTGCTCCACTTTCTTGAAAGGAGCCTTCTTCTTTACAAACTTTCCCTTGGAGCCAAACCCTCTCTTCTCAAATCTCATGAATTGCTTGAACTTCTTTGCCATCAAAGCAATTTCTTCATCCGAGTCTTCTTCATCTTTCTCAACCTTGACACTCTTCAAGGCAAGACTCTTTTGCTTCTTTGGAGGTGTAGTTGTAGGACCTTTCCTAGATTCATACGCCAAGAGCCTTCCAATGACTTCACTTGGCTTCATTCTTGAGTAGTCACTATTTTCCTCCAATGCCGTCACTTTGGATTCAAACCTCTCGGGAAGTGACCTCATGATCTTTTGTTTAATTCTTCTATCCGAGTAGGGATCACCAAGTTGGTGACTTTGGTTTACTATATCCATGAGCTTCACTTGGAAGTCATTGAAGCACTCATCATCCTCCATCCTTATGGTCTCAAATTGCGTTTGGAGAACTTGAAGCTTGGAATCCTTAACCACATCGGTTCCTTCATGAGCCGTCTCTAATATATCCCAAGCTTCCTTTGCTATCCTTGTAGTTTGAATGAGCTTGTATTGGTTGTCATCCATGGCACATAGGATTGCATGCATGGCTTTGTTGTTCCATTTGAAGCCTCAAATTCTTGTGGAGTCCATTGTGCCTTCGGCTTGAGGACTTCCTCTCCACCTCCCGTAGGAGTCATCATAGGTGGAGTGTATCCATCTTCAATCGCCATCCATGCCCGGTCATGAATTTGACTCACATAAGCTTCCATTTTGCCCTTCCATGAGGCGTAATTGACCCCGGTGAGCAAGGGGGGTCTTGTGCTAGAGGCACCCTCACCTCCCATTCCATTTCCACTCATTGTGTTTGGGTTTGAATGAAATGAATGCACACAAACAAACTAAGCACACACCACAATGCAAACAAATGCAAGAGACTTTAACAAGAGCAAGGGATCTCCTAATTATGTTAAGGAACCCGCTCTGATACCAATTGAAAATAAATAATAAACGTGTCCTAAAGTAATCTAGAGGGGGGGTGAATAGATTTTAAACAATTTTACCCAATTTTTCGAGATTAGTCCAAATTACGAAAAAGCCCCAATCTAGTCAATATACAAAAAACATACAAGTGCGGAAATTTGAGGACACACAATATTTACGTGGAAACCCACACGGGGAAAACCACGGGCTGTTATGTGCGCCACACGAGAACCTCGAATCCACTATTTGCAAATACGATTACAAATTAGGTTGACCACATCACACCTAAATTTACTAATCCGTCTTTGCTACCCGCGGGCCTTTAATAGTGACTCTAGTCCCTTGCTTGCAAACTACCTAAGAGGTAAATACAAGACTTGTCTCTAAAGTGAAGAGATAGCACAACCTAAGGTGAATATGTGAAATACTCAAGATGCTAAAAATGCAAGGTTAGACATTTTAAGCTTATCTAGGCAAGGATGAACATGTTAGACAATCCTAGATATCATATTACTAGATGACATGCATAAACCAACACTAAATAAGCAACCAAAATCCTATATGCATTATCTATCACAATACAACTCACAAACCACAATAAAACAATCTTGAAACTAAGTCAAGTCATAAAGATGCAATCTTGAATCAATTCAAGTGATAAAGAAGCTATCTTGTAAAGCAAGAACATATAGATATGAGAATGATGTTCTAGATACAAGTCATGTGAGCAAAACTAAAAACCCTAGATGAAATCAACCTAGAATTATGCTAGATGATAAATGAAAGATGCAATATGAAGGGTTTTGTGATTTGGAAGCTTAAAGATGAAGTCTTGATACCTTGGCTTGAAGATACTCAACCATGCTCTCAAAAGTGTAATTTTTGCTCTTGAAACCGAGCCAAGACTATCAAGACATATATAAATGGGATCCAAGTGAAGTGACATCGTTTTTGAAAAAAACGGTTCAGATTCCCGTCAGCTGCGCTGGTGCAGCGCTGGACGACCAGCGCAACTCACCAGCGCACGCCCTTTAACTGGCAAGGGCGCTCGACGAGTGGCGCGCCTCAAGGGCGCAAGACCAGCGGCAACATTCTGGACGAGATGCGCTGGTGGAGCTTGCGCTGGTGACGACCAGCGCACCAACAGCGACAACCTACTGGAGGAGTTGCGCTGGAGGAGAGCGCCGGTGCAGACCAGCGCACGACCAGCGGTAGTCCACTGGACTAGTTGCGCTGGTCAGCTTGCGCTGGTGACACCAGGCATGACCAGCGCACACACTCCCTTAAGCACACAAACAAAAGTGCAAGGGTCAAAAGAAATGCATCCTAAGCCTAACTAGATATGCCATTATAATCACAAGATGTAAGAAGAGAGATTTAAATACCCAATGATGCACAAAAACTTCAAACACAACATACAAGTAAGAGTTATGCAAGTGTTGTGTGTGTGTGCAACTACATCTCTTCAAAGTAGAGTAAGTCAAGAAATCTACCTTCCTTGAAGCTCTTGATCATGCAATGAGGTTTTCTTCCATCCTAAGCTATCCTTACATATAGAACCCCATTGTGATTTTGCCAACGAAATACGCCAATAAAAAAGAGGCACTTACAAAATAGTTTGCATGATGCCTGGACATCTAGAGCGTATACAAGACCACTAAGAAAATCCGATTGTCTAGGTGATTTAGAACAGAAATGAATTGTTTGCCATGTTGCTCAAATAGCCTGAAGGCAAATCTTCTATTTTTGGTATCTAGATAGTGGGTGCTCTAGGCACATGACGGGAAACAAGATTTTCGAGACTCTTGGGGAAGGGATATGTCAAGTTTGGTGCTGGCTCCAAAAAGAAAAGTGAAGTAGGGACAGAACATTTCCGTTCCCGGATTACCCTCCTTATCCGATGCTTATTTGTGGATGCTTGAAAGCCAAGGAATAAGCATTCACATCTAAGTGATGAAGGAATTTCCGTCTTGTTTTGTAAAGAGATTGACTCGATCTAAAGCAGCCGAGGACAAACCTTATTGAAAGGTATGAGATCTAGCGACAATGCTATTGTCTTGAAGCTAGAATAGTCTCAAACATGTGTCCATGGATGAGCAAATTGAGTTGTGGCATGAAAGACTTGGCCACATAAACTTAGGGATCTACGGACCCTTGGAAAGTGCGAGTGTGTGCGTGGCCTCCCTAAGCTGGGAAGAAAGCCAATGGTGTTTGTGGACCTTGCCAACAAGGAAAGCAAACTAAAAGCATGCAACAAAAAGGGTAAGTATTCACACCAAAGGCGCCTCTTGAGCTTCTCCACATGGACCTCATGGGTCCATGCAAACCGAAAGTTTGGGTGGAAAGAGATACATTTGTATGTGTTGATGATTTCTCTAGGTTCACATGGACATATTTTCTTAGAGAAAAATCCGAAACTTTTGATAAGTTTAAAATGCTTTGTATAAACTTCAAAATGAAATGAACTCTAATATTAAAAGATAATAACGGCTTAGAAGTGACCATGGGAGGGAATTGAGGAATGCTACCTTTGAAACCTTTTGTAACGGTTTGGTATCTCCCATGAGTTTTCGGCTCCTAAGACACCTCAACCAAATGGAGTGTTGAGAGGAAAAAAGGGTCTTCAAGAGATGGCCGTGTGATGTGCTTAGCAACAATGTCCCTAGGAACCTATGGGCCGAAGCCGTCAATACGGCTTGCTATATAGGGAATCGTGTTTTCCTAAGGCCCGGTACTAAAAATACCTCCTATGAGTTATGGGAAGGCAAGAGGCCAAATGTTAGCTACTTCCACACTTTTGGAAGCAAATGCTACATTTTGAATGAACCGTGATCAACTTGGCAAAAGTCGATGCTAAGAGTGATGAGGGTATCTTTATTGGCTATGCTTGAATAGTAGAGCCTATAGAGTTTTCACATTAAAAGACTCTAAGTGTTATGGAATCATCCAATGTCGTATTGATGATACTAGGCTCAAGTCTAATGATCA